>JAQPPZ010002521.1:4423125-5897500 GCA_028583015.1 Wollemia nobilis | reverse complement strand
ATTATGACTTGAATTATGAAATGGAAAAATAAAATGATTGTGAACTTGAGGGTGCCCTTGATTAAGGCAAAAAGACTTATTGGATCAATTATTATATAAAATATGTGAAAGACCACTAATATGGTGGATGAAATGCATCGAAATGACATGAAAGTGCTTGTGGAAAATGAATGTGTGAAATGCAATGTGTATGAATGATGTATTTTTAGCCATGTATATATGCATTTATATAAATAACATTAGGCATAGAATAATCTCAAGTAGATGATGTTTAGTGGCTCGGGCTCTTCTACTCCCTCTAGACTTGCAAGCCTATAAGTTCCTTGACCCACTTTTTATTTGAAAATGTATGGACCTAACCAATTAGCCATGAATTTATCATGAAGATGCGGTAATGCATTGGTATTTTGCTAATTCTCTTTAAGAACAAGATATCCTACTTGGAATTCATGTAGATGAACTTTGACATTGTAAGAACACTTTAAATGATTTTTATATACTCTTAAATTCTCTAAGACATTGATTCACCTTTCATCAAGGAGCGTGAGTTAATCACGATGTGCTTGTCTAGTAGTATCATAACCTATGAAATATTATAATTAAATACACAGTGAAGGGATCTTAAGCTTAAGGGGAATGATTGCTTCAATACCATAGACCAATGAGAATGGTGTTGCTTCGATAGACATGTGAATTCTTGTTTTATAAGACCATAATGCCAAGGGGATATGAGTATGCCAATCTCAATAATTTTCTTTGACTAATTTATTGAGAATAGTGATCAAGGTCTTATTGAATGCCTCAGCTTGTCCATTTGTCTATGGTTAATAAGGAGTAGAGAAACTATGTTGGATATTATATTTCTCGTAAAGTGCTCAAACATCCTTGTTTTTGAAAGACTTGTCATTGTTAGAGATTATTTTTGAAGGGATACCAAAGCGACAGATGATATGCTGAAGTATAAACTCCATAATTCGAGGTCCTGTCGTATTGGTTAGAGGAATTACCTTGATCCACTTCATGCACTATTCAGTGGTAGTGATGATGAATGTGTGTTATCACAAGGAAGGAGGTGAGATTTTACCAATCAAGTCCAAACTCTATTGTGAAAAGGGCCAAATATTATGAATGGGCTATAATTCTTGTGATGACACATGAGTTAAATTAGCATGTTGCTTATATTATTGATATTTCTTGACATAAGTGCAACAATCACATTTCATGGTAGGCCAATAATAACCCATGTGTAAAATGCACTTTGTGATAGCAATTCCACTAAAGTGACCACCACAAGTACCATCATGAGCTTCTAATATTGCTCTTTGTGTCTATACAGGCTCAATACAATGAAGGAGGATTCCATCAACACAACACGTCCCCCAAGAGAGTGAAATGAGCTACCTTTTGCTTGAAATTTCATTTGGTAGTTCATGAAATGGTTGATGGGAGTGTTCCAAACTTGAGAAATTTTTTTATATGATTGATCCAAGTTTCATAAGGTTCAACGTGGATAAAGCACACATCCTCATATTTAGATTCAACATGAGAAATTCCAAATTTAGATATTACTGTAACAAATGATGGCTGTACCTCTCCTATGGATTTATTTAGAATCAATGATCCTAGAGAGGCCATAACATCTATAAATCTATTAGTCAAACAAGGTAAACTATTAATTTCATACCAGTCAAATTTTGCAAGCAATTTCATTGCTACTTCGTGGTAAAGTTTTAGGACTAGTTCCTTGCATTGGTATGATTCGTTTACTTGATGAACAAAAAGTTAGGAATTGTTAAATATCCTGATATGCCTTATACCCATAGTTATTGCTAGTTGAAGTCCTAATATTAAGGCTTCATACTATGCATTATTTTTTGTGCATGGGAAATCTAGTTTGAACGATAATGGAATAGGTACCCCTTGGGGTACATGAAATATTTTTCCTACACCTTGTCCTTTTTGGAACTTAGAACCATCAAATAAGAGTGTGATATCAACATCTTCCTTAGTAATGACATCTTCTTCTTGTTCAGTTATAGTAAATATCGAGTCATCTGGGAGCTCAATAATCAAGGGTTTATCACTAGGAAGTGGAGCTTCCGCAAGCTGATTGGATATTACCTGACCTTTAATGGATTTTTGACTAATAAACTCAAGATCAAATTCAATGAGGAGAATTATCCATTTTGTGGTGTGGGTGTTGTAAGTGCAAGTCATCATGTAACATAGAGGGTTTTATCAAGCTATGACATAAGTGGCATGACTTAACATGCAATGTTTGAGTTTCTTAGTGGTGAAAACCACTACTAGGCATAATTTTTCCACATAAGCGTATCAGGTTTCATAGCTTACTAGTGTTTGAATAATGTAATAGACTGCTTGATCTCAATTATTTTTATTTTTTGTGTGAGAATTGTCCCTAATGTAAAGTCCATTGCTGAAACATAAAGATGAAAGAGGACCTCCAAGTGAGGTGGAGTTAAGACTGGTGGAGAAGCCAAGTATTGTTTGATGTCATAAAAGGATTTTTGACATTCTTTTATCCCTGAAAATGTCACCCTCTTTTGTAGTAGGTTATTTAAAGGTCTACATTTGTTAGAGAGTTGCACGATCAAATGATAGATCGATTGGATCTTTTCTTGTAAACTATGCAACTATTTCAAGTTTGTTGGGGGAGGCATTTCCATAATAGCCTTGAACTTGTTTGGGTCCACTTCAATGCCTCTCTTGGAGATAATAAATCCTAGTAGTTTTCCTGAGGTGATACCGAAGACACACTTCTTGGGGTTCAACCTCACATTATGCTGTAGAAGTCGGTCAAAAACCTTTTCTAAGATACTAATGTGCTCTTGTCGAGTTTTGAATTTTTCCAATAGATCATCCACATAATGTTCAATGATCTTATGCATGTAATCATGGAAGATGTATGTCATGACACATTGATAAGTGGCACCTACATTTTTAAGGCCAAATGTCATTACCTTGTAACAAAAAGTCTCCCAAGGTGTTTTGAATGTTGTTTTGTGTTGGTCATCAGGATTGATTTGAATCTGATTGTATCTTAAAAAATTATCCATCAGAGAAAGCATTTCATGGCTAGTGCAAGTGTTGACAAGAGTATTGATGTTTGTTAGAGGAAAGTCATACTTAGGACACACTTTTTTAAGATCTCAAAAATTAGTGCAAATGTGAATCACCCCGTTAGGATTGCAAACAAGTACCATATTTAAAAACCACTCGGGATAGTCAATGGGTTGAATGAAACCCACATCTAATAGCTTTTGAAGCTCTTATTTGACCATGAGGGCAATGGTAGGATGTAACTTTCTCAATTTTTGTTTGACTAAATTATCATCAGGATGCAAGGTGATATTTTTGACAACCAAGTTAGGGTAAAGACCAGACATGTCTTTATAGGACCATGCAAATATGCCCTTCTTCCTCTTGAGGAGATCTATCAATTGTTCTTGTTAATTAGTGGATAAAATTTATCCAAGTTTAAATTTTTTTGGATTATATACATATGTGCTAAGGTTCACATCTATAGTACCTTCAATGGCCATGTGTGAACCTTCCTCAAGCTGATGGATCATTGGTATAGTCTCTTCCATATCTACCTGGAAAATAGTAGGAGCCAAGGATGAAGCTGAAGGCAAAGGTGGTGAAAGAATGTAAATGGCAGAAGCCCTTAATAGTTCCTTGGAAAGTATAAAATTATAAAATGATGGTGGCAATGAAATTCATTCGATATCAAAGATGCTTATGTCAATAGGAGTTGGTTTTGCCAAATCGTATGGATTACGAAGTGGTGTGAATAAGTCAATAGGATTCATGATGACTTAGTCGAAAATGGTGGTTGGTAATGTGAAGGGTGGATTGTATTATCTTCTAAAATCAATGAAGGGACTCTGAGAACCTGGATAGCAGTAACATGTGTAAATACAAATGACAAGGTATGTAAATGCAATGCAAAGATTTTTTTTGTGTTTTTTAGGTTTTTTATGTACATATGTTACATGATGTTTTTATGATATGGATGAGGTGGCAATGGTTCACTGGTTGGTTTAGCTCACTCCCTTGGGAGGAGAAAATAAAATATGGGCTGATGAATAGGAAAAATTATGAGATAGTACTCATCCTATTCGGTGAATGGAGTGATTGGGATTGATTCCTCTTTGGATTCATATGAAGCTATTGACATGATATCGTATTATTCATAGAGTTCATCCTCAAAGTCATCATTGTGATAGTTTTTCTCTTCATATTTTAGATTGAAGCATTGAAAAGCTTGTTCAAGAGAGGAAGTTGTGGATTTTCTCCCAAACTAGAATGGTCATGCACTTCTTAATATGGAAGTTTAATGATTTCATGCATGCCCTGTTCATTTCTTCCTAGTCCATATCCTTGCAAATTAATCCAAAAAAAATATCATGACAAAAAATTAGGATCAGTCATGTGTTCAAGGTTAGCGAAGGATGGTTGCTTGGGTTCATCGAGGGGAAGCAAATCAAAAGATGAATCGACCCCCCATATACAAAGTTGATTCTATTAGGTGATGAACCCATATTGTATACTACTCCAATGGATAAGGGTGGGTCATGTGGGTGATTGTAATCCCTAACAGTTTGGATGTTGAGCAATGTAATGGTGACGTATTGAACCACGTACTTGCAAATGCTGGGACTAGTGAGGTGGACTACAACTTTTGTTGATGATGAGGTGGATGGAGTGGATGTGGAAGTGTAAGGCTTTGGGGTGACTTGTGGCTCAAATTATAGGAGAGATGTACGTTGGAAAAACATCTCACAATTCATCAAATTGACTTGCAAAACATCAGTTGGTGGAGATGAAGATGAATTTAGTTGAGGAATTTGGTGAATGAAATATGATTATGGTGTGGATGCAATAAAGATAGGTATTTTTGGAGTTGGTTGTGTGGATGATGATGACTAGGTGATAATGGGTGATGTAGACGATGTGGAAGGTGTGGGAGGTGTTTATTGGGTCTGATAACATGTACATGTTGTCGATTGTGATGAAGGTGGGGGTGTGAAAGTGGATGCTTGATGTGGGGTAATGGTAGGGAGCTCCTTGAGAATAGGAGCTTTGGATGAGGAAGTGTTGTCATGTGAGATGGATGGTGTGATTGATGGGATTAAGAACAAGTGAGTGGATGGAAGTGTGATTCATATGGATTGGAGATGAAGTTATAGTATTTAAATGGTTTGATGTCTACCGGTATGCAATGAATCTATCCCTCATGTACATATTTCAAACACTGATGTAGTATCGAGGGGACACATTTCATCTTCCTTATCCAAGGATATCCAAGGAGTACATTGTAAGCCATGGACCGCTTCAATATATGAAACATAGTGTGTAACATATTAACCCCCACTTCTATAGGTAAGGCCACAATGCCAATTGTAGAACATAATGCATCATTGAATGCTCATAAGGTAAAAGTGGATTTGGTGATGTGTGAGAGTGGAAGGTTGAAATGTTGAAGGGCTGAGGTGGTAATAATTTTGATGGAGTAGTCAATGTCAATCATCACTCATTTTAAGGGCTTTATATCAACTTGAGCCATGATATGTAATGGAGGATCTGGTGGATCTGATTATTGATTTAATATCAAAATCATAGAATGTGATAAAGGGATCCATACATGTTTAAATACTCCCCATAAAATTGTTAAAGGAATTAATGTCTTGAGATTTAAGTTCAATGGATTTTAATATTTCCATTAATGCCTCATCGTGCTAGGGATGTTGTTGTATAAGCTTGTAGATCGATAGTTTTGTGGAAGCCATTTTGAGACTAGTTGTTAACCGACTGCTCAGCATGATGATAGGTATTTATGGATGGCTTGGGGGATGAATAGGTTGGGATGGACAACTTGGGAGGTGAATTGGTAGAAAAATAAATGGTTGGATATGAATTAGTAGGTTGTGGAGACACATTTGTTGGTTGTGCCATGGGAGGTTGAATTACTTGAGGTTGTTTTTTTTGGTGATTGGTGCTTCATTGACCTTGGGTGACTACATGGTGTAGACACCAAAACAGCACCAATCCGATTATGTGACTACAAACACTGATCACATTAACACACACAGCCCCCAGGGTAGCCCCCAGAGGTTAAACAATGGTTCTAACCACTTACACAACAATTTTGCAAGTCAAAAATCAGTTTGGCACCTTTTAGACACTTTATTTCTTATTCGTCCCACCCAGGGACGAGTGCGAATTTGTACTCGTCCTACCCAAGGACGAGTATGGATTTGTACTCGTTTCACCCAGGGACGATTACTAGCGCTCGCTTCGGGTGGGACGAATGCCGGGTTTGACCAACAAAAAGTCAGACCTCAGCGCATGACAACTCAGAACTACCACTCAGCTTTTCATGCATGACATAGGAGTGCGAGTGAGTTCTTTTAACAACACACATCTGCCAATTGACTTTCCCTTCACTGCATGGGAAGGAGAGTAAGCTTTTTAAGACAACTCAGATTTGCCACTTAGCTATCCCTTCATTGCATGGGAGTGCAAGTGAGCTTTGCTAAAACATGCAAAGACATGCAAAGAGGCAGTTAAGAAGCCCTTGATCAAGAAGAAGTCTTCTCTTCACAAACAAAAGCATTCATGCAAAGAAACACTTTTGCATGTTAATTCAAAAAGACCCCTTGGGTCTATAAAAATGGTGAGTTTTCTCACCCAAAAAGGATATACAGAGAAGGAGCATTTTGAGCGACGAAGTGCTGCTAGTTCACTTACTGGCGATTTGTGCTTTCATAATCGTGGTATTTCTTTTAGTTTCATGTTTATGCTTTTGTCAAGTCTTTCATTTCATTTAGATTCATTTCAACCATCGTTAGATTCATCTTTTATTTTTCATACACAGGTGCTACTGACTTTCTTGTTTGTTTCTTTGAGTGTGAGTTGCAGCATTAGAGGAGCGGCGAGGAGTCTACCTTACCAACGCAAGCGGCGGCAACATTTGGCCCGCCCATTCCAAACGTGGGCATGCGGAAGGAGGAAGACTAAGTCACAAATTGTAACAAAGACCAATTTAACGCTCCTAGCCCCTAAAAAGGGAGGAGACGTCTATGTAACCGAGGATAAGAAATTTGAATAAAGAGGGTTGTGATTTCCTTACATCTTTTCTTTCGTCTCCAATTTATCTCCTTTCCTTGTTTTTGTGCATAGGATTAAAGCGTTACATTTCGTCTTATATTGCATAGTTATAGTTTTCCTTTTTGTTTTCGGAATCTCGTGCTTTCAATGGCGATCACGGTGGGACCTCTGTCCCCTATTTTTAAAATCACAGAAACTGATTGAATTTTTTGTGTTTGTGCTTGACGGTACATTTTTTTCTTGCATCGATCGTTAATCGTCTCTGCAAGGGACGATTTTTTGGAAATTGTCTCCCCCCGGGACGATTGTAAAATCGTCTCTGCAAGGGACGATTTCGAATTTTATTCGTCTCACCCCGGGACGATTGTAAAATTGTCTTTGCGAGGGACAATTTCTGTTATGTTAATCGTCTCACCAAGGGACGATTTTCTACGTCGCAACTTTTCGAGCAAAATTCGAGAGGCAACTTCGAGAGGCGAGAGAAGAGGTAGGAATTTTCATCATCTCTGTTGAAATTTTCTGTTTCTGTTTCTGTTTCTTTGATTGTTTTCATTTTTAGCTTGCATTGCTTAGGGAAAGTCATTCATGCATGTTTCATTTTCGTTGGATAAAATGAACCTCACACACTCCACGAAACAATTTTAAACCAAGGAGCTGGTCGTAAGACCCCAGCCCTTGATCAAGACCATTGGTGGATTTAATCACCACCTTGGCTTGATTTGCATACATTTCCTGATTGTCAACTGTTGTTAGGCGTAAATCCTGACGAAGATAGACCGAGCGTAGCTGGGGTGATTCCCATGCGCGCGAGGATAAGTTTTCTATGGTAGGTGCCATTAACAGGACAATCCCCCTTCCCGTACTGCCTACGTACCACGTACCTTCTGCTCTCACGTACCTATAGTCTCCCTCTCGTAAGGGCGGGTATATAGAGAGGTTGGTATATCGGCCTGGTTGGTATATTGAAGGGGCGACCTTTTGGGAGTTATAAGAGCCTACATAATGCATTTAAACGTTCTACAAAACCTACAAAAACAAAACAAAACAACAAAAACACACTAAACCAGATTTAGGGCACACTATTAATCTTTAAAAGAGATAATCATTGCTTGTGTGTGTATGCTATTTTCTGTTTAGACAAAAAAATCAAAAATAAAAATAAAAATAAAAAATCATAAACAAAAGATAAAATCTACGCATTTTGTCACTCTCTCCAAAAAGCTCCAAGGATTCCCGCAATCGCTTGGTCACCCCAAAATGCCCCAAAGGTGTCCATGAACCCTTTGGTCAACCCAAAAGCACCCCAAGGTTCCCATAAGTGATGCAAGACCATCCAACAAAATATGGGAAATCTTATATTTTTCTCTAAATTTTAGTGCATCTTGTCGGGGCCATAACTTCTCAACCGTAGCTCCGATTGACTTGAAATTTTAGTAGGGAGTTAGTTGGGATAATTTTAAACAAATATAATTCCCTAGAATCCTATTTGCCCAGAAAAGTCAGTTTTCGGGGCCAAATTCCATCATCTAGTGCCCCGAAATTAGGTTTTAAAATTGGACACGCAATTCTATGCACTTTTTGAGCTGTTCGGATGTCAATATCTCCTAATGTATTTAGAGCTAGGACTTGAAACTTCATTTTTGTCTTATCTACTATAAGAGGGATGCGCACACCAATTTTGGGCCCCATCTGACTCATTTCAATTTTTAGGGTTTTTAGAGAGACATCGTCATGGTGATCACCCATAGCCAAGCCCAATCACGGGCGGAGGCTATGGGGAATATCCAAGGAAGAACAAGTCATCTCCATTACAATCCCAAGGATTTGGTCATACCACCTTGGCGACCTAACATACGAGGCAGTCCCCTCCACACCTTAACAGAAAGGGACTATAGGGGTACCTCTTTTAGGGGCACTCCTGTTCAGCATAGCACCCAGCACACACCCTTCCATGAGGGGTACATCTGTAGGAGAGCTCCCTTAGATGCTTGCTATGAGTGGTCACCACGCAATGAAGCACTAGGTCAACATAGGGTTCGACGGGAGGAACCACATGATTACACTATCCCTCCTTCACCCCCACTAGTTGTCAGGACTACAAAGACAAATCCAGAGCACAAGGCTCTTCGGGCAGGGCGAGATAGCTCCGTCCACCCCCTTTTCACTTATGAAAGAGAGCACGAGGAAGACATCTACCTTCCTCGAGAGCAATATACCGTGCGGGAGCAATACGCCTTCGCACCTGCTATCTATCGGGACCACTCACCGAGGCCAAAGCCCCGAGAGAATGCTTGCTACCCCTAACAGAGGGATGTGTCCTATAGAGATCTTGGATCACTACGACCGAGATTTTTATCTAAGAGAGGCATCTAGGCCTTCTAGACATGAGGCGATGGGACCAACTATCGTAGAATCTGCCGAATATATCACGCATCTCAAGCAACTCACGCAACTTGAGCTCGAACGACTACCGTTAGAGGAACCGTACCATATTAACGAAGAGCACCTTCAGCGCCAGAAGGATGAGCTGTTCCAACACACTATGCAAGAAAAGACTCCAACCCCTCACATGCATAAGACAAAATATTTTGAGTGGCACAACCCATGGGGGGAAGATAGGTCATCGCGACCTCATCAAAAGCTACCCCCAACACCTCCTAGACAGGAGCGGGAAGCTACTCTCTCGATTCCTGAAGCACCACCCCCGACGCCTCCTAGACATGAATGGGAGGCCGCTCCTATAACCAATGACGGGTGCCTTCCTCAGACATCCACCCAGGCTTATGAGCCACCCTTAGAAATTCATCAAGAAGCCTCTAAGGAATCAAAGCGCGAAGAAGAGCGGGATGAACTGCCCTACCAAGGCATGGGGGTGCCATCCGGCCACCCCTCCATAAGCCCCAAGTTCCTCAACAAGAACCAACCAAAGAGGAGGAGTTCAAATCTCCCAATACATGCAAAGCACTAGAGCACTTAGAGTTGGTAGAGGCCAAGATTTTGGAGCTCCCAAGGCCCAACTTACATAAGGCTCCTTTCGAAGAGGATCAACCTTTAACCATAGGGCTACCTGATGATGCAGTCCTCCATGTCTCAGAATCTCCAGATTTTGATGAGCTATACACATTGTCCGAAGGTGAGGATGAAACAGACATAGCCCATAGCAATCACATGCGACAGCATCGACATCCCATAAACATCGATGAAGCATGTCAACAAATAAACATAATACTAGGGCATGAGTGGCGTGTTAACCCACCGCAGTGGGACCAAGCGTTACATCCACAACTTTGGGTACATAAAGATCAACTTCCGCCCAGAGATCCCATAACAACATCAGTACCGCGGGCGGACCCTGTCCTCATCTCCGTGCATAGGGCCGATCCATTCATGCCCATACCTCTAGAGCCGGATCCGAAGTGCAAAGACCATCAAGCTGGGGGTACCTCTATCCCCTGAAGAGCCATAGTCCAAACCAAAAAGCTCCAAGGATTATCGCAATCTCTTGGTCAATCCAAAAAGCTCCAAGGATTATCGCAATCTCTTGGTCAATCCAAAAAGCTCCAAGGATTATCGCAATCTCTTGGTCAAATCCAAAAAGCTCCAAGGATTATCGCAATCTCTTGGTCAAATCCAAAAAGCTCCAAGGATTATCGCAATCTCTTGGTCAATCCAAAAAGCTCCAAGGATTATCGCAATCTCTTGGTCAAAAATCAAAAATTTCAAAAACAACAAAATACATCAAAAACAACAAAATTTGCATCTCATTTCCAGGCATACCAAAATTCATCAATTGAGAGTTTTCTCAAAACTCATCTTCATACTCGCCAAACTCAATTCATCGAAAATACAAAAATATGTAGCTGCATTAAGCATTGCATTCATACATTGCATATTTGTGGTCGTATAGGTCAAAGGCACCATAGGTTGTGATAGCTCTGACAGTACATCTTGTTCCCCACTGTTCCATTTCACAAAAACAACAAGAACACCATCCGTTACTTCAACCACACTAGAGCCAGTGGTCTTTTAATGTATCACAAGTTTTCGTAATTCAGCGAAAATTTTCCTCTTTAGCCATGTAGTGTATCAAGTCGAACAGATTTTACGAAGGTAGAGTCATACTTGAAATACACCTTGATACGTAACATCCCAACACAAACTAAACACATTAACAATTCCAGAGTTATGTGAAAGAAAGATGAACTGCACAGTAATCTAGGTCACCATAAGCGAAACGGTTATCTTGCTCATCCCCCTATGCGGATGACCCAAAGAATGCTGAGAGTTGGCAAAAGGACAAGCATCACCCCTACCCAATTCCTGAAGAATCCCTAATTCTCAAAAGTTGCAAAAAAAAATCAAAAATTTGCAAAACGTCAAAACATCAAGATTTGACATCATACAGTGCACACATCAAAATGCACTAAGAAACAGTGATTGTTATCACTCCAATCCCTTGCTCGAAAGAAAAACAAATCAAAATAAACAGTGATCTTATCACTACAAACGAGCAAGTATCCTATTACAATTGAAGAAAAGAAGGGAGTTGAACTTGAATCCCTGGAACTCTCAGCATTCTAAAGGTCTTCTCGCATGACGATATATCTGTCACATTAACTTGTGTACAGATCAATGTTTGCATGTGGATAAGCTAGCTTATGACATCCTAGAAAACATCGCGGATTAATCTAACTAAACATAACAAAGGAGTTAGTGGAGCTAGTTAGGTGATCCTCAGTACAGGTTCGGTTGAAAGCCCATCTGGCACTGGCGGTATCCTGATAAATACCACATAAATGAACTCAATGGCACACACAGGGATGTGAAATAGCTTGGTCAAAAACAAGTACGATTCATACCTTGTTCAAAAGTCTTGTAAGATAAAGTACAGTCATGGCTAGTGAGTTAAAACCGTCTGAGTCTCAGAAAACCTTAGCTACATTTCTAAACCAACTGCGCTACTTTTCATCCTTACAATACCATAAAAAAAAAATAATACAAAAAAAAAAAAAACCACATGTACACATAAAAATTCATGCATCACAACAATCGCCTAAAAACAAAATAACAGAGTTCTAAAAAATCTATGGTGCCATAACCAAACATCACAAATCCCATTCATCCATTTCACCTCTGCATATCACATATAAATCAAAAACATTTGCAGTCATCATAGCATATGCATCCATCAAAATAAATCAACATAATACATCCATATTCACCAACCATCATGCACAAGATCAAAGAAAATCAAAACAACAAAAACATCACAAAAAGGCAACACAAAAACATAGCAATAAACATTGCCAGACACAAGTGCTTTTGCACTTAACCTCTTGGCATAGAAAAATCGATGTCGAGGTCCAAATTATCGCTCTCCTAATTCCCCAAGAAGGCTATCATAGCCGGACCGCTCCACGGGAAATAGGTTTTCGACGATTTCACCTCATTATGACATCACCAAAAGGGTTAACACCCACCAAAAATAGGTCCATATGTTGGAAAAATTGCACACGCTTAACGGTAAACCCTCTAAAGGCCCCCTTGCACAAGTCATCTTGGGTCAAGCGACTCGTCGCTTCTCTCACGAAGGTCATTCCCTCATCGATTCGTCGCTTGAGGGGGTAGTCACACTTAGTCACCAATCAACAACAACACACCCAATCAAGGCAATGGCATGTATTCAAAGAATCATTGACAAAGACAATCATGCTCCTGCTTGGGGCAGCAAACAAGCAATAATCACAAAATTGATCAAACACTTGGCATTCCCGAAGCATGAACACAAGGTTCCCCCGTGGATAAAAGGTTACGCCCTTTGCCTATTCATGACTGATCAATGTCCAAGCTCAAGTCACACCTCACCAAAATAGGTTAATACTTGAAATCAAATTCCTTAGCTCGTCAGAAGCAAGGATTCAAGAATGCATGCCCTTTCCATGCTTGGGGCATCAAGAGTTGGTTAGGTTACTGAGAAACCCTAATCATTAGTGCTTTGGTTATCTATTTTTGCTCGGTGCTGTGCCATGCACAACGCTTCCCAAAAAGGGGCATCTGTAGACACCAAAACAGCACCAATCCGATTATGTGACTACAAACACTGATCACATTAACACACACAGCCCCCAGGGTAGCCCCCAGAGGTTAAACAGTGGTTCTAACCACTTACACAACAGTTTTGCAAGTCAAAAATCAGTTTGGCACCTTTTAGACACTTTATTTCTTATTCGTCCCACCCAGGGACGAGTGCGAATTTGTACTCGTCCTACCCAAGGACGAGTATGGATTTGTACTCGTTTCACCCGGGGACGATTACTAGCGCTCGCTTCCGGGTGGGACGAATGCCAGGTTTGACCGAGCAAAAAGTCAGACCTCGGCGCATGACAACTCAGAACTACCACTCAGCTTTTCATGCATGACATAGGAGTGCGAGTGAGTTCTTTTAACAACACACATCTGCCAATTGACTTTCCCTTCATTGCATGGGAAGGAGAGTAAGCTTTTTAAGACAACTCAGATTTGCCACTTAGCTATCCCTTCATTGCATGGGAGTGCAAGTGAGCTTTGCTAAAACATGCAAAGACATGCACAGAGGCACTTAAGAAGCCCTTGATCAAGAAGAAGTCTTCTCTTCACAAACAAAAGCATTCATGCAAAGAAACACTTTTGCATGTTAATTCAAAAAGACCCCTTGGGTCTATAAAAACGGTGAGTTTTCTCACCCAAAAAGGATATACAGAGAAGGAGCATTTTGAGCGACGAAGTGCTGCTAGTTCACTTACTGGCGATTTGTGCTTTCATAATCGTGGTATTTCTTTTAGTTTCATGTTTATGCTTTTGTCAAGTCTTTCATTTCATTTAGATTCATTTCAACCATCGTTAGATTCATCTTTTATGTTTCATACACAGGTGCTACTGACTTTCTTGTTTGTTTCTTTGAGTGCCGAGTTGCAGCATTAGAGGAGCGGCGAGGAGTCTACCTTACCAACGCAAGCGGCGGCAACATTTGGCCCGCCCATTCCAAACGTGGGCATGCGGAAGGAGGAAGACTAAGTCACAAATTGTAACAAAGACCAATTTAACGCTCCTAGCCCCTAAAAAGGGAGGAGACGTCTATGTAACCGAGGATAAGAAATTTGAATAAAGAGGTCTGTGATTTCCTTACATCTTTTCTTTCGTCTCCAATTTATCTCCTTTCCTTGTTTTTGTGCATAGGATTAAAGCGTTATATTTCGTCTTATATTGCATAATTACAGTTTTCCTTTTTGTTTCCGGAATCTCGTGCTTTCACATGGATAGCCCCCATAAAACATTGGTACTGTTGCACATGATTGAATTGGTTAGGGGGAGTCATGGTATTTAATACTCTTGTCATTTTTTGTGTTTCCTCATGATGAGGAAGTGGTGTTTAGTAGATACCAAGATTTTGATTTTATTGTGCCAAGGAATTATCCAACTTAATGGCCCCTAGGTCTATCAAGTCTTACACCATGTATTTGAATGTAAAGCAATTTTTAATGTCATGCCCATTATGTTTATGGTAAGGGTAAAACAAATGTTCTCTATAGCCCTTACCATGCTTGATCGGGTCGTTTGGTTTGAATTCGGGTAAGGTAAGTGGATTTGTGTTGTACAACCTATGAAATATGGATGCATATGATTCGAATAAGGGCCTGTAAGTGTGATTCTATAAAATAAATTATCGATGTTTATGGTTTTCCATAGTTGGAGCTATGTTATGGAATTGTTGTGATGGGGGAATCGCTTGATAAGACACTTGTTGCGGTTGTTGTGATGGTTGTGGTTGGTGTTGATCATGGGGTTGTTGAGTCATTTTGGGTTGACTCAAAACTACTTGATTGAATTGTCTTGGTTTTGAATGGCTAGAATAGTTTCCTTTATATTGGCCCTTGTCTTGCCATTATTTTTATTTGGTTTGATCTCACCCTCTTGAATTTTATTTCTTTGATGATTCAGGATTGGGAAAGAGCTTCATCGGATGTTATGTATTGCTGTAATTGCAATAACAAGGAGATAGGTTTTAGATAACTTCTGGAAAAAATTCATGTTAATTCTTCCATTGGTAGGGAGAATGGCAACTTGGTGATAATTGCCCTCCAATAGTTTCCAAAATCATAGATCGAATCTTATTCAAATTATCTAAGATTGTACAAGTCGGTTAAGGTAGTTTTCTTATGAACATTGAGGGATAACCTTTCCAAAAATTTATCTGTCAATTGTTCAAATGTGTAAATGCTATGGTATGGTGGATGATTATACCAATCTAAGACGTCTCCCCCTAATTTTTGAGGGAAATTTCAAAGCATTAGAGCATTGTTCTCTTGGATTCAAAAACATGAATGAAGGAATGTGTTGATGTGCTCCCTATGGTCCTCAAACCCTTTGAATTTATTAAACTTTGGTAGTGTAAAGTCTATGATGGTACCTAAGAATGAATGAGTTGATTGATCAACTATATCAATGTAGATTTTTGGTACATCATACCAAAAGTATGCATAATTAAGCTATCAATCTGTTGTTGCAAGGCTTGGATCTTAGGGTATTTAGTGTGTGTGTGCAAGCCTTGGCTTGTTGGATGAGTGTATGGATGTGGGATGTGGAGTGATGAATTATTGGGATGGAATGTGGTGTTGATTGCTTTATGGATGATGGGTATATGATGATGTTGGACGTGTTGTTGGGCTTGGTTGTGGAGTGACTGATGTTTATGAAGTGGGGATGAAATTTAGGGGATTTGAATGTGTTGGGTTGTGGAAGTGGTATTGATGTGGTTGAATGGGGGTATGGGTATAGTAACCTTAGAATATTGTGATACCTAAGATGGATCGGGGGTGAAGGTGTGTTGGTTGGGAATGGATTGGGGTTTGAAATCTACCACCTGCAACTACTATTGCAAGAATGGAGGGGCATTATCATTACCAAGTAATTGGTTTAGATGTTGCCACACTTGTTGTATGGTAGCTATAGATGTAGATTGCATAGTTGTGTGTGGAATGGATGTTGATGTGTGATGAGTGTTGGGGATTGAGTTGAGGTTTGTGGAGGATAAATTGTGAAGGGAATCATAACTAAATGAGAAATACTAGGTTGAGCTATATCCACAAACCTAGATGATGTACATGGGATGGATGAAGGTATCTATGAAGCAACATTAACTTGTGCTTCATAGAGTGGGTTAGAATGGACATTGGTGTAATTGGATGGAATGGAGGTGCATTGGCTAAATGATGATGGGAAGGATTATTGTGAGGGTGTAGATGTGGCCTCAAAAAGAGGGTTGGTGATGACTTGGCTGAAACGATTGGGGTATAAGTGACCAAGTTCCTGTTGAGAAGAAAGAACATGTATAGGTGGGATATTAATCTATTCTAGAATTGGATTAGTTGATCTTAAGTAAGCTCCAAATTTATACATATATATGTAGGTAGTGAAATAGTCAATGGGTGTGGATGGTTTAGTTTTTGAAATGGGAGTGTGGATAGCCCTTTGTATCACATATGCATTCAAAGTGAATATTGTTTGAGAGGGTCCAACAAACAAGCCAAAATAACTTATCTGTACCACGCTGGTTAGGTTAGCCATAAAAGTGGATAGGAGAGGAGTGAAGCACTGCATGGATGAGGTAGGTACCTGACTCATGGATCTATCTTGATTTTGGTTCAATACCATAAGATATAAGTAGGCAAGGATAGAGGATGTGTGTGGAAAAGTGAGATGGCAATGAAAAACACACATATCAAAAAAATAGATGTGTCATATGTCTGCAACAATTTTTTCTTTTAATTATTTTTTGTGGTTTGTGTGTTTTATGTGTAGACCCTTTAAGCCTAAGATAACTATGCAAGGTGGATAGGTGTGTTCACACTCACCTCTTCGACAAGAAATGAAATGTGAACGATTGAAGTGGATTCCTCAAATGGATGTTTCAAGAGTGGGAGATTTTCTGGTGATGAAATCCATAAAAACCACTCATGGGCTACTATTGGTATCTATGGGGTGAGCCAACGGATGGAGATTAAGCCCACCATCGCTGGTCTTGATCAATGGTTGGTGAGGAAGTCTAACTCACTGATGTTAAAATTGAAATGTGCAATATGTGTGATTCTTTTTAAGTTCTTATTGTCTATGGTATTTTTTTAAACATAAAATGCAAAAAAATCCTCTTTCACTCAAACAAGTTGGTGAATAGGAACACTAGTGTCAAGGCCCTCAAAAGAGTCTAGGGTACACCCCTTAAGATCCATAATGTGTGGAGGGTTCAACTAGCTCTTCCACTCAGAATAAGAAAGTGTTTCCAATAGTGGGAGGATTCTTGAGCACAAGTGACTTGTTCCAACTTAGAAGAGTAAGAAGTGGGAAACTTAGTCTAAAGTGAAAATAATATGCTTTTTAGTTTATTGGACACAACACACAAGGTAGAAAGCAAAATACCATGAATAACAAAAAAAATTGAATCAACTACAGTGAATGTTTAATGTAACTAGAAATGAATTTATAAATGTAGATCTACCCCTATGTGTAATCTATATGATTTTTAAATGCACTTCATTTTATTTTTATAAAGTAAAAAGCCTATGAATACCTAAAATGCCTAATAGTGCATGGTATATTGCCTTTTAAACAGAAAAAAAAAATATTTATTTTCATTATCTCTTTTAAAAAGCAAAAAATGTAAGTGGGATTTGATCAAGAATTACTAGGAAGCCTACTTATTTTCCCCAGCTCTACATATGCGGTGCAAAATCCCCTAGATACTTTGTCAAATCCCATAGATTCTCTTTCAAAACACATAGATACTTTGAAGAATCCTATAGATACACTATGGCATCCACCTGGACACTGTGTGCTATCCCTTGAACATTGTGTGGCATCTGCACAACCATATATCAAATCTTACAGCTCCAAAAAATCCTATCTCTAGATCACACAATTGTCATGCGATTAGATTTCTAAAAACCTGCAACAGAAACAAAAAAATATAGATCATAAACTTAATATTGTTGGAAATTTTGAGTATAGTGTTGTCATTGATGTCAAAGATTTGATGTCATTGGTTTTCATTGATGTCAAAGGTGAAAAGGTTGAGTTTTGTCTTCAAGGTTGAAATAATAAATGCAAAGGAATTTTCCATGGTTGTGAAAGCAAGAAAATAGAATTTTGAAGAAAAGGATTATAATATTTAAATTTTAAATTTAAATATTATTTAAGAGAGTTTGAAAGTAACAAGGGCTTCATTTGATAAATAAATAAAACAAAGGGATATTTTAAATTGCAAATAAAATATAAAACTTCTCATTGGTGGAAAAAGACCCAAGGTAAAAGGTTTTATTATAATATTTTTAAAAAAATATTATAATACCTAAGTATAAAGTTACATGGTGCCAAAGATAATTCAAATTATTTTAAATAAATTTGAAAGATGGCAAACGTCTAAAACATGCATGGAAACATATAAATACCCTTAAGACTTTGGAAATAAAGGTCATGTGTTTGATTTTCCTGTCTCGTGCAAAGTAGTGATAGCAAATGAGGTAGAAGGGACAACATTGATTTCAAAGCACAGAAGGAGAATGAGATAAATAATTTTTGTTCACTCCTTGACATCATCCACTAGGATAGCCCAATGGTGGCTAGATTCATGCTAAGTTGTTTGTGAGACAGAGGTTCACGGTTTGATTCTCCCTAGCACTAATTTTGAAGGATTTAACTTTTTTGACGAATGCACCAAGGGAATAAGAGTGGAGGCTCATACGTTAGGTATTAAACACTTGGCTAGCACAAGTGGTCATGCACTACGTTAAGATTTTTAGGTTGGAGGGTCGATCCCTATCCATTCCAATAATATTACTTTTGGTAAAAAGGCATGTGCTAAGGTTGATTAAATTTGCTTTGCATGAAGATTGAGGGGTGTGCAATGGTTTAAAGTTTTGGCATATAGGAGGTATAAGGGTAATTTTTTTTCCAAATATTTTTGAAGGTATTGCTATCATTAAGTTTTATTTTTATATATGCAAAAGTAGGAGTGATAAGGTGTAAATGATTGATTTAATATTGTAAATCTGTGTTATGGGTCATTAAGTGGTTTGGAAATTATTTTATGAAAGTGGGATATAAAAGGTGTAAAATGTATTTTTATTGTTTGTAATATTTGCATTAATATTGAAGGACTCGGTTCATGATTTGATGTTTTATTTTGAAAAACCAAGAGATTTATAGAGAATTGGTTTGAAATAAAATTATGCACACATTTTGAGAAAGATTTTTCCAATATATGAAAAGGTGTTATGCTAATCCTTTTTGTAGTTGCAAAATATATTATTTTTGAGATAGGTATTTGAGGGCACATATTCACCAAACACTTTGAGGTATGATGATTCAACCTTTTAAGCTAAGTGGTTGTGTTTTGAGATTGTAGTTTTGAGGTGGAATTAAAAGGGTTGATTGGTATGCATTGTTGGAAATATTTGTAATAGGGTTTGAGACCTACATGTGCATCAGTGTTGAGATAAAGTTGAAATAATTGTATTAGAGGTTGAGATCTTCTTGTACTTCATTTTTGAATGGTTTCAAAAATATTTGGGATAAAGTTTGAGAACAAGTTGTGTTTCCATTGTTAAAAGAGATTGAGGCATTTGTGCTAGAGATTGTGAACTACTTGTGCTAGATTTGAAGATAAGTTTTTGCATCATTATGTAATATTTTGAGCATTGGTTTGAGAGATATTGAAAGCAATTGTGAAAGTTTTTAAGATCAATATTGCAAGGGAAATTTGTGCATTATTGAGGTTGATGTTTGAGAGCAAATTTGCAAGAAAGATAGATCCATTTTATGAAGCAAGTTATACATTGTTTTGAGTTGATTTGAAAGGGATTTTGCAAGAGACAAAGATTGTATCAGTGGAATGCAAGATTTGTGAATGTTAATAACATATTGGGATTTTGGTAGTGCATATCATTATCTATATGTTCTAGAGGTTAAATGAATTCTAGGTAGTATATGTCTGAATTGCCTAGTTGAAAAAAGTATTTCTGAAAGAGATTTAAGTATTTGTTTGTATGCAAGATTTGAAAATATTTGAGAAAGTCTTGTGAGAAGACTTGAAGCATATTTGAAAGAAGATTTGAGCAAGTCTCATGAGAAGACTTGAAGCAACTTTGAAGGCAGATTTGAGAAAGCCTTGTGAGAAGACTTAAAGCAACTTTGAGGTAGATTTGAGCAAGTTTTGTGAGAAGACTTGAAGCATATTTGAGGTAAATTTAAGAAAGTCTTGTGAAGACTTGAAACAACATTGAGGTATGTTTGAGATAGAATTAATAGCAGGTTTGGTTGCTAATTTAATCAAGCTTTGTGTTAGGGCTTGGGGTATATTTGAGCAAAGTTAGAGCAAATTTATGCTAGACTTGTGATGAGGTTTGGTGCATATTTGAGAAAAAGTTGAGATAAATTTTTTGAGGTGACCAGAGTAGAGAGGAAAGAGGTCTCTAGTGGATAGGGATCCATTAGATAGTGTAGTGGGGACAAAGGTCTCCTGTGGGTAGCGATCCACTATCCAGAGTAGTGGGGATAGAGGTCTTCTGTAGATAAAAGTTCACCAGCCAAAGCAGAGGGGAAAGAGTTCTCCTTTGGAAAGAGATACACAAACCAAAGCAAAGGGAAAATATTTCTCCTATGGAGAGAGATCCACAAACAATATTAAAGGGGATATAGTTCTCCTGTGGAGAGAGATCCATAAACTAGAGTAGAGGGGAAAGAGTCCTCTTGTGGAAAGAGATAACAAACTAGATCAAAGGGGAAAGAGTTCTCCTATGGAGAGATATCCACAAAATAAAGAAAATGGGATAGAGTTATCTTATTAAGAGATATCCACAAAATAAAGTAGAGGGGATAGAGTTCTCGTGTGGAGAGAGATCCATGAACCAGAGTAAATGGGATAGAGGTCTCCTATGGAGAGAGATCCACGAATCAGAGCAAGGGGAAATAGTTCTCCTATAGAGAGAGATCCATGAACTAGAGCAAGGGGATAGAGTTCTCCTGTGGAGAAGGATCCATAGATCAAATCATAAGGGATTAGTATCTCCTTTGGATAAAGGTCCATAAACATTGTAATAGGGAATTGATCCCCAAGATATTTGTTGAGAAAATAGAAGAAATATTTTCTCCATGGATGTAACCCACATTGGGTGAACCATGTTAAATTTATGTATCTCATATGTGTGATGATTTGTGCATTGATTTGATTACTACTATTGATATTGCCATTGATAATATTTGATAGTATTGTTTGGGAAAGAAAAGTAAAAGTTTGTCTTATACTGTTCACCCCCCATCTCAGTATAAGCTTGTGTTCTTCAATTGGTATCAGAGCGAGTTCCTTAGAAAAAGTCTAACATCTTGAAGGAAGATATTATAAGAACATAGATGGCATATCAAAATGAATCCTCATAAAATAATACACCATTGTTTGATGGGAATAATTATGCTTTCTGGAGTATAATAATGAAGACTTAATTGATGGTATAAGGATATGAGACATGGCAATCAGTTGAGGATGGATTCACACCTACAACTATTCCTCCCATAGATAAATATGGTAAGATGTTACATGTGTATAATGCCAAGTATATTAATGGAATATTAAGTGGATTATATGAAGCAAAATTTATGAAATTTATTCACTGCAAATCAAAAAAAGAGATATGGGACAAATTGAAGCAAATATATAAAGGAGACAAAAATGTCAAAATAGCAAAACTGCAAAACCACAAGAAAAGGTTTGAAGATTTGAATATGGAAGATGAGGAAGATATTGCTACATACTTAATTCATGTGGATGAGGTTGTTAATACCATGCATGGACTTGGATTTGAAATTGAAGACTCCAGTGTTACTCAAAAAGTATTAAGATCACTTCCTATGAGGTATGATGGAAATGTTTCAACTATAGAAGAGATGAAAGATATTGATCAGTTGACTATGGATGAGTTACATGGAATTCTCATAGCTTATGAGATGAGAATAGTAAAGGATCCCAACTCCAAGAGAGAGGAAAATTTAAAAGCTTCAAAGAAGACAAAATATAAGAAACCAGAATCAAGTGGTGAGTCAAGCAGTGATGAAGAAGCTAACTATGTGAAAAGAAACAAGAAGGACTCAAGAAAGCACAAAGGTATGAAGACTATGCAATGTTTTAATTATGGTAATTTTTGTCACTATGCATCTAATTTTCCAGAAGCTGGAAGCAATAGCAGTAAAGAGAAACAAGATCATAAGAAAAAGGAAGGAGGAAAATCCAGGCATGAAAATAAAAATAGGTATGGTCAAAGCAAGCATGAAAAGAAGTTCTTTAAAAGGCACAAAAATAGTTTCTATGTTAACAAGGCAAGCAAGGATTCAAGTGACAGTGATGAAAGACTATCAAATAGTGAAGAAGAAGAGAATCTATTTTTAGCAATATAAGAGAAAGAAAATGCTCCTATTGGAGATAAAGTTGAAAAGTATGAATATGCTCTTGGAGACTAAGAAGTAGAAAAATATTCAAAAAATAAAGAGGAAGGCACAGTTTATCTAGAAGTAGAACTTATTGTCACTCTCAGATAATTGAAAAAGTTAGAACTCTCGAATCCTTCAAAAAATTTCCTTTTATCATCACAGCTTCTTGCTGCAATCGCCGTTCGTAACCGTCTTAATGGCTTTTGGAACTGCCACATATAACTGTCTTAACGACTTCTAGAACTCCCACTTGGAACTGCCTTAACGGATTTTGGAATCACCAACTATCATTCTATAACAGTCCGCAAAAAACCCACCTTCACTTTCTTAGCCAAGTCGCGAAAATGCGACATGTCGTGATTTCGTGACACTTTTCTGCCCTTGGCTCTCTTTCGCCAATGTGTCGTGATATTGCGACACTTTTCTGCCTTTGGCTCACTTTCACCAATGTGTCACGATATCGTGACACTTTTCTACCTTTGGCTCTCTTTCGCTAATGTGTCGCAATATCGTGACACTTTTCTGTCTTTGACTCTCTTCCTCCAATGTGTCGCGATATCGCGACACTTTTCTGGCTTTGACTCTCTTCCTCCAATGCGTCACGATATCGCGACACTTCTTCGAATTTTGGCTTTGTTTGCCAAAGTTTCGTGATATCATGACACTTCTTTGGATTTTGGCTTTGTTTGCCAAAGTGTCGCGATATCGTGACACTTCTTTGGATTTTGGCTTCGTTTGCCAAAGTGTCGCGATATTGCAACACTTCTTTGGCTTTTGGCTTCGTTTGCCAAAGTGTCATGATATCGCGATAGTTCTTTGGCTTTTTGCTTTGTTTGCCAAAGTGTCGCGATATCGCGACCATTTATTTTGCGCTCGCCACGGTTCTAAATACGTCGCAATATCGCGACGACTTTTGTGTCACGATATCGCGACACATTGTAACACTTAGAACTTTCTTTCAAACTTAGAATTTTTTTCTTGTTTATTTTGTTTGCATTTTTTTCTAGTGATGCAAGATTGTTGTACTGCCCTGGATGCTCCTGCATCAGAAACCCGGGGTAGATTTTTTTTTAGAAGTGATCCTCACTTCTGGGCGGTCAGAGGAAAACCTAAATGATCAACCTCTGATTTGGACAACCATGTGGCATCTTCGACAGGTCGGTTCTTCCACTTGACCAAATACTCTGAATATTGCCTATTTTGGGTACTTTTTCCTTCGTGAGTGTCGAGTATGTCTTCAATTTCTTCTTTGTCTGGAGTGGATGCAATAATGTTCCACAGATCCGGACTGGGTGGTTCACTACAACTTCCTACATGATATTCAACCAAGTCTGAAATATTGAAGATAGGTGAAATATTCAGCTCACTTGGTAGATCAACTTCATAGGCATTACCTGAATCTCATTTACCTATGATCCGACATGGTCCAAACTTCTTCATCTTCAATTTATTGTATGTTTTTCGAGGAAAACGTTCCTTACGCAAATGAACCATGACTTCATCCCCTACCTAGAATTATTTGAAATGCCACTTCTGATCTACTCTGGCTTTGTACGTAGCATTCATTTGACTGATATGCTACTGTACCTCTTCATGTAAAGTCTTCATGTGTGCTACAAAGTCTTCAGCTTCAGCACTACACTTGTCTGCTTTATCCATCGATCTCAACTCAGAAGTGTTTCTCGGGCTGTACCCATGCACAATCTGGAATGGTGATTTACCAGTACTACGATTGACAGAATTATTGTAAGCAAACTCTGCCTATGGTAAAATCAGATCCCATCCCTTGGGTTTATCTCCTACCAGACATCGTAGAAGATTACCCAAACTTCTGTTGACTACTTCGGTCTATCCATTAGTCTGCGAGTGGTACGCAGAACTGAATTTCAAGTCTATTTTTAGCTTCTTCCATAGGGTTCTCCAGAAATAACCCACAAAATTGGTATCTCTATCCGAGACAATGCTTTGGGGTAGACCATGAAGTCGTACTACCTCCTTTAAGAACAAGCCGACAATTTGAACCACATCACTTGTCTTTTGACATGGAATAAAATGGGCCATTTTTGAAAACCTGTCAACAACAAAAAAAATGACGTCATTTCCACGTTGTGTTCTTGGTAGACCAAGAACAAAATCCATGCTGATGTCCTCCCACGGTCTCTCTGGTACAGGCAATGGCTGGTACATTCCTGTATTCTGGCTGACACCTTTTGCCATCTAGCACACTCTGCAACCCTGCACAAATTTGGTCACATCCGGTTGCAACTACGGCCAATGGTAATTCTCACTAATGAGAGCAATGGTATTATCTCAACCAAAATGCCCTGCTAGTCCTCCGCTATGTTTCTCTTTGATCAAATTTTCCCTCATGGAACTACGTGGAATGCACAACTGGTTCTTCCGGAATAGCATCCCATCTTGGATCATGAAATCCAACCACTTAGTGCGATCCACAATAGTAGGAGACACACATGTTGTCCATGCCTCTACAAAATCTGGATTTGCTGGGTATAAAATCTTGAGTTCATCAAACCCAACAACCTGCACTCTCATTTCTATCAAAAAATTATGCCTTCTACTCAAGGCATCTGCAACTCTATTAGATTTGCCACTTCTATGCTTTAGTACAAAGTTATAACTCTGCCGGAATTCAACCCACTTCAAATGCCGTTGGTTAAGTTTACCTTGACTATTTATATACTGCAAAGCTTGATGGTCAGTATATAAAACAAACTCTTTGGTTAGCAAATAATGTCTCCATTTCTTAAGAGCCTGAATTATAGCATAGAATTCTTGATCATAAATAGAGTATTTATTTCTAGAATCATTCAATTTTTCACTAAAGTATGCAACAGGTTTACCTTCTTGGCTCAACACGGCTCAATGGCATTGCCACTGGCATCACAGTCAACCTGAAACACTTTATTAAAATCTGAAAGTGCCAGAATGGGCTGTTCTGTCACTTTCTTCTTCAATATGTTCATGTTGGTATCTGCCTTGGTAGTCCACTTAAATTCTCTCTTATCCCCTCTCATAGTTTCTGTTAGGGGTGCACAAATACTGCTAAAGTCTCTAATAAACTTTCTATAGAAACTTGCAAGACCGTGAAATGATCTTACCTTTGTTACATTCCTTGGGGCAGGCCATTCAAGGATAGCCTTCACTTTCTCAGGATCCATTTTTAGAACCTCCTCTGAAATGACAAATCCTAGGTATATCAACTCTTTCTATACAAAACTGCACTTCTGTATATTTATCAATAACTGCTCCTCACGTAGTTTTTCAAAAATTGTTCGAACATGCAACAAATGCTCGTCCAATGTTTTACTAAAAATTAGAATATCATCCAAATAAACTATCACGAACTTTTCCAGGAAGTCACGCAATACCTCATTCATCAGCCTCATAAATGTACTAGGTGCATTAGTCAATCCAAATGGCATAACTAACCACTCATACAAACCCTCTCTAGTTTTAAAGGTTGTCTTCCATTCATCACCCTCTCTAACACGTATCTGATGATATCCGCTCTTCAAATAAATCTTAGTGAAGTATTTAGCTCCACTCAAGCAATCCATTATATTGTCCATTTTGGATAATGGAAAGCAATATTTAATAGTAATTTTATTAATGGCTCGGGAATTAGTGCACATTCGCCATTTGCCATTCTTCTTTGGTGCAAGTACTACTGGCACTGCACAAGGGCTCAAACTTGCTCGAATCAAACCCTTCCTCAACAATTCCTAAACTTGTCGATTCAACTCTTCATTCTCTATAGGAGACATTCTATGGGCTGTCTTGTTGGGTAAGCTAGATCCTGGCATTAAGTCAATTTGATGACTAATCTTCCTCATTGGCGGCAAACCCTCAGGCACATTGTCTGATATAATATCAAGAAATTTTGCTAACAGATGTTCAAATTCTGCTGGAATGTCAGTAGTATCTTCTCTCTTTACATTAGGAATTAATGCATAACACATTGAATCCCTCTTTAAACCATCCAATTTTTTTTTGCCATCTACTAAACAAATTCTAGCATTATTGCATACATTTTCCTCAACCTCCTTCAATGGCTTCAGTTTATGGCATACTCCGTCTTTTGTCAGGGAATAGGTATTTACATGTCCATCATGCGCTGCACGTCTATCAAATTGCCATGGTCTTTGAAGCAACAAATGGCAAGCATCCATCGACAAAATATCACACAGGACCTCATCTTGGTATCTTCCAATTTGAAACTTGACCAAGCATTGTTCACTGACCAATGCTCTATGATCCTTCTGCAACCACGTAATCCGGTATGGATGCGGGTGCTATCTTATTTCTAGCTTTAACTTAGCTACCATTTCCTTAGAAACCAAATTATCTGTACTACCATTATCAATAATAATATTACAGATTTTACCTGAACATTTGCACCTCATGTAGAACAGGCTTTTCCGTTGATCTGTTTCCTTCTCCTCATTCAACAAGGTTCTCCTTGTGATCATCACTTCTCCATGCTCTGCTTCTTTAGAGTGCTCATATTCAACACCATCCTCAACAACTACAGCTCTAGCATTACCTTCAGGCCTTTTGTTCAGTGTTTCTTGGTGTTTAGGACACTCATATGATCGATGCCCCTCTTCTTCGCAATTGAAACAGGTTCCACAAAATTTTCCTCTACCATATCCACGTCCACCTCTACCTCGTCCCCTTGGATAATCATTGTTCTGATTACGGGGTTGGTAAGAATTCTCCTCCTTATGTTCCTGGTGATTGCTGGTTTCACTAGTATGCTTTTGGTCATCATATTTACCTCCACTGGTTCTTCCACTAGTTCTTCCACCACGACCTCTTCCTCTTTGTTTGCTGTCAAATCTACGGTTTAGTTTCTCTTCCACTTTCAGAGCAAACTGGTAAGCATCTTCAATGTTGTTCATTCGAACCAGACTCAATTCTTCTTGCACGTTGGTTCTTAACCCATTAATGTAACGGGCTACTCTTTCTTTATTTGCTTCTATATGGCCGGTTCTGATAGAAATTTTAAAAAATTCTTTTGTATATTCTTTAATAGACTTGCTGGACTGGTGCAAACTCTACATTTTTCTCAATAGATCTAATTCGTAATCTGCTAGAATAAACTACCATTTTAGTTTTTCAACCATTCGATCCCACCTGGTGATATTTTATTTTCCTCTACGATTTCTTTCTAGTTGCACTCCTTTCCACCATATGCCAGCATGGCCTTTCAACTTTGTTCTGGAAAATTTTATCCGATTTGGATCTTCAACTTCCTCATATTTGAATTATTCCTCCATGTCATTAATCCAGTCTATCAATTCTTATGGATTTAAATTTCTAGAATATGTGGAGACGTCAATATTTGGCCTTTTCCTAATTTGCAAAATAGCTTTAATCATTCAAGATTCTGCAGCACTCATTGCTTCTTCTTCTTCTTTAGATGGGTCTTCAACTTCGTCATCATCGTTGTGGTCTTCTCCTCTTGGCTCTACTCCTCTACGCAATTCTTCTTGCAAGGCCTGCACTTGCCTCTGCAATGCTCGAAAGTCTCCTTCAGGAACCACATTCCTTCCAGCACCACAATTTCTTTGTGGTGGCATTCTGCTTCACTATTTCTCAGAACATGTAACCCCAGATTCTAGTGCAAGCTGCCTCACGTTCGACGCTCTGCTAACACACTCAGAATATTGCTGCTCTGATACCACTTGGAACTGCCTTAACGACTTCTGGAATCGCCAACTGTCGTTCTGTAACAGTTTGCAAAAAACCAGCCTTCACTTTCTTAGCCAGGTCACGAAAACGCGACATGTCACGATTTCGTGACACTTTTCTGCCCTAGGCTCTCTTTCACCAATGTGTCACGATATCACGACACTTTTCTGCCTTTGGATCACTTTCACCAATGTGTCGCAATATCGTGACGCTTTTCTGCCTTTGGCTCTCTTTTGCTAATGTGTAATGATATCGCAACACTTTTTTGTCTTTGACTCTCTTCCTCCAATGTGTCACGATATCGCGACACTTTTTTGGCTTTGACTCTCTTCCTCCAATGTGTCACGATATCGTGACACTTCTTCAACTTTTGGATTTTTTTGCCAAAGTGTCGTGATATCGCGACACTTCTTTGGCTTTTGGCTTTGTTTGCCAAAGTGTCACGATATCGCGACACTTATTTGGATTTTGGATTTGTTTGCCAAAGTGTCACGATATCGTGACACTTCTTTGGCTTTTGGCTTCGTTTGCCAAAGTGTCGCGATATTGCGACACTTATTTGGCTTTTGGCTTCGTTTGCCAAAGTTTCATGATATCGCGACACTTCTTTGGCTTTTGGCTTCGTTTGCCAAAGTGTCATGATATCGTGACAATTCTTTGGCTTTTGGCTTTGTTTGCCAAAGTGTCATGATATCGCGACACTTTTATGTCATGATATCATGACCATTTATTTTGCGCTCACCATGGTTCTAAATATGTCGCGATATCATGACGAATTTTGTGTCGTGATATCGCAACACATTGTAACACTTAGAACTTTCTTTCAAACTTAGAATTTTTTTCTTGTTTCTTTTGTTTGTATTTTTTTTTGATGATGCAAGATTGCTGTACTGCCCTGGATGCTCCTGCATCAAAAAGTTAGAAAGAAAAATTCAAGACTAAAGGCTCAAGTTCAAGAACATGAAGAAGAAAAAGAAAAGCTTCTACAAGACCTAAAAAATTCAAAATATAAGTTAAGGAGATTTAAAGTGGTCATGGTTGAGAATTTAGAGGTAAAAGAGTTAAAATGTGAGAGATTAGAACATGAAGTAGTTTCACTAAGGATGGAAGTGAAATATTATAAGGAAAAGCTACACAGGTTTGGGAAAAGTTCAAATACTTTGGATAAAATTATCAATGCACAAATATCTTCATCTATCAAAACAAGACTTGGTTTTGAAGAAGGACAAGGGAAACAAGAAGAAGGGTCAAGCTCAAGCTCAAATGAAGAGAAATTTTCAGAGGAAGAGAGTGAAGAATAAATTGAGACCTATGCAAATAAGTTGAAGAATAGAAGCTTCACTAAGAAAGGAAACAATGCACAAACAAGAAACATGGATCATCATAGAGAAGGAAAAGAAAGGACTAAGAGACTAGAGGTTTCAAGACAATATTTCTTCAAAGGATGTTGTTTTTCATGTAATTGGTTTGATCACAAGGCTATACATTGCATGACTCATGGAAAGGAGTATGGAATCACTAAAAGGAATGTCAACTCTTTCAAATATGGATATTTCTTCCAAGGGTATTTCTACTCTTGTAATCACTTTGGTCATAAAGCAATCCATTTTAGGGTTCATGATCGAAATGAGTATGGCTTCACCAAGAGGAACTTCAAGACATTTATACCTTCCAATAACTACAAAATTAAGTGTTACAAGTGCAATAATATTAGGCATAAGGCTAAGTGGTGTAGAATAGATTTTCTAGAACTTCCAAAGACAAGCAAGAACAAAGACACTCAAAAGGATCAAAAGGGTATGGCTACAAAAATATTGAAAAAGGAGGTTGACAAAGAAAAAGGGCATTGTATTATGGGAGTAGAGATACTCCGACCCCAAAATTAATCACTTCAAGGAGAGGAGGTGGGGAGGGGGTTTACCTAAGAGTCTTATATTTAGTCCCAAAGGATTCCCTTTGCCATTGATGTCAAAGGGGGAGAGATTTGAGTAAGGGGAGAGCATTTAATAAGGGGGAGCAGTTTCTAATAGGGAGAAGATTTGGAATCCAATGATTGGAAAAGGAATTTTTAGAAAGGGTTGTCATCAATAAAAAAAGGGAAATGTTGGAAATTTTGAGTATAGTGTTGTCATTTATGTCAAAGGTTTGATGTCATTGGTTGTCATTGATGTCAAAGGTGAAAATGTTGAGTTTTACCTTCAAGGTTGAAATAATAAATGCAAAGGAATTTTCCTTGGTTTTGAAAGCAAGCAAAGAATTTTGAAGAAAAAGATTATAATATTTAAATTTTAAATGTAAATATTATTAAGATCTTTTAAAAGTAACAAGGGATTCATTTGGTAAATAAAAAAAACAAAGGGAGATTTTAATTGCAAAGAAAAGATAAGACTTTTCATTGGTAGAAAAAGACCCAAGGCAAAAAGTTTTATTATAATATATTTTTAAAAATATTATAATACCTAAGTATAAAGTTACATGGCACCAAAAATAATTCAAATTATTTTAAATAAATTTTAAAGAGGGCCAATGTCTAAAACATGCATCGAAACATATAAATACCCCTAAGACTTTGGAAATAAAGGTCGTGTGTTTGATTTTTGTGTCTTGTGCAAAGTAGTGACATCAAATGAGGTAGAAGGGACAACATTGATTTTGGAGTGCAGAAGGAGAATGAAATAAATAATTTTTGTTCGCTCCCTGACGTCATCCACCAGGGTAGCCCAACGATGGTATATTCATGCTAAGTCATTTGTGAGGCAGAGGTTCGTGGTTCGATTCTCCTTAGTGCCAGTTTTGAAGGATTTAACTTTTTTGGTGAATGCACCAAGGGAATAAGAGTGGAGGCCCATATGTTAGGTCTCAACCACTTGGCTAGCACAAGCGGTCATGCGATGCATTAGGAGTTTAGGGTTGGAGGGTCAATTCTCGTCCACACCAACAATATTATTTTTGATAAAAAGGTATTAGCTAAGGTTTATTAAATTTTATTTGTATGAAGGTTGAGGGGTATGGTGTAAAGTTTTGGAATATAGGAGGTATAAGGGTAATTTATTTTTGCCAAATATTTTTGAAGGTATTACTGTCATTAAGTTTTATTTTTTTATATGCAAAAGTAGAAGTGTTAAGGTGTAACTGATATATTTAATATTGTAAATATGTGTTATAGGTCATTAAGTGGTTTGGAAATTATTTTATGAAAGTGGAGATAAAAGGTGTAAAATGTGTTTTTATTGTTTGCATATTGAAGGACTTGGTTCATGATTTGATGTTTTATTTTGAAAAACCAAGAGAGTTATAGAGCATTGGTTTGGAATAAAATTGTGCACATATTTTGAGAAGGATTTTTCCAATATATGAAAAGGTGTTATGCTAATCATTTTCGTAGTTGCAAAAGATATTATTTTTGAGATAGGTATTTGAGGGCACATCTTCACCAAGAACTTTGAGGTAATGTGATTCAACATTTTAAGCTAAGTAGTTGTGTTTTGAGAAAGTAGTTTTGAAGTGGAGTTAAAAGGGTTGATTGGTATACATTGTTGGAAATATTTGTATTAGGGTTTGAGACCTACATGTGCATCAGTATTGAGAGAAAGTTGAAATAATTACATTAGAGGTTGAGATATTCTTGTAATTCATTTTTGAATGGTTTTGGAAACATTTGGGATAAAGTTTGAGAACAAGTTGTATTTCCATTGTTGAAAGAGATTGAGATATTTGTGCTAGAGATTGTGAACTTCTTGTGCTAGATTTGTAGATAAGTTTTTGCATCATTATGAAATATTTTGAGCATTGGTTTAAGAGATATTCAAATCAATTGTAAAAGTGTTTGATATCAATCTTTCAAGGGAAATTTATGCATTATTGAGGTTGATGTTTGAGAGAAAATTTGCAAGAAAGATAGATCAATTTTGTGAAGCAAGTTATACATTGTTTTGAGTTGATTTGAAAGGGATTTACAAGAGATAGATATTGGATTAGTGGAATGCAAGAACATATTGGGATTTTGGTAGTGCATATCATTCTCTATATGTTTTAGAGGGTAAACAAATTGTAGATACAATATGTTTGAATTGCCTAGTTGAAGAAAGTATTTCTGAAAGAGATTTAAGTATTTGTTTGTATGCAAGATTTAGAAATATTTGAGCAAGTCTTGTGTGAAGATTTTAAGCAAATTTGAAGGCAAATTTGAGAAAGTATCATGAGAATAATTGAAGCAAATTTGAAGGCATATTTGAGCAAGTCTTATGAGAAGACTTGAAGCAGCTTTGAGGTAGATTTGAGCAAGTCTTGTGAGAAGACTTGAAGCAGCGTTGAGGTAAATTTGAGCAATTCTCATGGAGACTTGAAACAAAATTGAGGCATATTTGAGATAGAATTGAGAGTAGGTTTGGTTTTTGATTTGATCAAGATTTGTGTTTAGACTTAGGGTACATTTGAGTAGAGTTAGAGTAGATTTGTGCTAGAATTGTGATGAGGTTTGGTACAGATTTGAGACAGAGTTGAGATCATAATTTGAAGGTGACCAAAGTAGATAGGACAAAGGTCTCCACTGGATAGATGTCCATAATCCAATGCAGTGGGGGCAAAGGTCTCCTATGGATAGAGGTCCACTAGATAGAGTAGTGGGGATAGAGGTCTTATGTGGATAGAATTTCACCAGCCAGAGTAGAGGGGAAAGAGTTCTCTTGTGGAAAGATATCCATAAACCAAAGCAAAGGGGAAAGATTTCTCCTATGGAGAGATATCCATAAACTAGAGCAAAGGGGATAGATTTATCCTATGGAGAGAGATCCATAAACTAGAGTAGAGGGGAAAGATTTCTATTGTGGAAAGAGATCCATGAACTAGAGCAAAGGGAAAAGAGCTCTCTTATGGAGAGATACACAAACCAGAGAAAAGGGGATAGAGTTATCATATGGAGAGAGATCCACAAACCAGAGCAAAGGGGATAGAGTTCTCCTATGGAGAGAGATCCACAAAATAGAGCAAAGAGGATAAAGTTCTCATGTGGAGAGAGATCCACGAATCAGAGCAAGAGGAAAGAGTTATCCTATAGAGAGAGATCCAAAAACTAGATCAAGGGAATAAAGTTCTCCTGTGGAGAGAGATCCATAAATTAGAGCATAAGGGATTGGTGTCTCCTTTGTATAGAGGTTCATAAACATTGTAATAGGAAATTGATTCCCAAGAGATTTTTTGAGAAAATTTAGAAGAAATATTTTCCCTATGGATGTAACCCACATTGGGTGAACCACGTTAAATTTGTGTCTTTCATGTATGTGATGATTTGTGCATTGCTTTGATTACTACTATTGATATTGACATTGATAAGATTGGATAATATTATTTGGAAAGAAAATTAAAAGTTGATCTTATACTATTCACCCCCATATCAGTATAAGCCTATGTTCTTCAAATATTTACAAGCTAAATTAAAATATGAAACCCTTTGGGGGTCCCACCATGATCACCATTTTGTAAAGCAAAATCGATCAACATTGATAAAAGCAGTAAATCAAAGTAGATAACAATGTACACATAAAATAAAAGATCTTATTTATTATAAAATAGAGGAGCCTAGATCTCCACTTTATACATAGGTATGCCCTAAATTAGGGTTTGCAACACAATTTTTGATTTGATATAGTTATTACAATCAGAGGGTTTAAAACCCTTGTTCAAATGAATGTTGGTGTATCTAGATTGTTTGCACTCCAAACAAGTATGAGTGGGCTTGTGTATCCCTGTGGGTCCACTCAAAGATGCTAACAGTTATTAATAGAAGTATATCCTACACATAAACATCACAACACAAAATAAATTAGTAATACCTACAAGGGCTCCACTGTGTGAGGCCCTCTATAAAATATATCTACAAACCCTAAGTGTAGTATTGATGAAATGTAAACTAAATATAAGAAAGAATAAGTTATAAAAATAACAACCTTGTCAAATACCTAAGTTTTCTTGGTCTATATTTTTTTCTTCCTCGATCCGGTGATGCACGAACGCTTGAAAGTGTCCAAGGGTTTAGTGACTTAAAACTAATAAATGATGAATACCTTGCAACATTCAGGGATGGCTATGGATGCCCTGCATGTTAGGATCCCACCCTAACATTACTTTGTAATTCTCATTATTATGTATTGACCCACTTCCAACATGGAGGGATTCTATTATAATGTTATTTTCTAATTCCTCATAATGTATGTGGTAAATAAGGCACCTAGCCAAGTGGTGACATTGCATGTAACCATTATCAAGATTGTAACCGATGGTGTTATTGCATATCACCGTTATCAAGATTGTAATTGATGTAAGCCAAATGGCATGTTGCATGTAAGCCATGTTGGTAGGATTGTATGTAGCTTTCTCTTTAAAAGGCATGAAGCCATATATGAATGTATCTTTTTGCAATATAATGAAATATTGAAGGAGGTTGCCTCCTCGAAGAGGCCTAGGATTCTGAGTTATTTGTGAGATTGTTTCAATTCTACAATTACTTTCTGCATAGTGTTATTTTGTTATTGCATGTATTTTAGTTATCTTTTAGTATTTTGTATGTGTGAGCATTATTTCAATAGTAGGTTCCGTACAAGTGGTATCAGAGTGCTTTCTAAGGTCAAAAACTATTGCAACTATGACAATTATTGCTTAGCCATTTTCACTTGTTAGGTATAATTTTCCTTTGTGTTTTCATTCTATTTTTATTTATTCAAAAGCCAAAAAAAATTTGCAAAAACCCAAAAAAATATAGTTTTTTTTGTAGTTGAGTAGGCTAGAAACCCTATACCAGGGGTTTTAAAATATCATGAAGGAGCTATCATTATTGGCTAAGATAGATATCCCATAAAGCATCTAGTGAAGTGAGGGGTGATTAGGCTCCAATACCTAAGCCTCAAACAACACTCACGCACGAAATCGAGATCCCACACATATTTGGATGTATCGAGAGACCATTCTAGGGTGAGCAAAATTTTATCCAATAGAAATATTTTTAGCCTTGTATCATCCATAGTCCATGGGACACAACATCCCAGATGATTATCCTTCTATAATATCAGAGAGGCATATAGTGTGCTCAAAGGTATGTGTGGAATTCTCCTTAAGTAGTGGCCTAAAATATTGGTCCGAGCACTATTGTTTGTCACTGCGGTATAATAGAGGGCCTATGGGTGTTACATAAAACTCTACCTAGCATACCCTGGTTCTATTAAAAAAATCATCCTATAAAATACTCACCTATCCCTATTCTTCTAAACCTGCTTTCTTGATCCTAAAAAGTGAGCATACGAAGAAAGACTTCCCTATCACAGAAGAACGCACTTTGCATGCACCAACAGTGATGACAGAGTCTACAAGTGTCTATAGTAGTCTAAAATATTCCAGTACCAATAAAATCAATGACAGTAATAGCTAATTTAGGAATAGTAATAGTAATAGTAATAGTCAATTGTACCAATAAAAAAATATAGGTGGTCAGGGTCAAAAATAGAACCTTTAGTGTTAGTAACTATAGTAAATGTGATAGGATAGTGGCAGGGTGGTCAGTTGACAGAATGCACAGATCAAAGATATTTGATCCAGTTTCTAATAGATCAGAGTATTTTTCACTTTTTGATACTGCACTCAAAAAATAAAAAATTGTGCAAATCAAAGCTATAATGAAGAAGTTATAGTGGTTTTATATTTACTCTATTTTGAGTATTGTTAAAACCAAAAATGGGGAAAAATAGCCCTAAAATAGTCATAAAAAGCCTTAGACACCCCCAAAAATGCTCAAATTTGTTTTGTTATCTTAGTTAAGCCCTCCTGCACCTCTCAAAAATTTTTGAGTCTTAACTCCCTCTTTTCTCAAAATTCCTCATATTTGTCATTTTCGATGACTCCTCTTTGGTCAAATATTCCACAAATACAAAGTTTGATCCCGAAAACAAATTTTTTGAGTCTTAGCCCATTGTGTTCAACTCATCACACTGATCATTTTGATATATCACACCCAATCACTTTTTTGGCCTCCTTACTAAAAATAGTAATCCATGAAACCCACACTTCTATTTTTAGTAATTCAGTTACATAGGTTCAAGACCATCCAAAATGGCAAGTGGCACTCGAGGACAAAAAAAAGAGGTAGATTCGATCACCTCACTGATTGTAAACTTTGTGATGATATTATACACAACATTGCAGAGAGTAATAGGCCTGAACATATCCAAGGAATTTGCTCCCTCTTTTTTGGGTATAAGCACCCCCTTGCTAACATGAAAAAATCCAATCAAGATATGATGACATAGCTTCAAAATATTAGAACTGATCATGCTAATTCTAGAGACCACATAGAAGAAAAACGTGCATAAGTTGAGTCCAAATTGGTTGGTGGTCCTAGTCTGCCTGAGCACCATACTAAACACTCATATTATAATAGAGGTAAAGGAAGGACATCAGATGACTCTCATTTTCCCTATGATCATGCTTCTACCTATAATATGCCTAGATTAGACTTTTCTAAGTTCAATGAAAAGGATGTGGATGGGTGGTTATGTCATGTTGCTCAATACTTTAGCCTCCATGATGTACCCATATGGCACAAAGTTCAAATGGCTTATTTCAACTTGGAATATGAAGCTTTGCAGTGGTACTAATGGTTGCGAAAAACTCACCCTAATCCTTCATGGGAATAATTTGAGTCTCAATTACTCACTCGTTTTGGTCCTAGTGAGTATGATGATTTTAAAATATAGTTGAAAAAGTTGAAACAAACTTCGATAGTTAGATATTATCAAATACAATTTGATAAATTGGCAAACAAAACCATGGGAATGAATGAAGGGTTCTTTATGAGTTGTTTTTTTAGTGGTTTGAGGGAGGATATCCAATATGAGGTTACTATGTTTAAACCACAATCCATGATGGAGGTTATCAAGTTGTCTCATTTGACCAAATTCAAATTTACAACTCAGACATAGATATCTAAATTTCCACAAGCTAAAACCTCTTTTACTCCTAGATTTCAAAATTAGAATGAACAAAAACCTGTTGCAACCACTGTTGCATCCAAATGTCTAACCACTGCTAAATTGGATGCGCGATGCACCCAAGGGTTGTGTTACAATTGTTATGAAAATTTTTCTTGTGGGAATAGGTGCATCCAAAAGAAGTTACTTCTCATAGATACATATGAGCCTGACACCAGTGACCACAGTGATGATGACAAATAATAAATTGAGAAACCATCTAATACAATGACAGACAACCAAGATGAACCACATGATGATATTTCTATTCATGCTCTTGCTGTCATTAACACTCCCCAAACAATGAAAGTTATGGGGTATTTCAAGGGTCTATTCCTTACCATAGTGATTGATTTTGGAAGTACACATAATTTTATTGATCCTCGCATTGACCAGTAGGAAAATTGTTATGTATATTCATGTAATTCCTTTGAGGTTATGGTAGAAAATGGTGGGACCTTACCTTGCAAAGGTAAATATAGTAATATTAAGGTCAATATTGGGGACTATGAGCTCAAATAGGATATGTTTACACTTCAACTAGGGGGTCTGATATCATGTTGGGAGCTCAATGGTTGGGCACATTAGGAGAAATATCCTGGCACTTTGCTGAGCTTTGGATGTGCTTTTCATAGAATGGACAGTCCTACACTCTCCATGGTTTAAAAGTAGGAACTTCATAGATTATCAGTTCTAGTCGAATGGAGAAGTTAAAAAGATCATCTCGGGATATCATAGCTCAAATTTTTATGATCCAACCTCATCCTTCAGTGGAGGATGCTATTACTAAATATTTGTAACTCATTTTGACCAAGCACAACTCTATTTTTGATGAGCCAATAAAATTACCATCTTTTTGCTCTCATGACCATGATATTCCCTTATTACCTAGCCATGCACTACCCAAAATCTACCCATACTAGTATCCTCATGCTCTTAAGTCAAAAATCGAGATGTTAGTACATGAATTGTTAAAAACTAGTCTCATTCAACCAAGCAATAGTCCTTACTCTTCTCTAGTTTTACTGGTGCATAAGAAAGATGGGTACTAGTGGTTGTGTATCTATTATCAAGAGATCAATAAAATAACCATCAAGGATAAGTTTCCTATCCCTGTGGTGGATGAATTACCGGATGAACCTCATGGGCCTATGTATTTTTCCAAACTTGACCTTCACTTGGGGTACCATCAAATTTGGCTCAAGGAGGTGGATATTCCCAAGACTACTTTTCTTACTCATCAAGGTCACTATGAGTTTTTGGTAATGCCATTCAGCTTGAATAATACCCCTTCCACTTTCCAAAGACTCAAGAACAACACTTTTCATCCATTCCTTTAAAATTTCATCCTAGTCTTCTTTGATGTCATTCTAGTGTATAGTCGCTCATGGTAAGAGCATCTTATTCATGTGAATCAGACTCTCCAGTTGTTGGCACAACATCAAATCTATGCTAAGTGTTCCAAGTGTTATTTTGGGTTGACAGAAGTGGAATATTTGGAACACATTATCACTAAAGAGGGCATCAAAGTTGACCCCAAGAAGTTCCAAGAGATTTAGGAATGGCCAAAACATCACACTCTCAAAGGTCTTATGGGATTTTTAGGTTTGATAGGTTATTACCATAAATTTATTTGTAACTATCGTAAGATTACAGCTCCTCTCACTTCCATGTTAAAAAATGACTCTTTTACTTGGATGGGACCTGTTGAACATGCTTTCCTTGAATTGAAGCATGCTATGCCCACTACGCCTATTTTGGCCATTCTAGATTTCTCCAAACCATTTGTCATTGAAAGCGATGCTTCAGGTCATGGTATTGGTGAAGTGTTGATGAAAGAAGGGAGGCCCTTGGCTTTTACTAGTAAAGCTCTCACCAATCGTAATTTGGAAAAATCCACTTATGCCAAGGATATGATGGTCATTTTGTATACCGTAACCCATTGGTGACCGTATCTCATTGGGCATCATTTCTCCATTAAAAAAGACCATCAAAGTCTTAAATGTTTTTTGGAGCAATGGGTTGCCACTTATAAACAAAAAAAAAGGGTCTCTAAACTCATGGGCTATGATTATGATATCACCTATAAGAAGAAAAAGGAGAATATTGTGGCCAATGCTCTCTCTTGTCAATTTGAGGCTCTCAGTATGTTGTGTGCCATTTCATTTTTGATTCCCCAATGGATTGATTCCTTACGTCAAGAGGTACTTCAAGATTTTGAATTGCAAACTTTGGTTGCTTCCATACACACTTAGCCTAATTCATGTCCAGGCTACACTTGGGATGGCTAGGATTTACGTTACCGCCAATGTCTTGGTGTTCCCCACAATTCCTCACTATGGGAACTTCTCATGAAAGAAATGCATGCTGCCCCAGCTGCTGGCCATTCAAGATTTCTCAAAACATATGAACAACTTAAGCACACTTTTTTTGGAAGGGTATGAAAAAGGAAAATCAAGATTTTATGGTAGCTTGTGATACCTTTCAATGGATGAAAGGTGAAATGGTGCATTCTCCAGGCACTCTTCAACTCTTGCCCATTCCTGAACATGTTTGAATGGATATTTATATGGATTTTATTGAAGGATTACCTAAGTATAGAGGCAAATCTATTATATTTGTGGTAGTGGATCATCTTTCAAAATATGCCCAATTTTGTTTCCTATCCCATCCTTACACAACATCCACTATCATCTAATTTTTTTTGTATTCTATCTTTTGCCTTCATGGTCTACCCTCCTCCATTGTGTCCGATCATGACCCAACATTTACTAGTCACTTTTGGAAAGAATTGTTTAAGTTACAAGGAACTCAACTCAAAATGAGTTTAGCTTATCATCCACAAATGAATGGCCAGACGAATATTGTCAACAAATGTTTGGAAACATACCTTCGTTACTTTACCTCGGATCATCCTACACACTAGGTGAAATGGCTTCCCTTGTTCAAGTGGTGGTACAACACGTCCTATCAAACCGTAACCAAGATTACCCATTTTGAGGCAGTTTATGGGCACTCTCCACCCACACCTTCTTCCTACATTCCAAGTATCTCCAAGGTCCATGCAATCTATACTAGTCTCAATTAGCATGCTGATGTCCTCCATCAATTGAAGATGAGTTTGGATGTGGCCCAAAATTGGATACGCCAATAGGCTGACCAACACCTTTATGAGCATAATTTTTCTATGGGTGATATGGTTTTCCTTCGCTTGTAACCGTACAAATAGTTGTACCTCGAGCTTTGTAGATGCTAGAAACTTACCATAAAATACTTTAGGCCCTATCAGGTGTTACAATGGATTGATGCCACAACCTACAAGTTGGCCCTTCCACCTACATCCAAGCTCCATCCTATTTTTTATGTTTCCTCTCTCAAAAATGTGGTGGGAAATCAGGTACAAGTTCAATCTACACTTCCAAAGTTAGATGAAGAAGGTTCTATCTTGCTTGAACCCAAATAGTTATTGGACCATCGGACTCACACTCTCTGCAACCACACCATTACTGAAGTCCTTGTTCAGTGGCATGGACTCTAGCCAAAAGATGCTACATGGGAGTCTCTCCATAAGATCTAGATCCAATTTCCTCATATTCAAATTTGAGGACAAAGCTTTTTTAAGGGGAAGGACATCTTAGGATCCCATCCTAACGTTACTTTGTAATTCTCATTATTATATAATGACCCACTTACAACGTGGAGGATTCTATTATAATGTTATTTTATAATTCCTCATAATGTATGTGGTAAATAAGGCACCTAGCCAAGTGGTGCCATTGCATGTAACCATTATCAATATTGAAACCGATGGTGTCATTGCATATAATTGTTATCAATATTGTATTCGATGTAAGCCAAGTGGCATTTTGCATGTAAGCCATGTTAGTAGGATTGCATGTAGCTTTCTATTTAAAAGGCATGAAGCCATATACGAATGCATATTTTTGTAAGCTAATGAAATATTGAAGGAGGTTGCCCCCTTGAAGAGGTCTACGATTCTGAGTTATTTGTGATATTGTTTCAACTTTGCAATTACTTTATGCATAGTGTTATTTTGTTATCACATGTATTTCAGTTATATTTTAGTATTTTGTATGTGTGAGATTTATTTCAATAGTAGGTTCCTTACACTGCATCATTCTAGAGATGATCTGTAGTGTTCAAGGAATGCCCTAAAGTGTTTGGGGTGATGGGATATGCTCTATAGAATCTGATTTGGTTCGTAGAGATTTTGGCGATGGATATGGCAGATGTGGCAGCAACGAGGAGGGAATATTTTAGCAGAGTGCTAGGGTTTATGAAATGATGGATGATCAATGCTTTTAGATCTTGACATCTAAAAAATGTTTTGATGTAAATAATTTTCCAACCCCTAATTCACAAAAGTGAATGATCTTTTATAATTTACCCTTAAAACATGTTAGTATTTTGATGATACCAACGAATGATCGAGATTAAAACATGATGAAGGGCTGAGATTGTGATTTGGTAAGTGACATGGATCATGTTAAATGAATGGCCAAGATTAAGACATGATAAGCAACTGAGATTTATTCATATATATATAGTTTATATAAATATAAATATATATGTATATAATATTTATATATAAAAATACACACACACACACACACACACACACACACACATATATATAATAAATGGCTATGATTTGATGATGCATAGATTACAAGTGGCTAGGATTTGGTGTCTATAATATCAAAGGTTATTATTATTAGGGATTTTGTAACATTTTATTCAAACTTTAGAATGTCAGTATCACATGTGCTAGGTTTTTTTGTTGTTCCTTTGACTATATCCTAAAGTATTTCATATACCAAGATTGCTTTTACTTTATTTTTCCAAGAGAATTTTTTTGGACCTTTAAGTAGTTGAGATTCTACAAGAAAGAATTTTTTTGATGCCATGATGATTCTTGTAACCCTCCTTTTTATATTCCTTAGTATGTATTTGATAAAACATTTATAGAGCTTAGGTTTAGTGGACTTTCTTATGTCTCCCTAGTGGTTAGAGCATGCAATATGATTGATAAAGTGTTTTTTTGGAATAATAGTTAATCTTGGGTTGATTTTGTAAAGTTTTGTAAATAACAAAAATCAACTTTTATTATACCTTATTTATCCTATTGAACTAAGCACTTTCTAATTTAAATAATATCTCAAATTTGGATTTCTTTTACCCCTTTAATGTGTTTGTGATACAAGTATATCAATTTTTTTCAACCCCTGATAATTCTTAACGAACCTCTTTTTAAATCCCTTGATATTTAATAGTTTAATGTTTCTAAATTCCAATAATCTATTTTTGTGTAGTATTCCTTATAAATCCCTAATTTAAAATGTTAGAAAATAATAATATCTACAATAATAGATTTTTAATTTTCCAAGTAGAAGCCCTTATATTTCCTACTTTGTTATTTGTAAATATTATATATATATATATATTTTATTGATAATAAGGGGTTGTAATCGGGTCCTCCACCCTTAAAAAATTACATCTCTCTTATTTAGAGCTTAAGAGTTTACAAATAGATACACTTCTCATCTCAATTGAGATGCTATAGCTAGAAACCTACATCATTTTACATAAAATGTCTGAATTTTTTATTTTCATTTTTTGGATCTTTTCAAATCTTTTGTATGAATATAATTCCTCCAAAATTTAGCATTTTTCTTGACATTTCCTATAACAACCTTCACAAAGCCAAAACTTCACCTCTACTATATATGCCTTGCATCTTAGTAGAGTAATATTTCCAAAATATCACACTATCATAGTTTGCTTTACCAAATGTGGATTACTAGTTTCCTTCTTGAAACACAAGTGCAACCACAAAAATTATAATAAATAGTCTAAATGAACACACATTAATGTTACAAAATAAAATAGATATTACTAATGGGAAACATTAAAATAAATCTTAATCGTTAATTAATTTAGGCAATCACTATTTTTGTCAGCTTCAACTAAAATTTCTACTTCCTCTAACCATGGAAAGGAGATGCTAACTTCACGATCCTCAATAAAAACCCCTCTATTGGCTAGCTTATTTGCATATTTGTTTCCTTCCATTAATATAAGTGTAAACATGATTTATTCAAACTCTTTAGCAAGATATTGAATTTCCATAATTATATCTTGTATGTTCCATGGAGCCTTTACTTTCCTCAAAATTACATTTATTACTATGAGAGAATCACCTTCCATCCAAAATCTATTCCATTTCATTTGTTTACATATTTTTAACCCTTCTAAAGCTTCCCAAGCTTCAACTTCATTATTTATATTAAATCCACAATTGAAAGCATAATGAGACAAAATCTCTCCTCTATTATTTCTAATTATTCCTCCTCCTACTAGTCCTAGATTTCCTTTAGATGCTCTATCAAAGTTCAATTTAATCCACTCCACATATGGTGGTTTCCACTTTGTATTCTTTACCTTATTTTTTCTTCTCTTGTACCCAACATCATAATTCCATTTAATGAATTGAATCCATCTATCAAAACTCTCTGCTTCCAAATTAGGGATTGGGTGAGTTGATAGGGTTGGTTTAGACTCCTCTATGGCTAAACATATATTATTTTTCATTACCTCTAAACTGATTTCCTTTCCTTTAAATATTATTTTATTCATTTCTAACCATATAGTCCAAAGAATTGTATCTTTTGATATATCCCATATTACCTTTAAAACCTCAAATTTATAAGTGTCTTGCCATTGCTTTAACCAATATTGAATTATACTATTCATCACCATGCATTTACCAAACATATTAAGAATCCATTGCCATAGATGTCAGACTATTGAGCAATGTCCCAAGATATGGTCAATACTCTCCTCCTCCTTATTATAGAAAAAACATTTAGAGGGGCCATGGAAACCCCTTTTCATAAGTTTATCCTAGGATAAAATTCTTCTATGATCTACTAGCCAAACAAATATTTTGACTTTAGGAATGCTTGGGCTTATCCCAAATATCTGTCCATATTCTAGTGACATTATTATTATGTTAGTATTGAACATTATATCCACTTATTGTTGTGTATTCTCCCGAGATATTCAACTCCCAAATCAATTTATCCTTGGCACCCATTAGAATAAGTACAATTGTTATCTTTCTACTCAATTGCCTCCTAGCATCAATGTATTATATACTTGTTAAGAAATCTTATTTTCATTTGTATCTTCCTTCTCGATCCTTGTTCAAAATGTTTGAAACTCTATCACCGTATTTATATTGAATTAATCTCATCCAAGGTTTCAAAACTGGATCTAAATTGAGTGGTTTTTATCACACCAAGTATCCATATAAATAGATTTTTTTTCTCTAGTTCCCACCACCCATCTTAAACCTTTAATCATAAGACCAATAGATTTATTTAAATCATTCTAAAGAGCAAAACCATCTGGAAGAGAGAATGCAATAAATATTAAACTTGGGTCATTGGGATCAACATAATTAGAAGAATTCTTACCCATTGTCTTTGAATCTCTTTGTACAATCTCCATATAACTTTTCCCCTAAGAGATAAGTTTGCATCTGTAAGAAATCTTAAACCAAGACCTCTCCTATTTTTGTCATCACTCAACTTGCTCCATTTCACCAAATAAAATTTTCTTTTATCATGTAAACATGACCATAAAAAGGATTGCATAATAAAGATTAAACTTTTTCAACTGATTTTGGCATAGAATAAAATGACATATAATATGTTGGAATGGCTTGTAAGATTGACTTAATTAACTGCACTCTTCATGTTAATGATACCATCTATGTTTCTAAGTTGGAAGTTTATTTTGAACTTTACTAATAATTGGGTTCCATAATTATATCCTCATTCTCCCCTCAAATAAAGGCATCCCTAGATAAGTTGTTGGTAAATTTACCTCCTCCATTTGAAGCAACCTACAAATTTTGATATGTTGAGCAAGGTGCAGCAACAGTATTATCATTGTTGTCAACACAGTCAGATAGATCTGTTGATGCAGTGGATAGGAAGTTCAAAATATATTCAGATGTAGAAGACAGGAGTTCAAAGGGTACTCAGAGTTTGTACAGTGATTTTCCAAGAAGATTGAAGTAGCCCATATGCAAAAGATCAAAGAAAAAGACAAGTAATAAAAGTGTCATGATATAGCGATATATACAACAGGCAAGAAAACCTATCGCGATATCGCGACATGTTGAGAAGAAAGAAAAACTATCGCGATATCGCGACATGTTGAGCAAGAAAGAAAAACTGTCACGATATCGCGACATGTTGAGAAGAAAGAAAAACTGTCACGATTTCGTGACATGTTCGAAGAGAAAGCGTAAGCAAGAAAAACTATCACGATTTCGTGACATGTTCGAAGAGAAAGCGCAAGCAGGAAAAATTGTCATGATTTTGCGACATGTTGGAAGAGAGAGATGAAGCAGGAAAAACTGTCGTGATTTCATGACATGTTGGAGGAGAAAAAGGCAAGTGGAAAAATTGTTGTGATTTCGTGACATGTTGGCAGAAGAAAAGGCAAGTGGACAAACTGTCGCAATTTCATGACATGTTGGAAGAGAAAAAGGCAAGTGGAAAAACTGTCATGATTTCGTGACATGTTGGCAGAGAAAAATGCAAGTGGAAAAACTATCGCGATTTCGTGACATGTTGGAAGAAAAAGAAAAAGCAGGAAGAAGTGTCATGATTTTGCGACAAGTTTAAAGAAAGAGAATAAGTTGGAAAAGTGTCGCGATTTCGCGACATGTCGCATTTTCGTGACTAAAATAGGAGAGAGAAATTTCTTTAGAAAAGTGTCGCGATTTCGCGACATGTCGCATTTTTGTGACTCAAAAAGTGTAGGAAGGAAGAGAAAGAAAAAGTGTCGTGATTTCGCAACATGTCACATTTTCATGACTCGAAAAGCACAGGAAGGAAGAGAAAGAAAAAGTGTCACGATTTTGTGACATGTCGCATTTTCGTGACTCGAAAAGGCCAGGAAGGAAGAGAAAGAAAAGGTGTCACGATTTCGTGACATGTCGCATTTTCACGACTCGAAAAGGCCAAGAAGGAAGAGAAAGAAAAAGTGTCATGATTTCACGATATGTCGCATTTTTGCGACTCGAAAAGAGAGGAAGCATACGAAAGTAGAACTGTCATGATTTCATGACAAAAGTAGAGAAGAAGACTTCAAAGGTAGAAGTGTCGCAATTTCATGATAAAATCTGAAAGCAAGACATCAAAGGCAGAAGTGTCACGATTTCGTGACATGTCGCATTTTTGTGACTCAAAAAAGACAGGAAGGCAGAAAAGCAAAAGTGTCGCGATATCGCGACATGTCACAGTTTCACGACTCAAGAAGAGCAGGCAGGCAGAATAACAAAAGTGTAGCGATATCGCGCAATGTCGCATTTTTGGGACAAAGGATTAGAGAAAGCGTACGGAGGTGAAAGTGTCGCGATTTCGTGACATGTTGTATTTTTACGGGCCTAAGCTAAGAGAAAGAGCAAGGAGAAAAAGTGTCGCGATATCATGACATGTAGCTTTTTTGCGGTCCGATGCAAAGAGAAAGAGCAAGGAGAAAAAGTGTCGTGATATCGTGACATGTAGCTTTTTCATGGTGCGATGCAAAGAGAAAGAGCAAGGAGAAAAAGTGTCGCGATATCGTGACATGTAGCTTTTTCATGGTCCGATGCAAAGAGAAAGAGAGAGAAAGAAAAAGTGTCATGATATCACGACATGTATTTTTGAGGGCCAAAGCAAGGAGAAAGAGAGAAAAAGTGAAAGTGTCATGATATCGTGACATGTATTTTCATGGTTAAGTTGAAGCCGACGAAGACCGACGAACAATCGACTAATTTTAGGGTTTTTAGTTGTTATGCAAGCCGACTAAGATTAGGGTTTTCATCATGAAAATATTGTTATAAAAGGAGGGTTGTTTGGAGAATTGGATTGATGTAGTGTAAGTCGACGAATGCGAATCAAAGTGTGAAATGTGGCTGTAAGAGTGCAAAAAGTGCAGAAGCAGCGAGATGATGGTGAAGTATGCAAAGTGAGTGAAGAGTCATGTCAGATTGTCCTAAGTGCATCTATGATTACATAGAGAAAGCAGAAGCAGTAGAGAGTGCAAAGGACGAAGACGAATGCAAAGTGGAGTTGTAACGAAGTAGAGTATGTGAAGTGATTGTACAGAGAGAGCAGAGTGTGCAGAGAGCGCAAAGGTGAAGTAGACCAGTCAGGGTCTTGCAAAAGCGAAGGTATCTTACAAAACAAACTTATAGATTCAAATTGAAGTCCAGGTTGTAGCTTGGCATCAGGGGTTGGTGCTCCTTTCTGTTGGTGTAGATAAATCAGGGGTTGGTGCTCCTTCCAGTTGGTGCTGGTAAATTGATTGTAAAGTTGATGCTTTGCAAAGGCTAGATTTGGATGGTAGTCCAAGCAGTAATTCTTGAGGAGTAGCCAAATTGGTGAACCTCATTAAAATCTTGTGTTGTGTGATGTTCTCTTGTGATACTTGCTTTATCTGGTTTTAAGGTTTCTTTATTTCAGTTTTAAGAGCTATTTATTTAAGTTTAAAGAACTACACTGATTCACCCCCCATCTTAGTGCCATTGTAAGACTAAAAATTGGTATCAGAGCCAAGTTCCCTTATCAGGCTAAATCAGCTGGGGTTGATCTTGGATTAGTATGCAATGGGTAAGAAGAATAGATCTTCCTCCAAAAGGGCATCTCAGTCAGTTTCAGTTCCTGTGGAAGAGAAAATTGAACCAGATGAGGTTGAAGGCTTTTTATCAAACAAAGCACCTTTGTTTGATGGAACTAATTACACGATCTGGAGAATCAGGATGCAGGCATATCTTTGTGCTTTGGGATACGACATCTGGGATTCAGTAAACAATGAATACACAATACCCATCACTCCTCCAACCAATGCTGTCGATAAGAATCTATTTGAAAATGACTCAAAAGTAAGGAATGCTATCAGGTGCGGATTAGTAGACAGTGAACTGGTAAAGATCAAGAGTTGTAAAATGGCAAAAGAAATATGGGACAAACTGAGGAGTATTCATGAAGGAGACGATGAGATCAAGGAGGTCAAGTTACAAACACATCAAGCTCAGGTCAAAGCTTTAAAGTTGAATAATGATGAGAACATAGAGGTATATATGTTGAAAGTTAATGAAGTCCTAGAGGATGATTCTAAAAGAGAAACAAAAAAAGAACAGGAATGTGATGAAGAAGAAATTGATGCAAAAATAAATTTGAAAGAGGAACTAATTGCAGCTCTGGATGAATTGAAGATAGAAAGAAAAAGGAATAAGGAAATCTCAAGAAAGCTTGATGATGCAAATGAAATAATAACCAGAGTTGAAAGTACGGGTAGAAGAATTCAAAAGGATTGAAGAAACTCTCAGGTCACTAGATCAATGAGAAAGAGATTGGTTGCTACAAACAAGAGGAAGAGACTATTTTATTGAAGAAACAACTAGAAGAGGCCAATACAAATCTCAAATTCGAGAAGAGCATAGAGTTGCTAGATAAAATGATAAACCAACAAAGAAGCTCCATGGATAAGCATGGTCTTGGATATGAAGCTGAACAACCTTCATCTTCCAACTCTGCAGAGAAGAAGAAATTCATTGTTGAAGGATCGAAGCAAGAAAAGTTTGAAGTTGAATCTTCAAAAGGAAGAAAATATCAAAGGAGATCTACAAAAAATTAGCCACAACAAAAGAGGTTCTATCACTCTCACTCTATTCATACTAATACTTTTAATGGCTATTGTTTCAGATGCAACCAGTATGGTCACAAGGCAACTTATTGTGGATTGAATAATAAATCAAAGAGTTATGCTGGTAGAAATACATCTACGTTTCTAAGTGAACACTATGTACAATGTTTTCAATGTAATGGTCATGGGCACATAGCAAGGTTTTGTCCAAGCACTTTTGTATCCTATCTAAGGCAAAATAGTAGATTTCACCAGACGCAAAGAACACAACACAGACAGGGAATAAATCATGTACATAAAAGAAAGGAAAATAATCATTCATCAAGGATGCACAAGAGACAACCACACAAGAGAAATGTTCAAGTTCATGAAAAGGTGCAAAATAGGGATGCAGCTAAAAAATCCAAGCCCGAGTTCAAGAAAGTTTGGAGAAAGATAGAAGAAAGGAAATTGTGTCTCCTTGGACTGAAGGAGACTACTCCTCTATTGCACTAAGCAACTCCAGGTAGCACATCCTCAGGGGGAGCAATCTTAAAGTTTTATTTTAATGCTCCTATGTATTTGTTTGGGTTTTCGAGGATGAAAGGCAAGTAGTTAGGGGGAGTTGTCATATAGTTGTCAAAGTGTGTTCTCAGTTCATGTAGTTGTTTGTGGAAGTGCCGTGAAGGGTGGTGATTAAATTGAGAGTTCTCATTATTGGTAGTATTGCTATATGTCATTGTTGTACTGGTGATGGTTCTTATTGCCACCATCCAAAGTTAAGGATTATAACAGTTTAGATAATTTGGTTAGTGAAAGAATGTTGCTCTAGCCGTATATATGTGTTTCGATAAAAGTAGTGGGTATTTGAACTACACATTGATGTGAATATTGTTAGATCTATTTTGATGCTGTGGTGAAAAATATTGAAGTTTGATCATTGATTCATGTTTAGCTCATCAAGATGAGCAACTTTGCTTTGTGAATCATACCTATTCGAGGTCCAGAAGTATGAGTTTTAGTAAGGTGCACTATAGTTGGCCGTGAAGTGGTTAACAAAATATTGTTTTCTGATTCGAACAATTTAAAGTAAGGTGTGACTAGCAGTGATTGTAGAAAACATAGACCAAGCTAAAAATGTAAAGAGGGATTTGGTTGGTGTTGTGGTACTGTGTTTGATGCTTGCACAGAGTTGAAGTAAAATTCCAGTGTTGGACAAAATTTGGTACAAGTGTGAGTCACTTGACAATTTTTTTGACAAATGTGAAATTAGCATTTTTGAATGGGAAGCTTGAAGAAGAGGTTTATATTGAGTAGCCAGATGGTTCCCAGCTTGGTGATGATCCCCACTTGGTTTGTAAGTTGAAGATATATGGCTTGAAATAGGCACCCCGAGCATAGTATGCATGGTAGCACGATTTCAGGCTAATCCCAAGGAGACTCATGTGACAGGAGTAAAAAGGATTGATTGTGGTTTCTTTTTTGAAAGTGATTGGTTTAATGCTTCAAGGTTTTTTGGTTTGAGAGTTGTTATTAAACCTTATTTTATAAGCATTGTTGTTGAAGCCATTAGTTGTGTGAAAAACTTGAGTGAGGGTTTGATAAGAACATGAGTATCATTGTTATGTGAAGAATATTTTATAAGCATTGTTGTTGAAGCCCATTGGTTGTGCAAAGAACTTGAACTTGAGTTAGAGAAAAACATTTTGAGTTGGTTGATACATGCTTCAACTAGGGTTTGTGATAAAGAGTTGTTCATTGAGGTGATTGGTTGAGTAGAGTTGATTGAGCCTAGTCAAGTGATTGGATGCATGTGGTTGTTCAAGTTCCATAAAATAAAATTTCCTTGATTTGAGTTGAGATTGAGATTTGAGAATAGAAGATATTAAGTCTCTAAAAATTCTCTTTATGCTTCTATGAAGTGGATTTAATTTGAGATTGTCATTCATTGTTGAGTTCATTTTGAGTACTACTTGAGCATGATTGATTGAGCCTTTGGAAGGCCTTGGGAAATATTTGAGGACAATAATTTGAGGACAGTGTTGGGACAGATTTCTAGAGCAGATTTGGGCAAGTTCTTGGTGAGATTGCTAGAGAATATTTGGGCAAGTTCTTAGTGAGCTTGTTGGAGAAGATTTGGACAGGTTCTGTGTGAGCTTGTTATTCAGAGGGACAAGTTCTATGGGTAGGTTATGTGTGAGCTTGTTATTCAGCATTGGACAAGTTCTATGTGAGCTTGTTAAGTAGGTTCTATGTGAGCCTATTGAGCAGGTTCTTAGTAAGCCCATTAACAGAGCTTTGGAGGTGATAGAGTACAGAGAGATAGAGTCTTCTATAATATCAAGGGTACTATGGAGTATGGGTTATGGTATCCGAAAGGTAAATACTTCACCCTTATTTCGTATTCAGATGCAGATTGGGTAGGATGTGTCGATGACAGAAAGAGTACCAGTGGAGGTGCATTCTATCTTGGAGATAGATTGGTCGAGTGGTCAAACTTCCCAAGAATTGACTAGCCATAGGGATCACATTTTCAGGGGGAGCATTTAAGTATTTGATTATATTTTTGCTCATGTTCATGATTTTTGCTAAGTGTAATAAATTGTGCCTAAGAATGTTGTGCATGGACTCAGGGGGAGTCTGCAGTAGCCCTTTGGTATTATTGTCAAAGGGGGAGAAGAGTTACAGGAAATTGCACATGTGTTGCCAACAATTCCAAAGGGGGAGATTGTTGAGCAAGGTGGAGCAACAATATTGTCATTGTTGTCAACACGATCGGATAGATCTGTTGATGCAGTGGACAGGAAGTTCAAAAGATATTCAGATGCAAAAGACAAGAGTTCAAAGGGTACTCAGAGTTTGTACAGTGATTTTCCAAGAAGATTGAAGTGGCCCATATGCAAAAGATCAAAGAAAAATACAAGAAAAGTGTCGCGATATCGCGACATATACAATAGAGGCAAGAAAAATTGTTGTGATATCGTGACATGTTGAGAAGAAAGAAAAATTATCGTGATATCGTGACATGTTGAGCAAGAAATAAAAACTGTCGTGATATCGTGACATGTTGAGAAGAAAGAAAAACTATCACGATTTCGCGACATGTTCGAAGAGAAAGCGTAAGCAAGAAAAACTGTCATGATTTCGTGACATGTTCAAAGAGAAAGCACAAGCAGGAAAAACTGTCACGATTTCGTGACATGTTAGAAGAGAGAGAAGAAGCAAGAAAAATTGTCATGATTTCACGACATGTTGGAAGAGAAAAAGGCAAGTGGAAAAACTGTCATGATTTCGTGACATGTTGGCAAAGAAAAAGGCAAGTGGAAAAACTGTCATGATTTCGTGACATGTTGGAAGAGAAAAAGGCAAGTGGAAAAACTATCGCGATTTCACGACATGTTGGCAGAGAAAAAGGCAAGTGGAAAAATTGTCGTGATTTCACGACATGTTGGAAGAAAAATAGAAAGCAAGAAGAAGTGTCACGATTTCGTGACAAGTTCGAAGAAAGAGAGTAAGTTGGAAAAGTGTCACGATTTCGTGACTAAAATAGGAGAGAGAAATTTTGTTAGAAAAGTGTCGTGATTTCGTGACATGTCGTATTTTTGCGACTCAGAAAGCGCAAGAAGGAAGAGAAAGAAAAAGTGTCACGATTTTGTGACATGTCGCATTTTCATGACTCAAAAAGTGCAGGAAGGAAGAGAAAGAAAAAGTGTCATGATTTCGCGACATGTCGCATTTTCGCGACTCAAAAAGGCCAAGAAGGAAGAGAAAGAAAAGGTGTTGCGATTTCATGACATGTCGCATTTTCATGACTCGAAAAGGACAGGAAGGAAGAGAAAGAAAAAAGTGTCACGATTTCACTACTTGGAAAGAGAGGAAGCATACAGAATCAGAACTGTCATGATTTCATGACAAAAGCAGAGAAGAAGACTTCAAAGGCAGAAGTTTCACGATTTCGTGACAAAAGCTGAAAGCAAGACTTCGGTAGTAAAAGTGTCGTGATTTCGTGATATGTCACATTTTTGTGACTCAAAAAGACAGGAAGGTAGAAAAGCAAAAGTGTCACGATATCGTGACATGTCACAGTTTCACGACTCAAGAAGGGTAGGCAGGAAGAATAACAAAAGTGTAGCGATATCGCGCAATGTCGCATTTTTAGGACAAAGGATTAGAGAAAGCATACAGAGGTGAAAGTGTCGCGATATCGTGACATGTTGTATTTTCGTGGGCCTAAGCTAAGAGAAAGAGTAAGGAGAAAAAGTGTCACGATATCGTGACATGTAGCTTTTTCGTGGTCCGATGCAAAGAGAAAGAGCAAGGAGAAAAAGTGTCGCGATATCATGACATGTAGCTTTTTCGCGGTCCAATGCTAAGAGAAAGAGCAAGGAGAAAAAGTGTCATGATATCGTGACATGTAGCTTTTTCGTGGTCTAATGCAAAGAGAAAGAGAGAGAAATAAAAAGTGTCGCGATATCGCGACATGTATTTTCGGGGGCCAAAGCAAGGAGAAAGAGAGAGAGAAAGCAAAAGTATGTTGTATTTTTGTGGTTAAGTTGAAGCCGACGAAGACCGATGAACAACCGACTAATTTTAGGGTTTTTAGTTGTTATGCAAGTCGACTAAGATTAGGGTTTTCATCATGAAAATATTTTTATAAAAAGGAGGGTTGTTTGGAGAATTGGATTGATGTAGTGTAAGTCATCGAATGTGAATCAAAGTGTGAAATGTGGTTGTAAGAGCACAAAAAGTGCAGAAGTGGCGAGATGATGGCAAAGTATGCAAAGTGAGTGAAGAGTCATGTTGGATTGTCCTAAGTGCATCTATGATTGTGTAGAGAAATTAGAAGGAGCAAAGAGTGCAAAGTGCAAAGACGAACGCAAAGTGGAGCTGTAAAAAAGAAGAGTGTGCAAAGTGATTGCACAGAGAGAGCAGAGTGCGCAGAGAGTGCAAAGGTGAAGTAGACCAGTCAGGGTCTTGCAAAAGTGAAGGTATCTTACAAAACAAACTTATAGATTCAAATTTAAGTCCAGGTTGCAGCTTGGCATCAGGGGTTGGTGCTCCTTTCTATTGGTGCAGATAAATCAAGGGTTGGTGCTCCTTCCAGTTGGTGCTGGTAAATTGATTGTAAAGTTGATGCTTTGCAAAGGCTGGATTTGGATGGTAGTCCAAGCAATAATTCTTGAGGAGTAGCCAATTTGGTGAACCTCATTAAAATCTTGTGTTGTGTGATGTTCTCTTGTGATACTTGCTTTATCAGGTTTTAAGGTTTCTTTATTTTTGTTCTAAGAACTGTTTATTTAAGTTTAAAGAATTACACTGATTCACCCCCCCTCTTAGTGCCATTGTAAGACTAACATGATATTAGTAGGAGTGTTAAGAAAGTAAATTTTATATTTAATCCTATTAATTCTTTTCCCTGAAGCTCTTTCATACTCTTTTAAAAAACTATTCAAAGCTCTGGCCTCATTTATCCTTGCCCTTCCAAAAAAGGGATGTATCATCCACAAAATTTTGATGGGTGATGTTATTGATGTTATTACTAAACTTAAGTCCACTTATAAGCCCATATTTGTAAGCCTTATTTAAGTTCCTACTCAAAACTTCTACCATAATAATGAACAAATAAGGAGATAGAGGATCTCCTTGTCTAAGGCCTCTCTTGGTTTTAAAATATTTTCAACACTGAATAAGAAACTATAGAGACACAAGATTTAATCCATCTAACCCATTTCTTCCCAAATCCAAAATTATCTAAAATTGAAAAAAGAAAATCCCATTTAACCCTATCATAGGATTTACTCATATCAAGTTTTAAGATCATAGCTTTCTCTTTTATTGAAGATGTTGAATGTATAACTTCATGAGCTACATGATCCCATCCAAAATTTTTATCCCTTTCACAAATCCTCCTTGCTCTTATGAAATAATTTTGTCTAACAATGGCCTTAATATATTCACCATAACTTTGGAAATAATATTATAAGCCATATTACATAGGCTTATGGGTCTAAAAGAATCAAACAATTTAGAATCCTTCTTTTTTGGAATTAGTGTAAGATGAGTTTGATTTATTTTATAAGGAATGTATTGTTTTACCCTAGACTATTCCACTGCCATCAATAAATAATCCTTCACTATATCCCAATTATGTTGGTAAACATATATCGAGAGCCCATATGGACCAGGGGATTTATCCTTATTAAAAGAGAAGAGCTAAATGAACTTCTTCTAGAGTAATAAGCTCCATCAGTTTCCTATTCTCTTAATTTGTTATAACTGAAGGAACATATTAAAGAAGTTTATCATTAAGAACTTTGGTCTCCTCTGAACCTAGAATATTTTGATAAAATGAGTTTACCTCTTTTCTAATTTCACTCCGATCTTCAATCCAAACCCCTTCTATTGATTTAATTCTACTAATTCTAGAATATGATCTATGTACTATAGCCAACATATGATTTTTTTTTTTAATATTTTTATCTCCTGTTAACAAAGTCTGTATTGATTTTAATCTCCAAAATTTCTCTTCCTTACTCAAAATATTATGATATTCACTAAGCAACTCCATTTTCTCTAAGCTTGTATTATTTTCATCATCTTTTTGGAATTTTGAAAGTTTATCTTTTAGTTCTTCTTTCTTAAAAATATTTCCAAAGGTGTTCTTGTTCCATTATTTTAATCTAGATGTCATAGCTTTAATTTGGTTTGGAAGAGCATACAACCCACCATTACCTAAAGAATTCCATGTTTGAGCTATCATATCAATAAATTGAGGATGGTCTTCCCACATCTACTTATATTTAAAATATGATCTTTTTTTAAATTCACTTACCACCATTTTAACTCTTATTGGCCAGTGATCTGAACCAATCCTTGTTAAGGTATTAATTTTAGCATAAGTTCCTTCATCTAGCCAATGATCTGAGAGAATGCATCTATCTAATTTTTTTGCTATTAGGTTTTGGCCTCTCCTATTATTGGTCCAAGTATAGTTGCCTTATTCAAACTCAAATCTCCATATATTTTTGTTTTGAATAAAATCTAAGAAATATTTCATACTTTGAGTCAATTTCCTAATTACTCCAAATTTTTCATTCAGCTTGGTTATGGCATTAAAATCTCTAATGATCATAAAATGGGTTTCTTGGTTTTTACTTCTCATAAAGGCTTCAATCCTACTCCAAGCTTCTAATATACTTGACTAAGTTGTAGGACCATACACATTGATAAGGATGAAGTGAATATTTGTAAAGTAGCAAGTGACTAAAGAGTCTATCCAATGTCTAGTTTTATGAATGGTTATACAAGAGGTTCTAGAAGGATTCCAACAAGTTATAACCCATAGCATCCCATTCACATCTTGTCCAAACTGTTTTCATAGTTTTTGAAACTTATTCTTTTGTCATTTTAGTTTCCTGGATACAGAGAATATCAGGTTTATTACTTAAACATAGGTCCCTAATACACCTATGCTTTGAGGGGGAATTAACACCCCTTATATTCCATGATATGATAATCATGTCTCATTAGGGGCTTTTATCCCCTCTTGCGTATTACCAATATTATTTTATTGTTTGGTAAAGAGAAGTTCAACAAACTTAGTTTGTGTTTCTTTTTCTATGTTAGCTCTTGCTTCCCTGGATCTTGCTTGATAATTTGAGGGTTTCTCTATTTTTGCCTTGCATATATCAGGAGTAGGTCTTATTATTCTATTTCTTAATATTCTTTCACAATTTTGTTTTTCAACATATTTGTCCTCTCTTGGCTCTATTATAGAAGCTTTTGACTTATCTTGCTCATTTTTAGGTATTTCCTTATTAATGGCAGAGATATTAACTTCTAAAACTACATTTTCCTTACCAATTATTTCTCCTAAATGGTGTATGGAACTTCAAGAGAGTATTCAAAATCTGATGAGACACATTATTTAGGTTCATCGAGAATGTTCTTCCTCAGATTTGGATCATATTGAATAGATGGTTCCTCGCTAATATGTTGAAATTGTTGCACTGTGCCCTCTAAGTTTTGATCTACTTTTTCTTCATAGGATAAAGCATCAAAAGAATTGGAATTTCTTCCAGTGTCCTTTTTTATTGATCTCCACTTTTCATTTTCTTTTATTTTTCTAGATCTATTTTTTGGAAGTTGAAAACCATTTTTATCCATAACCATTTGTAAATTTCTCTTACGATTTTCTACAAATGATTCTGTTGGGCTCTTCTTAGGGCATGATCTCTTAATATGACCCACCTCATGACATATTCTACATCTAAAAGATATATTTTCATAATCTATAGTTTGGATCCACATCTTATCCTCATACTTAAGAATGATTAATTCTGGTAAAGATTTACTTATATCAATCATGACCAATATTCGAGCATAAATAGCCAAAAACCTATCTTTTGTTGTATTTGAAATCTCAAGAAATTATCCTAGAGTGTTTCCTATTGAATTGAAGGTATCTATTTCCAAAAATTAAATGGGTAACCCAAAAATCCTAACCCAGACTGGTACTAGGGATAAATTTACATTTTCAGGTGAAAAGCCTTCATACCAGTGAGTAAGGAAGAGCCCTACTCTTCCCATAAACCAAGGAACCCCTTTAGGATTATTTCTCTTTCTTCCCTAGAAAAAAAAAATGGCTAGGAAGAAACCTTTTGGAAGAAATTATAGAATCACTCCTAGAGACTTCCAACTTCTATCAATCCTTTTTATCAAGGTTGAAGCCCCTGGCCAATACCCATTAAATTTACCAAAAACTACCCTATCTTGGAGAAATGAGGATCTCGCTAAGGAGTGCTCACTAACCTCTACCACTAGGAATTATTATAAGCATTTAACTATAAATCAATCTATGGAAAGGAAACTAAAACTCAAAATCTAATGAAATTTATCTAAAATTTCTATAGCAAATATAATATTTGATAAAAACTTTATAAATTTTTCATGCACAATTTCTAAGATGAAGAAAGGGAAAAATAACTTAGCTAAAAAATTATTTTTCCAGATATAATGTCTTTCCTGACTGAAGTCCTAGCCCTTCATTGCTCTTCCCATCGTTCAAACCCTAGTTGGAAAATATTTGCAATTTCATTTTTTGTGACTTGAAAAATTGTCACTACCCTTGTTTCGAATGGTTGACTTCATAGGGTTGTATCTCCCTCAATATTGCTCAGATTTTTACATATGACCATACATTTTAAATTTATTCAAATTATGTACAAGTTGGTCTAAAAATCAACTAAATCGGATAACTCTTCGCAAAGATATGGCTCCTAAAAGATGAGATATTTTTTAGGAAAAAACCCTAATCCTTTGCACTTTGCAATTTTATTTTTTGTGACTTGAAAAATCGTCATTGTTCTTATTCTGAATGGTTGAATTCACAGGGTCCAATATTCCTCAATATTTCTTGAAGTTTTTCATATGACCACTCATTTTAAAGCTATTCAAAATTTTCACAAGTTGGTCCAAGAATCAGCTGAATCGAATAACTCTTTGAAAATATGGCTCCTAAATATGAGATGTTTTTCAAGAAAAAATCCTAATCCCTCACACTTTGTAATTTTGTTTTTCGTGACTTGAAAAATTGTCACTACCCTTGTTATGAATGGTTGACATTTGTAAATATTATATTATGTGTATGCACCTCAATAATTAATTTTTTGAAATATAAACTTGTTTTATTATCTACTAATGCTTGGCTGAATTTGTATTATCCAATGCAATAGTAAATGAAGTCTATCCTTATAACTCTAATGTCACTTAGGTTTAAAGCAAGTAGATTTAATATGGAATTTACTTTAGTAATACTTGTGGCTCAATATATCTGTTGGCGGTTGGTATGAATGAGAATTTAATTCTCTCTTTGGATGGCATTGGTTTATGATATACCTTTAATACAAGCTATAATATTTCTTACACTCCTCTTGAATGATGCACAAGCTCCTTTATTGATTTAGCTTCTCGTTGTGAATGTTCTTCCACACCTTTTTAATGCTTGATCGTGCTTTGACTTCATACTTTTCTCCTCTATGTTGTGAATTGTTGGTTGTCAATCTGACACCACACATAAGGTAGGGGTGAACCAGTGCCAAAATTGAATGACCATCGAGTTGTGATGGGGTGGTTGATCTTTGAAGGAGGTCGATTCCTCAAGGGTGGTTCCAGATATCTATGCTATAGAGTGGGAAAAGGGAAAAGGGAGGAAAGATATGGAAAAATGGTCATAGCTAGAACTCACAAGGATGGGTATAGCCACATCAAGACATTGGAATACATCACACCCTCAGAAGAAACATAGAAATAATACCTAATAGATCAACCTATACTACCTCCATTAAGCTCTTCAAAGTGGTGGGTGAAGAGCAAATTACAAAACCAATGAATAGGTACATAAAATCCAAGATGCAGAATTAGAGTGCACCTATCTGACTAGATTTAGCAGAAATAAACCCCTAACCTGTATTTATAGATGCACACTCCTAAGTCACTAAGCAAATCCTATGAAATCTAGACTGCAAAGTAATATGAGACCACCCAAATGACTGAAACATAAGTAAATATTTATACATTCAATAAAAACATGAAGGTATAATCGGAGACCAAACATTAATGAATCTATATTTACATAGTGGTGAAAAACCTTACATATGAATTATAATGGCTAAAGATCCACCCTTAGGAATGACCAAAATTCCACTATTTATAGGCAATTTGAATATTAATGGTGGTAGGTAGGAAGACAACCCTTAAAGCTAATAAGGGCTCAACCGGTACATTGTTCCTCGGGATGGCACTGATATTCTAGAAGGACGTAGGCACATCTGGTTTAATTTGGGTCTTTGGATTCACTGACATTTCTATCTAGTTTATTAATATTCATCTATCTCATCCTTTTAATCGGTTTGATATCCTTTAGTCAGGCGATGTATGACTAGAATTAATCACCTTAATAGCAACATGCCTCAAATATATCACTTTTGCATATGAGCACTAGGTACTAGAGAGTTGTGGTAGTGAGTACATATTCTATTCAAATTTTGGATGATGGTGGGAGCTTTACACGCTAGGTGGATACCTTATTTCCACCTGTGGAGCCATTGGGAAGGCGAGTGGCCATTTGTCGAAAGTTCCACCCAATTTGTGCTTGCAACTTTTTCCTGAGGTGGGCGAGAGTTTGTATCTTCCCCAAAGGCAGGGTTTTATGACTTTTCTATCCTTTCTAGTTGCTTGAAAGGTTCAAACAATAGGTGGGCAGAAATTTTAGATAATTTTACCTAAGGAAAAGGGTAGATCATCTGCCCATTTTATCATTCGCCCTATTCATTCTACCATCTACCTATTTCTTTAGTCCACCCTTCATATTGTTGCCATCACTTGATATATTATGCTCCTCCATCAATATTCTCAAATTTTGGTGAAATATTTCTAGAGGCATCATCCTACAAAAAATGATGTGGGTGCAACAATGTAAAATTGCACCCACACTCTTGGTGAATTACAGGGACTTTTCCCTTACAAAAAAGAAGAACCTAGAAAGCTACATATTGAAGCACACAAAACAAAAAGAAGGAAAAGGGGAAATGAGGGCATAAACAAAAGCAGTCAAGGGAGGTTGCAAGAAAAAGAGAGAAGAAAGCAAAATGTGAATGGAAAACAAAGGGGAGGAAGGTGAACGAGAAGAAAATAAAGGAAACAACAAGTGGGAATAACAAAAAAAACTAGGAAAAGAGAACAAGAGGGGAATAGAAGGAAGCAAAGGATACCTAGAAAAATAAAAATAAAAGGGAAGGTTATCCATGGGATACTCTTTCAGATCGTATTCTCATTAGCATACCCCATCAAGGATCATGAAGGATCAAGAATAGATAGAATGCCAAGGGCATTTTCCAATTCTGGTGTAACACCTCTTTTTGACACAATATCGTAAGAACCTCGTTTGCTCATCTTCACTATTCCAAGGAATATTTAGTCACAGTGCCATCCTTAGCTTCATGTTAATTTCTTCATGCTACTTCTACCCTTTGAGGTACCTTTTATAAGCAAATTTTCCCATCATACAAAGAGTGGGTGTTTCTTTCAAAAAAGTGGTGGATATATTTTTTAGGATTATGCTAGAGATGCCTAAATTGCTAGCCTTAGATCCATTGGGCATAGGATCACAACAAAAAATAGGAAAAAACATGAGGAACACGAATGTGTTTCAAAATCGAATCACTTTGATAATCCTCTCCCGTTCACCAAGGACAATATGATGTCACTCTGCCATGTGCCTTAAGCACCTTTATTTATCGGTCGACTTATGTACACAAAATTACAGTGTGAGTGGCATGCCACAACCATCGATTCACTCTAAATCTTATCTAGTGAATCTACAGTGATCGAACCATACTGTACTGAAGTTGAGATGCTATTTATAGTTTGATTGAAACTGCCAGCCTTTCCAAGCCATGAAGTGTTTGTAACTTGGTAGATCAGCATGCATACTAGTTTTATGCAATTCAATATGGCAATGAATTTTGCCATGTGGGAGCCTTCCTTTCATACTGGTTCACCTGGAAATAGGCTTCAATGTTTCTAGTCCTTGGGATCCACTTGTTATGAAATCCTGGCTACACATGCCTCTGTCGCCATCACACATTTGTTCTCGTAGGTTTGATTAATTGAGCCTACTACTAATGATAATTCCTTAGGTTTTGAATTCTAATCAACTAGGCCAACATCAATATGAATTGGCCCCTGCTCATTGTACCCCTAGATACAAAAAGGGTACAAAAATACTCCCTCTTTGTGAGTGAAATCCTTGCCATAGTCCAAACCCTCCACTTTTTAAGCGATTGTGCAAGCAATAAAGTTATCACTTTTAGGACTGGTGCTTGCACTTCTCCTACATGGGCTTGAGAAGAAATCCACCCCTTGTGTTCCATGGAATTGCAGCTTTAGATCCTGCGCAACTTGAGATGGCATCCATGGTGGATGTTGTATATTAGGGAAGAAAATAGTAGCAATTGGAAAAGGGGATGGGAGAGAGGAGTCATCTAAATATGTCTTTCTTGCTTGAAGCATGAGTCACTCTACCTGTATGGCATCCTAAAATATTTGAGGGAATATAATTTCTCTAGATTATAGCAATAGGAGGATTATATTTGAGCTAAGAGCTCAGATATAGTATAGGTGAGCTTGGGTGGGTGATAGTTGGTACTCAGGGGGATCCTTTTCTAGATCCTCTTAAATTGTATGTTGAAATCTATGATGAATTTGAAAGAGGTCATCTTGATGAATGAAAGGTGCATAAAGAGTTGGAAGGGATCCAAAGAACCATCGAATGTTTCAATGAGAGCTCCTACCAAATTTTCCCATGATTAGATGGATTTTTTCCCAAGGTATCGGTACTACAATAACGCCCTTCCTTCTAGTGACAAGATCAGAAGCTTGACCATGACGTATTCATGGGTTATACCATGGAGGGACGCTAGTATTGCAACATCTTTAAGATATTCTTGAGCAATTCCCAAGGTTCCATATATTTGGTCAGGGATTTTAGAGCACCCTTCATGATAGCATTGGAGGTTTAGTGGACCGAGGTCATTCCACTAGGAAAAACATGGCTAAGCCATCTTTGCACCAGTATTCAAAGGTCCCAATTCTTCTATTGGAGTTGGAGTGGGAGTCATCATATGAACATGCTATCTCTGCTAGTGAGGTCAAGGTTGTTCATCACACATTGAGTTCTTTGAGATGTTTGTATCTTCAATACGTGTAAGAAACTGGTATCATGATCTAGAACTACCACACAGTCAGAGTCTCTAGGTGATTTTGAGATGATATGGGTAAATTAGAATGTCACAAAACTCTGATTTCTTGAAATATGAAAACTCAGTGAGTTTCCTAGTGGATTTACCAAAATCTATTGGTCGTCAATCTAGCACCACATGGAGGGTAGGGCTGGACCAGTACCAACATCGAATAATCATAAAGTTAGGATGGGGTGGTAAATATTTGGAGGAGACCTATTCCTCAAGGGTGGTTCCAACTATCTACACCATATAGTTGGAAAAGGAAAAAGAGAGGAAAGAGATAGGAAAATAGCCTTAGCCATAACTCACAAGGATGGATATAGCTGCATCAAGATATTAGCAGGTGTCACACCCTCAATAGAAACACAGACACCACCTAATAGATCAACCTATACTACCTTTAATAGGCTCTTCAAAGTGGTAGGTGGAGAGTGAATTTTAGAACCAACAAATAGGTGCATGAAATCTAGGATGTAAATTAGAGTGCTCTTATCAGACTAGCTTTAGCAAAGATAAACCTCAAAATCATATTTATAAATGCACACTCCTGAGTCACTAAGAAAATCCCATGAAATATAGACTAAAAAATAATATGAGATCACCCAAATGACTGAAACAAAAGTAAACATTCATACATTCAATAAAAACATGAAGGCAAAATCAGAGACCAAACAGTGATGAATCTATATTTACATAGTGGTAAAAAACCTTACATATGAATTGTAATGGCTAAAGATTCACCCTTAGGAATGACCAAAATTCCACTATTTATAGGTAATTTTACATTAAATTCAAAATTTGAACATTAATGGTGGTAGGCGAGAAGACAACCCTTGAAGCTGATAGGGGCTCAATTGGTATGTTGTTCCTCGAGATGAAACTGATCTTCTAGAAGGAGGTAGGTGCATTTGGTTTGATCTGGACTTTTGGATTCATTGATATTTATGCCCAGTTCATTAATATTCATCTACCTTATCCTTTTACTAGGTTGGTGATCCCTTGGTTAGGCAGTGTATGAATGGCATTAATCACCTTGGGAGAAACGCACCTCAAATCTATCACTTTTGCATACATGCACTAGGTATTGGAGAGTTGCAGTAGTGAGTACATATTCTATTTGAATTTTAGGTGATGGTGAGAGATTTATGCATTGAGAAGGTGCCTTATTTTTGCCCGTGGACCCATTGCGAAGGAGGGCAATCATTTGTCAAAAGTTTCACCCAATTTGTACTTGCAACTTTTGCTTGAGGTGGGTAGGAGTTTGCATCTTCCCCAAGGGGTGGGTCTTATGATTTTTTTGCCCTTGCTAGCTGCTTGAAAGGTCTATCCAATAGGTGGACGGGCCTTTTGGATAATTCCACCCAAGGCAAAGGGTAGATCATCTGCCCATTTTATCACTCACCATGCTTCATTCTGCCATTTGCTCGCTGCTTTAGGCCACCCTTCACTACTGTTGCCATCACTTGATATCTTTTGTTCATCCATCAATATTATCAAAATTTTGTGAACTCCTTCTAGAGGCATCATCCTGCAGCAATGCAAAATTGCACCCACATGCACTTTACATAGCACAAATTCCTCTTTGAATTTTGGACAAGTGGCACTTAGGATTTACAGTAAATATGGATGTTAAGATTTTTTGAATGCTCATTCCATTATGTAATGATAGAAAAGATATGTAACCTCCTAATGATTTTGTAACCAATCGAAGGAATATGTTCAATTATTCTTTGAGCATTAAAGAATGAAATGGTGCTTAGTGTGTTCCTTCCAAGTGGCACTTAGGTTTTTTGCATGCATATTTACCCTCCAACATTTTATAGCTCATATATTCCTTACTAGAAAATGCTCTTGATAACACTTTCTTTCCAAGCCAACGTATTTACTGTATGGGTGGCTCCAGCTAAGGTGACGAGGAATGATTCTATAGCACTCCAATGGTGGTCTTATGGAAAACCAAGGGCTTATTTGAGTACTTCTTTTGGTAGACATCTTCTCCATCTTGGGTATAGCATATTTTGGCTTTGTTCTTCTATGCTACTTTTGTAACGACTTTGTAATAGCTCCTTGTTCCTTGCTTGATAGTGTTTTCATGTTTGTGTTGATAGCTTTGTCATAGAAATTCAAGTGATAAATGCCCTTAATGTTGTTTTTTTCTCATAGATACTGATCAATAATGGCCTTCTTATATTGGCCTTAATATTGCAAGTGGGTGCTTGCTCTAAGTGCTTGATTTTATGTGGAGAAACAATGTCTTTAGGTGCCTTGAATTTTGAGCAATGTGAGCCCTAAATCGACTTCTCTTTCACCTTTTTTGATGTGCAAGTAATAGACATAGAACACCTACTATTTTGGTGTCTTGAGACACTCAATACTTTGTCCTCTTTTAGAGGTATATGGTGCTCCAATGTATTATGAATAAGAGACCTTATTTTGCACCAAAGTTTAGTGTATTTCTTGTCTCTTTTAGATGCCATTTACTTATCTATTATGAAGGTTGCTCATTGTATAGCTTGAGGAATTATGTAGAATGATTTGATGCTTTCTTCTAGCTTCTTGGATATGGCCACTACTTGCTCTTATTATTTTGAGAGCAATTTATTGTTACCTTTCTTATTAGACAACACTAATATCTAACCTTTCTACTTGGATAGTTTAATAAGAATAGATCCAAGTTGTTGCGGTATAAACCATCATACTTATTTAATTTAAAAATAAGGGCTTATAAAGGCCCATAATTACAACAAATTTCCCTATGAAGGAGCAACAAATTCCCAAATGGAGAAATTTGGCTCACATCTAAAGGAGTTATTTAAGGATTGACTAATATCAATCCAACTCACCTAATCTAGAAGCTAGCTACGTGAGCACCAAGTCTCAATTACATTAAACTTTAAAAGAAGACCAAGCCCTAAGACCTAGTCTAACTAAGGTTTTATTCAACCTAAACCTTAGTTTCTTATTTGATGTCCTCATCATACCTCCCCATAAAGGAAGCATTTGACTCCAATACTTGTACAATAATAGTGGGTGTAGGGTAAAGAGCTTGAGCTAGAGGGAGCAGAAGCAAAAAATTTGATGTTAAATGGGTAGGAGCACTAAATATGTCGAGTAGTCCAAGTGATTCCGATGTTGGAGGGCCTTGCCTGGTCACGACTGGAGGTCCAACTCGAGTGAAAGCTTTTGGATGAGGTTGAGGATGAATATTCTATGGAAACTGCAAGGTCTGCTTCAAATCAGGAACCTGGTGCATGGTAGAAGTAGGAGGAGGAGCAACTAGAGCAACAAGAGGAGGTGCTAAAAAAGGAGGAGGAGGAGTTTTCTTATGTGGAACTGGAGCTGGCATATCCTTTGGCTTGTGGAAGACCAATGCTATATGGTGTGGACCTGTATAACTGTATGTGGGCTTCATGGAAGAGATGAGAAATTTCTTGTTCTCATGATGCAATGTATAGGTATTGTTATAAGCATCATATTGAGCCCATTTTTCAAATTGATAGGGCTTTCCAAGAATGAGATCACAACAATCAATTGGAGTCACATCACAAGTGACTTTGTCCACATAGTGTGGCCCAAATGCAAAAGACATAGTGCATGTTTCTATAATCATGGAGGAGGTGCCCGTATCCTTCCATGCAAGTGGGTATGGGTGAGGATGGGGTTGTATAGGAAGCTTCAACTTATCGACGATGGTTTTGGAAATCAAGTTTATTTGGGAGCCATTGTCGATTATGCAATCTACAAAGTAATTGTGCTTTAAGTGGGCACATGTGACAAACAAATGGTCACAACCTCTTTCAATCATGTTGTGTGTCAATAAAGTATGATTTTTAAGCCCTCAAAGCTCTGGATAAGGGAAACGTTCCCTCATAGCATTAATATGCCCATTTTGTGTTTCCTTTGGTGGAGCTTCTACAATAATATTCTTCTTCTTCCTAAAAAACTTAGATTCTATATGGCCTCTCTTCTTACAATAATCATAAAATTTCTTAGGATCAAAAGAAGAAGTAGAAGAAGTGTTAGAAGAAGGGGAAGAAGAAGAAGAGGAATAATTCTTCTTATATTGCTATGGATATTGCTTTAGTTTTGAAGCTTTGGTGGAGTCAGAGGAGCGAGATCCTCCTGATTAAGCAACAAGATTTTCCTCTACAAGTTGTGCTTGATTGTACATAGCATTCAAATATGTGATAGGATTATATTTCATCTCCCTAAAAAGTGGTTCCTACAATCCACTATTGAATTTGGTGATCAGATTAGCATTAGAGTCCTGAATACCATTCAAAATCCTCAATTTGTTGAATAGGCTAATGTAGTTTTGGACATTCATGTTGTAGCTTTGCCTCAATCAAATCCATCAAAATTCAAGATCTTCTGCATAGTTTGAAGGATAAAAAGTGTCCGTTAAATTCTTTACCAAATCATCCTAATTATCAATGGGATTCTGATTACTTAAGCGGTTCGTGATCAAAAATTTGGCTATGCTAAAAATTTTTAAGAGAGCAAATGAAACTTGTTCATATTTTGGTATTTTGTTGTAGGCAAACCATGTGTCCATGTCGAGAATCCAACTATTTATAACCTTAGGATCATAGGAGCCATCATAAATTTTGATCTCACATTTTGCTTTCACACGAAGTTCAGGAGCTTGACTACGACCACTATAAGAAGAAATATCATTGAACTTATCGACCAAAGTACTAATGACTGCAGTGATCACAACAATTTGTTCTTCCAAATCCTATGCCATTTATCCTCTGGTGTATGCCAGGGATATTACAAGAAAGTTTACAAAATATGCGAAGGGTTACAAAAGTAGTGCTAGTTGCCCAAATAATTGTAAAAATAAAAATGATTTAATGCAATTTTACAATATTTTAAGGGCAAAAATAAAACTAGCACAAATCCCCCTTTACAAAAATTCCAAAAATTGGAATATTCCCTTTTTTTTATAATTGAAACCCCATTATTAAAAAAATTTGAGCGCCTTACAAGCGCTAGTCAACAACAAGTTGACCTGTTCTATCAACAATGGTCAAGGAAGCCCATGCAATTAATAGGACTCCAAATCTTCTACCGGTGCTTGCCACAACCAAAAAGTGGTGGCTATTTTGATTAGGGCGAGTGCAACCTTTTGAAGGTGATAAATACCTTCAACCCACATAATGTCAGATAACAAAAATAAATAAAGGTCCTGATCAAAAAAATAAAAGCATCACCATGCACATCAAAATATGCCAAAATGTATCATCATGCAATTCGTTGAGATCCGCCAATCAAGAAGGGAGATCTCGATTTTCTATGAACTGGTGCTATGTGCATTAAATTCTGCATCGGATCTTTCTAGTCTACGCAATAGGCATTGTGGCTATTTGCACAAAATGAGCGTTTAAGGCCACTGCAATATGTAGTGTGGTGTAATAGGCCACATCAAAAAAAAAATTAGACTGCCCTGTCGTAGTCTAGGTTGGAAGATATGGCTCAATGGCAGTCCAAAATCTGCTCTCTAATCATGTACAAAATAGGAGATTACTCTGACCACCGATTAGATTCGAATGACCTTCTATCAGTTGTGACAGCAGATAAAAAACTCCCAATACAACTGATTCCTTATTTGATCTCGTGTGAAGGGTGGCAAGATATTTTTTAGGTGGCAGCAAAGTAGACCAACCAATTCATAGCCATTTAATCCTCGCATTATCTGTAGCACCCTAAAATTGGTGCAGTAAAACCTTAAATAGTTACAATTACTTTAGTAATAATTCAACTTCAAATTTTAACCCCAAAACCGCTCCTAAACCGCTGCTTAACCCGTTTCATCGTTTCCCATACAATTTTTAGAGTTTGTTTTGACTGTTTGAAAATATCGTCGTCGATCAGACGATATCGCCTAAGATCGAACGATTTCATCTGGGCTAGGACGTCCAAATGATCTTGTCCCAAAACTAGTTTTTTACAATTAGCCTCTGTTCCAACGACGTCTCTAATCTGGGAAGAAGCGTGTCTGCACCGTTAGAGACCCTCCCCCGTTGGAGATCTCCAAAATTGGGATGATCTCCAACCTCCTAACCTCCCTCCTAAGCCTATTTAAACTTAGGACTCCCCCTTGGCATCCCCCTGGCTAAAATTTCTTGCAACACAAGTTATACGTGTATTAGACCGTCTTAAATTATTATTTGCCTCCATATTTGTCCAAATTTATTTGCAGGAACCTTAGTATTTTTCAGTTGGAGCAAGCTCAGTTCGTCATGGACGATCCTATTCAATTTGAGATGATTTCACACCAATTTGAGATGATCTCGACTGCAGTCTACATTGGGGGAAATCAATGCCCAGAGTTTGCATTTCTTCATTCTTTTCTGCTGCATTATTCTGTATTTAGTTAATCTTATGATTATTCTTTATTATTTTGCATCTTGGAGTTCACCCATGTAGTTTAATTGCATAATAAGGTCATGATTAGCTATTAAAGTGTTTCAACTTACTTACATTTCTATTTGGGATTATCTGTTGACATCCTTATTGTCATTATACATCATTATCCTCTATTAGCATTGCTGCATTTTTTGTATTTTGTGTCTATTTCTCTGTTTGCAGGTCTCTGACAAATTTTTCTGACGAATTTGTTAGATCTCAGACGATCCTACAGGTCGGAGACGATCCCGTCAAATTCCATATGATCCTGTCTGCTTCAAGAATCAAAACCTCCATCAGACATCTAGATCAGGTATGGCTCTTTAATTTAGCTTTTTCTCTCTGTTTCTGTTCAAATTTGTTTGTTGTATTTCATTTAGTCTGCATTTTAATAATAGAACAACTTAGATTCATTTGGCCAAACCTAGGACTCGAATGTTTAAAGATAAAACTGAACACATTAAAAAAATTCCCAACCTAGGCGTGGAAACTGCCATTCAAACATTTCATTGTGAACCCACCATCTGTCAAAAAATCACCATAATACACCTCCCCCGAGAGGCGAGACCTTTGCAAGGCCTCTCAGTCTGAGGTACCATGCCATCCTTTTCACATCCCCCTTCAGGGCACGAATCCTATAGCCTGAAGGTAAGGGTGTGAAAAATTTGGAGCAAAACATTTTGGTGAACCCGACGTGAATGCATTTAAAACCTTTTGAAAACAAAACAAAAAAAAAATAATATAGATGCATTTCAAATCATTTAAAACTAATAAGTTGCATATCATGTTTAGATAGTAGCTCCTAAGAAAAGACTAGCAGTTACTATAAATGTTGAAAACCAATTAGCAGCCATAGAAATCAATTCTGTGCTTAGTGTGCCTAAAACAGATAGAAATCAACTTTTGTGGGACGAACTTGATAGAAGACTAGGTGTCATTTCATCTAGGTCAACAAAACTTAAACAAATCAAAAGGCTTGTCCTAGATAGAATCTTGGATCCTCATCAACTCATTTTTTATCATGAAATTCAGAGAGCCTGCCATAGGTGGTTAGCTTATAGGAGAGTCTTGTGTCTTCAGAATTGTTCACCTTCAAGGAATACCTCGAGAACGTAGCCACTATACACTAGTTCCTAGGTCATGTAGAAGACCAAGAGGTCATTCTTACGGATAGGGAAATATGGAATAGAGTTCCTAGAGCTGTGTTATATCGAGAGTATTGCCACGAGCTTTACTTCTATCAACCAAAATCTGAGACAGATAATATCACTATAGCACTTTTCATTAAATTCTTGAAAGAAATTTTTCAATTTGAATAAGAACACTTCATGACTCCTGAAGAACTTGAGCCCATTAATGATATTTATAAATTGTTTATAGAAAACTAGATCATTGCTTTCATTATTATTATTTCTTGCATTTTGTGTGTTGTTTGTTATCTTTATAATATTGTTATTAAAACCAAAAAAAACAAGAAAAACTAAAAAACATAACAAAAACCAAAATATTTCATTTTAAATATTGTAGTAGGTATATAATTAATATATACCTCTTAAGCTGGTTGCAAATATATATATATATATATATATATATATATATATATATATATATATATATATATATATATATATATTTGCTGAAATCTAAGTTAAGCACAATGCCTAAACTTAGGAATGGTAAACAAACTGAAGGAGAAGAAGAAGATTGGTTAGGAGACAAAACAAGAAACCCAAATGTCCTTCCTGAGGATCCAATCCCGGAAGAAGAAACTCTAGACCAGCAAGATGATGAGCTTGTCTGTAGATGAACAAGAAGAAAATGTTAAAGAGGATGGATCCTCATCCCCTAGAATAACTCCAGATGGAACTATTGCTTTTGATAACTTAGATCATTTCTAGAAATTTTTCAATAATAACATTGGCGCTCTTAATATGGCAGTTCGTATTGATAAAGGACAAATTAGTGACACTCAAGCAGCCATGGAAGATGTGTTTAATATACACACTAATCCCTTGTCCTTTGTTGATCAAGAAAGTGATAAGGCTAGACCATCCAATAGAGATATGGTCACTATGATTCAGAACATGCAAAAAAAATAGGCTACCCAACCTCCTAAAGAACCTGTTATTGACCCTAAAATAATTCCCACACAAAAGAAACTTTCCTTCACTGCTTTACTTCACCAAACTATTGATCAATATGCTTCAAATCAACAAAAACCTAAAATGAAGCCAAACACCAATTTCCAACAATCTGGAATACAACATAATATAACTTCAAAACTTCTTCATAACACCCTTCCTACCAATAGATTACACAATAGCAATATAGCATATAATATTCATATCCCTCCATCATATGCTCACAAATCCCATATTAATGCCCTACCGAACCAATATGGTGGGCAAACCAGTAATCTGGAAGCCATGGTGAAGCAGTTAGCTTCTTGCATGGACCAGATAGATCCCTACCGTCCCTCATACAATTATCGAGAGATGTGTAGTCAACCTTTGGATCCCATAGTTGTAGCACAACCGTACCCTAAGCATTTTCCCATGCCCGTCCTGCCTATATATAAAGGAACCGAAGATCCCATAGAGCATCTTCGCATGTTTAGGATAGCATGTCATGATATATCACATGATGACTTGTTATTACTAAAAATGTTCCCAAAATGTTTAGGTGGAATGGCATTAGAGTGGTACTATCAATTGCCCACTCATTCTTTGAGAAACTTTGAAGAAACATCTGAATATTTTGTCCATCAATTTAGTGCATACATTGAGAGGCATGTCACCATTAAATATTTATACAACTTAAAACAAGACAAAGATGAATGTTTTGCTGATTTCTTAGCTAGATGGAGGCAGTTGACAGGAAAACTACACTTTGTGCTACCTTATAGGGAAATGTTGGACATTTTTATTAATAATTTGCAAGAACAAATATCTTATGAGTTATCAATTGCTACTTTAACTACCTTCAATCAGGCTATAGATTTAGCTCGAAGAGTAGAAGATGCCCTCATTAGGAGAGGCCAACTTAGGAAGAAAGATGATGAGAAAACATCCAGAAATCAATATAAAAACAAACAAGTCATAGGTTATGGAGTCACTGATAGCAGAAATGTTGTTAATATCAATGCAACGAAGACAACAAAAAAATTTATATTGAAACCTCCTGATAAACCTCCTCGATAATTTACTAGATTGAATCAACCATTATCAACTATTTTACCTCAATTACTCGAAAGAGGTTTGATTCAATTACTAGCTATCCGAGAACCTGATCCAACCATACTCGGATACAGAGCTGACTTACACTGTGATTTCCATAGAGGGCCTAGACACTCTACCAACACTTGTAAAAGGTTGAAACATAAAATACAAGATCTTATTGATAATAATGAAATGGAGGTGCAAGCCTTCAAGCCTAAACAAAATGCTCCTAATAATGCTCAAAAGAACATTCCCCAAAATCAAAATCAAAATGCTAATCAATCATTAGACATATTTCAACATCCTTTACCAAGACATGGTAAAGAGGTGGCCAATCAACTTGAGCATCATAATGTTCCTCCTCCTACCCGATATGTAGGAACTATTAGCGGACATTTACTTAATCATGATTTACAAAAATTTGACACAACTTTATCCATGGTCACAACCAGGCCCCTACATAATACTCAAACTCCAGATCCTAGTGATATAGAATCAAATACTGAAAGTGACATGGAAATCACTGCAAACCAATCGAATAGTTATAAAAATGAATCAGATCCTATTCAACCTATTACAGATGCTATGATTCTAGAAGAACCATTTCCTAGAAGAGTTACTACTCGACCCTCTTTTGATCAATTCCTTTCTAATGAACAAGCTATAAATGCTAGACCAAGACTTATTCAACGTCCTCAATACAACATTGTAGGTACCATCGGAGTCGTTACCAGACAACGAGCTCAAAATTCTTAACAAGAACCAAACCAGAATGATGGATCAGCTCCATTTGTTTTGAAAAATCCCAATAAAGGGAATCATGCCTCCAATATTCAACCTAAACCCCCTTACAATATTAATGAGCAATTATCCAATACTACAGCCAGAATTTCTCTCTTGGATTTATTAAGATCTTCTCTTACCCATAGAGATGAATTAATGCTTACATTAAGCCAAATGATGGTACCACAAAACATTCAACCTGAAGCCATGGCCAATACTATCATCACTAGGGAAGTCGATTGTATTGACTTTCAGGAGAAAGATATACCACAACATAGTTTACATAAGGATAACCCCTTATACATTACTTCCCTAATTGGAGATGTAGCCGTTAAAAGAGTTTTGATTGATAATGGTTCATATTTAAATATTTGCACTTTTGACTTCTACCAGAGATTTGGGTTTAGAAGTGATGAAATGAAGAAAACTGACATGATTATCAAAGCTTTCAATGATGAAACACAAGAAACATGTGGAGTTATTACCATCCCATTGCAAGTTGGTCCTAGAACCTTAGACATGATCATGTTTATTGTACATTGCCCCGCATCGTACAATATACTCTTGGGTCATCCTTGGATCAATGCAATGCGGGCTGTCCCATCAAATTTACACCAATGTGTTAAATTCAAATTTAAAAATCAGTTGGTCACTATCCATGGTGATCCTAGACCCTTTGATATGTGTGCCTTGGCAGAACCTGTTGGAGTTCAATTTTTCCTTGCTTTGTCATCCATACATTCTAATTCTTATTTTTCATCTAAAACTGTGAAACACACACCCATAACTTCATCTATTTCTCCTCCATTAGTTTCATCCTCATATATAGATCAACAATCTTCTAAAAAAACCACTCTAGAACCTCAAAAATATCTTCAACCCATAACCAATCCTTCATGTTCCATCCCTATAATTTCAAAACCTATAGACCCATCTATTAACACCTCCACATTATCTACATCTATCATACCTTCCACATCTAAAGATATAGGGAATGATCCTTCTACATCTTATGCTCTTTCTGATGAACTCTTACCTGATTTATCTCAAATTCTTATATCAAAAAAAATAAATGCTTCTATGCAAAATTCCATTATCTTAAATAACTTGCCACCATCTCCTCGTACTTTGGGCCTCCCACAACCTATGGGAAGTACTTATCAAGTCGGGAGTTGTGCCTTCATTTACAAAGGATATGACTGGGGAAGAATATCTCGAAATATCAAAACTCATCATGATGGATATGCTTGATGTTATTTTACTAATGAGTATATTAAAGCTAAACCTATAATGCTTAAAATGGGATATAAAGGGAAAGGCTTGGGACCTTTCCAAAATGGTATGAAAGAACCTTTTGAGGTAGAATCGTGGCCTGCCCACTGTGGTGTGGGCCTATTTCCTAGTAAGGTTCAACCCTTTCCTTTTGAAGATGATGATCAACTCATATGTTATCAAGATTATTTGGATAGGCATGAGGATTTGCCTCTAAAACATCAGACATTTACCTGCAACATGCTATCCATAGCTTACCCTGAAATGATCACTGAATCCGATGATGAGTTGGAAGGAGATATTTTCCATGATGTTTTCGTTGAAGAGATGTTACACAATGGGTTTTATTTTGATGGTTCTATACCTACTATAGCCCAACTTGAGGCCACGACTCCTCAATATGAATTATCCAAGTTAACCTTAAAATAATTACAAGAATTGGGTGTTTCACCCGCCCCACCTAATTTTGAAAGAGATCTACACATGGAAGTAGAAAACGTTATTAAAATCAACATTGGAACTGAGGATAATCCCCACATAATCAATATTGGATCAGAATTAAGTCAAGAAAAATAAGAGCAATACATTGCATTCCTTAAAGAATATGAAGATGTCTTCTCTTGGACATATGAAGATATGCCAGGTCTGGACCCTTCTGTAGTCATGCATTATCTAGTAGTCCATCAAGATGCTAAACCTGTTAAACAGAAACTTAGAAAAATGCATCCCAAAGTGGCCTTGCTAGTCAAAGGGGAGTTAGAAAAACTCCTGAATGTTGTTTTTATACAAGCTATTGATTATGCTGAATGGATCTCAAATGTAGTTCCAGTCACCAAGAAAGAAGCTACCAAAGTTAGGGTTTGCACAAATTTTAGAGATATTAATGCTGCATGCCCTAAAGATGATTTTCCTCTTCCAAACATGGACCAAATCATTGATTTTACTGCTGGGAGTGGGATGATGTCCTTAATGGATGGATTCTATGGTTATAATCAGATCAAGATAGCTCCTGAAGATCAGGCTAAAATAGCCTTTATTACCCCCTAGGGTACCTTTTGTTGGAAAGTGATGCCATTCGGCTTAAAGAATGCAAGTGCAACCTATCAACGAGTTATGACTTATATTTTTCATGATATGATGCATGATATCTTACATGATTATGTAGATGATATTATAGCTCGTTCCATCAAAGAAGATGATCATTTAGATGATTTGAGAGAAGTTTTTAATTGCTTAAGAGAATATCTTATTCAATTAAATCCAGCCAAATGCATATTTGGAGTTAAGTCCGATAAACTATTAGGGGTTATAGTTTCTTTATGTTATCAAAATTGACCCTCTCAAGATCACGACTATCATTGATATGCCCGCACCTACCAATATATCTGAATTACGAAGTTTACAAGGTAAGCTTCAAGCTATCCGTCGCTTCATCGATAAGTTGGCGGACAAAACCGGTCCCTTTCTTAAGCTCCTTAAGAAGGATGTCCCTTTTAATTGGGACAACGAATGTAAGGAAGCTTTTTAACTTCTCAAACAATACCTCCTTAATCCACCTGTGCTTTCTCCACCTAGACCTGATCGCCCATTTCTCTTATATATTTCAACTTCATATTCTACCTTAGGAGCTATGTTAGCTCAGCTTGATGATGAGAAGAGAGAACATGCTAATTATTATATTAGCCGAACCTTCATCAGTTATGAAACCTGGTACACAACGTTAGAAAAACTATGTCTAGCAGTCATATTTGCTACACAAAAATTACGCCATTATATGCTTAATCAGAAAACCTATGTCATTGCTAAATATGATCCCTTGAGGTATCTCATGAGTCGACCTTATTTATCGGGTCGTACAGCCAAGTGGGTTCTTGATCTAAGCAAGTTTGACCTCACGTTAATAGAATAGAAGTCTGTTAAGGGTCAAATAATAGTAGATCAATTAGCTGCTACACCCTTAGAGTCTACCCATCCCCTCATCATTGAGTTTCCTGATGAATGCCTTCAATTAGAGGCAGACCACATTGAACAATGGTCATTATACTTTTATGGAGCCCGATGCATGAGTGGGGCTGGTGCGGGTATTATTTTAATATCTTCGCAAAAGCACCTTATACCTTTGTCCTTTAAATTAACATTTGCTTGCACTAATAATACTGCTGAATATGAAGCTCTAATCCTTGGATTACGAGCTGCCTTGGCACTAAAAATTAAACATCTGTTAGTTTTTGGTGATTCTCAACTTGTCATAAATCAAATTAATGAATTTTATCAGACCAGAGATGATAAACTACGCCCATATAAAGCCTATGTTTTACAATTAATATCTCTATTTGATCAAGTTACCTTGGAAGTTATTCCTCAAACTAGCAACTGTGCGGTCGATGCTATGGTCACAGCTGCATCTCTTCTGCCCTTGGAGTTAGATGACGAATATGCCACCATAATTATTCATCGACTCCAGGAACCCACTACAAATAAGTCATGCTTAGAACCTTTGGATGTGTTTCTAATCAATGAAACTACTCCTGAATCTTGGTATAAGAATATATTTTATTTTATTCAAAATGGGACTTTCCCTGCCAATTCTAATAGTAACCAGCATCGGTTATTACATAGACGAGCAAGTCAATTTGTAATAATTGGCAATACTTTATATAGGAGATCTTTTGAAGGTATCCTATTGAGATGTTTAAATCTAGAAGAATCCAAATCAGCCTTGAGTGAAGCCCATGATGGATCTTGTGGAGGACACTTCAGTGGTAGTGTGATTGCTAAAAAGCTCCTTAGGATTAGATACTTTTGGCCTACCATGAATAATGATGCACATGATTATGTGCACCATTGTGACAAGTGCCAGAAACATGCTGACCTTGTCCGTGCACCTGCACAAGAACTGCAGGCTATTTCATCTCCTTGGCCCTTTTCAAAATGGGGTTTAGACATTATTGGAAAAATTAATCCTGTGTCATCTGATGGACACAAATTCATCATAATTGCCATCGAGTATTTCACAAAGTGGGTTGAAGCTATGCCTTTAGCTTCCTGCACTGGAACACAATTCTCTAAATTTATTTTTAATCAAATCATTTGTAGGTTCGAAATTCCTACAAATATCATCTCAGACAATGGAACTTGTTTCAAAAATAAATATGTTAAGAAATTATGCCAAAAATATAAGATTCAACATCGCTGGTCCACTCCCTATTATCCTCAGGGTAATGGTCAAGCAGAAGCCTCTAAAAAAACCTTAATCAAAATTCTCAAACGATTGGTCAATAAATCTGGCCGTGACTGGCACATTCAATTATATCTAGTCTTGTGGGCCTATCGAACTAGTGTTCGAACCCCCACTGGAACTTCACCTTTTGTTTTGGTTTATGGTGCTGAAGCCATTTTTACCTTTGAATTAGAAGTTCCTTCTTTGGCTCTACTACTTCAAGATACTGAAGTAGGAGATGAATATCGAGCTGGTAGACTCAGTCAGCTGGAACTCCTAGATGAAAAACACATCAATGCTTTGGAGCATCTCCGTGCCTACCAAAACAAGCTTAAAATATCATATGCTAAAAAAGTTCGTCATTGATCCTTTGAGATCGACAACCTTGTTTTAAAAGAAAATAAAAAAAATACTAATGCAACTAAAGACCTTAAAGGTAAATTTGAGCCCAACTGGCTTGGACCATACATTATCACTGCTAAATTTGAATCGGGAGCATACAAATTATCTACCTTGGATGGTAAAGAACTTAAAGAACCTATGAATATTATGCATCTTAAACATTACTATGCATAAATTTGGTCATTTCATCCTTGTATATATTTGTTTAAAATATTTCAAAATCACTATCTTGTATTTTGTTCAATTTATAAATTCAAAAATACCAAAAACATTCAAAATCATCAAAATATTCAAAACTATTTGTTGTATTTATTTATGGCACTTGTTAATTCTTTCAAAAATAAACAAAAATAATAAAAATAAAAAACAACAATATTCTTGACTCTTTCGAAACCAAAACAAAATAAAGAAGAAAGAGAGAGTCAACATTCTCAAACTTCCCAAAAGTATTTTTATATATTTCTTCTTACAAATGTTGTAGTTATATATTTCAAATTATTTTGGATAAATTAGCATTTATTTGGAATCCCTCACTTTCACAAACACGAAATAAATATCTTGATTTTTATCTGGCATGATTATTAATCTCTCTTATATCAAAGTCCACAAAATTCAATTAAATAAAGTTTGAGCACAGAGAATTGATCTTGTTATTTACTTAAACCAAGCACATCCTTTCACAATAAAATGATTATATTTGTATTGTCCATGCTATGCTACATAGTAGAAGTGGTTTCTTGAGCGAAAAGTTTCCCCTGCTATCCTATCATGCACATGGTCTAGAATATTTGAGAATTGGCAAAAGGACAAGCTCACCCCTACCCGGAATAAAAATCCCTTGCTCTACAAACTAATCCGAGCAAGTATCCCTAGCATAGGAAGAAAAGCAAAGTTCAAGAAAAATAAAAAAATAAAAATGTTATTTTATATCATTACAGCAATGTTTCAAGCATTATCTCCAAAATCAAGCAAAAATACAAAAGAAAAGCAAAAGAAAGCAAAAGAAAGCAAAAGCAAAAGCAATAAAATCCCTCTCCCTACCCATTGAAAAGAAAAGAAGGGTTGATGAGCTTGAATCCCTGGAATTCTCAATTATTCGAAAAGCGTGAGGTAAGCCCCATAACAGGTGGTTTGTGCCCAACCCGCTTGGCCTTGGGTAACTCCTAGCGTGGCGATATGTCTGTCACATTAGTGACCTTCTTTTGTACAGACCTATGTTTGCTTATGGATTAGCTAGCTCTTGATAATCTTACTTACATAGTAGTCTGGTATGGTTATATGCATCTAAATCATGGTTAATGAACACTTATTTGGTTTATTCAAATCACTTGTATCAAATTATCTTGCTCAAAACTGGTAAACAAACATAGCAATTGCACACACATTTGTATTTGAGAGATTTTGTGTATCATTATGATAAATCAAGATTGGAAATGAACTCACATATGCACATGGGATTCCTTATAAATCTAACTTTTGTCTTCGAGATACTTTGAAATATCTTTGCAAATTGTCTGGAATAATTTCATTTTTCCTTTCTCGCATAAAGACAACTACATGCATAATCAAAAATCAAAATTTCTTTCAAACCATACAATAAAAACACACACACACACACACACACACACACACACATATATATATATATATTGTCGACTTTCGTGATGATGGTATAGTTCTAGAACTTAAATGGGAGTCTTATGCCTAGCGCAAGTCCTCATCTTCATATTTTTTGTTTATTTTCAATAATTAAAAATCAACCATACAATAAAACTTTTAATTCCACTATTTCTTTGGATTTCGTGATGATGGTATAAGTCTATACCTACATAGCCTAGCGCAAACCATTGTACCAATTTTTATTTCCCATTTATTTAAAATCATAAAAACATATGACTTAAATCATTATGTTATACAATTATGTTTTTAAAAAAGCATGCACATTATCACTATTTCATGTCATTATGTCAACATGCAAATTTGCAATGACGGTATAATTCCTATGGAATTATTCAAAAAATTTATCACACTTAGGAATTTATACCTAGCAAAAATCATTTTTTATTTCATGCATATATTTTTCATGGCAATCTGAAAACAAATCACTATCATCATCATCATTTGCACCATTACACCAAAGTCTTAAGACAGTCTCTTAAGCACTCTTTTACTTTTAACAATATTTCTATACTGGGATTAGCTTGACGATCGAGTGAGCGGCGACTCCATGAAATGGTCTATAACAACAACAATGTCCTTTGAAATTATTGTTAGAAGTCATTTTTTTATCAAATCATCACATCGCAACGACCAATTTGTTTATATCAGATTATTTCATTTAAATTTTAAAGCATGACATTCAAACCATAATACTTTTCAAACGACATAATTACATAAATCATCAAATCAATCACACCAAAACATTAAAGCATCATAAAAATATATAGACAAGTCATATGATCAAAAATATCATATATATATATATATATCAACAATGTATGTACATCATCTCAAAATTGGATTGGTATGCCACAATCTGCATCTTGGCATACTCAATCCTCTCAATCATATATCCTCTGAGTAGTGTCTCGAGAACCTCTCGAGCTCTTAGCCTCATCTCCTCCCCCACCATGAGGTGGACAAGGTGGCCCCATCATAGTATGTGTGGTACTGCGAGTCCTAGTCCTCGATCGAGATGAAGTCCTCGATGACCCAATCTTGATCGGGTCTGCAATGCTGACTAGCAGCTGTACCATCTGACCCTCTGGCACCATCTAGAAGTAGATACCCTGGTAGAATGTGGTCTGAGCAATTGACCGTGCTAGCTCTTGAGTGCTCGCTCCTTCGCTTTGTGCTCTAAGGCATGCAATCTCATCTTTGAGCTATGTAACCTCAGCTCAATGGCGTGCAGCCTCATCTTGCAAAGTCTACACCTATGCCTGGAGACGAACAGTCTTCACCTGGAAAGTAGCCATCTCACTACTCTCTTCTGTGTCCACACCCTTGCCCTTATTATGCTATGGTGGTCTCTCTCTCTATGGAGAAGGGGGTCTCTCCTCCCTCCTCTCCTGCTATCATGGCCTTTGTTGCACCTGTGGTCTCATCTGATCTCTCCTGTCGTGACCCTATGCTACCTTAATGGTTGTTTGGCGTCGCCTCCCCATCCGACGTACAACTGCATGAATTAGACCCTGAGCCCTCATCATTCGAGGAGGGCGGATGCCTGTGTACCAGGCATCGTAACCGTCGGCTACCCCAATGTCATCCCCATCCACTGGCTAAATGGGGGCATCATCTGCATCCTAACTCTAGAATTGCTACATATTTGGAGCCTCGCTAACTGTAGTGTTATCCCAAATAGTATGGGAAAACTTGTAGTCTCTGAGAGATGGGATCTCCTGTTGTAGACCGAACTGCCTCAAAACTGAGTCGTACCGATGGAGCTCCACCTCTCCCCTCTTTATCCTTATCCAGCAAACTTGCCTGATGCGAGCCAGCTCCTGTTTGTCCTCGGCCCACCCTGGATGATCTCTCCAAGGCCTCCAGGTGATCTGGTCAGAGATAAGGTCATCTAGTAGTCTCCGAAACGCTGGTAGATCTATCCGTCGTTGTGGCCCTCTTCGGAGCCACCAGTAGAAAACTCGGGGCCTCTCCCCATCAATCCCTGTTAGTGGAAGCCCTACCAGCCTCTGCATCGCGATGTGTTCCTAGCACCAAACCTATAGTAGCGATGTCATAACCAGACATCAACCGCCCTTGTACATGACCCCATGTAGGATCCTGTACAACTAGCAGAGTACAAAGCTCCCTCAAGCAAACTTGTACCCGTGGTCTCTCATCTGCTCTGGTGGCACAGCAGAAGTCCACCTACCACCCCAGCCAAAACCCGTGTGAGTCTAGATGCCCTAAGCATCTGGCACAACGACTCGATATTCACTTCACCCTTCTCCAAGGCAAAGCTCAAGTCTTTGCACAGTCACATCATCGCATGGCCCTGATTGGCCGTGGGAGTGATCAACTATCTTTGTATGGGGATCCTCAAAATCCTCTATACATCTTCCAGTGTGGGAGTCATATCTCCTGTCGATAATCAAAAATAGGAAGAACCTAGATACCACCTCTCTACTAAGGTTGTCAATAGCCCCATATCTGTAGAAACCTATGGCATCTCTACCACATGTTGCAAGCCGGCCTGAGCCAACTGATCTCGCTCTGCCTGAGATAGAGCGGCCAAGTCATCCCTCAACCCGCCATATTTCCATTATCTGCTCTTTAGTAATCCTCTCTGCAACATAAACAAAATCAACAATAAAAATCATTAATTAAAAATGCAAGTCAAAATAAGTTCAATTTTATAAATGATGATATTGTCCACAATTGGACGATATCATCCTAAATTTGAGCAAATTCGTCTTCGATTTTGCCCTTGGACGAAATCGACGATATCGAGACGATTTCGATGAAATCGAGACAATTTCGTCTCGACAACGTAGACGGCCCAATAATGGCCACGATGCTCAAAAATCAATCAAATCTTATCTAAAAAGCATGAAATTCTAAATTAAAGCACTTTAAACTAAGTTTAGACCCTTACCCGTAGCCCACACCGAACCTCTATCGATCTGTGCACTGTCTCGACCATTTTTGTCTCCAGAGCTCCAGAAACCAGAAAATGAAAAAAATGAACAGTAACAATGAATTAGGGTTTTACCCTATTTTTCTTAATTTTATTCAAAAAAAAAAATTAAAAACAATTTTTTAAAAATTTAGCTTTTTCGCGTTTTTACCTCAAACGTTCGATTTGGGTAAAAACACGGAGGGGGCACCATAGTAAGTTGTCGTATGATTCGACCTAGAATCGTCGCCTGAAAATGGAAATAATTTTTGCTTTCTCGTAAATCGAGAAGAACTCATATTTAACGCATTTTCTTCAAAAAATTTTCTAAAGAGGGGGCAAAATGTAGCACCCTAAAATTGGCACAGTAAAACCTTAAATAATTACAATTACTTTAGTAATAATTCAAATTTAAATTTTAACCCAAAAATCACTCCTAAACCACCGCTTAACCCGTTTCCTCATTTCTCGTGCCATTTTTAGAGTTTGTTTTGATTGTTTGACGATATCGTCGTCGATCAGACGATATCACCTAAGATCGGACGATTTCGTCTGGGCTAGGACGTCCAGACGATCTTGTCCCAAAACTAATTTTTCACAATTAGCCTCTATTCCAACGACATCTCTAATCTGGGAAGAAGCATGTCTGTGTCATTAGAGACCCTCCCCCATTGGATATCTCCCAAATTGGGATGATCTCCAACCTCCTAACCTCCCTCCTAAGCCTATTTAAACTTAGGACTCCCCCTTGGCATCCCCCTGGCTGAAATTTATTGCAACATAAGTTCTACGTGTATTAGACCGTCTTAAATTATTATTTGTCCCATATTTGTCCAAATTTATTTGCAGGAACCTTAGTATTTTTTAGCCGGAGCAATCTCAGTTCGTCGTGGACGATCCTGTTCAATTCAAGATGATTTCACACCAATTCGAGATGATCTCGACTGTAGTCTGCATTGGGGGCAATCAGTGCCTAGAGTTTGCATTTCTTCATTCTTTTTTGCTGCATTATTATGTATTTAGTTAATATTATGATTATTCTTTATTATTTTGTATCTTGGAGTTCACCCATGTAGTTTAATTGCATAATAAGGTCATGATTAGCTATTAAAGTGTTGCAACTTACTTACATTTCTATTCAGGATTATCTATTGACATCCTTATTGTCATTTTACATCATTATCCTCTATTAGCATTGCTGCATTTTTTGTATTTTGTGTTTATTTCTCTGTTTGCAGGTCTCTGACGAATTCGTCTGACGAATTTGTCAGATCTCAGATGATCCTGCAGGTCGGAGACGACCCCGTAAAATTCTAGACGATCCTATCTACTTCAAGAATCAGAACCTCCATCAGACATCCGGATTAGGTATGGCTCTTTAATTTAGCTTTTTCTCTCTATTTTTGTTCAAATTTGTTTGTTGTATTTCATTTAGTCTACATTTTCATAATAGAACAACTTAGATTCATTTGGCCAAACCTAGGACTCGAATGTTTAAAGATAAAACTGAACACATTAAACACATTCCCAACCTAGGTGTGGAAACTACCATTCAAATGTTTCTTGGTGAACCCACCATCTATCGAAAAATCACCATAATACACCTCCCCTAAGAGGCGAGACCTTCGCAAGGCCTCTCAGTCCGAGGTACCATGCCATCCTTTTCACATCCCCCTTCTGGGCACAAATCTTATAGCCTGAAGGTAAGGGTGTGAAAAATTTGGAGCGATACATTATCAATCGCCAATGCAAGCAAAAAAATTGAAACTTGTTATATTTCTCTTGTCAATTGGTAGAGTTTGTCAGAAAAATCTAATAGATAACAGGGTGTAGGCCACGGGAACACCAGAAGCATCGAGGTATCAAGCCATAGCAGACTATAATTTTTATAGAGAGTAGGTTGTAGCAGTCGATACATGGATGTAGAGCATAGAGTGCATGCCAATTTTACTAGGGTTCTCCAGTGATCGATGAATGCTCACCATTATGGGATGCTAAAGAGCTAAGTTCAGGGATTTTCCAGTAATTATATTGGCAATATTCCTATCACCATTGGCTATCAACCTAGCATTGCTTTCATCGCACACAAGCACCGATAATAGAGTGCATAGGTTTTGCAGCACTAATTATGGGGGCACCACGATCTACCTTGGTGCATGAAGAGTGCTAGATGCTACAAAAAAATTCAAGAAGAAAAGCAGAAATGTATGGTGACAAAATTGTCACTTCAAAACTTGTCGCAATAAATAAAATTGTCAACGATTTTAATTTGCAACAATTTTCTGTTACCCAAAATCATCAACAATGTATAACAAAAGATAAAAATTGATAGCAATTTTTGTTAATCTGTAGCAACAAAATTGCAGCACTATCTTGAGATTCAAACAAAATATAATTGGTTGTAAATATCCCAACCAAAGATTATGGAGGTCAAAATTTATCGAGAACCTCCAAACTTTTCCTGCTCTGATACCACTGTTGTGGTATAAAACATCATACTAATTTAATTAAAACTAAAGGCTTATAAAGACCCATAATTACAACAAATTTCCCTACGAAGGAGCAACAAATTCCCAAATGGAGAAATTCAGCTCACATCCGAAGGAGTTATTTAAGGATTGACTAATATCAATCCAACTCACCTAATCTAGAAGCTAGCTACGTGAGCACCAAGTCTCACTTACATTAAAATTAAAAAGAAGACCAAGCCCTAAGACCTAGTCTAACTAAGGTTTTATTCAACCTAAACCTTAGTTGCTTATTTGATGCCCTCATCATACCTCCCCATAAAGGAAGCATTGGACTCCAATACTTGTACAATAATAATGGGTGTAGGGTAAAGAACTTGAGCTAGAGGGAGCAGAAGCAGAAAATTCGATGCTAAATGGGTAGGAGCACTAAATATGTTGAGTATTCCAAGTGATTCCGATGTTGGAGGTCCTCGCCTGGTCACGACTGGAGGTCCAACTCAAGTGAAAGCTTGTGGATGAGGTTGAGGATGAATCTTCTATGGCGACTGCAAGGTCTGCTTCAAATCAGGAACCTAGTGCATGGTAGAAGCAGGAGGAGGAGCAACTAGAGCAACAAGAGGAGGTGCTAAAAAAGGAGGAGGAGGAGGTTTCTTGTGTGCAACTGGAGGTGGCGTATCCTTTGTCTTGTGGAAGACCAATGCTATATGGTGTGAACCTGTATAACTGTATGTGCGCTTCATGGAAGAGATGATAAATTTATTGTTCTCAAGATGCAATGTATAGGTATTATTATAAGCATCATATTGAGCCCATTTTTCAAATTGATAGGGCTTTCCAAGAATGAGATCACAACAATCAATTGGAATCACATAACAGGTGACTTTATCCACATAGCGTGGCCCAAATGCAAAAGACACAATGCATATTTCTATAATCATGGATGAGGTGCCCGTATCCTTCCATGTAAGTAGGTATGGGTGAGGATGGGGTTGTATAGGAAGATTCAACTTATCGACGATGGTTTTGGAAATCAAGTTTATTTGGGAGCCATTGTCGATTATGCAATCTACAAAGTAATTGTGCTTTAAGTGGGCACATGTGACAAACAAATGGTCACAACCTATTTCAATCATGTTGTGTGTCAATAAAGTATGATTGTTAAGCCCTCAAATCTCTGGATAAGGGCAATGTTCCCCCGTAGCCTTAATATGCCCATATTGTGTTTCCTTTGGTGGAGCTTCTATAATAAGATTCTTCTTCTTCCTAAAAAACTCAGATTCTATATGGCCTCTCTTCTTACAATAATCATAAAATTTCATAGGATCAAAAGAAGTGAAGAACACAACCTTATACTAAGAGGGGGGGTGAACAGTATAATACCTCTTTTTACTTTTTATTTTATACTTCAAAACAATAAAGCAATATACCCAAAGCAATGCACAATATCATCCATAAAGTGACACCAATTTTAACGTGGTTCACCTAGAATGGCTGAGCTATGTCCACAAAACTTTTCTCTAAAAGTTATCTCAAAGTTCTTTGGGAATCCTTCCCAATTACAATGTTTATGAGCCTCGGTCCAAAGGAGATACCTTCTACCAATCAGAATTTTTGAGCCTCTGCTCAAAGGAGATACCTTCCCCCAATCAGAATTTATGAGCCTCTGCTCAAAGGAGATACCTTCCCCTCTGCGATCCCTCAGAAGATCAACTGCCTCTACCTCTTGCCAACATGTGGAACTCCTTTCCACCGAAGACCTCCTATCCTCAATGCTTAGCCTAAGAGACCTCTGCCTTCTATGATCATGTCCACAACAGCTCAACAACCTGTACCAAACACGAGTCGAGTCGGTCTAGTACAAGTCTTCCTCTGTTTGTCAGATATGTCCAACACTTGAACAAATCAATCCTCTGCACACAAGCCTTCTCAAAGACTTTCCAAATCTGTCCTTAGGTTCTTCTCAAAGAACTAGTGCTCCTCTGTCCTCAAGTTCTTTGATATAACTATCAAAACTCAGCTCATAAGTCCTCTGCTAGGACCTATCCAAATTTGCTCATAATTCCCCACCAGAACCTATCAAAAATGTTCACAAAACATACACAACTTCTGCGCTCTTACAGTCGCACTTCATCTTCTCTCAGTCATCTCTTTGCACACACTATGCACTGGCTTTGCACACTCTGTGCATCACCTCACCACTTCTACGCTATCTACGTTCTTTCGACTGCATCTCGCACACTTTGACGCACATTCAATGACGCATCCAACAACTCATCAACTCTCAAAACAACCCTCCCTTTCTAACAAAATTTTCATGATGAAAACTTTAATCTTAGTTGGTTGTTATAACAAATGCAAACCTTAATTTTAGTCGGCTGCAACTCATGAAGATATTCGGTAACTGACCCTATAGCTGTTGCACTGTCATTTGTTCATTCTTCACATTTTAGCTGCAAGAATTCACCCTGTATCTGCCTCTGTAAATTCCGTGGAGATGTCGGTCCTATGTAATACTTCTCATTCCAGTCGGGTTCTTCTTCTTGTCTTGCGCTCTTATGGCCTATCACGAAATCATGACATTTTTATCTCTATAGCTTCTTTTATTTCTGTTACCACAACAATGCCACATGTCGCGATATTGTGACACTTTTTGCCTCTTTGACTTTTTTTTTGCTGTTGACCATGAAAACATAACATGTCGTGATATCGCGACACTTTCATCTTCGAACTGTTCATTCTTTCTTTTGTCGCGATATCATGACACTTTTTGCTTGCGTACTCTTCTTATTTTCTTATGTCGTGATATCGCGACACTTCTAACTCCTTTGTCTTCTTTTTAGCTTTTGTTGCGATATCACGACACTTTTGCTTCCTTAGTCTTCCTTTTTGTTTTTGTCATGATATTGTGACATTTCTGACTCCGTACATTCTTTATCCTCTTTGAGTCATGAAATCGTGACATGTCGCGATATTGCGACACTTTTCTAACTTGCTTTCTCTCTCCTGCTTAAGTCGCAAAAATGCGACATGTCACGATATCGCATCATTTTTCTAACTTGCTTTCTTTCTCCTGCTTAAGTCGTGAAAATGCGACATGTCACGATATCATGAAATTTTTCTAACTTGATTTCTCTCTCCTGCTTAAGTCACGAAAATGCGACATGTCATGATATCGTGACATTTTTCCTCAGCTCTTTTCTATTTTTCGGGTTGTGAAAACCCAACATGTCGCGATATCGCGACACTTTTTCTCCTTAGCGCTTTTCTTTTCTTCGGGTCACGAAAACCTGACATGTCATGATATCGTGACACTTTTTCTTCTTAGCACTTTTCTTTTCTTCGGGTCGTGAAAACCCGACATGTCGCGATATCGTGACACTTTTTCACTGCGAGCTCTTTCTCTCGAACCTGTCAGCTTGGGGTTTGCAAAAGACCTTTGAAACTGTCATGTCGTAACCTTCATCAAAACAAATTATTTGACATCAAATCAAATTCCTTCAAAAGCTTCTTGAGATCAATGACAACTTATACACTTGAGCAAAGGCAATGTACCCAAAGTACCCAAAATTTGCCAACAATCTCCCCCTTTGTCATTGATGGCAAACCTTTACTAAAAACACTTCTCAAGAGCCAAAATTGAAACCAACTGTGCTAACAACTGAGAATATTCCTTTGAAGTTTTGCTCCCCCTGACTTGAAGCTTTCCTCTTCACTTTGAAGCTCTCCCCCTTACTCATATCTCTCCCCCTTTGTCATTAATGGTAAAGGGTCACCTTTGGGGCTCGGGACTAAGAATGAGCCTCTTAGCTTGGTCCCTTCCCCACCTCCTGATGAGGTGATTAATTTTGGGGTGGGAGTACAACTCCCAATTTCTTCCTTAGATACTCAAATGTATCTCTTGGAAGAGGTTTGGTGAAGATATCTGCAATCTGCTCTTTAGTAGACACATACTCTAGCTTGACCTGCTTGTCTTGCACTTTCTCCATTAGAAAGTGATACTTGATGGAAATATGCTTTGTCCTTGAGTGCATTACCGGATTTTTGGAAATACTTATGGCACTTGTATTATCATAAAGTATGGATATGGGTTGTTCATGCTTGACTTTGAAATCCTCCAAGGTGGTTTTCATCCATAAAACCTGTGTACACCCAACCACTGTTGCTATGTATTCAGCCTCTGCTGTAGATAAGGAAACTGAAGGTTGTTTCTTACTTAGCCAAGAAACCAAACTCTTTCCTAGAAAGAATGCTCCACCACTAGTGCTTTTCTTGTCATCAATACTGCCTGCCCAATTTGCATCTATATAAGTTGTGAGGGTGAAATCATCACCTTTGGGATACCAAAGCCCAAAGTCCATAGTGCCCTTCAGATATATATCCTCTTAACTGCTATAACATGAGAATATTTTGGAGCTGCCTAAAATCTTGCTACTAACCCAACTGCCTGCATGATGTCTGGTCTGGTAGTTGTAATATATAATAAACTACCAATCATAGATAGATCTGTACAACCTCTGATCTGCCGCTGGAGATTCATCATCTTTACTCATCTTGCACCTTGTAATCATTGGACTATACACTGGTTTGATGTCCATCATCCTAAATTTCTTCAACATTTCTTTGATATACTTTCCTTGAGAGAGAAATATACCATCTTTTGATTGAGCAATCTGAAGACCTAAAAAGAATTACAGCTCTCCAATCATAGACATCTCAAATTCCTTCTGCATGGTGTTAGCAAAAACTTTGCACATCTGAGTATTATTTCCCCCAAAAATAATATCATCAACATAGACAACCATAATCAACATATCATCATCTTCATTCTTAATATACAAATTGCTATCTACCACACCTTTCCTAAAGCCTTGCTCATGAAGATACCTGTCAAGTCTTGAGTACCAAGCCCTAGGAGCTTGCTTTAACCCATACAAGGCCTTTTTTAGTTTACACATATAGTCTGACTATTCTGAGAGAGACACTCCTTCTGGCTGTTCTATGTAGACTTCTTCTACCAACACCCCATTTAGAAAAGCTGACTTTACATTCATTTGGTATACCTTGAATGATTTGAAGCTTGAAAAGGCCAAAAATATTCTGATAGCTTCAAGACAAGCAACAGGAGCAAACGTCTCTTCAAAATCAACACCTTCTACTTGAGCATAACCTTTGCAGACTAACCTAGCTTTGTTTCTTACAATATTTCCATCCTCGTTGTGTTTATTTTTGAATATCCATTTTGTACCAATGACATTCTTGTCCTTAGGTCTTGGAACCAATTCCCAAGTTTCACTTTTCTCTATTTGATTTAGCTCTTCATCCATTGCTTTTACCCAAAACTTATCTACACATGCTTCACTGAAATATTTTGTCTCAATCTGAGATAATAATGAAACATTTGTAGAATCATGTGAAGGAATGACTCTTCTTCTTGTTTGCTCTGCTATTTGGATCACCAATGATCAAATATTTGGGATGATGTTTCTGAACATATCATGAAGGAGTTTTGGGAAGCAGTTGTTGTCTTTCCTCTTCTTCATCTGAAACCTCTCTGAATTCTTCTTGACAAATTTCATCATTGAGTTCCTTGACTAGTTCTCTTATCCCTGTATTTTCATCAACTGTTACATTTATGCTCTCTACAACTATATGAGTTCTTTTGTTGAAGCATCTGTAGGCCTTGCTTCTGCTAGAATATCCAAGAAATATTCCCTCATCACACCTAGGATCAAACTTACCCAAATTTTGATCTTCCCTTCTGATGAAACACTTACTTCCAAACACTTTGAAGTATTTTACTATAGTTGGTCTTCCTTTCCACAACTCATAAGGAGTTTTATGATGATTGACTCTAAGTTGGGCCTTGGTGATAATGTAGACTGTTGTACTGATTGCCTCTTTCCAAAAACCATCTAAAAGTTTTGACTCATTTAACATAGCTCTAGCTATATTTTCAATAGTTCTATTTTTCCTTTCAACTACTCCATTTTGTTGAGGAGTTCTTGCTGCTGAATATTCTCTTTTTATTCCTTGTTCCTCACAGTATTCCACAAATTCATTTGAAGTGAAATCTCCTCCTCTATCTGATCTTAATAATTTGATTCTCTTGTCAGTATCATTTTCAATCATTTCTTTGAAAGCTTTAAATTTTTCAAAAGCTTCAGATTTTTCTTTGAGAAAAATAACCCAAGTCATTCTAGAATAATCATCTATAAACAGCATGAAGTAGCTTTCTCCCTAAACGCTCTGAGTTCTGGTAGGGCCACATAAATCAGTATGAATAAGATCCAATGGTTTTGAAGAAGTATACCCTTTTGATTTGAAACTGGTTCTAGTCTGTTTTCCATGTTGACAAGGACCGCAAATGATGTTATGGGGCCTTTTTATTTTGGGCAAGTCTCTAACTGCTTCCTTGTTACTAATATTGAAAAGATTATCAAAGCTCAAATGCCCCAATATTTTATGCCATAACCAACTCTCATCTTCTTGAGTTAGAAAACACTTTTCCTTTTTTATCTCACTTATCATGTAAAGATTGTTTGGAGTCCTTGTAGCACTAGCAATGAGTTTTCCATTTTTTTCTTTACTTATCTCACTTCTATCTAAAAATAAAGATACTATGTGCCCTTGATCACAAATTTGACTCACACAAAGAAGATTATGTCTTAGGCCTTCTACATAAAGCACATTTTTTGTTTTGGATTTCCCATCCAAACTAAGAGTCCCTTTACCACAGATTTTAGCTGACCTGTTATCTCCAAAACCGACTGTTCCTTTGTTTGTTTCTTTTAAGACCCAAAACTTTTCCTTTTCACCAGTCATATGTTTTGAACAACCACTATCAAGATACCATTTTTCTACTTTGTATTGAGCATGAAAAGCAGTTTGAACTATCATTGAACTAGATTTGATCTCATTTCTCTTTTTAGTGAACTCAAGGCTAGATCTATCCAAACTGCACATCCTTGCTATATGCCCAAAATTCTTGCACTTGTAACACATGACATTTTTATTCATAAGAGGTGCAAAAGAGTTAACATTTTCCTTACTATGGCTATTCAAAGACTTATTGCAATGCATAGCTTTGTGACCAAATTTCTTGCAGGGAAAAACAATAGCCATGGAAAGTATTATGTAACCTGTTTTGATGCCTTGGATGATTGTTCTTCTTGTGACCAACTGGAATCCATCGCTCTTTAGGATGAAGATTGATCTTGCTCGAAGACCCTGTTTCATGAATGGTGATACCATCCTTATTTTGCTTTTCACACGGAGTATTATATCTGAGAGCCAACTATTCCAACTTCACTCTAAGAGACATAACCTCTTCTAGTTTCTCGCAATCAGATTCCTTTCTTTTTAGAGCATCTGTCAGAACCTGTTCAACCTTCTTCCCTTATTCAGCTAGAATTTTGAAGTCTATAACACTTTGAGACAATTCTAATCTTGCTATCTCTTCTTCCTGACATTGATGCTTGAGAACAGAATTCTCTTCTCTAAATTTCTCAAGCTTTCTTAAATCCAAGAATAATTCACCTTTGATATCAAACTCACCCTCTTCATCTCTTTCTGAGTCTGTATGTTCCTCTGATAGATCCTTCTCCAAGCTGTTAGGCTCTTTCTGGAGAGACCAGCTCTGATACCAATTGAAGAACACAAGCTTATACTGAGAGGGGGGGTGAACAGTATAAGACCTCTTTTTACTTTTTCTTTTATACTTCAAAATAGTAAAACAATATACCCAAAGAAATATCAAAGCAATGCACAATATCATCCATAAAGTGACACCAATTTTAACGTGGTACACCCAGAATGGCTGACCTACGTCCACAAAAATTTTCTCTAAAATTTATCTCAAAGTTCTTTGGGAATCCTTCCCAATTACAATATTTATGAGCCTCGGACCAAAGGAGATACCTTCCCCCAATTAGAATTTATGAGCCTCTACTCAAAGGAGATACCTTCCCCCAATTAGAATTTATGAGCCTCTGCTCAAAGGAGATACCTTCCCCTCTTCTTTGGAAATGATCCCTTAGAAGATCAACTGCCTCTACCTCTTGCCAGCACGTGGAACTCCTTTCCACCAAAGACCTCATGTCCTCAATGCTTAGCCTAAGAGACCTCTGCCTTCTATGATCACATCCACAGCAGCTTAGCAACCTGTACCAAACACAGTCAGTCGATCTAGTACAAGTCTTCCTCTGTCTGTCAGATCTATCCAACACTTGAACAAATCAATCCTCTACACACAAGCCTTCTCAAAGACTTGCCAAATTCATCCTCAAGTTCTTCTCAAAGAACCAGTGCTCCTCTGTCCTCAAGTTCTCTAATAGAACTATCAAAACTTAGCTCACAAGTCCTCTGCTAGGACCTGTCCAAATCTGCTCACAAGTCCCCATCAAAACTGTCAAAAATGTTCACAAAACATACACAAATTCTGTGCTCTTACAACCACACTTCGTCTTCTCTCAGTCGTCTCTTTGCACACACTCTGCAATGGATTCACACACTCTGTGCATCATCTCACCACTTCTGCGCTATTTGCACTCTTTTGGCTGCATATCACACACTTTGACGCACATTCAACGATGCATCCAACAACTCATCAACTCTCCAAACAACCCTCCTTTTATAACAAAATTTTCATGATGAAAACTTTAATCTTAGTCAGCTTTTATAACAAATGCAAACCCTAATTTTAGTCGGCTGTAACTCATGAAGATATTCAGTAACTCAACTGCTCGAAGAATTCATTCAATAACTGACCCTATAGTCGCTGCACTGTCATTTGTTCACTCTTCACATTTTAGGTGCAAGAATTCACCTTGTATCTGCCTCTGTAAATGCCATGGAGATGTTGGTCCTCTGTCATACTTCTCATTCTAGTCGGGTTCTTCTTCTTATCTTGCGCTCTTATGGCCTGTCACGAAATCGTGACATTTTTGTCTCTGTAGCTTCTTTTATTTCTGTTGCCATGACAATGCCACATGTCGCGATATCGTGACACTTTTTGTCTCTGACTTTTTCTTGGCTGTTGACCATGAAAACATAACATGTCATGATATCGTGACACTTTCACCTCTAAACTGTTCATTCTTTCTTTTGTCATGATATCGTGACACTTTCTGCTTGCGTACTCTTCTTCTTTTCTTATGTTGCGATATCGCGACACTTCTAACTCCTTTGTATTTTTTTTAGCTTTTGTCGTGATATCATGACACTTTTTCTTCCTTAGACTTCCTTTTTGTTTTTTTCGTGATATTGTGACATTTTTGACTCCGTACATTCTCTCTCCTCTTTGAGTCGTGAAACTACGACATGTCGCGATATCGTGACACTTTTCTAACTTGCTTTCTCTCTCCTGCTTAAGTCGTGAAAATGCGACATGTCACGATATCGTGACATTTTTCTAACTTGCTTTCTCTCTCCTACTTAAGTCATGAAAATGCGACATGTCGCGATATCGCGACATTTTTCTAACTTGCTTTCTCTCTCCTGCTTAAGTCACGAAAATGCGACATGTTGCGATATCGCGACATTTTTCCTCCTTAGCTCTTTTCTATTTTTTGGGTCGCGAAAACCCGACATGTCATGATATCACGACACTTTTTCTCCTTAGCGCTTTTCTTTTCTTCGGGTCGTGAAAACCCGACATGTCGCGATATTGCGACACTTTTTCTCCTTAGTGCTTTTCTTTTCTTCGGGTCGCGAAAACCCAACATGTCGCGATATTGCGACACTTTTTCACTGCGATCTCTTTCTCTCGAACCTGTCAGCTTGGGGTTTGCAAAAGACCTTTGAAACTGTCATGCCATAACCTTCATCAAAACAAATTATTTGACATCAAATCAAATTCCTTCAAAAGCTTCTTAACATCAATGACAACTTATACAATTGAGCAAAGGCAATGTACCCAAAGTACCCAAAATTGCCAACAAGAAGAAGTAGAAGAAGTGTTAGAATAAGGGGAAGAAGAAGAAGAGGAAGAATTCTTCTTATGTTGCTATGGATATTGCTTTTGTTTGGAAGTTTTGGTGGAGTCAGAGGAGCAAGATCCTCCTGATTTAGCAACAAGCTTTTCCTCTGCAAGTTGTGCTTGATTGTACGTAGCATTCAAATATGTGATAGGAGTATATTTCAACTCCCTAAAAAGTGGTTCCTACAATCCACTCTTGAATTTGGTGATCATCTTAGCAGTAGAGTCCTGAATACCATTCAAAATCCTCAATTTGTTGAATAGGCTAATGTAGTTTTGGACATTCATGTTGTAGCTTTGCCTTAATCAAATCCATCAAAATTTAAGATTTTTTGCATAGTTTGAAGGATAAAAAGTGTTCGTTAAATTCTTTACCAAATCATCCTAATTATCAATGGGATTCTGATTACTTAAGCGGTTTGTGATAAAAAATTTAGCTATGCCAAAAAAATTTAAGAGAGCAAATGAAACTTGTTCATATTTTGGTATTTTGTTGTAGGCAAACCACGTGTCCATGTCGAGGATCCAACTATTTAGAACCTTAGGATCACGGGAGCCATCATAAATTTTGACCTCACATTTTTCTTTCACACGAAGGTTAGGAGCTTGACTATGACCACTATAATAAGAAATATCATTGACCTTATCGACCAAAGTACTAATGACTGCAGTGATCACAACCATTTGTTCTGCCAAATCCTATGCCATTTATCCTCTGTTGTATGCCAGGGATATTACAAGAAAGTTTACAAAATATGCGAAGGGTTACAAAATTAGTGCTAGTTGCCCAAATAATTGTAAAAATCAAAATGATTTAATGTAATTTTACAATATTTTAAGGGAAAAAATAAAACTAGCATAAATCCCCTTTTACAAAAATTCCAAAAATTGGAATATTCCCTTTTTTTTATAATTGAAACCCCCATTATTAAAAATATTTGAGCGCCTTGCAAGCGCTAGTCAACAAAAAGTTGACCTATTATGTCAACAATGGTCAAGGTAGCCCATGTAATTAATAGGACTCCAAAGCTTCTACCGGTGCTTGCCACAACCAACAAGTGGTGGCTATTTCGATTAGGGCGAGTGCACCCTTTTGAAGGTGATAAATACCTTCAACCCACATAATGTCAGATAACAAAAATAAATAAAGGTCCTGATAAAAAAAATAAAAGCATCGCCATGCACATCAAAATATGCCAAAATGTATCATCGTGCAATTCGTTGAGATCCACCAATCACGAGGGGAGATCTCAAGTTTCTACGAACTGGTGCTATGTGCATTAAATTCTGCATCGGATATTTCTATTCTACGCAATAGGCATTGTGGATATTTGCACAAAATGAGTGTTTAAGGCCATTGCAATATGTAGTGTGGTGTAACAGGAGGCATAAAAAAAAATTAGACTGCCCTGTCGTAGTCTAGGCTAGAAGCCATATGGCTCAATGGCAGTCTAAAATCTGCTCTCCAATCATGTACAAAATAGGAGATTACCATGACCACCGATTAGATTCGACTGACCTTCTATCAGTTGTGACAGTAGATAAAAAACTCCCAATACAACTAATTCCTTATTTGATCTCGTGTGAAGGGTGGCAAGATATTTTTTAGGTGGCATCAAAGTAGACCAACCAATTCATAGCCATTTAATCCTCGTGTTATCAATTGCCAATGCAAGCACAAAAATTGAAACTTGTTATATTTCTCTTGTCAATTGGTAGAGGCTGTCAGACAGATCTAATAGATAACAGGGTGTGGGCCATGGGAACATTAGAAGCATCAAGGTATCAAGCCATAGCAGACTATAATTTGTATAGAGAGAAGGTTGTAGCAGTCGATACACTGATGTAGAGCATAGAGTGCATGCTAATTTTACTAGGGTTATCCAGTGATCGATGAATGCTCACCATTATAGGATGCTAAAGAGCTAAGTTCAGGGATTTTCCAGTAATTATATTGACGACATTCCTATCACCGTTGGCTATCAACCTAGCATTTCTTTCATCGCACACCAACACAGATCATAGAGTGCATAGGTTTTGCAACACCAATGATGGGGGCACCACGATCTACCTTGGTGCATGAAGAGTGCTAGATGCTGCAAAAAAAATCAAGAAGAAAAGTAGCAAAGTATGGTGACAAAATTGTCACTTCAAAACTTATTGCAATAAATAAAATTGTCGACAATTTTAATTTGCAACAATTTTTTGTTACCCAAAATCATCAGCAATGTATAACAAAAGATAAAAATTGATAGCAATTTTTTCTAATCTATAGCAACAAAATTGCAGCACTATCTTGAGATTCAAACAAAATATAATTGGTTGTAAATAACCCAACCAAATATTATGGAGGTCAAAATTTATCGAGAACCTCCAAAATTTGCCTGCTCTGATACCACTGTTGTGGTATAAAACATCATACTAATTTAATTAAAACTAAAGGCTTATAAAGACCCATAATTACAACAAATTTCCCTACAAAGGGGCAACAAATTCCCAAATGGAGAAATTCGGCTCACATCTAAAGGAGTTATTTAAGGATTGACTAATATCAATCCAAATCACCTAATCTAGAAGCTAGCTACGTGAGCACCAAGTCTCACTTACATTAAAATTAAAAAGAAGACCAAGCCCTAAGACCTAGTCTAACTAAGGTTTTATTCAACCTAAACCTTAGTTGCTTATTTGATGTCCTCATCACAAGCTAATATGCTTTTTGGAAGTAGAAATTTGTTCACTTACATTTTTAATGATACCCTAAGTGCACCTTGAATCTGAGATTCACCAAGTCTCGATTTGTAGCTTCCTTCAAGTATTTTAATGGTGGATTTCTTCTCCACTCTTTGATTTGTATCGATGGCTTCTTTTGGCCATAAAATGATGTAGGTTTTGTGCACCAAATAGTGTCTCTAGACACTTTGATAGTATGCTGGTTTTTATGCCCTTGATCTTAATAATAAAAAAGCACAAAATAACCCTTCGAGAGTAACTAGATTAATGAACAACTAGTATAGTGCAATGAACCAATAATATCTCCAACTTAATGCACTTTAAATGTAACAATAATATATCCTTATTGCTCCTATAAATAATCTCTCAAAGTAGTTTCAAATGCACTTAATAGTATCTGCAACTTTTAAGAGTAATTATAAAGAACCCTTAAAAATACTACAATCAGTGTTGTAGGATGTAGTCTTCTTGCTTTCTAGATAGATAATAGGTAGATGATATATTTGTTTCTTTCTAAATACATCCAACTCCTATTTTAATGTGCAAATAAATCTCTTAAAAGAACTATCTTTTGCACCTTCTTGAAGACTATAATATGAGCCCTTATTTTTGCAACTTAAATCCAAATATGGTGCTTAATGAAACTTGATAATGAACCCTAATTTAAAGTTAAACTAATTGCACCCAACTTAATTTTAATGGCTTATTTAGATGATGTATATCTTGGTTTTTACATTCACCAAGTTTCTACCTTGTGATGAATGAATTCCACAACTTCTTGTTGGCTGTCTAAAACAACTTCTTACTTCACCAAAATGTGGTCTCAAACCTTTTGTCTTGAGCCTAGGGTTTGGTGGCTTGATCCTTAAAGTAATCTTCTATTTTTTGTTGTAGATTCAAAAAACTCTTATCTTTGAAATGTGTCTTCATGCTTGTGATAGAAAATCTCCAAATAACTTGGATTTGATAGATTTTTTCTATCTAAATCCTCCTTCAATTTTCTTATTGAATTTTGACTTCAAACAAGATCTTCTTCTCAATATTTTGAATGTCTTGAGGTCTTCACTAGATTCTTCCTTCTCTCTTGGGCTTTTTTTTGGATGGTGATAATTGTCCCAATTCCTTCACTATCAGGAGCTTCACCTTAGTAGTGGATTTCTCCAATGAGTTCTTTTATGATGCTTTTATAAGTTCTGCAACAAGGCTCTCCAAGCCTTTTCTTTGTTTCTCCTGGAGACCTCTCCAAGATCTTCAATCTTGTAGCTTCTCTGGTCTTCTAAATGATACATTTTCTTCAACATTCTCCTTTTGGAAGTGTTGGTGATGAGATATTCTTCTTAGATATCTGAGTTTTTCTACTTCGAAGATTAGGAACAGGACTTTGCTAATCCCTCTTTATCTCTTCCAAGATTGGAAGTTTTTCAATAAGATCTTTTATGGATATCTTCATCTTCTTGTGAAATAAATCTTCAATCAACAAGAGATATTTTCAATATCCTATCTCATGGACTCTTTTTTGGAGTCTTATTTTGGATCAAATACTCTTCTCTAGGTTCTTCTTTAGGATTAAGGATTTTATGGCCTCTGCTTCTAGATCAAGGATTTTGTGGCATTTTATTCTGGAACAAGGCTTTTATGGCCTTTTCTTATACAATGTGAAGTTTTCAATCTAGAAATGGAGATTTCCAATATCTAAACTTCACCACTCCTAGAGTCTCTTCTGCAATGTTTATTTTTTTGCAACAAAACAAATATTTTATGTAGGAAGTATCCCAAATTTTGAGAGTTAATTTTGTGCAATTAAAAACTTTAGACAATAGTTGACATGAACAATACAAATCTCTAAATAGTCTTCACTAGTTGATTCGTCAATCTAGTGGAATGAATGTTTTTCATGAGTTTTTTTGCAACTCTATGGAAATATTCTAGTCAAATGTGATCTCAGTATTTCTAGAACTGAGACTTAATTTAGTACTTGACTCTCCCTAAACCTATTGATCTACTATGGCTCTTTCTAACAACCAATATCTTATGGTTATTTTTGCAAGTGGTGGTGCACTGTGGCGAGTCTAGTGTATAAAAATGTAGGCCCAACAATAGCAATGGTGATCCCTAATAAATATCTCTATTACTATATGTATTCATCATGAATTTGATACCACTATTAGAGTATTCTATGGGAGATGGTAATCACAAGATGTAGAAAATATGAAGGAAATTAATTCTGCAATATGATTTAAGTATACTATAAATAGAAATGACAAAAATAATACAATGCAGTTATGGAGGAAATGAACACTCCATAAATATATGATAAAGGACTACATTTTACTCCATAACCAATGGAGTTTACCATCTACACTACTACTACCTAATGTGATATTCAATCACGTACTATGCGGCCATTTTTATATAAGAATATGGGTTCCTTGGCCAAAATTCTACCTAGCTATACAAGGGGAAACCTTACACAATGACACTTGCGCATATATTACATTACTTGAAGTAACTAGCTAACCTCCCCCTAAAGTAATATCCTACTCTAACTATGTACCAAAGGTGGTACATTTACATGACCCAAATGATGTAATATACTCTAACAGGTATTTGAGCAACTTGACTTCCTTGGTTGATTTTAGTATCTTCAAATGCTTATTTTATTAGTAAATGAGTTTGATCAATGTCACTAGAGTGTTTGACGTTTTTGAAAGCACTTCGATTTTCCCTTTCTATGATAGGTGAAATGACAAGTCATGCCACTTTTTCTCCTATAGTTTTTTTTATCTCTTGTATCCATAGTGTCACATTCACTCCATTCTATTCTATAGTTATGTTAGTACCATTTTGTTGATACCCTTGATTAATCAGTCAATTCATGAGTAGTGATGTATCATTAGGCCTTTTTGAACAATAATCAACCATGCAACTATAAGTCACTACACATCACCATCCATCCAATCCATAATCTAAACACCCTAAACACATGCATAATGCCATCCATACATCACATCATATCATATTACCCATCCAACCATCCATACATCTCTATCATGAATTACTCAATACATCCGTCATGTATCCATCTACACACCTCATCTTCATAAAGAACAAAAATAATAATAAAAAAAATGAATGAAAAGAATACCAAATGGAGGACTCTTAGGCCTCAACCAAAATTATTACCCATGCTGCTCAATAAAAAGGCTCAATCAATCTATCAATCAAATTTTGCATTAGATTAGATTTATTTTCCTACATTAGATTACACTTACTTTCTTGCATTAGAATAGTTTTCCTTCTTTTCCATGTGTATGCCATCACTGTCATATTTTTCATTCATTTTTTGTTAATTACCTCATGGTTTTCATCTTTTTATTTCCACCCCTTCATCGCTTGAGGAGGTGGACAATACCCACAAAATTGTCTCAAATCAGCCCAAAATCTCAAACACTCAATCTTAGAGTTGCTTAAGTCCAATAATATTTGCTCAAGACTATCATTAACCCCTATTCGCTAGTAAAAATAGCAAAACTTATCTCCTCTCAAAATTCTAATCAAAACTCTGACTCAAAGACTCAAAATTCTAATCAAAATGATCTCATCAATCTATCAAAAGCAAATATTCAAGGGTATTTATCGCTTCCATGACTAGGGCATCTTACATTGTTCTTGATTTGAGATAATACTACATCACTTCCCTCAAGATAAAGGTCATTATCTGTCATCCACCAATCATTGTCACTCTTTATTGTTAATCCAACAATCGATGTCATAGGTTTTTGCTCCATATTGTGTTTGCACACAATATGGTACAAAAGGGACATCTGTAGACACAAAAAAATATCACATTTGTAATGGTTAAATATTAATATTTAATAAAGTGTGTAATTATTTTAAATAATATATTGCAACATTATAAATATTAATGTTGATTATTCTAGCCCCTTTGACCATTCTAAGCACCTTCCTACACCTAACCCATGGTCATCATGAGACCATTACTCTATTTTTAACCACGGTTCATCTAACCCTAGTAAACAATTATTCCCCCTCTTTCCTCCACGTTTCAAGTGTATTAATACACATAGGTGAGGATTCCCTCCATCCAAGCACATTGCTCAAGCACATAATTTTTCATGGGTGACAAATATCTTCACCTAAGATCATTAGTGAGGCATGTCATAATGCATCATAGAGTATCATAGCCCAAATAGAGAGTGTTGCATATTTGTCCATCCAAGCAACCAAGTGGGAAAATTCAAGATTCCCCCTTTCTCTCACCCATGCCACTTGTCCATCATCCTCTTGCCCCCTCATCATTCTCCTCCACCCTTGGGGAATATTATAAATATACCCCCATTTCATTTGTAAAAGAGAGTGCACAAAAACACTACCAAAACTCTTCCCAAAATTTATTAGGTCTTCCTTGTGTATTTTTAAATTTTTTATTGTTGGTACCTCACTCAAAGAGCTCAAAAATGTTAATCATGGAGTCTCTTTGGGATGCATGTTAATCTTTTTTTTTGTACCTACGCTCATATTTGACAACCAAACACCATTGGATCTGTACCAAAGACTCCAAAAAACTTCTAGAAAGTTCTAAATCTAAAACTAAAATCCCTGTCATAACATAGACCCAACTGCTATGTGCAGTTACATAGAGATTCAATCACCCTGAGCGATTGGGAATCTAGCCAGATTCACCCTCACTATTTTTGGTATAACTTCCTCATTTAAACTCATATTGCTATACAATTTTGAGGGTAGGTTCCTAAAAACCAAAGGAAGGTGCTCATAATTTTTTAGCCCATTTAGAGTAACATAGGCTAACCAACCTAGGTAGTTGAGACTCAAATATAGATAAAGACTCATAATCAACAACAGGCAATCAAGCAAGGTAAAATTAGTCAGTTTATAAGGTTGATAGGTTTCTATAACCTATATTTAAGAATGAAATAAAATAGTTGAATTAAATGTTAGAAAATGCAGAATACACACTAAATCACCTTTGGAATTGAATCACTTTTGCATTGGAGGAAACTCTTCCAATGGATAAAATTATTTATATATTATTTTAGTTTGATATATGATTTACTACACTAACTCTACATCTATTTTATATCTTTTATAAAGGTTATTTATGAAGGGACACAATGGTCCATTGAATTAATAAATCATAAATGAGTGATTATTTAAGTGATAAAGAGTTAGGATATGGAATCCTAACATGCCACCCTCCTTTAAAGAAGTTTTGTCCTCAAATTTGAAAGTGATTAAATTGTTGTGGGGATGGATGAAGCACTTTCCAAGTAGCATTTTCTCAAGTTCTTGCACTATTTTAATATCATATTTTCGTAAGAAGGGATATTATGAAGGTTGAAGTGTTTGTAGGGGAATGGTAGGAAAAATAGTAGGATCAGAACGATGGTGGGGGGTAACCCTTGTGGTGCATGAAATATTCAAAAATGACATGTTAGAAGTTATAATTTGGGTAGATATTTTTGTTCCTCCTTAGTGGGTTGGATAGAAAAGATGTGGGTAACCATTCACTTGCTTCCTTTGCAAATAATTTTCTCCATTCAGTGAGAACTTATGATTTGGGAAGGGTCTAGTTGTAATCCTTTAAGAGTATATGTTTGATTCTTTATTGTGAATTTCATCCATAATTCCTCAAAATCCCATTGGATTGTCTTGAGTGTTTGTAACCATTGCAATCCTAAGACAATATCACATCCTCCTAATGGAATGGCACACATGTAAATTTTCATGTTGTAATCGCCCATGGTGAGCTTAATATTTTTGCATTTCCCATTACAAGCGATCCTCCCCCATTACCAATCATGACCTCAAAACTATTATAGTGTTGTCTATAGCAATTAGCTTGTTTCACCACACATGGATCAATGAAATTATGGGTACTACCAAAGTCAATAAGCACAATAAGGTTTTGTCATTAGAAGGACCCTAGAAATTTCATAGTTTGGAAAGAAGAATTACCGATGAGGGCATTAAAAGAAATTTCTAGTGGAAATTTAGCACTATCATCGGCCGTATCCGTCACTAATTCTACTTCTATCTCATTTTATTTTTCTATTTAATTACCAGGATCAGCTGCATCTAGAATATATAACTTTTGTGTAGTACATTTATGATTTGACTCAAGAATCTCATTGCAATGATAGCAAATGCCTTTTGCTCATCGTTCCTTCATTTCTTCAAAACTAAAATGATTAATTGGTAAGGTTGGGTTAGGTTTGGGGTTGTGTAAGTGATTTTTTATTTCTAAATAGGTGTAGGCTTGGGGGTAGTGTAAGTGATTTGTGATTTCCTCATAGGTTGGTTTCCTAATAGATGTTGAGCATTAAATTTATCTTCAACTAATTTTGTCAATCCAATGGTCTACATCATGGTACTAGGATTGAACATTTGTACCTCCAATCAAATTTCTTCCTTTAATCCAGTAATGAAATAATATTGAAAAAATGAGGCATCTAGTCCTATTGTGTGATTGGATAATTTATCAAATTGAGCTTGGTATTCATGCAATGGAATGGTTTGACACAGCTTGGTCAGGGCTCCTATGAAATTTTTGAATTTACTAGGTCCAAACCAAACCTATAGATTATGCATAAAGTCTAGCCAAGTAGGGGTGCCATTAGTCTTATCATACCACTGGTACTACCGTATAACCTCATTTTCGAGGTGGAAGGAAGAAATATGAACTTTTTGTACCTTAGGAATTTGGTTTAGGGAAAAGTATTATTTTTCCCAATAAATCTAATTAGTGGGGTTTCCTCCTTCAAATTTGGGAAAATCCAACTTAGTAGTTTTGGGGAGGATGGATGTTTGTGGCCCCCCAAGTGGTGTCGGGTGTGTCAATCCTCCGATGGGTTGGCCAGCTTGAACTAGTGCCATATTTTGATTGAAGGTGTCCATTTTTAAGTCCATTGCTGACATCCTTTGCTCAATTTCCTACTTCGTAGCTAAATTCTCTTGAGAAATTTGGTCCTTAAATTGGCGAAGCTCATGGTAGATTTTTTTGAGAGTAATATCTTGTGATCTCCATCCATCAGCCATTCGAGGGGTAATTTGCAATTCTTCACCAAAATATAATTTAAATTTTAAAATTTATTTGAGAGTGGCAAAAAATTTGGCACAAATTTGATATATTTTGGCAAAATTTTGTAAAAAATTGGTCTAAAAAAATGGTTTTAGCAACTTTTTAGGACCCCCAATGATTAGTTTTTCTTTTAAAATTTGAAATAATGTTATTGGTGGGAATCATAGTAGTGATGGTGGGAGGCATAAAGCATGAGCGAGAGGGGGTGATATCAGCGATATCAAGCATGAGGTGATTGATTTCAACAATGGGAAAAAGTACAAGGTAGGTGGTGCATAGTGAGTGAAGGGACAAAGTAGAGCACGCAGGATAATGGAGGTACAAATGCAATGTGGAGAGTGTGAGGTGGGAATAAACCAAATAGCAATAAGGGCTACATTCACACAAGGCAAGGAAGAAGAGGTGTGACTGAAGTCATAATTCTTTTTATGCATTCTTGTGTATAAAAATTGTTAGTCTCCCTTTATCTTGCCAAATGTGGGACTAAGGTCCCTATTTGAGCTAAACCTTTTTGCGCATCGGTGAGAGTGAGTTAAATTAATGATAAGATTTATTTTACAGTGACATCAAGGATATATTAAAACCTTAGGCTTTAATAATTTGTGACATCAACCCTACGATATTTTTGTGATGATGAAGAGATTAAATGGTGATCATGTATTTTTTTTTTGTTGATGGTTAGTCTTTATTCGATGATGAAAAATTAAATTTAAAACAAAACCTTAGGTTTTAGTTTTAATATTTCTCCTACATTTTGGTTTCCCTACCAAAAAATGGTGTCCGCACAAAATTTAATAGGGGGTTGGTTCTTTGGAAGGTGTGGCATTTTCTTGAGGATATGGGGACCTGATTTCAATTCGAAGACCCAAAATATTTTGTAGGCCCCAATTTGGGTGAGATTACCAAATCTCCCCTTTCACTACTAGAATGAGGAGGTATTTGCTAGTATTGCTAAGGAAATGGACTATTTTATTACTATAGATCCAACCACCAAGTCTAAATCTCACCTCGTCTATGCCAAGATATATGTTAATGTGCTATTAAGGGGAAATTTACAAGATTTTATTCAGTTGTTTTCAATATTGGGTGTTTAGAATCAACCTTCAGAATTTGAGAATTGCCCTGTTAAATTTAGGGTTTGTGCAAAATTAGGGCACTTGACTTAGGCATGCCCAAACCAAAAGCCTCCTTACCAAGGTCATAAATTTTGGTAGCAAAAGCATATTGAAAAAGAGGATTCTAAGAAGAAAGATATCTTGGAAGTTGAAAACCTTAAGAGTGAAAAGTAGAAGTAAGATATATTAGAAGTTGAGATCCCTAAAAATGAAGTAAGTAAAATTGATAGGTAGAAGGATTATTCCTTTGAGAATCAAGTTATGGTAGATAATATGAAGGTATGTGATACTTTACCCTCCTCACAAATGAATATTTTTCTTTCCCCAAATTCCTTTGGTATGCTTCAAGATATTACTTTTGGAGATGAAGGTAATGGTCTCTTGGAAAAGGTAGATGATGGAAATCTTCAGTTAGAAAATGAGGAAGATGAAGATGAGCAAAACCAAATAGTTTTAAAAAAGTGGGTAGATCAAATAAAAAATAACCAAGGAAATTTAGTTGATCTACAAAAATCTTCCCAAACTCCAAAAGCCAGACATCAAAAGAATTTAAAAATTGATATAGGTATTTTTAAATCTTAGGGGAGACCTTCTAATAAAAAAATCAAAGAAAAAGAGACAAAGATAGATATTTCCAATGGAATCCAAACAATAATAGCCTTGGATAGTGGAAGTAAAAAGACACACAAGGCAAGAGGAAAAATATGATAATGCAAGCCATGTTGAGTTTGAGAATAGAGATATACCTATCGTTTCTGGTACTATGGGATTTTAATCTAGTTTCTTATGGGTGTTTTTCTCTTTTTGGTCCCTGCTTGGTTTGGTCGTAGGAGACCATTTCACTTTGTGGTATGTTGCACTTCGAAATGTTTTAGTTTTATGGGTTTTCTTGTTTGTGATGTCTCAATTGTTAGTAGATCTGTAGGTTTTTTCTTGTAAAATGTTTGGGTCCCCTTTCAAAACACCTTATTCCACATTAATAAAAAATGTGAGAAAAAAGAAAATATTATTGGATCCATAAGAAATTTCAAAAGCAGACAATTTTTGAAAATAAAAGTTAAGAAAAGAAAAAATCAAAAGAGTTGAGATATAAAAAGAGAAAGTGGACATTAAAGACCACATTTCAATTAAATTTTTCACATTTATTTGAAAATTTGGAAAACAATTGAAGGAAACAATTTTTGAATACAAGGAATTCTAGTTATGTCTTCATCAAAAATTCCTTTCACAAAGTCTCATTTGATTGAAGAACCAAATTTTATTAGAAAAGAGCTTCAAAAACAAAGGAAATTTTTTCACAAACATGCTTTAAGATACAACGAACCATCTCAATTGAGTCACTACATAGAAAAATATTATTACTGGTATATTAATTTGGGAGGAAGTGTCCACATGATAGACAATATACATTGGTTTGGTTCTCTTCAAGTAAAACAAAGAATACCAATCAAAATTTGCAGATGATAAAAATTTTCAAGTCTAGGGAATAGGAAATGTTTTAGTTGACCTAACCTTTTTTTATTGTACACTAGACAATGTATTTTATGTGCTTGGATTAACTCAATTTTAGTATCACAATTATTGGATAAGGAAAGATAAGTTGAACTCAAGGTTTTTAATGGAAGTTTAAATATTTTATTTGAATACAAAGAGAGCTAAATGCCTATATTTCTTTCAAAAATGGCATATTTGATTCAGATATGATAACACTTTCTCATAAACAATTAAATCAAATGCTACTATGAGAACAATATCAATCCCAAGTGCACTACCAAAGAAGAATTTTAAATCATCAAGGAAACATTACTTTAAGAGAATTACAATCTAAAATTGTACACAAGTTTCTCATTGTAAAATAAGTGAATCAATAATATATGGTATCAAAATATAGTCTAAAACAAGATGGTAAGGAATATAGTCCAAAGTATTTATAAGTACATTATGTAGGGATTTTTAAAATCTTGATGATCTATAAAAAAAATGTTAAAAACAAGAAGAAACAATTAAGAATTTTAAAAATATGCTCATGATGAAAGATGCAAATTGTGAAGTTTTAAGCTTACTATAGTGGTAAGGGCTTTGGCCTTATTTTGGGAGGTCCAAGGTTCAAACCCCACTCAGTAAGAGGGGACCGGAACCCCTCATAAAAATTGAGAAACAATGGTGAAATTGTTCTATTGATCAACAATGCATTACATAGTTTTATAGTTCTTGAAAGAACTAAAAATAGACACGGTGGTTGAGAGAAATCCTCTTAAACTTATTACAACAAACTAACTTAAAGATAGCTCTTATCCTAACAACATGCTAATCTTGGACTATGGTCAAACATTGACCAACCAAGCCAAAACCTCAACGTATGCTAATCAAATTAACTAGAAATATGTAAATCAAAACATTAAACTAAAACTAAATACTAGGACTTAATACTTAGGACTAAGGAGGCAATGTTGAAAATATTCCAACATTCTCCCCCTTGATGCTAAAGACACTCATGCAAGAGTTCTTTAAGCATCACAGAGTTGGAAGAAAATATTTCTCTTACGTTTCCTCCAATCTTGAATCAAGAAATCAGAATTTACAAAATACTTATGGTGGCACTCCTTCCACTCTTCATGTGGAATTTCCTGCAAATGCTTGAGTGCCTTCTTTTGTTGATTAGCTCCCCCTTCAACAAAAGTATCTCCTCTTGTGGTTTTCAGCAACCACTCTCTTACATCTTTATCATTATGGTCTTTAAACCATGCTCTCACATTTTGATCTTCTTTTACATCTTCAACACTAAACAATACTCCACATGAGTATTTACAATTAATCATCTCACATAGATGATTATACCATACAACTCTTTCACATATTTCCACACAAAATATCACAACAAATATGGCCATATAATGACCAACTACATATGCAACATAAAGTTGCTCCTCACACAAATATTCTCTCAAAACAATGACTTTACAAGAATCCTTCTCCCAAGGAATTTTGAACACATCATTTTGATCCATGTGACCCAAGTTCTCCATCACTGTATTCTCTCCAAGAAGACTCTTCATCAAAGTTGTCTCAATGAGACAATCACCTTTCTTTTCATTCCTGCTCACAAAAAACAAATCATTAATCATAAAAACATTACCTTTAGTATGAGTAGATTTGGTGCTTCCCATAAAGCTATTTTGTAGCAGTTCTCCTTCATTGTATGGTGCTTCAAGATCAACCATCAACTCTTCACTAAGAGTTCTCCTCCTTTGTTCAATCCATGTTGGTGTGTTGAAACACCATTCATTCAAGCAATCATACATAGTTGCCTTTTCAAGACAACTCTCTTTCTGCAATGTAGTCACTCCAAGTGAGTGATCTTCATCCATGAGTGATGTTTCCTTTGCCATTACGACAAGAAAATCAGCAATCTCATTTCCATTTTCTGTTTCTATCCCATTTGCCCTCTCACTTTCCATATACCAAATGAGAGAGTCTTGTGTGTTCTTTTCTTCACACAACACATCCTTCACCCTTGATGAGTGATCTTCAAACAAGAAGCCTATCGCTTCCATCTCCTCTTCATAAAACTTTTCTTGTGGATCATCATCCCACATTACTTTATTTGTTCTTTCAAGAGAGCACACATCCATTCCAATTGAATGGTCTTCAAGCCAATGATCATCCATGAACATTGCTTCTCCATCATCATCTTCTTTATTCTCCTTCATGAGAATTGTAGATGCATTCTCCATAATACACTCTTCATTTATCTCCTCCATGAGACATTCTTCATCATACATTTCACTTTGATGGTCTTCAAGCAAGGAACACTCCAATGTGAGTGTTTCTCTTCCTTCATCTTCAAAGTCTTCTTCCACTTTTGAGTGGTCTTCACTACAAGGTCCTTGAGCAATTGTATCTCCATTGAGACATCCATCCTCTTTGCTATCAATGTGAATGCTTTCCAAGCATGCCATTCCTGCAAAAAAATTATTAGTACAATTTTTCTTTTCATATTTTTCTCCTCCTAAAAGAAATAATTGACTATTACAATTTTCCATGCCATTACAAGACATGTCTGCAACTATGGGTGTCTCACAATAACTCTCTCCAATGAGAGCTATACAAGGCTCCTTCGCCTTCTCATCCTCTTCTCCATGAAGGGATTCCTCATCTTCGTCTCTCTTCTCTTCAAGAAGTTCATCATCACTCTTTTCTTCAAACATGTCTTCCTCTTCAAGGAAGAATTCACCATCATAAGAATGTATGTCTTCATATGAGTCTTGAAAAGACTCTTCAAAAACTCCTTCAAAAGGATCTAATTCAGAAACTTCTTCAAGGAAGCAAGGCTCCTCCTTGCTTAAACAATCTTCATGATTGTCACACATGGCTTTATGGGTGTCCTCATCAAACCCATAAGCATCCTTCAACACTTGCCATGCCATTGTAGCTGATCTACAATTGGCTATGAGAGGAAAAACATTCTTTTCCATTCCTCTCCTCAAATCCATAAGAGCTAAGCAATTTGCATATTGTTGCTCCTTCTTCTCTTTTCTCTCCTCACCTTGTAGCTTGCTCCAAGAGGGTTCCTCATAGCCTTCTTGAACTATATCCCATAAGTCTTGAGCCTTCAAGAAGGTCTTCATCATTATGCTCCAAATAGCATAATTATCTCCATCAAATTTTGGTACAACCAAGTCTGCATACATGGCTTCCTTTTATTTACCAAAGTCTCAAGCACCCAATTTATCATAAATCGGCCAATACTGATTGAAACAAACTAAAATTTTTCCTGTAGACTTCTGATATACTTATCTGAAAATCCACTAAATTTTAGATCCAAATTCACACAAATGAGAAATATGTGATCAATTTACTTTTGCCCTTTCTAGATCTTAGAGTGTTTTTGAGACAACCTCAATGTTCTTCACATAAATCAATCCATACAACTCCAAAATTTCTGAAAATTAAACTCTGTATTCCTGAGACAATAATATGAAAACCCTCTAAATTTTTGAAGAAAATTTGCAAAGGTGAAAAATATGTGATCATTTACTTTTTCCCTTTTTATCACAATTCTGGATCTAGGATTTTTGAAGAAAAAATCAATATTCACACAAATCAATAAATACAGATCCAAATGACCTGAAATTTTGTTTGAATTATGATTTTATCTAAATAATATTTCTCCCAAAATTTGAGAAGCAAATACCCTGTATTCCACCTTATACAACCATTTTATTGAAAAACTCAAAATGCTAATAAAATCAGCAAATTAGCTCCAAATCACCTAAAATTTTGACAGCATCCTCTTGATACAATTATCTAACAACCCTCAAAATTTCATAATCAAATACCTCAGGATGCATGATATTAATGATGATTTACTCGAGCTCTTCCTTGCAATCTCTTGCAGTGCTGGCCACTTGAGTTTCTCTAACAAAGTGCGTGCTTCAGATCTCTTCACGCCACTCTCCACAGGTTTTGATCCATCTGAGAAAACCTGCTCCGATACCAAATGAGAAACAATGGTGAAATTGTTCTATTGATCAACAATGCATTACATAGTTTTATAGTTCTTGAAAGAACTAAAAATAGACACGGTGGTTGAGAGAAATCCTCTTAAACTTATTACAACAAACTAACTTAAAGATAGCTCTTATCCTAACAACATGCTAATCTTGGACTATGGTCAAACATTGACCAACCAAGCCAAAACCTCAACGTATGCTAATCAAATTAACTAGAAATATGTAAATCAAAACATTAAACTAAAACTAAATACTAGGACTTAATACTTAGGACTAAGGAGGCAATGTTGAAAATATTCCAACAAAAACATGTGTAAACTTATTGGAAAAAGAAAGATGAAAATGATTAATAATTTAAAATATTTTAGAGGATAGATATGGGATGTGATTTGAAACCCAAGATGGTACATGTACAGTGTGACACTAGAGACCTAGTACATAAAAATAGATGAAGAATGCACCACTAGTGATTTAAGCATTGTTCATGAGACTATTTGTACTAAAAATATTTGTGTTGATGTTTGTGTTAAATATGTAGAAAGTGTTTGTAAAAATGAAGCCGAAACTACTAGTTCAAATATTGGTGATACTACAATAATTGTTGATAAAAATAGGGACAAATCTAGATGTGTTGTTGATATTTTAAGGTATACAAATAATAGTAATAGTCTAATTGTTTTGATGAATATTTAAATATTGATAAATATGATGATTTTTGGCATTCAAATTTAAAGAACACACAAAAGGGATTGGTTCAAAACTATTAAGGAAACTGGGATACAAATATATAGGTTTGGAATAATATGAGCAAGGCATGAAAATCCTTTGGGTACCATAAATAAATCCAAAATATAAAGGACTTGGGTTTACAAAACAAGGAAATGACTGTGAATTTATTATAGGGAATACTAATACCAATCTTGTGACAAGGACTAATTTTATGATAGGAAATAAGAAAATAAATTTTTTGATAGGAACTAGTTATAATCATTGTTGTAAATATGGACACATGTTAGAAAAATGGTAGGACCTTCATTATTGTGTTTTTGTAAATAAAGGAATCACTTACAAAAACATTCTACTATGAAAAAAATAATATAATAGATGCAAATTATGGATAGATAAATATGACAAAATGGAGTAAAATAATAGAAATGTTGAAGTGTTTTTACAAAAGGAAATACAATTTGTTAAGCATAAGAAATGATTCATCCATAAATAATTTTTATATAAAAAATAACCTCTAGTATTTGAGATTGCAAAGGAAATGACATTTGAAAATGTAAGAAATAAGGGATATGATAGTTTAATGATTGATAGAGAGATAAAGTCCAAGATAGAACCAAAAAAACAATAGCCAAAGATAGGTGAACCAAAATTAGTAGAAATCAGTCAAATATAGAGCTAGAGTTGGAACCAAAGTCAAATATTGATCTTTATACCAAATAATGTAATACAAGGTGTGTTAAATAATATCACATATTTGGTACCTTGTAAATATCTTGTCAATATTTGATTTCGAGTAATCATTAGGTTTTGTCATTATTAGAAGGTTAATAAAATATTTTTCCTATGAGAAATATGAAGAGTCATATCTCTCATGAGTTTGAGAGGAGATGAAGAGATAGTAGAAGATGAAATATCAAGAGACTCTATGTAAAGGCTATTTGTAGGGATGGAAAGTGATATTGTATTGTATCAAATTGTATTGCTTCATTTCGTATTGTAATGCATTATAGATTTATATCATCCACTTCAATATAGAGTGTTTATTTATTTGTGGCATGGATTGAATATATGAGTTACATTATTGTATGAAATATTGTTTATAACCTTATCAGAGCATTTTGTTACCCGTGCCTAGTATATTGTGATAAATATTTAACTGTGTATTGAGATTTTACCATTGAATATAGTCTATTGCTAATAAATATGACTCTACTAAGATGCAATGCATAGACAATAGAGGTGGAGTTTTGGTATTATGAATGTTTCTACAAGAAAATATCAAGAAGGATATTGAATTCTAGAATATTTGTATTTACAAAGAAAATTGAAGAAGATCCAAAAATAAAAATCAATAATTTAGACTTTTTATGAAAAATATGTAGGTATCTATCTATAGTGACTTAATTGAGATGAGAATTGAATGTGTTTGTAAACTCTCAAGACCTAAATATGGGAGTTGTGATTTGTCAGGGGTGGGGGACTTGAGTACAATCCCTTTTTATCCAAGAAAAAAAAATATAATATAAAACATATATTAATAATTTAAAAAGTTGATACCAGGGCCCCTCATAAAAACCTGTGTACACCTATTGAAAAATAATTTAAAAATTTGAGTGAGAATAATAGTTAATAAATCATTTTTTTTATACATGTGGAATAATAGAAACTATTTTCACTTTTGTGTGAGTCAGAAGCAAGTATGAGCCAAGAGGGAGTGCAAACCAATCTTGAGATCTTCAAATATTGTGGAAGAGTAGTGAATTCATTCAGATTGTATCAATGCTTCAAACCCTTTCCATGAATGTGATGAATATTATTTCCAAAAAAAATTCAAGGCAAAGGAATGCCAAGTGAAATAAGATATAAGAGCGAGTGTGAGCTGGGAGGGAGTGTGAGTTAGGAGCGAGTGTGAGCTAAGAGGGAGCTTGATCTAATCTTGAGATCTTTAGATATGAAAAAGAGTAGTGGATTAATTTAGAGTGTATCAATACTTCAAACCCTTACCATGAGTGCGATAGATATTGTTTCCAAAAAAATATTGAAGCAAAGGAATTTCAAGATAAAGAAGAGACAAGAGCGAGTGTGATCTAAGAGGAAGTGCAAGTTGGGAGGGAGTATGAGCTAGGAGGAAGTACAAGTTGGGAGTGAGTGTGAGGCAAGGGGAGTGCAAGACAGGAGCGATACCTAGCCCCAACCCCACTAGTTAGTTTGAAAGGAAATTCATATTTAAAATCTCTAATGGGAAGTCAGGATGCCCTAGTGGAAGAGTAAATATATGGAAAGTTCAATCCAAGTAGCATATGTTGCACCAGAAGTGACCATCAAGGATGAGATGATTGAGCATGATATAAATATTTTGAAAAGTAGGGGATTAATTGTGACTAAGGAAATGCACCATAAAAAGTAAATAAACAAATTGGAAATTTGATATTGCATTAATAGACTTTATTTGTTACAAATCAGCCCTTTCAATTACAATGAACCTCCCAAAAGAGAGGAATTTCTTTTGCAAATGAGTTCTATGGTGCCATAAATCATATCCTAGGTCACACAACAAATCGTTGGGAGGGTTTTGAAGTCTTGTTTCTTGACCTCTCAAGCCTTTATGTCGATCCTTGTACCTACCTGCACACAAGCCCACAATAAAAGCATCAGTAGCATTTTTTGACCCTTTCACGATAAGGCCAAAAATCATGAAAAAGGGGTTACAAAAACTCACAAAACCTTTAACAAAAGTTACAAAAGTGTGCAAAAAGGTTACAAAACCTTTGTTAGGATTCCATATCCTAACTTTTTATCACTTAACTAATCACTCATTTATGATTTATTAATTCAATGGACCATTGTGTCCTTTCATAAATAACTTTTAGAATAGATATAAAATAGACATAGAGTTGGTGTAGGAAATAATCGATCAAATAAAAAGAATATATAAATAATTTATCCATTGGAAGGGTTTCCTCTAGTGCAAAAGTGATTCAATTCCAAAGGTGATTCAATGTGTATTCTGCATTTTCTAACATTTAATTCAACTATTTTATTGCATTATTCAAGATAGGTTCTAGAAACCTATCATCTGGTATCAAAGCTATTCACGATCAAGAACAACTCACTCTCTACCCGTTTGTAACAATATCCATTCTACAGCTATGCCATTTTGCTCATAGATGGACCAATCAGTAATAACACCTTCCACAACCTATTTTGATCATCAACATCATCTAACTCACATATCAAGTCAAAATTTACTGGCTCCATCGTAGTCATACCAATAAAAATTCAATTTATGCTCAATCCATCGTAGCAAATCGTGTGTCAACCCATCACAACAGAACATACAAGTACCTAGTTTTTACAAGGAGTTCAGGGACCAATATCAACAAAATCAAACCAGTCTATACTAAAACTCTAGATAAAAGAAAATGCCTTCAAAAAAAATTTCTCTATCAAAGCTTCTTGCAGGCGTCCTATTTGATTAGTGCAGAAATCCAATTTTTTTGAAGGTATTTTCTTTTCTCTGGAGTTTCAGTACAGACTAGTTTGATTTTGTTGATATTGGTCCCTGAACTCCTTGTAAAAACTAGGTACTTGTATGTTTTGTTGTGATGGGTTGACACACGATTTGCTATGATGGATTGAGCATAAATTTAATTTGGATTAGTATGACTACGGTGGAGCTAGTAAATTTTGACTTGATCTATGAGTTAGATGATGTTGATGATCAGAATAGGTTGTGGAAGGTGTTATTACTGATTTGTGGTCATCTATGAGCAAAATGGCATAGCTATAGAATAGAGATTGTTACAAACAGGGAGAGAGTGAGTTGTTCTTGATCGTGAATAGCTCTGATACCAGATGATAGGTTTCTATAACCTATCTTGAAGAATGCAGTAAAATAGTTGAATTAAATGTTAGAAAATGCAGAATACACACTGAATCACCTTTGGAATTGAATCACTTTTGCACTAGAGGAAACCCTTCCAATGGATAAATTATTTATATATTCTTTTTATTTGATGGATGATTTCCTACACCAACTCTACGTCTATTTTATATCTATTCTAAAGGTTATTTATGAAAGGACACAATGGTCCATTGAATTAATAAATCATAAATGAGTGATTAGTTAAGTGATAAATAGTTAGGATATGGAATCCTAAAAAAGGTGTTGTAACCTCTTTGCATACTTTTGTAACTTTTGTTAAATATTTTGTGAGTTTTTGTAACCCCTTTTTCATGATTTTGGGCCTTATCGTGAAAGGGTCAACAAATGCTACTGATGCTTTTATTGTGGGCTTGTGTGCAGGTAGGTACTAGGATCGGCATAGAGGCTTGAGAGGTCAAGAAATGAGACTTCAAAACCCTCCCAACGATTTGTTGTGTGACCTAAGATATGATTTATGGCACCATAGAACTCATTTGCAAAAGAAAATCCTCTCTTTTGGGAAGTTCATTGAAATTGAAAGGGCTGATTTGTAACAAATAAAGTCTATTAATGCAAATCGAATTTCCATTTTGTTTATTTACTTGTTATGGTGCTTTTCCTTAGTCACAATTAATCCCCTACTTTATTATCATGCTCAATCATCTCATCCTTGATGGTCACTTTTGGTGCAACATCTGCTACTTGGATTGAACGTTCCATATATTTACTCTTCCACTAGGGCATCCTCACTTCCCATTAGGGATTTTAAATATGAATTTCCTTTCTAACTAACTAGTGGGGTTGGTGCTAGGTATCGCTCCTGGATTGCACTCCCCTTGCTTCACACTCACTCCCAACTTACACTTCCTCCTAGCTCATACTCCCTCCCAACTTGCACTTCCTCTCAGATCACACTCACTCTTGTCTCTTCTTTCTCTTGAAATTCCTTTGTTTCAATAATTTTTTGGAAACAATATCTATCGCATTCATGGTAAGGGTTTGAAGTATTGATACACTCTAAATTAATCCACTACTCTTTTTCATATCTAAATATATCAAGATTAGCTCAAGCTCCCTCTTAGCTCACACTCGTGCCTAACTCACACTCCCTCCCATATCACACTCGCTCTTATATCTTATTTCACTTGGCATTCTTTTGCCTTGACAAATTTTTGGAAATAATATTCATCACATTCATGGTAAGGGTTTGAAGCATTGATACACTCTGAATGAATTCATTACTCTTCCACCATATTTGAAGATCTCAAGATTGGTTTGCACTCCCTCTCGGCTCATACTTGCTTCTGACTCACACAAAAGTGAAAATAGTTTCTATTATTCCACATGTATAAAAAAATGATTTATTAACTATTATTATCACTCAAATTTTTAAATTATTTTTCAATAGGTGTACACAGGTTTTTATGAGGGGCCCTTGTATCAAATTTTTAAATTATTAATATATATTTTATATTATCTTTTTTTTTATTGGATAAAAAGGGGTTGTACTCAAGTCCCCCACCCCTGAAAAATCACAACTCCCATATTTAGGTCTTGAGAGTTTACAAACACATTCAATTCTCATCTCAATTAAGTCGCTATAGCTAGATACCTACATAGTTTTCATAAAAAGTCTAAATTATTGATTTTTATTTTTTGGATCTTCTTCAATTTTCTTTGTAAATACAAATATTCTAGAATTTAGCATCCTTCTTGATATTTTCTTGTAGAAACCTTCATAATACCAAAAATCCACCTCTATTGTCTATGCATTGCATCTTAGTAGAGTAATATTTATTAGCAATAGACTATATTCAATGATCAAATGTCAATACAAGGTTAAAGATTTATCACAATATACTAGGCAAGGATAACAAAATGCTCTCACAAGGTTATAAACAATATTTCATACAATAATGTAACTCATATATTCAATTCATGCCACAAATAAATAAACACTCTATATTGAAGTGGATGATATAAATATATAATGCATTACAATACAAAATGAAGCAATACAATTTGATACAATACAATATCCCTTTCCATCCCTACAAATAGCCTTTACATAGATTCTATTGATATTTCATCTTCTACTATCTCTTCATCTCCTCTCAAACTCATGAGAGATATGACTCTTCATATTTCTCATAGGAAAAATATTTTATTAACCTTCTAATAATGACAAAACCTAATGATTACATGAAATCAAATATTGACAAGATATTTACAAGGTACCAAATATGTGATATTATTTAACACACCTTGTATTACATTATTTGGTATAAAGAACAATATTTGACTTTGGTTCCAACTCTAGCTCTATCTTTGACCGATTTCTGCTAATTTTGGTTCACCTATCTTTGGCTATTGCTTTTTTTGTTCTATCTTGGACTTTATCTCTCTATCAATCATTAAAATATCATATCCCTTATTTCTTACATTTTCAAATGTCATTTCCTCTGCAATATCAAATACTAGAGGTTATTTTTTATATAAAATTTATTTATGGATGAATCATTTCTTATGCTTAACAAATTTTTTTTCCTTTTGTAAAAACACTTCAACATTTCTACTATCCTATTCCATTCTATCATATTTATCCATCCATAATTCACATCTATTATATTATTTTTTTCATAGTAGAATGTTTTTGTAAGTGATTCCTTTATTTACAAAAACACAATAATGAAGGTCCTATCATTTTTCTAACATGTGTCCATATTTACAACAATGATTATAACTAGTTCCTATCAAAAAAATTATTTTCTTATTTCCTATCATAAAATTAGTCCTTGTCACAAGATTGGTATTAGTATTCCCTATAATAAATTCACAGTCATTTCCTTGTTTTGTAAACCCAAGTCTTTTATATTTTGGATTTATTTATGGTACCCAAAGGATTTTCATGCCTTGCTCATATTATTCCAAACCTATATCTTTGTATCCCATTTTCCTTAATAGTTTTGAACCAATCCCATTTGTGTGTTCTTTAAATTTGAATGCCAAAAATCATCATATTTATCAATATTTGAATATTCATCAAAACAATTAGACTATTACTATTATTTGTATACCTTAAAACATCAACAACACATCTAGATTTGTCCCTATTTTTTTCAACAATTATTGTAGTATCACCAATATTTGAACTAGTAGTTTAGGCTTCATTTTTACAAACACTTTCTACATATTTAACACAAACATCAACACAAATATTTTTAGTACAAATAGTCTCATGAACAATGCTTAAATAACTAGTGGTGCATTCTTTATCTATTTTATGTACTAGGTCTCTAGTGTCACACTGCACATGTACCATCTTGGGTTTCAAATCACATCCCATATCTATCCTCTAAAATATTTTAAATATTTCATAATTTTCATCTTTCTTTTTTCAATAAGTTTACACATGTTTTTATGAGGGGTCTCAGTCCCCTCATACTGAGTGGGGTTTGAACCTTGGACCTCCCAAAATAAGGCCAAAGCCCTTACCACTATAGTAAGCTTACAACTTCACAATTCGCATCTTTCATCATGAGCATATTTATAAAATTCTTAATTGTTTCTTCTTGTTTTTGACATTTTTTTATAGATCATCAAGATTTTAAAAATCCCTACGTAATGTACTTATAAATACTTTGGACTATATTCTTTACCATCTTGTTTTAGACTATATTTTGATACCATATTTTCTTGATTCAATTATTTTACCATGAGAACCTTGTGTACAATTTTAGATTGTAATTCTTTATAAGTAATGTTTCCTTGATGATTTAAAATTCTTCTTTGGTATTGCAGTTGGGATTGATATTGCTCTCATAGTAGTAGTTGATTTAATTGTTTATGAGAAAGTGTTATCATATCCGAATCAAAAATGCCATTTTTGAAAGAACCATAGGCATTTAGCTCTCTTTGTATTCAAATAAAATATTTAAACTTCCATTAACAACCTTGAGTTCAACTTATCTTTCCTTATCCAATAATTGTGATACTAAAATTGAGTTATTGGCTAATCCAAGAACATAAAATACATTGTCTAGTGTACAATAAAAAAAAGGTAGGTCCACTAAAACATTTCCTATTCCCTAGACTTGAAAATTTTTATCATCTGCAAATTTTTATTGGTATACTTTGTTTTACTTGAAGAGAATCAAACCAATGTATATTGTCTATCATGTGGCCACTTCCTCCCAAATTAATATACCAGTAATAATATTTTTCTATTTAGTGACTCAATTGAGATGGTTCATTGTATCTTAAAGCATGTTTATGAAAAAAATGAAGAACACAAGCTTATACTAAGAGGGGGGTGAACAGTATAAGACCTCTTTTCACTTTTTCCTTTATACTTCAAAAACAATAAAGCAGTATACCCAAAGCAATATCAAAACAATGCACAATATCATCCACAAAATGACACCAATTTTAATGTGGTTCACCCAGAATGGCTGGGCTATGTCCACAAAACTTTTCTCTAAATTTTATCTCAACTTTCTTTGGGAATCCTTCCCAATTACAATGTTTATGAGCCTTGGCTCAAAAGAGATACCTTCCCCTAATCTCGAGTTCATGGGCACCAACCCACAAGAGACACCAATCCCCTTTCTTTGCTCTGACTGGTGATCCTCTAGAAAACCTCTGCCTCCGCTGCCCTTAGCAAATGGAACTCTATCCACAGAAGACACCTATCCTCCCTGCTCTGGCTGGAGACCTCTGTCCTCAACTCTTATCACCTCAAAATTTTTTCCTCGAATTTGCACTAAACATAGTCCTTCGGTCTAGCACAAATGTCCTCGTTCTATTTCTTTGATCTGCACCAAACATAGTCCTTCGGTCTTGTTGTGGCTGATCCACAACACACCCCAAAATTGGGGACCCACCTTTTTTGCAAGCTTGCGGAAGAAATCTCGGTGACCCAGATGCTAAAAATGAAGAAAAGAGAAAAAAATGCCTAAGTGTTGAAAGTGTCGCGAAATCATGACATGTCGCGAAATCGTGACCTGTTGCTCCATCGCTGCTAAAAAGGAGAGAGAAAAGAAAAATAGAAAGTTGTCGCGATTTCGCGACATGTCACTGGCAGAATTGAAAGGGTGTCACGAAATCGTGACATGTCGCTGAAAAGAATGAAAAGATGTCGCGAAATTGTGACATGTCACTGAAAAGAATGAAAAGATGTCATGAAATCGTGACATGTCGCTGAAAAGAATGAAAAGATGTCACAAAATTGTGACATGTCGCTGGTAAAAATAAAAAGGTGTCACGAAATCACGACATGTTGCTCCGTTGCGGCCCAGGCAGGAGAGAGAAATGCAAGAATGAAAATCGTCGCGATTTCGCGACGTATGGAGCTGCCACTGCTTAGAAATGGGAAGTGTCACGATTTCGCGACGTGTTCTGGGCAAAGTGTACGGACGAAGAAATGGTAGCGAAATTGTGACAAGTTTTGGCAAAGTGTAAAAAATAGAGGAAACGGTAGCGATTTCACGACAGGTTTTGTCGAAGCATACGGAGAACAAAAATGGTAGCAAAATCATGACGTGTTGTGGCAGAAGTTGTACGGATGAGAAAAGTGTCACGAAATCGTGACATGTTGCTCCATCGCGACAAAAAGAGGTCAAAGAGCACGAAGCAAGAAAATGTCGCGATATCACGACAGGAACCAGTCAGACAGGGCAAAAGGCCAAAATGGTCGCGAAATCGTGACAAAATCAACCGGAAGGCATGATGCACAGAAGTGGTCACGAAATCGCGACAGAAGGCAGCCTAGGGGGATGAAGCGAAAAGGCGTCATGATTTCATGACAAGCTTTGCCAAAATGTACGAAGGGCGAAAGCGGTAGCGAAATCATGACAGTTTGTGGCAAGAAGGTACGAAGGCGAAAATGGTCATGATTTCGTGACAGGTTTTGGCTTAAGCGTACGAAAGGGAAAAACGTCACGAAATCACGACAGCATGCAATGAAGGTGCCCGAAGCAGAAAAGCGTCGCGATTTCATGACAGGGTGCAGCCGAAGGGGTACGGAAACAAAAATGGTCACGAAATTACGATAGTTTGTGGAAAGAAGGCCCGAAAGAGAAAATTGTCACGATTTCGCGATGAGAAATGGTCGAAGGTGTACGGACGAAGAAGGCATCACGATATCGCGACATGTCACGATTTCGTGACATGTCCCATTTTCGTGGCCAGAAAGGGGAACTGGTTGGATGTTGTTTTGTCACGTTCTGGCATGGGAAGACGTTACAGAAGACGTAGAAAATGTAGGACACGTGGTTTACAGGTGTCAGTGTTGCAGAGGCGTTACATGTAGCGGTAGATTTCGAGCGTTTTAGCATTGAGCATGAATCAAAAGCAAGGAAAAGGCAGGAATTTGAAAGGTCACATACAGGAAGGTGAAACGAAGCGACACAGGAAGAATCGAAGAGCCATTTTAGTCAGTATAAAGCCAGAAGTGTAGATTGAAGAGAGGGTTGGAAATTGCTGCTTGTAGAGTTGCAGAGACAAGGGCTTCATGCCATTCTGGGCTTACACTGGGGCAATTTCCTTCATTTGTTCTAGAATATTTAAGCCTGGAACATCCTGTAAATGTAATTGACATATCATTCAAATACAAAAATATAGAAAGTTGGCATCTCATTGATGAGAAAGAAGGAGTCAATTTTTGCATGCATGATTTAATGTTTTATCATTCATTTCAGATTTCCAAGGCTTTTAGGTGAAGTTTAATGCAAGTGTGCTTGGTTGCTTCATGTGAATGCCTAAATCTGGAATTACAGTAGAAACCCTAGAAACCAGCACCTAATTTATTTGAATTGTGCAAATTTACAGGTTCATTAGGTTAGGTTTCATGCAGAAAACCTCATTATCTTCGATTTCATCGAATTGATGACAGCATTCTGACTGTAGTTTAGTTTCATTTTCATTTATTTTGGCTTTATTTTTCAAACCCTTAATTTATTTTCTATAGTTTAATTACTGTATTCAAATAAACAAGCTAAAAATCCATCAGAACTAAATATTAGAGTAGATATTATTCATTTTGAGTCCACTATAATTTCAAACTAAATAAACCATAGTGCCCCTTGTTAACATCCACTTGCAAACCCTAAGGTATTCCTAGCATTTTATTTGAACAGCATCATATCAGCATAACAGGAACCTTGGAGAAATTATTTTCTTTGCAAGCAGAGGATTTTGGGACTCAGATCCTATCGGAGAGTGTGCTTTCACAACTGGGTGAAAACACCACTCAACAGATTGGCACTAGAAGGAGGGCCGAATTGGTTTATTTTATTTTGATTTTCATACCTGAATAATTTGTTTTTGATTTAATTTTGAAATAGTTTAATAAATCTCACAGGCGGCTAAACTGCAACACTGTTTTTGTTTCTGTTGCAGGTTTTATTCGAAATAGCCGAGGGTTTCATCAGGCAAGCTGGACCCACCACGTCGCATTGAAACCAGGTCCCAAACAACCGGGGAAACCATTTTCCATGACCTTACTGGCACTCCCAAGAATAAAACCAAGCAAGTCGTAAGTTCACCAGTTGTAAAAGACCTGTTTTCTCCAAGAACGTCGAGTGGAGCTATGCCAGTAATATTTGTTGCCCCTAGTGTGCCTATAGTAAGTAATATTTCTACTGCTATTATAGATCTATCTTCATCAATTTTGAGTCAAATGGCTCAAGCTCCAGCAGCTCCTTGGTATGGATCTAACAATACTCCTTTGAATATTGCTGGGGATATCCATGAAATCCCCAAGAACATTGAAATATTTCTGCCTAAATACAAACCAGATGGCCCAAGAACAGGAGAAGAACATATCCAAGCCTATAGGGATGTTTTAATTAGGCTGCAAGTTCAATATGAGGATGTGGCCTGCAGACTGTTCCCCATGAGCTTAGATCCAATAGCATATGAATGGTATATATGCTTGCTAACTGGTTCAATCACCTCTAGGATACAAATGGAAAATTCCTTTGTCAATCAATTCAGGTCACCCTTAGATCCCGCAACTATTTACAATCAGTTTATTACATGCAAAAGGGGCCAAGGGGAACCGATTAGAATGTTTAATCAGAAGTTCCAAAAGTTCTATAATAGAGCAATTAGGCACTTTGCTATTGATCCCGCAGTGGCTTTGCAGATATATTTTTGGGCATTGGACCCCATGACATCCATGTTTGCAAGGCGCAATCCTCAAGTTACCATGCTGGCTTTGGCCTATAATGAAGCCATGACCATCGAGCAGCAAATGACACCACAAGGCTACGGGTTTACCCAGATGCCTGTGATGGGGCAGTATGCTCCATATGGTCAAGCTCCCTAGGCAAATCATCTCATGGCACCACAAATTCCAAGCATGAATGCCTTCCCTTATTAGCAGCTGTATTCACCAGCACCCGCGTATGCACCCATTCCAATCCAACCAATCACAGCCATTCCACCTGTCCCTGCATACTTGCAGAACAATCAACCAACTATGCAAGGAACTAGTCAAGCTAATCCTCAGGCCATAGTTCCTTTTCCAAATCCTACCCCGATTCAAAGTGTCAATCCATACAGAAATCCAATTCCTCAGAACCCGACCCCAATATTGAATCAAGACCCCATTAATTATGTGAATCCAACGGGGGTTAGCAACAATATGATTCCACCAAAGGATGTTTATTCGGAAGTCGAAGAGCTCAAGAAATTAGTGCATAAACTGAGCAATGACAGGGTTCAGCAGTAGAAGTATGAGTCCCATGCCCCTCACCCAAATCAAAATTTTAACAATAGAGGGAGGCACTGGAACACCAAGTCAAAAAATGGGGGAGTTCCCGCTTCCATTGCTAATCAATTAGATGCTTCTGCAGGACCTAGCCAACCCAATTCTCTTTTGAATCTTTCAGATTTGGCATGGGAAAGGGGGTGCAGGTTGCATAACACAAAAGAACACAATGAGAGGAATTGTCCTGAGATTGCTAGATACACTCATTGTCTTTAGGCACAAGTTGATGATTTGGAACTGGTATCAAATGAGAATCCATCACAACATCAAGATGATAATATTATGGTGATGGAAACTGTATATCATCAAGAAGGTGAGAGTGAGGAAGAGGAAGACAAAATTCTGGAACAGGAGGTGCAAGCTTTTCGAGATTTCAGAAAGGGGAATCATGGATACCATTTGAGAAGTAATTCTAAAGCCCCTAAAACCTCATCGACACCTCCAAACAATTCTATTCTTCCTCCAGACACTAAGGCAAATAATAATCCTCCCCCCCCACTCAGAAGAGAAATGTCTAATGACGTGCAGAAGACAGTCAAATTTGAAAAGCCAAACTATGACATAGTGGAGGATCTAAAGAAGTCCAAATCTAGCCTTTCATTCTTGGACGCAGCTAGATTGCCTGGAAAAAAGGAGGCATTGATAAGATCTTTGAATTCACCCGATCCAATGTGGAAGGAAAAAAGAGTTGAATCCCACCTTATTTTGCGAAAGGAGAGAAGGGATGTCCTACCATTCTTACTGACTTTCAGAATTGCGGGTAAGAATTTGCATAACTGTTTGGTGGATACAGGTGCCACGAGCAACCTCATGCCTGCAAAAATATGTTAAATGCTAGGTCTGCAGCCTGTTTCATCCAAATGTACAGTCCTGCAACTGGACAGATCAGAGGTAAATGTGGTAGGGACCTTATATGATGTCAAGATTCAATTGAATTCTGAACCCAGGGTCCAGCAGGTTGTAGACATTTTGGTGGTTAATATCCCAAGTAGGTATGGAATGTTACTTGCGAGGGATTGGATGAAAACTTTGAATGGCTATTTTTCAACAGACTGCTCGCATATGTGGCTACCGTGGAAGGGAATTGCAAACCAAATAAGAGTGGAAAATGAACCGAGGCTTAAGGAGATTATAACAGATTTTAACAAGCTGAATGAAGTTCAGTTTTCTGAGCCAGAACTTGGGGTGTATGCACTTGATGTTGAGGAAGCTACTGAAGAGCCTAATGAGGAGGAGTGTCAAGGTGGCTCTTCTGAGAAAAATGATTATATGTGGTTGCTCAGGTTCTATGGATCAAAGTCTAGACAGGGAGAAGGAGCTGGAGTTGAGCTCACTGGTCTAGGAGGTAAACCATTATTGGCTGCCTACAGACTGTAATTTCCTTGCATGAACAATGTGGCAGAGTACGAAGCTTTGATTTTTGGTTTACGTCTAGCATTGAGCAAACATGTTAAATTCTTGAAGGTTTTGGGAGATTCTGAATTGGTAGTCAAGCAAATCAAAGGACAGTATACATGCCGTGACAGAAGACTGAGCCTTTATAGAACTAGGGTTATGGACCTCATGGAGGAGTTTGATGCATTCAACATAGCCCTTATTTCTAGGAAAGGAAATCGAATAGCAGACTCTCTTGCAGTCACCGCGGGCATGTTGAACCCGGTTGATATAAGAAGATGTAAAAAATTTTCCATTGAACTGGTTCCTTGTCCATAAATACCCGATAATGTAAAGAATTTCCAAGTTTTTGAAAGTGACAGACATATTTTCAAATTTGTCACAAACTCGGGTATTTTTGAAAATCAGGTGATTGATGAGGAGCAAAGGTGGCAGGATGAAACAGAAGATGAAAGTGAAACTACGTATCAATCCAACAAAATTCCTAAAGACATGGTTTCATTGGAAAAGATGTTCGACATGGAATGCAAGAACAAGAAAATAAAAAGAGTCCCACTTCCCAAAGATGCATGTGATTCAATTAATCTAGGGAGTGCAGACAATCCAAAGGAGGTGTACATAGCAAAGGCATGTACAGAGGAAGAAAGAAGCAATATAATATAGGCATTAAAGCATTACATAGATTGTATTGCTTGGAACTACAATGAGATGAAGACTTACAACAAAAATATTATCACACATACCATCCCTTTGAATCCAGACTCTAAATGTGATCGCAAAAAATAATCCGCAAATAACAAGCCAATGCTCAAATACAGAATACATTGCTAAGGATGACTGGTATGTTGATATTGTGCAATTCTTATTGACTGGTAAGTGTCCTTCTAATCTGAATTCAACACAAAGAAGAGCTTTAAGGCTTAAATCTATCAATTATCTGATGAAATCTGGTGTGCTTTACAGGAATAATCATGATGGTATCTACCTGAGGTGCTTGAACAAAGAAGAAGCTACCAGGGTGTTGCAGTAATTTCACAAGAAACATGGAACTGGTCATGGTGCAGCCAATGCTATAGCACATCAAATCTTGAGAGCAGGATACTACTGGCCACATATTTTCAAGGATGCGCATGCCCATGTACGATCTTGTCATATCTGTCAAGTGGCTGCAAATAGAGAAAGAAATGCAGCCATGTCGTTGCAACCTGTAGTTGAAATGAGACCATTTGCACAGTGGGGACTAGATTTCATCGGGGTTATTAACCCAAATTCTTTTGATTCTCATAAATTCATTTTGACAGCTACAGACTACTGTACAAGGTGGACGAAGCGATTCCTACTAAACATGCCACCACTGACATTGTGATTAAATTTCTTGAGGATCAAATTATAACAAGATTTGGAATGCCCGACTCTATTGTCAGTGACAATGGTAAAGCTTTTATTTCTACACAATTTGCAGATTGGGCATATGATAACAAAGTGAGCTTAAAATTTGCATCCAATTATTATCCTCAAGGAAATGGGTTGGCCGAATCTTCAAATAAGAATTTGTTGAATACCATTAAGAAGTTGCTTGAAAAGAACCCTCGGGACTGGCACAACCAATTGAAGTTTGCCCTTTGGGCAGATAGGACCAGAGTGAAAGAATCTATAGGGAATACTCCCTATAATTTTCTCTAAGGGCAAGACCCGATATTTCTTGCAAATTTGAAGTTGCAGACTTTGCATTTCATACAAGAGTACTTGGGGACAGATGATCAAGTGGAAGCCAGGTCAATTCATTTGCTGCACCTTGATGAAAAGAGAGAAGAGGCCATGAATCACATGAATAAACACTAGGAAGTTATTAAAAGATGGTTTGACAGAAGAGCCAAAGTTAAAACATTCAGAATTTCAGATTTGGTATTACTATGGGACAAAAGACATGAGGAAAAAGGGAATCATCAAAAGTTTGATTGTCTTTGGTTAGGCCCATATTAGATTTCAAATATTCTTGGGAAGAATACCTTCAGGCTAAAAACTTTAGAAGGGAGAGATTTCATGCTACCGGTTAATGGGCAGATTTTAAAGCATTATTTTAGCCCTTAGGTTGTGAGATTTTGATATTATTCTTTTGGTTTTGGTGGAGGCTTTTGGATTTTGTTTTCATTATTTAGGATTGTTAGTCTAGTTAGGATTTTGGTTGTGGATTTGATTTCAATTGACATGTTTTGTTTATTTTGAAAAAAAATAAAAATAAAATAAAATAAAATAAAATAAAAATGTATTGAGATGTCAACTTATGCTTAAGGTTAGGAGAATATGAAATATTGGAATTGTCCTGTAAAAATCTCCACAAGTAACACAAGCATCTTAAGTTATATTGTTTGATTTTGTGATACACGAAAAAGTCAGTTTTGCATGACAATTCATTTCATTTGCAATTTAAGAGATAATGCATTCATGTTCCATCTCACTTCACATACATTTCATCTTAGTTGCATATGCATCTTAGGTACAAGTCATTAAAGTATGTCAAATCCTCTTAGGGTTGTGTTATAACATAAATGTAAAGAGGATCCTAAGGTTGGAAACCGAGTCTTGAGTTATCTAGAACCAAGCACGTCTCATACATTAAAAATGATCTTGAGCAAAATGATCAAAACCTAACTTGGAGGAAAAGGTTGGGCGAAAGAAGTTTTTCATGTCTATCCTATTATGTAACATGATCCTTAAAACAGTGGTTTTGACCACTTCCATAGAGCTTAAAGCCTAAAATCCGAGTAGTAAGGATAGGGTTAAATCCTCATCAAACTTAGGTTGAGGATCCAATTCCCCAAAGCTTTGATTTGACCTACATGGAGTAGTAAGGATAGGGCATAAATCCTCATCTCGCTTAGGTTGAGGATCCAATTCCCCAAAGCTCTTATGTCTCATTTCACAATAAATCTTGGATTGTAAGGATTGTACTATTTGTCCTCTGCAAAGGATGGGTAATCATCCCCAAGGTCTAAACAACAAAATTAATGTTTTTCATCTAAAGTTTGGATTGTAAGGATCGTACTACTTGTCCCTAGCCAGGATGGGTAGTCATCCCCAAGGTTCAAGAAGTAAAAAAATAAATTGTTCCCATATCATATTTATATCGGATTGTAAGGATTGTACTACTTGTCCTTTGCAAATGATGGGTAGTCATCCCCAAGGTCCAAAGAAATGAAGATAAGTTTTGGATTGTGGGGTTAGATATGCCCATGCATGGCATCATGTCTTGCCTAGAAAACAAGACCACTGATTGTCTAGAGGGTTAGACTAGCATGACCATTTATTCCATAATTGGTTTAATTATTTTGCTTAAAGTGAGGTAATGAACTCTAAATCAGAATAGTAAGGATAGGGTTAAAATCTCATCTCGATTGGTTGGGAGTCTAATTCCCCAAAGTTCTAATTTCACATTCACTTGCACATGGGTTCCAGATAGTAGGGACTCATAACCAACTTTGGGATACAATAAGGTAATGAATTAGTGGATCCTAAGAGGGTTTGGCAATCTTGAACGCTTGTACATAAAACCAGGAGAATGACCAAGCCTTTTATGAAAGCAAAATCTCCTAGCACATTCATTAGGATACACAAATCATTCACCATCCCACATATGCATTCATGCAAAACTGATAATGGAGTGTGGATCAATTTCAAATGATAGGGAAAGAAATTCATTGCACACACTGAGCTAATACTTGATGATTCTAATGATTCATGTACTTCTGATCTTTGGGCATTTGTTATATTGCTTATGTGCTAACACATGTTTTCGAGTTTGTGATATGTTTCAGGTTGGGTTCTTACTAAAATGCTCAAGAGCATTTGACAGCAGAGTCGCCATTTGTTGTGGCTGATCCACAACACACCCCAAAATTGGGGACCCACATTTTTTGCAGGCTTGCGGAAGAAATCTCGGTGACCTAGATGCTAAAAATGAAGAAAAGAGAAAAAAAATGCCCAAGTGTTGAAAGTGTCGCGAAATCGTGACATGTCACGAAATCGCGACCTGTCGCTCCATCGCTGCTGAAAAGGAGAGAGAAAAGAAAAACATAAAGTTGTCGCGATATCGCGACATGTCGCTGGCAGAATTGAAAGGGTGTCGTGAAATCACATGTCGCTGAAAAGAATGAAAAGATGTCGCAAAATCGTGACATGTCGCTGAAAAGAATGAAAATATGTCACGAAATCGTGACATGTCGCTGAAAAGAATGAAAAGATGTCATGAAATCGTGACATTTTGCTGGTAAAAATAAAAAGGTGTCACGAAATCGTGACATGTTGCTCCGTCGCGGCCCAGGCAAGAGAGAGAAAGGCAAGAATGAAAATCGTTGTGATTTCGCGACGTATGGAGCTGCCACTGCTTAGAAATGGAAAGTGTCATGATTTCACGACATGTTCTGGGCAAAGTGTACGAACGAAGAAATGGTAGCGAAATCACGACAGGTTTCGGTAAAGTGTATGGAACAGAGGAAACGGTAGCGATTTTGCGACAGGTTTTGCCGAAGCATACGGAGAACAAAAATGGTAGCGAAATAGCGACGTGTTGCGACAGAAGTTGTACGGATGAGAAAAGTGTCGCAAAATTGCGACATGTTGCTCCATCACGACAGAAAGAGGTCAAAGAGCACGAAGCAAGAAAATGTCATGATATCATGACAGGAACCAGTCAGATAGGGCAAAAGGCCAAAAGGGTCGCGAAATCACGACAAAATCAACCAAAAGGCATGATGCACAGAAGTGGTCATGAAATCGTGACAGAAGGCAGCCTAGGGGGATGAAGCGAAAAGGCGTCATGATTTTGTGACAGGCTTTGCCAAAATGTACGAAGGGCGAAAGCGGTAGCGAAATCGTGACAGTTTGTGGCAAGAAGGTCCGAGGGCGAAAATGGTCGCGACTTCGCGACAGGTTTTGGCTTAAGCATACGGAAGGGAAAAACATCGCGAAATCGCGACAGCATGTAATGAAGGTGCCCGAAGCAGAAAAGCATCATGATTTCGTGATAGGGTGCAGCCGAAGGGGTATGAAAACAAAAATGGTCGCAAAATCATGATAGTTTACGAAAAGAAGGCCCAAAAGAGAAAATGGTCACGATTTCGTGACAAGAAATGGTCGAAGGCATACGGATGAAGAAGGAGTCACGATATCGTGACATGTCACGTTTTCGTGGCCAGAAAGGGGAACTAGTTGCATGCTGTTTTGTCATGTTCTGGCACGGGAAGACATTACAGAAGACGCAAAAAATGCAGGACACATGGCTTATAGGTGTCAGTGTTGCAGAGGTGTTACATGCAACGGTAGATTTCGAGCGTTTCAGCATCAAGCATGAATCAAAAGCAAGGAAAAGGTGAGAATTTGAAAGGTCACATATAGGAAGGTGAAACGAAGCGACACAGGAAGAATCGAAGAGCCATTTCAGTTAGTATAAAGCCAGAAGTGCAGATTGAAGAGAGGGTTGGAAATTGCTGCTTGCAGAGTTACAGAGACAAGGGCTTCATGCCATTTTGGGCCTGCACTAGAGAAATTTCCTTCATTCTGGAATATTTAAGCCTGGAACATCCTGTAAATGTAATTGACATATCATTCAAATACAAAAATATAGAAAGTTGGCATCTCATTGATGAGAAAGGAGTCAATTTTTGCATGCATGATTTAATGTTTTATCATTCATTTCAGATTTCCAAGGCTTTTAGGTGAAGTTTAATGCAAGTGTGCTTGGTTGCTTCATGCGAATGCCTAAATCTGGAATTACAGTAGAAACCCTAAAAACCAGCACCTAATTTATTTGAATTGTGCAAATTTACAGGTTCATTAGGTTAGGTTGCATGCAGAAAACCTCATTATCTTCGATTTCATCGAATTGATGACAGCATTCGACTGTAGTTTAGTTTCATTTTCATTTATTTTGGCTTTATTTTTCAAACCCTTAATTTATTTTCTATAGTTTAATTACTGTATTCAAATAAACAAGCTGAAAATCCATCAGAACTAAATATTAGAGTAGATATTATTCATTTTGAGTCCACTGTAATTTCAAACTAAATAAACCACAGTGCCCCTTGTTAACATCCACTTGCAAACCCTAAGGTATTCCTAGCATTTTATTTGAACAACATCATATCAGCATAACAGGAACCTTGGAGAAATTATTTTCTTTGCAAGCAGAGGATTTTGGGACTCAGATCCTACCAGAGAGTGTGCTTTCACAACTGGGTGAAAACACCACTCAACAAGTCTGGCACAAATTTGTCCTCAAATTTGCACCAATCTCTGTCCTCAACTGGTCCTCAAATCTGGTTCACAAAAGTGGTTCACAAGCTTTCACTGAAGCTTGCTTGATCTTCACCCAAGTCTTCACCAAGACTTGTCTCAGATCTGCTTCGCACTCTATTCTCAGTGATCGAAATTCTCACTCTACGCACTATCTTCGAACGTCACAAAAATGATGCACCCAATAGCTTTGCACTTTTTTTCTCTCTATGCGCTCTTGCTTCGCACTTAGCTTGATTCGACATGACTCGCTCTCTATGCACCATGGACTTAACTTGCGCACATTCGATACAATCAAATCTTCAAACATCCCTCCTTTTATAACAAAAATTCTCAAGATCAAAACCTTAAACTTTAGTCGGCTGTAACCCTAAACTTCGTCGGCTCAAATTTAACTCTGTCGGCTTCAACCGCCTCTGTGGTTCTGTAGCTTTTCCTATGAAACTACAACATGTCGTGATATCGTGACACCTTTGCAACCGTACACTTTCTTTTGGCTTTTGTCACGATATCGTGACACTTCAGCCTTTGTCAACTTTAACTATGTTCTTGTCATGATATCGCGACACTTCTATCTTTGTTAGCATCAACTTTGCTTTTGTCATGATATCGTGACACTTCTCCCTTCATCGACCTCCTTTCTGCTTTTGTCATGAAATCACGACACTTCTGCCTCTGCAGACTTCGTCTTCACTTCTGTCGTGAAATCGTGACACTTCTATCTTCATAACCTTCCTCTCTGCTTTTGTCATGAAATCGTGACACTTCACCTATAGAAGACCTGCTTTCAGTTTCTATCGTGAAATCGTGACACTTCTACTGTTGAAGACCTACTTTCTGCTTCTGTCATGAAATCGTGACACTTCTACTATTGAAGCCCTGCTTTCTATTTCTATTGCAAAATCATGACACTTTCGCTTCCATCTGCTTTCTTTTTTGCCTGTCACGAAATCGTGACACTTTCTTCATCCGTACGTTTTCTCCACAACTTTGTCGCGAAATCGTGACAATTCTCACTTCAAAACCTTTCCTTTGCTGCATGTCACGAAATCGTGATAGTTCTCACTTGGAACATTTTCATCTGCAGCATGTCGCAAAATCATGACGGTTCTCACTTCGACCTCTGTAGCATGTCATGAAATCGTGACAGCTCTCACTTCGAACTTTGCAGCATGTCGCGAAATCGTGACACTTTTCGTGTTACTTTCTCTCTCTTCGAACTTGTCATGAAATCACGATAGTTCACACTATGGACTCTCTCTTCTGCATTATGTCACGAAATCATGACACTTTTTCATCCGTACAACCTTCCTTGCAATATGTCACGAAATCGTGACACTTTTCCTTCTCGGCCTTCCTGCTCTTTTCAAGTCGCGAAAATGCGACATGTCACGAAATCGTGACACTTTCCACCTTGCTCTCCTTCTCTGCCAACATGTCGCGAAATCACGATAGTTTTTCACTTGCCTTTTTCTCTGCCAACATGTCACGAAATCGCGATAGTTTTTCCTGCTTCTTCTCTCTCTTCCAACATGTCGTGAAATCATGACAGTTTTCCTTACTTCTTCTCTCTCTTCTAACATGTCACAAAATTGCGATAGTTTTGCCAGATCTTTCTCTCTCCTCTAACATGTCATGAAATTGTGATTGTTTTTCTTGCCTGTTGTATATGTCGCAATATTGCGACACTTTTCTTACTTGTCTTTTTCTTTGATCTTTTGCAAATGGGCCACTATGGTCTTCTTGGAAACTCACTGTCCATGCTCTGAATAACCTTTGAACTTGTCATGTCGTAACCTTCAACAAAACAAATTATTTGACATCAAATCAAAATCCTTCAAAAGCTTCTTGACATCAATGACAACTTCTACACTTGAGCAAAGGCAATGTACCCAAGGTACCCAAAATTGCCAACAATCTCCCCCTTTGTCATTGATGGCAAACCTTTACTGAAAAACACTTCTCAAGAGCCAAAACTGAAACCAACTGTGCTAACAACTGAGAATCTTCCTTTGAAGTTTTGCTCCCCCTGACTTGAAGCTTTCCTCTTCACTTGAAGCTCTCCCCCTTACTCATATCTCTCCCCCTTTGTCATCAATGGCAAAGGGTCACCTTTGGGGCTCGGGACTAAGAATGAGCCTCTTAGCTTAGTCCCTCCCCCACCTCCTGATGAGGTGATTAATTCTAGGGTGGGAGTAAAACTCCCATTAGGCACTGATCATCATCAGCGTCTATAACTTCCTTGTCGGGCCTTCTCTTGAACTCTTTGTCCATATTCCTATTCTTGTCACTATTCTTGTTCTTGTTCTCATCCCTGTTCTTGTCCATGCCTTGATCCTTGGACCTGTTCATACCACTGTTCCTGTTCCTGTACCTTGGAAGTTCAGCTCTACACTGTCTAGCTGTGTGACCTTCATTGTTGCACTTATAACAAGTAACAATGTTATTTCTTTTAGGCATACCTGTTCTTTGAATCCACCAGTTCTGACCAAACCTGTTCCTGTTATTTGTCTTGCAATAAACTGCCTTGTGCCCAAACTGTTGACAAGAGTAGCAATACCCTTGAAAGAAACTAGCACTTCTAAAATTGTTGTTTACCTTCTTCATTTGAGCCATGCAATGTGAAGCCGTGTGACCAAACCTATGACACGCAAAACATCTGCCGTGAAATTTTCTTTTATTTGACCTCTTGGGTCCCGAAAACTTCTTCTTCTCATTCTGAATTTTGTTTTTTGTTTCTACGCATCTATCACTCATGGACTCTTTCTCTGAAATACTCTCCTCATCAGAACTCTCTTCTTTTTGGAATCTCTTACTAGATTCCCCAACCTGTTCCTTGTGCGGCTTAACAAAACCAAGGCCTGTTTTATCTATTGTCTTTCTTTGACCTTTGATGAGTGACTTAACCTTTTTGGAGCTATCTTGAAACCTGTAAAGCTTATCCTTGTACTCTTTAGTTTCCTCTTTCAAAGAAGCCATTTTCTGTTCTAACTCACTATACTCAAGAACCTTAGACTCTAACTCATCCTTGAGTTCTTGTGTCTTAGCTATAGAGAAATCAAGATTTTCTATAAGATCATCTCTCTCCATATAACATTCATCTAACTTATCCTTGAGTCTAGCATTCTTCTTTCTTTCCTTTTTCAAAGCACTAAGAGCATTAGTAAGTTCACTTTCAAGATCCTTTATTTGTTTGCTTTCTGAATCATCAAAGCCTTTTTCATATTTCTTATCACTAGAGGTGCTACCCTTTTCAAAAACCATACATGCATCTTCCTTATAGTTTTCTGAAGCATCCTCATACATACTAGAAACCAACTCATTATTTGTGCAATCATCCTCAAGGTGACCAAAATTTCCACATCTAAGACATTTCATGATAATGAATCTATGTTTCGGTTCTTCCTCTTTTTTTGATATGAACAACATCTCATTTTCATCATCACTTGAAGAACTTTCACTATCACTACTAGAACACTTACTTGCTTTGTCTAGGTAGAAACTCTTCTTGTGCTTGTGAGAATACCTCTTTCCTTGATTGTTGTGCTCATCTTTGTTTTTCTGTGATGCTTATGCTTTTTAGAATCCTTGCTCTTAGAATCCTGTTTATCTTCATCACTTTCATTCTTGGAAACAGATACGAGTCGGTAGCATAATGACCAAACTTTCCACAATTGAAACATCTTATATTTTTCATGCTTTTGTGCTTTCTAGAGAACTTGCCTTTCTTGCTTGTAATATGCCTCTTCATCACTAGAAGACTCATCACTCTCTTGAAGCTGTTTACCCTTGGATTTCTTGGTAGCCTTGAAAGTTGCCTCTTTCTTGACATCAACCTTCACTTGAGTTCTCAACTCAAATGCTACAAGTATACTATGGAGCTCATCCTTTTTCAACTTATCCAAATCTTTAGCTTCCTCAATAGCAAAAATATTTTCACTAAATCTATTAGGAAGAGATCTTAAAATCTTATCACAAACATCATTTTCAGCAAGCTCAAGACCTAAGTCTTTCATGGAGTTAACAACCTCATCCATACGAAGCATGTAGTCACTAATATTTTCATCATCATTCATCTGGAGTTGTTCAAACATACCTTTGAAGTGTCTCAACTTGGCCTTTCGGACATTTGCATCACCTGTATGAACCACCTTCAATTGTTTCCACATTTCACTAGTTGTCTTGCAGTGAATCACTTTGGTGAGATCTGCTTTTGTAAGCCTTTCAGGATTGCATTCATTGCTTTTGAATTGCTGTGATGTAGGAGCCTGTCTTCTTTAGTATAAGGACCATGTTTAGGAATAGTGTACTCATCTTCAATCACTTCCCAAACCTCATTCCCAAGTGCCATTAGATGAACCTTCATCCTTGCACTCCAAAGACCAAAATCTGATCCATCAAGAATAGGTGTTGCATTGCCACTTGAATAATCCATTGTGTTCTTTGCTAGCTTTTCCTTCAAGCTGTTAAACTTTTTGAAGGCACCGGCTCTGATACCAATTGAAGAACACAAGCTTATACTGAGAGGGGGGTGAACAGTATAAGACCTCTTTTTACTTTTTCTTTTATACTTTAAAAATAGTAAAGCAATATACCCAAAGCAATAACAAAACAATGCACAATATCATCCACAAAGTGACACCAATTTTAACGTGGTTCACCCAGAATGGTCAGGCTACGTCCACAAAACTTTTCTCTAAAAATTATCTCAAAGTTCTTTGGGAATCCTTCCCAATTACAATGTTTATGAGCCTCGGCTCAAAGGAGATACCTTCCCCTAATCTCGAGTTCGTGGGCACCAACCCACAGGAGACACCAATCCCCTAGCTCTACTCTGACTGGTGATCCTCTAGAAAACCTCTGCCTCCGCTGCCCTTAGCAAATGGAACTCTATCCATAGAAGACACCTGTCCTCCCTGCTCTGGCTGGAGACCTCTGTCCTCAACTCTATCACCTCCAAATTTGGTCCTCGAATTTGCACTAAACATAGTCCTTCGGTCTAGCACAAATGTCCTCGTTCTCTTTCTCTGATCTGCACCAAACACAGTCCTTTAGTCTGGCACAAATTTGTCCTCAAATCTGCACCAATCTCTGTCCTCAACTGGTCCTCAAATCTGGTTCACAAAAGTGGTTCACAAGCTTTCACTAAAGCTTGCTTGATCTTCACCCAAGTCTTCACCAAGACTTGTCTTAGATCTGCTTCACACTCTGTTCTTAGCGATCAAACTTCTCACTCTGCGCACTATCTCTAAACGTCGCAAAAATGATGCACCCAACAGCTTTGCGCTTTTTGCTCTCTGTGCGCTCTTGCTTTGCACTTAGCTCGATTCGACATGACTCACTCTCTACGCACCGTGGACTTAACTTGCGCACATTCGATACTTCAAATCTTCAAACATCCCTCCTTTTATAACAAAAATTTCAAGATCAAAACTTAAACTTTAGTCGGCTGTAACCCTAAACTTCGTCGGCTCAAATTTAACTCTATCGGCTTCAACCGCCTCTATGGTTCTGTAGCTTTTCCCGCGAAACTACAACATGTCACGATATCGCGACACCTTTGCAACCGTACACTTTCTTTTGGCTTTTGTCGTGATATCGCGACACTTCAGCCTTTGTCAACTTTAACTACGTTCTTGTCGTGATATCGTGACACTTCTCTCTTTGTCGACCTCAACCTTGCTTTTGTCGCAATATCACGACACTTCTTCCTTCGTCGACCTCCTTTTTGCTTTTGTCACGAAATCATGACACTTCTATCTCTGCAGACTTCGTCTTCACTTCTATCGTAAAATCGTGACACTTTTGTCTTCATAACCTTCCTCTCTACTTTTTTCATGAAATCGTGACACTTCACCTATAGAAGACTTGCTTTTAGTTTTTGTCATGAAATCGTGACACTTCTACTATTGAAGACCTGCTTTCTGCTTTAGTCGTGAAATTGTGACACTTCTATTGTTGAAGCCCTACTTTCTATTTCTGTCGCAAAATCGTGACACTTCTGCTTTCATCTGCTTTCTTTTTTGCTTGTCACGAAATCGCAACACTTTCTGCATCCGTACGTTTTCTCCACAACCTGTCATGAAATCGTGACAGTTCTCACTTCAAAACCTTTCCTTTGCTACATGTCACGAAATCGCGATAGTTCTCACTTGGAACATTTTCATCTGCAGCATGTCGCAAAATCACGACGGTTCTCACTTCGAACTCTATAGCATGTCACAAAATCGTGACAGTTCTCACTTCGAACTTTGCAGCATGTCACGAAATCGAAAACTTTTCGTGTTACTTTCTCTCTCTTCGAACTTGTTGCATGAAATCATGATAGTTCACACTACGGACTCTCTCTTCTGCATTATGTCGCGAAATCGTGACACTTTTTCATCCGTACAACCTTCCTTGCAATATGTCATGAAATCGTGACACTTTTCCTTCTCTGCCTTCCTGCTCTTTTCAAGTCGCGAAAATGCGACATGTCGCGAAATCGTGACACTTTCCACCTTGCTCTCCTTCTCTGCCAACATGTCACGAAATCACGACAGTTTTTCCACTTGCCTTTTTCTCTGCCAACATGTCACGAAATCGTGACAGTTTTTCCTACTTCTTCTCTCTCTTCCAACATGTCACGAAATCGTGACAGTTTTCCCTGCTTCTTCTCTCTCTTCTAACATGTCATGAAATCGCGACAGTTTTGCCAGCTCTTTCTCTCTCCTCTAACATGTCGCGAAATCGTGACTATTTTTCTTGCCTGTTGTATATGTCGCGATATCACGACACTTTTCTTACTTGTCTTTTTCTTTGATCTTTTGCAAATGGGCCACTATGGTCTTCTTGGAAACTCACTTGTCCATGCTCTGAATAACCTTCGAACTTGTCATGTCGTAACCTTCAACAAAACAAATTATTTGACATCAAATCAAAATCCTTCAAAAGCTTCTTGACATCAATGACAACTTCTACACTTGAGCAAGGGCAATGTACCCAAGGTACCCAAAATTGCCAACAAAAAATTCCTTTTTTTTGGAGCTCTTTTCTAATAAAATTTGAAACTTCAATCAAATGAGGCTTTGTGAAAGGAATTTTTGACAAATACATAACTAGAATTCCTTGTATTCAAAAATTGTTTCCTTCAATTGTTTTCCAATTTTCCAAATAAATGTGAAAACTTTAAATGAAATGTGGTCTTTAATGTCCACTTTCTCTTTTTATATCTCAACTCTTTTGATTTTTTCTTTTCTTAACTTTTATTTTCAAAAATTGTCTGCTTTTGAAATTTCTTATGGATCCAATAATATTTTCTTGTTTCTCATATTTTTTTATTAAGGTGGAAGAAGGTGTTTTGAAAGGGGCCCCAAACATTTTACAAGAAAAAACCTACATATCTACTAACAATTGAAACATCACAAACAAGACAACCCATAAAACTAAAACATTTCGAAGTGCAACATACCACAAAGTGAAATGGTCTCCTACGACCAAACCGAGCAGGGACCAAAAAGAGCAAAACACCCATAAGAAACTAGATTAAAATCCCATAATACCAGAAAGGATAGGTATATCTCTATTCTCAAACTCAACATGGCTTGCATTATCATATTTTTCCTCTTGCCTTGTGTGTCTTTTTACTTCCACTATCCAAGGCTATTATTGTTTGGATTCCATTGGCAATATTTATCTTTGTCTCTTTTTCTTTGATTTTCTTATTAGAAGGTCTCCCCTAAGATTTAACAATACCTATATCAATTTGTAAATTCTTTTGATGTCTGGTTTTTGGAGTTTGGGAAGATTTTTGTAGATCAACTAAATTTCCTTGGTTATTTTTTATTTGATCTACCTACTTTTTTAAAACTATTTGGTTTTGCTTATCTTCATCTTCCTAATTTTCTAACTGAAGATTTCCATCATCTACATTTTCCAAGAGACCATTACCTTCATCTCCAAAAGTAATATCTTGAAGCATATCAAAGGAATTTGGAGAAAGAACAATATTCATTTGTGAGGAGGGTAAAGTATCACATACCTTCATATTATCTACCATAACTTGATTCTCAAAGGAATAATCCTTCTACATATCAATTTTACTTACTTCATTTTTAGGGATCTCAACTTCTAATATATCTTACTTCTACTTTTCACTCTCAAGGTTTTCAACTTCCAAGATATCTTTCTTCTTAGAATCCTCTTTTTCAATTTGCTTTTGTTACCAAAATTTATGACCTTGGTAAGGAGGCTTTTGGTTTGGGCATGCCTAAGTCAAGTGCCCTAATTTTGCACAAACCCTACATTTAACAGGGCGATTCTCATATTCTGAAGGTTGATTCTAAACACCCAATATTGAAAACAACTAAATAAAATCTGGTAAATTTCCCCTTAGCAACACATTAACATATATCTTGGCATAGACGAGGTGAGATTTAGACTTGGTGGTTGGATCTATAGCAATAAAATAGTCCATTTCCTTAGCAATACTAGCAAATACCTCCTCATTCTAGTAGTGAAAGGGGAGATTTGGTAATCTCACCCAAATTGGGGCCTACAAAATATTTTGGGTCTTCGAATTGAAATCAGGTCCCCATATCCTCAAGAAAATGCCAGATATTCCAAAGAACCAACCCCCTATTTAATTATCTCTGAATAAAAAAATAGTTTAGCTTCACCATAAAAAATATCCTAGAGAGGGCAATAATCTCCATATTACCATTCAACCTCCACTTAGAAGAAGCCCATTCTATTAGGTCTAACCCACATAAATATACCTACCATGTGATGGAAATCTTGTTCAATAGCCATATTAAATAGGTCATCCAAAATAAAAAGTTGGAACCCAGCTGTTGTAGGTGAGTTGGAGAGGAAAGGGTAATCCTCCAAGGGAGGTCCCAGGTTCGAATATCCACCCTACCAAAAAGTTGAATTGGGCACCCAAAATCCAATTGATAATGTTGGTGTAGGTAGGGTCGGGTTCAAATATCGGGTGACTTTGATGGTGTAGAACCCCTTGGTCATGGTCTCTCAGACCAAGGTGGCCCCGCAAGGGATTTTTTGCTTAAAAAATAAAATAAAAAAGTTGGCCCTTTTCGAAAGCATATCAAACTTGGTCTTTAGGTTCTTAGGATTTCCCAACACCACTTGATACCAAGACCATTTTACCTTATATTTTGGGTCCAAAGCATCAATATTTTGAAGAATTTATACACTATCTAACTCCACCTCACCATTATCGATGCCATCAAGACTGCAATTGCTACCAGTTTTGATATTGCTACTAGACTTATTCCCACTGGCTTGTTCTTCGAAAGAAATAATTCTAGCTTAAGTTTGATCCACTGCATATTATCGTATCTCCTTGTCCAATTCTAGCTCTAGATTGCTCAAGTCCTTCATAAATAACTGTAGCAATTGCCTTGACACCACCAATGACATTTCATCTGACATTATGTGATCAATGAAAGCCTTAGCATTCTGAACATGATTATTGGATAGAATGAATGTGAGTATCATTTTATATTGTTTTATTTTTTTCCTCTGATCAATAATGGCTACTACAAATTGTATATCATTCATGATTTCACCCATAATTTTCTCAATCTACCATATCCATTCTTTTTTCTCACATTTCAATCTTTCTTATGAAAAATATCAATCTTCTCAACATTTACCAATTTCCTTTTAAATTTTTCTCTTCTCAAATATATTTTTTTAATAAATCCCTTTACATAGTTTCCCTTTTAAAAAATAAATACCTCCTTTCAATATTTTCTTCTAACTTCCTTTCCTTTCTTAATAAACTTAAAGAAAGCCCTTTCAAAATAATCTTAGTTTAAAATTTAATGTCTCACTTAATAATAACACTTTAATTTTTAAATGTCAGGCTCCAAACGTGTTAATAATAAGTGATTAACATCAATAGTAATATTATTTTTTATCCAAAAAAAAATTAACTTTGTGAAGGATTAGGGTATTTTTTCTTCTAAAAAACATCTCATTTTTTAGGAGCCATATCTTCGTGAAGGTTTATCTAATTCAATTGATTATTAAACCAACTTGTGTGGAATTTGAATAGTTTTAAAATAAGTGGTGATATGAAGGAATCTAATTAATATTGAGGAATATACAATCTTGTGAAGTCAGCCACCTAGAACAAGGGCAATGATGATTTTTCAAATTGCAAAAAAAAAAATTGCAAATATTTGTCAGCTAAGGTTCAGATGGTGGGAGGAGCAATGAAGGGATAAAAATTCAGTGAGGTAAGACATTCTATCTGGGCATAAAAAATTTCAGCTAAGTTTATTTTTTCCTTCTTTATCTTAGAAATTTTGCATGCAAATTATTTTAGATATTTATCAAATATTATATTCACTATAGGATATTCTGGTAAATTTTAGTTATTTTTAGTTTTCTTTCCATGGACCAATTTATAGCTAAATGTTTAGAATAATATCTAGTGGTATAGGTTAGTGATAAAACCACAGAGGACCGATCCTTGTTGCTCCAAGATAGGGTAATTTTTGGTAAATTTAATGGGTATTGGTAAGGGGCTTCAACCTTGAGAAAATGGATTGATAGGAGTTGGAAGTCTCCAAGAGTGATTCTAACCTTTCTTCCCAAATGTTTATTCCTATCCATTTTTTCTAGGGAATAAAGAGAGAGAATCATAAAATGGGGTCCTTAGTTTATGAGAAGAGTAGGACTCTTCCTTACCCACTAATATGAAGGCTTTTCACCTGAAATGTAAATCTATCCCTAGTACTAGTTTGGGTTAGGATGTATGGGTTGCTCATTGAATTTTAGGAAATAGATACCTTCAAGGCAATAGGAAGCACTGTAGGAGAATTCTTTGAGATTTTAGATACTACAAAATATGGATTCTTGGTTATTTATGCTCAAATTTTGGTCATGATTGATATAAGTAAAGCTTTACTAGAATCAATCATTCTTAAGTATGGGGATAAGATGTGGATCCAAACCATATATTTTGAAAATATATCTTTTATATGTAGAATATTTCATGAGGTGGGCATATTGAGAGATCATACCCTAATAAGAGTCCAAAAGAATCATATCATTACACCAAAAAAGGCTTTTAAGGGCGGCTAAAATATGACAGTTTTTAACGACAGTAAAACATCACCTCAATAGACCCTAAGAGGGTGGTTTTAAACCACCCTCACAAAAAAGCTTTTAACAATGTCTAAAAGATGATAGTTTTTTACAATAGTAAAAAATTGCCCTCTTAAGGTAGGTCTAAGAGGGAGGTTATACTCTTAGACCTTAATAATCACCCTAAAAAAATAATAAAAGATTTAGGCAAGAATTTTTATTTTTTTAGATTCAAGCAATATTTTTGATTTTTTAGGTTCATGGGCATGGGTAATTTGATGTTTCATTATGCACTCTAGATGGAATTCTATCCAAAAAAATATTTTGAATGGGGTGCCCATGATATGTTGGCCTCATTTACTACATTAGTTTATTAACAATAAATATATTATGGATGTTTGGAAGGTGGGACTGACTTTGAATGCAAATCAGAATGGAATTGTAGAGAAGGGGAAATTTACCAACATTTTTGAGATATTGGTGGTGGCTAAAGATGGTGTGGAAATTAGAAAGGTGACCATCACATTTAAAAGAATTGCAAGGGATATTGTGAAGTAAGATGAATCCTCGTATCATAGCTACCATATCTTTGTTGATGCCATGAAGAAAAAATCTGGTGATTAACATCTTATTGTCTATCATATATCTTAATTGCCATTGTGGCCTCTGTCATATTATTTATTTAGCAGATTGGATATTGTTTGTGAAAATTGACCTAAGTAGTTTTTTAATGTTTTTTTTCATTTCAACTGTCTATAGGCTTAGAAGCTTTTTGGAGAAAGGGTTTTATTTGCTTCAATAAGTATAAAATATCTTTATATTCAACACTTATCATACAGCATAAAGTGGGTATGGAATCTAAAATATAACATTCAACACATTGACTATAGTGGTTGATTTTATGAGGGTCTTCCTTTCTCTACCTCTTTTTAGAATATCTTACTTTTGCTATTTTAAAATTTAGAAACATAGATGTATGTGAAAAGCAATTAGACAAAGAACCATAGGATGAGATGCAATGAATCGGTGGATAAAATATCATTCTTAAAAGAGGAAAAAAATCACTAGATCGACACAAAATTAGCTCTTTCTTATACAAAATAAGTTACCATAGTTATATTTGCGTTTACATCTCCCGTATGATTTTGCAATAAGTTTTTTCACACAAAATTCACTCTTTCTTGTATAAACTAAGTTATAATAGTTTATATTGCTTTCACATGGAGACCTCCATACAATTTCTTATTGAAAAGGCTTTCACGTCGATAGCACCAAAACAGCCGGTGGTTATAGACCATTCTTTGCTTTCTTATTTTATACTTCCGAAGAATATTTCGTTTTCTCTTTTATGTCCAAATGAAATTGGTTTTATGTTTTAAAAAGCAGAACTACTGTCACACTGTATAGTTGGGAGGCACAAAAACAAAAAAAATAATTTATATCTTTTATATTGCTTTTCTCCTTGAATTTTCAAAGTTTGGACAGGTTTTTCTTTGTGAGTGAGTAACATCATACACGATTGGCACGCACTTTGAGTAAACATCAAGCCAAGGTTTTTCAACTAATCCTTTATTTTCCTTAACCTTTTGCACCTTCACTTTCACCTCGCTCTTACCTGAATTGTTGTCATACACAAAAAGTAATTTAAAACAAAAAGAGAGAGACAGAGTTTGATGTAGGGTAGAGGGTAGAGCTTCATTTTTAATGTCGGTGCCTTCCCCCATGCTCCCTTTTCCTTTCCCTTTCCCATTTTCCCAACCCCCCATGCATCCCCCTTTCCATTTGTTTCCCCTTTTCCCAACCCCCACGTGTCCCCCTCCTTTCCACACATTTTATCTTTTCCTAACCCCATGCATCCTCCCCTTTCTACGTGTCCCCCCATGCATCCTCCCACCATGCATCCTCCCATTTACCAATAGATATACTAGTTTAATGACTGATCTATCACATATGATGAGCACAATCAATTATACCCAAGCAATCTAATCTTCAAGCCAACATCACGTAGCCTTGTTTTGTTTACCAGACTTTGATGAATCACTGTGTTTAAAAGAACTTCTCGATTAATAAAGTATTCACACTTCTTGTGCCAACATGCTTTAAGCTCATGACTTTCCTATATTTTGTTTCTAACATGGTACAATAGGGTATTTATGCCTTCCTCTATCACATAGATATATTGTATCATGGTTATAGAAAGACTCTCCATATTAAGAATTAATTTGTTTTTATCTACAGATGTGTAAGCATAGAATACCAAGCTAGTTAATGGTAGATTAGATCTCAGGTATAGGAAAATAGTTGGAATAAAAGTGGCCTAACTATGGACCAGAATGGAAATATATAGGCAAACATAATCAATTGCACTTGTAAAAAATGAGAAACTTTTTACCATGTTAGCTACATGTATGCTATATTTATTTATTTTTTTCTCCCTTTTTACTCATTTTTCATTTATATTTTAGTTAATGGGGAGATTGTGTTAACCTGGGTCTGGAATTGACATCACTTACTTTCTTCTTTATTTTTATCAGATGTCTGTAAAATTATGGCTATGGAAATTATCATGAGGAATGATTTTATGTCATTTTAAGGTCAAGAGGAGTTAAATGCTTTCACAGGCTTGCAGACCTCGCATTCTGCTACTAGGGTTGTAGTGTTTTGCTTATGGAATTCAGTTTGACATCATCACTTGAAGCTACAATGATAGAGATGGAAATTTGTAAGTATTGGGTTTTGAATTTTACATTGTTACTACTTTTTATGCTAGTTTTGGATTGAAGAGGATATCTTGCAATTCAAAACATTCGAGTGACTAGTCTACAATTGCTCTAAAGGTGGGCTATTTTATTCATATTTCAAGTCATGAAGAAAATTTTAAAATAAAATTAATGAAAAACAATTGGTTTTAGAAAACATCATTCTTACATATGCCAATGACCTTGTTTAAGATTCTTCATGTGGGATTTGTTGTTAGGCATGCAGTACTTGCATCATTTGTTCCTAGATTTATCTTTATTTCTTGGATGGAGATCTTAATATGTACATTGCTTACATTTGTTTTCTAGCACTGATTCACCTTAAATATTTTAAAATTTCTCTAAATTTTCCAAAAAAAACCATTGATATGGTCATTTTAGTTTTTGGAATCCTTTTTATTGTTTATGACACATATTGAACATGTCCTAAAGTATTTATTAATCGATATATGTTCCAAAGTAGTTCAGTTTTGTACAAATACATGTTATTAGTCACATGTTAATATTCATAGGTTCAACTTATAAAAACTCATTTTTCATTTATATTTTAGTTAATGGGGAGATTGTGTTAGCCTGGGTCTGGCATTGACATGACTTACTTTCTTCTTTGTTTTATCAAATGTTTGTAAAATTATGGCTATGGAAATTATCATGAGGAATGATTTTATGTCATTTTAAGGTTGGGAGGAGTTAAATGCTTTCACAAGCTTGCAGGCCTCACATTCTGTTGTTGTTGGGGTTGTAGTGTTTTGCTTAAGGAATTCAATTTGACATCATCACTTGAAGCTACAATGATAGAGATGGAAATTTGGAAGTAATTGGTTTTGAATTTTATATTGTTATTAATTTTTATGTTGTATTTGAATCGAAGAGGATATCTTACAATTCAAAACTTTCAAGTGAAGCTACAATGATAGAGATGGAAATTTGGAAGTAATGGGTTTTGAATTTTACACTGTTACTACTTTTTATGTTGTATTTGGATCAAAGAGGATATCTTGCAATTCAAAACTTTCAAGTGATTGGTCTACAATTTCTCTAAAGGTGGGCTATTTTATTCATATTTCAAGTCATGAAGAAAAGTTTAAAATGAAATTAATGAAAAACAATTGGTTTTAGAAAACATCATTCTTACATATGCCAATGACCTTGTTTAAGATTCTTCATGTGGGATTTGTTGTTAGGCATGTAGTACTTGCATCATCTATTCCTAGATTTAACATCTTTGTTTCTTGGATGGAGAGCTTAGTCTGTACATTGCTTACATTTTTTTCTAGCACTGATTCACCTTAAAGCTTTTAAAATTTCTCTAAATTTTCCAAAAAAACCATTGATATGGCCATTTTAGTTTTTGGAATCCTTTTTACTATTTATGGCACGTATTGAAGATGTCCTAAAGTCTTTATTAATCGATCTATGTTCCAAAGCAGTTCAGTTTTGTACAAATACATGTTATTAGTCACATGTTAATATTCATAGGGTCAACTTATAAAAACTCATTTTTCATTTATATTTTAGTTAATGGGGAGATTGTGTTAGCCTGGGTCTGGCATTGACATCACTTACTTTCTTCTTTGTTTTATCAATTTTTTGTAAAATTATGGCTATGACAATTATCATGAGGAATTATTTTATGTCATTTTAAGGTTGGGAGGAGTTAAATGCTTTCACAGGCTTGCAGGCCTCACATTTTGTTGCTACTAGGGTTGTAGTGTTTTGCTTAAGGAATTCAATTTGACATCATCACTTGAAGCTACAATGATAGAGATGGAAATTTGGAAGTAATGGGTTTTGAATTTTACATTGTTACTACTTTTTATGTTGTATTTGGATCGAAGAGGATATCTTACAATTCAAAACTTTCAAGTGAAGCTACAATGATAGAGATGGAAATTTGGAAGTAATAGGTTTTGAATTTTACACTATTACTACTTTTTATGTTGTATTTGGATCAAAGAGGATATCTTGCAATTCAAAACTTTCAAGTGATTGGTCTACAATTGCTCTAAAGGTGGGCTATTTTATTCATATTTCAAGTCATGAAGAAAAATTTAAAATAAAATTAATGAAAAAAAATTGGTTTCATAAAACATCATTCTTTCATATGTCAATGACCCTATTTAAGATTCTTCATGTGAGCTTTGTTGTTAGGCATGTAGTACTTGCATCATCTTGGGTGGAGAGCTCAGTTTGTACATTGCTTACATTTGTTTTCTAGCACTGATTCACCTTAAAGCTTTTAAAATTTCTCTAAATTTTCCCAAATCCAATCCAAATAAGTTACAATGGAAACTTCAACTATACGCGGTTGCACTTAAATGGCCAAAACACTTCATTTTTCCTCGACATTTGTAAACCACCATTTTATTAAAATATAGTCATATGAGTCATAAGAAAAATAAAATTCATATTAGTCACCTATTTATCTACAAAATTTATGTAATAATAAACAATTATTCATGATAAACTACTAATATTCTCATGTAATAATAAAACTAGCTTTTCATGTGTTTTATATTTTTTTGAAAAGTAATAATAAGAGGGCGGTTTAAAACTGCCCTCTTAGGTTTATATATATATATATATATATATATATATATATATATATATATATATATATATATATATATATAAAGAGGGCAGTTTTTGAGGCGGTTTTTAATCACTGTCGTAGGACTCAAAATTTTTACGATGCCCTCATAGATGGTGGTTAAATAACCACTCTTAAAGGTCTTTAACGATGGTTAAAAAATACCCTTAAAGACCCTTTTTGGTGTAGTGTATGTAGAAAACTACAAGAGAAACTTACAAATTGATGCAGGAGCATCCAGCAGCACCTGATGCAGAAGCATCCAGTGGCAGGAGAGCCATCTTTGAATCGGCAAAAGTTTCTAAGTGCTTGCAAGAAGAAGTTGTCGCGATATCGCGACAGAAAATGTGTCGCGATATCGCGACACAAGTGGCAGAGAGAAGCTCGCGGGGAGAAGCTATCGCGATATCGTGACAGGAAATGTGTCACGATATCGTAACACAAATGGCAAAGAGAAGCCAGTGGGGAGAATCTATTGCGATATCAAGATAGAAGATGTGTCGTGATATCGCGACATAAGTGGAGCTTAGGAGCCAGCAACGAGAGGCTGTTGCGATATCGTGACAACAAATGTGTCACGATATCGTGACACAAAATGGAGAACGAAGCCAGTAGGGCCAACTGTCGTGATTTCATGACGGGTCTCATGGGAGAAGCAAGGATGCCAAGGATGTTGCAATTTCGTGACATGTCACGATTTCGCGACCCAAACAGGCAAGAGGAAGCCAAAAGCTAAGATGTCATGATTTCATGACCCAAAGGCAAGATGAAGAGCGAAAGAGGAATATGTCATGACATGTCACCATTTTGTGACCCATAAAAGAGAGAGAAGGTGCAGAGGAGAAGATGTCGCAATTTTGTGACATGTCGCAGTTTTGCGACCCACTAAGGAGAGAGAAAGCGAGGAGAAAGAAATGTCATGATTTCGTGACAAGTCGCAGTTTCATGACTAGAAGGCGAAGAAGGAGCCAGAGGAGGATAAATGTCATGATTTCGTGACATGTCGCATTTTCACGACCAGAAGGCGGAGAAGGAGCCAAGGAAGAAAGATGTCGCGATTTCGTGACATGTCGCATTTTCACGACCAGAGGGCAAGCGAAGGAGCCAAAGGAGGAAGATGTCATGATTTCATGACATGTCACATTTTTGCGGCTAGAAGGCGAAGAAGAAGCCAACAGAGGAAAATGTCACAATTTTGTGACATGCCACATTTTCGTGACTAGGAGGCGAAGAAGGAGCCATCAGAGGAAAATGTCATGATTTCGTGACATGTCGCATTTTCATGACTCGAAGAAGCGAGAGGAAGCAGAGAGGAGAAGATGTCGCAATTTCATGACATGTCGCATTTTTGTGACCCGAAGAAGAGAAAGGAGGCGAGGGAGAAAAATGTCGCGATATCATGACATGTTGCGATATCGCGATCGAAAGAGAAGAAGAAGAGGAAGAAGGAGAAGATGTCGCGATATCGCGACATGCTGCATCTTCAGGGACCGTTACAAGATGACATCATTGAGTGACATGTGGCAGCACAAGATCAACATGTGGCATCAAGGTGCAGCGAAAGTAGGTGAATATGAAGAGATGCGAGAAACAAAATGAACAGTCATGGCAAAAATGAATCGAAGGGCCGATAGGTGAATACGATGAGTCATGCGAAAGTATAAAAGGCCAATCATAGGCATGCATGAGGGGTTGGGAAATAGAGAGTTGCACAGTCAAGGCAGAGGCCACTCGGATCGACTAGAGTGCATTTTATTTCTAGAGTGAAAATTCTTCCTGGGAGCACAGGCAGACCGTCGAACGTGAGGCAGCTTGCATCAGGGAGAAGTAAATTATGCCTGCGGGCTAGTGTTGCAGAGTTAGAGAATATTTGTGATTGAGGGTGAGAGAACTGTGCCTGTGCACCAGTTTTTATAAATCCTACGGGCTGTAAATGTAATCTTTGCAAGTTATTAATAGAACATTTGGGTTTGATTTCTTGTAAAGTTATTACCAATTTTTTGCATGAAAATTCAGATTTCAAGGTTTTTTTTTTTAGTCCCCATCAAGTGGTATCAGAGCCAGAAGATTCTGAGTGTGTAGTTTGCACCAGGATCTATGGGGGAAAAGCGAGGAAGAATGCCTCTACCAAGAAAATGTGGTGATGGAAGAAATGTGGCATAGGATGAAGATTTTAGAGTGTTGCAGAGGCAAGTGCAAGCCCTGCAAGAGGAAATGCTCAGGATAGATTTTCTGAAGCAAGTGAAAGCCCTACAAGAGAAGCTGTGTAGAAGGTGTGAGGAAAAACAGAAAAGAAGAATAGGTGGAAGAGAAGATGAAGTGCTTCAGAAGTTGAAGCCATTGAAGGCTATAGACGAGGAGGTGGGCAGTAGTGCCAGAAGTGAAGATCACTTCTCCACCAACCCCAAGTGTCTGATGTAGGAGCATCCAGCAGCACCTGATGCAAAAGCATCCAGTGGTAGGAGAGCCATCTTTGAGTTGGCAAAAGTTTTTAAGTGCTTACAAGAAGAAGCTGTCGCGATATCGCGATAGAAAATGTGTCACGATATCGTGACATAGGTGGCGGAGAGAAGCCTGTAGGGAGAAGCTGTCGCGATATCGCGACAGGAAAGGTGTCGCGATATCACGACACAAATGGCAGAGAGAAGCCAACGAGGAGAATTTGTCATGATATTGCGATAGAAGATGTGTCACGATATCACGACACAAGTGGAGCTGAGGAGCCAGCGGGGAGATGCTGTTGCGATATCGCGATAGCAAATGTGTCACGATATCGTGACACAAAATGGAGAACGAAGCCAGTAGGGCCAACTGTCATGATTTCATGACAGGTATCATGGGAGAAGCAAGGATGCCAAGGATGTCATGATTTTGTGACATGGCATGATTTCGTGACCCAAAAAGACGAGAGGAAGCTAAAAGCTAAGATGTCATGATTTCATGACCCAAAGGCAGGATGAAGAGCGAAATAGGAAGATGTCGTGATGTCGTGACATGTCACCGTTTTGCGACCTGCAGAAGAGAGAGAAGGCGTAGAAGAGAAGATGTGATTTCGTGACATGTCGTAGTTTCACGACCCGCCAAGGAGAGAGAAAGTGAGGAGAAAGAAATGTAACGATTTCATGATAGGTCAGAGTTTCATGACCAGAAGGCGAAGAAGGAGCTAGAGGAGGAGAAATGTCGCGATTTCATGACATGTCACATTTTCGTGACCAGAAGGCAGAGAAGGAGCCAAAGGAAGAAAGATGTCGTGATTTCGTGACATGTCGCATTTTCACGACCAGAGGGCAAGCGAAGGAGCCAAAGGAGGAAGACATCACGATTTCATGACATGTTGCATTTTCATGGCCAAAATGCAAAGAAGAAGCCAACGGAGGAAAATGTCACGATTTCGCGACATGTCGCATTTTCGTGACCAAGAGGTGAAGAAGGAGCCATCAGAGGAAAATGTCACGATTTCGTGACATGTCACATTTTTGTGACCCGAAGAAGCGAGAGGAAGCAGAGAGGATAAGATGTCATGATTTCATGACATGTCGCATTTTTGTGACCCGAAGAAGAGAAAGGAGGCGAGGGAGAAAAATGTCACGATATCACGATCGAAAGAGAAGAAGAAGAGGAAGAAGGAGAAGATGTCGCGATATCGCGACATGCTGCATCTTCAGGGACCGTTATAGGATGACGTCATTGAGCGACACGTGGCAGCACAAGAACAACATGTGGCATCAAGGTGCAGCGAAAGCAGGTGAAGACGAAGAGACACGGGAAAACAAAACGAACAATCATGGCAAAAACGAATCGAAGGGCCGACAGGTGAAGACGATGAGTCACACAAAAGTATAAAAGGCCAATTAGAGGCATGCACTAGGGGTTGGGAAATAGAGAGTTACACAGTCGAGTTACAGAGTTGAGGCAGAGGCCACTCGGACTGACTAGAGTGCATTTTCCTTCCAAAGTGAAAATTCTTCCTGAGAGTATAGGCAGACCGCCGAACGTGAGGCATCTTGCATTGGGGAGAAGTAAATTATGCTTGCGGGCTAGTGTTGCAGAGTTAGAGAATCTTTGCGATTGAGGGTGAGAGAACTATGCCTGTGTGCCAGTTGTTATAAAGCCTATGGGCTGTAAATGTAATCTTTGCAAATTATTAATAGAACATTGGGGTTTTATTTCTTGTAAAGTTATTACCAATTTTCTGCGTGAAAATTCAGATTTCGGGGTTATTTTTTTTTTCTATTCCCCATCACAAATGGATATGGATGAAGATGGTTTTCAACTTTCAAAAAATAGATATAGAAAAATGAAAGCAAATAAAAAATGGAGACTAGTAAGGAATGATATTGGATGAAATACCAATTATTTTGAAGCTTTAACCTATGAAGAAAAAGTAGATCAAAGCTTAGAGGATATTGTACAACAGGTTCAACATATTAATAAGGAACTGTCTATTCAGAATGATCTTGATTTAGGGATAAAAAATCTTGATGAACCTAAGGAATGTGTCTCATCAAAATTTAAAGACTCTCTTGAAGTACCATGCACCATTCAGGAGAAAAAAATTGGTAAATAAAATGCAGTGTTAGATGTTAATACCTCTACCATTAATAAAAAAATACCAAAAAATGAGTAGGACAAGTCAAAATATTTTGTAGTAGAGCTAGGAGAGGATAAATCTCATTAAAAATGAATTTGTGAAAGAATATTGAGGAATAGAATAATAAGACCTACTCCTGATATAGACAAGGCAAAAAGAGGAAAACCCTCGAATTATCAAGCAAGATCTAGGAAAACAAGAGCAAACATAGAGAAAGGAACATAAATTAAGTTGATTGAACTTCTCTTTCCCAAACAACAAAATGATATTGGTAATTCATAGGCAGGGATGATAGATACTAATGAGACATGATTATCATCTCAAGAAATATAAGGGATGCTAATTCCTCCTCAAATTAGAGGTGTATCAAGGACCTTTTTTAAAGTAAAAATCCTGATATTCTTTGTATCCAGAAAACTAAAATGACAAAATAAGTTTCAAAAACTATGAAAGTAGTATAGGCAAGATTTGAATGGGATGCTATGGATTCTGAAGGAGTGATAGAGAATTCTAACTTGTTGGAATCCTACTTGAACCTCCTGTGTAACCATTCATAACATAAGACATTGGTTAGCCTCTTTAGTCACATGCTACTTTGCAGATATTCATTTCATCCTTATCAATGTCTATGGTCCTACAACTCAGTTAGGCAAATTAGAAGTTTGGAGTGGGATTAAAGCCTTTATGAGAAGTAAAGACCAAGAAATCTAATTCATGATCATAGGATATTTTAATGCCATAACCAAGCTAGATGAAAAAATTGGGAGAATTAGGAAATTAATCCAAAGTATAAGATATTTCTTAGCTTTTATTCAAAACAATAATCCATGGGAGGTTGGGTTTAAAGTGTTAGATTTTGATGATATATATTAAATGAAATACAACCACAAGATCTAAAATGAGCAAGCAATACTAACTATATAATAATGGTAATATAACATGCTAGAAAACTATATGAGAAAATTTTGCAATAACTCAAAAAATAGCCATTAATGAAAGCTCACAAAAATAATACAATGTAATATAATGAAAGTATTAAACACTCCAAAATTCTTGTATGATCTAAATTGTATCTACCTTCTCTTCTCATCACTATGTTGTACTATTCTATATGCTTCTCTCTTACATTCTCTCCTATATATGCTTCACTCTATCAAAGGCTGATAAATAGAGAGATATGAGACTTTGCCTTTCACCTACCTATGAATCTTCATATTCCTATTCTATGACTCATGTACATATGGACTACAAGCACATTTACATCATTGCACATTCTAACACTTGTGAATTTATTTTTTTTTGAAAAAAATGAAAACTTGTATTAATACAAAGACCAGATACAAGCGGGAGGGAACACATCCCGACCCAGAGCCAAGAGCAACACAACAAGGGCAGCGCACAAAGGCAACACTAGTATCCATAGGGCACAGAGAACAACCGGCGCGAAAAGGCGACATGTCGTGAAAACGTGACATGTCACAAAATCACGACAGGCAAACCCGTTACGGCCACTTCGGCGCCAACAGTCACGATAATGTGACATGTCGCGAAATCGTGACATGTCACGAAATCGCGATAGGAAGGGCCCTCAACAGCCATTCACAGAAAGCATCACAAAAACATGACGAAAAAACTAAACAACAGTCATGCCACAAAAGGGTCGCGATATCGCGACAAAAAACCAACCAGTCGCAAAAGAGCCAAACATTGCCGCGAAATCACGACAAAAAAGCCAAGCTGCATCCAATTAGCCAACCTGTTGCGAAAACGTGACACAATACCACCTTTGAATAGCATCTTCAAGAGAGGCACAATATCGCTAGCAAAGCCCAACAAGAGCCACGACAATGCAACATGGTGCGATATCGGGCAAGAATTTTGCCAAAGGCCAGGAAGGCACAACCTGTCGCGAAATCGTGACAAAAACCCACTCGTTGCCACGACAGCGCTACAAGTCGCGATATCGCGACAATTTTCCACCCAACCGCCTAAGTGCCAAACGTGTCGTGAAATCGCGACAAGAATACCATGCAGCTTCCAAATCTCAAACTTGTCACGAAAACGCGACGAAATATTAACTTTGCTTTTTAACTTCATGAAGGGAATGAGAGCGCGGCAAGAACTCCACACGGACCATGAAAGCGATACAGGTCACGATATCACGACCTATCGCGATATCGCGTGTCGCAAAATTGTGACATGTCGCGATATCGCGGCACGCGATATCGCGACATGTTGCGATATCGCGGCACGCGATATCGCGGCACGCGATATCGCGACATGTTGCGATATCGCGTGCCGTGATATCGTGTGTCGCAAAATCGCGACATGTCACGATATCACGGCACGCGATATCGTGACATGTCGTGATGTCACGACAGAAACCCACCAGAGGCCGCAGAGGCTCAACCTGTCACGATATCGCGACAGCAACCAGCCAGAGGCCGCGACAGCACTACATGTCGTGATATCGTGACAAAAGGGACCCTTAGCAGAAAAAACTTTGCACATTATTTCAAAAATTGTTCAAGGCCTTGTCTGATCTCGGCATCCTCCACAGACATATTGATATGCAGATGCATCCCAACCTCTCTCTCAGCACCCATCTTAGCAAGGAAATCAGTCGCTTTATTGAGAGATCTACTAGCATAAACAGGTATCACATCCTCAACTTCCTTCCAAAGCTCTATAATTTGGAGCTTGTGAATTTATTACTTTAGTGCATTTATTACATTGCATAAAGTAAATACTCAAACCTTAATCTAAGACACTCTCCTAATCTAATGATGTACCCAAGGTGGTACATTGGCATGTACCAAATAATGTAATATATTCCAACACCCCCCTGTATTACATTATTTGGGTATTGAAGACTTTAGTCTTCAATATGGTCTTCATCCTGGTTCTAGAATTGGAACTCTTCTTTTCTGCTTTCTTCATTTTGCTCCTTGTTTGTATCCTGATCAAGTAAATAATTAGTATCTTCATGAAATACTATTTTAGCAAAAATAGCTTTGACTTCATGTTCATCTATAGGTTCTTCCAGTTCCTAAATTTCTTGAATTTCTTGAACTAGGTGTCCTTTTTGTTTTCCTTCTCTATATTGTAGTTGAGGAAGATTGTATTGATTCTAAGAGGTATATGGATGTTGAAACTATTGTTGATGTGGATTATATTGGTTCTGATATTGTCTTGGTTGGAATTTATTTTTTTTACTGATTTCTTGGATTGAATCTACAATAATTTGTACTATGTCCTTTCTTTCTGCATACTTGACAATATCTACTATTCCATTTAGATCTTCCTTTTGAGAATGAGGTAATGTTTACTTGTGGGTTATCTTTTGAGACTAAGGCATTGTTAGTCATTTCATATTTTACTAAATTTTCCACCTCATATTCTTGTAGGATATTGACTAACTCATCAAATGATGTATCTTTACCTAGAATTTGTAAATATGTGACTAGATGCTTGTAGCTATCTGGAAGTGCTCTTAGGATTACTTGAACAAGAAACTTATCTTCAATAGTTTCTCCTAAGGTTAATAATTTTCCTTTTATATCTGCTACTTTCCTTAGGAATAGTTCTATACTTTTGCCACTATTAACTTTTAGAGAATGTAATTGAGTTTGAAGATTTAGGATAGTGGCTTTGTTCCTTCCTTCGAATATCTTGGCTAAATTTTTCCAAGCTTCTGTAGAAGTTGTTGCGAAACTAATGTATGGTTGTATTTCATCTATAATTGCAAAAGTTATTATCATGAGTGCTTTTGCTTCATTTTCTTCAAACTTCTGAATCTCACTATCTCCTGTAGTAGGTTTAGTTTTTTCTCCTTTAACAATATCCCAAAGCTTTTCAACTATCAATATTGACCTCACTTTGTTTTTCCATGAAGTGTAATTAGGTCCTTTAAGTAGTTGGGATTCTGAAAGTATGAATTTGTTTGTAGCCATAATAATACTTGTAGACTACCTTATATCTCCCTAGTTTTGAGTATGTGATCAAACTTGATAAAATATTTTCTAATCTCAAGTTTTGTAGAACCCCTTATATCTCCCTAGTGTTTTGAGTGTACTATAGTTTTGATAAAGTGCTTAGCTTTCTTTAGATTTATTTTGAGTTGAATCCCTAATGTTCAACTTCTATTTTTCACCTTATTTCTCCCTATTTGTGAAAGCTAGAAATAATTTTAATGCACTTTCAATTTTGATAATGTTCTCTATTTTCCAAGACCCTATAGTTGGATTCCTTTTGTCCCTTCAATTTGTATAAGAGACTAGTATCAACAATAATTTTCCAACTTTCAAGCAATTCTATGTTTTGCTTCCTATATCCTTGAATTAATGATATGGTTTCTAAATTTCAAGATTTTTAATTTGGTGTTGAACTCCTTATATCTCCCTAATTTAGAAATTTAGAAAATGATAATATTTGCAAAAATAATGCTTCAATTTCAAGGTAGAAAACCTTATATCTCCTAGTTTAATTATTTGCAAATATTTTGATAATTGAATCTCAAATAATGCAATTTGAAATAGCTCTTAAAGATATAATCCCCTTGCTTTAATTGCTTTCTAAACCATCAATGATTAATCTAAGGTTGTAATTTCCTTATATCTCCATGCAATAATTAGCTAAACTTAACCTTAGAAATAATGTACCTTATATCTCCTTGCACTTGATGGAAAGCAAATATTAATTCAATGTAAATATACCTCTCTTTGATGTGATGCGCTACGTGCTGATTGGTTTCTTCCTTGACTGCACTTTCAAAGCTTTTGAATGTTGTATTCTCCTCAGTCTTCAAGGTATGACACTATGCATTAATTGCACTATGTTCTATGGTGCACTCTAGATTATCCTCTTCTCCCTTCAATGCTCTTTGACCTGTGGAAGCTTGATATGCATGCTCTTCTCAGGCAAGGCTATTAATACTTCTCTATCTCCCTTTGGAATGCATGCCACATGGCATTTACGTTGCCCTTGAATATAGATCTCCTTGTTAGGTGGTGCAGGGATGTTATAGTCTTTAGAATACATTGATTTAGGTGGCGCAAGTGTTATCTCTCCTTATGGACATTGAAGTAATGATATTTTATTCTTTTCTTGCTTGAATGGAGTGTTACTTCAGACTTGGATGCTCTTCTCCTTGCACATGCATTATATTTTTGAGGTATTACTAAGAATTCATAGGTGCTCTTCTCCTTTGTGCCAAATGGCACAAGATTCCTTTGTTTGGTGTGGCAAGTGGAGGCTTCTTCCCTTGCATGTAACCAAGCACTCAATATCCCTTATCTCCTTAATGCTCTTGCCAACTCCTTGCAAGTTGTTTGGCTTCTCTTGCAATAGCAATGTGCTTTCTCCAATGTATGGTGGCTCCTCTCCAATGAAGGTGGCTCCTCCTATGGTGTTTCAATGCTCTCTTCTAGGTGGTTATTCATCCAAGCTTCTCTCCTCTTTCACTTGGGTAACACTCCTTGCTACTTGTATCTTTGTTACGTTATTCTCCTTGCAACTTGCACCTTAGTTGCATTATGTTGTCCTTGCTATTGGTGCTATGTTATCCTTACTTAGTCTCCTTTCTTGTTGCAGGTTCCTTTTGCACTATGAGCATTGCCTTCATGGGACTATGGCATCGTATTTGGTATCTTTAGACACCTTGAATAAGATGATTTTGAGCCCTTAGTTGGCCCTTTTCCCTTTGCTTCATAGCTTCTTCCTTAGACTGGATAATACTGTCACTTGATGACTACAACTAAATTTACTATAAACTAAGATAGAATACCTTAGTTGCACCTAGATTTTGAGACTTTCTTAGTCTCTTTATGTAGCTTTCTTCCTTGTCTTTAGTAAGGTGACACCTTCTCTATTCCTTGGTGGTTGTAGTGCTCCTTTGGCGGCTTCTCTTCACCAAGACTTGTTGTAGCTTTACCTGTGTTTAATGGTGGATTCAATGTTGCCTTCTCCTCCTTGGAAACTCTCTCCTAAGTCTCCTTGCTTGGTTAACTTTCCAATGATGATTCCAAGATTTTTAATCATGCAAATACTATACCTTTTGGATGGCTATGCTTTGCACTATTGTATATCAAATCTATGCTTGAGAATAATGTCTTCTTTGCTTTCAATAGATAGTAGGAAGTTGATATTATTATTTTCCTTTGAAAAATATCTAACTCCTCTTTCTTATGTGTAGGTTTTACTCCTTGTAAAAAACTATCTTCTACACTTCCTTGAAGACTTAAACTAGAAACCTTCCTTTTGCAACTTTAAACCTTGAATTTGGTGCTTAATAAAACTTAATAATAAGATAAATATAAATGTTCAATTAATGAACCTTTTGCACCAATGTTGCATACCTTTTTTATCTTTGTATGGTGATGGATTTCTTGGTGATTTGGATCACCTAATTGCTGCTCCAAGTTTGATAAATTTGCAGCTTCAATTTGTATTACTTTGCTTCTTTAAACTAGTCTATTTTGTAGCTCTTCTTGCTGTTCAAATCAGCTCCTTAACTCTCCCAATTTGCAGCTTTGTAACTCCTTTAACTTGCTACTCAAAATTATGGTTTTGTGGCTTCAAATCTCCTCCAAGTAGCCTTCTTGAATTCTGAAAATTAGTAGCTATTAATGCTTCCCAAATGCTGCCTTCTAACTATCCTTGAACTCTAAAATTTTTAGGTTCTCATGCAACCTATTTCTCCTCCGATATGCTAAATAAAATTTATTAAATTGGTTGTCCTCAAATTTCTCTAATCTGGTGGCCTCTTCTAGCTCCTTTCTCCTCTAGTCTCCTTGTCAAATTTTGACTTCAATATTGGCCTATTTTCTGGCCTTCTTCTCAATAATTTGAATGTCTTGAGGTCTTTGGAAATCCTTTCTAGAATTTGGCAAAATTCTTGCCAAATATTTATTTCTTTTGGGCTTGTTTTTGGATGGTGATAATTGTCCCAAATTCTTCTCTATCAGGAACTTCTCCTTGCTATCAATCTTCTCACTTGAGTTCTCCTCAAATATCCTCCAATGGCCTTCTTCAAATTCTCCAATGAGGCTTTCCTAGCCTTCTCCTTCTTTCTCCTTTCAGCCTTTCTTGAGACCTCTTCTCTTGGGTCTTTAATTTCTATAACTTCTAAAATATTCAATAGGACTTTTCTAGTCCTCTATCTTCAATCTTCAATCTTCCAAATCTGGAAGTTCTTCAATGAGACCTTTCTCTTGGGTCTCCTCCTTCTAGAGCTGCTTTCTTCTTTCTTCACTCTGAAGTCTTCAATATTCATATTTCTATGAGGACCTCCTTCTTGGTTCTCCTCAATCTTCAATATGCAATGGGACCTTCTTCCTTAGACCTCCAAAATCTTCAATCTTCAACTTGTTGCTTCAAGTGTTGGATTGATTCTAAAGAAGATATTCTTCCTAGCTCTTGTAGGAAGCTTCTCAACTTTCTTTGAATCTCCTCTTTTCTACAACAAAGTATTAGAAAATGATAATAGTAATTTCTTTAAATCTATAGATAATGAATCTTCACTAGTTGATTTGTCAATCTAGTGGAATCAATGTTGAGTCCTAGTCTTCACAAGTTTTTTGCAACTCTGTGGAAAGACTCTAGCCAAATGCAATTTCAAAAATTTTGAAAATGAGATTTCCTATCTCCTCTCAATATCTCTTGTGGCTCTCTCTATTTCCTATCAATCTACCTTGTGCTCTGATACCACTGTTAGCTTTTGATGATATATATTAAAGGAAATGCAACCACAAGATCTAAAATGAGCAAGCAATGTTAACTATATGATAATGGCAATATAATATGCAGGAAAACTATATGAGAAACTTTTGCAATAACTCAAAAAATAGCCATTAATGAAAGCTCACAAAAATAGTACAATGTAATATAATGGAGGTCTTAAACACTCCAAAAATTCTTGCATGATCTACATTGTATCTACCTTCTCTTCTCATCACTATGCTCTACTATTCTATATGCTTCTCTCTTGCATTCTCTCTTTTGCTTCACTCTATCAAAGGCCTATATAGAGAGAGATATGAACCTTGGCCTTTCACCTACCTATGACTCTTCATCTTCCTATTCTATGACTCATGTACATGTGGACTACATGCACATTTACATCATTGCACATTCTAACACTTGTGCATTTATTACATTGCATAAAGTAAATACTCAAACCTTAATCTAAGACACTCTCCTAATCTAATGATGTACCCAAGGTGGTACACTGGCATGTACCAAATAATGTAATATATTTAAACTTGAAGAAGACAACTATACATGGACCAACAATAGGAGAGGCTAGAACCTAATAGAAAAAAAATAGACATATGCATGCTATCATATCATTGGCTAGATGAAGATATTTGTGCTAAAATTAATACCTTAACAAGGATTGGTTCATATCACTGGCCAATAAGAGTTAAAATGGTGGTAAGTGAATTCAAAAAAAGATCATATTTTACATATGAGCAGATGTAGGAAGACCATCCACATTTTTTTGATATGATAGCTGGAATTATTCAAGAAATAATGGACTGTATGCACTTTCAAAACAAATTAAATCAATGAAATCTAAATTAAAAGGATGTAACAAGAACACTTTTGAAAATATTTTTTAGAATAAATATGAACTAAAAGATAAATTTTTGAAATTAAAATAAGGTGATCATAATAATCCAAGCTTAGAGGAAAGGGATATGCTTAGTGAATATCATAATATTTTTTGATTAAGGAAGAGAAATTTTGGAGATTAAAATCAATACAGACTTGGTTAAAAGGAGATGAAAATACAAATTTTTTTTATAGGATGGCTATAGTACATATATCAACATCTAGAATTAATAGAATTAAATTAGGAGATGGGGTTTGGATTGAAGACTAGAGTAAAATTAGAAAAGAGGCAAGGTATTTTTACCAAAATAATCTAGGATCAGAGAAGTCTAAAGTTCTTAATGATAAACTTCGACAAGTACCTTTAGTTATAATGAATGAAGACAATAGAAAACTGATGGATCCTATTACTCTAGAAGAATTTTATTTAGCTCTTTTCTCTTTTAATAAGGATAAATCCTCATGTTTGGATGGGTTATCTAAAAAATTTTACCAATATAATTAGGATATAGTGAAGCATTCATTATTGGTGGTAAAGGAACAGTCTAGGGTAAAAAAATACATACCTTATAAAATTAATGCAACACATATTACCCTAATTCCAAAATAGAAGGATGCTGAATTGTTTGATTCATTTATACCCATAAGCCTATGTAATATGACATATACGATTATCTTCAAAGTGATGGTGTATCGATTAAGGTCATTGTTAGAAAAAAATATTTCAAAAGAGCAAGGAGGATTTGTGAAAGGAAGAGATTTCGTATGGGATCATAGTAGCTCATGAAGTTATACATTCAACAACTTCAAGAAAAGAGAAAGCAATGATCTTAAAACTTGATATGAGTAAAGGCTATGATAGGGTTAAATGGGATTTTATTTTTGTAGTATTAGAAAATTTTGGATTTGGGAATAAATGGGTTAAAAGTATTAAATCTTGTGTCTCTACAATTTCATAATAATGTTGAATAGTGGGTTAGTAACATAATCATTTAAAGCCAAGAGAGGTCTAAGACAGGGAGATCCTCTATCACTGTATTTATTCATTATTATGGCAGAGGTTTTGGGTAGGAACTTGAAGAAGGATAATAAATATGGGCTTATAAGTGGACTTAAGGCTAGTAATAACATCAACAACATCACCCATCAATAGTTTGTAGATGATACAACCCTTTTTGGGAGGGCAAGAATAAATGAGGCTAGAGCTTTGAATAACTTATTAAAGGAATATGAAAGAGCATTAGGAAAAAAATTAATAGGAAAAAATCCAAAATTTACTTCCCAAACACTCCAACTAAAATAAAAGTAGGGATTTGTAGGTTACTTCAAATGGAGGAGGTAAATTTTCCAAAAACTTATGTGGGGATGCCTTTATTTGAGGGGAGAATGAGGATAGAATTATGGAATCTTTTTTTTTGTAGATAATAAGGGGTTGTACTCGAGTCCCCAATCCTTGACAAATTACACCTCTCTTCTTTAGAGCTTACGATTTTACAAATAGATACACTTCTCATATCAATTGAGATGCTATAGCTAAAAACCTACATCACTTTACATAAAATATTTGAATTCTTGATTTTCAATTTCTAGATCTTTTCAATTTTTTGTATGAATACAAATATTCTAGAATTCAACATCCTTCTTGATATTTTTCTATAGTAGCCTTCACAGAACTAAAAATTCACCTCTAGTATATATGCATTGCATCTTAGTAGAGTAATATTTCCAAAACATCGCACTATCATAGTCCACTTTACCAAATATGGATTGCTAGTTTCCTTCTTGAAACACAAGTGCAACCACAAAAATTATAATAAATAGTTTATATGAAAACACATTATTGTTATAAAATAAAGCAAATATTACCAATGGAAAATATTAAAGTAAATCTTAATCATTATTTGATTTAGGCTATCAACATTTTACTACTTCCTCTAACCAAGGAAAGGAAAATTTAACTTCATGATCCTCAATTGAAACCCCTCTATTGGCTAGCCTATCTGCACATTTGTTTCCTTCCCTTAATGTATGTGTAAACCTGATTTCTTTAAACTCTTTAGCAATAGCTTGAATTTCCATAATTATCTCTTGTGTGTTCCCTGAAGCCTTTGCTTTCCTCAAAATTGTATTTATTACTATGATAGAATCACCTTCCATCCATACTCTATTCCATTTTATTTTTTTTCATATTTTTAACCTTTCTAAAGCCACCCAAGCTTCAACTTCATTATTTGTCTTAAATCCACTATTGAAATCATAATGAGACAAAATCTCTCCTATATAATTTCTAATTATTCCTCCTCCCCTACTAGTCCTGTACTTCCTTTAGATGCTCCATAAAAATTCAATTTTACCAACTCCACATCTAGTGGTTTCCACTTTATATTCATTTCCTTATTTTTTCTTCTCTTATACCCAACGTCATAATTCCATTTAATGACTTGACTCCATCTGTAAATGCTCTATACTTCCATATTAGGGACTAGGTGGGTTGATAGGGTTGGTTTATACTCCTTTATGGCTAAACATATCTTACTTTTCATTACCTTTAAACTACTTTCCTTTCCTTTAAATATTATTCTATTCCTTTCTAGCCTTACAATCTCAAGTATTGTATATTTTGATATATCACATATTCTCTATAAAGAATCACTTTTAGAAGTGCTTTACCATTGCTTTAACCATTCTTCGATTTTGTCATTCATCACCATGCATTTACCAAACATAGTAAGAATCTATTTCCATAGTTTCTATATTATTAGGAAATATTCCAAGAGATGGTCTATACTCTCCTCCTCCTTTTTACAAATAACACATTAAGAGGGGCCATGAAAACCCCTTTTCATAAGGTTATCCTAGGATAAAATTATTCTATGAACTACTAGCCAAACAAACATTTTGACTTTAGGAATGCTTTGGCTATCCCAAATATCTCTCCATATTCTTGTGATATTACTATTTTGTTGGTGCTTTACAATATATCCACTTCTTCTTGTGTATTCTCTTGAGCTATTCAACTCCCAAATAATTTTTTCTTGGCTCCCCTTAGAACAATAATAGTTGTTATCTTTATCCTCAATTGCCTCCTAGCATCAATGTCTTGTATACTTATAAAAAAAATATTCTTTCCATTTGTATCTTCCTTCCTGATCCTTGTACAAAATGTTTGAAACCATATCACCATATTTATCTCGAAGCAATCTGATTCAAGGTTTCAAAATTGGATCCAAATTGAGTGGCTTTTTATCACACCAAGTATCCATCCAAATAACTTTTTTCTCTCTAGTTTCCACCACCTATCTTAAACATTTAATCATTAGATCAATAGGTTTTTTTAAACCATTTCAAAGAGAAAAACCATTTTATAGAGAGAATGCATTAAATATTAAACTTGGGTCATTGGGCTCAACATACTTAGAATACTTCTTTCTCATTGTCATTGACTCTCTTTGTTCAATATCTAAATTAATTTTCCTCTAAGAGCTAAGTTTACATATGTAAGATATCTTAAACCAAGACCTCCCCTAGTTTTATCATCACACACCTTGCTCCATTTCACCAAGGGAAATTTACTTTTATCATGTAAACCTTACCATAAAAAGGATTGAATAATATAGATTAAACTTTTTCAACTAATTTTGGCATAGTATACAATAACATATAATATATTGGAATGGCCTGTAAGATTAACTTGATTAACTGCACTCTTCCTGATAAAGATAACCATCTACCTTTACAAGTTAGTAGTTTATTATGAACTTTACAAATAATTGGATTCCATAATTCTATCCTCATTCTTCCCTCAAATAAAGGTATCCCTAGATAATTTGTTGGTAAATATACCTCATCCATTTGAAGTAGCCTATAAATTCTTGCTTTGATATTAGTTGGAGTGTTAAGGAAGTAAATTTTAGATTTTTTCCTATTAAATTTTTGCCCTGATGCTCTTTCGTATTGCTTTAAAAAGTTATTCAAATCTCTGGACTCATTTATCCTTGCCCTTCTAAAAAGGGTTGTATCATCTACAAATTATTTATGGGTGATGTTGTTGATGTTATTACTAACCTTAAGTCCACTTATAAGCTCATTTTTTTAAACCTTATTTAAGTTCCTACTCAAAACCTCTGCCATAATAATGAACAAATAAGGAGATAGAGGATCTCCTTGTATAAGGCCTCTCTTGGCTTCAAAATATTCTATTACTAATCCATTGACCAACACTGAATAAGAAACTGTAGAGACACAAGATTTAATACATCTAACCCATTTCTTCCCAAGTCTAAACTTTTCTAAAATTTCAAACAGAAAATATTATTTAACCCTATCATAGGCTTTACTCATATCAAGTTTTAAGATCATTGATTTCTCTTTTACTAAACCTGCTGAATGTATAACTTTATGACCTACTATGATCTTATCCAGAATTTGTCTCCCTTTCACAAATCCTCCTTGCTCTTCTGAAATAATTTTGTTTACCAATTGCCTTAACCGATTTTCCATCACTTTGGAGATAATATTATATGCCATATTACATAGGCTTATGGGTCTAAAATAATCAAACAATTCAACATCCATCTCTTTTGGAATTAGAGTAAGACATGTATTTATTTTTTTAGAGGGGGAAAACTGCCCTACTATGTATGATTCTCGATTGGATCCACTAGGAGTCAAGGTGACCATGGGGGTATGTTATAACTCTACACTCGATGGGAAAAGGAGTAAGGGGTTCACCAGGAATGGTTTTAGGACTCGCTCCAAGTCTAGGGTGGAATGTGTTTTGAATGTGTCAATTAAGCATGCACCTATGTTTGGCCTTTCTACAACTATAACTATGAAAAGGAAAAGAACAATGCAAGATACAAGATGCAAGAAGAAAAAATCTAACCCTAGATATGATTCTTTTTTTGAATGATCACTAACCTTAAGATTGCAAGAGATAAAGTTCCTTTTCTTTGAGCAAGGGTCCAATAAAAATGCATAAACAAGGTTAAAAACCTTAGATGCACACTATATGCTTTTATTATTTCAAATGCCTAGAAATTTGATCAAATGCTTTTCCTTACTTGTGATCTAGGTTTTGAATAGAAATGAATAGAAATCAAACACCAAACAACCTAAAGATCTATTAGGGTACTTATCTGATTTGATGGTTGTTCCAAGATTTATCTTGCATCCAACAATGTCCCACAACTTCAATCCTACAAAATAACTTCACAAAACCCTCAAAAAATATGATCAGAATTAGGGGGCCTACTTAGGCCACTATATAATTATGCTTGGAGGTGCAACAGTCAAGCCCCCTAGGTCCTTTTAGTTGACCTTTAGAATACAAAAGTGAAAGTTGACCTTTTTGGAAAATGAATAAACAAAATATAATGCAACAGAATAGTATGATGAAAAAATACAAATTATTCTATTATGCTCTAAACATAACATGAAATGTAAATCTAGGGTTTGGAGGTGAAATTCTACCCCCAAGCTTGTCATAGAGGAAATTGCACCCTTTACGGTGCAACCACAATTTTGCTACTGATGAAATCATGCCTTGTAATTACGAGGCATGATTTTCACAATAGAAAGCAAAAATGATAGATCAAAGTAGATGAACTAATTAGCAATGCAAAATTACCAAAATATGAATGCATATGAACAAAAACAACCTAGTGGTAGTGAAAAAGTAGAATAAAAGGATGAAGACCTCCAAGATAGTAGACTCCTCCTTAGGGCTCCAACACTTATCCACCAAGGGCAACAACACACAGTCAATGCAGTAGAAGAGAACTCCACAAAGATTAAAAAGCTTCAACAGATCACTTGGCACTTTAGCAATTAGGTACTTCTTGCTTCTATTATGACTTTTTACTTTTTAGAACTTATCTAATCTTGACTTGCTTCTTGGTCGAGGAAATTAAGGCTTCAAACCCTTTATTTATAAGGGATTTGAAACAAGTATGGGTGGGAAAACCTAAGGGGAACCAATGTCAAAGAGGTCGATTTGAAAAATTAGGGTTTTCTAAGAGAAAACCCTAGCTAGGTAAAATCATGCCCCATAAGGGCCGACCGTGATTTCATCGAAACTAGAAAAAAATGAGGGAAAGGAAGGAGGAGAGAGGCCCAAACTTGCTTTGGGCAAGTTGGAGGGTATCTCTAAGGATCTAGGGAAAATGACTCACTCAAGTGGGTCAATTTTTTGCATCTACATTTTACCCCTTCTTTGATGCATTTATGGCCTAATAAATGTATCAAAGAAAGATGTAGACACCTATGGGCAGAGGACAATAAAAAACAAAAATGAGTGGCTATTTTAGAAGAAATGAGTGATGCAAAAATGGTGTCATTCTAGAAACTTTCTTGTTTTTGCATGTAAATCGAGGCATTAGGGACATTAATGCCTCTCAGGCTAGGGTGCCCCCTCGAGTTTCAAAAGGAATGCAAAATTCTTGATGAAACTCAAAATGGTAGATGCAGAAGAAAGAAGAGCAAAATAAATTAAAAAAAAAAATAAGAGAAAAGAAAAAAACAATAATAAAAAAGGGTAAAAGGGTGAAAACCCTAATTCATTTTCATCATGCAAAGAAGAAGAAAAGGGCTCTAGAGAAAAAAGAAAAATGGTGCTACCCACACATCATTCAACCATTGCGAGGGGTGAGGCCAGCGTAGAAGTGGAGTGAGCATGGGTAAGGACTAAAATCCTCCCTCTAGATTAGGATAGGTTAGATTTTAGGTCTTATTTAAGCATTTTTTTATTTTCTCTAGAAATCACTGCGCATGACCCGAGCATGATTTCATGGTATGATCACGATTTTTCCTGGTTCGTGGTGGTGAACAAAATCGTACCCCAAAAACATGGGGTATGATTTCATGAAATCATGCCTTAGAAGCAATGGGCATGATTTTGAAAAAGGAGAGGGAAAAACAAAATTATGCCCGAATTTGAGTGGGCATGATTTCATAGAAAAAAGAGAAAAAGAAAACTAGCAAGAAAAGAAGATGAAAAGCTAAAATTTATTAATTATAAATTATTAATGTGCATAGTGAACTGATGAAAATTTTTATTATGTTTGTGGATGCAGCATGATGTACTAGAGATTCATGAGTGGCAATCAATCCTTTGGAGGTGGAGCTAGATGGCCTCTCATAGGTAGAGAGAGGTACCCTAGAGGTAGTGGGGCTACACCACTTAGAGGAGATGCCTCGGGTAGAGACTGATAGAGTGCTACTAACAGCGTTGGCAGAGAGGTGGTACCTAAAATCATTGATCTTTTGGTTATCCATAGGAGAGATGATAGTCACACTAGAGGACGTGTGGTGCATCTTATGCATCCCCATTAGGGGGAGAGTAGTTTACAGAGCATGAGGGTAGTAGGCCATGTTGTAGATATTATTGGGAGGTTGGGCCCACTAGGTTTGAGAGAGTGATATTTGTTAATGAGATGGTGGGATGCTATGGGGTCGATGCTTTGATGATCATGCTCTATGGGGTGGTGGTGATATTATTGATGTGCCATACCAGCAGGCAATATCTACCATAGGTACTAGTAGGTGTAGTGGTAGACATGCAAGATCAGTAGGTTAGATTCACATGGGGTCCATATGTGCTAGCCCGGTTGTACAGGATATTATATAATATCATGTATAAACGACATATAGGGATAGTTTGTATGATGTTGCTCCAGGTGTGGTGCTAGGAGCACATAGCAATGTGGAGATCGTATGCACTTCTAGGGCCATTACCCAACCTAGAGCACCCGATAGCATACAGATGGTCTAGGTCCTTCAAGCGAGTCTAGAGGACATATGTTGGGAACCTACCACTAGGGAGGTAGGTAATAGATGAGTTGTGGGAGCCTAAGATCATATGGCGACCATGGCATCTACACCCTAGATGGATGGAGGATGTGGAGGAGATGGACAGGGTTAGGAGGATGAGGTGGGTCTCTATAGAGAAGGAGGAGTTGGAGCTCTTTAGATTTGATCGAGTCCAATGGTAGTTTGATATCTTTCAGGAGATCCCAAACTTGGGTGACTACTAGTACAGGCGAGTGTATCGAGACCCATCGAGAGTCGGAGGGGACCTCGATGTGGGGAGATGGGTGGAGGAGGACTTGTATGACCCACTCTATGTGGATCCAGGGGTGGATGATGTCGAAGTGGCTCTCGAGTACTAGAGATGGTATAGGGGTATCATACCCCTAAGGATCTCCCCACCAATGTTGGTGTAGAGGTGCTAGGTCATGAGCTAGCACATGCAACTAGCACTACGAGAGGCCACTCGATGCTCCATAAAGTGATAGTAGTAGTTCTAGGAGGTCCCATGATAGAGACTTGTATGGGTTCAAGTAGAGATAATGACTACTACCACCACTACTGCTAGGATCGAGGAGGCAAGAGCGATCGAAGTTATCCCCACGATGGTTAGAGCAGGACTGAGTAGAAGGATTGGATAGTCCTCTACATCAGTAGCATTCAACTCGAGTGGGACCATAGGTCAATGAGACCCAAGGAAGGATATAGAGGCACTACAAGCGTAGATAGAGACCCTACATAGGAATATGGACCTGCTCTGAGAGGATAGTGCCAAGAGGATTAAGGAGTTGAGGAGAATTTTGAGAACTACAAATATAGAGAGGGATGTGACATGAGTGAAGGTAGACCACTTTCTAGGATAGGTGAATCAGCTAGACCAGGAGTGATAGCAGGCCTAAGCAGAGGGGATGGCTATGGTCAGTAGCAGCTAGTAGGGTGATGGGATCTACCTACTACAAGCAGAGCTACAGAGGGTGGGAGAGAGGCTAGAGGTAGCCATGCAAAGGGTGACCTTCTACCAGATAGTGTACTATCAGGTAGTTCTAGTAGAGCAATGAGTGCCACCACCTTCATCCCTACAAACATCAAGCTGAACTCAGTCTAGATCATGAATGATTTCATGGTCCGTGAACATGCCCCCACCAGGACCACCTTCGATGGGCAGAGCAGAGGAGATAGACTCCCAGAGCTAGGGAGAGGATCGAGGTGACATGCCAATTTTTGAGTGTGGCATGCATCCCTAGGGATGGTTGAGTGTACTAGGTTTATATTATGGTACACCAACCAGGCAGACCTATGTACCTTTATCTATCTCTTGAGTAATATCATGCTACTTTTTAGTGCAATGTGTGTGCTTATGTGTTTATTTTATAATTCTATTACTTATATATTTATTTTATTTTTTGTATGCATGGTAGACACAAATATAATGAATGCAATGAATGAACCTAAATGAATGAGATGGAATGGTATGGATCTAACTAAATGCAATGCATCTAAAATGCAAACCTAAATGAAATGCATGGGCGAATGAAAATAAAGCTCCAAAAGGCCAAAGAAAAATGAAAAGAATGAAACCCTATGAGGATGTATGCTCGCAAATGATCAATATGGAGGCTACCCCTCGTGTGTGGCCATGAAGCTATCCTATGAGGGTTGTTGGCTTGCAAATATGGAAAAGGTGGAGTTGTACCCACTATGGGTGTAGTGCTCGCTAAGATGGTCAGAAAAGAGATATACCCACTGGGATGTATGCTCATAAATGGTCGAATGGAGGATATCCCTCGCTCGTGACCATGAAGCTATCCACTATGGGGTGCTGAAATGATGTAAATGATATGTCAAAGTGAGTACTACTTGATAGGGGTGTGGTGTGTGCAATAAAGTGTATGGTCAAGGCCAATGGAGCAAAACAAGAACCATATCCCTTGACTTGGAGAGATATAAGCAATGAAAACTTTCAAGGTCAAGGGATAAGGAAAATATGAGATGGGTGGATGCAATGATGGAAAATGCATAGTGGGCCCTAGGTTGGGGGTTTTCTAGGCATCATAGCCCTAGTGAGAGTGCAATGCATGTGAGCTATGACCTAACTAGGTGTCATCACTTGCCATTATCGCAAATTCCCCAATAATCTATATGATCAAGAAACCATGCAAGTATGAACAAGCAACAATGCAATCATGACAAGAAGAAATGCAAGTGGAACAGAATGTCAAGCAAACCATGCAAAATATGACAAGCAATCATGTAGTATGAATAGGTAAACCAAATGCAAACTAGATGAAAATGGGAACATAACACCATGCACAATATTTTAGGTTATTATTATTTTTCTCTTATTATTATTATATATATATATATTTGTAATTTTTAAAATTAATTCATTGGTTTTTAAAGTCGACACAAATTTTGAGTGTGCCACCTATTTTAACAAACATGATGGTGGTGCAAGGATCTGACCCATCAAAGAAAGGACTATGATGGAGGATATATTCATGATTCTCATCACAAAGGGAATCTCCCATAGTACAATCTCTAGAAGATGTTGCACGAAATTCAGTGCAAACTCTAATTGTACCATCCTTTTTGACAAAATGAGGAGTGATCCCCAACTTTGCAAGGTCCCTATAAGATAGGGGAAAAGGGTCTTCTCAATAACGAGGAGACTCAACATTGAGCAACACAAGGGACAAACCCATCGAAGGAGGAGTTGTTTTGGGAGATATCCATATGAGCCATATCACAAGGGATACTCCTTTTAGCATTCTTCTTCAGGGCCACACTAGACTCAGGATGCCCAGTGGTTACCATATTATAAAATAGAATATTTGAGGGATAATGGGATCCCTCATCCTCATCACTCCACTCCAAGCTTTTATGATCTAAATATTCAACATAAGTAACAATATGATCATCATTGTCAAAGGGTAAATGTTGGGTTTTGTTAGGGATGTAACCTATGCCACACCTCCTAGGCCAAACCTCGACATCCAAGGGTTCTTGAATACCCTTTTGTTGTGGCCCCAAACCTTTACCTATATATCCCATACTAGATAGGATTTTCTTGGGAAGTGGGTAATCATTGGATAGGTAACAATGGGTAAAAGAACACTCAATAGGACAAGGGTTGCTACCACGGATATTTTATTTTAGGGATATACCTACAAAGATAAAGGTACACGTGCCAATGTGTACGATTTCACCCTTCTTATGAGGTAAACCCATAATCCTTGGTGAAGGTGGTAGCTTGGCAAGATCCAAAAGAGGTTTTTGAAGAAATTGATTAACTTGATCCCATGATGAAACATTGATGAGAGGTTCCTCACTCACCTTTAGATTTTCAAATTGCTTGGTTATGTGAGATGAGGAAACTGAAGGACACAAATTGATATCAAATTGAGCTTTCTCAACCATCGAATAATATTGGAATGGGTGAGGATCACCCAGAATGGTGACCAATTGATCTTTAAATTTGAACTTCAAACATTGATGAAAATTAGAAGGGACCACCCTCATCGCATGGATCCAAGGACATCTAAGAAGCATATTAAAAGATGTAGGGCAAGACACCACATAGAACAAGGTATCTAAGATCTTAGGCCCAAACCTAATGGGGAGAGATATAACACCGTAAACTTCTTGGGACTCGTTTTTAAAAGCTTTGATGATGATGTCAAATTTGGTTAAGTCTTCCTCTTTTAATCCAAACTTTTGGAAAAATTGGTAAGTGCATAAATTAAGGGAAGAACCATTGTCAATCAAGATTCATTTGACAAAAGTTCTCCCAATAAATGTTGTGATGTAGAGGGAAGAATCCCCTCGTAAGTCTAAGGAAGGCATATCATCATCCAAAAATGTGATATGATGTATCCTAAGAGAACCCACAACATTAGCTATAGCACTAGGGGAGATATCTTGAGGAATAGATTGTTGTCTTAGAAGCTTTAACAAGGCTTCCCTATGAATGGGAGAAGTTTGCAAAAGCTCTAAGAGAGAGATCTTGGATGGAGTACTAGCTAACTATTGTTGAATATCAAAGGAGATTTTAGGTTGAGGCTTCAACACTAAAGGTGGGATTTCTACTCTTGTGCTCCTTCTCTGAGTATTATTCAAAACTAAGATGGGCTTCAAAGGTGGGTTGGATGAAGAGCTCATCTCCTACTAAGAATGTTGAGCCGATTGATCTTGAGCTTGTTACCTTGTAGTTACTGCTATCATACCAACCATATTATCATAGGGAGGTGGCACATTCTGATATGACACTTGATTAGCTACCTACTGCCCATGCTTAGGTAGGGGATCTTGGAATATTCCCATGTCTTGATTAGTTGTGGGTGCTTGTTGAGTAGGAGGTTGATTTTTTGGTGGATGAGAACCTTCTATAATAAGGTAACCCTCATCAATTAGATCCTGAACCACATGTTTCAACCTCTTACAAGAGTTTGTCCAGTGCCCCTCCACTCTATGATATTCACAATGTTGACCAGGCTTATACCAATCAGTTGTGGTATCTGGTTGCCTTATGGGAGGTAACTCAATCATATTAGCTTCCAAAAGCTGCTTTAGGACCACATTCATAGGTATGTTGAGCCTCATGAAATTCCTTCATGGGGGTTTTTGGGGTTGGTTAAGCACCATATTTTGTAGGGTGTTAACAACACTATTAATAGGCCTACTATCTATTACCCCATCACCAACCACATACTTATTCTTATATTGATTTTTAGTGGTCCTATCCTCTTTCACTTTAAACTATCCTCTTATGATAAGAGCTTGTTCTACCTTTCTTGCTAGGTCAATTTCTTGATCAAAATATGTGATAGTCATTGTTTCCAATGCATAAGATAGTTTCTCTTGCAAATTTCCAATAAATATCTCAAGCATGTCTCGAGGAGGTAAGGTATATCTCAAGAATCCAACTAGACTCCTCCAATGAGACAATAATTCAAAAAATCTCTCATCTTTATCCTGTTTCAACATATAGACATCTTTCATAGTAACATTGTTTTCAACATAAGCACCAAATTATTGAACAAACATTTCAGCTATCTCTTCAAAATTCCTCAAAGAATGATTAGGAAACTGATAATACCACTCTAATGCCATACCACCAAGGCTCTTAGGGAATATTTTTAGCAACAACATATCATCATATATGATATCATGGCATGTTGTTCTAAACATTATTAAATGCTCAATTAGATCTTTCACTCCCTTATAGATAGGCAAAATTGACATTGGAAAATGCTTAGGGTAGGGCCTAGAGGTAACGATAGGGTCTAAGGGTTGATTGCACATTTCTCTATAGTTGTAGGTGAAACTAGGTAGCTAAATCATATCCACTTTGGAAACTAACTATTTCACCATATTCATTAAGCTTTGCACTTCAGGGTTGTTACTATGCAATGCCCTTAGATTCCCTAGAGGAGGGGTATAGGTAGGCTTGGCTTATGTTGGAGACATTGATACCATTATGGTATGTGGTATCTTATTATGGGGGATAACTGATATTTGGTAGAATAGAAGCATGAATGTTGAGATTAGCAGAATGAGGAGGAAATTGAAAATAATCTTGAGTGGCACTACTAGTTGGAAGAACTTATGGACTCCTTCCAACATTGGTGGTTACAATAGTGGCATATGTTGGTTTATGGATAGGATTACCATGATTTAAATATTCAAACAAGGGGTTATTATGAACATTACTAGGAGAGACAATAGAAGGAGGAGGTACCTCACCTCTTTTGAGTTGATCCTCCTCATTCCATAGCCTTATGTAAATATACCCTATGACATTTCATAAAACCCTAAACATGATCAAATGATATAAATAAGTAGCCACCATCAGGCCCTTCAAGGGGATCATAGTTTATTTTAGTTTCAATATTTTCTTGCTCTTCTACATCAAGGTTAGGATTATCTCTATCAATTTGATCATCTTCTTGGGGAATTTGATCAGATTCTAGATGCCTTCACTAACTTCTAAGGAATGGAGCCATTAGAAGAAGCGAAAGGATAAAGGAGAAAACTAAGGAAAGACACACAAGAATATTCTTAAGATGTTTTAAAAATTATCTACACAAATAGAATTAGTGGTCTTATTTAAGTTTTCAAAAGAAAAGCAAAAAGGGAAAGGCTTCCTAATTTTACCACTAAGATATGCCTTCATGTTGGGTTCACCAAATATGTAGAGGAGTAAAACTTCCCTATCATGTATGATTATTAGATGGATTTTCTGGGATTCGAGGTGACCATTGGGGTATGTTATAACTCTACACTCGATGGGCAAAGGGGAAGGGGTTCACCAGGAATGATTTTAGGACTCGCTCCAAGTCTGGGGTGGAATGTGTTTTGAATGTGTCAATTAAGCATGCACCTATGTTTGGCCTTTCTACAACTATACTATGAAAAGGAAAAACAATGCAAGATACACAAGATGCAAGAAGACAATAACTAACCCTAGTATGATTCTTTATTTGAATGATCACTAACCCTAAGTTGCAAGAGATAAAGTTCCTTTTCTTTAAGCAAGGGTTCAAGTAAAATGCACAAACAATATTAAAAATCCTAGATGCACACTATATGCTTTTATTCTTTCAAATGCCTAGAAACTTGATCAAATGCTTTCCCTTGTGATCTAGGTTTTGAACATAAATGAATAGAAAAAAACACCAAACAACCTAAAGATCTATTATGGTACTTATCTCATTTGGTGGTTGTTCCAAGCTTTATCTTGCATCCAACAATGTCCCACAACTTCAATCCTACAAAGTAATTTCACAAAACCCTCAAAAAATATGATCAGTGTTAGGGGCCTGCTTAGGTTGCTATATAACTGTGCTTGGAGGTGCAACAGTCAAGCCCCCTAGGTCCTTTTATCTGACCTTTAGAATACAAAAGTGAAAGTTGACCTTTTTGGAAAATGAACAAACATAATATAATGCAATAGAACAATATGATGAACAAAGTATAAATTATGCTATTATGCTCTAAACACAACATGAAATGCAGATCTAGGGTTTGGAGGTGAACTTTTGCCCCTAAGCTTATCACAGGTGAAATCGCACCTTGTACGGGAAAGCCATGATTATTTCTATTGATGAAATCATGCCTTATAATTATGAGGTGTGATTTTTCAATAGAAAGCAAAAACAATAGATCAATGCAAATGAACTAATGAAAGATGTGAAATTAACGGTATATGAATGAAAATGAGCGAAAACAACCTGGTGGTAGCAAAAAAGTAGACAAAAGGATGAAGACCTCCAAGATAGTAGACTCCTCCTTAGGGATCTAACACTTATCCACCAAGGGCAGCAACACACAGTAAATGCAGCAGAAGAGAACTCCACAAATATTAAAAATCTTCAACAGATCACTTTGCACTTTTAGTAATTAGGCACTTCTTGCTTATACACTATTCTTGACTTGCTTTTAGAACTTGGCTCTTGAAAACTATTGGTTTTTTTTTTTTCTTCTTCTTCTGGGAAAAAAAAGGCTTCAAACCCTTTATTTATAAGGGATTTGAAACAAGTATGGGCAGGAAAACCTAAGGGGAACTAACATCAAAGAGGTCGATTTGAAATATTAGGGTTTTCTAAGAGAAAACCCTAGCTAGGCGAAATCATGCCCCATAAGGGTCGACCGCAATTTTACTGAAAATAGGAAAAAGGAGGGAAATGAAGGAGGAGAGAGGCCCAAAATTGCTTTGGGCAAGTTGGAGGGTCTCTATAAGGATCTAGGGAAAATAACTCACTCGAGTGGGTCAATTTTTTGCATCTACAATTTTAGAAGGTAAGTACTATTTTACCCTAGACTGTTCCACTACCACCAATAAAGAATCTTTTACTATGCTCCAATTATGTTGGTAAAATTTTGCAGAGAGCCCATATAGACCTAGGGATTTATACTTATTAAAATATAAAAGAGCTAAATGAACTTATTCTAGAGTAATAGGCTCCATTAGTTTCTTATTGTCTTCATTCGTTATAACTAAAGGTACAGTTTGAAGAAGTTTATTCAATCTCCTTTGATCCTAGAATATTATGATAAAAAAAATTTACTTCTTTTGTAGTTTCACTTTGATCTTCAATCCAAACCCCTTCTATTTATTTAATTCTGCTAATTCTAGATTTTGATCTTTGTACTATAGCCATCCTATGAAAAAACTTTGTATTTTTATTTTCTTTTAACCAATTCTGTCTTGATTTTAATCTTTAGAATTTCTCTTCCTTACTTAAAATATTATGATATTCACTAAGAAACTCCCTTTCCTCTGAGATTGGATTATTATGATCACCTTTTTGGAATTTGGAATTTTTATCTTTTAGTTCTTCTTTCTTCTCAAAAATATTTCCAAAAGTGTTCTTGTTCCATTCATTTAATCTTATAGATTTAATTTGTTTTGGAAGAGCATACAACCCACCATTTCTTGAAGAATTCCACGTTTATGCTATCATATCAAAAAATTGAGGATGGTATTTACACATCTGCTCATATTTAAAATATGACATTTTTTAATTCACTTACCACCATTTTAACTCTTATTGGCCAGTGATCTGAACCAATACTTGTTAAGGTATTAATTTTAGCACAAGTTCCTTCATATAGCCAATGATCTAAGAGTATGCATCTGTATAATTTTTTTGCTATTAGGTTCTAGCCTCTCCTATTTTTGGTCCATGTATAGTTGTATTCTTCGAACTCAATCTCCCATTGATTATTATTTTGAATAAAAATTGTGAAATCTCTCATACTTTGGGTTAATTTCCTAATTCCCCCAAAATTTTCATCTAGCTTGGTTATGGCATTAAAATATCCTATGATCATAAATCAAGTTTCTTGGTCTTTACTTCTCATAAAGGCTTCAATCCCACTCCAAAATTCTAATCTACCTGACTGAGTTGTAGGTCCATAGACATTGATAAGGATGAAATAAATATTTGCAAAGTAGCAAGTGACTAAAGAGGATATCTAATGGCTAGATTTATGAATGGTTACACATGAGGTTCTAGAAGGATTCCAAAAAGTTATAATTTCCCTTGTTGCTCCTTCAGAATCCATAGCATCCCATTCACATCTTTCCCATACTACTTTCATTATTTTTTAAACTTCTTCTTTTATCATTTTAGTTTCTTGGATACAAAGAATATCATGCTTATTACTTAAACAAAGGTCCCTGATAAACCTCTACTTTGAGGGGGTATTAGAACCTCTTATATTCCATGATATGATAATCATGTCTCATTTGGGGCTATTGACCCCACCTATGTATTACCAATATCATTTTATTGTTTGGTAAAGAGAAGTTCAACCAACTTAGTTTGTGTTCCTTTTTCTATGTTTGCTCTTGCTTCCCTGGATCTTGCTTGATAATTTGAGGGTTTTCTTTTTTTTTCCTTGTCTATATCAGTATTAGGTCTTATTATTATATTTCTCAATATTTTTTCACAATTTTTTTATCATATTTATCCTCTCCTGGCTCTGCTACTAAAGCTTTTGACTTGTCTTGCTCCTTATCTGGTATTTCCTTATTAAATTCTAAAACTATATTTTCTTACCCAATTTTTTTCTCCTAAATGGTGAATGGTACTTCAAGAGAGTCTTCAGATCTGATGAGACACATTCCTTAGGTTCATCGAGAATGTTATTTCCTAAAATAGGATCATACTGAATAGATGATCCCTTGTTAAGGATCATACTGAATAGATGATCCCTTGTTAAGGATCATACTGAATAGATGATCCCTTGTTAATAAGTTAAACCTGTTGTACAATGTCCTCTAAGTTTTGATCTACTTTTTCTTCATAGGCTAAAGCCTCAAAAGAGTTGGTATTTCTTCCAATATCCTTCCTTACTGGTCTCCACTATTTATTTTCTTTCATTTCTCTAGATCTATTTTTTGAAAGTTGAAAACCATATTCATCCATGTCCATTTGTAAGTTTTTCTTGCGGTTTTCTACATATGATTCTACTAGGATTTTATTAGGGTATGATATCTCAATATGCCTCACCTCATGACATCTTCTACATCTAAAATATATGTTTTTAAAATATAGGGTTTGGATCCATATATTATCCCCATACTTGAGAAATATTGATTCTGGTAAAACTTTACTTATATCAAGCATGACCAATATTCAAGCATAAATAACCAAGAATTCATCTTTCATGGTATCTAAAATCTTAAGGAATTATCCTAGATTGTTGCCTATTACCTTGAAGTTATTTATTTCTCAAAACTCAATGGGTAACCCAAACATCATAACGCAGACTGCTACTAGGGATAGATTTACATTTTTAGGTGAAAAGCCTTCATACCAGTGGGTAAGAAAGAATCCCGCTCTTCCCATAAACCAAGGACCCCCTTTTAGGATTTTTCTCTTTCTTTCCTAGAAAAAATGACTAGGAATAAACCTTTGGAAAGAAAGGATAGAATCACTTCTCAAGACTTCCAGTTCTTATCAATCCATTTTCTCAAGGTTGAAGCCCTTGTCCAATACCCATTAAATTTAGAAAAAAATGTCCTCTCTAGGAGCAACAAGGATCTCTTTGAGGTGCGTTCACTAACCTATACCACTAGAGACGATTCTAAGGATTTAACTATAAATAGGTCCATGGAAAGGAAACTAAAACTCAAAATCTATTGAAATTTATCAGAATGTCCTATAACAAATATAATATTTGATAAAAATATATAATAATTTTCATGCAAAATTTCTAAGATAAATAAGGCGAAAAAAACTTAGCTAAAAAATTCTATATCCAGATAGAATGTCTTGCCTCATTGAATTCCTAGCCCTTCATTGCTCTTCCCATCATCTAAAACCTAGCTGACAAATATTTGTAATTTTGTTTTTTACAACTTGAAAAATCATCACTACCCTTGTTTTGGATGGTTGACTTCACAGGATCGTATCTCCATTAATATTTTTTGGATTCCTTCATATAGCCACTCATTTTTAAGCTATTCAAATTTTGCACAAGTTGGTCAAAGAATCAACTGAATCAAATAATACTTCACAAATATATGGCTTCAAAAATATGATACATTTAAAAATGAATGCTTTAATCCTTTGTGAAGTGACCATTCTTCTTCTATATAATTTTAATATAATTCTATCCCTTTCATTGCAATTGAGGAACAAAATATATTTTTTATTTCCTCATACAAGGGTTTGATCTTCATCGCCTACTTTAGAAAATCTATCCTCTACTTCGACAAATTGCTATGTTTTTTCCTCACACTAGAGTTTGATCTCTGCTAGTTGTTTCAAAAAATTTATTATATTTTTTCTTCCTTTCCTCACACTAGGGTTGATAGTGTAAACATGGAAAATTGATCCACTTTAAGTGGGCAATCTTCCTTAGTTTCCTTAAGAGGACCTCACCCCTTGCCAAGTCAAGGGAAGGCCTCTGTCCCTCCCCTTTTTAATTTGTGTCTTTTAATGAAATTGTGCCCCGTATTTATGAGATGTAACTTTGCATCAACGATATCTCATCCTATCAGTATGGGGTACGACTTCGCTGTTTAACCTTGTTTTTTAATTTATTTTATTTTATTATTTTTAAGCTTACTTAGACCCAGGTTTAAACCTTCTCACATATTTTAGCATCGGCTGTGAGTTTGTTTGTGCCCGCTTTCCTTCTTATGATTTTATCTATAAAAGGAAGGATGTTCTTGCCAAATCAAATACATGCGAAGTTTTAAGTGCAAGTGTGATATGCAAACTTTTTATGTGCGATATATATGCAAATTATTTAGAGTTCATTTTTTATTTACTTTCTCTACTACAAGCTAACCCTCAAAGTGTGAATTTTGGATTAATCTTATATTGCGTGAATTAGATTGATTTGTTGTGTGACTTGGTGGATCCGTGGCGTAGCTTGGAGAGAGAGTACCCATCTGGATACTTGGTTCTCTTTTGCCTAATTCTATGATATGCATTAGTGTTTTATCACTTTGTTGTCTATATTTATTTCATCTTCTGCATTTGCTTCTTATTTTTCTTTAGTTTGTAGCAAATTCATGCCTGGCATGGGTGAGGTACAACTTCACTTACCCTAATTAGGGCAAAGTTATTCATAGAAGTGAAATCGTACCCCATCCAGGTAGGGTGCAACTTTGTTGTTGAGATATCATGTCTGATCCAAGAAAGGCACGCTTTTTTCCTAGGGCACATCGAGGGCAATTTTTAGATTCTACTTTCACTGTTACATTCCATTCTATCTCTAGTTCATACTACTGTAATTTTCTTTTTATTTTCTACTACTATCTTTTTTATTTATGATTAAATCTCCAAAGTTTAATTTATTCTTTTGTATTACAAGGTCATCTAAAAGGACCTAGGGGGCTTGACTGTTGTTATATTTGTCATACAGCAGCCTATGCAGGCCCCCTAATACTAATTTCATTTTTAAGTGTTTCATAAGTGATCTTGCAAAAATAGGAATCTTTGATATCATTTGACAAGAGGCATAAAAGGCTAAATCAACCACCGGTCTAGATAAGTGCTCTATCACTCTTATTGGTTGAGAATATGGTTTCATTGTTGATTTTTAGGCATTTGAAAGTGAAAAGCATCTAGCTTGCATCTAGGTATAATTTTTGTGTATTTATTCCTATATAGTTCTGCTTTAAAGGTTTTATAAAATAAAACCCTAGGTTCGTGAGCATTCAAAAGAAAGAATCATTCTAGGATAGCTCTTATATGATTGCATTCTATTTCCAATTGCATTATTATATTTTCTACATTGTCCTTTATCTTTTCTAGCTTAGGTCTAGAAAGGCCAAATTTAGGTGATTGCCTGAAACTGAATACATTAAATAGTCCTGAATATCCCAAGGACTTGGAGTGAGTCCTTAAACTGTTCCTAGTGAACCCTTCTCCCTAGCATCGAGTGTATATTACAACATACCCCCGTGGTTCACCCAACGAAAGGGTTCCCTCCTTGTGGATCCAACCCTTTTGTTTGGTAATTGTACATAGTAGGGAAGTTTTCCCCCTCTACATATTTGGTAAACCCGACATAAAAAACTCCTTTTTATTTTTAAACAATAAGCAAGATCATTAAAATTATGTACCACATATTTAAAAAGATAATTCCTTTACGTTTAAGTGTGTAGGTCTCCTTTGGTATTAGTCCTTCTTCTTGTCTTTCTCCTCTTTTTCAATGGCTTTTGACCTTGAGGGAGGGAGAAGACTCCTTAGGTTTGATGAGATTTTTCAGGAAAATGATCAAATTGATAGAGAAAATCATAACCTAGAAGAAGAGACTAATAATCATCTTGATCCTATCCAAGATCCTAATGGGAATATCATATTTAAATCTTTTGATCATATATGGACCTTTTATAAATATCATAAACATGCTTTGGATATGGCCTTAGAAGAATAAGCATTGCTTGAAATGGATGTCCCACATCAGAATCCTTGGAGTGAATCTTTGAATCATGGTTATCAAACTTACCAACCTACTTATGCCACTACTATGACCACCAACATTGGAATGAATTCAACAGTTTATCCAACTAGTAGTAGCACTCAAATTGATTCTCAATTTCCTCTTCCATAGTCTAATATCAACAATATTTCCTCTATTCCATCACAAGTAAATCTTCCATTCTCACAAGGCACCACCTATAACAACAACCTTCACATGTCCAACCTAAGTCAAGGGAATATTGGGAATGCACATAATTTAGAAATGCAAAATTTGGCAAATATGGTGAGTCAATTGGTCTCAAGAATGGATATGATTCAACCATCAGGGTTTACATACAACTATAGGGATATGTGTAGTAAGCCATTGGATCCTATCATTGCTACCATGCCTTATCCTAAGCATTTTACCATGCCAGTATTACCGATATACAAGGTATTGAAGATCCAATAGAACATTTGAGAGGATTCGAAATAGCTTGCCATGATCTTATTTATGATGATATGATTTTATTGAAAACATTTCTGAAGATTCTTCTTGGAGTAGCATTATAATGGTACTATCGGCTACCCAACTATTCTTTGAAAAGTTTTGAGAAGACCGCAGAGATGTTTTTTCATCAATTTAGTGCTTATATTGAAAAGGATGTGACCATGAGTGATCTATATAATTTAAAGCAAGATAGAGAGGAAATTTTTTCAAAAATTTTAGCTCATTGGAGAAGTTTAGTTGGTCGATTAAGACAACCTATGTCTCAAAAATATATGCTTGATATATTTATTAGAAATTTACAAGAACAGATATCTTATGCTTTAGAAACTACTACTATCACATATTTAGACCGAGCAACTGAGTTAGCAAGAAAAGTGGAACAAGCCCTCATCAAGAGAGGTTGACTCAAGGTTAAAGAAGATAAGCCAACTAAGTCTCAACCTAAGAATAATCATATAGGAGGTAATAGTGATAGTAGGCCTATTAATAATGTCAATAATAGCCTAGAGAATATTGTGCTTTAGAATGGGGAGGGTGGGGATGACGGTGGGCGAGAAGGCTATTCTGGGAGAGCACGGGAGCATCGATAGGTCGAACCAGGGGCTTGGCAAGGTGGAGGGAGGGCAAACAGAGTCTGGGGACGTCGAGGAGTCCTTGCCAAGTCATGGAAAGGATCCGCCAGACAAACAGGGAGATGGACCTCGGAAGTCATATGCTTTGGCAGCGGCCTCTGAAACCCTAAGCGGGCTCTTCTCCAAGGAGTTATTTCTGTCCGAGGACGAGTTGGACATCCCAGTAGAAATTCTCTCAAGCTTTGTGGATTTCAAAAAATTTACCCTCATCGGTAAGTTTATTGGTGGTCGTCTCGACATGGAGTCCATTCGCAAGTGGGCGTCTGGCAAATGGCGGACCTCTGGTCACTTAGAGCTGGCTGCCCTAACTCGAGGTTTTTTCGTGATTAGGCTGAGCAACAAGGAGGACTACTGTAAAATCTTGGCTGGAGGGCCTTGGTTCTTGGGTCGTAGGAGTCTCTTTCTAAGGAAGTGGGGTTTGGACTTTAACCCCGATACCCAGAATATCAACATTGCTCCAATATGGGTTAGGCTCCCGAGTCTTCCCCTTTTCTGCCGGCATGAAAATGTAATCAGAGGTATTGCTCGGTCCATCGGGGAGCTGATCACTTTAGACCCTCCCACCAGAGCTCAAACTAGATTTGTCCAAGCCCGGTTCTGTGTTTTGGCGGACTTGGAGACGGACCTCCCATCCTCCATTACTCTACGGTCTGGGGGTACTTTTCTACATAAGAAAGCTATTGTTTATGAGAACAGGCCAGCTTTCTGCCCTCAGTGTAGTTCTCAAGGGCATCTTCAGTCCAATTGTCCTCTCCAAAAGTCGAGGAAGAAGGAGCGGGATCCCTGCAACCCTTTGGAGCACGGTGAAGGTCAGACGAAGCACCCTTTTGTGAAAGGCCATGAATCTCCAGGTCCATCCAAGGACCATCTCGAATCCTCCTTACTAGAAGAGGAAATCACCACCCATCCGAACTCCGAGCAGTGTGGTGGGCGCCCCCAACTAGGACCACAAGAGGAAAAGGAACGAGGCCCCCCCCCTTATCACCACACAGGCAGATTCACCCAAAATTTATGATCGAAACTCTCCCGAGGCACAAAAGTTATTGGAAGACTACCTGCTGGGAAGAAGAGGTTACCAGCCTGGTAATATTAGCCCTCGAATTACGAGGATTCAAAAGCGAGGGGTGGATTTTGGTAGTGAAAGGAAGCAGGGTCGTCCCCCCAACAAGGAAAAGAGAGACAAAGAAACTGCGGCTGATGTTGCAAATGGAACCCAACGGTTGTTGTTTCAGGATGACTTCGATTCTCTGATGGGTGACGTGCTTATCCCAAAACCTCCCTTCCAGCAGAGAAAGGGAAGTAAGAAGAACCTCAAACCGTACGGATGAAATCCTGGATGTGAGAAGACTAAACGGAGTGGCCATTTGGGCCAGGGAAAAAATTTTCCAGCAAGATTTTCAACGGTTTGTTTTAGTCCAATCATTTTTCTTGGATCCTATCCAACATGCATGCTTCGAATTCTGCCTCCGAGGAAGCAGAAATGTGGAAAGTTATTTCCCAGGTATGGGAGAATTTTTTGAGTTTTCTTGGCTGTCTTCTTCTGCTTTCCGATGGTCTAGCTTCTCTGGCTAGTTTTTTTTTCCCTGTTATAATGGCCATGGTTTCCAGGATAATCAGGAAAAAATGCCTTACTTGTAGCCCTCGTGCAATTAGCAGCTTTTTGTTTTTTTTCTGCATACAGGTTTATTCTTCCAACCAAGAGGCATGAAGAACTATTTAGCAAGGCTGATTTTGTATATAAGGTTTTGGGATCCTCTATAAAAACCCACTGTTAATCTATTATAATAATTACCCAAAAAAAATATTGTGCTTTAGAAACCTCCTCAAAGGAATTTCACGAGACTTAGTATCCCTATGGAATTAGTTTTAAAGCAAATTTTAGATGTTAATACAATAGAACTACCTCCAGTAAGACCGCCAGATACTACAACTCATTGGTATAAAGTAGATCAGCATTGTGCATATCATAGAGTAGAAGGACATTGAAATAATTCTTGTAAGGGATTGAAACTTCTGGTTCAATACTTAATTGATGTCGGTAGCATTGACACAAGTAGTTTTTAGTCTTCTAATAGTTAGTCAAATCAGAATAGAATGAGATAAGCTAATCAAGTGTCTTATAACAATGTACCATACCAATATAATAACAACATGGTTGGAATGATAACAACTACTTCAAGGAAAATAGTACAAAATATGGATGAGTCAGCAAAAATTCCACTCTTAGAAATTTTATAGAATTCTCAAGCCCATAAAGAAGCTATGATAAATATTTTGGAACAACAACCAGTACCCCCGGATATCTCCCTGGGTGACATGAAAAAAGTTATAGACTCTCTTCAAAAGCCTCATCTAACATTTTCAGATAATGATATGACTTCTTTAGGAGTGCAAGAAGATTCTTATTTATATATCACTGCTTACATTGGTGACACCCTTATTAAGAGAGTGATGATTGATAATGGTTCTTCACTTAATGTTTGTACACATCGTTTCTTTCAAAATTTTGGATTGAAGAAAGAATATTTGATTACATCCAATGACATCATTAAGACTTTTAGAAATGATTCTCATGAAGCTTGTGGCACTGTTTACTCCCTCTTAGAGTTAGACCAAAAATTTTAAACATAATGTTTTATGTAGTGTCTTGTGCATCTTTTAATCTTATTCTTGGATGACCCTGGATTCATGCAATGGAGGTCATTGATGCAGGAGCATCCGGTGGCAGCAGAGCAATCTTGCATCAACAAAAAAATTTCTAAGTGTTCGCCTTGATGTCATGATATCGCGATAGAGAAAAGTGTCGTGATATTGGGACATCACGTTTTTGTGACTCAGGAAGGAGAGAGAAGACACAAAGCAAAAATGTCATGATTTCGTGACATGTTGCAAAATCACGACCGAAAGAAGACAGGGAAGGCACAGAGCAAAAATGTCACGATTTTACGACATGTCGCAAAATCATGACCGAAAGAAGATAGGGAAGACGTGGAGCAAAAGTGTCACAATTTCGTGACATGTCACAAAATCGCGATCGAAAGAAGACAGGAAAGGCCAGAGAAGAAAATGTCATGATTTCGTGACATGTCGTGAAATCACGATCGAAAGAAGACAGGAAGAAAGCAAGGAAACTGTCGCGATATCATGATAGGTCACATTTTTACGACCCAAAATAGAGAGAGAGAAAGCAGAGCAAAGCTATCATGATATCGCAACATGTCATGATTTTGTGACCCAAGAGGCGAGGAGGAGGTAGAAAGGAAAGATGTCATGATATCGCGACATGTCACGATTTCACGATCGAAAAGGAGGAAGAAGAGCCAAAAAGGAAAGATGTCGCGATATCGTGACATGTCGCATTTTCATGAAAAAAGGACGAAAGAAGGCGCAAGGGAGAAGAAGTATCGTGATATCGCGACATGTCACATTTTTGTGACCAATGAACGAGAGAAGGTGCAAAGGAGAAAAAGTGTTGCGATATCGTGACATGTCACATTTTTGCGACCCATGAACGAGAGAAAGCACAAAGGAGAAAAAGTGTCGCTATATCGCGACATGTCGCATTTTCACAATAAAAGGATGAAATAAGGCGCAAGGGAGGAGAAGTGTCACGATATCATGACATGTCGCATTTTCATGACAAAAGGATGAAAGAATATGCAAGGGAGGAGAAGTGTCACGATATCGCGACATGTCACATTTTCATGATAAAAGGACAAAAGAAGGTGCAAGGGAGGAGAAGTGTCGCGATATCGTGACATGTCACATTTTCATGACAAAAGGATGAAAGAAGGGGCAAGGGAGGAGAAGTGTCATGATATCGTGACATGTCGCATTTTTGCGACAAAAGGACGAAAGAAGACGCAAGGGAGAAGTGTCGCGATGTTGCGACCTGTCACATTTTTACGACCAAAGGACGAGAGGAGGTGCAAGAGAGAAAAGTTTCACGATACCGCAACATGTCACATTTTCATGACCAGAAGACGATGGGATGTGCAAGAGAGAAAAGTGTCACGATATCATGACATGTCGCATTTTCGTGACTCAAACAGGGTAGGAAGGCAGAGAAGCCAAAAGTGTTGTGATATCACGACATGTCGCATTTTCATGACTCGAAGAGAGCAGGAAGGCAGAGAAGCCAAAAGTGTCATGATATCATGACATGTCGCATTTTTATGACTCAAAAAGGGACAGAAGGCAGAGAAGCCAAAAGTGTCGTGATATCGTGACATGTCGCATTTTTACGACTCAAAGAGGGCATAAAGGTAGAGAAGCCAAAAGTGTCATGATATTGCGACATGTCACATTTTTGTGAACAAACAAAAGAAAAGAAAGGGTAGGCAGTTACGGGAGCTATTACAGAGAAAAATGTTGAGCGGTGGGTATACCGAACATCATAATTAGTTGACAGGCAGACAGAGTCTACAGTGGCAGCAGACTGAATAGCACGTGGCACCAAGGTGCAGTGGAAGCAGACGAAGATCGGAAAGAAAGATGTTTCGAAAGCCAAGACAATAAAGAAGCATAGGAAATGAAATGAAGGGTCAGAAAGGGGAAACAAAGAGTCATGCCAGAGATTTTAAAAGGGGAAGCGAAGGCATGCACAAGGGTCAAAAAACTGCTGAGATAGTGTTGCAGACGTGAAGGCAAGAGGGCCATTCTGGACCTGTTTAGGCTATTTTTTCTTCCAGAGATGGAAATGTTGTGCTGTAATGTATTATAAAATTCTTCTTAGTCAGAAGATGCTATAATGTAATTAAAAATAAACTACCTTTTGGGATAAAGGAGTTTATTTGGTAGACTGCTGCCAGTATTGTAAATTTTTCCAAGCTTAATGAATGAGATTTGAGAATTTAGCGTGAGAAAAATTTTGGCTCATAAATGAGAGTTTTTGAGAGTTTGGGGTGAGTGATTTTTGGTTCCCCATCAAGTGGTATCAGAGCGGGAGTTCTTGAGCATGTAAATAGATCACCGAAAGTGAGGTAGTTTGCACCAAGATATGTGGAAGAGCGAGAGTTCCTAAATGTGTAAACAGATCACTAAAAGTGAGGTAATTTGCACCAGGATCTATGAAAAGAGTGAGAGTTACTAAACATGTAAACAGAACATCGAAAGTGAGGCATTTTGCACCAGGATCTGTGGATGAGCGAGAGTTCCTGAGTGTTAAAATAGATGATCGTCGAAAGTGAGGCAGTTTGCACCAAGATTTGTGGAAGAGCTTAGAGTTCCTGAGTGTGTAAATAGATCACTGAAAGTGAGGTAGTTTACACCAAGATCTATGGAAGATCTTAGGGTTCCTGAGTGTGTGAGAAGATCACCAACAGTGAGGCAGTTTGCATCAAGATCTATGGACAAGCATAGGTTTCCTGAGTGTTTAAATAGATCATCGAACGTAAGGTAGTTTACACCAAGATCTATGAAAAGGTTGTGAGAAGGGAGCAAGGAAGAATACCTCCATGAAAAAGCCATGGTGGTGGAAGAAATGTGGTACCTGAAGAAGATTTCAGAGCTTTGCAGAGGCAAGTGCAAGCCCTGCAAGAGGAGTTGTGAAGAGGGATTGAGCCGAGGAGAAAAGAGTCATGCTAAGGTTGAAGATTTTGCAAGATTTGAGATGTTGAAAAAGAAGGTGACAGAATAGTATAGAAGTAAAGGTCACTTCTCAATCCACCCCGGTTGTCTGATGCAGGAGCATCCGGTGGTAGCAGAGAAATCTTGCATCAACAAAAAAAATTCTAAGTGTTCGCCTTGATGTTGTGATATCGTGACAGAGAAAAGCGTCACAATATCGTGACATGTCATATTCTCATGACTCAAGAAGGAGAGAGAAGACACAGAGCAAAAATTTCATGAATTCGTGACATTTCGTGAAATTACGATCAAAAGAAGACAAGGAAGGCACAGAGCAAAAATGTCACGATTTCATGACATGTCGCGAAATCGCGACCGAAAGAAGATAGGGAAGGTGCGGAGCAAAAATGTCATGATTTCGTGACATGTCGTGAAATAGTGACCGAAATAAGACAGGAAATCCTAGAGAAGAAAATGTCATGATCTAAGGAGAAAAAAGAAAGCAAGGAAGGAAACTATCGCGATATCGTGATAGGTCATGTTTTCGCGACCCGAAACAGAGAGAGAGAAAGTAGAGCAAAGCTGTCACAATATCGTGACATGTCATGATTTCGAGACCCAAGAGGCGAGAAGGAGGCAGAAAGGAAAGCTGTCACGATATCATGACATGTCATGATTTCACGACCAAAAATGAGGAAGAAGAGCTAGAAAGGAAAGATGTCACGATATCGCGACATGTCGCATTTTCATGACAAAAGGACAAAAGAAGGTGCAAGGGAGACGAAGTGTCACAATATCATGACATTGTTGGCAATTTTGGGTACTTTGGGTACATTGCCTTTGCTCAAGTGTATAAGTTGTCATTGATGTCAAGAAGCTCTTGAAGGAATTTGATTTGATGTCAAACAATTTGTTTTGATGAAGGTTACGGCATGACAGTTTCAAAGGTCTTTTGTAAACCCCAAGTTGGCGGGTTTAAAGATTACAGGTGGATGCATTAGTTTAATGCATTTGGGTCCAGGAGGAAGTATTTATTTAAATAATTAAAAACCTTGTTAAGGTTCCTTTTAATTATTTTTAAATAAATATTTATTTTTGTTTGCATTGGGTTCTCCTAACCCATGGCGCAAATGTCTTAACTTTGATGGCGCTATGTTCTAAGATTGTGGGCGCTAGCCAAGACCTCCGTCGACGTGTTAAACTCCTCGCCGACGTCAAGAGTTTATGGGAAATATGCATATAAATCTCCCACGATGAAGATCAAAGATTATCCCATCCGCATTTTCGAAAAGTGTTGCTCGCTGTGATTTCGCGATCTGATGTTCGATTTCTTCCTCGCTGAGATTTCGTGATCCGTTGTTCGGATATCCGCCGTTCATTTTTTGTATCCGTCGTAAGGTTTCGTCGTCGTCATTCGCGTCAGAAGACAGGGAGGCCTGTTGTTTATTTTAGCCCTGGCACAGAAGGTACAAGGGAAACAGAGTGAGGTTTAAACCTCACCGGACGCCTTTGGCGCACCGGTAGCGGCTAGGCTATTGGCGCGCTACCCGAATGGGAGGTTCCGCGTTCGAATAACGCGAAAGGGTTTTTTCTTCATTGAAGTGGACGCAATGGGTGGTGTTAGAGTTCGTGCGCAATTTCTCCATAGCATGATTTTTGGTGTTGGCCAAGGTATTTTCGAAATTAATTTTTGCTAGTGTATTTTGTGGATGGAGGAAGTTTATTAGAGAGAAAAACAGCTTAGGAGTTATAAGGAGTTTGAAGCTTGCTTTATTTTGATAAAATATTCTTTTGAAGGTGTTGTTTGCATTATCTTATTGCATTCTTATGAGAGATAAAGTTTATTGTTGATAAGACTATAAGGGAGAAATAAGGTGTATAAGGGATAAATATTTCTTGTAATGTTGAGAGTGCTTTTGGTTGATTATGGAAATGAAAGCATGATGTTTTAAGGTTAGAATTGCTTCTTGTGTGAAGTTGTGAAACCTTAAGTGGGCAGCTTTGAGATTGACATTAGCTTTCATTAAATTGGTTATAATCAAGCTATTCTTTACTTGGTTAAAGTGTTGGGCTTACTTCTTTGTTGATGATTTGAAAAGTTGTTTTGTGCTATTGAGATTTGAGTTGGTGGATGCTTTTTGTTCAAATAATGTTGGAGAGAAAAGGAGTTCTACTTGTTTCCTTTTCTGATGTTGATTGTGAAATGCTTCAAGGTTGTGTTTTGAGTTGAATGGTGTTGATTGAACCTTGTTTGATGAGCATTGTTGTTGAAGCCCTAATTGATGGTGAAAAGAACATGAGTATCATTGTTATGTGATTCTTTGCATAGTTGGCAATTGTTGGGGTTTCATGTTCTTGAAAGAAAGCATTCTATCCTATCCATTTTAGATATTGAGTTGAGTTTTCAGATTTGAGATTGAGATTGAGATGAGTTGATTTGAGTTGAGTTTTGAGATTGGGATTTGAGTATAGAACATATTGAGTCTCTAACAATTCTCTTTATGCTTCTATGAGTTTGACAAATCACATTGGGTCTCTAACAATTCACTTTGTGATTTCCTACTAAGAAAGTTTTTCTTGGTGAGCTTGTTGAGTTTTGGACAGGTTTCGGTGGGGACTTGTGAGCAGTTTTGGACAGGTTCTGGTGGGGACTTGTGAGCAGTTTTGGATAGGTTTCGGTGGGGACTTGTGAGCAGTTTTGGACAGGTTCCGGTGGGGACTTGTGAGCAGATTTGGACAGGTCCTAGCAGAGGACTTGTGAGCTGAGTTTGATAGTTCTATCAGAGAACTTGAGGACAGAGGTGCACTAGTTCTATGAGAAGAACTTGAGGACAGATTTGGCAAGTCTTTGAGAAGGCTTGTATGTAGAGGATTGATTTGTTCAAGAGTTGGACAGATCTGACAGACAGAGGAAGACTTGTACTAGACCGATTGACTGTGTTTGGTACAGGTTGTTGAGCTGTTGTGGACGTGATCATAGAAGGCAGAGGTCTCTTAGGCTAAGCATTGAGGACAGGAGGTCTTCGGTGGAAAGGAGTTCCACGTGCTGGCAAGAGGTAGAGGCAGTTGATCTTCCGAGGGATCATTTCCAGAGCAGAGGGGAAGGTATCTCCTTTGAGCAGAGGCTCATAAATTTTGATTGGGGGAAGGTATCTCCTTTGAGCAGAGGCTCATAAATTCTGATTGGGGGAAGGTATCTCCTTTGGGCCGAGGCTCATAAACATTGTAATTGGGAAGGATTCCCAAAGAACTTTGAGATAACTTTTAGAGAAAAGTTTTGTGGACGTAGCCCAACCATTCCGGGTGAACCACGTTAAAATTGGTGTCACTTTGTGGATGATATTGTGCATTGCTTTGATATTGCTTTGGGTATATTGCTTTACTATTTTGAAGTATAATGGAAAAAGTAAAAAGAGGTCTTATACTGTTCACCCCCCTTCTAGTATAAGCTTGTGTTCTTCAATTGGTATCGGAGCAGGTGCCTTCGAAAAGTTTAACAACTTGAAGGAAAAGCTAGTAAAGAACACAATGGATCATTCAAGTGGCAATGCAACACCTATTCTTGATGGGTCAGATTTTGGTCTTTGGAGTGCAAGGATGAAGGTTCATCTAATGGCACTTGGGAATGAGGTTTGGGAAGTGATTGAAGATGAGTACACTATTCCTGAACATGGTCCTAATACTAAAGAAGAAAGGCTCCTACATCACAACAATTCAAAAGCAATGAATGCAATCTTGAAAGGCTTACAGAAAGCAGATCTCACCAAAGTGATTCACTACAAGACAACTAGTGAAATGTGGAATCAGTTGAAGGTGGTTCATACAGGTGATACAAATGTCAGAAAGGCCAAGTTGAGACACTTCAAAGGTATGTTTGAACAACTCAAGATGAATGATGATGAAAATATTAGTGACTACATGCTTCGTATGGATGAGGTTGTTAACTCCATGAAAGACTTAGGTCTTGAGCTTGCTGAAAATGATGTTTGTGATAAGATTTTAAGATCTCTTCCTAATAGATTTAGTGAAAATATTTCTGCTATTGAGGAAGCTAAAGATTTGGATAAGTTGAAAAAGGATGAGCTCCATAGTATACTTGCAGCATTTGAGTTGAGAACTCAAGTGAAGGTTGATGTCAAGAAAGAGGCAGCTTTCAAGGCTACCAAGAAATCCAAGGGTAAACAACTTCAAGATAGTGATGAGTCTTCTAGTGATGAAGAGGCATATTACGACAAGAAAGGCAAGTTCTCTAGAAAGCACAAAAGTATGAAAAATATAAGATGTTTCAATTGTGGAAAGTTTGGTCATTATGCTACTGACGTACTATTCCCAAGAATGAAAGTGATGAAGATAAACAGGATTCTAAGAGCAAGGATTCGAAAAGCACAAGCATCACAGGAAAAACAAAGATGAGCACAACAATCAAGGAAAGAGGTATTCTCACAAGCACAAGAAGAGTTTCTACCTAGACAAAGCAAGTAAGTGTTCTAGTAGTGATAGTGAAAGTTCTTCAAGTGATGATGAAAATGAGATGTTGTTCATATCAAAAAAAGAGGAAGAACCGAAACATAGATTCATTATCATGAAATGTCTTAGATGTGGAAACTTTGGTCACCTTGAGGATGATTGCACAAATAATGATTTGGTTTCTAGTATGTATGAGGATGCTTCAGAAAACTATAAGGAAGATGCATGTATGGTTTTTGAAAAGGGTAGCACCTCTAGTGATAAGAAATCTGAAAAAGGCTTTGATGATTCAAAAAGCAAACAAATAGAGGAAGATATAGAGAAAGGTGAAGTAGATCTTAAAGGTGAACTTATTAGTGCTCTTAGTGCTTTGAAAAAGGAAAGAAAGAAGAATGCTAGACTCAAGGATAAGTTAGATGAATGTTGTATGGAGAGAGATGATCTTATAGAAAGTCTTGACTTCTCTATAGCTAAGACACAGGAACTCAAGGATGAGTTAGAGTCTAAGGTTCTTGAGTATAGTGAGTTAGAACAGAAAATGGCTTCTTTGAAAGAGGAAACTAAAGAGTACAAGGATAAGCTTTACGAGTTTCAAGATAGCTCCAAAAAGGTTAAGTCACTCATCAAAGGTCAAAGAAAGACAACGAGATAAAATAGGCCTTGGTTTTGTTAAGCCACACAAGGAACAAGTTGGAGAGTCTAGTAAGAGACTCCAAAAGGAAGAGAGTTCTGATGAGGAAAGTATTTCAGAAAAGGAGTCCTTGAATGATAGATGCACAGAAATAGAAAACAGAATTCAGAATGAGAAGAAGAAGTTTTCAGAACCTAAGAGGTCAAATAAAGGAAAGTTTCAAGGCAGATGTTTTGCTTGTCACAGGTTTGGTCACATGGCTTCACATTGCATGGCTCAAGTGAAGAAGGTAAATGACAGTTTTAGAAGTGCTAGTTACTTTCAAGGGTATTGCTACTCTTGTCAATAGTTTGGGCACAAGGCAGTTTATTGCAAGGCAAATAACAAGAACAGGTTTGGTCGAAACGAGTTTGGTCGAAATAGGTTTGGTCGAACAGGTTTGGTCAGAACTGGTGGATTCAAAGATCAGGTTTACCTCAGAGAAACAACATCGTCAAGTGTTTCAAGTGCAACAATGAAGGTCACATAATCAGACAATGTAGAGCTGAAATTCTAGAATACAAGAACAAGAACAGTGGCATGATCAGGTCCAAGGATCAAGGCATGGACAAGAACAGGGATGAGAACAAGAACAAGAACAGTGACAAGAACAGGAATATGGGCAAAGAGTTCAAGAGAAGGCCCGACAAGGAAGTTATAGACGCTGATGATGATCAGTGCCTAATGGGAGTTTTACTCCCACCCCAGAATTAATCACCTCATCAGGAGGTGGGGGAGGGACTAAGCTAAGAGGCTCATTCTTAGTCCCGAGCCCCAAAGGTGACCCTTTGCCATTGATGACAAAGGGGGAGAGATATGAGTAAGGGGGAGAGCTTCAAAGTGAAGAGGAGAGCTTCAAGTTCGGGGGAGCAAAACTTCAAAGGAAGATTCTCGGTTGTGGGCACAGTTGGTCAGTTGTTAGCATAGTTGGTTTCAGTTTTGGCTCTTGAGAAGTGTTTTCGGTAAAGGTTTGCCATCAATGACAAAGGGGGAGATTGTTGGCAATTTTGGGTACTTTGGGTACATTGCCTTTGCTCAAGTGTATAAGTTGTCATTGATGTCAAGAAGCTCTTGAAGGAATTTGATTTGATGTCAAATAATTTGTTTTGATGAAGGTTACGACATGACAGTTTCAAAGGTCTTTTGTAAACCCCAAGTTGGCAAGTTTAAAGATTACAGGTGGATGCATTAGTTTAATGCATTTGGGTCCAGGAGGAAGTATTTATTTAAATAATTAAAAACCTTGTTAAGGTTCCTTTTAATTATTTTTAAATAAATATTAATTTATTGTTTGCATTGGGTTCTCCTAACCCATGGCGCAAATGTCTTAACTTTGATGGCGCTATGTTCTAAGATTGTGGGCGCTAGCCAAGACCTCCGTCGACGTGTTAAACTCCTCGCCGACGTCAAGAGTTTATGGGAAATATGCATATAAATCTCCCATGATGAAGATCAAAGATTATCCCATCCGCATTTTTGAAAAGTGTTGCTCGTTGTGAATTCACGATCTGATGTTCGATTTCTTCCTCGTTGAGATTTCGTGATCCGTTGTTCGGATATCCGTCGTTCATTTTTGTATCCGCCGTAAGGTTTCGTCATCGTCGTTCACGTCAGAAGACAGGGAGGCCTGTTGTTTATTTTAGCCCTGGCACAGAAGGTACAAGGGAAACAGAGTGAGGTTCAAACCTCACCGGACGCCTTTGGCGCACCGGTAGCGGCTAGGCTGTTGGCGCGCTACCCGAACGGGAGGTTCCGCGTTCGAATAACATGAAAGGGTTTTTCTTCATTGAAGTGGACGCAGCGGGTGGTGTTAGAGTTCGTGCGCAATTTCTCCATAGCATGATTTTTGGTGTTGGCCAAGGTATTTTCGAAATTAATTTTTGCTAGTGTATTTTGCGGATGGAGGAAGTTTATTAGAGAGAAAAACAGCTTAGGAGTTATAAGGAGTTTGAAGCTTGCTTTATTTTGATAAAATATTCTTTTGAAGGTGTTGTTTGCATTATCTTATTGCATTCTTATGAGAGATAAAGTTTATTGTTGATAAGACTATAAGGGAGAAATAAGGTGTATAAGGGATAAATATTTCTTGTAATGTTGAGAGTGCTTTTGGTTGATTATGGAAATGAAAGCATGATGTTTTAAGGTTAGAATTGCTTCTTGTGTGAAGTTGTGAAACCTTAAGTGGGCAGCTTTGAGATTGACATTAGCTTTCATTAAATTGGTTATAATCAAGCTATTCTTTACTTGGTTAAAGTGTTGGGCTTACTTCTTTGTTGATGATTTGAAAAGTTGTTTTGTGCTATTGAGATTTGAGTTGGTGGATGCTTTTTGTTCAAATAATGTTGGAGAGAAAAGGAGTTCTACTTGTTTCCTTTTCTGATGTTGATTGTGAAATGCTTCAAGGTTGTGTTTTGAGTTGAATGGTGTTGATTGAACCTTGTTTGATGAGCATTGTTGTTGAAGCCCTAATTGATGGTGAAAAGAACATGAGTATCATTGTTATGTGATTCTTTGCATAGTTGGCAATTGTTGGGGTTTCATGTTCTTGAAAGAAAGCATTCTATCCTATCCATTTCAGATATTGAGTTGAGTTTTCAGATTTGAGATTGAGATTGATCTGAGTTGATTTGAGTTGAGTTTTGAGATTGGGAGTTGAGTATAGAACATATTGAGTCTCTAACAATTCTCTTTATGCTTCTATGAGTTTGACAAATCACATTGGGTCTCTAACAATTCACTTTGTGATTTCCTACTAAGAAAGTTTTTCTTGGTGAGCTTGCTGAGTTTTGGACAGGTTTCGGTGGGGACTTGTGAGCAGTTTTGGACAGGTTTCGATGGGGACTTGTGAGCTGAGTTTTGGATAGGTTCTGGTGGGGACTTGTGAGCATTTTGGAGGTTGGTGGGGACTTGTGAGTAGATTTGGACAGGTCCTAGCAGAGGACTTGTGAGCTGAGTTTGATAGTTCTATCAAGAGAACTTGAGGACAGAGGTGCACTGGTTCTATGAGAAGAACCTGAGGACAGATTTGGCAAGTCTTTGAGAAGGCTTGTATGCAGAGGATTGATTTGTTCAAGAGTTGGACAGATCTGACAGACAGAGGAAGACTTGTACTAGACCGATTGACTGTGTTTGGTACAGGTTGTTGAGCTGTTGTGGACGTGATCATAGAAGGCAAAGGTCTCTTAGGCTAAGCATTGAGGATAGGAGGTCTTCGGTGGAAAGGAGTTCCACGTGCTGGCAAGAGGTAGAGGCAGTTGATCTTCTGAGGGATCATTTCTAGAGTAGAGGGGAAGGTATCTCCTTTGAGTAGAGGCTCATAAATTTTGATTGGGGGAAGGTATCTCCTTTGAGCAGAGGCTCATAAATCTTGATTGGGGGAAGGTATCTCCTTTGGGCCGAGGCTCATAAACATTGTAATTGGGAAGGATTCCCAAAGAACTTTGAGATAACTTTTAGAGAAAAGTTTTGTGGACGTAGCCTAGCCATTCTGGGTGAACCACGTTAAAATTGGTGTCACTTTGTGGATGATATTGTGCATTGCTTTGATATTGCTTTGGGTATATTGCTTTACTATTTTGAAGTATAATGGAAAAAGTAAAAAGAGGTCTTATACTTGTTCACCCCCCTCTCAAGTATAAGCTTGTGTTCTTCAATTGGTATCGGAGCGGGTGCCTTCGAAAAGTTTAACAGCTTGAAGGAAAAGCTAGTAAAGAACACAATGGATCATTCAAGTGGCAATGAAGCACCTATTCTTGATGGGTCAGATTTTGGTCTTTGGAGTGCAAGGATGAAGGTTCATCTAATGGCACTTGGGAATGAGGTTTGGGAAGTGATTGAAGATGAGTACACTATTCTTGAACATGGTCCTAATACTAAAGAAGAAAGGCTCCTACATCACAGCAATTCAAAAGCAATGAATGCAATCTTGAAAGGCTTACAGAAAGCAGATCTCACCAAAGTGATTCACTGCAAGACAACTAGTGAAATGTGGAATCAGTTGAAGGTGGTTCATACAGGTGATACAAATGTCAGAAAGGCCAAGTTGAGACACTTCAAAGGTATGTTTGAACAACTCAAGATGAATGATGATGAAAATATTAGTGACTACATGCTTCGTATGGATGAGGTTGTTAACTCCATGAAAGACTTAGGTCTTGAGCTTGCTGAAAATGATGTTTGTGATAAGATTTTAAGATCTCTTCCTAATAGATTTAGTGAAAATATTTCTGCTATTGAGGAAGCTAAAGATTTGGATAAGTTGAAAAAGGATGAGCTCCATAGTATACTTGCAACATTTGAGTTGAGAACTCAAGTGAAGGTTGATGTCAAGAAAGAGGCATCTTTCAAGGCTACCAAGAAATCCAAGGGTAAACAACTTCAAGATAGTGATGAGTCTTCTAGTGATGAAGAGGCATATTACAACAAGAAAGGCAAGTTCTCTAGAAAGCACAAAAGTATGAAAAATATAAGATGTTTCAATTGTGGAAAGTTTGGTCATTATGCTACTGATCGTATCTGTTCCCAAGAATGAAAGTGATGAAGATAAACAGGATTCTAAGAGCAAGGATTCTGAAAAGCACAAGCATCACAGGAAAAACAAAGATGAGCACAACAATCAAGGAAAGAGGTATTCTCACAAGCACAAGAAGAGTTTCTACCTAGACAAAGCAAGTAAGTGTTCTAGTAGTGATAGTGAAAGTTCTTCAAGTGATGATGAAAATGAGATGTTGTTCATATCAAAAAAAGAGGAAGAACCGAAACATAGATTCATTATCATGAAATGTCTTAGATGTGGAAACTTTGGTCACCTTGAGGATGATTGCACAAATAATGATTTGGTTTCTAGTATGTATGAGGATGCTTCAGAAAACTATAAGGAAGATGCATGTATGGTTTTTGAAAAGGGTAGCACCTCTAGTGATAAGAAATCTGAAAAAGGCTTTGATGATTCAAAAAGCAAACAAATAGAGGAAGATATAGAGAAAGGTGAAGTAGATCTTAAAGGTGAACTTATTAGTGCTCTTAGTGCTTTGAAAAAGGAAAGAAAGAAGAATGCTAGACTCAAGGATAAGTTAGATGAATGTTGTATGGAGAGAGATGATCTTATAGAAAGTCTTGACTTCTCTATAGCTAAGACACGAGAACTCAAGGATGAGTTAGAGTCTAAGGTTCTTGAGTATAGTGAGTTAGAACAGAAAATGGCTTCTTTGAAAGAGGAAACTAAAGAGTACAAGGATAAGCTTTACAGGTTCCAAGATAGCTCCAAAAAGGTTAAGTCACTCATCAAAGGTCAAAGAAAGACAACGAGATAAAATAGGCCTTGGTTTTGTTAAGCCACACAAGGAACAAGTTGGAGAGTCTAGTAAGAGACTCCAAAAGGAAGAGAGTTCTGATGAGGAAAGTATTTCAGAAAAGGAGTCCTTGAATGATAGATGCACAGAAATAGAAAACAGAATTCAGAATGAGAAGAAGAAGTTTTCAGAACCTAAGAGGTCAAATAAAGGAAAGTTTCAAGGCAGATGTTTTGCTTGTCACAGGTTTGGTCACATGGCTTCACATTGCATGGCTCAAGTGAAGAAGGTAAATGATAGTTTCAGAAGTGCTAGTTACTTTCAAGGGTATTGCTACTCTTGTCAACAGTTTGGGCACAAGGCAGTTTATTGCAAGGCAAATAACAAGAACAAGTTTGGTCAGAACAGGTTTGGCCAGAACAGGTTTGGTCAGAACAGGTTTGGTCAGAACTGGTGGATTCAAAGATCAGGTTTACCTCAGAGAAACAACATCGTCAAGTGTTTCAAGTGCAACAATGAAGGTCACATAATCAGACAGTGTAGAGCTAAAATTCTAGAATACAGGAACAGGAACAGTGGCATGATCAGGTCCAAGGATCAAGGCATGGACAAGAACAGGGATGAGAACAAGAACAAGAACAGTGACAAGAATAGGAATATGGGCAAAGAGTTCAAGAGAAGGCCCGACAAGGAAGTTATAGACGCTGATGATGATCAGTGCCTAATGGGAGTTTTACTCCCACCCCAAAATTAATCACCTCATCAGGAGGTGGGGGAGGGACTAAGCTAAGAGGCTCATTCTTAGTCCCGAGCCCCAAAGGTGACCCTTTGCCATTGATGACAAAGGGGGAGAGATATGAGTAAGGGGGAGAGCTTCAAAGTGAAGAGGAGAGCTTCAAGTCAGGGGGAGCAAAACTTCAAAGGAAGATTCTCAATTGTTAGCATAGTTGGTTTCAGTTTTGGCTCTTGAGAAGTGTTTTCAGTAAAGGTTTGCCATCAATGACAAAGGGGGAGATTGTTGGCAATTTTGGGTACTTTGGGTACATTGCCTTTGCTCAAGTGTATAAGTTGTCATTGATGTCAAGAAGCTCTTGAAGGAATTTGATTTGATGTCAAACAATTTGTTTTGATGAAGGTTACGACATGACAGTTTCAAAGGTCTTTTGTAAACCCCAAGTTGGCAGGTTTAAAGATTACAGGTGGATGCATTAGTTTAATGCATTTGGGTCCAGGAGGAAGTATTTATTTAAATAATTAAAAACCTTGTTAAGGTTCCTTTTAATTATTTTTAAATAAATATTAATTTATTGTTTGCATTGGGTTCTCCTAACCCATGGCACAAATGTCTTAACTTTGATGGCGCTATGTTCTAAGATTGTGGGCGCTAGCCAAGACCTCTGCCGACGTGTTAAACTCCTCATCGACGTCAAGAGTTTATGGGAAATATGCATATAAATCTCCCATGATGAAGATCAAAGATTATCCCATCCGCATTTTCAAAAAGTGTTGCTCGCTGTGAATTCACGATCTGATGTTCGATTTCTTCCTCGTTGAGATTTCGTGATCCATTGTTCGGATATCCGTCGTTCATTTTTTGTATCCGTCGTAAGGTTTCATCATCGTCATTCATGTCAAAAGACAAGGAGGCCTATTGTTTATTTTAGCCCTGGCATAGAAGGTACAAGGGAAACAGAGTGAGGTTTAAACCTCACCGGATGCCTTTGGCGCACCGGTAGCGGCTAGGTTGTTGGCGCGCTACCCGAACGGGAGGTTCCGCGTTCGAATAACGTGAAAGGGTTTTTCTTCATTGAAGTGGACGCAGTGGGTGGTGTTAGAGTTCGTGCGCAATTTCTCCATAGCACGATTTTTGGTGTTGGCCAAGGTATTTTCGAAATTAATTTTTGCTAGTGTATTTTGCGGATGGAGGAAGTTTATTAGAGAGAAAAACAGCTTAGGAGTTATAAGGAGTTTGAAGCTTGCTTTATTTTGATAAAATATTCTTTTGAAAGTGTTGTTTGCATTATCTTATTGCATTCTTATGAGAGATAAAGTTTATTGTTGATAAGACTATAAGGGAGAAATAAGGTGTATAAGGGATAAATATTTCTTGTAATGTTGAGAGTGCTTTTGGTTGATTATGGAAATGAAAGCATGATGTTTTAAGGTTAGAATTGCTTCTTGTGTGAAGTTGTGAAACCTTAAGTGGGCAGCTTTGAGATTGACATTAGCTTTCATTAAATTGGTTATAATCAAGCTATTCTTTACTTGGTTAAAGTGTTGGGCTTACTTCTTTGTTGATGATTTGAAAAGTTGTTTTGTGCTATTGAGATTTGAGTTGGTGGATGCTTTTTGTTCAAATAATGTTGGAGAGAAAAGGAGTTCTACTTGTTTCCTTTTCTGATGTTGATTGTGAAATGCTTCAAGGTTGTGTTTTGAGTTGAATGGTGTTGATTGAACCTTGTTTGATGAGCATTGTTGTTGAAGCCCTAATTGATGGTGAAAAGAACATGAGTATCATTGTTATGTGATTCTTTGCATAGTTGGCAATTGTTGGGGTTTCATGTTCTTGAAAGAAAGCATTCTATCCTATCCATTTCAGATATTGAGTTGAGTTTTCAGATTTGAGATTGAGATTGAGCTGAGTTGATTTGAGTTGAGTTTTGAGATTGGGAGTTGAGTATAGAACATATTGAGTCTCTAACAATTCTCTTTATGCTTCTATGAGTTTGACAAATCACATTGGGTCTCTAACAATTCACTTTGTGATTTCCTACTAAGAAAGTTTTTCTTGGTGAGCTTGTTGAGTTTTGGACAGGTTTCGGTGGGGACTTGTGAGCAGTTTTGGACAAGTTTCGGTGGGGACTTGTGAGCAGTTTTGGATAGGTTGGTGGGGACTTGTGAGCAGTTTTGGATAGGTTTGAGGGGACTTGTGAGCAGATTTGGACAGGTCCTAGCAGAGGACTTGTGAGCTGAGTTTGATAGTTCTATCAGAGAACTTGAGGATAGAGGTGCATTGGTTCTATGAGAAGAACCTGAGGACAGATTTGGCAAGTCTTTGAGAAGGCTTGTATGTAGAGGATTGATTTGTTCAAGAGTTGGACAGATCTAACAGACAGAGGAAGACTTGTACTAGACCGATTGACTGTGTTTGGTACAGGTTGCTGAGCTATTGTGGACGTGATCATAGAAGGCAGAGGTCTCTTAGGCTAAGCATTGAGGATAGGAGGTCTTCGGTGGAAAGGAGTTCCACGTGCTGGCAAGAGGTAGAGGCAGTTGATCTTCTGAGGGATCATTTCCAGAGTAGAGGGGAAGGTATCTCCTTTGAGTAGAGGCTCATAAATTTTGATTGGGGGAAGGTATCTCCTTTGAGAGAGGCTCATAAATTCTGATTGGGGGAAGGTATCTCCTTTGGGCCGAGGCTCATAAACATTGTAATTGGGAAGGATTCCCAAAGAACTTTGAGATAACTTTTAGAGAAAAGTTTTGTGGATGTAGCCCAACCATTCCGGGTGAACCACGTTAAAATTGGTGTCACTTTGTGGATGATATTGTGCATTGCTTTGATATTGCTTTGGGTATATTGCTTTACTATTTTGAAGTATAATGGAAAAAGTAAAAAGAGGTCTTATACTTGTTCACCCCCCCTCTCAAGTATAAGCTTGTGTTCTTCAATTGGTATCGGAGCGGGTGCCTTCGAAAAGTTTAATAACTTGAAGGAAAAGCTAGTAAAGAACACAATGGATCATTCAAGTGGCAATGAAGCACCTATTCTTGATGGGTCAGATTTTGGTCTTTGGAGTGCAAGGATGAAGGTTCATCTAATGGCACTTGGGAATGAGGTTTGGGAAGTGATTGAAGATGAGTACACTATTCCTGAACATGGTCCTAATACTAAAGAAGAAAGGCTCCTACATCACAGCAATTCAAAAGCAATGAATGCAATCCTAAAAGGCTTACAGAAAGCAGATCTCACCAAAGTGATTCACTACAAGACAGCTAGTGAAATGTGGAATCAGTTGAAGGTGGTTCATACAGGTGATACAAATGTCGGAAAGGCCAAGTTGAGACACTTCAAAGGTATGTTTGAACAACTCAAGATGAATGATGATGAAAATATTAGTGACTACATGCTTCGTATGGATGAGGTTGTTAACTCCATGAAAGACTTAGGTCTTGAGCTTGCTGAAAATGATGTTTGTGATAAGATTTTAAGATCTCTTCCTAATAGATTTAGTGAAAAGATTTCTGCTATTGAGGAAGCTAAAGATTTGGATAAGTTGAAAAAGGATGAGCTCCATAGTATACTTGCAGCATTTGAGTTGAGAACTCAAGTGAAGGTTGATGTCAAGAAAGAGGCGACTTTCAAGGCTACCAAGAAATCCAAGGGTAAACAACTTCAAGATAGTGATGAGTCTTCTAGTGATGAAGAGGCATATTACAACAAGAAAGGCAAGTTCTCTAGAAAGCACAAAAGTATGAAAAATATAAGATGTTTCAATTGTGGAAAGTTTGGTCATTATGCTACTAACTGTACTGTTCCCAAGAATGAAAGTGATGAAGATAAATAAGATTCTAAGAGCAAGGATTCTGAAAAGCACAAGCATCACAGGAAAAACAAAGATGAGCACAACAATCAAGGAAAGAGGTATTCTCACAAGCACAAGAAGAGTTTCTACCTAGACAAAGCAAGTAAGTGTTCTAGTAGTGATAGTGAAAGTTCTTCAAGTGATGATGAAAATGAGATGTTGTTCATATCAGAAAAAGAGGAAGAACCGAAACATAGATTCATTATCATGAAATGTCTTAGATGTGGAAACTTTGGTCACCTTGAGGATGATTGCACAAATAATGATTTGGTTTCTAGTATGTATGAGGATGCTTCAGAAAACTATAAGGAAGATGCATGTATGGTTTTTGAAAAGGGTAGCACCTCTAGTGATAAGAAATCTGAAAAAGGCTTTGATGATTCAAAAAGCAAACAAATAGAGGAAGATATAGAGAAAGGTGAAGTAGATCTTAAAGGTGAACTTATTAGTGCTCTTAGTGCTTTGAAAAAGGAAAGAAAGAAGAATGCTAGACTCAAGGATAAGTTAGATGAATGTTGTATGGAGAGAGATGATCTTATAGAAAGTCTTGACTTCTCTATAGCTAAGACACAGGAACTCAAGGATGAGTTAGAGTCTAAGGTTCTTGAGTATAGTGAGTTAGAACAGAAAATGGCTTCTTTGAAAGAGGAAACTAAAGAGTACAAGGATAAGCTTTACAGGTTTCAAGATAGCTCCAAAAAGGTTAAGTCACTCATCAAAGGTCAAAGAAAGACAACAGATAAAACAGGCCTTGGTTTTGTTAAGCCACACAAGGAACAAGTTGGAGAGTCTAGTAAGAGACTCCAAAAGGAAGAGAGTTCTGATGAGGAAAGTATTTCAGAAAAGGAGTCCTTGAATGATAGATGCACAGAAATAGAAAACAGAATTCAGAATGAGAAGAAGAAGTTTTCAGAACCTAAGAGGTCAAATAAAGGAAAGTTTCAAGGTGAATGTTTTGCTTGTCACGAGGTTTGGTCACATGGCTTCACATTGCATGGCTCAAGTGAAGAAGGTAAATGACAGTTTCAGAAGTGCTAGTTACTTTCAAGGGTATTGCTACTCTTGTCAACAGTTTGGGCACAAGGCAGTTTATTGCAAGGCAAATAACAAGAACAGGTTTGGTCAGAACAGGTTTGGCCAGAACAGGTTTGGTCAGAACAGGTTTGGTCAGAACTGGTGGATTCAAAGATCAGGTTTACCTCAGAGAAACAACATCGTCAAGTGTTTCAAGTGCAACAATGAAGGTCACATAATCAGACAGTGTAGAGCTAAAATTCTAGAATACAAGAACAGGAACAGTGGCATGATCAGGTCCAAGGATCAAGGCATGGACAAGAACAGGGATGAGAACAAGAACAAGAACAGTGACAAGAATAGGAATATGGGCAAAGAGTTCAAGAGAAGGCCCGACAAGGAAGTTATAGACGCTGATGATGATCAGTGCCTAATGGGAGTTTTACTCCCACCCCAGAATTAATCACCTCATCAGGAGGTGGGGGAGGGACTAAGCTAAGAGGCTCATTCTTAGTCCCGAGCCCCAAAGGTGACCCTTTGCCATTGATGACAAAGGGGGAGAGATATGAGTAAGGGGGAGAGCTTCAAAGTGAAGAGGAGAGCTTCAAGTTCGGGGGAGCAAAACTTCAAAGGAAGATTCTCGGTTGTGGGCACAGTTGGTCGGTTGTTAGCACAGTTGGTTTCAGTTTTGGCTCTTGAGAAGTGTTTTCGGTAAAGGTTTGCCATCAATGACAAAGGGGGAGATTGTTGGCAATTTTGGGTACTTTGGGTACATTGCCTTTGCTCAAGTGTATAAGTTGTCATTGATGTCAAGAAGCTCTTGAAGGAATTTGATTTGATGTCAAACAATTTGTTTTGATGAAGGTTACGGCATGACAGTTTCAAAGGTCTTTTGTAAACCCCAAGTTGGCAGGTTTAAAGATTACAGGTGGATGCATTAGTTTAATGCATTTGGGTCCAGGAGGAAGTATTTATTTAAATAATTAAAAACCTTGTTAAGGTTCCTTTTAATTATTTTTAAATAAATATTAATTTATTGTTTGCATTGGGTTCTCCTAACCCATGGCGCAAATGTCTTAACTTTGATGGCGCTATGTTCTAAGATTGTGGGCGCTAGCCAAGACCTCCGTCGACGTGTTAAACTCCTCGTCGACGTCAAGAGTTTATGGGAAATATGCATATAAATCTCCCATGATGAAGATCAAAGATTATCCCATCCGCATTTTTGAAAAGTGTTGCTCGTTGTGAATTCATGATCTGATGTTCGATTTCTTCCTCGCTGAGATTTCGTGATCCGCTGTTCGGATATCCGTCGTTCATTTTTTGTATCCGTCGTAAGGTTTCGTCATCATCGTCATTCACGTCAGAAGACAGGGAGGCCTGTTGTTTATTTTAGCCCTGGCACAGAAGGTACAAGGGAAAGCAGTGAGGTTTAAACCTCACCGGACGCCTTTGGCGCATCGGTAGCGGCTAGGCTATTGGCGCGCTACCCGAACGGGAGGTTCCGCATTCGAATAATGCGAAAGGGTTTTTCTTCGTTGAAGTGGACGCAGTGGGTGGTGTTAGAGTTCGTGCGCAATTTCTCCATAGCACGATTTTTGGTGTTGGCCAAGGTATTTTCGAAATTAATTTTTGCTAGTGTATTTTGCGGATGGAGGAAGTTTATTAGAGAGAAAAACAGCTTAGGAGTTATAAGGAGTTTGAAGCTTGCTTTATTTTGATAAAATATTCTTTTGAAAGTGTTGTTTGCATTATCTTATTGCATTCTTATGAGAGATAAAGTTTATTGTTGATAAGACTATAAGGGAGAAATAAGGTGTATAAGGGATAAATATTTCTTGTAATGTTGAGAGTGCTTTTGGTTGATTATGGAAATGAAAGCATGATGTTTTAAGGTTAGAATTGCTTCTTGTGTGAAGTTGTGAAACCTTAAGTGGGCAGCTTTGAGATTGACATTAGCTTTCATTAAATTGGTTATAATCAAGCTATTCTTTACTTGGTTAAAGTGTTGGGCTTACTTCTTTGTTGATGATTTGAAAAGTTGTTTTGTGCTATTGAGATTTGAGTTGGTGGATGCTTTTTGTTCAAATAATGTTGGAGAGAAAAGGAGTTCTACTTGTTTCCTTTTCTGATGTTGATTGTGAAATGCTTCAAGGTTGTGTTTTGAGTTGAATGGTGTTGATTGAACCTTGGTTGATGAGCATTGTTGTTGAAGCCCTAATTGATGGTGAAAAGAACATGAGTATCATTGTTATGTGATTCTTTGCATAGTTGGCAATTGTTGGGGTTTCATGTTCTTGAAAGAAAGCATTCTATCCTATCCATTTCAGATATTGAGTTGAGTTTTCAGATTTGAGATTGAGATTGAGCTGAGTTGATTTGAGTTGAGTTTTGAGATTGGGAGTTGAGTATAGAACATATTGAGTCTCTAACAATTCTCTTTATGCTTCTATGAGTTTGACAAATCACATTGGGTCTCTAACAATTCACTTTGTGATTTCCTACTAAGAAAGTTTTTCTTGGTGAGCTTGCTGAGTTTTTGGACAGGTTTCGGTGGGGACTTGTGAGCAATTTTGGACAGGTTTCGGTGGGGACTTGTGAGCAATTTTGGACAGGTTTCGGTGGGGACTTGTGAGCAGTTTTGGATAGGTTCGGTGGGGACTTGTGAGCAGATTTGGACAGGTCCTAGCAGAGGACTTGTGAGCTGAGTTTGATAGTTCTATCGGAGAACTTGAGGACAGAGGTGCCTTGGTTCTATGAGAAGAACCCGAGGACAGATTTGGCAAGTCTTTGAGAAGGCTTGTATGTAGAGGATTGATTTGTTCAAGAGTTGGACAGATCTGACAGACAGAGGAAGACTTGTACTAGACCGACTGACTGTGTTTGGTACAGGTTGCTGAGCTGTTGTGGACGTGATCATAGAAGGCAGAGGTCTCTTAGGCTAAGCATTAAGGACAGGAGGTCTTCGGTGGAAAGGAGTTCCACGTGCTTGCAAGAGGTAGAGGCAGTTGATCTTCCGAGGGATCATTTCCAGAGCAGAGGGGAAGGTATCTCCTTTGAGCAGAGGCTCATAAATTCTGATTGGGGGAAGGTATCTCCTTTGAGCAGAGGCTCATAAATTCTGATTGGGGGAAGGTATCTCCTTTGGGCCGAGGCTCATAAACATTGTAATTGGGAAGGATTCCCAAAGAACTTTGAGATAACTTTTAGAGAAAAGTTTTGTGGACGTAGCCCGACCATTCCGGGTGAACCACGTTAAAATTGGTGTCACTTTGTGGATGATATTGTGCATTGCTTTGATATTGCTTTGGGTATATTGCTTTACTATTTTGAAGTATAATGGAAAAAGTAAAAAGAGGTCTTATACTGTTTACCCCCCCCTCTCAGTATAAGCATGTGTTCTTCAGACATGTTGCATTTTTATGACCCATGAACGAGAGAAGGCGCAAAGGAGAAAAAGTGTCATGATATAGCGACATGTCACATTTTCACGACCCAGGAACGAGATAAGGCGCAAAGGAGAAAAAGTGTCGCGATATCGCGACATGTCGTATTTTCATGACAAAAGGATGAAAGAAGGCACAAGGGAGGAGAAGTGTCGCAATATCGCGACATGTCTCATTTTCACGACAAAAGGACGAAAGAAGGTGCAAGGGAGGAGAAGTGTCGCGATATCGTGACATGTCGCATTTTCGCGACAAAAGGACGAAAGAAGGTGCAAGGGAGGAGAAGTGTCGCGATATCGCAACATGTCGCATTTTCACGACAAAAGGATGAAAGAAGGCGCAAGGGAGGAGAAGTGTCGTGATATCATGACATGTCGCAATTTCACAAAAAAAGGATGAAAGAAGGCGTAAGGGAGGAGAAGTATCGTGATGTCGCAATCTATCATATTTTCATGACCAAATGATGAGAGGAGGCGTAAGAGAGAAAAGTGTCGTGATATCGTGACATGTACCATTTTCATGACTAGAATATGATGGGAGGTGCAAGAGAGAAAAAGTGTCGCAATATCGTGACATGTCGCATTTTCACGACTCGAACAGGGCAAGAAGGCAAAGAAGCCAAAAGTGTTGCGATATTGCGACATGTCACATTTTCACGACTCGAAGAGAGCAGGAAGGCAGAGAAGCCAAAAGTGTCACGATATCGTGACATGTCACATTTTTGTGACTCAAAAAGGGACAGAAGGCAGAGAAGCCAAAAGTGTCACAATATCGCGACATGTCGCATTTTCGCGACTCGAAGAGGGCATGAAAGCAGAGAAGCCAAAAGTGTCGCGATATCATGACATGTCACATTTTTGCAACAAAACAAAAGAAAAGAAAGGGCAGGCGGTTACAAGAGCTATTACAGAGGAAACTATCGAGCGATGGGTATACCGAATGTCATCATTAGTTGACAGGCAAACAGAGTCTATAGTGGTAGCAATGAACATCACGTGGCACCAAGGTGCAATGGAAGTAGACGAAGATCGAAAAGAAAGACATTTTGAAAGCCAAGAAAATGAAGAGGCACGAGAAATGAAATGAAGGGTCAGAAAGGGGAAACGAAGAGTCATGCTAGAGATTTTAAAATGGGAAGCGAAGGCATGCACAAGGGTCAAAAAATTGTCGAGACAGTGTTGCAGACGTGAAGGCAAGAGGGCCATTCTGGACCTGTTTAGGCTATTTTTCTTCTAGAGTTGGAAATGTTGTGCTGTAATGTAATAGAAAATTCTTCCTGGGTAGAAGATGTTGTAATGTAATTAAAAATAAACTACCTTTTGGGATAAAGGATTTTATTTGGTAGACGTTGCCAGTATTGTAAATTTTTCCAAGCTTAATGAATGAGATTTGAGAATTTAGCGTGAGCAAAATTTTGGCTCATGAATGAGAGTTTTTGAGAGTTTGGGGTGAGCAATTTTTGGTTCCCCATCAACCGATTCTTCTACTTTTCACCAATGCATATTATTTAAATTTGAAAACCGAATCATTTCTATTATGGATGATCCTCGCCCATTCAAAATTTGCTCACCAGAAGATCTTTCTCAAATTAATTCATCACAATATTCCTCTAAAAACTCTTCTATGAATATTTCATCACAAGATCAAGATGATTCTTCTTGTTTAGATCTTCTCTTTAAGGAATCTCATCAAGGTTTGAAGTGGAGTGTTAAGGATGAGGGCCCACCCTCACCTAAGGTCTTAACCCTAGAGTCATGTGTTACAAATGAGGATTTATCTTAGAATGATACTGACTTTGATGGGTCTGTCCTTTGCGCAATGTAGGTTGAGTCTTCTAGTTCTCAAGTGGACTTTGGTTCTATGTCTCCCAAGGACCTTGAGCAATTAGGAGTGAATCCTACCCTATCTCCTCTTGAGGATGAGTTGTCCATCCTCATAGATGAGACCATAGATGTGAACATAGGTTCTGAGGAAACCCCTAGAATCATTAAGTTAGGCAAAACCTTGACCATGAATGAGCAGGAGTATTTGACCAATTTATTGAAATAATATCAAGATATTTTTGCTTGGTCATATGCCGACATGCCATTGCTTGATCCCTCTCTTTTCATGCATCATTTGGTAGTTAAGCCTAGTGCAAAGCCTTTTAAGAAGAAACTTTGGAAGATGCATTCGAATATCACCCTTTCAATAAAGGAGGAGCTCTAAAAAATCCTTGATGTCAATTTTATCAAAGCCATCGACTATTTTGATTGGATATCCAATATCGTTCCTATAGCTAAGAAGGAAGGAACAATCAGAGTATGTATCGACTTTTGAGACATTAACTTAGCATGTCCTAAGGATGATTTTCCTTTGCCCAACATAGATCAGATTGCAGATTTCACTGCAAAATGTGGAATGCTTTCGCTCATGGATGTTTTCTTGGGTTATAATCACATCATGATTGCTCCTTAGGACCAAGCCAAGATAGCATTCACCACCCCTTGGGGTACCTTCTACTGGAAGGTCATACCTTTTGGCCTTAAGAATGTAGGAGCTACCTATTAGTGAGCCATGACTTCAATTTTCCATGATATGATGCATGATATTCTCTAGGATTATGTGGAAAACCTTTTGGCTCATTCCTTAGAATGAAAGGATCATGTCCATGAATTAATATGAATCTTTGAAAGGCTTTGAAAATATAAGGTTTGTCTTAAACCTGCTAAGTGTGTTTTTGGGGTCACATCTGGAAAGTTGTTAGGTTTCATAGTGTCTAGGCAAGGCATTGAAGTGGATGCTACCAAAGTAGTAGTTATCATTAATATACCTCCTCCTTGTACCCTGACTGAGCTTCGTAGTTTGTAAGGTAAGCTGCAGTCTATCCATCAGTTCATTGCCCAATTAGCTGATAAGTGTCAATCGTTCCTTCGACTTCTTAAGAAGGATGTGGTTTTTTGATGGGATCCTGAGTGTTAGAAATCTTTTGATGATCTCAAGAGGTATCTTACCTCTCTGCCTATTTTTGTTCCCCCTGTACCTGGTAGGCATCTATTTGTTTACATAGCAGCCACTGCTCATGCTTTAGGAGCCATGTTGGCTTATGACAATAAAAGTAAAGAAATAGCTATCTACTATATTAGTATAACTTTGGTTAGATATGAGACCAAGTACACTCCCTTAGAGAAACTTTGCCTTGTCGTAGTGTTTTATTCTCAGAAGTTACGACACTACATGCTCAGCCATAAAACGTTAGTAATAGTAAAGTTTGATCCCTTGTGTTACTTGATGTCTAAGCCTCACCTATTCGATCGAGCCACTAAATAGGTGTTGGCCCTTAGTGAGTTTGATTTGAATTTTATAGGTCAGAAGGCTATCAAATTTTAGGTTATTGCTAATCAGTTAACCTTCGCTCCCCTAGAAGTTTCCCATATTATAGTTGTTGAGTTTCCTAATGAGTGCTTCAATGTTGATATTGAAGATTCTGAGTCTTGGACTTTATTTTTTGATGGAGCCTGATGCATGAAGGGCACTAGAGTTGGATTTGTTCTAGTTACACCATAAAAATAGCTCATCCCTTTGCACTTCAATATTCATTTCTCTTGTAGTAATAATACTATGGAATACGAAGCTTTGATCCTTGGTCTTAGAGCAACCTTAGCTTTGAAATTTAAGGTCCTTTCGGTCTTTGGTGACTCTCAACTTGTGGTTAATCAGATTAACAATGTTTATCAAACTCAGGATGATAAAATTAAACCCTATAAGGATATTGTTACCAGGTTTTTATCTTCTTTTGAGCAGGCAACCATAGAGTCTATCCCTAGATCCTCAAACCGCCATGTGGATGACAAGGTTGTTGTTGCATATTTGCTTCCTTTGGAGTTAGAAAATGATCAAGCTTCAATTATCATCTGACAACTCCAAGAACCCATGTCTTTGAGTTCTTGTTTGGATCCCCTAGAGTGTTTTATCATCATAGATTCCCCATATAAACCATGGTATATCAAGATCTTTAATTTTCTTAAATATGGCTTGATTCCTAATGGTTTAGACCGTAATTAGCGTAAGCTATTGCGCAAAAGAGCATACCAATTTGTTATAATTGGCAATAATTTATATCGACATTATTTTGAAGGTGTCATTTTGCAATGCCTTAACTTTGATGACACTCAAATTGCTCTTAGTGATGCTCATGAAGGTTCATGTGGAGGCCATTTTAGCAGTAACACAATTGCCAAAAATCTCCTTTGGATGGGGTATTATTGGCCTTCCATGGAGAAATATGCATGTGATTTTATTTGGTTCTATGACAAGTGTCAACGACATTATCACCTTATTCATGCTCCTTCTCAATACCTTTGGGTGATATCTTCCCCTTGGCCATTCTCCATGTGGGGATTGGACATTATTGGGAAAGTTAACCCTATGTCGTTTGATGGTCATAAATTTATAACCACTACAACTGAGTACTTCACTAAATGGGTTGAAGCCATACCTCTAGTTACGATGACTAGAACTCAAGTTTTCTAAGTTCATCTTCAACCAGATCCTTTGTAGGTTTGGGATTCCTTCGGTGATTGTTTCTAATAACGGTACTCCTTTCAAGAACAAGGATGTCCGTAATATTTGTGCCAAGTAAAATATTCATCATAAATGGTCAACTCCTTATTACCCTAGGGTAATGGACAAACTAAGGCATCTAACAAGTCCTTTATCATGATTTTGAAGAATTTGGTTGATAAGACCGATCATGACTAGCATACTCAGCTTTATCCTACCTTGTGGGTGTATCGTACTAACGTGTGTACTCCCATAGGAGCCTCCCCATATGTCTTGGTTTATGGGTCTAAGGCAGTGTTCCCTTTTGAGCTAGAGGTCCCTTCTTTATGCATCTTGTTATAATATGCTGAGGTTGGTGATGAGTTTCCTACATAATGCTTGCACCAGTTAGAGCTGTTGGATTAAAAGTGCATCCATACCTTAGAGAATTTGTGAGCATATCAAGATAGGCTTCGACGATCTTATTCTAAAAAGTTTTGCAATTATCCTTTTGAGATTGGGGATCTTGTCCTCAAAGAAAACCAATGAAACACTAATGCTCATGTTGATATTCAAGGTAAATTTCAGCCCAACTGGCTAGGGCCTTTTGTTGTAACAACTAAATTTGGTTCCGGTGCTTATAAGTTAGCTTCCATGGATGGTAAAGAGCTTAAATAACCCATGAACATAATGCATTTGAAAATATATTATGCTTAGCTTGTTCTTTATTTTTGCATATGCATTTAGTTAGGTCACATTGCATGTTTGCTTGACATATTATGCACACTTGTCTGTCACATTATGCATGATTTCTTGACATTTTGTTCTTGCACTTTTTCTTGTCATATTTACATTATTGTTTGCTCATGACTGCTTGTTCATATAGTTTCTGGGGATTCATGACAATGGCATGGGATGATACCTAGTTAGTTTATAGCTCACATCCTTTGCACTTTCACTAGGGTTCTAATGCCTAGTGAAGCCCCAACCTAGGGCCCATGCATTCTCATCCCTTCTTCTCTTCTTGTATTTCTTTGCTCTCTTCGTCTCTTTGCTCTTCTTCTTATTCCTTGGCTTTGAATTTTTTTACAATGATCATCATTTCTCCTCCAAGTTAAGGAATGCAATCCTATTTTTGTATGTCCTTGTACTTTTGCATGATTCTTATCTCTCCTTTGTCTTCTTTGTTCAAATAAGGACATACATTCTTCTCTTCTTTGATTACACATTTCCTCCCTCTTGACTTTTCACTAGTTGAAACTTCAAGCTGGGGACACACACAATTCATTGCTTCTCATTTTCTTCCTCTCTTTTCTTCTAGCACATGCACACACTCTCATCGTGTTATGCTCATATTTATTGGTTCATACATACATACACATACACCTTCTCAGGTTGTACTAGCATACACATTACATATATCATTTTATATCAGCATACATTATAACACCTCTATTGGGTTACATCTCTCTTTTGACTCAGTGGGTCCAACACCCCATTACAGGATTAGCTCCTTGGCCATTTCAATAGGTCTCGGCATACATCCTAATAGGTAATCACCCCATAGTAGTCACTAGTGAGCAATCACCCATAGTGGGTTACACTATACATCTCACTTATTGGTCCATATTTAGCGAGTACTGCACCCATAACAAGTTCTTCACTCCATAAATGGACCAAATTTTGTGCATAACACCTTCTAGTTAGGGTGTTGATTCAACTTTATTCTAGATTTTAGATGGTTGACCTTTGGATTTTTATCATTATTTTCTTCCTCTTTCGCCTCACAATTTTCTCTTTCTTTTCTTCTCTTTCTTTCCCCTTCTTCTTTCATTCCTCTTCTTCTATTCATCCATGCATTTCATGCTAGATGCATTAGGTTCATATTGTACCCAGGCTATTTGGTTTGATTATTTGTTTGCTTACCTTTTTCTTTGTGTTCTCTATGATTTACCTTTTCTTTATTTACTTTTTTTGAGTTTCTTAAGGAAGTCCCTTTCCTTTCAAAGCCCAAGGGGGAACCCTAGACATAGAGGCATTAATGATTATAATGTCTCACCCTTTTTCCCAAACTTGGCCACCCACTTTTCTGTGTTTGTTTCCCATAGGAGTTTACATCTTTCTTTGATGTATTTAATAGGCCATAAATGCATCAAAGAGGGGGAAAAATATAGACACGAAAAATTGACCCACTTTGAGTGGGCAATCTTCCTTAGTGCCCTTAAGAGGCCCTCACCCCTTGCCAAGTGCAATGGAAGGCCTCTATCCCTCCCCTTTTTAATTTATTTGTATTTTAGCAATATCGTGTCCCGTATTTACGAGGTGCAACTTTGCGTTAGAGATATCGCGCCCCATCAGGACGGGGCATGACTTCGCTGTTTAACCTAGTTTTTTAATTTATTTTATTTTATTATTTTTTAAGACCACTTACACCCGGGTTTAAACCTTCTCACATGTTTTGGCATCGATTGTGAGTTTATTTGTGTATGCTTTCCTTCTTCTGATTTTATCTATAAAAGGAAGGATGTTCTTACCAAATCAGAGACATGTGAAGTTTTAAGTGCAAGTGTGATCTGCAAACTTTTTATGTGTGATCTATATGTAAATTATTTAGAGTTAATTTATTATTTACTTTCTCTACTGCAAGCTAACCCCCAAAGTGCAAATTTTAGATTGATATTCTATTGCGTGGATTGGATTGATTTGTTGTGTGACTTGGTGGATCCATGGCGTAGCTTGGAGAGATAGAGTATCATATGGATACTTGGTTCTCTTTTTCCTACTTCTATGATGCCCATTAGGGTTTTATCACTTTGTTATCTACATTTATTTCATCTTCTGCTTTTGCTTCTTATTTTTCTTTATTCTGTAGCAAAATCATGCTTGGCATTGGTGAGGCATGACTTTTCTTACCCTAATTAGGGTAAAGTTATTCACAGAAGCAAATTTTTGCCCCATCTAGGTAGGGCACAACTTTACTACTGTGATATCACACTCACTCTAGGCAAGGCATGATTTTTCCCTAGGGCACACAGGGGGCAATTTTTAGATTTTGCTTTCACTGTTACATTCCATTCTGTCTCTAGATCATATTGTTGTACTTTTCTTTCTATTTTTTATTATTGTCTTTCTGATTTATGATTAAATATCCAAAGGTCAATTTCTACTTTTGTATTACAAGGTCATCTAAAAGGACCTAGGGGGCTTGACTATTGCTAGATCTATCATACAATGGCCTATGCAGGCCCCCTAATACTAATTTTATTTTTTAGTGTTTCATAAGTGATCTTGCAGGAACATGAATCTTTGATATCATTGGACAAGATGCAAAAAAGGCTAAATCAACCACTAGTCTAGATAAGTACTCTATCACTCTTATTGTTTGAGAATCTAGTTTCATTGTTGATTTCTAGGCATATAAAAGTGAAAAGCATCTAGCTTGCATCTAGGGATAATTTTTGTGTATTTACTCCTGCATAGTTCTGCTTTAAAGGTTTTCTAAAATAAAACCCTAGGTTAGTGAGCATTCAAAAGAAATAATCATTCCAGGATAGCTCTTGTATGCCTGCATTCTATTTCCAATTATATTATTCTATTTTTTACATTGTCCTTTATCTTTTCTAGCTTAGATCTAGAAATACTAAATTTAGGTGATTTCCTGAAACTGAATACATCAAACAATCCTGAATATCTTGAGGACTTGGAGCGAGTCCTTAAATCATTCCTGGTGAACCCTTCCCCCTAGAAGCGAGTGTAGAGTACAACTTACCCTTGTGGTTCACCCTATGAAAGGGTTCCCTCCTTGTGGATCCAGCCATTTTATTTGGGAATTGTACACGGTAGGCCAGTTTTCCCCTCTACAGATAGAATTATGAAATCTATTTATACGAAAAGTTGATAATAAACTACCGATATGGAAAGGTAGATGGTTATCATTAGCAAGAAGGGTGTAGCTAATTAATTTAGTCTTACAGGTCATTCCAACATATTATATGTCATTGTATACTATGCCAAAATCAATAGAAAAAAATTGTAATCTATATTATTTGATCCTTTTCATGGTTAGAATTACATGATAAAAGGAAATTTCCTTTGGTGAAATGGAGCAAGTTGTTTGATTATAAAATTAGGTGAGATCTTGGTTTAAGATTTTTTACAGATGCAATCATAGCTCTTAGGGGAAAAGTAATCTAGAGAATGTACAAAGAGATTCAAATACAATGGGCAAGAAATCTTCTAAGTTAGTAAGTTGAGCCCAATAACCCAAGCTTAATATTTACTACATTCTTCCTACCAATGGTTCCACACTTTGGAATGGTTTATAAAAATCTATTGATCTAGTGATTAAAGGTTTAATATGGGTGGTGGGAATTGGAGAAAAAATCTATTTGGATAGATAGTTGGTGTCATAAAAAACCACTCAATCTAGATCCAATTTGGAAACCTTCGATGAGATTACTATAAGATAAATATGGTGATAGGGTTTCAAATATTTTGTACAATTATCATAAAGGGAGATACAAATGGAAAGAACATTTATTTACATGTATACAAGGCTGATGCCAGGAAGTAGTTGAGTACAAAGATAACAAAAATGATTATTCTGAGGGGAACCAAGGATAAATTGATCTAGGAGTTGAATAGCTCAGGATAATACACAACAAGAAGTGGATATTATGTAAAGCAACAAAAAAATAATAATATCGCAAGAATATGGAGAGATATTTGGGATAGCCCAATCATTCCTAAAGTTAAAATGTTTGTTTGGCTAGTAGGTCATAGAAAAAATTTATCCTAGGATAACCTTATGAAAAGAAGTTTTCATGGCCCCTCATAATGTGTTATTTGTAAAAAGGAGAAGAGTAGAGACTATCTCTTTGTACATTGCTCAATATTCTAGAAACTATAGTAATGAATTCTTAATATGTTTGGTAACTGCATGGTGATGAATGGTAAAATTAAAGAATGGTTAAAGCAATGGCTGAGCACCTTTAAAAGTGAGGCTTAACAAAAAATCTAGGATATATCAAAAGATATAATACTTTGGATTATATAGCTAGAAATTAATATAATAATATTTAAAGGAAAGGAAAGTGGTTTAGAGGTAATGAAAATTAAGATATGTTTAGCCATAGAGGAGTCTATTCAAACCCTATCAACTCACCCAATTCCTAATATGGAAGAAAAGAGCCTTGATAGATAGAGTCAAGTCATAAAATGAAATTATGATGTTGGGTATAGGAGAAATAAAAATAATGCAAACAATATAAAGTGGAAACCACTAGATGTGAAGTTGGTCAAAATTGAATTTTTATGGAGCATCTAAAGGAAATTGAGGATCAACAAGAGGAGGAATAATTAGAAATAATAGAGGAAATATTTTGTCTCATTATGCTTTCAATAGTGGATTTAAGACAAATAATGAAGTTGAAGCTTGAGCAAATTTAGAAGGTTTAAAAATATGCAAACTAACTAAATGGAATAGAGTATGAATGCAAGGTGATTCACTTATAGTACTAAATGTAACTTTAAGAAAAGCAAAGGCTCCGTGGAACATACAAGAGATAATTGTGGAAATTTAAGATCTTGCTAAAGAGTTTGAAGACATTAGGTTTACACATACGTTAAGGGAAAGAAACAAATGTGCAGATAGGCTAGCCAATAGAGAGGTTTTAATTGAGGATTGTGAATTTAAATTCTCTTTTCCATGGTTAGAGGAAGTAGTAAGTTTAGCTAAAGTTGACAAGAAAATGTTGATTGCCTGAATAAAATAATGATTAAGATTTACTTTAATGTTTTCCATTGGTAATATCTATTTTATTTTATAACATTAGTGTGTTTTCATATAAACTATTTATTATAATTTTTGTGGTTGCACTTGTGCTTTAGGAAGAAAACTAGCAATCCAGATTTGGTAAAGCAGATTATGATAATGTGATGTTTGGGAAGTATTACTCTACTAATATGCAATGTATAGATAGTAGAGGTGGAGTTTTGGTTTTGAGAAGGTTGCTATAGGAAAATTTCAATAATATAAAATATTTTTATTCACACAAAAAATTTTAAAAATCCAAAAAATAAAAATCAAGAATTCAGACATTTTATGTAAAATGGTGTAGGTTTCTAGCTATAGCATCTCAACTGATATGAGAAGTGAATCTATGTTTAATATTTCAATATCTAAAGAAGAGATTTATGATTTGTTAAGGGTGGGGGACCCAAGTACAACCCATTGTTCTCCATAAAAAAATAGCTTATTTTATGCACTCAAAAAATTAAAGGGCATGGAGTATTTAGATGCCTTTTTCTCGCTCGAATTGTTGCTTCCATTTCTAGAATCTAAAACTTATCACCTCCATTTCAAAACTCTACTCAATCATTTATTACTTATATTTCAAAATTTTCAATGTTATTTTCTATTACGTGCTTGTCTGGCATTAACTTGCTTTTGACATTATCTTTGGGCTACAAGGAAATATTTTCACTAACTACATTCTCTTAGGAGGTGTTTACCACTACATGTCTTAGTATACTTTGTCACACTTGGTTACTGAATATTGTAGAAAAAAAAAATCATACCCCTTTCCTTCAAGCTAATGGATCTACACCTAGAAGGGGTATGGGAAATAGGGGATCTACACCTCGGACGAGAGGTACTTGTGTCGTACCCTCTTTGGTGATTATCGATGAATTGTGGTGGGTTCACCAGGAAAATTTTAATGATGGTTTTTGCGTCTATGCAATATGAAAGTTTGATGAGTTATTTGTTTAACATACACCTAAATTTTGGGTAAAGTGAAACTATACTTAGACTACATGCATTTCAGTTTTTATGAAAGCAACACACAATGAATGAGAAATTTTCAAAACCAAATACAATGCAACAAATCTATAGATGCAAGGTAATAATTTTATGCTACCTATATATATATATATATATATATATATATATATATATATATATATATTCTTATGTTATAAAGATAATCTACAAATGAAATATATAAAATAGAAAAAGAATTGAAAACTGAATCAAAACTAAATTGATTGAATACTTACCTGGTCTGAATGGTTGAAGTAGTATGAATTCGTATTTGATGAGCAAATTTAGGTCTAGCAAGCAGATTCATATCTGTGCTATAGGCTCATAAATATTTTAAGGTGTCCAATGGTTAGATCTCAAATTTAGCAAAGCAAATTCAAAAATCTTAGGCAAATTCGGGTAGTTGCTGCAGCCTCCCAAATTCGTTAAAAACTTATAAATTGATAGACAAGACACTAAAATATGCAATCAAAGGGGGTTATAATTAAAATTATAATTTGATATGATATATTTAGAAACATTAATTTACCATCGACATGTATCTATGCTAATTTGGACCTGAACAGTGAATTTGTAAACCTATAGAAGCCTTCTGAATTCATTAAATATGGAGGAAAACTTAGATCTAACAATGAAAAATGATGTAATATGATTAATAGTGAAATACACAAAGATATATTATACCAATTTAGTCTCTCATGATCACTGTAATGGTGATAGGATAGCAAGATCTCAGCTAAACCTGTAGCAAAAGCTCATGAAAGAAGTTCTTCAATCCAATTCTCTTGCAAAATCACCATTAACCCTGCTTAGGAGGTAGGGTAATTAATTTAAAGGTGAGGGAAAACTAGATAGAGCAAAGAAAACGTAAAATAAAATAGGAATATTAGGGAAAATTAAGAAAATCCCTAATTTATGTGAATTCAGATGACTGTTGAAGCCTACTGAATTCACAAAAAATCCATATTTGCCCAAATTGGATTCAAATTTGAACGGTCCCTAACCATTATAGGTTGGCACACATTTTTAGCGAATTCGAACGGTTGCTGCAACCACCCAAATTTTCAAAAATGGTAAAATAACAAAAAGGGGGTTAAAACTAACATGAAAAACAAGGAAGGCAATTAAGGGGGGAACTACATTATTGGAGGATGCTAGGAATTTTGGAGTGGAATGCTATGAATTTTGGAGTGGGTCAAAATTCCATGGCTACATTTTACCCCTTCTTTGGCACATTTATGAGCAATAAATGCATCAAAGAAAGACGTAGCTGCTAAAATATAAAAACTACACTGCAAAATAAAAAATAACATTTTTATTTTATTATATATACATATATTTGCTTAGGATACCCCTTTGAGTTTTGTGGGAAATTCAAAATTCGTCATGAAACTCGAATTTTTGTGAAAAAAGCAAAAAGTGGAGTAAAAGGGGATAAAATATAAGGGTTTAGGCCAAAACCCTAGTTAATTTTTACCCTAACTATTTTTAGAAATTTACTCTAGAGAAAATGGTGCTACCACCCCACTGGGTAGATGAAGTACGAGTAGGAGGCAACATAGCAGGAGTTAGGATCCGAGTAAGTGAAAACTCACCTTTTAACCTTAATTTGCCATTTTATTTTTAGAATTTTGGATTTATTTGGAATTTTGCATTTGGATTTTTGTCGTTCAGTCAAACACAATGAATTCAAACATCTCAGACAAATTCAGACATTTGAATTCGCTCTGACAAGGCGTTCGAATTTTTAAATTTGGACCTGTCAGGCAGATTTGGTCGTCTAAAATTCATTTCACAAGGCGTTCGAATTCACGAATTCAAAAGGTGAACATCTGAATTCACAAAAAGGGAAGGAACTTAAATTTTTAGCATCTTTTATAGTTTGTAGTTTTTTATTATTTAATATTTTTGATAAAGTATTATTATGATGTACTAACAATATGATTTTGTTTTTTTTACAAGCTGTGCTCAAGAACCAAGAGTAAGGGATTCACAAAGCACGTATTGGGGATATATGGGGCAGAGAAATATCTATTAGGGTAGGTGGAGCTCCTTCATGTAGTATAGATGCCCCGCATTGAGATAGACCAACCATTTCTCATAGCTTTGGTAGAGAGCTGGTACCCAGGATCCTCCACATTTTGGCTATCTATAGGGGAGATAACAGTGACCTTAGAGGATGTGTGGAGAATCATCCATATTTTTATATACGATCAATTCATATACCATTTGATGACATAGGTACAAGCCATGGAGTAGCTAACTAGGGATCCCAATTTTCTTGTGGACCAAATTAGGATCAGCATTAGACGGTTGGTCAGGATAGAGGGGATTACTAGATTGACAACGGTGTTGTCTGGGATCATCGATGGACTATTATATTACCATGAGAGTGGGTGACATCTTCCCTAGTCCCTAGTTGGAGTAGTGGTGGGCATGAGAGATTCTAATAGATTTTTTGCATGGGGGCCCTTTGTATTATATCGATTATACAAGATATTGTATAACATTGAGCACAAGCACCACATAGGTATAGTTCTCACCACACTAATATAGGTGTGGAGTTGGGAATATATTGAAATGAGGAGACCTATAATACTACCACTATAGTAGATAGAGGAGGGATTCCCCACTATTTATAGGTGGTCAATTGGAGGGGATCATAGGAGGAGACATGATGGCTTGGAGGAGGCCAGGCACACCATAGATGAGTTACTTCCTCATCGTATAACCTAGAGACCCTGACAGAGACATTCCCATTGGGATGAGGATGGGGAGGAGTTATACCAAGTACGATGGATATGGTGGATCCAATAAAATAAGGGAGAGGTAGAGCTCCATCATGCCAACCAATTTTAGCACTATTTTAGGCTAAAATAGGGGATAACTAAGGTACAAGACTTTTGGTACCAATGGGTGACACAAGATCCACCAACTATTGGAGGTGAGCTAGACCTCAATAGATTTACAGATTCATATGTGGATTACCCTTTAGTAGTCCTCCTAGAGGAGGATGATATGGGAGTGGAGGATGGATACCTCCAATGGTATGAGAGTATCAGACCCACAAGGATCACTCGTTAGAGAACAAAGGAGGAGGAGTGGATGCAGTAGGCTTACTAGGAGGCTTGCTCTATGGAGAGCTACGAGTAGAGAATAATAAGGAGGGAGATTTCTGGTGCAGAGGGTGACCCCTCCTCAAACTAGGGGAGGTCGAGCAAGGCCGATGCTTCCCAAAAATAGAGAGTACCTCGACATGAGGAGGCACCCAAGTAGTAGGATGAGGCTCTTGAGTAGGGTGATGTGGGTGCAATGGAGATAAATACCCCTAGATATTTCCATAAAGATGATGAATAGAGGATAGCCAAGCTGGAGGCTCGAGTGGTGGCCTAGAAGGAGGAGATAGGTGGCAACCCAAAAATAGTAGATAGCCACCCAAGTAGGACACACTCAAATAATTTAGGAACAACTATTATAGGCATGTTCCAAAATTGTAGCAGAAGGCTAGGGATGCATCCTCTTTTAGTAGGCTAGCCCACTCTAAGAGTATAAATGTGCAATGATATTTCTAGGATGAGCTTCGGGTAAGTCAGGTAGAGGCAGCATTGGCTGGTCAATGAGAGGTATTTTATCAAGGTTTGTACTATCAGGTGGTGCCAGTGGATCAGAGGGTACCTTTATCGTAAGATTTGGTATCTTAGATTCATGCTATATCATCCTCACAAAAATTGAGTTAATCTATGCATGCACGCCCACCTAGTGCACCTCATGATAAGGGAGAGGATCAGGGATCCAGAGCATCTAGAGGATGAGATATTTGGATTCTAACTTTTTGTAGCATACTCTCCTGACGATTGAGTATGCCAATTTTTTTATTGTGGTATACCAATCTATTATATATGTACCTTTTCTCAAGAGTAATATCATACTGCTTTTTTTTTATTTTATGTGTCATGCAAATGCAAAATATTTTTTTGTTTTTTAGGATCTTACATGATGATGCTTATGGTCATGTTTTGATATCTAATGCAAATTTTTATCAAGATAGTCAATATATGATTGTATGAGATGAGATTTGATGTAATGTAATTGATATTTGTAAAAAAAAAGGTGTTTTTGGAAATATACCCTTAAAAATTTTATCAGTTAGCAATGGGCCTCGAGGTTGGGTGCCTGTGTATGACTTTATATGGAGGTTGATCCTCGCATGTGGTCATGAAGTGGGTCCTTGTGAGAGGTTTTGTTGTTACACTAACATCAAAGGGTTATGATCCAAAAGTGTTTGAAATTGATGTTTGAAAATGACATTGTTGGTGATGAATAATGTATACCCTTAAGATTAATTTTGATTAAAATTAAGGGGAGTAAAATAGTAATATAAGTTACTCAACATGAATACTATGATGGGGGACTTGTGCTAGGCACAAGATTCATAGTGTGAAGTGAGTATAAGAAATATTAATAGAGTTATATCATGCCATCATCGCAAATTCCTTATGTAACTACATGACCAAGTAATTATGTATGACCAATGCAAATTTGTGTATTAAATAAACAATTGTGCAATATGATGAAAAATTTGATTGAGAATGCATTGTACTAATGATGGTAGCTATGAAATGCAAGACTAAATGTTGCTTTACCCTCAATTGCTTATGCTAACAATCATACATATCCATGAATATATAGTGACATTAACCAATCAAAATTCAAGGATAATCTTGGTTATTTTTTATGTGAAATCGATTTTATGAAGAATCGGTATGTGAATCATGCATTATTTTCCCAAATTGATCTTCTTAATTATGATGTAAATATCTCAAGAACCAAATGTGTATGCTTATGAATTTTATTTACCAATTTTGAGTAAGGTAATGATGTAAGCCAATCGAGAACCATTGTGTGTGCAAAATGAATGCGTTTACCCATATTTTGTACATGGTTGGACTCAACTCCTATATAATACAAGCCACCAAAAGCTAACTCATTCGTAAGAAAGCATTGGTTTATAAAAAATAAGGTCACTAATATGATAGACATATCACCACACATAAGACTATCCCATTATCAGGTGGATTTCATTCAACTCATTGTTGTAATTGTTAGAAATATGAGCAGGATTTATTGTCATTGATGTCAAACAGGTTAATATTCTCTAGTGATTTTCAGTAAGTTAAAAAAGGACTAATATTTTAATATTTAATATTATAATATCCAGGGTTGATTCATGGAATTTAAATGCAAGAATAAGGTGTCACCTTATAAGAGCCTTAAAAAACCCATGTGGCAGTTTGAAAGGTTAAGAGTTTAATTATTTAATTTTAAATAATTTAACCTTAAGGTTAAAATTTAAAATTAAATAATATTTAATTTAAGGCCCAAAGTTATTTTATTAAAATTTAAATTTTAATAAATTCAAATTGCTTTCCGTCGACGTTGGAGAAACCTTTGGATTGCATATATATAATGCCAAAACCTTTGGCATTAACTTATCCTTGCGAATGATTTTAAAGCGAGTGCAAAGAGAAAGGTTCATGTGAAATTTGCATGTGTTTTAGCATCGAGAAGAGGACAAGGTTTTGTGGCCAGTGAAATATTCTTGAAGCCCCTGTAGCCTAGTTGGCAGCTAGAGGCTACGTTAGAGCATTCGGGGAATGCTAGATGCGGGTTCAAACCACGTGCACTCTATTTTTCTAAAGAGGAGGATCGTTTTCATTTGCGGCATGCAAGGAGGAGGAAGTCAAAGGCATCTTGATGCCTTTTTGGTTCACGTGGAGCCACGCAGCCTAGTTGGTGGGCACGAGTGCTACGAAAGCGCTTGGGGAGAGCCATCGATGGCTCGAATCCCACCAAGGCCTTTTGGGCAGCATAATAAAGGTATGCGCTTTGTTTGGTGGTTGACTTTGCATGCAAAAAATTAAAGGGGGAAAATAATTTTTATTTTCAAAAGGTCTTATTTTAATTAAATTTTTTGCATAATTATTTTGGTTTATAAGTTATAGAAGGGAGTTAAAAGGGGTATGCAAAACTTTAATTTTTGTGTTGAATTTTTAAGTGGTTAAGGAGTTATAAGGTAGTAAGGAAATTTATTATTTTTGAGATTGAGGGTTGTTGAATATTATTTTAAATTTGGAGATTATAAGGTGTATTTGAGTGTTATTATTTTTGTATTGAAGAAATATTTTGAGAGAGTGTTAGAGTGATATTTTTGTCATCTAACCTTTGTGCTTGGCAAAGAAAGTGGTTATAATTGAGACAGGTTTTTAAGGACAATTCTTCATCAAACAAAGGTATGGGCACATCTTCCTTGTGAGTGATTGTTGGATGTTGTGAATACTAAGTTGGAGTGAAAAGGGTTGTTTGATAAGCATTGTTGAGTTTGGTTTTTCTGGAATGAAATTTGATTCTAGAAACCTTGTTTGATTAGCATTGTTGGAAACATTGAATGAAACTTCATATGCATGATTAGGGTTTGAGAAAGAACATGAGTATCATTGTTATGTGAAGTTGAGAACTATCTTGGAACTAGGATTTGTGCAAGAACATGAGTATCATTGTTATGTGAGATTGTTTGATTAGCATTGTTGGAAATTATTGAGTGAGTGTTCATATGCTTGGACTAGGGTTTGTGAGCAAGGAGTATTTCATTGAGTGATTGATTGAGTGGAGTTGATTGAGCCTAGTCAAGTGGAAGTGTTGAAGTGATAGTTCTAATTCTGTGAAACAAATTGTTCTATATTCTAAATTGATTTGAGAAAGAGGTTGGAAGTGATTGAGTGTGAAACATATTGAGTCTCTAACAATTCTCTATATGTTTTTATGGTAAAAAGAGAGAGAGAGAGAGAGAAAGTGAGAGAGAGAGAGAGAGTTTGAGAATTGTTGTGAGTGTGAAGCATATTGAGTCTCTAATAATTCTCTATATGTTTTTGTGAGATTGGACAAGTTCTAGTGAAGACTTGTTGAGAAGATTTGAGGTAAGTCTTTGAGAAGACTTGTGGACAGATTGGTGTGAGATTTTGTGGAAGCTTACAATACATATTTGAAGATAAATATTAAGAGCATATTGGACAAGTTCTAGAGAGGACTTGTGGATAGATTAGTGTGAGCTTTTGTGGAAGCTTACAAGGCAGATTTGAGGTAAGTCTTTGAGAAGACTTGTGAGCAGAGTTGATTGATTGATTTGTGAAATCTTGGGTTAAGGTTTGGGATAGAGATTGATTATTGTGATAGATAAGCTTTGTGTTAAGATTTGAGGATAGAGATTGAGTATATTTGTGCTAGATCAAAGGATTGTGTTTAGTGCATATTTGAGGATAGAGATTGAGCAGATTTGTGCTAGACTGAAGGACTATGTTTAGTGTAGATTTTAGGATAAAGATTGAGTAGATTTGTGCTAGATCAAAGGACTGTGTTTAGTGTAGATTTGAGGATAAATATTGAGTATATTTGTGCTAGATCGAAGGACTATGTTTAGTGTATATTTGAGGATAGAGATTGAGCAGATTTATGCTAGATCGAAGGACTATGTTTAGTGTAGATTTGAGATAGAGCTGAGAGCAAGCTTTGGAGGTGACAGAGTATAGAGGATGATAGTCTCCAATGGATAGAGGTCCATTAGCCAGGGTAGTGAAGATAGGTCTTTTGTGTGAGGACAAGAGTCTTTAGTGGATAGAGATCCATAAGCCAGTGTAGTGGAGGCAACAGTTCTTCTAGAAGATCACCAGCTAGAGCAAAGGAGAAGGAGTTCTCCTATGGATAGAGATCCATGAACTTGATTAGGGGATTGGTGTCTCCTTTGGATAGAGGTCCATAAACATTGTAATAGGGAAAGGTTTCCCAAGAGATTTGTTGAGAAAATTTTAGTGAAATATTTTCTCCGTGGAGTAGCCCACATTGGGTGAACCATGTTAAATTGGTGTCTCTATTGTGTGTGGTGATTTGTGCATTGCTTTGATTACTTGTTGATATTGCTATTGATACATTGCATAATATTGATTGGAAGGAAAAGTAAAAAGTGGTCTTATATTGTTCACCCCCCTCTCAGTATAAGCTTGTGTTCTTCAATTGGTATCAGAGCGGGTTCCTTTGAAAGAGTTTAACAGCTTGAAGGAAAAGATTACAAGAACACAGATGGATTCTCAGAGTGGATCCTTAGGAAATTCAGCACCATTGTTTGATGGGAACAATTATACACTATGGAGCATAAGGATGAAGTTTCATCTAATGGCACTTGGAAATGAAGTATGGGAAGCAGTTGAAAATGGATACACACCACCAACAACTCCACCTACAGATAAATATGGTAAGCTTCTACATAATTATAATTCAAGAGCAATGAATGCAATTCAAAAGGGCTTACATGAAATAGAGTTTATAAAGATTATGCATTGCAAATCAGCAAAGGATATTTGGGATAAGTTGCAAGGCATATATGAAGGAGATAAAAATGTCAAAAGGGTAAAGTTGCAAAATTTCAAGAGAGCATTTGAAGACCTAAAAATGAAGGATGAGGAAAATATTGTGGGATATCTACTTCGTGTGGATGAGGTTGTTAGCTCCATGCAAGGACTTGGGCTTGAAGTTTCAGAACCTGATGTGTGTGATAAGATTCTAAGGTCACTCCCAAAAAGGTTTAGTGAAAATATTTTAGCTATAGAAGAGTCAAAATATATTGATCATTTGACAAGAGATGAATTACATGGCATTCTCACAGCATTTGAGATAAGAATAAAAGAGGAACCTATTCCCCAGAAAGAAGCAACATTTAAAGCCACTAAGAAGACTAAGGGTAAGAAGTTAGATTCAAGCAATGAGCTATCCAGTGATGAAGAAGCCAATTATGGCAGAAGGAACAAGGACTCAAGAAAATATAAAGGTATGAAATCAGTTAGATGTTTTAAATGTGGAAAATATGGTCACTATGCATCTGATTTTCCAGAAGCTAGAAATAGCAGTGGTGATGAGAAATAGGATTATAAGAACAGGGATACTGGAAAGCACAAGTACCAAAAGAAAAATAGGGATGGACAAGGTACACAAGGAAAGAAGTTTTTCCAGAGGCATAAGAAGAGTTTCTATGCAGATAAGGCAAGTAAGTACTCAAGTGATAGTGATGATAGTTCCTCAGATAATGATAGAGATGAAGTTCTATTTCTAGAAAAAGAAAAAAAATGGTTGGGAAAAGAACACCAATAATCCTCAAGTGTTTTAGATGTGGTAACTTTGGTCATCTTGAAGATAGTTGTACAAAGAGTGGTTTCAGTTTCAGTGATGATGAATATGAAGATACACTTGAAGGACCAGAAGAGAATCTTCTTATGGCACTAGAAGAAGAAGGAGGTGATCCTATAGTAGACAAGTCAGAAAAGAATGAATATGTTTTCAAAGGCAAACAAATAGAGGAAGAATCAGAGAAGGGAGAAGTTGATCTTGAGGGAGATCTTATTCATGCTCTTGATGCATTAAATAAGGTAAGAAAGCAAAACTCCCAACTTAAGCTTAAGTTTCAAGAATGTGATGAAGAGAAAGGAAAGCTTATAGAGGATCTAAACAAGTCAATGGCTAAGACAAGAAAGTTCAAAGATAAGTTAGAAGCAAAGGTCTTAGAATGTGAAAGGTTAGAACATGAAGTGGCTCTACTAAGGGAAGAAATAAAAGAGTCTAAGGACAGGTTACACAGGTTTGGAAAGAGCTCAAATATTTTAGATAAGATGATCAAGGTACAAATACGATCAACAAATGAAACAAGTCTTGGTTTTGAATAGGTACAAAAGAAACAAAGAGAGGAGTCAACCTCAAGTTCTGAAGAAGAAGAAACTTCAAAAGAAGAGAGTGTAAGAGAGAGTGAGACTTCTGAGGATGAGTTGGACAACAGAAAGTTCAACAAGGAAAGGAACAATGCACAAAAGAGGAACAAATGGAACAGGAACCAGCACAGGGTAAAAGAGACTAAAAGACCCATGGGGTCAAGGCAAGGTAATTTCAATGGATGATGCTTCTCATGTCATAGGTTTGGGCACAAAGCTTCACAATGTAGGACACATGGAAAACAAGAATATGGAAGGTTCAAAAACAGACAACTTTTTCAAGGGTATTGCTACTCTTGTAATCAGTTTGGTCACAAGGCAATGAATTGCAGGGTTCATGATAGGAATAGATATGGCTTCACCAAGAGAAATCCCAAGATATTTGCACCTCCAAGGAATAACAATATTAAGTGTTATAAGTGCAATAATGATGGACATACAACAAAGTGGTGTAGAGCAAAAATTCCAGAGACAAGTAGGAATAGAAATGGTCAGAGGAATCAGAAGGATCATATAAGGAGGAAAGTTGACAAAGGTAAAGATCAGTGCTTGCTGGGAGTAGAAATACTCCCACCCCAGAATTAACCACCTCAAGAGGAGGTGGGAGAGGGGCTAAGCTAAGAGTTTCATTCTTAGCCCCAAGCCCCAAAGGTGACCCTTTGCCATTGATGACAAAGGGGGAGAAATTTGAGTTAGAAGGAAAGTATTCAGTCAGGGGGAGCAGAACATAAAAAGGTAAAAGGAATGATAAAAGGTAAATGGGTTGCCATCAATGACAAAGGGGGAGATTGTTGGAAATATGAGCAAGATTTGTTGTCATTGATGTCAAACATGTTAATGTTCTCCAGTGGTTTTCAGCAAGGCAAAGGAGAAGGACTAATATTATAATATTTAATATTATAATATCCAGGGTTGATTCATGGAATTTAAATGCAAGAAGGTGTCACCTTATAAGAGCCTTAAAAAACCCATGTGGCAGTTTGAAAGGTTAAGAGTTTAATTATTTAATTTTAAATAATTTAACCTTAAGGTTAAAATTTAAAATTAAATAATATTTAATTTAAGGCCCAAAGTTATTTTATTAAAATTCGAATTTTAATAAATTTGAATTACTTTCCATCGATGTTGGAGAAACCTTTGGATTGCATATATATAATGCCAAAACCTTTGGCATTAACTTATCCTTGTGAATGATTTCAAAAGCGAGTGCAAAGAGAAAGGTTCATGTGAAATTCGCATGTGTTTTAGCACCAAGAAGAGGACAAGGTTTTGTGGCCAATGAAATATTCTCGAAGCCCCTGTAGCCTAGTTGGCAGCCAGAGGCTGCGTTAGAGCGTTCGAGGAACGCTAGACATGGGTTCAAACCATGTGTGCTCTATTTTGCTGAAGAGGAGGATCATTTTCATTTGCGGCATGCAAGGAGGAGGAATTCAAAGGTGTCTTGACGCCTTTTTGGTTCGTGTGGAGCCATGCAGCCCAGTTGGTGGGTGTGAGCACTACGAAAGCGCTTGGGGGAGAGCCATCGATGGCTCGAATCCCACCAAGGCCTTTTGGGCAGCATAATAAAGGTATGCGCTTTGTTTGGTGGTTGACTTTGCATGCAAAAAATTAAAGGGGGAAAATAATTTTTATTTTCCAAAGGTCTTATTTTAATTAAAGTTTTTGCATAATTATTTTGGTTTATAAGTTATAGAAGGGAGTTAAAAGGGGTATGCAAAACTTTAATTTTTGTGTTGAATTTTTAAGTGGTTAAGGAGTTATAAGGTAGTAAGGAAATTTATTATTTTTGAGATTGAGGGTTGTTGAATATTATTTTAAAGTTGGAGATTATAAGGTGTATTTGAGTGTTATTATTTTTGTATTGAAGAAATATTTTGGAGAAGTGTTAGAGTGATATTTTTGTCATCTAACCTTTGTGCTTGGCAAAGAAAGTGGTTATAATTGAGATAGGTTTTTAAGGACAATTCTTCATCAAACAAAAGGTATGGGCACATCTTCCTTGTGAGTGATTGTTGGATGTTGTGAATACTAAGTTGGAGTGAAAAGTGTTGTTTGATAAGCATTGTTGAGTTTGGTTTTTTTTGAATGAAAGTTGATTCTAGAAACCTTGTTTGATTAGCATTGTTGGAAATATTGAATGAAACTTCATATGCATGATTAGGGTTTGAGAAAGAACATGAGTATCATTGTTATGTGAAGTTGAGAACTATCTTGGAACTAGGATTTGTGCAAGAACATGAGTATCATTGTTATGTGAGATTGTTTGATTAGCATTGTTGGAAATTATTGAGTGAGTGTTCATATGCTTGGACTAGGGTTTGTGAGCAAGGAGTATATCATTGAGTGATTGATTGAGTGGAGTTGATTGAGCCTAGTCAAGTGGAAGTGTTGAAGTGATAGTTCTAATTCTATGAAACAAATTGTTCTATATTCTGAATTGATTTGAGAAAGAGGTTGGAAGTGATTGAGCATTATGTGAGTAAGCATATTGAGTCTCTAACAATTCTCTATATGTTTTTGTGGTAAAGAGAGAGAGTGAGAGTGTTTGAGCATTGTTGTGAGTGTGAAGCATATTGAGTCTCTAACAATTCTCTATATGTTTCTATGAGATTGCACAAGTCTTGGTGAAGACTTTTTGAGTGGTAGGGTACCTAGGAATAGATATTTGAGGATATATTATTATATTGTATAAGGGTTGGCATGGGCCACACATAACCCAAGGTTGATCGTATTATAATATTATATTACATTATAATATTATATTATATTAGTAGTAGGTTCTCCAAAGTAGAATAAGAATATGGATATATAAAGAAGAGATATTTGTCATTGTAATGACTCATATCGTTGAAGAAGAATCTTATGTAATCTTCATGCCCACGAAGTGACCTCTCACCTTGGGAGATCTTGTGGAGTTATTCCTTCCTTAAGGATTATTATTGGTGTTTTCCTACCTTAAGGGTATTATCTATCTCTCTCTCATTTTTGGATTGTTATTGTGTATAATGTATTGTGGATGAATGATTTAATATTTTTGCATAATGGTGAATGGTTTATGTTAATGATAATAAAGTTATGCAACAAGTGGTGTCAGAGCAACGATTTTAGCAAAGTGGGGATTTTTGTGTGAAACAAATTAGGGCAATTTTTTTTTGGAAAAATATTTCATATTTTAGGAGCCATATCTCTGTGTAAGTCTATCCGATTTAGGCGATTCTTGGATCAGATTGTGCAAAATTTGAAGAGCTTTAAAATGAGTGGTCATATGATGGAATTTGAGCAGTATTGAGGGAGATACAACCTTTTTAAGTTAGTATATAAAACAAGGATAGTGATAAATTTTGTAGATTTTTTCTAGAAAAATATCTCATATTTTAGAAGCCATATCTCTACGAGATTTTATTTGATTCAGGCAATTATTGGATCAGTTTATGCAAAATTTAAAGTGCTTTAAAATGAGTGGTCATGTGAAGGAATTCAAGCAGTATTAAGGGAGATATGACCTTCTAAAGTCAGCCATTTTGAACAAGGGTAGAGATGAATTTTCAAGTCGTGAATTTTTCAAAAGACAAAATTTGTTTAGTTCGGGTAAGAAAACTAGTTGCACTTTATTTTGTTTGGAAGAAAAATTGTAGATCTAGTTGTCTATGTGGATTTTTAGCTTCAACATGGTGGGAAGATATTTATTTCCATAAAACCCTAGTTTGCATTAGGGCATGATATATAATTTCAAAAACCCTAGTTTGCATTAGGGTATCAACTATGGAACTACAAAAAAAATTTGGAGCATATGATATTGATGCTAGGGATTGGTGGAAAAAAATTAAATCCTTGTATCATCGACATCCTCTTTGGAAAAATATGCTTCATCAATTTCTTGATAAATTTGCTCTCCTTTGGTTTTATAGTCTTAGTGGCACCCATAATGAGTTGTCTTGGGAAGAAGTGGAGCATGCATTCTTAAGTGATTGGAACCCCTATAAAAAGATAGCTAATATGATGGAAGATGTAGAGGAACTAAAAATATATTTTAAGGAAGTGGTTGAGGAAAGGGATAAAAAGATAGATAGCTTGATGGATGTCATCACAGACCTTAAAAAGAAACTACAGGGATTTCAAAATGAGGAATGAAATGAAAGGAGAATGGGAATTTTTCAAGAAACAAAATGAAGATTATGAAAAAGAAATAAAATTACTTAAGAAGAAAGAGGAAAAGGTCGGGGAAGATAAAAAAGATGTCAGTATGCAGACAGAGGAAACCATACCTTTGGTGGAAGATAAATTAGAAAATGAACAAAGGAATTTGTTTAAATATAAAAAGTCCATTTTGCATTTAGATTTCTATGCTATTGAGATGGATGAGGAGGATATTTTTCTTGGTCATCCTTGGTTAGATTCTTTGGATACTATTAACATTAATGTGCAAAAGAAGTTTATGAAGTTATGGTACAGGAAAAAGAAGATAACATTGCATGATATTTCTCAGCTTAAGGAGCAAGGATACAAGGAAAATATTTTTTACATTTAGATTTCTATGCTATTGAGATGGATGAGGAGGATATTTTTCTTGGTTATCCTTGGTTAGATTCTTTGGATACTATTAACATTAATGTGCAAAAGAAGTTTATGAATTTATGGTACAGGAAAAAGAAGATAACATTGCATGATATTTCTCAGCTTAAGGAGCAAGGATACAAGGAAAATCAAGAAGTGGTTGTAGAAGAATAAATTGAAGAACATGAAATAGAATCCAAGAAGGCAATAGCAGCAACAAAGTCCATGGAAGAAGTAGCAGTAACTAATTCAATGGAAATAACAGTAACAAAGTCCAAGGAAGCTTTGATAGAAGAGCACAAGGACACACCAAACAAAAATAACATGAAAGAAAAAGGTGTATAGGAATCTAAAACAATGGAGCCAAAGGTTTAAAAGTCAAAGAAGTTAGAACATCAAGTAAAGGTTGCACCATATCGCCATCCACACCACCATGAGCAGAAATGATATTGGAGGTATGGTTCAAGGCAAAAATATTATGGTTCAACATGGAATCAGAAGGGCACCAACTATGGCAGTGTTTGGCAAAGAAAGCATAGTGATCATGGTTTTCAGCATGGTTCATCACCATCAAGGAACAAGTGGACCCATCATTCAAGTTATCAAAATACAACAGTAGAAGCATGGAGCCAATGAAGTAGATTTGGATACTGAAGTAAAAAATGGCATACCAGCATCATCGGGTTTCACTTGGATGGATGGGTGATCGAGATTGGTACCAATTGCTAACATTGCTTAGCAAATCATACTATCATGTTTCTTCATATGTTTTGAGGATGAAACATTTGTAAGGAGTGTGGCATGGTAGGGTACCTAGGAATAGATATTTAGGGATATATTATTATATTGTATAAGGGTTGGCATGGGCCACACATAACCCAAGGTTGATTGTATTATAATATTATATTATATTATAATATAATATTATATTAGTAGTAGGCTCTCAAAAGTAGAATAAGAATATGGATATATAAAGAAGAGATATTTGTCATTGTAATAACTCATATCATTGAAGAAGAATCTTATGTAATCGTCGTGCCCACGAAGTGGCCTCTCACCTTGGGAGATCTTGTGGAGCTATTCCGTCCTTAAGGATTATTATTGGTGTTTCTCTACCTTAAGGGTATTATCTATCTCTCTCTCATTTGTGGATTTTTTTTGTGGACTATGTATTGTGGATGAATGATTTAATATTTCTGCATAATGATGAATGGTTTATGTTAATGATAATAAATTTATGCAACATTGAGGAGATTTGAGGTAAGTCTTTGAGAAGACTTGTGGACACATTGGTGTGAGCATTTGTGAACACTTACAATACAAATTTGAAGACAAATATTAAGAGCATATTGGACAAGTACTAGAGAGGACTTGTGGATAGATTAGTGTGAGCTTTTGTGGAAGCTTACATGACAGATTTGAGGTAAGTCTTTGAGAAGACTTGTGAGCAGATTTGATTTGTGATCAAGTCAAGATTGGTGTTAAGGCTTGAGGATAAAGATTGATCAGGTTTGTGTTAGACCAAAGGATTGTGTTTAGTGCAAATTTGAGAACAAAGTTTGAGCATATTTGTGCTAGATCGAAGGACTGTGTTTAGTGCAGATTTGAGGATAGATATTGATTTGATTTGTGCTAGACCAAAGGACTATGTTTAGTACATATTTGAGAACATAGGTTGAGCAAATTTGTGCTAGATCGAAGGACTGTGTTTAGTGTATATTTAAGGATAGATATTAATCATATTTGTGCTAGACTGAAGGATTGTGTTTAGTGCATATTTGAGGATAGAGATTGAGCAGATTTGTGCTATACTGAAGGATTATTTAATGTAAATTTGAGACAGAGCTGAGAGCAAGCTTTGAAGGTGATAGAGTATAGAGGATGACTGTCTCTAGTGGATAGAGTTCCATTAGCTAGAGTAGTGAATATAGGTCTCTTGTGTGAGGACAAGAGTCTTCAGTGGATAGAGATCCATAATCCAAAGTAGTGGAGGCAGCAGTTCTTCTAGAAGATCACCAACCAGAGCAAAGGAAGAGTTCTCCTATGGATAGATATCCATGAATTTGATTAGGGGATTGGTGTCTCCTTTAGATAGAGGTCCATAAACATTGTAATAGGGAAAGGTTTCCCAAGAGATTTTTTGAGAAAATTTTAGTGAAATATTTTCTTCGTGGAGTAGTCCACATTTGACGAACCATGTTAAATTGGTGTCTCTATTATGTGTGGTGATTTTTGCATTGCTTTGATTACTATAGTTGATATTGCTATTGATACATTACATAATATTTATTGGGAAGGAAAAATTAAAAAGTGATCTTATACTGTTCACCCCCCATATCAGTATAAGCTTGTGTTCTTCAGTAATGGAGATCATCCCACGACTTTTGAATAATTGGGGATTCCAAGGAGTCAAGCTCATTATCCCCTTCTTTCTTTTGATTGGGTATTCTTGCTCATTTTTATAATGAACAAGGGGATTTATTTTCTTTGTGGGAAAAACATTTTTTTGGAGGGGAGGAGGGGGGTTACTTGCTCATTTTTTAGGGAGAGCAAGGTATTTTATTTCTTTGGGTAGGGGGAGCTTGTCCTTTTGTCAATTCTCAGCATTCTAGACAATGTGTATAATAGGATATCAAGGGAAACCTTTCACTTAAGGGGTAATGACTACTATGTATTATCATCTTTCCTTGTGCAAAATCTTATTTAAAATGTGTAAATATGTTTTGGTTCAAAATTGGCAGAATCAATTCCCAAAACTCAAAAAAAAAAATTATGAGGAGTGTGCTTTGACTCAAGAGATATTTTTAATCAATATCAGGGATCAAGATTTTATTAAATTATGAATTATGTGAGTGGTTCGAGGTAAACTCTTAATCACTTCAAAAAAACCAAGATTGACTATGAACTTGATAGCATCTATCTGATATTTAAACAACATAATAATTGGATGTGACTATTTGACATATGCAATTGGACTAAACAAATTTTGGGAGGTGCAGTGCAACTACATGATAGATGATTTATTTAAGATAAGTGAAGTTATAGAATGGGCTATATGTATGACAAATGCAAAATGCTTTATGTACAAAATGCAAGGTGTTTATGTACAATGATGAGACATGATTTTATGCATAGTACTTCTTGAGATGCATTATGTTCATTGGATCTTTAAGATATTTTCCATCTAGTGTGGCCAAACGATATGCACCTGATCCAAATTTAGCAATTATGATGAATGGTCCTAACCAATTTGGTTTAAATTTACCTTTAAGATATATTTGAGCATTAGTGTTTTTTGATTTTCTTTAAGAACAAGGTCACCAATCTCGAAGGATCTATTATGAACTTTATTTGAATATGATATTTTAAGTTATTCTTGATAAGCGTGAAGATTCTCTAAAGCATTTATGTACTTTTCAAATAATAATTCTAATTGACTTAATCGTCCAACACAATACTCGTCTCCTACTTCTACATATTAAAGCAGAAGCCCTAAAGAAGGTACTTCAAGCTCAAAGGGAAAGACGACTTTGGTACCATAAACCAAGATAAAAGGGGAAGCACCTGTAGGGGTTCGTACAGTGGTCCTATAACTCCATAAGACAAGATATAACTGAATATGCTAGTCTCGACCAGATTTATTAACCAATATCTTTAAAATTTTGATTAAGATTTTGTTAGATGCTTCTGCTTGGCCATTACCTTGTGGATAGTAAGGAGTAGACCATCTATGTTGGATTTTATATTTTACGTAGAGCTTTTTTATATATTTATTTTTGAAACAAGTTCCATTATCTAAAACAAGTGTAGAGGGGATCCCAAATCTACATATAATTTGATTAAAAATGAATTTAGAGACTTGGGTCCCTGTACAAGAAGCTAATGGCATGGCTTCTACCCATTTTGTGAAGTACTCAGTTGTTGTTATAATAAATTTGTGGCCATCAAAAGAAATGGGATTGACCTTCCCAATGATATCGAGGCCCCATTTGGAAAAGGGCCAAGGGGAAGAAATAGCTTGAAGACTTTGAGTAGGAGCATGGACAATATTTGCATGTCGTTGACACTTGTCACATCGATGCACATAATCATTTGCATCCTTTTCCATGGAAGGCCAATAATAACCCATTCGTAAGAGCTTTTTGGCTATAGCGCTACCACTAAAGTGACCACCACAAGATCCATCATGCACTTCACTAAGTGCTCTTTGAGACTCTTCTATATTGAGGTATCTTAAAAGGATACCTTCAAAAGACCTCCTATAAAGGGTATTACCTAGGATGACAAAGCGAATGACTCTTTTATGTAGGAGTCTATGTTGATTTCTATCTAAACCATCTAGAAATGAGCCATTTTGGAGAAAATTGAGGATATCTGCATACCAAGGTTCTAATGATGCATCTCCAATCGCAAAGACATCCAAAGGTGTTAGGCTAGATTCTAGTGAGGTAGGCTCTTGGATTTGATGAATGATAATAGTGGCTTGATCGTCATCCAATCCTAGGGGGATGAAGGAAGCAGCTGCTGCCATAACATCTACAGATCGATTGCTAGAATAGGGAATGGCTTAAATGGTAATTTTTTCAAAAAAGGACATAAGTTTTTGGACAAATTCCTTATAAGGATAGAGTTTCTCATCTCGGGTTTGGTATACATTATTAATTTGATTTACCACAAGTTGTGAATCTCCAAAAATAGACAAAAATTTAATCCTTAAGGCCAAAGTTGCACGTAAACCCAAGATTAAAGCCTCATACTCTATTGTGTTATTTGTGCAAGCAAATTGAAGCTTAAATGATAAGGGAATTAATTGTTTTTATGGAGACACCAATATGATGCCTGTGCTAGCACCACTCATGCATCGAGATCCATAAAAAAATAATGACCAAGAATCAGAATAGTCATCCTCTAAATTAAGGCACTCATCTGGAAATTCTACTATTAAAGGATGAGTAGACTCAAGGGGAGCAATAGTGAGTTGGTCAGCTATAACCTGACATTTGATAGATTTTTGACCAATAAAGGTTAAATCAAATTCTCTTAAGGTAAGAACCCATTTTTTTGTGTGTCCTGATAAGTAAGGTCTACTCGTCAAATAATGTAGTGGATCAAATTTTGCTATGACAAACGTTCTTTGACTAAGCATGTAGTGACATAATTTTTGTATGGAGAACACAATAGCTAGGAAATATTTTCTAGGGGTGTGTAGTGAGTTTCATAGCTCACTAAAGTTCTACTAATGTAGTAGATTGCTCGCTCTTTCTTTTCCTCATCATGTTGGGTGAGCATTGCCCCCAATGCAAGCTCTGAAGCAAAGATGTATAAGATAAAGGGTTGTTCTGGTTTAGGAGGAACAAGTATAGGTGGTGTAAGCAAGTACTTTTTAAGAGCTTCAAAAGCTTCTTGACACTCAACATCCCAATTAAAAGGGGTACCTTTCTTAAGAAGCTTAAGAAAATGTTGGCATTTATCTGCTAACTTTTCAATGAAGTGATAGATAGATTGGAGTTTGCCTTACAAACTATGAAGCTCAATTAAATTCTTGGGTGGTGGTATATTTATAATGGCATCTATATTAATTGGATATATCTCTATTCCTCACATAGAAATGATAAACCCTAACAACTTTCTAGATTTGACCCCAAAAATACACTTGTTCAGATTTAGATAGACTTTATACTCATAGAGTCTATCAAATATCCTTCGAAGGTCAGGAATGTGGTCTTCCTCATCAATAGAATGTGCAATAATATCATCAACGTAATCATGTAAAATTTCATACATCATATCGTGGAACACATAGGTCATGGCTCGTTGATAGGTTGCACCTATGTTCTTCAAACCAAAGGGTATTACTTTCCAACATAAAGTTCCCCATGGTGTGATAAAAGAAGTTTTAGGTTGATCTTCTAGTGCTATGCGGATTTGGTTATATCTTGAGAAGCCATCCATAAGGGATAACATCCCACTCCTGACCATAAAATCAATGATTTGATCCATGTTGGGAAGTGGAAAATCATCTTTGGGACATGCAACATTGATATCCCTAAAATCAGTACATACCCTGATTTTCTTAGCTTCCTTTTTAGATACTAGAACAATATTAGATATCCAGTCAAAATAATTGATAGCTTGGTTGAAATCCACATCTAAGAGCTTCTAGAGCTCTTCCTTGACTAATAGGGCAATTTTAGGGTGCATTTTTCTAAGCTTTTGTTTCACAGGTTTTGCATCAGGATGAACCACTAAATGATGCATGACTACAAATGGATCTAATCTAGGAATATCTATATAGGTCCATGCAAAGACATCAGAGTATTTTGCAAGGAGACTCATATATTTAGCTTGTTTTTCTTCATTCAAAGTAGCTCCTATTTTAACCATGTGAGGATTGGCTTTAGTGCCAATGTTAATTTTCAAAATATCCTCTATCACAATGTTTAAATCTCTTTCAAAATTGGGAGGAGCGAGTGAAACACCCATTTCTTGAAGTTCTTCTAAGGATAAATTTGCTAATTCATCCTGTGTGGTTGACATTTGAATGTGTGCTATACATGGGATGGATCCATTGAAGAAGAAATTATTTCACATGATTTCATCATGTGCGATGTCATAAAATACATCTCCTTCCACACAATCATTTGTAGTGGAAATCATTTTAGGGTAAATCACTGAAAGCATATTGTAGTAATTACTAGAGGAAAAGGGAGGTCCTTCACACTTTTTGACCTATTTTAGGTATTATTGATTTTCTAAATATTCGCTATACATGATCAGATGATCATCATCATCAAAGAAAAAATGTTGGTATTTCATGGGAATGTAGCCAATACCACATCGTGTAGGCCACTCTTCAGTGTCAAGAGATTCATGTATGCTATTTTCCAAGTGACCTAGGTCTTTTCCCCTATACCCCATGTCACACACAATTTTCTTGGAAATTGTGTATCTATCTAAAAAATAGCAATGGGCAAAACTACTTTCATCAAAGAATAATTTTGTTTGGCTAATGATAATTTCACCTATGGAATATCCATCAATTTTGAAAGTACAACTACCAACATGATATACATCTCCTTTCTTGCGGGGTAATCATGTCGTACGCGGATATGGTGGTAGCCAAGACAAGATGATAGAATCTTGTATGGCAAAATCCTTATGTTTAGATGGTGATAGTATGGTGGACAAATCAGTGAGCACCTCGTCTGTGAGAGAATATGATGTGGAGGGATTTTTTGTATTAACATATGTAGAAGGGATAGATGAAGAGGGTAGATTTGATGTAGGTGAAGGTGGATAATGAGTAGGAGGTGATGATGATGATAACAAGGGATAAAAAGGAACATTATCTAGCTCAACCATCGCACATAACTCAAAAGGTCTAGGGTCACCATGGATGGTGACAAGTTGATTTTTAAATTCAAATTTTACACATTGATGTAAATTAGAGGGGAATTCCCTCATTGCATTGATCCATGGATCCTAGAAGAATATTGTACGATGTTGGGCAAGGTACAACATAAATAGATGTGTTTAAAATTCTAGGGCCAACTTGTAGTGGGATGGACATCACACCACAAGCTTCTTGAGTTTCATCATTGAAGGCTTTAATGATCAAATCTATTGTTCTTAAGTCCTCATTTTTTAATCCAAACCTTTTGAAAAAGTTATAAGTGCAAATTTTCAAGGATGACCCATTGTCTATCAACACCCTTTTAACACAAACATCCCCAATTAATGTTGTTATATAGAGAGGATTATCTTTGTGTAAACTTTGAGGAGGAATATCCTTGTCATGGAAATCAATGTAATCCACTCCATGAGAGGTTACAACATTGATTACAATATTTGGATCTATATCTTGAGGCACCATCATCTGACTTAAGGAATTCATCAATTCTTCCCTATGGACAGGGGAGGATTGAAGAAGTTCCAGAAGCAAAATTTTTATCATTGTTGTAGCCAATTGTTCTTTAATGTCAAAAGGTGTTTTTTGTTGAGGTTTGACTACATTATTACTTTTATGAGGTACCTTCAAGATTAAATGTGGTTGAATGGGGTCACTTGATTGAGATGAGGATATTTGAGGTTGAGATATCTGGGCTTGATCTTGTTGTGGCTCCAACCATGCCCACTCTATGATGTGATTGTAGGAGATGATGAATAACAATAGGTGAAGAAGTTGGGATGACTTGAATGGGATGAGTTCTATGAGTTGTTGCTTGCTCTAGGGGGAGCAATTGATGTGTATATGGGCGAGTTGTCAAGAATATCAAAAAGGGTTCCTTAGGAACAAGCAAATCCATGATGGGCATCACAGGTCCTGATTCATCCTCTAAACTATTAGAATGAAGGGAACTAATATCAATTTTAGAATTTGATTCACTTTTTGAATAATCAAAAGACAAGGGTTGAGATTCTTTCTCTTGATAACTTTTGATTGTAACAAAATATTGCGTAGGCACAAAAGCATTTTGTGAAGGTTGTGATGTTGAAATGCTACTAATCATACCTATGTAGCGTGTTGGATGGGGCACATTTTTATAATCCACTTGATTTACTACTTCTTTACCACGATTGGGTAGTGGATTTTAGAAAATGTCCAAATTCTTATTTACATTTTGTGCCTGTTGTGCAAGATTTTGCATATTTGTAGGAGGATTAGGGTTTTGAGAAGAACCTTCTACCTCCAACTTACCATTATCAATTAAATCCTGCACTAAGTGCTTCAATATTTTGCATGAATTTTTCAAATGGCCATCAACTCGATGAAAATCACAATGTTGATCAGGTCTATACCAGCTTTGGGTGGTATCTGGTTGTTGAATTTTTGGTAATTCTATTAAGCCTCTTTCCAACAATTATGGTAGTACCATTGTCAATGGTTGATTTAATTTTGTGAAATTACATGGTGGGGGTTTTTGTGGTGCTTTCAATATAAATTTATTTGTAGTATTAGCAATATTGACATTTGTAGGGGGCCTATTGTCTGTGACCCCATCTCCCACCACATGCTTATTTTTGTATTGGTTTTTAGAGGTCTTATCTTCTTATTTTATTTTCAATTGACCTCTTCTAATGAGGGCTTCCTCTACTCTCCTTGCCAAGTCAATGGCTTGATCAAAGGAAGTTAGAGTGGTAGTTGCCAACTCGTATGAGAGTTGTTCTTGTAAGTTTCCAATAAATATGTCTAACATCTCCCTAGGTGGTAAGGCAAAATGTAACTTTCCTACCATATTCCTCCAACTCGATAGAAATTTAACAAAGCTATCATCTTTGCCTTGTTTGAGGTTATACAAATATTTTTTTGTTACATGTCATTCAATGTATGCCCCACACTGATGGAAAAAACAACTTAGCTATTTCTTCAAAGTTCCTCAAGGAATGTGTGGGTAATTGGTAGTACCACTCTAAGGCCATGCCCCCAAGACTCTTAGGAAATATTTTCAATAACAACATGTCATCATATGCAATGTCATGACATGTTGTTCGGAACATCCTAAGATGTTCAATAGGATCTTCAGTCCCTTTGTAAATGGGTAGGACTAGCATTGGAAAATATTTGGGATATGGCTTGGCAGCAACTAGAGGGTCTAAAGGTTGGTTACACATTTATTTGTAACTGTATGTTGGATGATATGGGTCTATATGATCCAATCATGATGCCAATTGTTTTACTATATTTTCCAAATGTGCATTGTGAACACTTGGTGCTACTATATTTCCATGAGGAGGATAGTAGTTAGATTGTGTAGTTTGATGAGAATTCATATTTGGTATAGTAATACTATTGTGCATGGGATTAGAAAAATAGGCATGGGGAAATGAATATGGATATGTAATATTAATGGAAGAATTTGGGAGTGGGTAAGAATATGGATATGAATTTAGTTGAGAAGTTGATTGAGGAGGTTGTGAATAAGATGTTGATATGTTGTAGAGGGGGAAAACTACCCTACCACGTATAATTCCCAAACAAAAGGGTTGAATCCGCAAGGAGGGAACCCTTTTGTGGGGTGAACCATGGGGGTATGTTGTACTCTACACTCGATGCTAGGGGGAAGGGTTCACCAGGAATTGTTTTAGGACTCACTCCAAGTCCTCGGGATATTTAGTATTGTTTGATGTATTCAGTTTTAGGCAATCACCTAAATTTGGCCTTTCTAGATCTAAGCTAGAAAAGATAAAGGACAATGCAAAAAATAGAATAATGCAATTGGAAATAGAATGCAAGCATACAAGAGCTATCCTGGAATGATTCTTTCTTTTGAATGCTCACTAACCTAGGGTTTTATTTCAGAAAACCTTTAAAGCAGAACTATGCAGGAGTAAATACACAAAAATTATCCCTAGATGCAAGCTAGATGCTTTTCACTTTCAGATGCCTAGAAATCAACAATGAAACTAGATTCTCAACCAATAAGATTGATAGAGCACTTATCTAGACCGGTGGTTGATTTAGCCATTTTATGCCTCTTGTCCAATGATATCAAATATTCTTGTTCCTGCAAGATCACTTATGAAACACTAAAAAATGAAATTAGTATTAGGGGGCCTGCATAGGCTATTGTATGATAGATCTAGCAACAATCAAGCCCCCTAGGTCCTTTTAGATGACCTTGTAATACAAAAGCAAAAATTAACCTTTGGATATTTAATCATAAATAAAAAATACAACAATAGAAAATAGAAATAAAAGTACAACAATATGATCTAGAGACAGAATGGAATGTAACAATGAAAGTAGAATCTAAAAATTACCCTCGGTGTGCCCTAGGGCAAAATCATGCCTTGCCTGGAGCATACGTGATATCACAGTAGCAAAGTTGCACCCTGCCTAGATAGGGTGTAATTTCACTTCTACGAATAACTTTGCCCTAATTAGGGCAAGCGAAGTCACGCCTCGCCAATGCCAGGCACAATTTCACTATAGAATAAAAAAATTTAAGCGAGTGCAAAAGATAAAATAAATGCAGATAACAAAGTGATCAAACCCTAATGGATGTCATAGAAGTAGGCAAAAGAGAACCAAGTATCCAGATGGGCACTCTATCTCTCCAAGCTACGCCACGGATCCACCAAGTCACACAACAAATCAATCCAATCCACGCAATAGAAGATCAATCCGAAATTCACACTTCGAGGGTTAGCTTGCAGTAGAGAAAGTAAATAAGAAATGAACTCTAAATAATTTGCATATAGATCGCACATAAAAAGTTTGCATATCACACTTGCACTTAAAACTTCGCATATCTTTGATTTGGCAAGAACATCCTTCCTTTTATAGATAAAATCGAAGGAAGGAAAGTGGGCACAAATAAACTCACAACCGATGCCAAAACATGCGAGGAGGTTTAAACCTGGGTCTAAGTGGGCTTAAAAAATAATAAAATAAAATAAATTTAAAAAATAGGTTAAACAGCAAAGTCGCACCCCGTCCTGATGGGGCATGATATCGTTGATGCGAAGTCGCGCCTCGTAAATACGAGGGCATGATTTTGCTAAAAGACAAACAAATTAAAAAGGGGAGGGACAGAGGCCTTCCCTTGCACTTGGCAAGGGGTGAGGGCCTCTTAAGGGCACTAAGGAAGATTTCCCACTCAAAGTGGGTCAATTTTTCATGTCTACATTTTTCCCCCTCTTTGATGCATTTATGGCCTAGTAAATACATCAAAGAAAGATGTAAACTCCTATGGGCAAGAAACATAGAAAATGGGGTGGCCAGGTTTGGGCAAAAGGGTGAGACATTACTACCATTAATGCCTCTATGGCTAGGGTGCCCCCTCGAGTTTTGAAAGGAAAGGGACTTCCTTAAGAAACTCAAAAAAAGCAAATAAAGAAAAGGTAAATCATAGAGAACATAGAGAACAAAGCAAGCAAACAAATAATCAAACCAAAGAGTACTGGGTACAATATGAACCTAATGCAACTAGCATGAAATGCATGGATGAATAGAAGAAGAGGAAAGAAAGAAGAAGGGAAATGAAGAGAAGAAGAAAGAGAAAACTATGAAGTGAAAGAAGAAGAAGAAAATAATGATAAAACTCCAAAGGTCAACCATCTAAAATCGAGAAGAAAGTTGAATCAGAACCCTGACTAGAGGGTGTTATGCTCAAAATATGGTCCATGTATGGAGTGAATAACCCGCTATGGGTGTAGTACTCACTAAATATGGACCAATAAGTGAGATGTATAGTGTAACCCACTATGGGTGATTGCTCACTAGTGACTATTGTGGGGTGATTACCTGCTAGGATGTATGTCGAGGCCTGCTGAAATGGCCAAGGAGTTGATCCTGTAATGGGGTGTTGGGCCCACTGAGTCAAAAGAGAGACATAACCCGATAGGGGTGTTATAATGTATGTTGATGTAAAATGATATATGTAATGTGTATGCCAGTACAACCTGAGAAGGTGTATGCGTATGTATGTATGGACCAATCAATATGAGCATAACACGATGAGAGTGTGTGCATGTGCTAGAAGAAAAGAGAGGAAGAAAATGAGAAGCAATGAATTGTGCATGTGTGCCCCCAACTTGAAGTTTCAACTAGTGAAAATTCAAGAGGGAGGAAATGTGCAATCAAAGAAGAGAATAATGTATATCCTTATCTAGAACAAAGAAGACAAAGGAGAAATAAGAATCATGCAAAAAGACAAGGACATACCAAAAGAGGATTGCATTCCTTGACTTGGAGGAGAAATGATGATCATTGTAAAAACTTTCAAAGTCAAGGAATACAAGAAGAAGAGAGAAGATAAGAAAGAGAACAAAGGAAGACAAGAAGAGAAGAAGGGATGAAAATGCATGGGCCCTAGGTTGGGGCTTCGCTAGGCATCAGAACCCTAGTGAAAGTGCAATGCATGTGAGCTATGACCTAACTAGGTATCATCCCATGCCATTGTCACGAATCCCCAAAAACTATATGAACAAGCAGTCATGAGCAAGCAATAATGCAAATATGACAAGCAAAAGTGCAAGAACAGAATGTCAAGCAATCATGCATAATATGATAGGCAAGTGTGCATAATATGTCAAGCAAACATGCAATGTGACCTAACTAAATGCATATGCAAAAATAAATAATAAGCTAAGCATAATATCTTTTCAAATGCATTATGTTCATGGGTTCTTTAAGCTCTTTACCATCCATGGAAGCTAACTTATAAGCATCGAAACCAAACTTAGCTATTACAACAAAAGGCCCTAGCCAGTTGGGCTGAAATTTACCTCGAAGATCAACACGAGCATTAGTGTTCCATTGGTTTTCTTTGAGGACAAGATCCCCAATCTCAAAAGAATGATTGTAAACCTTTTTAGAATAAGATCACTGGAGCCTATCCTGATATGCTCACAAATGCTCTAAGGCATGGATGCGCTTTTCATCCAGCAGCTCCAACTGGTGCAAACGCTCTGCATGAAACTCGTCACCAACCTCGGCATCTTGTAACAAGATGCACAAAGAAGGGACCTCTAGCTCAAAAGGGAACACTACCTCAGACCCATAAACCAAGACATATGGGGAGGCTCCTATGGGAGTACGCATGCTAGTACGATAGGCCCACAAGGTAGGATAAAGCTGAGTATGCCAGTCACGATCGGTCTTATTAACCAGCTTCTTCAAAATCTTGATCAAGGATTTGTTAGATGCCTCGACTTGTCCATTACCCTAGGGGTAATAAGGAGTTGACCATATGTGCTGAATATTATACTTAGCACAAATATTATGGACATCCTTGTTCTTGAAAGGAGTACCATTGTCAAAAATAATCACCGAAGGAATCCCAAACCTACAAAGGATCTGGTTGAAGATGAACTTAGAAACCTGAGTTCCAATCACCGTAACCAGAGGCATGGCTTCAACCCACTTAGTGAAGTACTCAGTCATAGTGATGATAAATTTGTGACCATCAGATGACACAGGGTTAACTTTCCCAATAATGTCCAATCCCCACATGGAAAAAGGCCAAGGGGAAGATATCACCCGAAGGTCTTGAGAAGGAGCATGAATAAGGTGATCATGGCATTGACACTTGTCGCAACATCAAACAAAATCACATGCATCTTTCTCCATGGAAGGCCAATAATACCCCATCCGAAGGAGCTTTTTGGCAATTGCGTTATCGCTAAAATGGCCTCCACATGAACCTTCATGAGCATCACTAAGAGCAAGTCGAACGTCATCAGAGTTAAGGCATCACAAAAGGATACCTTCAAAAGAACATCGATATAAAGTATTACCAATTATAACAAATCGGCATGCTCTTTTGCACAATAGCTTACATTGATTGCAGTCTAAACCATCAGGCATCGAGCCATCTTTAATAAAATTAAATATGTCGATATACCATGGTTCAGATGGGGAATCTTCGATGGCAAAACACTCTAGGGGATCCAAACAAGAACTCAAAGATATGGGTTCCTAGAGTTATCGGATGATAATTGAAGCTTGATCATCTTCTAACTCCAAAGGGAACAAAGATGTAGCAGTAGCCATGGCATCCGCATGGCGGTTTGAGGATCTAGGGATAGACTCTATGGTTACCTGCTCAAAAGAAGACAACAACTTGGTAACAATCTCCTTATAGGGTTTAAGTTTATCATCCCGAGTCTGATAAACATCATTAATCTGATTAACCACAAGTTGAGAGTCACCAAAGACCAAAAGGACCTTAACTTGCAAAGCTAAGGTTGCTCTAAGACCAAGGATCAAAGCTTCATATTCTACAGTATTATTAGTGCAAGAGAAACAAAGCTTGAAGGACAAAGGGATGAGCTATTTTTGTGGTGTAACTAGAATGACTCCAGCTCTAGCACCCTTCATGCATCGGGCTCCATCAAAAAATAAATTCCAAGACTCAGACTCTTCAATCTCAACATTGAAGCACTCATTAGGAAACTCAACAACTATAGGATGGGCGACTTCTAGGGGAGCGGAGGCTAACTGATCAACAATCACCTGATCTTTGATAGCCTTATGACCTATAAAAGTTAAATCAAACTCACTAAGGACCAACACCCATTTAGCGGCTCGACTGGATAGGTGAGGCTTAGACATCAAGTAACACAAGGGATCAAACTTTGTGATTACTAATATCTTATGGTTGAGCATGTAGTGTCTCAAATTCTGAGAAGCAAACACTATGGTAAGGCAAATCTTCTCTAAGGGAGTGTACTTGGTCTCATAGCTAACCAAAGTTCTACTAATATAGTAGATAGCTCTTTCTTTTTTTCATCGTCATGCTGAGCCAACATGGCTCCTAAAGCATGAGCAGTGGTTGCTATGTAAAGCAATAGATGCCTACTAGGTATAGGGGGAACTAAAATAGGTGGGGAGGTAAGATACCTCTTGAGATCATCAAAAGATTTTTGACACTCGAGATCCCATCGAAAAACCACATCCTTCTTAAGAAGTCGAAGGAAAGGTTGACACTTATCAGCTAACTAGGAAATGAACCGATGGATAGACTGCAGCTTACCTTGCAGACTACAGAGCTCGATCAGGGTACGAGGAGGAGGCATATCAATGATAGCTACTACTTTGGTAGGATCCACTTCAATACCTCGCCTAGACACTATGAAACCTAACAACTTGCCAGATGTGACCCCAAACACACACTTAGCAGGTTTAAGATGAACCTTATATTGTCGAAGCCTTTCAAATATTCGTCTTAAGTCATGGACATGATCCTTTCATTCTGAAGAATGAGCCAAAAGGTCATCCACATAGTCCTAGAGAATATCATGCATCATGTCATGGAAAATATAAGTCATGGCCCGTTGATAGGTAGCTCCTGCATTCTTAAGGCCAAAAGGCATGACCTTCCAGCAAAAGGTACCCCAAGGGGTGGTGAATGTTATCTTGGCCTGGTCCTCAGGAGCAATCATGATTTGATTATAACCCAAGAAACCATCCATGAGCGAAAGCATTCCACATTTGGCAGTGAAATCTACAATATGATCTATGTTGGGCAAAGGAAAATCATCCTTGGGACATGCTAAGTTAATGTCCCAAAAGTTGGTACATACTCTGATTGTTCCTTCCTTCTTAGCTATAGGAACGATATTGGAGATCCAATCATAATAGTCGATGGCTTTGATAAAACCGACATCAAGGAGTTTTTGGAGCTCCTCCTTGATTAAAAGGGTGACCTTCAGATGCATCTTCCGAATTTTTTGCTTAATAGGCTTAGCACTAGGCTTAGCTACCAAATGATGCATGAAAAGAGAGGGATCAAGCCCTGGCATGTCGGCATATGACCAAGCAAAAATATCCTGATATTCTTTCAATAAATTGGTCAATTGCTCCTACTCGTTCATGGTCAAGGCTTTGCCTAACTTAAGGATTCTAGGGGTTTCCTCAGAACCTATGTTCACATCTATGGTCTCCTCGATGAGGATGGACAACTCATCCTCAAGAGGAGGTGGGGCAAGAATCACTCCTAATTGCTCAAGGTCCTTGGGAGACATAGAACCAAAGTCCACTTGAGAACTAGAAGACTCAACCTGCACTGCACAAAGGACAGACCCATCAAAGTCAGTATCATTCTGAGATAAATCCTCATCTATAACACATGACTCTAGGGTTAAGACCTTAGGTGAGGGTGGGCCCTCATCCTTAACACTCCACTTCAAACCTTGATGAGATTCCTTAAAGAGAATATCTAAACAAGAAGAATCATCTTGATCTTGTGATGAAATATTTGTAGAAGAATTTTTAGAGGAATATTGTGATGAATTAATTTGAGCAAGATCTTCTGGTGAGCAAAATTTGAATGGACGAGGATCACCCATAATAGAAATGATTCGGTTTTCAAATTCAAATTTTATGCATTGGTGAAAAGTAGAAGGGATGGCCTCCATTGCATGAATCGTTAGAGTTAAAGTGCACTATGCCTTCACCTTGACACTTGTCAATTTCTCTTGACAAGTGTCATGTGTTGAATATAGGCTTATGCCTATATATTGTAACTGTGTTTCATTTGTAATATTATCTTATTGTGTTCATTTTATATAAGTCCTAACATTTGGTATCAGAGCCTAGTCGCTCTCCTGCCCTGTGTAAACCTTTGAGGGGGGATTTCCCTCATGGAAATCCTCCCTCCCCATTTCTCCCTCATTTTATCATTTTTTTTCAAAGCCTAGGGAGTATGCTCTCCATTTTTTAAAAATGGATCAGAAACCAGATAGCTTGAAAATTAATGGCTGCCCCCAAATTTTTTTTTAGATCCATTTTTCCCATATGTATCCATCTGCACTATTCCATTAGATATGTAGTTTGCAGATTCTGCGTAATAGTTGGGGTTATCGCGTCATGTGTAATCATGCAAATATGTGCATAAAATATCATTTTAACCCCCATCATTTTTAGTGGGTTGCTCGCAGAGATCCATGAACATCATCGTGAATCTTGGTACCAATAAACCGAAGATCAATTTTGTTAAAGATGGCTGACTGGGCTTCCATCACCATAGCTGTGGTTATATTCATCGTGGAGCATGGAGTGCTGCTCCGCCATGGGACCGGGGGCTTGCTGCCCCTTTGCCAGGCAGCCGTAGCAGCAGATGATTGAATTTGGAAGTGCGGCGGCTCCGTCGACCTTGGAGGTGTACGTGGTCGGGTGCTGCTCTGGATCGTCACTGGTTTTGACAAAGATGTTGCAGCTCGTACCCCGATGAAAGGCGGCCGGTAGGCGTGTCAGGACCTTGGATGTCAATCCCAACATTATAACACCATGGAGACTATATTATTTTGTTTTCTCGATGTCGCTTGTGGTATTGGTCCTTATCCGCAGCAACAACAGCCAGGACCTGGGCAGATGATCATCGGGGTTTTGAAAATGGCATTGTAGCAGTGTTCCATATGGAGATGGTGATTTCATGAAGATGTGTCGAGGGTTCCTATAAATCAGAAGGAGCATAGGATTCATATGCCATAGGAGAGGTTTTGATCCATGACGAGGCTATCCGAGTTATTGGTGATCATATTGTGTTACCTTTCCTGATGGAGCGAAACCTGAAGGATGCATGAGTAAATCTCGTGGATATTTTCAATGAACTATCTTTTCTATTTTATTTTTTGGAGCATCGACGACAGCGTTAATTGTGGAATCATGAATCCCACCATTACAGCGTGATGGCAGTGTTTTAGGTTTATGGTGCAGATCATGCTACGATGACGGTGAGATTGCCACCACAAAAATCAAAGTTTTTTCTATCGCACTCCTACGTTGTCAGCGGAAAAATATCGTGAGTTGATTTGTACTGAGTATTCGCGATCGGAACACTACGTGAAGCCTGTAGCCGAATATCATTTCGCTAAAGAACGACAAGATTTTTTTGGCAGGCCTGTGGTTTCTTACTGCAAGATTGGGATATGGTCTATTGTGCCCGTCGTGTTTTTTAAAGGCTATTGAAAACCACTGACTGTTGACTTGTTTGGTGTTTCCCATATGGAGTGTTGTGGAACAATAAAAAGAGACTTCATTTGCTGCACGAAATCAGGCAATCGTGATCAACGATGAGGCACCACCCAACCCAATGATGTGGGCGGTGCCGATGGAAATCGCCAGCCTGACGTTGCTGCAAATTGTTGTCATCATGGAGGCAGTATTTCTCTAGAATATTTGGCTAACAGAAACGATATCCATGGTGGGAGGCAGTATTTCTCTAAATGTTAGAATATCTTTCTTACTGGTGATCGCAGAGATACTGTGTCCACCAAACCCAGCTAACTGATGTTGTGGAAGCCGCTCATGATATTTTGGCCTGCAAATCAGTTGATGTGTTGCTTCGGCATGGTTCACGGTGTAGAAAGTTAACCTTAGTAAACTGGAAACAGCGGCCACAAGTGAAAGTTGATCTATTTAAATTTTTAAAGTGCCCATGATTTAATTTTGTTTTTTATATATAAAAGGGCATCTTTTATTAAGAGGATGAGAGCACTTCATTTAATGTATGGAAGAATATTTGTTTTTATAAACGCATAGTGGAGACTATTTTTTATAAAGTGGCAGAGTCACTTTATTGAAGAACTTGAATGCCTAAAATGGCCCATGTAATTCCCCTGCGAGGGAAATTGATGCTTTTTCTTTTTCCCGCCTAAGGCGATGCTGCCATTAAGCGATGTCTATTTACTGCCTAGATAGGCATGGTATTGTTTTCCACATGTTGAAGGCCCCATTCAGACACAAGTATAGGGGTATTTATAGTCGTTGGAAACATTTTTTTACGACGGACACAATGGTGGTGTCCTATTGTAATTTTGAGGCTGTTTCAATTGAGTTTTTTAGCCTCAAAGTTTTTCTACATTGGAGTGCACTTTCGGTTGTACCCAACACTCCCAAGGTACTTGTAAGTGAACCTAGTATCTAGTATTCACCTCTTTCTACTTGGCGGATGCAGCGGTTGGTTACCCATGCATTTCAGTAAGATGAGGTGACTACAATAAGGACACTTATTCTAGGGACTATAGACATAGACACCCTAGACTCTATCCGAGGTTTTTTTGGATCTACTTTTGAAGACTACAGACGAAGACACTTCAGAATATTCTCTTCTATTCTTTGTTCTTCTCCTCCATATTTGTATTCTATGTCTCATTTTATTGTATTGAGTGCATTTTCTATGAGAGGCAACATCCTCTAAGGATGACCTGCAGAGGCAACAGACCCAGAAGTGGCTGACCCTGAGGCACCCATGATGACCCTGAGGCACTTAGATGGCTGACCCAGTGGCAACATACCCGTGGAAGTGGCTGACCCTGAGGCAACAGACCGAGATGTATACATAGTGAATCTAGCATTATTCACAGTTGGAGAGCCAAGCGCAAAGAGCACGAGCCTAGACCAAATCAGCAATAAAGGAGGATGATAGGTTGCTTTTAGAGAAGTCAACATTAAGGGGGAATGTTACCTAATGTTGACTTGTTTTGTTTCTTCTTTAGTTAGGATAGTGCACTTTAAGGGGGAATGTTAGAGTTAAAGTGCACTATGCCTTCACCTTGACACTTGTCAGTTTCTCTTGACAAGTGTCATGTGTTGAATATAGGCTTATGCCTATATATTGTAACTGTGTTTCATTTGTAATATTATCTTATTGTGTTCATTTTATATAAGTCCTAACATAATCCAGGGTCATCCAAGAAGAAGATTAAAATATGTAGGACAAGACACCATATAAAACATTGTGTTTAAAATTTTTGGTCCAACTCTAAGAGGGAGTAAAACAGTGCCACAAGCTTCCTAAGAATCATTGCTTAATTTCCTAATGATGTCACTGGATGTAATCAAATCTTCTTTCTTCAATCCAAACTTTTGAAAGAAACGATGTGTGCAAAAATTAAGTGAAGAACCATTATCAATCATCACTCTCTTAATAAGGGTGTCACCAATGTAAGCAATGATATATAATGAAGAATCTTCTTGCACTCCTAAAGAAGTCATATCATTATCTGGAAATATTAGACAAGGCTTTTGAAGAGAGTATATAACTTTTGTTATGTTACCCGGAGAGATATTCGGGGGTACTAGCTACTATTGAGAATTTTGTAAAAGTTCTAAGAGTGGAATTTTTGCTAACTCATCCATATTTTGTACTGTTTTCCTTGAAGTAGTTGTTATCATTCCAACCATATTTTTATTATAATGGTATGGTACATTGTTATAAGACACTTGATTAGCTTATCTTATCTCGTTTTATTCTAATTTTATTGACTATTAGAAGATTGAAAACTACTTGTGTCAATGCGATCGACATCAATTAAGTCTTGAACCACATGTTTCAATATTTTACAAGAATTAGTCCAATTTCCTTCTACTCTATGATATGCGCAATTTTGATCTGCCTTATACCAATAGGTTGTAGTATCTGGAGGTCTTACTGGAGGTAGTTCTATTTCCTTAGCATCTAATAGTTGCTTTAAAACTGATTCCATAGGGATACTGAGTCTCGTGAAATTCCTTTGAGGAGGTTTTTGAAGCATAATTTTTTGTACGCTATTATTGACATTATTAACAGGCCAACTATCACTATTACCTCTTATATGTTTATTCTTAGGTTGAGACTTAGTTAGCTTATCTTCTTTAACCTTTAGCTAACCTCTACTTATGAGGGATTGTTCCACTTTTCTTGCTAACTCAATTGCTTGGTCTAAAGATGTGACAGTAGTAGTTTCTAAACCATAAGATAATTGTTCTTATAAATTTCCCATAAATATATCAAGTATATCTTTCTGAGACACGGGCTGACTTAATAGGCCAACTAAACTTCTCCAATGAGCTAAAAATTTTGAAAAAAAATTCTCTCTACCTTGCTTTGAATCATATATATCTCTCATGATCACTTCATTTTCAATATAAGCACTAAACTGATGAACAAACATCTATGTGGTTTTATCAAAATGTTTCAAAGAATAGTTGGGTAACTGATAGTACTATTTTAATGCTACTCTAGTAAGACTCTTTGGAATTTTTTTCAATAAAGGCATATCATCATAAACAAGGTCATGGCAAGCTATTATGAATCCTCTCAAATGCTCTATTGGATCTTCAGTCCCTTTATAGATCGACAATAATAGCATGGAAAAATGCTTAGGATAAGGCCTAGAAGCAACAATAGGATCCAGTGGCTGACTACACATATCCCTATAGTTGTATGTAAACCCTAATGGTTGAATCATATCCATTCTTGAGACCAATTGACTCACCATATTTGCCAAATTCTGTATTTTTGAATTATGTGCATTCCCAATATTCCCTTGACTTAGGTTGGACATGTGAAGGTTGTTGTTATAGGTGGTGCCTTGTGAGAATGGAAGATTTACTTGTGATGGAATAGATAAAATATTGTTGATATTAGAGGATGGAAGAGGAAATTGAGAACCAATTTTAGTGCTACTACTAGTTGGATAAACTATTGAATTCATTCCAATTTTGGTGGTCATAGTAGTGGCATAAGTAGGTTGGTAATTTTGATAACCATGATTCAAAGATTCACCTAAAGTATTCTGAGGTGGGATTTCCTTTTCAAGCAATGCTTCTTCTTCTAAGGCCATATCTAAGGCATGTTTATGATATTTATAAAAGGTCTATATATGATCAAAATATTTAAATATGATATTTCCATTAGGATCTTGGATAGGATCAAGATGATTATCAGTCTCTTCTTCTAGGTTATAATTTTCTCTATCAATTTGATCATTTTCCTGAAAAATCTCATCAAACCTAAGGAGTCTTCTCCCTCCCTCAAGATCAAAATTCATTGAAAAAATAGGAGAAAGACTAGAAGAAGTAATAATACCAAAGGAGACCTACACACTTAAACATAAAGGAAATATCTTTTTAAATATTTGGCATACAATTTTAATGATCTTGCTTATTGTTTAAAAATAAAAAGGAGGTGTTCATGTCGGGTTCACCAAAGATGTACAGGGGAAAACCGTCCTACCGCATATAATTTCCAAACAAAAGGGTTGGATCTACAAGGAGGGAACCCTTTCATGGGGTGAACCATGGAGGTATGTTGTACTCTACACTCGGTGCTAGGGGAAGGATTCACCAAGAAATGTTTAAGGACTCACTCCAAGTCCTCGAGATATTCATGATTTTTTGATGTATTCAGTTTCAGGAAATCACTTAAATTTGGTCTTTCTAGATATAAGCTAGAAAATATAAAGGACAATATAGAAAATAGAATAATACAATTGGAAACAGAATGCAAGCATACAAGAGCTATCCTGGAATGATTATTTCTTTTGAATGCTCACTAACCTAGGGTTTTATTTTAGAAAACCTTTAAAGTAGAACTATGCAGGAGTAAATACACATAAATTATCCCTAGATGCAAGCTAGATGCTTTTCACTTTCAAATACCTAGAAATCAACAATGAAACCAGATTCTCAACCAATAAGAGTGATAGAGTACTTATCTAGACCGGTGGTTGATTTAGCCTTTTATGCCTCTTGTCCAATGATATCAAAGATTCCTGCTCCTGCAAGATCACTTATGAAACACTAAAAAATGAAATTAGTATTAGGGGGTCTGCATAGGCCGCTATATGATAGATTTAGAAGCAGTCAAGCCCCCTAGGTACTTTTAGATGACATTGTAATACAAAAGCAAAAATTAACCTTTTGAGATTTAATCATAAATCAGAAAGACAGTAGCAAAAAATAAAAATAAAAGTACAGTAGTATGATCTAGAGACAGAATGGAAAGTAACAGTGAAAGCGAAATCTGAAAATTACCCCTGGTGTGCCCTAGGAAAAAATCATGCCTTGCTTGGAGCGGGTGTGATATCGTAGCAAAAAATTCATGCCCTGCTTGGATGGGGTGCGATTTCACTTTTGCGAATAACTTTACCCTAATTAGGGCAAGAAAATTCATGCCTCGCCAATGCCAGGCATTATTTCACTATAGAATAAATAAAAATAAGAAGCGAGTATAGAAGACAAAATAAATGCAGACAACAAAGTGATCAAATCCTAATGGACATTGTAGAAGTAGACAGAAGAGAACCAAGTATCCATATGGGCACTCTATCTCTCCAAGATATGTCATGGATCCACCAATTCACACAAAAAATCAATCCAATCCATGTAATAGAAGATCAATCCAAAATTTGTACTTCAAGGGTTAGCTTGCAACAGAGAAAGTAAATCATAAATAAACTCTAAATAATTTGCATATATATTGCACATAGAAAGTTTGCATATCACACTTGCACTTAAAACTTTGCATATCTCTAATTTGGCAAGAACATCCTTTTATAGATAAAATCAGAAGAAGGAAATCGGGCACAAATAAACTCACAGCCAATGCCAAAACATGTGAGAAGGTTTAAACCTGGGTCTAAGCGGGATTAAAATAATAATAAAATAAAATAAATTTAAAAACTAGGTTAAACAATGAAGTCAAACCCCATCCTGATGGGGCATGATATCGCTGATGCAAATTTGCATCTTGTAAATACGGGGTGCGATTTCGCTAAAAGATAAACAAATTAAAAATGGGAGGGACATAGGCCTACCCTTGCACTTGGCAAGGGATGAGGGCCTCGTAAGGGCACTAAGGAATATTGACCACTCAAAGTGGGTTAATTTTCCGTGTCTACATATGTAATAATATGGATTCAAAGTTGATGGAGGAAGTGGTTGAGAAGAAGTGGTTTGTGAATGAATTGGTTGAGAAGAAATAATGGTAGAAGCTTGTGAATATGGGTTATGGAATTTATGGGTATATAGATTATGATAATGATGATCAAATGAATTATTATTAATTGAGTAAACCTATGATATGCCTCTGATATTAATATTTGTAGAGGTAGCATAAACAGGTTTTTGTTGTAGCGCTTCTTGAGCTTTGATCTGTGGGTAAATATCTTGAGAATTTCCTTGGAGAAGTAATGAGGTGGAATGGAGATGTTCAAAGAAGCTCCTATAGTCATTTCAAGGGTAATTTGATATGAAGAGGGACTTAATCTAAAAGCCTCTTCTAAATATGCTTCCACCGAAGTCTCACCCCTTTTGAGGTGATCTGATTCCTTAAAATATTCCATAAGAGCAGCACGATTATGTTTTTCGAAGCCCAAAAATACTCCATATTTTGAAAATAAATCCCACCCCTAGGATCCTCTTGAGGTTCAAAGTAAACCCGTCTGGTGTGCATGACCTTTTCAGTTTGCTCCTCCTTGTTTTCTTGGTTTTCTTGATCCCTTTGATCCTTTTGGTTTTCTTGTTTTCCCTCTTCTATTTCAATGTTGTCCTCATCATTAGGGTTTTCAACATCAAGTTCATCCTTAGGAGGATCTACAATATATTTATTGTTTCTTAAATGCATTGTTATTTCTTGATGATCCCTTTGTTCTTTTAAGATTGTCAAGACTCTTAGTAAATCCCTTTTCAGGATTTCTTCTATATATATATATATTAATATTAATATTAATTAAGACTTCTCACTATTGTTGATCACAAAGTTTTTCTTCTTCACCAATCTTAAGTGCCACACTCAATCCTCTTTGAAGATATTATGGATATCGTTGATTGGTTTTAATTGTTCATGGCTCATATAACGCTCTTCTTCAAAGGTAAAATCTCATCTCAAGAGATGAATTAAATGGATAATAAAGAATTTTCCTTGAATAGTTGTGGGACTTTCAAATTGCAAATCATGGCAAAATTCCTTGAAGAGTACAACTCTAGGTGCTCGATTGTATCTCCTATTATGTTCTAAGGTCACCTCTTTGTTCTATAGATTTGCTAGGAACTTGTGGACGGTTAGATAATCCTCAAAATAGATTTCCCAAGATATATCGTTGAATGGAAACTAGCTCTTTTATCTTCTAACCAATGTTCACAACTCCTCTTAATTTTAAAATAAAGTGAGTGGTAATTTGAGCCTAGAGATTTAGCTATATTGATTCTCTTGATTTTTCTTAATTCTCATATCTTCTCCTAATGAGAGCAAGGTTATGCCACAAATGATTCCAGTTTTCTTTGTCATTTCTAAAATAATATCTACTTCTTATTCTATGAACACTTTCCCGAGGTCTATGAGTGTGGATTCCTTAATTCTATTATCTACTATTTAAACCATTTTTCTCTTCTTTTTTTTGTATTTGAAAATAACACACACCAAAAATATTATCCTATTCCGTTGAGCACTCCTATAAACAAGTTTTCTAAAAATCCTTTTGAAACTATTGAACAAGTTGGATAGGTATAGTTGTCTTGTTTGAATTAAGGCTTTCACCTGGATGCCCGCATATAGATGCTTGGTGATGAAGTCCAAGCCGTGATGAAGCCCAGGTCCTACCAGTCCTCACCCAGTTCACTATGGTCAGTGATACACTTCTTCAAAAATAAATGCATGCTATATTCCACAACTATGATGGTTGTTGGACCAGCCAAATTTTAAATATTGATTAAAGGTTTTAATTTTTTAGGGAATAGGCAAAAGGATAATCCCTTTTCAAAGGTTTGTGAGTATGGTTAGCCCCCTTCACTATGTGTTCTTGTTATGTCCAGACCAATAAAATCTGCAAAATAATACATCAGATGTTCTTTTTAAGGAGTGATGTATGAAAATAAAAAATGTGAATCGATATAATTTAAAAAAAAAAAATTATGTTTTCTAATCTAAACACACAAATTTGAATGGTCTTGTTTAGTTTATTTTTTGAAAAGGAAAAAAAAATAAAAGGGGTGGTGTTTCATGTCGGGTTCACCAAAGAATGTAAACCAAAAAATTCAAACTCCTTTTCTTCAAGCTAATGGATCCGTGCCTAGAAGGGGATGAGAAATAGGGGATCTACACCTCGGATGAGAGGTAATTGTGTCATACCCTCTTTGGTGATTGTCAACAAATTGTGGTGGGTTCACTAGGAAACTTTTAATGATGGTTTCCACGTCTATGCAATATGAAAGTTTGATGAGTTCTTTATTTAACATACACCTAAATTTTGGGCAAAGTGCAACTATACTTAGACTACATGCATTTTAGTTTTTATGAAAGCAACATACAATGAACGAGAAATTTTCAAAACCAAATACAATGCAACAAATCTATAGATGCAAGGCAATAATTCTATGCTACCTATGCATATATATATATATATATATATATATATATATATATATATATATATATATATATATATATTCTTATGTTATGAAGATGATCTACAAATGAAATATATGATATAGACAGAGAAATGAATACTGAATTGATTGAATACTTACTTGGTTTAGATGGTTTAAGTAGAACAAATTCAGATTTGATGAGCGAATTTGGGTCTGATAGGTAGATTCATATTTGTGTTGCAACCTCACAAATCTGTTAAGGCATCCACCGATCAAATCTAGAATTTAGCAAAGCGAATTCGAAAATCTTAGGCGAATTCAAGCAACTATTGCAACCTCCTAAATTTGTTTAAAACCTACAAATTTATAGACAAGACACTAAAATCTACAATCAAATGGGGTTAGAATTAAAATCATAAGTTGATATGATAGATTTGGAAATATTAATTTACCCCTTACATGTATCTATGTAAATTCAAACCTGAATAGTGAATTTAGAAACCTATAGAAGCCTCCTGAATTCATTAAAGATGAAGGAAAACTTAGATCTAACAATGCAAAATGATGTAATATGATTAATAGTGAAATGCACAAAGATAGATTATACCAATTCAGTCTCTCGTGATCACTGGAATGATGATAGGATAGTAAGATATTAGCTAAACCTGTAGCAAACGCTCATGAAAGAAGTTCTTCAATCCAATTATCCTGCAAAATCACCATTAAACCTACTCAGGAGGTAAGGTAATTAATTTAAATATGAGGGAAAACCAGATAGAGTGAATAAAACATGAAACATAATGGGGAGGTTGGGAGAAATTTGGGAAATACCTAATTTAGGCGAAGTCGAATGGCTTTCGAAGCCAATCGAATTTGCAAAAATTATGGATTTGCCCAAATTGGATTCAAATTTGAATGCTCCCTAATTATTATAGGTTGGTGTGCATTTTTAGTGAATTTGGACGATTGTCACAGCCACCCAAATTTGAAAAAATGGCAAATGACAGAAAAGGGGGTTAAAATTGACACAAAAATGAGGAATGCGACTGAGGGAGGGAACAACGTTGTTGGGGGATGCTAGGAATTTTGGAGTGGGTCAAAATTCCATGGCTACACATACTTTTTTAATATTTAGGCTTTAATTATTCAAACCATTTTTTTCAAAAAAAAATGACTCAAAGTATGTAACGTTCTAAATTGATTCTTCTTTTAATTTGGGCCAAATTAAAAAAATGCAAAGGATTGAAAAAAACACTATTTTATTAATCAGAGATACAAAAAATGATTTTAAAGACAAAAAATATATAAACCATGTAAATTTAGATGAGAATGAAGGACTCAGATGTCATATTTGAGATGAAATGTATTTGGACTACATGAGTTTAGAAGATAGTAGTGGATTGGGATATCACATCTAAGAAGAAAATATTCTTTGGACATTATTGACTATGCTTTTGAAGGAAATACCATAATAAGTATATTATAATGATTTTTTTATACAAATAACCTTAGATGACTTTATGTAGGGAGAAGAACAAATATATAAGGCAACAATATACTTAGTAATACCTCAAACACTTTATAGGCATTCCATTGGATGACGATGGTTGTTCCTTACCATAAACTATTCTTCTCTTTTTCTCAAGGATACTAACAATACTATGATACCATTGTTAGCAAGAAACTATATTCAATTATCAAATATCAATACAAGGTTAAAACCTTATCATGATATACTAGGCAAGGATAATAAAATGATCTCACAAGATTACAAATAATATTTCATACAAGAATACAACTCATATATTCAAGCCATGACTCAAATGAATAAACACTTTATATTAAAGTGGATGATAGAAATCTATAATGCATTATAGTACAAAATGATGCACTACAATTTGATACAATACAATCTCTCTTGCCATCCCTACAAATAGCCTTTACATAGAGTCTCTTGACATTTCATATTCTACTATCTCTTCATCTCCTCTCAAACTCACGAGAGATATGACTCTTCATATTTCTCATAGGAGAAATATTTTATTAACCTTCTAATAATGACAAAACCTAATGATTACATGAAACCAAATATTGAAAAGATATTTACAAGGTACCAGATAATGTAATATTCTCTAATAATAAATTTAAAACTTTGTGCTATCATAGTCTGCTTTATTGGATCTAGATTGTTAGTTTCCTTCCTAAAGCATATGTGCAACCATCATAATTGTAATAAATAGTTTATATGAAAACACATTAATGTTATAAAATAAAGTAAATATTAATAATGGAAAACATTAAAGTAAATCTTAATCATTATTTAATTCAAGTAGTCAACATTTTCTTATCAGCTTCAACTAAACTCACTATTTTTTTTCAATGGGTTTACACAGTTTTTTATGAGGGGTCCTAGTCCCCTCATACTGATTGGGTTTGAACCTTGGACCTCTCAAATAGAGGCCAAAGCCCTTACCACTGCAGTAAGATTACAACTATAGCTAAACTCACTACTTTTTATAACAATGAAAAAGAGAATTTAACTTCATGATCCTCTATTAAAACCCCTTTATTGGCTATCCTATCTGCAAATTTGTTCCCTTCCCTTAACTTATGTGTAAACCTAGTTTCTTCAAACTTTGTAGCATGGTATTGTATTTCAATAATGATATCTTGTATATTCTATGGAGCCTTCGCTTTCCTTAAAATTGTATTTATTACTATTAATGAATTACCTTCCATTCATACTTTGTTCCATTTCATTTTTCTAAGTATTTTTAACCCTTCTAAAGCCACCCAAGCTTCAACTTCAATATATGTCTTAAATCCACTATTAAAAACGTAATGTGACAAAATATCATCCCTATTATTTCTAATTATTCTTCCTCCTGTTGTTGATCTTGGGTTTTCTTTAGATGCTCCATCAAAATTCAATTTAACCAACTCCACTTCTAGTGGTTTCCACTTTATATTCTTTGCCTTCCTTTTGTTTCTCCTTACCCAACATCATAATTATATTTTATGACTTGAATCCATATATAAATGTTGTTTACTTCAATATTATGGATTGGGTGAGTTTATAGGGTTGGTTTAGACTCATCTACGACTAAGCAAATCTTCCTTTCCTTTCCAACCATAAAATCCAAAGTATTGTATCTTTTGATATATCCTAGATTGTTTGTAATGTCTCAATTTTAAAAGTGCTTTGTCATTGCTTTAACCATTCTTCAATTTTACCATTCATCACCATGCATTTACCAAACATATTAAGAATCCATTTCTATAGTTCCTAGACTATTGAATAGTGTTCCAAGAGATGGGCTATACTCTCCTCTTGCTTTTTACATAGAACGCATTGTGAGGGACCATGAAAACCCCTTTTCATTAGGTTATCCCCAAATAAACTTTTCCTATACTATCTATTGGCTTTTTAGCCAAATTCAATCATAACACTTTGACACTTACTTAGTCATGATACTTGTACACATCCTACCTATTGACACATACTTAAGGGAAATAAGAATCACAAATCCTAAACTATAGACTCACACCCTAATCTAATATTTACAAAACCAAAGGTACCAAGGGGGTACATTAACATGTACCAAATAATGTAACATTCTTCAACACCCCCCTGTATTACATTATTTGGTTATTGAAGACTTTAGTCATCAATATCTTATTCATGTCTTTGTCATTCTATTCTGGATCTTGCACTGCTTGAAGTTCAAATTTTGAATATGTCCTACTATACTTACAAACACTTCATATCTTTGTGAGAATTTTGAATGATCAATACACATTCCTAGTGTATATTCTTTGTTTTTATTTAGATCCATTTCTTGAACAATTTTCAAATAATTGCACATGCAATTTTTCTTTCAATTTTTCGATAGTTCTTTTCTTCAAGTAGAAATCCTTTTATCTCCAAAAAATTTAAACAAACAACTTTCAAAATTTTCAATTTACAATTTCTTCAATCAAATATTTCAATATTTCAATTTTCAAATTTCCTTTGGAGTAGACTTCCTTGTGACTCCCAAATTATAAATAAATAATTTCAATCAATCAAAATTTTCAATTTCCAAATTCTATCAAATCCTTTGGAGTAGAAAACCTCATTTCTCCAAAGTTTTAAATATAATCAATTCTTCAAATTTACAAATTCAATAATCAATAATCAAAATTTTTAATTCTTTTGGAGTAGAAGACCTTATGGTTCCCAAATTTTAATTTTTCAAATAATGGTTTCTTCTATCAACTTCAAATTTTTCACAATCTATTTGCAATCAATTCTTCAATTCAATTTATCAAACAAAATTTCAAATTCAATTGTAATAATCCAATGTTAATTTGAAAATAATCAAATTTAAATTTTTCTTATCTCTCCAAATTCAAATTTAAAATTAACAAAGCTCACAGATTTTTATTACTTCTTATCACTCCAAATTCCTTCAATTTAAAATTATTTATTGCACTTTATGCAATTTAATAATATCAAATATATTATGCACTAAATAAAGGTTCCTTTTACCTTATTACTCCATAAACTAGAAAGTGCTAATTCTTTTCAATGAGTTTACACAGCTTTTATGAGGGGTCCCAGTCCCCTCATACTAAGTGGGGTTTGAACCTTGGACCTCTCAAAGAGAGGCCAAAACCCTTATCACTACAGTAATATTAAACTTCAGAAAACACTAAAATTATTTCACTTGTCCAAATAAATATATATTATTTTTGCTCAAAATTAAAGCTTTGATCCTTACCTTTATCCTATACCCAGTCTTCAACACTTGGAATTCTATTTCAACCTGTTAGGCCTATTATCAAGACTTGTGTTAGGGCATATGTCAGGGTAATACAACGTCTCAAGCAAATGTTATTCACACAATATTAAGAAGTGTTTCTCATTGCTTCATTCAATGACTTCCTTAGGTAATATCTCACATCCTTAGACAATGCAAGACCTCCACAACAATTTCCTCCTTAATATCTTCTTCCTGGTGTTTGAATAAATATTTTTGAGTTGCTCTCTATGGCACACTAGCTCTTAATATTTGGCTTGTTTCCTCAATATCTTGTGATGACTTCTATTTTTTAGTGTGGTATTAATAGCTCACTGGCCCTTCACCTATTAGGTGATTATAGTTGCTCTTTGGGCACTATTCAAATCTCAGATGGCTTGGATGATTTTTTATCTCTTATATTCTATTCATTGCTTCTCGTATGCTATTCGAATTAATCTCAGATGGCTTGGACAAATTTTATTTACCTCTTATATTTTTCTTGCAGTAATATTTTTGTTGACGTTTTCTCTTGATGTTCTTAGGATTTTAGCCTATGGCTTTGTCCATTTATCTTTTCTTTGAAAGACTTCACTTCTTTCAATACTTAACTTCAATAATCAATGCTAATCAATCAACCCACACTCTCTTGATGGCTTTAACGGGCATAATATTTTTTGCTTGCAAATATCAATCTTCACAAAATATTTAAAAATGTCAAAGTTATCAATAACCCAAAAAATAATCTACCTTGGACTACATTTTCTTCATGTGGCTTTTCCTCCAAATTTTCTTTTTCAAATTCACACTAGAGTTCTTCTCCGATGCTAGCTTTTGATCAATCTAAAATTGATCTCTCTAAATTCACACCAAAATTTTCTTCTAATGCTAGCTTTTCAATCTAAAGCTTATCACTTCAATATTCTTCAAATATTCACACCGTAGTTTTTTTGATGCTATAAATAGAGTCTACTAGTGGTAGCTTTGATACTACTATTGGATTTTTAGCCAAATTTAATCATAGATCCCAATATATAGGATCTTTAGTAGACTCAAATTTTAGAGCAATTAATATAAATGACCAATATTAATGAACATACCATTCATGAAAATAACAATAATACGGAACTATTAGCCAATATTAACAACAATATGCATAAGCAAACTTACAATATAATTGCTCAAAAGCATTGTATACAAGCTTCAATATTCTTTTATGAGTCTTTTGTTATAATGAACTTCATTCAATACAATCTTCCATTATAATACATGGAGCTTTATCTCCATAATATAACCTTGAAAGGTGGTTCTAGAATACTTTGTCTATTGATATCCTCACATATCCGAGAAATGCATCCTTTCCTATTCCACACATAAGACAAGCTTCTCATATCCCTTGGATTTACATCTTGCCACTTGTATACATGACTCTTGACTCTCTATTTACTTGCACATTTTACTCTATGATACTTTGCGCTCTCCTACACACTGTGTACTTGCATATTTTATTACTTAACACTTGTACACTTACTCATGACACTTGTACATATCCTACACATAGACACATACTTTAGGGAAATATAAATCACACACCCTAAACTATAGACTCACACCCTAATATAATATTTATATATTTACAGTTGTACCAAAGGTACCATGGAGATATATTAGCATGTACCAAATAATGTAATATTATCCAACATTATCCATAAAAATATTTTGACTTTTCAAATGCTTGGGCCATCCCAAATATATCTCTAAATTCTTGTGGTATTCTTATTTTGTTAGTGCTTTACATTATATCCGCTTCTTACTATGTATTCCCTTGAGCTATTCAACTCCAAAATAAATTTATCCTTGGCTCCCCTTGCAATAATCACTATTGTTATCTTTCTACTCAACTCCTTCTAGCAACAATGTTTGGTATAGTTGTAAAAAAAACTTCTTTCAATTTGTATCTTCCTTCCTAATCCGTGTACATAATGTTTGAACCCTATCACCATATTTGTCTTGAATAATCTCATCCATGGTTTCAAAATTTGATCTATATTGAGAGGTTTTTAATCACACCAAGTATCCATCCAAATAGAGTTTTTTCTCCAGTTCTCACTACCCACCCTAGACCTTTAATCACTAGATCAAATGGTTTTTTAAAATCATTCCATAGTGTAGAACCATATAGTAGTGAGAATGTAGTGAATATTAAGTTGTGTTCATTGGGCTCAATGTATGTACTTAGAAGAATTATTGCTCATTGTCTTTGACTCTCTTTGTACAATCTCCAAATTACTTTTCCCCTTAGAGCTAATTTTGTATTTGTAAGAACTCCCAAACTGAGACCTCCTCTAGTTTTATCATCACACACATTGCTCCATTTCACCAAAGGACATGTAATCTTGACCACAAAAAGGACCACATAATACAAGGTAAAATATTTTCTACCCATTATGGCATAATATACAAGGACATATAATATTTTGGAATGACCTATAAAACTAATTTAATTAGTTGTATTCTTCTTTCTAACAATAACCATCTACCTTTCCATGTATGTAGTTTAATCTAAACTTTACTCATAATTGATTCCATTATTCTATCCTCATTCTCACCTCAAATAAAGATATCCCTAGATATGTTGTTGGTAAATTTGCCTCCTCCATTTGAAGTAACCTACATATCTTTGCTTTGATTCTAGTTAGAGTGTTTAAGAAGTAAATTTTGGATTTTTTCCTATTAACTTTTCACCTAGATGCTTTCATATTCAAAGTTCTAGCCTTGTTTATCCCTGCCCTCCAAAAAAAGTTTGTATCATCTACAAATGCTGATGGGTGATGTTGATGTTATTACTAGCCGTAAGTCCACTTATTAGCCCATCATCATATGCCTTATTCAAGTTCCTTCTTGATACATCTACCATAATAATGAAAATATATGGATATAGAGGATCTCCTTGTCTAAGACCCCTCTTGGCTTTAAATGATTATGTTACTAGCTCATTGACCAACACTGAATATGATACTACAGAGACACAAGATTTAATCCATTTGACACATTTTTTTCCAAATCCAAGCTTTTCTAATATTGTAAAAATAAAATATAATTTAACCCTATCATAATTTGTATTCATATCAAATTAAGATAATTTCTCTCTTTTCTACAAGCTATTGAATGCATTACTTCATGAGCTACTATGATCCCGTCCAAAATTTGTCTCCTTTCACAAATCCTTCTTGCTCATCTAAAATATTTTTTTCTAAAAATGGTCTTAACCGATTTGTCATCACTTTGTATATTACCTTATATGCCATATTATATAGGATTATGAGCTTAAATGAATCATACAATTTTGCGTCCTTTTTTGGAATCATGGTAATATATGTTGCATTTATATTATAAGGTATGTATTTTTTTATCCTAAACTATTCCATTGCCACCGATAAAGAATTCTTCACTATTTTCCAATTATGTTGATAGAATGTTGTTGAGAGCCCATCAAAACCTAGGGATTTATCCTTATCAAAAGATAAAATAGCTTAATGAACTTCTTCCAAAGTAATAGGCTCCATCAATTTGCTATTGTCTTCATTTGTTATAACTAAAGGTACTTATTGTAGTAGTTTATCATTAAGAACTTCAATCTCCTTCGATCCTAAAATATTTTGGTAAAAAGGGGTTGCCTCCTTTATGATTTTGTTCTAGTATTCAATCCAAACCCCTTATACGCATTTAATTCTACTAATTTTAGATGCTGATCTTTGTACTATTACCATCCTATGAAAAAACTTTGTGTTTTTATCTCCGTTTAACCAAGTTTGTCTTGATTTTAATCTCCAAATTTTTTTTTCCTTACTCATAATATTATGATATTCACTAAGTGACTCCCTTTCTTCTAATCTTGGATTATTGTGTTCACCTTTTTGGAATTTTGAAAGTTTCTCTTTTAGTTCTTTCTTCTAAAAAATATTTCCAAAAGTGTTCTTGTTCCATTCTTTTAATCTAGATGTCATTAATTTAATTTGTTTTGGAAGTGTATATAACCCACCATTTCTTGAAGCATTCCACATCTATGCTATCATATCAACAAATTTAGGATGGTCTTACCACATCTGCTTTTTTTTTTTAATTCACTTACCACAATTTTAACTCTTATTGGCTAGTGATATGAACCAATTCTTGTTAAAGTATTAATTTTAGCACAAGTCCCTTCATCTAGCCAGTGATATGAGAGTATGAATCTATCTATTTTTGTTGTTGTTAAGTTTTGGTTTGTCTTGTTGTTGGTCCATGTATAGTTATCCTCTTCAAAATAAACCTCCCATAGATTATTATTTTGAATAAAAACTGAGAAATCTCTCATACTTTGAGTTATTTTCCTAATTCCTCCATATTATTTTTTCAATGAGTTTACACAATTTTTTATGAGGGGTACCAGTCCCCTCATACTTAGCGGGGTTTGAACCTTAGACCTCTCAAAGAGAGGCCAAAGCCCTTACAACTGAATTAAGCTTTCAACTTAATTCCCCCATATTTTTCATCTAGCTTGGTTATAGGATTAAAATATCCTATGATCATGAATAAATTTTCTTGGTCTTTACTTCTCATAAAGGCTTCAATTCCACTCCATACTTTTGATCTACTTAACTGAGTTGTAGGTCCATAGACATTGATAAGGATGAAACAAATATCTACAAAGTAGCATGTGACTAATGAGGCTATCCAATGCCTAATTTTATAAATGGTTTCACAAGAGGTTCTAACTAGATTCCAACATGTTAGAATTCCCCTTGCCACTAATTTTGAATCCACAACATCCCATTCACATCTTGCCCATACTGCTTTCATAGTTTTGGAAACTTCTTCCTTTGTCATTTTAGTTTCTTGAATACAAAGAATATCAAGCTTATTACTTAAACAGAGGTCCTTGATACACCTTTTCTTTGAGGAGGCATTAGCACCCCATGTATTCCATGAGATTGTCATCATGTCTCATTAGGGATTGTTAGCGTTGCTTACAAATTACTAATATTGTTTTGTTATTTGATAAATAATAGTTCAATCAACTTAGATTGTGTTCCTTTCTCTAAATTTGCTCTTACTTTTCTAGCTCTCACTTAATAATTTAATTTTATTATTATTTTATAATATCTTATTAATATGTATAATTAATTGTGATTTATTCACTACTATTATCATTTAATCACATAATATAATCATCACATCACTAAATTTTAACACCATATTTTCATTAAAATTTTAATTTTTAACCACTTAAAAATAAATTCTCTCTACAAACAAACATAGGGTTCAAATTCCCTTATAAAGACTCCCCTCATGATTTCAGCTCATCGTGTGCATCTGTTGCATCTGTAATGGGGGTAGGCTTGTAGGGTAGTGACCCTATGCCCCGTTCGGCACAGCTCATAGCCAAACTGGCTTTGGCACACCACGAAATATGCCTTAGATAGCTTCATGTAGAGTTACCTGCACAACACAACAACATAGCACGAGCATAGCATAAATCCATAGCATTCACAAGGTCAACGAAAGCATCATTCATTCATCCATCAAGTTAGAAGAAGCATTCATCCATACAAGCAATCTATCCTCAAAGCATGCACCACATGGCACTCAGACCAACATCCACACATTAGAACACAAATAGGCACACATGCATGAAGCCACTGCTTTCTCATTGCTTAATAGGGATTGAAGATCCTTCATTACATAATGGAACGGTAGCCATACAACAAACCCAAAGGCACAACACAACATACTTGGACGACTTGGAAAAATGGGTGCTCGATCAGATCATAGGTTGCGAGGCTTATTGGCACGTCCATACAATCACACACCTTGATGAGCATGGTAGGAACACATTTCCTATAGCATACTTGGGTGAGGCGATGACCTCATTAGCTTCTTTTTCCCGAAGGCACTCTATTGCATCAATGACCTGCTTGGTGGACTTGTGCCCGCTTGCAATCTTCTTAAAGGGACGAATTCACCCCTTGGTGGTTCTTGACCTAATTGGCTTCACCTTCCTTGGTTCCTCATCTACAGGCTTCACCCCTTGGTGGATCCTCATTGCTTTTCCTTTAAGAAATGTTCATGAACCTCAAAGATCCGAAGAGGCAACAAGCCTCTATATGTGTGGAGTTGTTTTGTCACTCTCCTTGTGCCTTGAGCCTAGATCACACACCATGCTTCCACTCATGGCGTAAGCTAGACTAACCTTGTGGGAGTTGTTGGCAGGGTGTCAAGGTACAACCACCCTACCACAATCCTCCCCCACTTAAATTCAAAGTCATCATCAACATCAACACAAAGTTGTTGTGTGCCCAAAAGAAACGAGGGGGACTTATGGTAGCGTTCTTTTTAGAACCAAGCCTTGACAACAAAAACTACTCAACAACACTTTGCAGCACCTCATCGATTGAGTATGACCATCACCGACTTTGCTTGGACCTCCTTATGCGATGTCATAAGGAGGGTGCAACAACACTTCTTCACTTCCTCGTTGGGCGGGCTCGCTTGGGCCTTTCAACTGTTGTACAAATCTTCTGTCAAAGTCCCACTCTACTCCATCATCCTCGACCTAATTGGCCCTCTAGATGGAATTCATCACCTGCTCAGTTTCCTCATATTTTTATGGGTCCTCATCCTCATATTGTTGGGCTACGACAACGTGTTGATGTTGCAGGAAATCCTTCTAAGTGTGAGGCTTGTTGTAGGTCCAACACTTCATTTGGAACCTTGATTTATCATCTCTATTCCTACGGGGTGTGGAAACTTCACAGGATGGGATCAATTTAGGTCCCTCGCTTGGGCCTCGATATGGCTTCCTTCTAGGTTTGGAACGGTCGACCGACAATCCTTGCAAACCCTTTCCTTTGGACTCAAAATTTGACGTGTTCCAACATTCGTCCTTGTTGTACTCAACCTTATTTTGATGGTCAAATAATTCTTTGAATACCATAATAGCCTCTTGGATAGTGTGAGGTCTATACCTCCATAACTCATCTTGGGCCCAAGGCTTGAGCCCATGCTGAAACAGGAACAACTTCTCATTTTTTAGTAGACATTTCACTTCTACCATCAGGTTTAGGAACTCTCGGGTGTAGTCCATAATATTTTCGGTGTGCTTAAACTTTTGAAGCTTGGTCCTGGCGACCCACTTAGCATTCTCTAGTTGGAGCTAATCCACCAATACTCTTTTAAAGTCATCCCACGACTCAATCCTTTCATTCGCCCTACCCTTGACCATGTCTTCGGCCAGGTTGATCCACCAAGTCAATGCAGTTCCTATAAGGTACATGGATACCAAGGAAATATTTTCATCCTTAGGGAGGGGTCCAACCTTCTTGAGATACTGAGTCATGTGCCAGAAGAAACAATTGAGAGAGCTCAGCTCTCACGAACCATCATAACAAGTTGGTTCTCGTAACTTGATCCACACTCGATTTGCACCAATGGTCATGGGAGAGGGTGTCCCTTGAGCGTTTCACTCCTCTCAAAATTTTACCATCTCTCACCTCATTGCCTCGATCGCAGTCGTGCTCCAACCCACTTGGTTGGCCAACCTTGTCAAGGTGCTTTCCAAACTAGTGACCCACGCTTCGTGTTCACGAAGGGAAAGTTCCATACAGATGGCTCCGTGATCTTATCTTCAATATCACCAACACGCACAACCATTCTAAGTCCTCCAACCTCTTGGTTTTGCTGGGAGGGCGATTTGTCCTATTGGTCGCTGGCTCCCTACGAGCATCCTCATAGTTCCCATGTACTTCAAGGAGTGATGATCCAACCTCGTTGTCAATCATTTCCACCTCAACAGTAGAAGCCTCTCGACGTTCCTCTTCTTGGAACTCACACGCAAACACTTATGGTGAACGAGATTAAGACTAACATCTTTGGCACTTAACTTTCAAGCGGATTGGTCAAAATTGCATGAACCCACCAAGGCACTTTCACTTTTGCTCTCTAGCGTTGGGGTTCAACCCAACAAAGTCTGTGTCACGATGGTCTTACATTGTTTGAGGTACTCCTCGACACACAACTTTGCTCAGCACCACAAAAACAACGGATATGACGAGACTTTGCCTGAAGGTAGACCCTCTTGGTCTCAAGTCTTCTTCATCGAATTCTTATCTTGTTGGGCCCCAACCGATGATTTAGTCCAAACCCTTTCATCTCATTAAGCTCTCTCTTACTTGGCATGAAAAACTCACAACGACAAAGTTAGGTTGGATATGGGGTTAGGATTTTGCATGCAACCCGCATCATGTTCACTTCCAAAACATGCGATAATCCTTCCCTCTTCACTTGCACGCCCTCGACATCGTGTTAACATGCTTAACACATGAGGATCCCATCCTATTTCTTGCACATGGAGGTCCTTGCTTCATCTCATGGAACAACTGTCTTGCTCCTCAGTTGGCAAGGGAACCTACACTACCTACAATGTGGCAACACAAGGCTCTCCAATGACTGGCACATTGGTACCAACTAGGTTGAGCTCGACGACTAGGCCTTCAAAACCAAGGCTGATACCAACTGTAACAGGGGTAGGCCTATAGGTTAGTGACCCTACGTCCCGTTTGGTACTGCTCGTAGCTAAACTGGCTTTGGCACGCCATGAAATACGCCTCAGGAAGCTTCATGTAGAGTTCCCTGCAAAACACAACACAACACGAGCACAACATATATCCATAGCATTCATAAGGTTAGCAAAAGCATCATTCATTCATCCATCAGGTTAGCGAAAGCATTCATCCATACAAGCAATCTATCCTCAAAGCATGCACCACATGGCACTCAGGCCAACATCCACACATTAGAACACAAATAGGCACACAAACACGAAGCCATTACTTTTGCATTGCTTAACATGGATTGACGATCCTTCATTACATCGTGACACAATGACCATACAACAAGTGTGAAGGCACAACACAACATACTTGGATGGCTTGGCAAAATGAGTGCTCGATCGTATCACAGGCTACAAGGCTTATTGGCACGTCCATACAATCACATAGCTCGACGAGCATGATAGGAGCACGTTTCCTCTAACATACTTGGGTGAGGCGATGGCCTCGTTAACTTCTTTTGCCCAAAGGTGCTCTTGTTGCTCAAAGGAACTCTGTTGGGTCAGCAACCCCCTTGGTGGACTTGTGCCCATTTTTGATCTTCTTAAAGGGATGGCTTCACCCCTTGGTGGTTCCTGACCTAATTGGCTTCACCTTCCCTGTTTCCTCACCTACGGGCTTCACCCCTTGGTGGTTCCTCACCACTTGTACTTTAAGCAACGTCCACAGATCTTAGAGGTTCGGAGAGGCGACAGGCCTCCATCTATGTGGAGTTGTTTCGTCACTCTCCTTGTGACTTGAGCCTAGCTCACACACCATGCTCTCACTCATGGCACAAGCTAGACTAACCTTGTGGGAGTTGTTGGTAGGGTGTCAAGGCACAACCACCCTACCACACATCACAACCAGAATTAATGTTTTGAAAAGAATTTAATATAACCTTCAAATTTGATCCCTCATTGCACTTCATGAACTTTTTTTTTGGATTTGGTTAGTGTGAGAAACCCCTACGACCAACGCACAAGGTTGAGCAATCTCCTCCCAACCATGATCCCTCTTAAAACCGAGAGCTATGCTTATCAATAGGGAATTTAACACACAACCACCACACACCCACTCCCTCACACACTCGCCCACGCTGCGGTTTGAACCTTGGACCTCTCGAAGAAAAGCCAAAGCCTGAACTGTTACACTGTCCCCCTTAGGACAAAATCTTAATTAAGAAAAATCGTTCCCTGTATTCCTTGGGGGCCAGGACTTTCCATTCCATGGGGTCTGTCCCATTCGGGTATACCCATCAGGCTAGTCGAGGGGTTTATTTGGTATTTGATGAAGGCTGCCAAGCTTGAACCCCGGACCTCCTTCCGAGGACTGAGGAAACTTACTAGTAAGGTACCTGGTGACTAAACAAACAAATTACATGAGAAGCTTTAATAAAAAAAAATTTGGTACATAGAAAAATCGGTAACATCATTTCATTTTTAATTATTGATAACAAATTACTGATTAAATCCTTAAAACTGCTACTATAACTTCTACTCACAAAAAATAAAAAAATAACAACTTATGACCAAATCTAAACACTTTCAAATAAGATGTCACCATAGTGGTCATGGAAGCCTTCAATTGTTATGTTGTACTAGATAATTTTCATCACCCCAAATAATGTTTTGAAAAGAATTTAATACAACCTCCAAATTTGATCCCTTCTTGCACTACATAAACTTTTAACCTAAACTTTTTAACTAAACATAACAAACAAATTACCTGAGATGCTCCATAAACTTTTAACGAAACATAAGAAACAAATTACCTATAACGTCCTTTGTTTTTTTATTATTGATCACATAATCAAATTCTTAGAAAAACCATCACTTAGATTTTTAGGACTTTTATTATAATCTTTAAATCGTAATAAATAAAAAATAATAACTTTAATCAAATGTAAGTATTTTCAAGTGAAATGTCACGATAACAGTTTTTTATGGGTATCACGTATTTTATTGATAAGTCTTTCCAATTCTATGAAGGAAGTTTAGGGTTTAAGTATGGTGGCCTGCTTTAGATTATTAAAAAAACTTTAGCAAGTACTTTCAATCCTTCAAAGGAAGTTTAGGGTTCAAGCTTGATAGCTTACGTCGGATTAAAAAAAAAATCTTGACTAGCCTGAAAGGTACATCCAAATGGGGCAGGCCTTATGGAACAAAAAGTCTTGGCCCATAGGGAATACGGGGAACAATTTTCCTTAGTAAAGGTTTTAGCCTCCAAACACTAGGTGGATTGGTAAGTGCTAGTGTGGTTGGACACTTTTAAAAAAGAAACCCAGGTTCAAGCTTTAGGGATACCATTTAGCAAAGAAAATAATTTGATCTGAATCGTCGTGCACACCAAACCGATGATGAAAGTACAAATCTCAAACGATGGTGGTCTCCATCTCACACTGGCTCAACAACAACAAGACCAACTCTAGCTCAACAACAACAAGACCAATAAGAATTATAAAGAACACCCAAAATTTGAATCCTCAAAAAAAACTGTAGATCTCACCAATTCCTTTATTTAAAAAAGTAATTGTATTATTTAATTTTTGGACCTGACGACATGACAATAATTTGAAAAAGAAAATTTGGAATCGGGGGTCAGAAAAGACATTTCAAACACAACTAGATAATTTGGAAAAGACAATAATTGTCTCCTTAAAATTCATGAGGAAGTTCTACAACTTTGAATTTTTTTATAAGTTAAGAATGTTTGTTAATAAGTTATTTTATAAAATAATATTATTTAAAAATTTTGTCAGTAAAATAGGTTAATAAAGGTCAAAAATGTTTATCAATAAATTGTCCAATTTTATTTGTTAATACACTTTATTAACTTCGTCTTAACTTACATAATGTCTCTATTAGAATTAATAATAACAATTATTTTATTAGTTCAAGAGGAACAATCTCCAAAGAGACTTTATTGTCTTTGAGCATGGTACTCATCATAACTTGGTTGATGTTTTGAACAAGATGACTGTGGACTTGAAAAAGGGGGACAGAAATGCTCCTTTTGGTCGTAGATTGTCTCCTGTTTTGGATTATATCGGTTTTGAGCTGGAAACTGTTGCGTTCAAGGTCGTTTTAAGGTCTCTGAAAATTCTGCTCAGGTAAGATTTTTGCTCTTCAGTTATAATGTCTCTGAAGCATTTGGACTTTCACATGTACATTTTTTAAAATTTTCATTAACCAAAAAAGAAAATGGGATTCGTTGTTTTGGAATTTGCCTTGAGCAAAATCAAGCTTTTTGGACTATCAAGTAAAAATCCACAAGCCCTGCTAAAGATGTTCCTTTTCTTTATTTATATACAAGCAAATCAGCAACTGGACATCGTATATCAACAATAAGCAATATATACGTATATATAGAGATGATCGTAGAATTTATTGTCTCTGGCTATTCTTTATAGGCAGGATTACTGTATTTAGAATCAAAATTTCAAGTTTTCCCTCTTTCAGAAGGATTTTATATTCTATGCAGGATAGCAGTCCTTCTCAACAGATGCAATTTAATCTCATCTTATAGAATGTAGCATACGTCTATAGAAGAGTGACTGCCTTATTTAATTATAGTGTGTCTGTTTTTGAAGGGTGTGTTTGTGTTCATGGATATCTATGCGACATCATTAAACATTGGCATGGCACCAAGTGGCAAAGATGCAACTATTTGCCAAGCATTTGGACATTCTTTTTCTTCATACACACCTGTTTGTATTCTCTGCAGCACAAATTATTACGGGCCTTCGTCATAGGTTATTCTAAGTTCTATGCACACTTTTTAGAGATGGATTTTTGCTAGTAATAGCTTTTTTTTTTTTTTCGGGTATGTTTCAACTGGTTTAAAGGTAGAATTTCATTCTTGAATATAAAATATTTACTACCACCAAGGCCAACAAGCTATTTGCTTAATTAAGATCAAACCAAATTGAAAAGTAGGAGTTATTTGCTTGATTTTCATATTGACATTCTCCTAACTTGTATGTTTGACAGACCTTGGAGGTCAGAAAAGGAGGAGAATGTGTATGTTTATTGCAAAGAGTTGTAAAATCTTGCAGATTTCTTTTATATGTAAAAGTCGAGGCAGAAAAACAAGGCCCTGTGAAGTCTTCCAATTTCATTACCCTCCGTAGATGCTATCTTTTAGATCTTACTAGAGGTCTTGTCCAAGCAATGCAAGTCATCATTACAAATGATGACGCCCGTCTAGCACATGAACATAGGCAAGCACAAGAGTGTCATATCAAGGCAGTGTTATCTTTCTTAGATAACCCTTATGGAATTGGGGTGTGTGTATATTGCAGAAAGGATTTAAATTTCAGCCTGCTATACTTTATATTTCAATGTGAATGATTGTTTGATTGTTAAATTTCCATTTTTTTGGAGTCATATTATTTACCAGTTACACAAAGACTATTGCTATGACTAGAGTGTTTTGATTGTGACTAGATTCACAAGTTGATCAACAGCATTTATGTAATCTCCATGTGATATTTTTTTGACTTTTAGAGTGTTTTGTTTGTGACAGGCATATGGACTACTTCATGGAGGTATATCAGCATTTATTGCTGAGACTCTCGGGAGCCTTGGTGCTTTTGTGGCTTCTGGGTTCAAGCAGATTGCAGGAGTGGAAGTCAGCGTCAGTCATCTTCGGCCTGCACCTATTGGTCTTGAGATTGAAGCAAAAGCAACCCCAATTCATATTGGGCGCAGGTTACACGTATGTTTCAGTTTGATATTATTTTCTTTGCCCCATGTTCACTAATGCATATTCACATATTCCTTTCTCAATCCAGAAGTAAATCTGCATGCCATATGCATTTTATGAGAAGCATATATACTTCACTTTTGTTTCCAAATTTAATCTCTCTGTTAAGTTCTTCTTTCTTCATTTTCCAACCTCTGAATAAAATTCCTCTCTGACCTACATCTTCAACTGTTTTCATTTGTTCTCCTCTTTGCACATTTTTCTCTTGGCTCTTAAAATTCATATGTGATGGGTGCACTTCGCATATCTGGTGTGCAATATTATTTAAAAGTTTTGTATTCTATTATTGAATGTCAGTATTTGGAATCTTGAGATTCCATGATTACTAGAACCACATAAAATAATTATTTTTGTGGACATACTTTGGGCCAATCATGGTCTAATGTTGCTTGTAAGCCCTGTTTCAGGTCTATTCACACTTAGATATTCATCAAGAAAATATTACACAGTTCCAAGACTACTTTGTGCATTCTTGATAAGATCAGAATGTTTGACTTTCTATAGTATATTTACACAGATAGAAAATATGTTACAAAACAGAAAAACATTCTAATATACAACTATAGAAAGTCAAACATTCTGATATTATCAATTTTTGTTTATTATTTACATGTATCATTTAATTCCCCTCCACAAAGATACATGTTACATCACTAAGATGTATTATTAAAAGCAGGGTTTGGAGCAATCTTGCTTATAGCCACAGTACTGGTCTATTCACAGTGCGATCTTATTCAAAAATCTATTATTCATATTCCTATAATGCTCTGTTCACTAACAAATCAGAGAATTCTCCCTCATTATTACACAAGTATATGCAATTACCTGCTTAAAAAAGTGCATGTTGTGTGGCTGAAGTCATTAAGTTCCACATGTATAATAGATATTTGAAAATTTTGGATTTTATTCCATATAGAGGAAACCGGTCGTTATTTTCTTGTTGTGTTGCACTGGCATCAACATGTCAAAAATATTCTTTACAAATCTTCTTTGAGCTGAATAATGGACAGTAAGTTGTGGAGTCTGGTCATCTCAATTCCATTTCCTGCACACTTTCTGTCACAAGTTACAAACACCTTGAGGTCTAATGTTTTGAGAGGTATGTCAGGTATAATGCATACACATTTATGCATGAAATGTGATTTCTTTGTTAGCAACAGGTACCACATTAACTCAATTAACACCTTGTCTTGGACACTGCTTATCAAAGTCTAAAGTGATCCATTTTGAATATAAATATTTGTTCTTTGACATTGTGTGACAGAGAATATAAACCCTTCTCAAAAACTTTGTCTTCTATTTTATCTAGGCTGCAAATCTACTAATGACCATCCAAACTTATTAATGTTACCATCTTTGATTCACTCTGACACTTTAAATGGTTCTTTAACAGCAGACAATGCTAACAATGGAGTTGATGCTAATGTTATTACAAACTCCTTGAGAATATTGTTTCTTCACATTCAGATTGACAAGACCATTTCCCTAAACAAAACAAGAGAAGATTTTCATTTTAGAAAAAAGAGGTCATATCAAAAAAATTGCACAAATGAAAAGCATGGATAGTCATAATGGCTTTCTAATGATTTGACAGTCCCTCACTTTCTGTTAGGAACCTACTATTAAAATAAAGCTCACTCACACAAAATACTGTAAAATAACTGAAATACATCAAATAACAGAATAACACTATGCAAAAAGTAATTGCAGAATTGAAACAATCTCACAAATAACTCAGAATCGCAGGCCTCTTCGAGGGGGCAACCTCCTTCAATATTTCATTAACTTGCAAAAAGATACATTCGTACATGGCTTCATAGCTTTTAAAGAGAAGACTTCATGCAACCCTAACCCTAAGGCTCAAGAGTTGGCTTACATGCAAAATGCCACTCGAGCTAGAATCTTCTACCAAACATCGGTTACAATCTTGATAATGGTTACATGAAATGGCCCCACTTGGCTAGGTGCCTTACTTGCCACATACATTACAAAATATTACAAAATAACATTATAGATGGAATCCCCCACGTTGGAAGTGGGTCATTACATAAGCAAATGAGAATTACAAAATAACGTTAGGATGGGATCCTAACATGTCCTTCCCCTTCAAAAAGCTTTGTCCTCAAAGTTGAAGATGAGGAAACTGGTGTTGGAGTTGTTGGAGAGACTCCCATGTAGCATCTTCTGGTTGGAGTCCACGCCACTGAACAAGGACCTCAGTAATGGTGCGGTTGCGGAGAGTGCGAGTCCGACGATCCAACAATTGTTCGGGCTCGAGCAAGATAGAACCTTCTTCATCCAATTATGGGAGTGCAGATTGAACCTGTACCTGAGTGCCCACCACCTTTTTGAGAGAGGAGACATGAAAAACAGGATGGAGCTTGGATGTAGGTGGGAGGGCCAATTTGTAGGCTGTGGCACCAATCCGTTGTAAAACCTGGTAGGGCCCATAGTATTTCGCAACAAGTTTCTGGCACCTGCGAAGTTGTAGGGACAACTGTTTGTACGGTTGCAAGCGAAGGAAAACCATATCACCCACATCAAAGCTACGCTCGGAACGGTGTTGGTCAGCTTGTTGGCGCATCCGGTTCTGGGCCGCATCCAAATTCATCTTCAATTGGCGGAGGACATCGACATGTTGACTGAGAGTAGTGTCGATTGCATGGACCCTGGAGCTACCCGGAATGTAGGAGGAAGGCGTGAGTGGAGGGCGCCCATAAACTGCCTCGAAAGGGGTAACCTTGGTTGTTGTGTGATAGGAAGTGTTGTACCACCACTCGGCCAAAGGAAGCCACTTCGCCCATTGAGTAGGATGATCAGAGGTAAAGCAACGAAGGTAGGTCTCCAAACATTTGTTGACAATCTCCATCTGGCCATCCGTTTGCGGATGATAAGCTGAACTCATTTTGAGCTGAGTTCCCTGCAACTTAAACAATTCTTGCCAGAAATGACTAGTAAAGGTTGGGTCATGGTCGGACACGATGGAGGTGGGCATACCATGAAGGCGGAAGATAGAATCGAGGAAAATTTGGGCAACGGTGGAGGTTGTGTAAGGATGGGAGAGGGAACAAAAGTGAGCATACTTCGAAAGACGATCCACTACCACGAAAATAATGGATTTGCCTCCGGACTTAGGTAACCCTTCAATAAAATCCATGGAAATATCGGTCCAAACCTGGTCAGGAATGGGCAAGGGTTGGAGAGTGCTTGGAGAATGCACCGTTTCGCCTTTCATCCATTGACAGGTATCACAAGCTGCCACAAAATTTTGAATGTCCTTTTTCATACCCTTCCAGAAAAAAGTGCGCTTAAGCCGTTCATATGTTTTGAGAAATCCTGAATGGTCGGCAGATGGGGCGGCATGCAGTTCCTTCATGAGAAGTTCCCGAAGGGAAGATGTGTGGGGAACAACAAGGCGTTGGTGGTAACGCAAATCATGGCCATCCCAAGTGTAGCCAGGACATGAAGTAGAGTCAGCGTGTAGGGAGGCAACCAAAGTTTGCAAGCCCGAATCCTGAAGTACCTCCTGTCGTAAGGAATCGATCCATTGTGGAATGGGCGATGAAATGGCGCATAGCATACTGTGAGCCTCAAATTGGCGAGAGAGAGCATCGACCACAATGTTCTCCTTGCCCTTCTTATAAGTGATATCATAATCATAGCCCATGAGCTTAGAAACCCATTTTTGTTGTTCGGGAGTGGCAACCCGTTGCTCCAGAAAGTATTTGAGACTTTGATGGTCAGTTTTAATGGAGAAATGACGCCCAATGAGATACGGTCGCCAATGGGTTACCGCATGCAAAATTGCTAGCATCTCCTTAGCATAAGTGGATTTTCCCAGATTACGACTAGAGAGTGCTTTACTAGTGAAAGCCAAGGGTCGCCCTTCTTGCATCAACACTGCGCCAATACCACGACCAGAAGCATCGCTTTCAATGACAAAAGGCTTGGAAAAATCCGGCATGGCTAAGACTGGCGTAGTGGTCATAGCATGCTTCAATTCTAGGAAAGCTTGTTCAGCGGGTCCCGTCCAAGTAAAAGAGTCCTTTAACATGGAAGTGAGGGGAGCTGCAATTTTACCATAGTTACGAACAAATTTACGGTAATAACCTGTAAGCCCTAAAAATCCCCGAAGACCTTTGAGAGTGCGAGGTTTCGGCCATTCTTGAACCGCCTGGATCTTCTTGGGGTCAACTTTGATGCCATCTTTGGTGACAATGTGTCCCAAATACTCCACTTCCGTCAACCCAAAAGAACACTTGGACCGCTTAGCATAAAGTTGATGTTGTGCCAACAACTGTAAAGTCTGATCCACATGGACAAGGTGCTCTTCCCATGAGTGGCTATAAACCAAAATGTCATCAAAGAAAACTAGGATGAATTTTCGAAGGAATGGGTGAAAGATGTTGTTCATGAGGCTTTGAAATGTGGAAGGAGCATTAGTCAAGCCAAATGGCATCACCAAAAACTCATAGTGACCTTCATGAGTACGGAAAGCAGTCTTGGGAATATCCTCATCCTTGAGCCTGATTTGATGGTACCCGGAGCGAAGGTCTAATTTGGAGAAGTACATAGTCCCATGTAGTTCGTCCAATAATTCATCCACCACCAGAATAGGAAACTTATCCTTGATGGTGAGTTTATTGAGCTCACGGTAATCGATACACAACCGCCAGGACCCATCTTTCTTTCGTACCAATAAAACTGGAGAAGAGTAAGGACTGTTACTTGGCCTAATGATGCCAACTTTTAACAATTCCTGTACTAACTTCTCGATTTCTGACTTAAGAGCATGAGGATACCGGTACGGTCTAATGTTGGGTGGTGCATTGCCAGGTAACAATGGAATAGCATGGTCATGGGAGCGACGAGGCGGTAATTCTGATGGTTCGGCAAAAACAAAATTGTGCTTGGCCAAAATAAGTTGCAAATCTGTGGAAACGGAATCCTCCTCGGAAGTGTGAGGTTGGATCACAAATATTGAGCTATGACTCCCTGAGAAGATTTTTTCAACAACTTCTCCATCCGGCTTGAACTGATAATCTGTGAAGGCCCTGCTTTTGATCCATGGAGAGTGTGGGACTGTCCATTCTGTGAAAATTGCATCCAGAGCTCGGCAAAGTTCCATGAGATGGTTCCCAATGTGCCCAACCATTGAGCTCCCAACACGATATCACATCCCCCTAATTGAAGAGCAAACATATCTTGTTTGAGCTCATATTCCCCAATTTTTACTTTAACATTACGACATTTACCTTTGCAAGGTAAGGTCCCTCCATTGGCTACCATAACCTCAAAGGAATTACATGTATGTACGTAACAATTTGCTTGCTTGGCAATGCGGGGATCAATAAAGTTGTGTGTACTGCCAGAATCAATCAGGATGGTAAGACGTAGGCCTTTGAAATAACCCACAACTTTCATGGTTTGGGGAGTAGTAATTCCAGCAAGAGCATGAACAAAAATTTCAGCCTGTGGTTCTTCTTGGATTTCTTCCTCAGTTTGGGGTGGTTCCTCTACTGGTTCTGTGTCATCATCACTTTGGTCGCTGGTGTCAGGCTCATCAACATCTATGAGGAACAACTTCTTTTGGGCGCACCTATGCCCGCGAGCATACTTTTCATCACAATTGTAGCACAACCCTTGGGCGCGTCGCGCATCCATTTCTTCGGTAGTCAGACGTTTGGGTGCAGCAGTTTTATGTTCATTATGATTTTGGAATCTAGGAGGAAAGGAGGGTCTAGCTTGTGGAAATTTAGATGTCCGCCTTTGAGCTGAAAATTTGGATTCGGCCAAACGAGCCAAACTGATAGCCTGCATCATGGATTGCGGTTTAAACATCTTGACCTCAGCTTGGAGATCATCCTTCAAACCACTAATGAAACAACTCATAAAGAACCCTTCATTCAATCCCCTAGTTTTGTTGGCCAATTTCTCAAATTGCGTTTGGTAATCTCGAACTGTAGAAGTTTGTTTCAACTTTGTCAATGCTCCTGTAAAATCATCATACTCACTAGGGCCAAATCGAGTGAGTAATTGAGACTCAAATTCTTCCCAAGAAGGATCAGGGGTAGTGTTTTGCAACCATTGGTACCACTGTAAAGCTTCAGATTCCAAGTTGAAGGAAGCCATCTGAACTCGATAATATCTAGGGACATTGTGGAGTTTAAAAAATTGATCAACACGACACAACCACCCATCTGCGTCCTTCCCATTGGACTTAGGAAAGTCCAATTTAGGCATCTTGAAGGTAGGGTCATGGTCATAGTGAGGGTGAGAGTCATCTGTTTCCCTTCCTTTACCTCGTTCAGAGTGTTCAGTATGGTACTCATACCTTCTTGGACCACCTTGCAATTTGGACTCAACATCTGCAAGTTGTTCTTCCAAGCGGTTTTTGGAGGTATCATAATCCTCTCTAAAGCTTTGAAGCTCTTCCCTTATGGATTGATTTGCTTGGGTCATGTTATCAATGGAGCTTTTTAGGGATTCCAACAATGAGGTGGTTTGGTCTATCTCTTTTTGATGTCCACGAGTGCCAGTAGCCATTTTGGAGAGTCTTGAACCACTTTCATTGAATTACTAAAAATAGAAATGTGGTTACAGGAGTTACTATTTTTAGTAAGGAGTCCAAAAAAGTGCTTGGGTGTTATATATCAAATTGATCAGCTTGGAATAATGATCAGAATGAGCTATATATCTCAACACTAGTTTTGGACACCCTAGACTTTTTTTATCCTCTGTTTTGACGAGTCTACTGGTGTGGTCGGTTTTTGATTTGGAGATTTGGTTCAAAAGTTGGGTACTGGGTCAACTGTCTTTGACCTGTGCGTTCTGTCTATTGACCACCTTGTCATTGTCCTGTCTTTGTCCCTGTCACCTGTACTGTAGTTACTGACACTGTTCACTTCACTGACCTCGGGATTCTCTGTATTGTGCAGTTATTGACATTGACGGTTCTGTTTCTGACACTGACAACCTGTAATTTCTGATCGTTACAAACGACTGTTATTGCCACTATTGACTTGACTATTATGTCATTGACCCGATTGTTATTGCCACTGACCATGGTATTGGAATATTTCTGATTATCACAGACACTTGTAGACTCTGTCTTGACTGTTTGGTGCATGCAAAAGTTTGTTCTTCGGTGATAGGGAAGTCCTCTGTATGCTCACTTTTGTGGGTCGTAAATGCAGGTTTAGCAGAACAGGAAGGTTTTGTTTTTGCAAGTTGAAGTTTTTGACAAAACCAGGGTACGCTAGGCAGAGGAGTATGTAATACCCATAGGCCCTCTGTTATACCGTAGTGACGAACAATAGTGCTCGGACCAATATTTCAGGCCACTACCCAAGGAGGATTCCACACATACCCTTGAGCACACTATCTGCCTCTCTGATAGTATGGGAGGGTAATCGTCCGGGATGTTGTGTCCCATGGACTATGGATAATACAAGGCCGAAAAGCTTCCTATTGGATAAAATTTTGTTTAAGCCTAAATGGTCTCCCGATACACCCAAAGATGCGTGGGAGCTCAATTCCGTGCGTGAGTGTTGTCTAAGGCTTGGGTATTGGAGCTTGATCGCCCCTCACTTCACTAGACGCTTTATGGGCTATCTAGCTTAGCCAATAACGATAACTCCTTCACGATATTTTAAAACCCTCGACACAGGGTTTCTAGCCTACTCAACTACTGTAAAAAAAGCTGTATTTTTTTGCTTTTTCTGGTTTTTGCTGATTTTTTTTTTTAAATAAAGGAAAACGGAAATGAAAAACATAGGAAAATTATACCTAACAGTGGAAATGGATGGGCAAGAATTGTCGCAGTTGCAACAGAACTCGGCCCTAGAAAGCGCTCTGATACCACTTGTTAGGAACCTACTATTAAAATAAAACTCAAATAACTGAAATACATCAAATAACAGAATAACACTATGCAGAAAGTAATTGCAGAATTGAACAATCTCACAAATAACTCAGAATCGCAGGCCTCTTCGAGGGGGCAACCTCCTTCAATATTTCATTAACTTGCAAAAAGATACATTCGTACATGGCTTCATAGCTTTTAAAGAAAAGACTTCATGCAACCCTAACCCTAAGGCTCAAGAGTTGGCTTACATGCAAAATGCCACTCGAGCTAGAATCTTCTACCAAACATCGGTTACAATCTTGATAACGGTTACATGAAATGGCCCCACTTGGCTAGGTGCCTTACTTGCCACATACATTACAAAATATTACAAAATAACATTATAGATGGAATCCCCCACGTTGGAAGTGGGTCATTACATAAGCAAATGAGAATTACAAAATAACGTTAGGATGGGATCCTAACACTTTCATCCCTCTTCTTTGATGTATGGTGGATAGAGTGTGTGTTTTCATACTGTTTGTGTAATCCAAACTTATTAGATGTATAGCAATATCCTCAATGCCTATGTTAAGTGTTTGAATCAAAAAACCAATGAAGATCATCGAGCTTTCTTATTTCCAAGAGTTTTCAAAATTCCAGTGAATAACCAATATATCTTTTCATGGCTCATCCTTTTATCCTAAGATTCTACTGTATGCACTATTATACCAATTAAATGTATCAGATGATATTTTCACGAAGTAACAGTACATCAAGCAAATCAACAATGTGTTGTTCAAATTTGTTAATATGCAATGGACTTTGTGTCATCTTGTGTCTGATTAGTGGTTTTTCCATAATGATAGAGGTGTGTGCTGAATTCCGATGATGTGTTCTTCTCCATAGGTCTGGCTTTTGGTTAAGGAACCATATCCATGAGTAAAAGATTAAGTGATTGATTCTATTCATTATTTTGTTTTCTTATTAATTGCAATTTAAACAGCGATTCCTAGTATGTGGAGCAAAATTTGAGTTTGAGAAGACCTGAAAAACTTATGGTGCAGAATCTTGAACTTCAGATTTATCCTAAAGAAAGACTATAGCATACACACTAAATCCTTAAATAGTCTTTGCTTGTATGGCATCTCCTATGGTTAGCTTAGGTTGACTCTAAATTTGTTATCTTTAGTATAACATCCTTTGGATTTATCGACTGATTATTGTGAAACAGGTCTGGGAAGTGAAATTTATCTCTACAACAAGTTCATCAAGCGGACTACCCAAAAAAGAGTCTTCTGTAACATCTGAGCCACATCTGATTGCAGTGTCAAAGCTAACGACGACTGTATTACCTTCTAATCCTGACGCAACGCCTCAGGATGACAGAAGGATTCCCTCTAAACTTTAAATAATATACTTTGTAATCATGAATTATACACTTTTCTTTCAAGCCTTTTAAAAAGTCCCCTTTTCTTTGTTACAACTCCAACATATACCTGAGCCCTTAAATAACTATATGTCTTCTTATTGTAATAGCTTTCGCCAAATTCATCTTGTGATATTTGAGTATGGACAGGTGCAGAATTGGTGTCAAAATTGAGTTCACAGCTACAAATATTATGCTATCACCATGATGGGCCATATCTGTATTTCACCTTGATTTATTTGTGCAACTAAAAGTTGCAATATTTTATTAACTGAATAATTTTTTAAACTAAAAGATCACCGTGTATTTTATTAATTTGGTGTGAATGGCCTGTGTTATTCATGATGCCGTGTTGTGCCTATTTTTCTTTATCATTGCCTATGATAGAGTGATGTGGCATGCTTAAAAAACTAATTTGCAAACATCATAAAGTAATAGGGGATACGAAGAATGTAAAAGACATTAAAACAAAAATGCATAAGAACATATAACTAGCAGTCTTGAAGTCTTGTGTTTGATTTTCATTCAATTATATAAAAAATCATGCATATTTTCTTTAAATTTTGTAATTATATCACATTAAATGACACATCTATATACTAATATATATTGTTAATTCAAATATCATCTCAACTTATTATCTATATTCTGATCCTATTGCGTCTTCGTAATTATTCATGGTTCACTTGTAGTTCAAATGGTGCATATGTAACTGCGCAAGACTTTCTGTGAAATGAATTTTAATATGCATATACACTTGAACCTTAACAAAAAGAGTATGGATCACCATTAATATCTATAGGTATACAATGTAACAACATATCGATTGTTGCTTTCCTTCCAAGGTTACTTTTTGTATGTTGTGCTTAGACAGTTCACTTTATGTGTATAAGAGGGTTTGGCTAATGGGATTTATCCATGAGAGTTATCTTCTCTATTAACCAAACAAATTTCCATGGAGCTGGTTGTGTGTGGTTACAGATTCTGGATTTGTCATGCCTGAAGAAATTATCTCAAACATGGCGAATCTAGAATCGATAGATTCACGACCAATTATATAGCCCCAGACTTTTGGTGGTTGCAAGATGCATATGGAGGACTCAAGTAGGTGGAAGGTATTTCAGGATGGCGTAAAATTCAATCTTCTAAAATGGCAGTTACCTGTTAGCAGAATCAATTCCCGTCCTCTTTCAAGGCAATGCAGTCTGGCTATCATAAGTTCTTTTTTGCTCGTTTGACTAGAGAGTCTTCAATGAATTTGCATGCAGTGAAAGAAGCTTATAAGAGAATAAATGCAAGCTGTAAAATTTGGCAATGCTGCTACATGTAAGTCAGGAGTTTACTCAGTGGTTAGACGGAGCAAGAGGTTGTCTGGGAGATGAAGAAACCACAACCAGTCTAGGGCAGAAATATTGTTTTTACTAAATTAGATGCAATGTTGGAGGTAAGCAAGAAAATCATTATCAGTCTAGGGCAAAAACTTGGAGGACAAGATTTCTAAAGATAAATTCCATCCTCCTAATTTTGAGTCTGCAACCAGTCTAAGGCAGAAATATTGTTTTCACTAAAGCAAATGCAATGTTGGATGTTAGCAAGAAAATTATTATCAGTCTAGGGCAACACTAGGAGGACAAAGGTATCTAAAGATAAGGCCCATTCTCCTAATTGTGAGTTTTGAAAGGAATATGGAAGTAGTTCTAGGAAGATGGGAGTATTGCTTGCAAAAAGTATTTTTTGGTCTACTGATTAGACGAGGAAAATAATTGAGGATATTTCTAAGAAAGGTTTAGTAGAATGGCATGCTAACTTCATAAAAGTTGAAGGAACAGTGATGACACAAACAAACATTATGGCCATTTTGGAGACGCCTTGAAAATTTGGAGTTGGCCATCTCTCAATCGCACTAATTATGAAGGGGTTAAAGTGCTGAGAAAGGAAATGGACTGACTAAGTTACTAAATGGGTGTACAAATTGATTCCATTGAGCTTCAATGTCTTGAAGGAGATAATCAATAAGGTGTTTTTAATAAGTAGGTTTGTGACCTGCATGGTTGGAGATATGCTATATGTGATGAGCAAGGAAAGTCAGGGCAGAGCTGAGGGACAAGGTTGGTATGGTGATGGTGGAAGAATTCATGAAATTTGAGTTTTATTTTTCTTTTAATTTGTGTTTATGATAGCTTACAATTTTGAACTTGCAGAGTCATTTTGCATAGTAGTTTGTGTTGGAATATATTACATTATTTGGTGCATGTTAATGTACCCCCATAGTACCTTCATGGTACATTTGTAAATAATAGATTAGGGTTGAGTCATACTTTAGAGTGTGAGTAATATTTCCCTTTATGTAAGTGTTAATGTGTAGAAAATGCACAAGTGTCATGTAACGTTGTAATGTGCAAGAAATGACGAGTGTCATGTGAGTTAGTGTGCAAGAGTAAGTTGAGTCTATGTGCACAAGTGTCTTATATGTAAGAGATCAAATATGTAATGTAAAGATGTGCACAAGTGTCTTAGGTTAGAGTGTGCAAGTTATGAAGTGTAAGAGTCATGTATAGGTGTGCATACAATATGGAGTCAAGTGTTCATCAGGTATCCAAGTGTCAAATAGATAAGTCAAGAGTCATGAGACTTGGCATATGAAAAGGAACAGTCAAGTATCGAAAGAGTCATACTACTATGAATATATACTCCATAAGACATCAAAGAAGATCACATCATATCACATTATAGAGAAAAGAGCAAGTTCTTATCATATTTGTAAGAGAAAGTGGAGTAATAAATATTGCATACATTTTGAGCAATTAATATTGTAAGTTGTTCTACATGCTTAATACATGTATGATTTAGGCTATTTATATTCATATTGCTGCTTATTATTGAATGTTATTTTATATATTATTAGCCTTGATATACATATTAATTTGCTCATATTACTCTACTCATATCATTATATTTGACCTTATTGTATTATGGCTACATTGTATTCGATTCTCTGATATTTGTGGTAGTATTAAGACTTAAAAAGCCATCAGTTTGATTTTGGATGTTGGTTTCAATAATTACTATTCATTCAAAGTAATTATAAATTAGCTTAAAGACTAAGTGGATTTTTAAGTGATTAAAGTTGAGGTTTTTTTTCCTCTCTTTTCCTTTTTGTCATGAAAGTCACATTATAGAGAAAAGAGCAAGTTCTTATCATATTTGTAAGAGAAAGTGGAGTAATAAAGATTGCATACATTTTGAGCAATTAATATTGTAAGTTGTTCTACATGCTTAATACATGTATGATTTAGGCTATTTATATTCATATTGCTGCTTATTATTGAATGTTATTTTATATATTATTAGCCTTGATATACATATTAATTTGCTCATATTACTCTACTCATATCATTATATTTGACCTTATTGTATTATGGCTACATTGTATTCGATTCTCTGATATTTGTGGTAGTATTAAGACTTAAAAAGCCATCAGTTTGATTTTGGATGTTGGTTTCAATAATTACTATTCATTCAAAGTAATTATAAATTAGCTTAAAGACTAAGTGGATTTTTAAGTGATTAAAGTTGAGGTTTTTTTTCCTCTCTTTTCCTTTTTGTCATGAAAGTCACATTATAGAGAAAAGAGCAAGTTCTTATCATATTTGTAAGAGAAAGTGGAGTAATAAAGATTGCATACATTTTGAGCAATTAATATTGTAAGTTGTTCTACATGCTTAATACATGTATGATTTAGGCTATTTATATTCATATTGCTGCTTATTATTGAATGTTATTTTATATATTATTAGCCTTGATATACATATTAATTTGCTCATATTACTCTACTCATATCATTATATTTGACCTTATTGTATTATGGCTACATTGTATTCGATTCTCTGATATTTGTGGTAGTATTAAGACTTAAAAAGCCATCAGTTTGATTTTGGATGTTGGTTTCAATAATTACTATTCATTCAAAGTAATTATAAATTAGCTTAAAGACTAAGTGGATTTTTAAGTGATTAAAGTTGAGGTTTTTTTTCCTCTCTTTTCCTTTTTGTCATGAAAGTCAGCTGAATATAATTTCTTTTTTACAATACAATAATGAAAGATGGTAATGCTTTTCCTCATCTCTCTAATAAAGAAAGTAACAATTCAAGACTCACTATTATAACAAGTCTCACTAGTAGAATGACGACACTCATAGTGTCCAAAATCACGTGACAAACTTTGTTGCAGACAAACATGTGACATTGAGTATAGATGGACCATAATCTTAACTTTTTTTTTTGTAAACACAACTGATATTTGAGGACATTTGAAGGTATTTTTTTAATGGGATGGGGTGGAGATTTAGAAGAACCTGTCTAAGGTAGGGTTTAGAAGGATATGAATCTATGTTACTGTTTATGGATTATCGTTTGTTAATGGATATAATTTTGAAAAAGTATATTTTATTACTTAATAAAAAATATTAATTTCAATAAAAAAATTAAATATCAAATTAAATGCATATTTGATATAGTTTTATGGTTAAAAAATCAAGTAGATTTCCTTATAAAAATAAAGATTTTTTGTCATAATTTTGGTTTGGTTTGAAAGTAAATGTTGTATGATTGTGAAGTTGGATTTTTTTTTTCTTTTATAATTTTCTTTTAGTGAAGTTTAATGTCAAAATATTTTAAAAATAATTTTAAAACTAAAATAGTGTATTGATAAATGAAAGTTTATATGATTTAAAAAACAAATTTTGAAATGAAAAACTCTCAAGCTGAGGTAAGGCTTAAAAAAAACACACTTTTTTTTAATAGCTTTTTGTAACCTAGGACATTCTTTGCAGTATGAAGGATTGAGTAGCAAAAGCATATGTCAAGATGCATGGAACAAAATTGAACAAATGTAAACATGGGATATCAAAAGTCATTTTAAAATTAAGAGTAAAACATCCTATCTTATTATATTGACTGGAAATGGAAAAAAATAGAAGTAGAAAATGTAATTCAAAGGAACTTAATGATCAAGAACACCATTTCCTATCAAATGACATGAGTTCAACCAGTTAAATTTTTCGATTTTTTAGGAGAAGATCGAAGTTCTAATCTTGTCGAAAATACATATATAATTACCAAACTATTGTAATATTACTATGTAGTAACAATATAATATGGGTGAGGCCTGTTTCAATCCTATATAACTTTTTTTTTTAATTAAAAAAATACCTTTTCTATTTTTTGTTGCTTTACAACAGTATGCACATGAACACCAAATCCAAATAAATAAATAAAACATGATTATTTCTATTTTTGCTGCTTTACAACAGTATGCACATAAACACCAAATCCAAATAATCAAATAAAACATGATTATTAAGTAAATGTGAAATGCTCATGACATCAAGGTAGACTTATAAGACGAATTTGAATTTTTTTTTTAAACTGACTATATTAAGCAATTATTATAGACCATTGCATCAAGACAATGATTATATTTGCAACTATCTCCGATTTTGACACAAATTTTAAGTCAATCAAAATTGGTAATAGCTAAGATAAATCATGAAAGTAAATATGTTTGCAAAAGTCCAATATAAGTTATAGATTTCTACAATTTTTTTTTTTCTGATTACCTAAGGAAATCAGTAGCTTAGCTTCCCTTTATTTTTTTACTGTCAAACATGGGTTTGAATCTTTGGAGCTGCCACTATAATCCTACCTCGCCTCCGTAAAGCAACTCTGAGTGAGAGAGACCCCGGTGGCTCGGGATTGGAACCGCCGTCATTGGGTTGGCAAGCACTCAACGGAGTCAGGACTTTCTACTACCTCTGCCCCAAACAAGGCCGGAGTGCTGACAAGCACTCAGCAGAGTCGGACTTTCTACTACCTCTGCCCCAAACAAGGCCGGAGTGCTGACAAGCACTCAGCAGAGTCAAAACGGTCTACTACCTCTTCCCCAAAGAAGGCTAGCCTCCAAGGTCAAACAAGGCCAGAGTGAGAGAGACCCCGGTGGCTCGAGATTGGAACCACCGTCGTCTCAGCAGAGTCAAAACAGTCTACTACCTCTTCCCCAAACAAGGCTAGCCTCCAAGGTCAAACAAGGCCAGAGTGAGAGAGACCCCGGTGGCTCGAGATTGGAACCGCCGTCATCGGGCTGGCAAACACTCAGCAGAGTCAACTACCTCTGCCCAAAACAAGGCTAACCTCCAAGGTTTGAACCTGGGTCTCTTCTTAATGAGCACCCAAAACTCACCAATCCACCCAACCCTTGAAACTGAGATTTCTGCAATTTATAATATGGAGGGCATAAACAAGTATTGTATTAACATGTGAAATTGTTTTACACCTCTCCATGGCTTTCAATGACTAAAATGATGGTTGTGAATGCTAACTTGCGAAGGCAACTATTTAAGGTATCAGCTATTGTACCAGGACATTATCTCTGAGCTAAACGAAAGAAAACTATTTACCTCCTATATGTGGTTCAACAAATAATTGTGAAGCTATTCAGGGACATATACCCATTTTTTTAAGGGGCATCTTCCAGGGACTTAAAATATGGGTTTCCATGAACATGAGTTAAATCAAGAAACAGGGAACAAAAATAACTATTTTAGAATGGATTGGTTTTCCCGACTTACCAAAGCAAAGAGACGTCTACTCAGTAATCTTCAATTCTACACAAAGCAAGGATATTTTCATTTCGGTGGTTATGTTAGATACCCGTCATAATGCAAAGAGACGTCTACTTACAGTGATCTTCAATTCTACACATAGCAAGGATATTTTCATTTCGGTGTTTATATTAGATACCCATCATAATCCGATCATATAAATCTAGTCATCCCTAAGAATTATTTTTCTAGTTTGGATGAATACAGAGCCATAGTCCATCATATGCATAAGCAATGAAATGGATCTTAAGTAGCAACTGCATGATACTCCAATTCTACTTGATGATACTGAGCAATATTCAACTATAAACTTAGGAACAGGCAATTTCAGGGAAATTGGTCTTTATATATAATTCAAGGCTCGTATGGTTTATCAACAATCATTTTGGTTCCTCCACAGTAGTGTCCACTTGGGTGTTCTCCACCTTATGCTTTTTCAGGTTCCTCTTGAAATATTTTGTAGTAGGCTGCTCAATTCCATTCCTTGTAGTGGATGGAAGAGGGAAGACAGAATTTGTCTTTTCCAGCTTCTCCAAAACCTTCTTGAAGCTGGAATGGTTTACCATAGTCCAATAATACCTCTCAACATGTGGAAACTCTGAAGTGAACTCCTTAGTCATTAGAAGTGATAAACCGTTAAGCAGATAAGAAGTCATCACAATATCAACAAGAGTTATACAATGCCCAACCAGATAGGAGTTGAAAGCCAACTGTGTATTCAGTGCACCCATTGCTTTCTTAAGATTAGCAACTGCAGCTTTCTCCAACTTAAAAATTCAGGAGAAGGAGGGAATGTTATCGGAACAGTTCCAGAGGAATAAAAACAACAATTAAAATTGGGAGTAAAGGGCTTACCATTGGAATGTAACGTTGACGGCCTAACCACGGGGAAATCCATTGGATGATATTGATGTCAAACTCAGTAGCGGAAAAGTCTATCCATTGTTCCACACGTGCCTGGAGTGTTCCTTGGTCCGTAAGCGATTCAGTAAAGAAAAATTTCACATTGATTCCTTCATAGTTTCTGAAGTTTGCCATTCTATGGCTGTATGTTATTCCAGTACCCATATCATTTAATTTTTAGTAAGTTGTGAAATGCAAGAACTTCGTTGGACTCATATTTATAGAACAAAAGCTCAAAGACAGCGTCTAACAGCATTGGTTTCTTAGACTATAAATTTTCTATGTTCCATGGGGGCTCTTAATGGGATTTGGGGGCCGTCCTTGAGGCGCGTCCTGCCATCCCGGAAATGTGTCCCGCCATCCCAAAAGCCTTCCTGTCGGCCTTGTCCCAAAATTTCACGGAACATAGTAAATTTTTCAGAGCATACTACAGTGTTCCACTTTTTGAAGTTAACTGGTTTATCTGGGATTCCTTTTATCAGATATTTCAAGTCATTATGGTGGATATTTACTGGAATATGAAAATTTAACAGCACCCTCAAGTAATAAAAAATGTCCAAAGCCCTGGTATTCACATAATCCATGAGAGTGGAGTAACACTAACGGTTGGAACAAAGAAAATAAAGAAAAGAGACAGGCAGTCAAGACAGCTGAAAATAGAAACAGGGATACTTAGCTCTATATTGATTTTATGCTTTGTTTTACAACATGGCTGTTTACAACACACTGCCCAGCCAATGGCTGTTACAATACAATGCTTAAACCTGAGCTTTCGACCTGTCATACATCAGATTAACAGTCCTCTCTCTACATTACCAAAATGACATAAAAAACAACCACTGCTAAATGTTACTGCCCTCAATTTCTTTAAACATCTGAACACTACAAGAAAACATGGACCACACTGCGTACCTCTCAGCCTACCTTTTATTTTACAAAGAAGGAAAATATTATATCGTCTCCAACACAACCTGGAAGTGGACTTGAGTGGAGTTACGATCTCTGCCACTGCAGACAAAAAGGTGGGCTCTGACCTCTACCACTGCAGACAAACAAGCAATTGGACGGTATAGTGGCCATTGACCGAAAAATATCCCACTTGGCGACTACTCTGGCCAAGGTTGTAAGCCTACCTTGTCTTGACACCAAGTAAATTTTTGTGCAACCAATGGCTTCGTCAATGCATCTACAATGTTTCTTTCTATTTTCACCATGAGAAGCTCCACCTCTCCAGATTCTACTACTTCTCTAATGAAGTGAAACCTCACTCTAATGTGTTTAGTCCTAGAGTGAAACTTGGGATGCAGTGTTTCTTTGTGTTTTCACCTTGAGTAGCTCCACCTCTCCAGATTCTACCACTTCTCTAATGAAGTGAAACCTCACTCTAATGTGTTTAGTCCTAGAGTGAAACTTGGGATTCACTGCAAGATCAATTGCACTTTGGTTGTCACACCAAAGAGGTATTGGTCCTTGCTCAAATCCTACATCCTCACATAATAAATGCAACCATATAGCTTCTTTGGATGCCTCTATAGCAACAATGTACTCAACTTCTATTGTAGATTGAGCAACCACTTCCTGCTTCTTACTTCTCCAACTAACTGCACCACCAAACAATATGAAGATATATGCACTTGTGGACTTACCCTTATCCACATCTCCTCCAAAATTTGAATCAACAAAACCCTATAATTGTTTGTTTTCTGTTGCACCATAACATATTGCATAGTCTTTTGTCCCTTGTAGATACCTCATTATCCTCTTAACAACAACCCAATGTTGCTTACCTGGATTGGACATGAATCTACTTACAACACCCACTACATGGGCTAAATCAGGTCTTGTACACACCATTGCATACATGAGCTTTCCAACTGCACTTGCATATGGTACATGTGTCATTTCCTCCTCTTCTTGCTTGTTCTTTGGACTCATTTCATTTGACAATGCCACTCCCACTTGAGATGGAGTGTTCATAAGAGTGCTCTTATCCATTCTAAAGAGTTCAAGGAGATCCGCTATGTATTTTCTTTGGCTTATCCAAAGCCTTCTTGTCATGCGGTCTCTTTTAACTTCAATACCCAAAAAATAATGCAATGGACCCAAGTCTTTCATGTCAAATTTCCTTGACAATTCAGACTTTGTCCTTTTTACCAACTCCTTTGAGTCACTAAGCAAAATAATATCATCAACATACAAGACCAAAATAATGAAGTGATTTACCTTTTTCATGAAGTAGATGCAATGATCTCCATCACTTCTTGTGAAACCATGCTCAATCACATGCTTGTCAAACTTGTGGTACCATTGTCTTGGGGATTGCTTCAAGCCATAGAGTGATTTCTTCAACTTGCACACCAAATTACTACTCCCACTTGCTACAAACCCTTCCGGTTGTTGCATATAAATGTCCTCATTGAGCTCTCCATGAAGAAAAGTTGTCTTCACATCCATTTTCTCAATTTCCCAATCATAAGTTGCTACCATTGACAATAGTAATCTAATTGAAGCAAGTTTTGCCATAGGAGAGAAGGTTTCATTAAAGTCTATACCCTCTACTTGAGTATATCCTTTTGCCACCAGCCTTGCCTTATATCTTTCTATTGAACCATCAACTTTGTACTTCCTCTTAAAAATCCATTTACAACCAATTGCTTTCCTATCCTTAGGCAATGGTTGCAAATCCCAAGTCTGATTTTGTTCAAGTGACCTCATTTCTTCTTCCATAGCCTTTTTCCAATGAATTGCTTCATCACTATTAAGAGCCTCTTTCACACTTCTTGGCTCATCACACATGGAAGACAATGCAAAATAACTAAAATCACTTGGTTCATAGCCAAACCTATCAGGTGCTCTTCTTTGTCGAAGACTCCTCCTTGTCACTTGATCACTTTGTTCACTTTTTGATCCTTTGAGTTCTATCTCATTTCTCTATTGTACTTCATCATGAATAGGCTGATTACTCTCATGATTACTCTCCATAGTAGTCTCTTCTTGCTGTTGTACTTGACTTTCATCATTAGACCCACTTACAAGTGGTTGCACCTCACGTAATGGAGTTGAAATAGGAGTGACACTTGTATTTGGCAACACCTGTTGATAATTTCCAGCCTGCTGATTTTTTATTTCAAAAGTTATTCCTCGTTGTTCCTCATTTCCTTGAGTATCCAGATTTGCTTACTTTTCACCAGCAAACTCTTCCTTGAAGATGACATCTCGACTATATGCATGGTGGTGTTCTGATGGGATCCATAGCTTGTATCCTTTGATTCCTTCACCATACCCAATGAAAATGCATTTCATTGACTTGTTATCAAGTTTTCTTCTATTCTCCTTGGGAACATGCATGTAGGCTTCACATCCAAAGACTCTTAGATGTGCTATTGTGGGCTTCTTGCCACTCCAAGCCTCCTCTGGTGTCTTTCCACCCAAAACAGAGCTAGAAGACAAATTGTTCACAAAATTTATTGTATGTAAAGCTTCAGCCCAAAACATTTTGCTTAAGTGTGCATCCTCTCTCATGCTCCTTGCCTTCTCCACTAAGGTTCTATTTAACCTTTCTGCAACACCATTTTGTTGTGGGGAGTATGGTGTAGTTTTTTACCTTGTAATACCATGCAACCTACAAAATGCATCAAACTCCTTGGAGCAATACTCACCTCCATTATCAGTCCTTAGTGCTTTTACCTTCTTCCATGTTTGTCTTTCAACTTCAGCCACAAAGACTTTGAACATATCCAAAGCACTACTCTTCTGTTTCATGAAGTATACCCATGACTTCCTTGAGAAGTCATCAATGAATGTGATAAAATATTTGGACCCTCCCATGGAAGCCACTTCCATTGGTCCACATATATCATAATGTATTAATTCAAGAATTTATTTGCTCCTATATTCACTTGAATTAAATGAAACTCTTTTTTGTTTTCCCATCACACATGCTTCACAAAAATCAAATGAACCAAACTTCATACCTTCCAAACCTCGAATAATTTGCTTGTTGCACATCTCATGTAGGCTCTTCTCTCCAAGATGTGCCATCCTTCTATGCCACAACATCATTTCTGACATCTTTGTTGTTTTATGGATTTTCCACTCTCCATTGAGCTTGTATTTGCACTACCAACATCAATAGGGATTGCATCTAACTTGTACAAGGTTCCATGTCTTATACCTCTAGCCAAGACCATGGCTCCACGAACTAACTTACACCCATATTTGCCAAAGAGAGTCTCAACACCAGCCTCTGCAAGTTGACTTACTGAGAGTAAGTTTCATGTCAAGCCTAGAACATGTCTTACATCTGGTATGGTCTTGATCCTTCCATCACTAAGCTTAACTCTTACACTACCTTTGCCAACAACTTCATAGTAATAATTATCACCAAGGAATACTTTTCCATAGTGACTTGCTTCATAGTCCTTGAACCACTCTCTATGTGGTGTCATGTGAAAGGATGCTCCAAAGTCTATTAACCATGCTTCATCTTGGACATTCATTGTCAAGCATGTAGCAATATACAACCCCCTTTCACTAGTTGATGGAGCTGCTAAAGATTCTTCTTTTTCCTTGGAAAGATCAGCCTTGCACTCACTTTTCTTGTGCCCCTTTTGCTTGCATTTCCAACAAATAATCTCTTGCTTCTTTCCTTTGCTTGGGAATCTTCTTCTTGATTTGGACCTATAGCCATTGTCATTGAATCTATCACCCTTTCTTTCTCTACTTCATCCTCTATCCCTAACAACCAAGGCTTCTGAGTTCTTAGTAGGTTCAGAGGTCCTTCTGGTTTCTTCTTGGAGCAACTGACTAATGATCTCATCCTTCTTGAGATTTTCCACTTTTGTGCTCCCACTGATTGCTACAATCAGATTGTCCCATGAGTCTGGTAAGCTACAAAGCAAACAAATACATTGTTCCTCTTCTTTGATCTCATCACCAGCTGATTTCAACTGATTTACAAGAGTGTTGAAGGTGTTTAAATATTCAGCCACATTTCCTCCATCAACCATTTTTAATGCATACAATTTCTTTCTAAGAAATATTAAATTCATGAGTGACTTTGATTCATAGAGCTTACCAAGATTATCCCAAAGCTCTTTTGCTGACTTGGCTCCAATAACATTCATTAAGACTGAATCTGCAAGGTTCAAACCAATCAAGGCAATAGCTTTGTCATTCATCTTGTCCCAGTCATCTTGACTAATTGTTGTTGGCTTTGCATCCTTGATGATAGTCTCCTTCAGATCTCTTTCTACAAGGAGATATTCCATTTTCAGCTTCCACAAGTTGAAATTCTGCCCACTAAACTTTTCAATGGCAGACTTGCTATGATCCATTCTCTGCTCCAATAGGTTACCACAGAATACCTAGACAAGGTCCCTCACACTTCCAGAGTTTCCTCAACAAAGCAACACTTCCAATGTTGCCCCAAGCTCTGATACCAATTTGTGAAGTAACAACAACAGTTTGAACAAAGAAAATAAAAAAAGAGATAGACAAACAACTAAAAATAATGAACACCAAGAAATAGGGATACTCAGCTCTATATTGATTTTATGTGCTGTATTTTACAGCAGGGTTGTTTACAACACACTGCCTAGCTAATGGTTGTTACAACACAATGCCCAAACCTGGGCTTTCAACCTATCATACAACAGATTAGCAACCCTCTCTCTGCATTACCAAAATGACATAACAAAAAACCATTGCTAAATGTTTCTGCCCTCTGTTTTAGAACAACAGAGCACTACAAGAAAACATGGACCACATTGCGTACCTCCTAGCCTACCTTTTATTTTACAAATAAGGAAAATATTATATTGTCTCCAACATAACCTGTAAGTGGGGGCTTGAGTAGAGTTACGACCTGTGCCTCTGTAGACAAAAAAGTGGACTTTGACCTCTGCCACTGCAAACAAAAAGGTGGGCTCTAACCTCTGCCATTTCAAACAAACATTTGGATGGTGTAGTGGCCACTGACCAAACACAAAAGAGGGTTGCCACCCTTCAATCTAGCAACTGCAAAAGGAAAAACCATCAGCCAAATCACTAAAAGAACGAAGGCCATGCACAGGAGATGTGTGAATTCTTTCAACATTGCACACTTGAAGAGAGTATGGATAACGCCGTTCTTACCATAGCTTGCAATGTCATAACTTTCAAATTTGGGGCCATCAGTGGTCTCCACGAACTTGAAAAATAAGAAGTTTGAAACCTTACTTGAAAATGAAAATGAAAGTAAGTGATGAGTTTTACAAAGGCAAAGGTAGTGGCAACGTTAAGTTTTTACATACCTTACCAATAGGATTCATTTTAAGGAATAGAGGAGTCCTATTCAAAACAAATATTTGGAAGTTATTTGGTGCTAGATCAATTTTTAATCCAACATACTCTACAAGAACCATTATCTTGGCTGCATTTTTGTTGGTGGTTCCAATGTGCAAAACCTGAAAGCAAGAAGTAAAAAATAAACAATATATCACTTACCTTGCAACTTATATATATCATTCTGAAACAAATTTCTCGCTACAATGGGCACTTAATCCAAATGGATAGAAGAGGCATCTCCCTAAATCTTTTGATCCTACAGAGCTTATTGAACAAACATCCTATGTCTGTCACATACCTCAACATGCTACGTTGTTGTACATCTGAAACAAATTTCTCGCTACAATGGGCACTTAATCCAAATGGATTGAAGAGGCATCTCCCTAAATCTTTTGATCCTACAGAGCTTATTGAACAAACATCCTATGTCTGTCACATACCTCAACATGCTACGTTGTTGTACATCTGAAACAAATTTCTCGATACAATGGGCACTTAATCCAAATGGATTGAAGAGGCATCTCCCTAAATCTTTTGATCCTACAGAGCTTATTGAACAAACATCCTATGTCTGTCACATATCTCAACATGCTATGTTGTTGTACATCCAGTAAGCATATTAAACCAACCTTAAAGATTCTTGAACAACCTAATCACTGGTTGCCATTAGCATCCAACAATTTCTTTGAAAACATTAATAAACTCTTTTTAAGTCTAAAGGTAGGGCATTGATAGATGGGATGTGATCATATGAGACAATATGAGTTTGAATTTCTGCATTATGATGATATGTTTCTAAAACTTTTTGTTAAAGAAATCACTGACCACAATTTTCAATGATAGATTGAATCCCACCGCTAAGGCAAAATTGACAAAGCCTGATGACAAATTCTATTCTTGAAAATGTCCACCCTAAGAGTAATTTTAATCAAAGCAGGCTAAACTAGTTGCTCTTTAGCCCATAACTTCTATTGACTAACAAGTACCTAGTTGTTCAAACATGAAGCCCACTTTCCACATTGTCTGGTTTTTATTATTACAATGATTCCTAGTGATTGCAGCATCCAACATGCATTGATGCTTAGCAAATATCATAACACTAAACCCATAAAAATATAAAAATCATGCATGGGTATAAAATGTTGAGCATGCTTGTTTTTGTATTAGAATTATTTCCTATGTCTATGGTAAAGAATTGTAGACTCACACAGCATGTTCATGAAATTCAGAAAGAAATCATGGATTATGGCCATGTTGTCATTGTAAGAACTTCGTGCACCATGTAATTCATATTTCATATGGGAAAAAAACAACTGTTCTTTTTATTCATGAATCCTACCTAGGAAAAAGTTATTTTACCATTGCAATGAGTTGATATGGCTTCTAAAAATTTACAATCCTTTCAATAGTGATTTAGTGCAGAGCATCCTTTGCAGTGGATGCATTATATTTCTATGGATATTTGACTTGTATCAGTTGTGACTAATTCAACCAGTTCAACCATTGCTAATGGGGCTAGGTGAAGCTTCTAACTTCAAGAGGGATATACTGTAACACAATTATTTTTTAGTTGGGGACTTGTTTTTCAAATTGCTTCCAAGTAAATATATAGATCCTTTCCAATTGATCTATCCTTCTTGCCACAACTGAATACTATCTTGACGTGGATGATTTGCCTAGACCACTAAAAAAAAAAAGATACAAGATATCAAAAGGAAAATCTGGTCAATGTTTCTAAAATTTTATTATGTTGTTTTTGTTTTTAAATGGAAACATATGGGGGTTACTCATACTCACTATGTGGTTTGAAATGGACTCTCTTTGATATGAGAATGCAAAGACATACCTATTGGTGTGCCGAAATGGGACTATTATGTTATTTTATTAAACTAAGAGAATGCTTAAGTTTTTAATTATTTTTTCGTTGATAATATATGTCAAAGTAGGTTAATTTTTTTTGAAAAGTGACTTATATTTTTGAAAGAATAATAAATATACTAATCACAAAAAGTGTGGGTATGGCAATCTACCAAAGAAATATTATATACCGTGTTTTTTACAGGAGTATTGTTTGGGCAGTTGATGGTAAGATCACTAACCTTGTCGTATATAATTTTTCTTCTTGTGTCCTATCTAAGTATGAAATTGAAGCTCTTAGCTTGGGATTAAGATTCATTCCTACCCATCCCCCGATGTCTAAGGAGTTCATTGTTAAAGAATTCTCTGCTTTTTGTAGACGACTTAGACTTGAGTGGTTTTTTGGACCTAGAGGAGCCCCACAAATCCCACCAAACCTTTTGATCCCTTCCTTGTTCCTAACCCAGGCTTCACTCCTTCCAAATTTTACATGCCCTAGAAGACATAATTCAATTGGGAGAGAAATTTCTTAAAAATAAGCTAAATGTTGTCAACCTTGTCTGCCCTTGAGATTTCCCCTCCCATTTTGGTCTGCCATCCACTCTCTTGCTAATGAAAACTCCATCATCATTAGGCCTGCATATAAAAACCTGGGTGTTTGTGTTTTGTCTCATGATTGGTATGTCTCGGAAGGTCTATCACAACTCTTAGACCAAAATGTTTATGCCTATGTTTCTAATGTCCCTTGGTCAGGCATCTTTTTTAACTTCAAGATTTGTTAAACATGGCCCTCCACAAAAACATTGTCTCAGATAACCATTGTAAGTTCATGCCACAGGTCAAACCCTCTTTTGCTCATATTTGTGTTTTTTACTTACTCCCTAAAATTCACAAACCTCATCTTTTTGGGAGACCTATCTGCTCTTACTATGGTTTTATGCTAGAACCCACTTTGAAAAGGCTTCATCACCTCCTTCTGCCTATTATTTTGGAACAAAAGAATCACTTATTGGATTCCATATCCTTAATTAAGGATTTACACATCTGCTCCTTTCCTCAGGATGTAAATTTGTTTTCCTTTGATGTTGAGAGCTTATATCCTAGCATCTCAACTACGAAAGGTCTGTCAGCTCTTCGATATTTTTTGAAATATAATTTTAACATGGCTAAGACGAAATTCATCATCTGGCTTGCAGAACTAGTGTTAACACAAAACTACCTAGAATTCAAGGGTAAAGCCTATAGATAGATCAAAGGAAAAACCATGGGTAGTAACTTTGTCGTAGTTTATGCTTGCCTGTTTCTTTACCATATCAAGGAGTAAGTTTTTGTTAATGTTGTTGTGGACAATATTTTGCTCTACAAAAGATACATTGATGATGCCATTGGTGTTTGGCATGGCTCAAGGGAAAAAATTGACAAATTTTTGGTCGCTTATGGATCTTTCTACCCTAGCATTAAAATATCAACATCTATTTCAGATTCAAAAGTGACTTTGCTGGATACTATTTTTTTAAAGGACCTAGTTTTGTTCATACAAGGATTTTGTGTACAATTTTTTTCTAGAAATCAATAAACACCTATCAATACATTCTAGCTTCTTCTCATCATCCTGTCCACTAGCAGAAGACCTTCATTTTAAGTGAGCTCAAAAGGTTCTTATTCAAAGAAATCTCGAGAGAGGGTTTTATTTATGTTAAAAACAAGTTTTTTAATAGACATAGAGCTAGAGGGTATAATATTATTTTTTTGCTTTTGTTATTTGAAAAATTCAAATTTTATGGAAGGTCCTCTCTCCTAGCTAGAGTTCTCGAAAGAGCTGCAATTAGACAAGGCACTGTAGGGCAGATAATGTGGTGGCGCTAAACCCCGTCCAAAATAAGAAGGTCTAGCACTTGGGCGGGCTATGTTGAGGCGAAGGTTTTTTGCGCTAAGATATGTTCTACCTCAACCAAAACCCCACCCCACATAAGGCGACAACCTCCAATGGGCGGATAAAACAAAGAAATCCATAAATCTCCCCACCCAACTTGGGCGGAAGTTTTTTATAAGACAAGGGGCGAGTTCATCCCAATTATCCTACTTCAACTTGGGTGGAGTCATTCGTATGCACCCTACCTAGTCAGGGCAACTATTATGAAGACCCCTGAGGGTGGAAGTACCCCAAAATATGTGACCTACAAAGGCACCCAAAATGCCTAGCTTGAGGCTAAATCGCTATGAAGAAAGGTAGGGGTTGGTCAAAGTTGATAATAGCCTAGGTCTTGAACCTATCTCTGAGGCATTATCGTTTGTATTCAATATTGGTCGCCAGACACTACGATGTACCTATTGAAACCCTACATAAAATCCCGAGGACAAGGTCCCCCGTCAATACAATGTAGTCAAAAGGATGAGTGTTGCAGGCATAATTAATAACCCACCGTTGTAGACAAGACCATGATCGAGAGAGGTACAACTGTGCCAACAAAGATAGAGCTAGGCAAAGGGGATATAATTAATGAATATTGTCTAACGACATACCTAGTTCATTGAAAGACTTGATCAAATGCAGCAGGTAGTTAGGGACTTAATGTTTTGCCGCCCAGGAGGTACGCCGTGAATGAATCAACTCGCCCGACATAAGAAGGAAGACCTATCTTCCAGCTATAAAAAACTGAATGTAACCCATTCGAAGGGTCAGCTCTAAGCTATTACAATTTGTATGCAAGACTGGGAGTTCATTAATATAGACAAAGCATTATCTAGCCTTCAGATCATTTCGCTTAAGTATGTATTTTTCATGTTTGTACTTTTCTACTTAAACTGGTGAATGAATTAGCTGTTATTCTGCTATCTAGATTCTGGTTGTTTATTTACCAGCTCTAGAATTTACAAACATAGCATCAGATGTAAATGATAATAGTTGGAATCTATTAATTGGTCTATTAGATTATTGTATGTGAGTGTACCTCTTGTTACTGCCTGCATATATCTTGATACGGCTTATCCACCCACTTTAACTCACTATCATTTTATTTCATTTACTTTGTTCTTTGTTTTATTTAAATTCCATTAGTCTCCTTTGAAGTTGTGAGGAACCAGCCTGCTCCAAAGACTGGCTATTGGGCTACGTTACCCTTTGGCCTTTCAATGTTGGTCTAGTCCGCAAGGTGCACAATCCTTCCATTAGGTGCAGATTACCGATCAATAGTTTTTGGCATGCCCAGTGGGACCAAATAGTCTCACATTTAGAGTAGCATAGAGTTAGGTGATTCTCTACTCCACTCAACTATCCAATAATTACCTGGTGACTTTGTTGAATCATTAACCCAAAAAGCCTTACAATAAAAAATTTTCATGATTACAAGGCGTAAGGTCTCTTTACTAAGGAACCCATCGAATTCTTTGAATTGAATTACTTAAGGCGACAGTTCCTAGCCTCTCTTGAGCCCATTTAATTACGCACATCTCTGAAGGATCAATAGTCTTTCGATCCTGATACTCAGGAGCCAAATACCCCAACTAAAGTCATGGCCCAAAATTAAAACTAGAACCAAAATTTGGGATATCCCACCTAGAACCACACAGGTCCCCTCAATATCACTAACTAGAATGCTATTCCTCTCGTATCCCTAAAAGCATTACCTACCTACGATGGTACTGGGAAGACAACATTTGAACACTGCCAAGATGTAGCAGTCCTGGCCGTCGTTCACAGTTTTGGAAATATGAGCAAGTTTTGTTGTCATTGATGTCAAGAGTCAGTTTTAGTGAGCAATGCAAAAGGAAGGATGTCAAGAGTCAGTTTCAGTAAGCAGTGCAAGAGAAATATTGCTTCTAGGCCTAAGGGAAATAATATTATAATATCTCTTATTATAATATTCAAGGTGGTCAGATAAGGTCTAAAGGAGCAATAGGAAGGCCCAAGAAAAATAATATTATAATATTTTATTATAATATTAAAGGTCTAATGTTAAGACCTAAAGTTATTAAATTAATTATAATAATTTCATTATAAATTAATTTATAATTTAATTTAATTAACCCTAAGGTTAGGGTTATAAGGGCAAAAGGTTTAATTTAAAGTATCGATATCATATGTATTTTCCCCTTCCTCGACGTCCAAAGGGAGATGGCACAATGGTATAAATACCATGTGCATTTGGTTGACTAAGGTCTTACCTTCGATCGATTAACATTGTGAGTGCCTACGAATTTTTGTGATCTGCGTGCAAGAAAAAGGATAATTTTTTTTATTTTTGGTGGCCATCGAAGGGATAAAAGAAGGGAGGCTTAAAGCCTCATTGCCAACTTGGTGGTTGGGCTAGTGGTAAGTGGTTGTGCATTGAAGCGTTGACAAGTGGGAGGTCCTATGATCGAATCCCGATGGTAGGCTTGGGAGTGTTTTGTTGGTCTTTTTGGTTTTGGTGCCTAGCACATAAGTCAAAGTGCACAAGGTGCTTTTGACTACCAAGGTGAGTGCCTAGCTCACGTGGAGTTGGGTCATGGCTAGGGCGGTGGTAGTGCAGCGGGGATCGAATCCTATCGAGGGCAATAGAGGTATTTAATTTTTAATTAAATTTTGCTCCTAAGGTTTTAATGTGGCATGAATTTTTGAGTTAAGAGGGAGGTATAAGGTGTTTTAAATATTAAAGTTTATTTTTGTAATTTAATTTGAGATCTAGGGTTTTGAGTAGTGGTTAAGAGTGTGGAGATTATAAGGTGTAATTGAGATTTAATGTTTTGTATGGTGAAATATTTTGAGGGAATATTTGAATGAAATTTTGAGAAGGTTTTTGCTACCTAACCTTTGAGATTGGCAAAGAGGTTGATTGTGATTGAGACAGGTTTTGAGGTCAATTCTTCATCAAACAAAAGGTATGGGCATATCTTCCTTGTGAGTGAAATATTGTTGGGTTGGATGTTGTGAATGCTAAGTTGGAGTGAAAAGGTTTGTTTGATAAGCATTGTTGAGTAAGCTTTCATGTGCATGATTGGTGAATGTTTGTGAGAACATTTGAGTGAGAAATTGAGAACTATCTTGAACTAGGGTTTGTGAAAGATCATGAGTATCATTGTTATGTGAGATTGTTTGATAAGCATTGTTGGAAATATTGGAGTAAGCTTTCATATGCTTGACTAGGGTTTGTGAAAGATCATGAGTATCATTGTTATGTGAATTTGGAATCATCTTGAGTCAAGGTTGAGTTCCATAGTGAGAGTTGTTGGAAGTATAGTGAAACACTTGGTTAGGGTTTGTAAGCAAGTTGTGTTTCATTGAGTGATTGGTTGAGTGAAGTTGATTGAGCATAATTGATTGAAAGTGTTGGAGTGATAGTTCAAGTTCTGTGAAACAAATTGTTCTTTATTCTAAATTGATTTGAAGAAGAGTTTGAAAGTGATTGAGTGTGAAACATATTGAGTCTCTAACCATTCTCTATATGTTTTTGTGGTTAAACAAGATTGTTAGTGAATTTTTTGTGGGATTGAAGAGGTTTTCTAGAAGAGATTAAGTTGAGTTTTGTGAGTGTGAAACATATTGAGTCTCTAACCATTCTCTATATGTTTATGAAGTTAAAACAATATTTTGTGTGAAACTTGTTTGTGTGATTGAAGAGGTTTTCTATGATAGATTGAGTTGAGTTGAATAAGCTTTTGTGAAAGCTAGTGGATAGATTTGAGTAAGTCCTAGAGTGGACTTAAGGATAGAGTTGAGTAAGCTTTTGTGAAAGCTTAAAATACAGATTTGAGGTAAGTCTTGGTGAAGACTTATTGAGTAGATTGGACAAGTTCTAGTGAGAACTTGTTGAGCAGATTTGAGGTAAGTCTTGGTGAAGACTTGTTGATAGATTAGTGTGAGCTTTTGTGGAAGCTTAGAATTGAGGTAAGTCTTGGTGAAGACTTGAGAGTAGTTTGAGCAAGTTCTAGAGAGGACTTGTGGATAGATTTGAGGTAAGTCTTTGAGAAGACTTGAGAGCAGAGTTGATTGATTGATTTGTTCAAACCTTGAGTTAAGGTTTGGGGTAGATCTAGCAGAGTTGATTTGTGATTGGATCAAGCTTTGTGTTAAGGCTTGAGGACAGATTTGAGGATAGATTTTGGTGTAGATTTGAGGATAGGTTTGTGCTAGACCAGAGATAGATATTGAGTAGATTTGTGCTAGACCAAAGGACTATGTTTAGTGTAGATTTGAGATAGATATTGAGTATATTTGTGCTAGATGAAGGACTGTGTTTAGTGTATATTTGAGATAGATATTGAGTAGATTTGTGCTAGATCAAAGGACTATGTTTAGTGTAGATTTGAGATAGATATTGAGTAGATTTGTGCTAGATCGAAGGACTATGTTTAGTGTAGATTTGAGATAGAGTTGAGAGCAAGCTTTGGAGGTGATAGAGTAGAGGATAGTAGTCTCTAGTGGATAGAGATCCATTAGCTAGGGTAGTGAGGACAAAGGTCTTCTGAGTGAGGATAGAGTCTTCAGTGGAGAGAGATCCACAAGCCAGTGTAGTGGAGGTAGTAGTCTTCTAGAGGATCACCATCTAGAGTAGAGGAGGAGTTCTCCTATGGATAGAGATCCATAAACTAGCTGAGGGGATTGGTGTCTCCTGTGGATAGAGATCCATGAACTTGATTAGGGGATTGGTGTCTCCTTTGGATAGAGGTCCATAAACATTGTAATAGGGAAGGATTCCCAAGATATTTGTTGAGAAAATATTAGTGAAATATTTTCTCCGTGGAGTAGCCCACATTGGGTGAACCACGTTAAATTGGTGTCTCTATTGTGTGTGGTGATTTATGCATTGCTTTGATTACTGCTATTGATATTGCCATTGATATATTGGATAATATTGTTTGAGAAAAGAAAAGTAAAAAGTGGTCTTATACTGTTCACCCCCCTCTCAGTATAAGCTTGTGTTCTTCAATTGGTATCAGAGCGGGTTCCTTCGAAAGAGTTTAACAGCTTGAAGGAAAAGCTCACAAGAACATAGATGGATTCTCAGAATGGATCTTCAGGGAATTCAACACCATTGTTCGATGGGAACAATTATGTACTTTGGAGTATGAGAATGAAGATTCACCTAATGGCACTTGGAAATGAAATATGGGAAGCAGTTGAGAATGGATACATACCGCCAACTACTCCACCTATAGATAAATATGGTAAGCTCCTACATCTGAATAATTCAAATGCAATGAATGGAATTTTAAAGGGTTTACATGAAATAGAGTTTATAAAGGTTATGCATTGCACATCAACAAAGGAAATTTGGGATAAGTTGAAAGGTATATATGAGGGAGACAAAAAGGTCAAAAGGGTAAAGTTGCAAAATTACAAGAGAACATTTGAAGACCTAAATATGAAGGATGAGGAAAACATTGTTGCATACCTACTTCGTGTGGATGAGGTTGTTAACTCCATGCAAGGACTTGGGCTTAAAGTTGAAGAAATAGATGTTTGTGATAAGATTTTAAGGTCACTCCCAAAGAGGTATAGTGAAAATATTTCAGCTATAGAAGAGTCAAAAGATATTGAAATTTTGACAAGGGATGAATTACATGGAATTCTCATAGCTTTTGAGATGAGAATAAAAGAGGAACCTATTCCCCAGAAAGAAGCAACCTTCAAAGTTACTAAGAAGACAAAGGGTAAGAAGTCAGATTCAAGCAATGAGTTATCCAGTGATGAAGAAGCAAATTATGGCAGAAGGAACAAGGACTCAAGAAAGTATAAAGGTACGAAATCAGTTAGATGTTTTAATTATGGTAAATATGGTCACTATGCAACTGATTGTCCAGAAGCTAGAAATAGTAGTGAAGATGAGAAACAGGATCATAAGAACAGGGAAATAGGAAAACATAGGTACCAAAAGAAAAGTAGGGATGGACAAGGCAAGCAAGGAAAGAAGTTTTTCCAAAGGCATAAGAAGAGTTTTTATGCAGACAAGGCAGGTAAGAGTTCAAGTGATAGTGATGGAAGCTCCTCAAATAATGATGAAGAAGAAATTCTATTTCTGGCAGAAGAAAAAGAAGTGGTTAGAAAAAGGTCACCAATAATTCTCAAGTGTTTTAGATGTGGTAACTTTGGTCATCTTGAAGATAGTTGTACAAGGAATGGATTCAGTTTTAGTGATGATGAATATGAAGATGCTCTTGAAGGTCTAGAAGAAAGTCTTCTTATGGCAATAGAAGAAGGAAGTGCTTCTATTGAAGATGAATCAGAAAGGAATGAATATGATCTTAAAGGTAAAGTAATAGAGGAAGAATCATAGGAAGGAGAAGTTGATCTTGAGGGTGAGCTTATTTCTGCCCTTGATGCATTAAGGAAGGTAAGAAAGTAGAACTCAAAACTCAAGCTTCAATTTCAAGAATGTGATGAAGAGAAAGGAAAGCTTATAGAAGATCTAACCAACTCAATAGCTAAGACAAGGAGATTTAAAGAGAAGTTAGAGGCTAAGGTTTTAGAATGTGAAAGGTTAGAGCATGAAGTAGATTTACTAAGGAAGGAAGTAAAAGAGTCTAAAGACAAGCTACACAGGTTTGGGAGAAGCTCAAAGAAATTGGATAAGATTATCAAGGTACAAAGATCTTCATCAAACAAGATAGGACTTGGTTTTGAACAGGTACAAAGAGAACAAGGAGAGGAGTCAATCTCAAGCTCCAAAGAAGAAGAAACTTCAGAAGAGGAGAGTGTAAGAGAAAGTGAGACTTCTGAGGATGAGTTGGACAATAGAAAGTTCAATAAGAGAAGGAACAATGCACAAATGAGGAATATATGGAACATGAAGCAACACAGGGTAGAAGAGACTAAGAGACCAATGGGGTCAAGGCAAGGTAGTTTCAATGGATGATGCTTCTCATGTCATAGGTTTGGGCACAAGGCTACACAGTGCAGGACACATGAAAGACAGGAATATGGAAATTTCAGAAACAGACATCTCTTTCAAGGGTATTGCTACTCTTGTAATCAGTTTGGTCACAAGGCAGTTAATTGCAGGGTTCATGATAGGAATGGATATGGCTTCACCAGGAGAAACCCCAAGATATTTGCACCTTCAAGGAATCACAACATTAAGTGTTATAAGTGCAATAATGTTGGGCATATAGCCAAGTGGTGTAGAGCAGAACTTCCAGAGACAAGCAAGAATAGGAACAGTCAGAGGAATCAGAAGGATCAGTTGAGGAAGAAGGTGGACAAAGGTAAAGATCAGTGTATGCTAGGAGTAGAGATACTCCCACCCCAAAATTAACCACCTCAAGAGAGGAGGTGGGGGAGGGGCTAAGCTAAGAGTCTCATTCTTAGCCCCAAGCCCCAAAGGTGACCCTTTGCCATTGATGTCAAAGGGGGAGAGATTTGAGTTAGGGGGAGAGCATTCAGTCAGGGGAGCAGTTTCTCAGGGGAGCAGAATAGAAAGAGGTAAAGGAAATGGTAAAAGGTAAATGGGTTGCCATCAATGACAAAGGGGGAGATTGTTGGAAATATGAGCAAGTTTTGTTGTCATTGATGTCAAGAGTCAGTTTTAGTGAGCAGTGCAAAAGGAAGGATGTCAAGAGTCAGTTTTAGTAAGTAGTGCAAGAGAAAGATTGCTTCTAGGCCTAAGGGAAATAATATTATAATATCTCTTATTATAATATTCAAGGTGGTCAGATAAGGTCTAAAGGAGCAATAGGAAGGCCCAAGAAAAATAATATTATAATATTTTATTATAATATTAAAGGTCTAATGTTAAGACCTAAAGTTATTAAATTAATTATAATAATTTCATTATAAATTAATTTATAATTTAATTTAATTAACCCTAAGGTTAGGGTTATAAGGGAAAAAGGTTTAATTTAAAGTTGACGTCAAATGTATTTTCCCCTCCATTGATGTCCAAAGGGATATGGCACAATGGTATAAATACCATGTGCATTTGGTTGACTAAGATCTTACCTTCGATCGATTAACATTGTGAGTGCCTACGAATTTTTGTGATCTACGTGCAAGAAAAAGGATAATTTTTTTTTTTTGATGGCCATCGAAGGGATAAAAGAATGGAGGCTTAAAGCCTCATTACCAACCTGGTGGTTGGGCTAGTGATAAGTGGTATGTGTTGAAGCTGTTGATAGGGAGGTCCCATGATCGAATCCGATAGGAGTGTTTTGTTGGTATCATTTTGGTTTTGGTGCCTAGCACATGATTCAAAGTGCACAAGGTGCTTTTGCCTACCAATGTGAGTGCCTAGCTCATGTGGTAGTTGGGCCATGGCTAGGGTATTGGTGGTAGTGAAGTGGGGATCGAATCCCATTGAGGGCAATAGAGGTATTTAATTTTTAATTAAATTTTGCTCCTAAGGTTTTTAATGTGGCATGAATTTTTGAGTTAAAGGGAGGTATAAGGTTTATATTAAAGTTTATTTTGTGAATTTAATTTGAGATCTAAGGTTTTGAGTAGTGGTTAAGAGTGTGGAGATTATAAGGTGTAATTGAGATTTAATGTTTTGTATGGTGAAATATTTTGAGGGAATATTTGAATGAAATTTTGAGAAGGTTTTGCTACCTAACCTTTGAGATTGGCAAAGAGGTTGATTGTGATTGAGATAGGTTTTGAGGTCAATTCTTCATCAAACAAAAGGTATGGGCATATCTTCCTTGTGAGTGAAATATTGTTGGGTTGGATGTTGTGAATGCTAAGTTGGAGTGAAAAGGTTTGTTTGATAAGCATTGTTGAGTAAGCTTTCATGTGCATGATTGGTGAATGTTTGTGAGAAATTTGAGTGAGAAGTTGAGAACTATCTTGAACTAGGGTTTGTGAAAGATCATGAGTATCATTGTTATGTGAGATTGTTTGATAAGCATTGTTGGAAATATTTGAGTAAGCTTTCATATGCTTGACTAGGGTTTGTGAAAGATCATGAGTATCATTGTTATGTGAATTTGGAATCATCTTGAGTCAAGGTTGAGTTCCATAGTGTGAGTTGTTGAAAGTATAGTGAAACACTTGTTTAGGGTTTGTAAGCAAGTTGTGTTTCATTGAGTGATTGGTTGAGTGAAGTTGATTGAGCATTATTGATTGAAAGTGTTGGAGTGATAGTTCAAGTTCTATGAAACAAATTGTTCTTCTATTCTAAATTGATTTGAAAGAGATTTAAAGTGATTTAGTGTGAAACATATTGAGTCTCTTACCATTCTCTATATGTTTCTGTGGTTAAACAAGATTAGGATGGATTGTTTGTAGATTGAAGAGGTTTTCTGAAAGAGATTAAGTTGAGTTTTAGTGAGTGTGAAACATATTGAGTCTCTAACCATTCTCTATATGTTTTTGAAGTTAAAACAAGATTCTGTGTGAAACTTGTTTGTGTGATTGAAGAGGTTTTCTGTGATAGATTGAGTTGAGTTGAATAAGCTTTTGTGAAAGCTAGTGGATAGATTTGAGTAAGTTCTAGAGTGGACTTAAGGACAGAGTTGAGTAAGATTTTGTGAAAGCTTACAATGTATATTTGAGGTAAGTCTTAGTGAAGACTTGTTGAGAGATTGGAAAAGTTCTAGTGAGAACTTGTTGAGAATATTTGAGGTAAGTCTTGGTGAAGACTTGTTGATAGATTAGTGTAAGCTTAGAATTGAGGTAAGTCTTGGTGAAGACTTGAGAGTAGTTTGAGCAAGTTCTAGAGAGGACTTGTGGATATATTTGAGGTAAGTCTTTGAGAAGACTTGAGAGCAGATTTGATTGATTGATTTGTTCAAACCTTGAGTTAAGGTTTGGGGTAGATCTAGCAGAGTTGATTAGTGATTGGATCAAGCTTTGTGTTAAGGCTTGAGGATAGATTTGAGGATAGAGTTTGGTGTAGATTTGAGGATAGGTTTGTGTAGAAAAGATAGAGATTGAGTAGATTTGTGCTAGATCGAAGGACTATGTTTAGTGTATATTTGAGATAGATATTGAGCATATTTGTGCTAGATTGAAGGACTGTGTTTAGTGTAGATTTGAGATAGATATTGAGTAGATTTGTGCTAGAAGAAGGACTATGTTTAGTGTATATTTGAGATAGATATTGAGTATATTTGTGCTAGATCGAAGGACTGTGTTTAGTGTAGATTTGAGATAGAGCTGAGAGCAAGCTTTGGAGGTGATAGAGCAGAGGATAGTAGTCTCTAGTGGATAGAGATCCATTAGCTAGGGTAGTGAGGATAGAGGTCTTCTGAGTGAGGACATGAGTCTTCAGTGGAGAGAGATCCACAAGCCAATGTAGTGGAGGCAGTAGTCTTCTAGAGGATCACCAACTAGAGCAGAGGAGAGGAGTTCTCCTGTGGATAGAGATCCACGAACCAGCTGAGGGGATTGGTGTCTCCTATGGATAGAGATCCATGAACTTGATTAGGGGATTGGTGTCTCCTTTGGATAGAGGTCCATAAACATTGTAATAGGGAAGGATTCCCAAGATATTTGTTGAGAAAATATTAGTGAAATATTTTCTCCGTGGAGTAGCCCACATTGGGTGAACCACGTTAAATTGGTGTCTCTATTGTGTGTGGTGATTTGTGCATTGCTTTGATTACTATTGTTGATATTGCCATTGATATATTGGATAATATTGTTTGAGAAAATAAAAGTAAAAAGTGGTCTTATACTGTTCACCCCCCTCTCAGTATAAGCTTGTGTTCTTCACACAATATTGCTGATGAGGATGTTATGATTAAGTTATTTATTATTTCATTGAAGGGTAATATGCTATACTGGTATATAATCCTTACTAATGGAAGTATCACTTCATGGATTGATCTAGTAGGAAGGTTGGTGGTCGAGTTCAAAAAACAAGCTGACCCTTTCTCTTCACTCACACAGTTCACCACTATTCAAAAACATCCCCAGGAAGAAATAAGTTATTTTAATATTATATTCACTTGCTCCTAGCATAAAATCCCTGACGGTCTTAGGCCAACTAATGAACATGCTGTATATTATTATCTCATAGCCTTTAGTCCTGATTTGAGTTTGATGATAAGACAAGCTAATATCTTGAATTTTCCCAAGATATTCCAAGAAATAATGAAATTTGAGAAAATCCTGATAGCTGTGGGGCAGCTTCCCCCAAAGCCAACTATACCTTTTTTCCCTGAGCTGCCTCACAACTAGGCGTCATTGGTTCCCTCAATGCCATCCTACCCAACAAATCCTCCTTTGAATGCACCACAATGGTATACTGCCCGATGCCACTTGCTCTTCCAGTAATACCCATATTACCAACTCTCCTAGCTCCTCCCGTAACACCAACACTCCTCGATCTAGACCCTCAGATGACCATGCTATTAGACCTGCAAAAATTTGTAAAAAGCCTAAACATGGATGTCCAAAGCTCTATCAAAAATCTCAACAATGAAATGACTCTTATAAAGAGAAGAGAGGCGAAAAGGAATTTTCAACCTAGAATATTCCCATATGTATCTCATGATCAAGCTACCTATACGAGAAAACCCCATGAAAGAACAAGTACTATCCTAACAAATGAGGAAGGAGAACCCTCCTCTGCTGCTACCCAGATAGATTATTGGTGATCTACATTGAATGATCCTCATGCAGAGAACACATGTATGATGCACCAGCACTACGTGTAGAAGTTAGCTATGGAAATAATGGAGCAAGCTCAAAAGGGTTATGTCAATATAGTTTGTGAATGCAAACACAACTGCATGCTAGCTTAGGATGATCAAATCTCTATGCTCACCAGGTCCAAAAATAAATCGATATTAATGGTCCCCCAAGACATGCATCCCTTGAAAACACCTAGCAATGGGAAAGACATGGAAGAGGTCAGGAGGAATATCCATTAGAAATATCCTACCCAAAAACTACTTGTGCAAAGGAGGGAGAATATACCCAATGCGGGTCAGCATAAGGTAGTGTAGACATAAGAGGAAGCCAGAGATAGGTTGAAATACCCTTCCCTGACCAAGAGGTAGTAGATAGAAGCCACTCAGGAATACCAAAGTAGGTACGAAGGTTACCAAAAGGACAAGGAGAAGCAACCCACCGCTCTTGGTTTCAATATAATTGAATAATTAAAGAGGACCCCTTCAATGGTTAGTATGTTTGATGCCTTGATGATCCTTGGGCAAATATATTTTCTCCAAGTGACACTACAACTAATAAAAGCCCAAAAAAAATCACCCCTTGAGTAGAATTTAGCTCAAGATGTCCCTGTCATGGGGGTGGGCAAGAATAGGCCTTCCCCATTCTATTTGTCCCTAGAGATAGAAGTATGGGAGGTGCACAATTGCATGATAGACTTAGGAGCTGCCACAATGGTGATGCCTAAGGTAGTATGTGATGTCATATGTATGGAATATACAAGAAATTACCCTGGAGTCTTGTAGTTGGATGACAATCCAATCAAAATGGTAGGAGTAATCAAAGATATTCATATAGTGTTGCACATACTACCTCAGCTTATTGTGTACAGGATATTGTAGTTGTGGATATAAAACCATACTTTAGAATGTGTCTCTCTAGGGAATTAACTGCTAATATAGCAGGATACCTCTCATTGGACTACTCCCACATGGATATTCCTTTCAAATGTAGAAGGGTAAAAATTTTCTTGGAGAAGCCCTCTTAATTTCATATAGAAAAGCTTGAGGAAGAAGACCAACAGGTGAAAATAGTGGGTATCATTATTGAAGAGGAGGATTTTATGAAAGAAGTCTTAGAGAAACTGCAGATTGAGGATCATTGTTCTCTAAAATATTTCAATGCTATGATAGATATAGGGATTGAAACCTATGCCATAGAAAACTAGATGATAAAAAATCAAAGAAGTGCCCCACTCAGGAATCAAACCAAACGTGGAAGCTATACTTTGATGGAGCTAGGTGCAAGAATGATGTAGGAGCAAGAGTGGTGTTGGTTGCACCGACAAGAGATCAGAAAAACTCTTCCTGCAGGATGACCTGGAGCTGCACCAATAATACAATAGAATATGAAGCCTTATGCTTAGAATTAACAAAGGCTAAGAAGCTAGGGAATAAGCATTTCTAAATATTTGGTGATTTTGAAATGGTAGTCAACCAGGTCACTTAAAAATGTGAAACAACACTATCTCAGGGTATACAAGAATTGAGTATGGGATCTACTAGAATATTTTAAATCCCCCAACATCAAAGCTATCCCTAGAGACAAAAATATTCATGTTGACACCCTAGTGACTATAGGTGCTAATTATTGTCCTCTGACAAAAGCTATATACAAAACTAAGGCAATAAGGTTTATATACCGACCTTCGGTACCATATAAGGATATTTTTTGGCATGTTTTTGAGAATGATGATTAGATAGTGGATTTCCTCATCCAGGAGATAAACTATTTTGCTGAATATGTGAAATATGAAGATCAAGAAGAAGAAGTATTTCTACAGTTAAAGAACCACATTCCAAAAGGGCTAGTCACGTTGGAAAGCCTATTTGATAGTAATGATTGCCTGACGGACCACATGATCAAAATTGATGACAAAGAATCTAAGGAGATCCTAATAGCCCTAGGAAAATATGTGAAGTTTAATACAAAATGTTCTGAAGAAGAGTTAAATACCATTCAGGAGATGTGCAGAAGGTATGATGACATTGTAGCTTGGACATATGATGACTTGAAAGTTTATGATAGAGACACCATTCAAAATATCATTGAGTTGGAGCCTGGCTCAAAGCCAGTTAGACAGAAACATAGACCAATTAATCCAAATATTGAGGTGTTGATGAAACATGAGCTCCTAAAACTGCTCAATGCCAAAATAATCTATCCCATTAAGCACTCAACTTGGGTGGCAAACATGTTCCCGTTCAGGAAAAGGAATGGAGATATTAGGTTATGTGTTGATTTTTGTAGCCTAAACAAAGTCTCTATGAAGGATCACTATACCCCACCTCAAATTGACCAAATACTAAACATAGTAGCAGGAGCAAAGAAGTTCTCCCTACTATATGGCTTCTCAAGTTTCAATAAAATATAAGTTCGAGATGAAGACTAGTATAAAATTACCTTCACCACAAAATGGGGAACCTTTGAATATCAGTGCATGCCATTTGGGATTTTAAACATAGGGGCTATCTTCCAAAGAGCAATGGACATAGTATTTGGATAACTGGTCAATAAGGTGATCGTCATATATCTATATGACATGACCGTATTTTATCATAAGAAGGAGCAACATATCAAGCACCTAAATCAAAGTTTTGAGAAATGCAGAGAATTTGTGATATCATTGAATCCTAAGAAATTAATGTTCACTGTTCAAAAGGGTAAGCTATTAGGGCACATTGTATCAAAAAAATAACTTGCTATTGATATTGTTAGAGTAAGAGCCATTATGGAGTTGCTTGTGCCAATGAACAAGAAAGGACTTCAATAATTTTTCAAGAAAATCAACTTTGTGCATAAATTTGCTTTTGAATTCGCTTAGATAATCAAGCCCATGACTGAAATGCTAAAAAAAATGTAGAGTTTGAATGGACAGAGGCCTGGTGAGAAGCTTTTAAAGGAATAAAAGAAACAATTTCAAGAGCCCCTATCCTAATCAATCCATATTATTCTAAATATTTCATCCTATAGGCATTTGGAGTAGAGAAAATTTATGCTGTAGTACTCACTCAAAAGGGGGAAGATGATCATGAAATACCAATTACCTTCCTCAGTCAAACCTTACAGCAACATGAGGAAAGATATAATTTATTGAAAGGCAGGTATATGCCATCATAAAATCCCTCAAAAAATTTAGGCATTTCTTGTCTTAAAATAAAATTTTGGTATACGTGGTGCATCCGAATGTCAGAAGCTTCATAATATGAGGAGAATTGGGTGAGGGAAGGGTTGGTTGGACATAAAAAATTTAGGATTTTGACATAGAAATCAAACCAACAAAACTAGTAAGGGGCAGGGCTCTTTGTCAGCATCTAGCTCACTCTATGGCGGAGCATTTGAATGGGTTTAAGGAGGAGGACCGACCTACCAAACATGAATATGGTCGACAAGCGACCGTAACATGGATTGATGAACTCATCCATTACTTTGAATCAGGGGAATATCCAAAAGGAATCACAACATCACAAAGGATAATGTACAAACTATAGTCAAGAAACTATGTAATGGTCGGTGATCTCCTCTACTGATGAAGTTTCAATGGCATGCTTCTCATATGTATACCACCAGATAGAATTTAGAAAATCTTGAAGGAGTTCCATGGCAAATTTTTGGGAGGATATTATTCAAGGCAAACCACAACTGCCAAGATATTAAGGGCTATATTTTACCAGCAACCAGTGTTGTTTGACACATTTAAATGGGTCTAGTCATGTGACAAATGCCAGAGATTTGTGGGAAAAGCTAAGGATGTTGCTCTTCGTCTACAACCGATAATAGTAGAAGAACTATTCTAGCAATTGGGGTTGGACTTTATTAGAAAAATAAATCCAAACTCATTGGCCGATCACAAATATGTGCTCACAGCCACTGACTACTTCACAAAGTAGACTGAGGTAGAAGCCACTAAACATGTTGGCTAGCAAACAGTGGTAGATTTCCTGGAGAGGCTAATAATCAGGTTTGGTATCCCTTACACCATTGTACCTGACAACGGTGCTCATTTTATAGGAGCCAAAATTTTAGAGTTTGCTAAAAAATATGGAATATAGGAGTGCATCTTCAAATTATTATCCACAAGGAAATGGTTTGGCTGAATCTACCAATAAGAATATTTTGAAGATAATCATGAGAAATATAGAGTGTAATCCTAGAACATGGCACCTCTTGCTTGATGAAGCGCTGTGGGTGGACTGGATTAACTAAATACATCTCCCCACCCTGAGGTTTAGTAATGAGATGGAAACAGAGAATGTTCCTACCATGAAAAAGAGACTAGCCTAGATTTTCCAACTGGAGGAAGAAAAGAATACAACATATGATAACCTGCATCACCATCAAGGCATTGTTAAGTGCTGGTTTGACAAGAAGGCCATACCTAGAACATATCATGAAGACGACCTGGTCCTAAAGTGGGATGTAAAGCGAACAAATCCAGGGGCACATGACAAATTTGATTCATTTTGGTCAGGTCCATATCTGGTCCAAAGCTACAAAAATTCAAATGCATATCAAGTACATGATTTAGAGGGAAGGTTGCTACCCATTCCTATGAATTGTTAGTATCTTAAACACTATGGTTAACCCTTATCGAGCCCAAAATATACATATGTAAATACTCTAATTTGTTTCATGTATTGTTTCTTTTAGAAGGCTTTAGGTGACTTATCAATTTTTGTCCTAAGACTTCATGTTTCTTAAAAGACCATCATTTCAACCAAATTCCAAGCATTGTAGTGGATGGTCAGTTACGACAGATAAGAGAAAGTAGGTAGATATTGAAAGAGTTGAGCAGGGCAAAAAATGGCAAGAGAACCTTGTGACCCGCCAAGCTGAAAAGCCCACCCACTTTGAGCAAAGAAAAGGAGAATCTTAGAATCAATGTAGGAATACAAAAGCCTGCCCTTATTTAAAATCAGACAGATTATTAGAATCATGACCCACCACCTCATAAAGACCTCAAGTCCTACCCCAAAAGCTCGCATTTGATGATGAGGAGTACAACCATCCTATTTAGAAACAAGGAAGCACTAATCTAAGATGGTTGTATATAAATCAATGAGCAGGAGCCCCCCTACATGTTTTGACAATGGATATATGTCATTAATAAAGAAGCATGGGGAGAAATTATTGACACGATACTTACAGTAGTGGCTTAGATCACCGCTTGACACATGTATCAGACCACATCCCAAGGCCACCAACAAAATGATAGTTAAAAGAAAATAAATGCTAATGGTGGGTACACATCACAATGCAATCATTTAAAACATTGTAAAAGGAAGGTACACTCCTCTAGATGGGTTGTTAGCTGACATATCCAGTAGACCCTGGCTCCTAATCATCCACTACTAATGGGGTGACGACCAAAACACAATGGCACAATAAACAAGGCAAGCCAGTCTAGAAGGGTCTGAGCTCTAATACACTAAGAGGATAAGGTGACAAGCACTTCATTTTTATTGGTTGCTGGCTCGATCCCAAAAAATTCAACAATAAATAATCATCACAAGGAATTTGGCTAAAGAGATTTAACTTATTTTTTATAAAATTCTCCCAACGCCCCTGTCACTGCCCTCCATGCAACCCCAATCACATGCTATAAATGACTAAAGAAGGAAGCTGACCAATTCCTCTCGGTATTATCTAAATTTTGACAGAAACACAATGGTGATAGTAGTATTTATTTCAAAATCTATCAAGTATCAATAGCTTCTGCCCATGATAGCTCCATAGCACCTGAGGTAAGGGTCTCAAAATATGATAGAAAAATATGGAGAGAAAGTTGGAGGACTCGTATGAAGGTCTCAGAGACACTGAGATAATAGTTAGAGGTAAATCCAAAATCGTAAAAGAAGCTTCAATAGCCATATCGATGAATCAGTCCAACCATGGGCCAGCGATCGTGGCTTGGAGTCACCTCAGTGCTTTCATGCCCTTCCCTACTCATCCTTACCTAAAATTGATACACACAATAGAAAATTTAAACGACCCATCCACTAGCATAGTGCAGGATATTCAAGGTCGAGTGCTATTCATAATCAACACTAACACCATTCAGGAGATCTTATTTCCTAAAGCTGGCATGCTCCAAAACCCTTAGGGAAGTAACTGATCCAAAATTATTGAGGTGGATCTAGAGGAGCAATGAACACAGCTGCTTACTGATAGGCTCAAGCAATGGGTAGCTAAAGTACTCAAAGGTTTACCAGTAGGTTATGAGGTCAAACCCCATCCAATACTGGCCAATTCTATCTCTATTGGCTGCTATGTTGGACCTTCCTTTAGATGAGAAAGTGCTGCCATGCAAACTGGAAATGGGTTACATCATCTCCTAGGAATATAAGAGTGTCAGATTCGATTGGGCAATATTTTTGGCCCAAAATATACGAAAGCAACTCATGAAATATCAATAGGGGACGAGAAAATAATTTTGGTATGCATCCCACCTGGCTTGGCTCATTTTTTATCATATGTCCTATGATAGGCACTCTATGAAAATCTAGGAGAGGAACGAACAAGGGGAAGTACGCCCACCCGTTGAATGGATGCATGCACTCAAGAAGAGCAGTTCATATATGGAATTCAATAGATAGTTCTTGGGACCCACCCTCTTTTATATTAATCACTCCTACCCACGCCTCTCTCATAGGCCACATATTTTTTGTAAATTAATTCCCAAGATATTGGAGACTACTACATGCAGGAGGTCACTTGTATTAGGTTATGTGGTTTCTATTATTTCCCATATTTGCTCCCCTTTTATGCCATAGACTGGATTTTTAGCATGGAAGTATGTCGGCAAATTTTCTATATTGAAGCAAGATGGGGAAATGGGACAAAGAAAAAGGTTATCTTCCCACAGACTATATTCTTTGAGCCCACCTTCCTACCTAAGAAAAATTAGGCTCTCTTCCACCATTTGGACCAGAAGCTATAAAATTTGGAGCTTCTCCAAGTGCCGCCCAGATGACACTATGAAACTGACCATACCCTGCAAAATAAGCTCATAGATAACAACAGGCCAAGGTAGTCCAGACATCATGCCAATGAAGGAAACAAAATGGTGCTAAACTATAGAAATCTACCAAAGGATAAAGTTCCATTTTTCCATATTTGATATGCACAATCGATCAGCATGGAGGGTGGACTTCTCATATGTTAAGGTGTTTAACCCAAAGGACCCCTTGCAATTGATAAGGGGGTCTCTATTTCATGATATCATCAATAAGAGGGGCTGGTCGAATCATAAGGTCAAGCAATGGTGGATTATGTGCTGTGAGTGAGATGATACTAACAAAGCATACCTAGGAATATCTTATGGGGATTTTTCCACTAAATATAATGTTAATTATAAACCCTCAATAAAGAAGGACAATGAGTTAGAAGACCTCACTCTTGATGTTGCAAAAGAGGATCCCCAAAATTTGAAACATAGCCAAGAGGATTCAAAAGAAGATGACGAAGAGGAAGAGGCCCTAAGTGATTTCTAAAGAACCAAAAATCTCATCAGGGGTAAAGATGAGCAAATAGAGAACACCACACATGGGCCCTTCAGTGGAATCCAGGGTGACTAGGTCATCTAAGTCTAGTGGGACACATTCTCATAAAACTCAGACCCTCACATCTCAAAAGGTCCAAACTAGAAAAAAATGAAAAAGTGCACCAAGTACTAACCAGATTTAGTCATAGAAAATATTGAAATCTGAATATGCCCAAGATTGAAGGGATGGTGGCCTCGAGCAAGATCCAGAATTAGATGGCACCCTCAAGCGAAATGCTGAAGATAGCTCAAGAAAAAGTTGCAGTAGAGGACGGACTCATGAACACCATCTCCTCAAAAATTCCACTCACCACAGGTGATTGAGGACTCGCCCATTATTGACCAAATCCTATTTACTAAGATAATACCCACCGCAAACTAGAGGATGCCTCCTTATCCCAAATAATTGCCTCCTAAGGCATCGTAAAGCTATCTACCATCCCTATCAATCAATCCATCTAGTGAAACTCCTCCATCATTGTAATCATTTCCAAAAAGAGAATCCTTTTATAGCACTCCACAATATCAGCTAGAGCAAGAGCAACCTAATGAGCTATCTACTTCCATTCCCAAACTTGAACAACTGAGAAAATTTATGTGCTCTTTCCAAGACCATGCCATGGCTCTGTGTCCTATAATCCCCTTGCTATATTTTTTGACTAACCCAGTGGTTGTGCAGGTAATAGATAAGGACTTACCAGAGGTATACTTTGTGTTGAATAACACTCAGGAGAACCAGAAGAGGTGGGATAACCAACAGTGGGAGATTCTTAGAGAGGAGTGTACATTGATGGCCCTTTCAATGTGCATGGAATTGGATCCTGAAGAGGGAATGCTTCATGAGATGATAGCTATGCCAAAGGTCAGCAAAGCTCAAATAAAAATAGAACGAGAGGACTTGCATTTACAGGTAATATCCAGAGACATTACAAAAATACCTAAAGTACAGACCCTTAGAAACCTGCACGTGCAAGCTGACACCTTATTCTAGCAAAGTAGAAGAGAGGAGAGAGACCTAAAACAGGCCAAGAAAAGGATCAATAGTCTTGAGGAGCAATTGAAATAGGTAAATGCAAGGCAAAGAGCTTTGGAGTTGCACGTGGAGCAACTACATAAAGGATTAAACAAGGTTGCCTCCTAGAAACAAGAGGATGAGGAAATTAAGGTATGGAAAGCAAATTTTCAAGCTGCTCAGGAATTAGCCAAGAAACAAGAGGTCGAGGTCCAAACCAGGTCATAGCAATTGCAAAACGCCTTGGAAAAAACTTTGGTCAAGCTAAAAAATAAAAGGAATGTGCCTTGTAGGTCAATGATCACCAAATCCTAGATAGGAGATGTAAAAAGGTTTTTTTAGAATAAGGTGAAATATGCTATGATCAAAGTACTTCCCGCTTTCACAAGAAGACTCATCAGTGTATTGAAAATCTCAAAATGGACAGAGGAGGAAGCAGAAAAGAAGGTACAAGTAGTCCATAGCATGGGACCCCAAGATTTAGCTATAAAGGCACTATTCAAATGAACAAGTCCTATCCTAGTGGATTACTCAGAGCAGGAAAATGATCATATTAGGGACTGCATGGATCAGGTGCTCTTCATCATGGAAATTTACTATGAGAGCATAGAAATGCAAACAATGATAAAAAATGAGGAGGAGAAGATGAATGCCATAAATACATAATTAAGAGAGCTTGGATCACCAGGGTTCTAGGAGAGTAGCAAGCAATTCTTCTCAACGGAGGATCTGATGAATTAATTTGAGGCTCTGAAGCAATACCATTGAGAGATTGATGAAATCAGTGAACCAATGGAGGTAAATAAAATGATGGATATTATCTTGCAATTCTTGGGTCTTAGTGCCAAAGCATAAGAGGTGGCAGGGAGCTATACGAATATTTCTTACAGATGCTTGAATTGATTGGAAGACATCAATGAGTTTCTCAAGAATGCATCCCTTCCCACGACTGGGGAATGGGAATGCATATGTAAAGGTTTGAACATCCAACCCCCAAAAAAGGTGATATCACATGTTGAACCTTCCAGAGGGTGGGAGAAGTAGTGAGGTGACTTCGTTGCTATAGATGATTGATATGTAGTGTCAAAGGCCCCATCGGTCCAAGTTCATTTTTGCAAACAAAATCTTTGTTTTGATTGACTCTGTAGCCCAACGGACTAGGACCAGGGTCAATTTGGTTTAATTTTTGATTTTAAAATTTTGATCAAGCTGAAATTTTGTGTTTGCCCTCTTTCATAAGGGGCCCTAAAAGTCACCAATAATGGAGGATGGATAATGTAGTGGTGCTAAACCTCACCCAAAATAAGAAGAAAGCCCAAAACTTGGGCCGGATATGTTGAGGCGAAGATTTTTCATGCAAAGATATGTTTCACCTCAACCAAAAACCCATCCCACCTAAGGATGCAAGCTTAAATGGGTGGATAAAACAAAGAAAGCCACAAAGCTCTCCACCCAACTTGGGTGAAGGTTTTTGACAAGAAAAGGGGTGGGTTCATCCCAATTATCCCGCTTCAACTTGGGCAGAGTCATCCGTAGGTGCCCACCCTAGTCAAGGTAGCTATTTTGAAGAACCTTAAGGGTGGAAGTACCCCATAATGCCACACACATGAGATGGAAAAATTAATATGAGCTATCACCTACAAAGGTGCCCAAAATGCCCCATTCAAGGCTAAATCGCTATGAAGAAAGGTAGGGGTTGGTCAAAGCTGATAATAGCCTAGGTCTTGAACCTATCTCTAAGGAATTATCGTTTGAATTCAATGCTGGTAACAAGACACTACGATGTACCTATTGAAGTCCGACATCAAAGCCCAAGGACAAGGTCCCCTGATAATACAATGCAGTTAAAAGGAGGCGTGTTGCAAGCAGAATTAATAACCCACCATTGCAGATAAGACTATGATTGAGAGTGGTATAGTCATGCCAAAAAAGATAGAGCTAGGCAAAGGAGATATAATTAATGAAGATCATCTGATGATGTATATAGTTCAAATGCAACAGGTAGTCATGGACTTAATGTTTTACCACCCAAGAGGTACGACGTGCATGAATGAACTCGCTCGATGTAAGGAAGATCTATCTTTTGGCTATAAAAAACTGAATGTAACCCATTCAAAGGGTCAACTCTAAGCTATTACAATTTGTATGCAATATTGGGAGTTCATTAATATAGATAAAGCATTATCTGGCCTTTGGATCATTCTACTTAAGTATGTATTTTTTATGTTTGTGCTTTTCTACTTAAACTGGTGAATGAATTAGTTGTTATTTTGCTATTTGGATTCTGGTTGTTTATTTATCAGCTTTAGAATTTACAAAAATAACACCGAATGTAAATGATAATAGTTGGAATGTATTAACTGGTCTATTAGATGATTGTGTATGTGAGTGTACCTATCGTTACTTCCTGCATATATCTTGATGCGACTTATCTGCCCACTTTAACTCACTGTCATTTTGTTTCATTTACTTTGTTCTTTGTTTTATTTAAATTCCATTAGTCTTCTTTGAAGTTGCAATGAATCGGCCTACTCCGGAGACTGGCTATTGGTCCACCTTACCCTTTGGCCTTTAAATGTTGGTCTAGTCCACAAGGTGCACAATCCTTTCATTAGGTGCAGATTACCAACCAACAGGCACCAAAGCCAAACATATTCCACTTATTTTGACGTTAGACAATTATGATTTTTCTAGCAGTTTACACTTGGGAAAAGATGTTATTTATCCCATGTTCTAAAATTGGAGTAAGGATAGGAAACTTAAAAATATTGCACGAGCTATCATTTGTTGGAGGAATCACAAACCTCTCAGATCCTATCTTTGCAAGAACAAAATTTTGTAAGGGGGAATTTTTCTCCATCTTGTTTCTCATATTTTTTAATGCACCTTTGTAACAGGGTGGGTTGTTTTGGGGGTTAAGTTTGAAAATATTTAATATGTATTTTTTACCATTTGGTCTATTAACCCACCCACGATTTGTATTTAATGTTTGGGAATAATTTTTTATCCCACATGCATTACTTTTTGGCTTCCCCTAGAGTTAGGACTAAAACAAGAGGATATTGCACCTCTCTAAGACTTGCACTTCACTGATGAAACCCAAAAGATCAAAATGCGTTCAGAGTTTTTTAGTTTTATAATTTTTTTTTGGAATAAAAATTTATTTTCATCATTTTTGTTTCTTCCTAACTAGTTCTTTATGTTCTATCTTTAAAATTATTTTTTGCTAACAAAGTGCTAGAAGTTAATATGAATGAAGCTACCAAGAGTGTTGCAGACCTAGTAAAAAGGGAGATTAAAAAACACATGGATCATATCGAGAAGATCCTTTCAGATAGATTCTCCCATGGCTAGCAACATCGTAGCCAAAGCAAAGGGTCCAAAAGACCACATGTACCACAAAAATGACAACAAAAATAATAGGCCTCCACCACGAAAATATCCACAACAAAAAAGGGCTCAAAAAAGGCCTAGGGAGCAACACAGAAAACAACCACAACAAATATAACAACATACACACAATAATTTAAACTACAATGGCCTCTCTTCATGAATATGGAAGAGCTTTCAGAACCACACTTCCTCTATGACATGACATTTGCCTCAAGATAATGGAGGCTATTTCCAAAACTTTAGTTTTAAGAGGCAAAGATATGATTCTATCCGATTTGCACAAAAGCAACAAGATCAGGTATCATTTCGACATAGACATTATAGAAAAAATCGAAATTAAAATCTTGGGAATCTATTTTTAGCCCTCAAGACTATGACCACCATTTTTTTATAGGAGTCTTATTTGGGGGTTGATGGCAAGACCACCAACCTTGCCGTACATAATTTTTATTCTCATGTGCTATCTAAGTGTGAAATCGAAGCTCTCAGATTGGAATTAAAATTTCTTCCTACCCCTCCATCGATGTCTAAGGAGTATTTTTTGTAGAGGAATTCTTTGATTTTTGCAAACAACTTAGACTTGAGTGTTTTTTTGGACCTAGAGGTAGCCCCCCAAATCCCACCAAATCTATTGATCCCTTTTGTGTTCCTAACCTAGGATTCACCCCTTCCAAATTTTACATGCCCCTAGAAGACATCATTCAGTTGGGAGAGAAATTTCTTAAAAAAAAGCTCAATGTTATCAACCCTATCCATCCTTGAGCTTTACCCTTCCATATTTGGTTTGACATCCACTCTCTTACTAATGACAACTCCATCATAATTAGACCTGTAGAAAAAAACCTCGGTGTTTGTGTTTTGTGTCATGATTGGTATGTTTTAGAAGGTCTATCAAAAATCTTAGACCAAAATGCTTATGTCTGTGTTTCTAATGTCCCTTGGTTAGACATCTTTTTTCAATTTCAAGATTTGTTAAACATGACCCTCCACAAAAACATTATCTTAGATAACCATTGTAAGTTCATGCTAAGGTCAAACTGTCTTTTGCTCGTGTTTGTGTTTTTTACTTACTCCCTAAAATTCATAAGCCTCAGCTCTCTGGGAGATCTATCTGCTCTTAGTGTGGTTTTATGCTGAAACCCACTTTGAAATGGCTTCATCATTTCCTTCTACCCATTATTTTAGAATAAAAGAATCACTTGTTGGATTCTATATATTTTAGTAAGGATTTACGCATCTGTTCCTTTCCTCAAGATGTAACTTTATTTTCCTATGATGTCAAGAGCCTATATCCTAGCATCCCAACTACAAAAAGTTTGTTAGCTCTTCGATATTTTTTGAAAGATAAATTAACCCAGCTAAGATAAACTTCATCATCCAGATTGCAGAACTAGTGTTAACAGAACACTACCTAGAATTCAAGGGTAGAATCTATAGATAGATCAAAGGAACAACCATGGGTTGTAACTTTGTAGTAGTTTATGCTTACCTAATTATTTGCCATCTCGAGGAGCAATTTTTTGTTAATGTTGTTGTGAAAAATATTGTTCTATAAAAGATACATTGATGATGCCATTGGTGTTTGGCATGGCTAGAGGGAAAAACTTTACAAGTTTTGGCTACTTATGGATCTTTCTACCTGAGCATTAAAATATCAACATCTATTTTAGATTCATAATTGACTTTGCTGGATACTATTTTTTTAAAGGATGTGATTTTGTTCATATAGGGATTTTGTGTACAAAGTTGTTCCAAAAACCAATGAACACCTGTCAATATATTCTAGCTTCTTCTCATCACCCTGTCCACTAGTAGAAGGTCTTCATTTTAAGTCCACTCAATAGGTTCTTAGTCAGATAAAGCTCGAGAGAGGGCTTTCTTTTTGTTAAAAATAAGTTTTTTAATAGACTTAGAACAAGAGGGCATAAGATTAATTTTTTCCTTTCGCTATTTGAAAAAGCTAAATTTGATGGAAGACCCTATCTCCTAGCTAGAGTTCTCGAAAGAGGTGCACACAAACAAGGCACCAAATCCAAACATGTTCCACTTATTTTGAAGTTAGACAATTGTGATTTTTCTAGGAGTTTACACTTGGGCAAAGATGTTATTTCTCCCATATTCAAAAAGTGGAGTAAGGATATTACACGAGCCATCATTTGTTGGAGGAGTCACAAACCTCTCAGATCTTATCTTTATAAGAACAAACGTTTGTAAGGGGACTTTTTCTCCATCTTGTTTCTCGCATTTTTAATGCATCTTTGTAACAGGGTAGGTTTTTTTTGGGGGTTTAGCCTGGGAATATTTAATATGTATTTTTTACCGTTTGGATTATAAACCTGTGGTTTGTATTTAATGTTTAGGAATAATTTTTTATCCCACATGCATTACTTTTTTGCTTCCCCTTAGAGTTAAGACTATAAAAATAGGATATTGTACCTATCTAAGACTCACACTCTATTGATGAGACCAAAAAGGTCAAAAAGTGTTCGGATTTTTTTAGTTGTATAATTACTTTTTTTTGGAATAAAAATACTTTTTTCAGTATTTTTGTTCCTTCCTAACTCATTCTTTATGTTCTATATTTAAAATTATTTTCCTTTTGTTTCTATATTTCTCTAAAAAACCCCATTAAAAAACATCTTGTTGTGGTTATTATGCTCTTCACTTATCGCGTAACTTGATTTTGTGAACCAGAAAACCTCCAACACTAGTACTATGCTCTTCACTTGCCGCGTAACGCAATCTGGTGAATAAGAATCTAGCACATGTTTTTAATAGAGTATGCTACACCATGTTTCCTTCTAAGTTAAATTTTAAACCCTCCTATGGTGCACATTGCTCTTTCCCTCACCGATATTTCTAATTCTATTTCTGATTCATCTTCTATAGTCCCTAATAGTCCCCCTTGTTCCCTTGTTCGATTTTCCAAGAAACATCAACGGTGAGAGGACATGCGACAACAAATTGTGGATTTGGAATAGTGAATTTTTGACATAGATAAAATGATAGAATTTTGCAGGGGTTTAGCAGATACATATGTTTTATTACGACACAACCAACATACTTCCTCATAATACATGAGGACCTTCATTGTGTTAGTTTTTGATGAGTAAATATTAAGAATAATATTACCTCAAGATAAATAATATAATTGCAATATGAAAGATATAATAATTTTGATCAATAAAGCATATAAAATCAGAATCTACTAAATAATAACTCAAATAATGCTAATGACATGCTCAAAAATATGATGAAATATTTATTGAATGAAGAGATCAAAATACATCAAACTACATGACCTTCCATTGCTTACATAGGTGACTCTTTCTCCTGCACCATATCTCTTTTACATCAATACATCCATATATATAGAATGGAATGCGACTCTTCATATGGAGGTTTCTTGGCCCTCACTCTTCCTATGACTCTTCATCTTCCTTAGATATCAAATATTTACAATCCTTTACAAATCTTCAAATCTCTAATAATTTTTAACTTAGAGATCAAATGCAATATTTCTATGTAGAATTCCTTTTATCTCCCAAATTTATGAATAAAATATTTTAACTCTAAATTTCATAAACTAGTTTTGAAGTAGGATTCCTTATTCCTCCAACTCTATAAATTTAGAAAAATAATATTTGCAATATTTTTGTGGACCTAGTTTGATGTACAATGCTTTATTTCTCCAACTTTAGTAATTTTGCAAATATTCAATTTGTTTTGTAAATCTAAATATGCAATTTGACAAAACTCAAATTTAATGCTTCTTCAATTTCAAAAATATTCTTCAAATATGCAATATCCATATTTTTTTAGGGTTCTATAATGCTTATCACTCCACTAAAAATATTTAAATTTTTAACCTTAGAATATATTCTCTTTATTCCTTATTCCTCCTACCAATATAAACTTTACTATGAAAATGTTATGGTAAATGTTACCTTAATTATTCAGACGCTTCTCCTTCTGGTTAAATTTTTTTGGACTTGATAATAGGAACTTTGGAGGTGTCTTCAATGCTCTTCCTTCACACTTGCTACATATCTACCTTTAATCTCTTACACTGGTGGCTATATGAGCGCTTCTATACTCTTGTGCAATGTGCCACTTGTAGCATACGTTATGAAGACTTCTTGAATCCCTTTAGGTGGCACTAACATTCTTGTAAGATGAATGGACACTTGGCACAATATTCCTTGTGCTATTTAGGCGTTACTAATCCTTCCTTGAGTGTTGGGTGATGATTTAGAGTATTGATCTCTCTTATTTCTTGGAGATGTACGTTATGATTATGTACCAATTTTTACCCTTGTGCAAATGACACTATTCTTCTTCCTTGCTTGGGACAAGTGTTATGGTCTTCTATGCATGCAATCCCTTATCCAATGTATGGAATTCCAATATATTCTTGCTTCTTTGTAACAACAATTGGAGTTGTTTCTTCTCTCTTTGGTTGATGATGAATTTGCCCATGACTGGTTCCAGCTGTGACTACGTTAGAGCTCTTCAATGGTGTCTCTATGATGCTTTCTCTTGATAGATAAGATTCCTTTATTTTTCCTTGATAATATACCTTTTATTCTTGTTTGTTTATCCCTGTAATCTATCTTCCTTTTGTATATAAGATACTTTATTGTTGCTGGGCTACATAGGATTTATGTAGGAATTTCTCTTGCAGGTTGTAGCTAATGTCTTCTAGCTCCTTGGCTGATTGATTCTTGAGTCCTAATGGCTCTTTCCTTAAGAACTGTAGTTAGTGATTTTTTCTAATAATGGATGTACGTTTGGTGAAGATCTTTTCCCCCTATGTTCTGCTACTCAATGATCTTGTATATGGTGGTGGTTCTCACCACTCCTTTAGTGGTTTTATTTACCCCTTTTCACTGCACATCTTGTATTTTTAAACACATAAAATTTACCTCTAAATATGGGAACTCTTTGCTTTCAATAATATTGTAAAATGAGGGATATTCTACCTCACAAACGTAGAGTAAATTTGCCCTAAATTTTGCTTTAAAAAATAACATAAACTATTTACTTATCACTCCATTTAAGAACTCAAAGAGTATTTTTTATAACCTGTATATTTTCCTAAATATAATGGTGTATAATAGTGTCTATTTCTTGGTTTAAAGACACTCTAACAAACTTCTCTTTTTCTAGATATTAACAGCTCTAAAATTTGATGCTAAAAAATATCTTAATAAGCACCTTCAAAATCTCTGCAATAATACTTTATATCACATCAAATTTAACACAAATTTTTGTAGTTCCTTTTTTATAGCTTTTTGTCTTGTATTTTTTGTAATGCACCTTTCTTTTGTTGTTAGTAGACTCTTCAATTTGTAGTTATAGTTGTTGCTTAAAATCAGCTTTCTTCTTCTTCAAATGTGTGCTAGTTGGTTCTAAAATTTGTAGCTCCAAAAGTTGTTCTTTCACTGTCCAATTTTGTAGTAGGACTCCTCCTTAGATGCTACCAAAATATGCTTGAGCTTTGCTGCTCAAATTTGTTCAAATATTCTCTAATATTTTCTAAAATGCAACTTGCTTTCTTCTTTCAATGTTGCTCGAAATTGTAGCTTAGACTTCTCTGATTGTTGCTTATAGCCTCTTAATTGGTAATGTCCTTTAATATTCAAATATGTTTCTCTCTTTACTATCAAGCCTTATATTAGTTGGCTATCCAAATATTATTTGAAATCTTCTCCAAATATTTTTTAAACTATAGCTTTCTACTTCTACTTTTTACTATCCTTTGACCTTTCAACTTCTCTACTGAAAATCAGTAACTTGTGCTTCTATAAATCAGCCTACAAAACTTATGTGGCTATCTCCAAAATTCTTAAAAGTGTGTCTTTTGCAATCTTATTGCTTTCTTATAACTCCTTGATGAATTCTAACTTCAAATATGATATCGATCTCTTTATTTTCTCTCAACAATATGAATCTCTTGAGTTCTTAAAATCTTCTCAAAATTTGATAAAATTCTTGCCAAATCCTCTTTCATTTTGGTCTCATTGTTGGATGGCGATAATTATCCCAATTTCTTCTAGTCAGGTGCTCCTTATGATTGCAATATTCTCCCATAAAAGTTGCTTCAAATCTCTTCCAATGATCATTGCTCCAGCTTCTACAATAAGGATTTCTTGTAGCCTTCTTTTATTTTTTCAAAATATTCTTTAGATCTCTATCCTTGGGTCTTCTAATCCTACAACCTTCAATTATCTTAGTAAATACTTTAATGAAATATTACCTTGGTTTCTTCAAATTTTCAACTATGGGAAATTCTTCAATGAGATCTCTTTCTTGGATCTCTATATTATGTTGTTTCTATCTACAATAGAATCTTTTTTAGTCCTTCTATATTATATCTTCAATATTAAATATTCCAATATTAGGAGTTCTTCAATATGACCTCTTCTTGTATATCTATCTTCAGTCTTCAATCTTCAATCTTCTAAAACTTGGAAGTTCTTCAATGTGACCTCTTCTTGGGTATTTATCGTCAATCTACAATATTACAATGAGAACCTTCTTGGTTCTTCTCAATATTCAATAAGGTTTCCTTCTTAGACCTCCTGTCTACTTTTTTGCAACAAAAGAGCTAATCCCTACACTAGGAAAGAACATAGAATTTCAGGTAATCGAAGATGAAATTCTTATCTGTCTATTGTATGAAGCTTCTCAATTTTTAATAACCAATATTATGCAACAAAACTTAGAAACTTAGACTATAATACTCATGTATTCAATGTTCCAAAAATAATAATCTTCACTAGCTATCTTAAAAAACTAGTGGAATCAAATCTATACCAACTTCCTTTCAACCCTTTGGAAATATTCTAGCCAAATAATAATCTGGAATCCTTTTTTCTTTACCACACTTATCAACAAGACCTATTCTAAGGGTCTCTTAATCTCTTCAATGATAAGGTCTATCTTCAAGACCTTTCAATCTTCTTCTATTCTGATTTTTCTCTTGGAATAGGTATATTCTTAAATATCACTAGTTTTTCTTCAACATAGTGAGAAATGCTATCTTCTTTGATTTATTTTTCTAGATTTAATTCCTTTATCTTCTTTGGTTTTCTTTTCTAGAGGTAATTTCTTTATCTTCTCCGGTTCCTTTTCTAGAGGTAGTTCCTTTATCTTCTTTGGTTCTTTTTCTAGAGGTAATTCTCTTATCATTACTTATCTCTTCTTAACAAGTAGAAATATTCTTTACTTCTGATCTATATTATGACTTCTATCAAACTATCCCAAGACAATGATGTTTGCATGCAATAACGCACAAAGGCTGATCCAGTCTGCAAAGACAGTGAAATTCAAATTGATAGTAGCAATGGTGATCCCTTGTGGCTTTGATACCACTATTAGCTTTTTATGAGTAAATACTCAGAATAATATTGCCTCAAGATTAATAATATAATTGCAATATGATTCCACTATGTTTTGATTGTCGAATTTGAGTGGTCTATGAACTCTATTATTTATTATTATTTTTTGACAATAAGGTAATAAGCTTTGAGATGGATAATAAAATGATGAATGTGAGAGGGGATTAAAGTTTATTCTAGAGAGATGAAGCTGAAGGAGGAGAACTAGGGTTTGAGGCAAAGTTATGGTAGAATGCAAGGCTTAGTTTGGGACTTATTTGCATCAAACTATATTCAGAACAATTGCAGGTACTTTTTATTTATCTATTTTTCTCTTGGTGTGAATTGTTAGTTTTTTTTTTTTCTATGGTTTTCAATGGCCCCCAACCCTGGTGGGCCATCAAATAGTGTTGGAAATATTGAGGAGAAGATAAGCAAAAATGGAACCCACATAAAATCCGTAGAAGTTCTTACTACCGATGATTCACAAGTCAATCAGGGAGATGTGTCCTTCAACTAATAATATTTTGTAGAAATAGTTAAGGGTAATAGTAGGAGAGAGGTTCACATAGAGTCACAAGTTGAAAAACAAATATAATAATCTAACAAACAAAAGGATACAAAACCAGAGCAAAAATAGATAAATAGGTGTTTTAATCAAGTAAAATTAGTTCCTATCCTTAATATTACAGAAGAATTAATTATATAAGACATCATGCACAAATACACCCATGCTTTGATTTGTAAATTTGTGGGGTTGAGGCCATCCCATCATTTATTATACAACTAGGCAAGGAAACATTGGGATCCCAAAGGAAAAGTTGATATTTTACTTCTTTCAAATGGGTACTTTGTAGCAGATTTTATATTGGTGTCAAATAGAAACATTGGACTGACAGGTTTATTCATGCAACCTTGGTGACCTACATTTGATCCTCATGTGGAGCCATCGACCATCGAAATATGGCTAAAGCTCTTTGCTCTCTCGACTTAATTTTGGAGAGAGGATATCCTTAGGATGATTGGTAATCTCTTGGGCACATATATAGGCAGATCACAATAACTAGTAGAGGGGGGATCAATAACATATGCAAATATATGTGTGGAGATGGACTTGGAAAATCCACTCTTGATAGAAATTGAATTGTGAGTGGGAAGAAATACATGGAGACAATAAGTGGATTATGAATCGATTCCTTTTAGGTGTAGAGCTTGCCATGAGTATGGGCATTTGGTAAGAAACTACCCTAAAATAGGGAGAGAGGAGATGCATCAACCTAAAACTAATCCTAAAAACCCTCCCCCATAGAAAGAAAATTATGAAGGGTTTCAAATAGTAACAAGGAGAGTCCAAAGAAATAATTATCAAGCAAGAGGACAAAATCCAACTAAAGCAGGAAAAATGAACCAATGCCTAGATTGGAGGGCATCTTCTAATAAATATGAAATCCTTAAATTAGATGATCCAATGGAAGGGCAAGAGGATTCATAGATGGAATTGGTCAATGATAAGGGCCAACACCAAGAAGGAGAACAACAAATCCATGGAGAGCACACCCCCATACCACAAGAGACAAACCCCTCCCAAATTATAATTGGTCAAAATTTTAAAATTAGGGAGAGTCAAGAAAATCATAAGATTATGACACAACAACAAGAATCAGACATCTAGGTCCCAACAAATTGACTTGTTAGGGGCTTGGTAAGAGCAAAAACAAACACTAGAGATATCTATGTTTCAAAAAAATTATATGGTAGGGGCAATGATAGTGCATCTACAAGATCAAATTCCATAAAAATACATCATTATGGGAGTGGTAGAGAAGAACATAAAGAAGCCAACACTAGGAATAATCCAGATAGAAAAGCAATCAAAGAGTGCAAGTTCATAAAGGATGGGAAGAAAAACAAATAAGGATAAAATACAACAAGAAGGAGAAAAAATGAGAGAATTTGGATTGGTGAAGTCCATTTCCAACTTCTACAATACAGACCCTCAATGATTATAAACACATGGAATATAAGGGGTTTCAATAGCCACCCTAGACAATTGGCTGTTAAGAAAATAATTTTAGAAAAAACACAGATGTGGTTTTGCTATAGGAAACTAGAACTTCCTTAGAATCTATGGAATATATTACCAAGAAATGTTGGGGCAGGCAAATTTTATGGCCCAGGCCTCTCAAGGATTTTCAGGAGGAATTACCACTTTATGGAATAAAAACTGCTTCTAATTGATGGATTTAGTTTTAGCCAAAGGAATCCTCATGACCAGACTTAGGGAGAGAGACTTTGGGTTAGTTTAAATGATAATTAATTTTTATGGCATGATGGAGGTACGAGCTCAAAAAATCCAATGGAAGGCAGTACAACATTTGAGGGAAATCCATTCAAAAGAATTTAAAGATAGTGGGAGGGACTCTTAATGCTAAAATGTCAGGGCAGGATCAAGAAGGAGGTTTGACCCAACTCAATGAGAAGGATAGACTATTACTGGCTCAATCAGAGTACCTAGATTTGATTGACATACCCCCATCAGGATGTAGCAACACATGGACTAATAAGAGAAAATGAGCATTCATAATCAAATCTATATTAGATAGGTTTCTTGTGGGGGATAAAGTCTCCACCCTTTGGCATTGTAAATCACAAATTTTGAACAGGTTAGAATCTGACCATTTTCTAGTATCTATCATAGGAAAAAGGCCTTATGTTAATCGTCCTTTTAGATTTGAGACCTTTTGGATCCAAAATAATGACTTACCAGAGCTAATGAAATAGTGGTGGGAACAAGGAAAACTAGAACATGGGATAGCACAATTTCAGCTTCACTCCAAATTAAATTTTATCAAAGGTAAATTAAAAAATGGAGTAAATCTCATCGAAAATATTTCCAGCAACCTAGAGCAAATATTTTAGTTCAAGTGCAATAAATATAAAAAAGGATCCGATCACAACCTATCTCTGAAGAGCTTCTCTAGAAAGAAAGTATTTCAATGGAAGAGGGAGAAAAGTTAGACAAGAAAGAGGAATCCTACTAGAGACAATGAGTAAGTATAATCTGGCTGTAAGAGAGAGACAAGAATACAAATTTTTTCCATCACTCAACCACAACACATAATCACTATAATCATATTGATGCCTTATCCACATGGGATGGAAACAAGGAAACTACTACCCTAGGTATGCGAGAAAATACAAATAAATAATTTTTAACTTTATTTACTGCAAATCCTCACCTTTCCACTCAGCACCAAGAGAAAAATTTAGAAAGCATACCAATGTTAATTTCACAGAAATAAGATGAGGAGCTCTTACAAGAGATTAGATAGGAAGAAGTTAAAAAATAATTTTTGATATGTAGACAGGGAAGGCCCCAGGTCCAAATGGATTTCTAGTAGAGTTCTATAGAGCCTATTGGGATATAATTGCAAAGGATGTAACCTAAGCAACAGAAGAAATCAAGACTAGTGGAAGAATTCTTAAAACTTTGAATCACACATTTTTGGCTCTCATCTCAAAAAGTAGATATATGGAAAATATCACTAACTATAGAGCAATTGCTCTATGCAATGTGGTTTATAAGATCATAAGAAAATTGATGGCAAATAGGTTGAAACAAATCTTACCAGGGTTAACCTCTCTAGAACAAGGGGGATTTATGCAGGGTAGACAAATTCTAGATGGAGTTGTGATAGCACACGAAACAATTTATGAGCTTTTAAAAAAGGGAAAAAAATGTATGTTCCTTAAGCTAGATTTATCCAAGGCATATGACAGAGTAAGTTGGGAATTTTTAGCCCAAATACTGTAAAAATTTGTTTTTAGTGATGAATGGATAAAATAAATTATGGAATGCATATCTACAATTTATTTCTCAATGCTCATCAATGGTAATCCATCCAAACTATTCAAATCTTCTAGAGGAATCCGAAAAGGGGATCTACTTTCACCATTTTTGTTCATCATTTTTACGGAGGGCTTGGGAAGACTCATACATAAGAGAAAAGTAGAGAATACCATTTCAGGGGTAAGGATAAGCATGAACATAAAGATTACTCACCTCCAATTTATGGATGACACAGGAATGTGGGGGGAAGCAACAATAAGAGAAGAAACCAATATCAGAAAAATTCTATAGTGCTACATAACGACTACTGGACAACTACTAAATGAAGAAAAATCAATAGTGGTTTTTTTAATGTGATAAAAAATTAAGAGAACGGATAACCCACATCCTCAAATTATTAGAGGCATCACTACCATTAGAATATTTGGGTATATTCTTAACATATAAGAACCTCAAAAATAAATATTGGAAATCAATAAGAGAGGGAATCCACTCAACTTTTGCATTGGACCTACAGGTGGTTAAGTTTTGGAGGAAGAGTAACATTGCTTAAATCAGTTTTACAAGCAATTCCAGTGTATAAATTCTCCATTTTGGCTGCCCCAAAGAGCATCCTAAAATATTTGGACAAGATGATGAGACACTTTCTTTGGTTTGGAGTGTAGGGTAACCACACAAGGGCACTTGTTATTTGGGACAAAGTTTGCAAGCCTAAGGAAGTTGGAGGTTTGGGAATTAGAATAGAAATGACAAACAACCAAGCTCTAACAACCAAGTTGTATTGGAGATGGCTAACTCATCCTGATAAACTCTGGAGAAAATTATTGAAATTTAAATGCTATCCCTCACAAAATACAAAATATCTTCCTCTCTTCCAGTTTTAGGAGAGGGATCCGAGACCTGGAAAGCTCTAAAGAACGGAGCATCACTTATCAAAGAAGGGTTATATTGGAAAGTGGGAGATGAAAAAACTACTAGACTATGGAAATATTCTTAGGAATATTTCCCCCATAATTGATCAGTACCCCCACTTAATAGGACTCAAGGAAAAATTTCAAAGGAAAGGGTGGAATCTCATAAGCCACTATTTTAAAATGCCAGATCAACTGCATGAAAATCTTAGTTAGTTGTAAGTCCTAGAGGAGTTGAGGGAAGAATGGGCTGAGGATAAAAGAGAACTAAAAGAAATCTTGGATAGATGAAAGTAGCCAAGGAGTAATAGACCCGATCAACTTGGTTGGGGACATACCCAATTATGAATTTATACTGTCAAAGAAGGTTATAGAAAGCTTATCCAAAGCACTCAAATTGGTCCAAATCCCCCTTGGTTGCAATTATGGCAATGTAAAGGATGGCCAAAGATAAATTGCTTTATATGGTTGGTTGCACATAACAATATTATGACTCAAGATAACATGAGGAGACGTGGATTTATTGGACCCAACTGGTGTGTAATGTGTCACCAAGAGGAGGAAACAATGGGCCACCTCCTTTTTTTGTGTCCCTATGCCAAAATAGTTTGGAGTTTGTGGTACAATATTTTTTATCAATCATAAAGATACATTCTCACTGAGAACAATTTTTGGGACTATTGGAAGACCAATAGATTCAAATAAAAGACCTTGAAGATATCTTGGGATTTTGGTTTGCGTTTCATCTATTGGTAATTTTGGTTGGAACGTAATAATAGGATTTTCAACGAGGAATTTAGACTAGAGAAAATAATCTAGGGTACTCTAATTAGGAAATTTTTAGAGATAGTGCAGGCTAAAACCCAAGAGGACTCTCAGATGGCAGAGGATGAAGCAAATATATGGATACAACTCAAGAAACAACTGCAATATGGGAACTAAGAAATGAAGGATAAAAATAGAAAGAGGGCTTTATAGACTCGGGATGAAGTCTATGGATTCAAAAGGAAAGGTTAAATGGAACACCTTTAGGGGTCATCCAAAAGGGACTAAAACTTCTAAAAGTTGGAGATTCAAAGGAATAGAGTTGTGCCGTATTTTGAGCCTTGCAAGAAAGGCGGGTTATCAACAGTAAATGTATAATTTGAGTTTTTTTTAATAAAATATTTACCTTTTTCTCAAAAATAAATGTTGATCAATCAAGCATGTAAACTCAGAATCTACTATATAATAACTCAAAGAGTGCTAATGACAAATTCTCAAAACTACTAAGAAATATTTATTGAATGAAGAGATCAAAACACTACATCACCTTCCATTGCTTACAGAGGTGACTCTTTCTCCTTCGCCATATCTCTTTTACATCAATACATCCATATATAGAATATAATGCGAATCTTCATATGGAGGTTTCTTGGCCCTCACTCTTCCTATGACTCTTCATATTCCTACTCTATTGACACATGTACATAGGAACAACTATGCACATTTACATTGCCAAAATATCATTGCACACTTGTGCATTACCTTGCATAAAGTAAATCCTAATCTAAGACACTTTTTCATAATCTATAGATGTACCCATGATGGTACATTGGCGTGGACCAAATAATGTAATATATTCCAACATATTGATGGAATTGGTACAATGAATGATGTCCCACCTAGGCAAAAATATTTGAATAAATTGAAGGAAACAAAGTTTGATGAATGCAAGTTGTTTTTAAAAAAGAAGAAAAAGGTAGATCTAGACTACTCAAGTATGAGGAGAACTTGGGGCAAGGGGTTGTTCCCCATAATCTACAAATTGAAAGCCAAAACTGCATATACCAGATGAAGATATAGATAAGCATTTTTGCAATGAAGCCAAACAACTCACGGAGAAATTTTATTTGGAAATGGTAAAGTTTTATGTTAGGAATTTTAAAAAATACACAAAAAAAGTTAAAATCCCAAGTCATTGAATTTATTCCCAACAACTTGGTTCCTGCCATTAGGGACTTGCTTTCAAAATCATCCCACCAACACAAAATAATTTCTCAGAAGATTACCTCTGCTTGGGAAGAATAGATCAAAGATTTGTTCAATGGAAAATTATAGGCCTAGATGGTGGACATGCAAATCCATAAAGAAGCTCAAGAAATAACAAAAGTATCTCAAGACAATGCAACTAACGAAGTTTCAGAATATGAATGAAGCTATCGAGAGTGTTGTAGACCTAGTAAAAAGGGAGATTAAACAACACATGGATCGTATCAAGAAGCTCATCTCAGATAGATTCTCCCATGGTCGACAAAATTGTAGCCAAATAAAAGGGCCCAAAAGACCACATGTCCCACAAAAATAATGAAAACAACATCAACCTCCACCATGAAAACATCCACAACAACAAAGGGCTCAACAAATTCCTAGGCAACAACATAATAACTAGCCACAACAAAGACAACAACATAGACAAAATAATTTAAACTACAATGGCCCCTCTTCATGAAGATGGAATAGGAAAAAGAGCTTTTAGAACTACAAATCCTCTGCACCGTGGTAATCACAACAGAATAATGGAGGCTATTTCAAAACTCTGGTTTCAAGAGGTAAAGATAGGATTCTATTTGATTTGCACATAAGTGGCAAGATCAGGGGTCATTATGACATCAAAATGGTGGTGGAAACAAAAATTAACATATTGGGTAGCTATTTTTAGCCCTTAGGACTATGGCCACCATGTTTTTTATAGGAGTCTTGTATGGGCTATTGATGGCAAGATCACTAACCTTGTCGTACATAATTTTTCTTCTCGTATGCTATCTAAGTATTTGAAGCTATCATATTGGTATTAAAATTCCTTCCTACCCTCATCTGATGTCTAAGGATTCCATTGTTAAAGAATTCTCTAATTTTTGTAGAAGAATTAATCTTAAGTGGTTTTTTAGACCTAGAGGTAGCCCCCCAAATCCCACGAAACCTATTTATCCCTTCCATGTTCCTAACCCAAGCTTCACTAATTCCAAATTTTATGGCCCTTAGAAGACATCATTCAGTTGGGAGAGAACTTTATTAAAAATAAGCTCAATATTGTCAACCATGTCCATCCTCAAGATTTTATCTCTCTTGCTAATGATAACTTCATCATCATTAGGCTTGCAAAAAAACCTGGGGGATTGTGTTTTATCTCGTGATTGGTATCTCTCAGAAGGTCTATAAAAAATATTAGACAAAAAATTTTATGCTTGTGTTTCTAATGTCCCTTGGTCAAACATATTTTTTCAAATTCAAGATTTGTTAGACATGGCCCTCCAAAAAAACATTATCTTAGATAACTATTTTAAGTTCATGTTATAGATCAAACCCTCTTCTACTCGTGTTTGTATTTTTTACTTACTCACTAAAATTCACAAGCCTCAACTCTCTGGGATACCTATCCGCTCTTACTGTGGTTTTATGTTGGAATTCGCTTCAAAATGGCTTCATCACATCTTTTTTCCCATTATTTTGGAACAAAATAATCACTTATTATATTCCATACCTTAATTAAGTATTTACGCATCTTTCCTTTCCTCAAGATGTAACTTTGTTTTCCTTTGATGTCGAGAGATTATATCCTAGCATCCCAACTATGAAAAGTCTGTTAGCTCTTCGATATTTTTTAAAAGATAAATTTAACCTAGCTAAAATGAACTTCATCATTCGGATTGCAGAATTAGTGTTAACACAACATTACCTTCAAGGGTAGAATCTATAAACATATCATAGGAACAGCCATGCGGAGTAACTTTGCAGTTGTTTATGCTTACCTATTTCTTTGCCATCTCGAGGAGCAAGTTTTTTTTAATGTTCTTGTGGATAATATTTTGTTCTACAAAAGATACATTGATGATGCCATTGGTGTTTGGCATGGCTTGAGGGAAAAACTTGACAAATTTTTGGTCGCTTATGAATCTTTCTATTAGAGCATTAAAATATCAACATTTATTTCAGATTTATAAGTGACTTTCTTGGATACTATTTTTTTAAAGGACCTGATTTTGTTCATATGGGGATTTTGTGTACAAATTTATTCTAGAAACCAATGAAATCCTATCAATACATTCCAAATTCTTCTCATAATCCTATCCACCAGTAGAATACCTTCATTTTAAGTGATATCAATAGGTTCTTAGTCAGAGAAAACTTGAGAGAGGGCGTTATTTCTATTAAAAATAAGTTTTTTAATAGATTTAGAGCTAGAGGGTATAATATTAATTTTTTGCTTTCACTATTTTAAAAAAATAAATTTGATGGAAGAACCTCTCTCCTAGCTAGAGTTATCAAAAGAGTTGCATGAATACAAGGCACCAAATCCAAACATGTTCCACTTATTTTGAAGATAGACAATTGTGATTCTGCTAGGAGTTTACACATGGGCAAAGATGTTATTTCTCCATGTTAAAAAAGTGGAGTAAGGATAGGCAACTTAAATATATTGCCTGAGCCATCATCTGCTGGAGGAATCACAAACCTCTTAGATCCTATATTTGGAAGAAAAAAATTTTGTGAGGGGACTTTTCTCCATATTGGTTCTCATTTTTTTCAGTGTGCCTTTGTAACAGGGTGGGTTTTTTTTGGGGGTTGAGCCTAGGAATATTTAATATGTATTTTTTAACATTTGGTCTATAAACCCATGGTTTGTATTTAATGTTTGGGAATTATTTTTTATCCCACATGCATTACTTTTTAGCTCCCCCCTAGAGTTAGGACTATAAAAGATGATATTACACCTCTCTAAGACTTGCACTCTACTGATGAGACCCAAAAGGTCAAAATGTGTTCAAATTTTTCTAGTTGTATGATTTCCTTTTTTAGAATAAAAATCATTTTTCATGGTTTTTGTTCCTTCATAACTCGTTCTTTATGTTCTATATTTAAAATTATTTTCCTTCTATTTATTTCTCTAAAAAACCCCATTAAAAACATCTTTTGCTATGGTTATTATGGTCTTCACATGCTACGTAACATGATCTAGTAAGCTAGAAAACCTCCACCACTAGTAGTATGCTCTTCAATTGCCATGTAACATGATCTGGTGAATCAAAAGCTAGCACACATTTTTTAATAGATTATTGCTATGCTATGTTTCCTTCCAAGTTAAATTTTAAACCCTCCTATGGCACACACTGCTCTTTCTCTCACTGATATTTCTAATTATGTTGCTGATTCATCCCCTATAGTCACCCTTATTCCCCTATTCAATTGTCCAAGAAACGTCAACGACAAGAGGAGATGCGATTATATATCATGGATTTGGGAGGGTGAATTTTTTACATAGATAAAATGATAAAATTTTGTAGGGGTTTGGCATATACAGATGTTTTCTTACAACACAGCCGAAATCCTTCATCACAAGACATAAGGACCTTCATTGACGAAATTGGCACAATGAATGATGTCCCACCTAAGATAGAATATTTGAATAAACTGGTGGAAATGAAGTTTGATGAATACAAGTTGTTTTTAAAAAAAGAAGAAAAAGGCAGATCTAGACTACTCAAGTATGAGGAGAACTTGGGGCAAGGGATTGTTCCCCATAGTCTATGAATTAAAAAGCTAAAACTGCATCTACTAGATGAAGATATAGACAAGCATTTTTGCGATGAAGCCAAACAACTCACGGATAAATTTTGTTTGGAAATGGTAAAGTTATATGTTGGGAATTTTAAAATAGAAAATTTAAATGTCCAAGTCAATGCATTTATTCCCAACAACTTGATTCCTGCCATTAGGGAATTGCTTTCAAAATCAATCCACCAACACAAAATAATTTCTTAGGAGATTGCCTCTTCTTGGGAAGCATAGGTCAAATATTTGTTAAATGGAAAATTACAGGCATGGACGATGGACATGTAAATCCATAAAGAAGCCCAAAAAAGAACTAAAGTAGATTGAGACAATGTAGCTAATGAAGTGCCAAAAGTTAATATGAATGAAGCTATCGAGAGTGTTTCAAACCTAGTAAAAAGGGAGATTAAACAACACATGGATGGGTGGAGGTTCAAGGTTCAAATATCGAGCCTCGTTGGACTGAACGCTTGTCCCTTTCCTGGTGCTTTCAGTGGTGTAGAAGGTTTAAAATGATCGTGTCATGGTGGTTATAGGTGCGGACTGCATGGAGATCTATGTGGCAGCTTTTGGGGCGGACAATGTAGAATACTATGGCGGCCATAAAAAATCGAAATAGCCTGCCTGAATTCATGGTGTCTACCGATTCCACCATGTAAGAAAAAACACATGGATCATCTCAAGAAGCTCCTCTCAAATAGATTCTCCTATGGTCAGCAAAATTGTAGCCAAAGAAGAGGGTCCAAAAGACCACATGTCCCACAACAATAGTGCCAACAACAAAAACATAGGCCTCTACCACAAAATCATCCACAATAGTAAAGGACTCAACAAAGGCCTAGGCAACAACACAAAAATGAGCCACAATAAAGACAACACACAAAAAAATTTAAACTACATTGACCCCTCTTCATAAAGATGGAAGAGGGGAAAGATATTTCAAAACAACACTTCAACTTCAGTATTGGTATGTCTCAGAAGGTCTATCACAACTCTCAGACCAAAATGTTTATGCCTGTGTTTCTAGTATCCCTTGGTCAGACATATTTTTCAACTTAAAGATTTGTTAAACATGTATTTCCACAAAAATATTATCTTAGATAACTATTGTAAGTTTATGCTATAGGTTAAACCCTCATCTGCTCGTGTTTGTGTTTTTTACTTACTCCCTAAAATTCACAAGCCTCAGCTCTCTAGGAGACGTATCTACTCTTACTGTGGTTTTATGATAGAATCCGCTTTGAAATGGCTTCATCATCTCCGTCTGCACATTATTTGGGAACAAAAGAATCACTTATTGGATTCCATATCCTTAATTAAGAATTTATGCATTTGTTCCTTTCCTCAAGATGGAAATTTATTTTCATTTGATATCGAGATCTTATATCATAGCATCCCAACTATGGAAGGTCTGTCAACTCTTCAATATTTTTTGAAAGATAAATTTAACCCAGATAAGACGAAATTTATCATCTAGCTTGTAGAAATAGTGTTAACACAACACTACCTAGAATTCAAGGGTAGAAATGCTAGAATACGCTTTGAAATGGCTTCATCACCTCCTTATGCATATTATTTTGGAACAAAAGAATCACTTATTGGATTCCATATCCTTAATTAATAATTTATGCATTTGTTCCTTTCCTTAAGATGTATCTTTGTTTTCATTTGATGTCGAGATCTTATATCCTAGCATCCCAACTATGGAAGGTCTGTCAACTCTTCAATATTTTTTGAAAGATAAATTTAACCTGGATAAGACAAAATTTATCATCTATCTTGTAGAACTAGTGTTAACACAACACTATATAGAATTCAAGGGTAGAATCTATAGACATATCAAAGGAAAAACCATGGGGAGTAACTTTGCAGTATTTTATGCTTGCTTGTTTCTTTGCCATCTCGAGGAGAAATTTTTTGTTAATGTTGTTATGAACAATATTTTGTTCTACAGAAGATACATTGATAATGTCATTGGTGTTTGACATGGATCGAGGAAAAAACTTGACAGTTTTTTGTTTGCTTATGTATATTTCTACCTGAACATTAAAATATCAGCATCTATTTCATATTCAGAAATAATTTTGTTGGATGCTATTTTTTTAAAGGACTTGATTTTGTTCATACAGGGATTTTGTGTACAAAGTTATTCTAGAAACCAATGAAACTCTATGAATATATTATAGCTTCTTCTCATCATCTTATCCACTAGTAGATGGCTTTCATTTTAAGTGAGCTCAATAGGTTCTTACTCAGAGAAATCTCAAGAGAGGGATTTATTTCTATTAAAAATAAGTTTTTTAATAGACTTAGATCTATAGGGTATGAGATTATTTTTTTGCTTTCGCTATTTGAAAAAGTTAAATTTTACGGAAGACCCTCCCTCCTAGCTAGAGTTATCAAAATAGCTACGTACAAACAAGGCACCAAAGCCAAACATGTTCCACTTATTTTGAAGTTAGAAAATTGTGATTTTTCTAGGAGTTTGCACTTGGGTAAATATGTTATTTCTCCCATGTTCAAAAAATGGAGTAAGGATTGGCAACTTAAACATATTGCCCAAGCCATCATAAGCTGGAGGAATCACAAGCCTATCACATCCTATTTTTTCAAGAACAAAATTTTGTAAGGGAACTTTTTGTCCATCTTGTTTCTCGCATTTTTTAATGCACTTTTATTAAAGGATGAGTTTTTTTAGGGGGGGTTGAGCCTGGGAATATTTATTATGTATTTTTTACCATTTGGTCTATAAACCTATTAATGTTTAGGAATAATTTTTTATCCCACATGCATTACTTTTTGGCTCCCTCCTAGATTTATTACTATAAAAAGAGGATATTGTACCTCTCCAAGACTTGCACTCTGTTGATGAGACCCAAAAGGTTGAAACGCATTCGAAGTTTTTTAGTTATATAATTCATTTTTTCGGAATAAAAATTCTTTTTCAGCATTTTTTTCTTCCTAACTTGTTCTTAATGTTCTATCTTTACAATTATTTTCCTTTTGTTTTTGTCTTTCTCTAAAAAATCCCATTAAAAAACATCTTGTTGTGGTTATTATGCTCTTCACTTACCATGTAACACAATCTGGTAAACCAAAAAACCTCCACCACTAGTAGTATACTTTTCACTTGCCGCATAACATGATCTAGTCAATCAAAAACTAGCACATATTTTTTAATAGAGTACTGCTACACCATGTTTCCTTCTAAGTTAAATTTTAAACCCTCCTATGGTGCACATTGCTATTTCCCTCATTGATATTTATAATTCTATTGGTGATTCATCCCCTATAGTCCCTAATAGTCGCCCTTATTCCCTTGTTCGATTATCCAAGAAACATAAACGATAAGGGGACACGCGACAACAAATTGTAGATTTGAAAGAGAAATTTTTTGACACAGATAAAATGATAGAATTATGTAGGGGTTTGGAAGATACAAATATTTTATTACAACACAACTGACATCCTTCCTGTTGAGCAAGGTGCAGAAACAGTATTGTCATTGTTGTCAACATAGACAGATAGATTAGTTGATGCAGTGGACAGGAGTTCAGAGGTCAGTCAGAGCATGTACAGTGAATTTCCAAAAAGATAGAAGTGGCCCAGATGCAAAGGATCAAAGAAAAAGACAAGTAAGAAAACTGTCGTGATATCGCGACATGTTTTCTATCGCGATTTCGTGACATATCGAAGGAGAGAAAAAATGCTGGCAAAACTGTCGCGATTTCATGACATATTGGAGGAGAGAGAAATGCTGAAAAAAATGTCACGATTTTGTGACATATCAGAGAAGAGAGAAAATGCTGGCAAAACTGTCGTGATTTCACAACATGTTCGGAGAGAAGGCGCAAGCAAGGAAAACTGTCGCAATTTTGTGACATGTTGGAAGAAAGAGAAAGAGCAAAAGAAACTGTCACGATTTCACGACATGATCGAAGAAAAGGCGCAAGCAAGGAAAACTATCACGATTTCGTGACATGTTGGAAGAGAAAGAGGAGAGAGAAAAATATGTGATTTCGTGACATGTTTCATTTTCGCGGTCCGAAGCGAAGAGGAAGGCAGAGAAAGAAAAAGTGTCACGATTTCGTGACATACTGCAAGGAAGATTGTACGAATGAAAAAGCGTCACGATTTCGTGACAAGTTGCAAGAAAGAGAGTCCGAAAGAAAAAGTGTCACGATTTCATGACAAGTTGCAGGAAAGAGAGTCCGAGAGAAAATGTGTCACGATTTCGTGACAATTTGCAAGAAGGATAGTATGGATGGAAAAGTGTCACAATTTTGTGACAGGTTCGAGAGAAAGAGCTCGTAGAGAAAAAGTGTCGCGATTTCATGATAGGTTCGAAGAGAAAGTGCCAAGGAGAAAAAGTGTCACGATTTCGTGACATGTCGGGTTTTTGTGACCCGAAGAGGAGATAGAGTGCAAGGCAGCGCATGTGTCGCGATTTCATGACGTGTTTTTGCGAGCGAAAGACAGAGAAAGGCGCAAGGCAACGCATGTGTCATGATTTCATGACATGTGTTTTCGCGGGTGAAAGACAGAGAAAGGCACAAGGCAGCGAATGTGTCACGATTTCATGACATGTCAGGTTTTCGCTGGTGCTTGTAGAGAAGAGTGTATGGAAGTGAAAGATGTCACGATTTTGCAACATGTCTTGTTTTCGCTAGTGCAAGCAGAAAAGAGTGCAAGGAAGCGAAAGATGTGATTTCGCGACATGTCTTGTTTTCGCTAGTGCAAGCAGAAAAGAGTGCAAGGAAATGAAAGATGTTGCGATTTTGTGACATGTCTTGTTTTTGCTAGTGCAAGCAGAAAAGAGTGCAAGGAAGCGAAAGATGTCGCGATTTCATGACATGTCTTGTTTTTGCTAATGTAAGCAGAGAAGAGTGCAAGGAAGTGAAAGTGTCACGATTTCATGACATGTCTTGTTTTTGCTGGCAAGAGACAGAGAAGAGCTCAAGGCAGCAAAAGTGTCACGATATTGCGACATGTTGTGTTTTCACTGGTTTAAGTCGAAAAGAGTAGCAAGGAGGTGAAAGTGTCACGATATCGTGACATGTCATGTTTTCATGGGTAGAATGCGAGAAGAGTACAAAGAGACATAAGTGTCATGATTTCACGACAGACCACAACAGCACAATTATGGACAGTTAACTAAATTAGAATGACAGTTAAAGGGGTAGTTGTAGAGGAAAATCATGCAACCAAAATAAGAAGAGTCAACTGGAGTTAGAGTGACAGTTACAGGGGTAGTTATAGATAGAAATCATGCAAGCTAAAATAAGCACAGTGCATGAAATGTAGAACGGTAGTTACAGGGCCATAAAGCAGTGTAACCGTCAAGCGATAGTTATACTAAAAGTTCAAATCAAGAGACAAAACTATTAATAGGTTGCATGCAAAAATACTATGCCAAAAAGGAGTTACTTGTAGAAGTGTCTATTAATAGGGTGCATGCAGGATTATGGAAGTGACAAAAGAACAGAAGTTTCAAGTTGAAAATATTGTTATAAAAGGGCAGTTGCCTGGAGAATGAGGTTGCTGTTGAATGTGTGAAAGTGCTACCAAAATAGGGTTAGAAGAGTGCTGTAAGAGAGTGAGAAGAAAACTAGTAAGTGTTTACTATGTTTTGATAAATTTCAAACCAGTCAGGGTCTTGAAAAAGTGAAGGCATCTTTTATGTCATTGATATAGCTTTCAAAACTATGATCCAAGTTGGTGCTTGGATAGGGGTTGGTGCAGATAAACCAAGGGTTGGTGCTCATTCCAGTGGGTGCTGGTAAATAGATTATAAAATTGGTGTTTTGCAAAGGCTAGATTTGGACCGTAGTCCAAGCAGTCATTCTTAAGGAGTAGCCAAATTGGTGAACCTCGTTATATTGTGTGTTGTGGTGTGCTCTCTTGTGATAATTCCTTTATCTATTTTTTAGTTCTCTTTGCTTCAGCTTTAAGAATTGTAGATTTGAATTTAAATAGCTACACTGATTCACCCCCCCTCTCAGTGTCATTGTGAGAATATCAATTGGTATTAGAGCAAGGTTCCTGAACAAGATTAATCAGTTAAGGTGATCTAGGAAATAACACAATGGCAGGTGGTGACAGATTCTCATCAAATAAAGCTCCATTGTTTGACGAAACTAATTATTCATTTTGGAAAATCAGGATGCAGACATATCTTTGTGCTCTAGGATATGACATCTGGGAGTCAGTAGAAAGTGGATACACAATACCCGCCATACCTCCAACCGATGCTGTCGATAAGAAACCATTTGAGAATAACTCTAAAGCACAAAATGCTATAATGTGCGGTTTAGTGGACAATGAACTAATAAGGATCATGAGCTATAAAACTACAAAAGACATGTGGGACAAACTGAAGAGCATTCATGAAGGAGACGACAAGATCAAGGAAGCCAAGCTACAAACACATTGAGCTCAGTTCGAAGCATTAAGAATGAATGACGATGAGAACATAGAGGCCTATATGGTGAGAGTCAATGGAATCATTACTACTATTAGAGGACTCGACTAGGAAATGGAAGATGCGGTCATCATGAAAAAGGTACTAAGAACTCTTCACAAAATATTTAATTCTAAAGTTTTTGCTATAGAAGAAGCTAAAGATCTCAATACTTTTAGCATGGATGAGATGCATGGTTCTTTGACTGCATACAAAATGAGAATAGGACAAGCTAAGCCCACAGATAGAGAAGCTACTTTTAAAGCACACAAAAATATAAAAACTAAACAAGAGTCTGAGGATGAAGAGACATCGGATGAAATGGAAGCTAACTTTGTTCGAAAACTTACAAAGAGAAAAGGAAAATACAGAGGAAAGTTACCGTTTAAGTGCTTCAATTATGGAGGCATCAGGCACTTTGCAGCTAAATTTCCAATGAATGAGAAAACCAAAAATGATGAAGGGTCACACCAAGAAAAAGGTGACTGGAAGAAGAAACCAAATTTTAGAAAGAAAAACTTCAAGAAAAAAAGTTTCATATCCAAGAATTTCAGCTCTTTTGAAGAAAGCTCAGGTGAGGATTTTGAAGAAGAAACAGGTGAAGCTCTGTTCATGGCATTTGAAGAAGAAAAAATAGAAGAAAAATAGGAAGGTGATAAAGACCTTAAGGATGAGGCTGAAGTATATCTAGAAGGAGAGTTGGTTGCTGCACTTAAAGAGTTGAGGATGCAAATGACATAATAAACAGTTTGAAAGTACAGACAGAAGAATTTAAGAGAATATCTGAAGAACTTGAAGTATAATTAACCATGAAAATAGATGAGTGCAGCAAACTAGAAGAAGAGATTGTTTTTTTAAGAATGCGACTAGAAGAAAAGAATAAAAAATTGAGTTGTTATCACAAACTTGAAGGAAGTTCTGCAAAGCTTGAAAAGATTATAAATAGTTAGAGGACTACAGGCATCAAATTTGGCTTGGGCTTTGTCGAAGGAGAATCGTCAAGTGGATCAAATGCCATAACCGTAGAACCAGTAAAGAAAGAATATAAGATCAAGGTTGACCAAAGAAAAATGAATCATGCAAAAGAAAGCAATAATGCCAGGCACAAGAAGAGTGCTGATAATGAGGGATTCACAAAAGTCACACATCAAAGGAGAAGAAAATTTGTGGCTCCTACTACAAAATGGCAAAGACCAACTCCCAGGTTCAATAATTCCTTTTCTGGTTATTTTTTTAAATGCAATGCTTACGGTCATAAGATTTCAAACTACATTTATAATATAGGACAAAGAAATTTCACTAGCAAAAATGTCTTTTCACCTTTGATGGATTATACAGTAGAATGCTATAACTATCATAACTTTGGACACATTGCAAGAAACTGTAGAAGCACATATGCAGCAAATAAATATCAGGGAAGAAGATCTCAACCAAACAGTTTAAGGCAAAACAAAAAATTCTCAGAAAAAAATGCACAGGCTACTGACAAAGAAAAGTCTAAACAAGTGACCAAAACTGTAGTCAAACCAAAATGGAAAGAAAAGGAGAGAGCCAAAGAAGAAAAGGAATCCTTGATTGTACAGACATCATTCAAAGCACAGAACAAATTTGCACCATGGATATTGGATAGTGGATGCTCCAGTCACATGACAGGCGATAAACAAAAGTTTGAAAAGTTACAGAACTATGAAGGTGGCTCAGTTAAATTTGGAAATAATGATGGAGCCAAGATAGTTGGTAAAGGATCAGTCAAGATAAGTGATGAAAAAATCAATTCCAAAGAAGTCCTATTTTTGAAGCACAACCTATTGAGCGTAAGCCAAATCTGTGATAGAGGTCATGAAGTCATTTTTAAGAAGCAGGGCTGTGAAGTCAGAAAAGCACATAGTGGGAAGTTGATAGCTACTGGATCAAGGACTTCTAAAAACCTGTATACTCTCTCAAAGACTTCAGAAGGAGCATGTTTGATTGGACAGGTAGATGAAAATTGGTTATGGCACAAGAGGCTCGGTCATATTAGCTTTGACAATCTGGCAAAAATAAGTTCTAAAAGGGCAATAAGAGATATACCCACCATTGGCAAACCATTAAATAGCATCTGTGCTTCATGCCAAAAAGGGAAGCAAACTAGATCCACATTTAAATCAAAGGAATACTTTACCAGCAAAACTTTAGAGCTAATACATATTGATTTATGTGGACCCATGAGAACACAAAGCATAAATTGTGACAAATACTTTATGCTGTGCATAGATGATTATTCCAGGATGACATGGGTACTATTTTTAAAGCTTAAATCAGATGCCTTTGAAATGTTCAAGAATTTCAAAAACCTGGTTGAGAATCAAACAGGAAAAATAATTAAATGCTTAAGATCAGATAGATGAGGAGAGTTTATCTCAGAGGAGTTTACAAAGTACTATAAAAAATATGGGATCAGAAGACAATTTTCAGCAGCAAGGACACCTCAACATAATGGTGTTGTTGAAAGAAAGAACAGGATGGTGCAGGAAATGGCATGGACAATGTTGACAGAGAAAAAAATAGCAAACAAATTCTAGAAAGAGGCAGTTCATACTATTGTTTACATCCAAAACAGGTGCATGTTGAGGACACATGAAAGCAAAACTCCTTATGAGCTATGGTTCGGCAAAAAGGCAACAACAAGATACTTCAAAGTCTTTGGCAACAAGTGCTACATCAAAAGAACTAAAGATAATCTTGGTAAGTTTGAAGATAGAGCTGATGAAGGAATTTTTCTTGGCTATTCGACAAAAAGCAAAGCCTACACATGCTATAACAAAAGGCTAAAAAAAATTGTGGAGAGTGCTGATGTGAAGGTTGATGAAGGTAGGGAACGAGAAATTAACAATGAAGAAAAATACCCTATTTATGAAGAAGTTATAGAAGCAGATGAAGAAAAGGGAACATAAGAGAATAAGGAGATTGACTCAGAAGTAGAAGAAAACAGGAAATTTAAAACAGGCAGCTGGCAGAAAAATCATCCTAGAGAGCAAATTATTGGGGACCCCACAGTTGGTATTCAGACAAGGAGAACCAGTAGTAAGGAACTACTCTCTATTATCCAGCATTGAACCCAAAAATGTTGCTGAAGCAAGAACAGATGAAAGTTGGATGAAGGCAATATACGAAGAACTAGATCAGATTGAGAAAAACAAAACCTAGGAGTTAGTACCACAACCAGCAAATAAAAATATAATCGGTACTAAATGGATTTTTTGAAACAAATTAAATGAAGACGGACAGGTTGTCAGAAATAAGGCAAGATTGGTCTGTAAAGGCTATGCTCAAGTTGAAGGTATTTATTTTGAGGAAACCTTTGCACCAGTGGCTAGACTCAAGGCAATCAGAATGTTCTTGGCTTTAGCTGTACACAAGAATTTCAAATTTTATGAGATGGACATGAAATCAACATTTCTAAATGGCAAACTTGAAGAAGAAGTTTATATTGAGTATCCAGATGGTTTCCAACTCGGTGATAATCCAAAATTTGTTTACAAGTTAAAGAAAGCTTTGTATGGTCTGAAATAGGCACCCAGAGCATGGTATGCAAGGCTGGATAACTATCTTATTCAACAGGGGTTCAAGAAAGGTATGGTGGACAACAATTTATATGTCAAAACAAAGAATGGCCATCTTATTGTACTTGTTGTTTATGTAGATGATATCATATTTGGTAGCAGCATGGATGAGTCATGTAGAGACAACAAATAAAATGCAAAAAAAATTTGAAATGTCTATGATTGGTGAACTTTCATATTTCCTCGGACTGCAAGTTAACCAAAATGAAAAGGGCATTTTTATTTCTCAAGTTAAATATGTGAAAGAAATGATGAAAAATTTCACAATGGAGGATTGTAAACCTGTTAGAACTCCCATGACAACAGGTTGCAAGTTGAGCAAAAATGACAAAACTCCAGATGTAGATAAACCATGTACAGATCTATGATTGGAAGCTTATTGTATTTGACAACTACCAGACCAGATATCTTACAGGCAGTATGCATGGTAGCAAGATTTCAGGCTAGTCCCAAAGAGACTCATGTGATAGTTGTGAAGAGGATTTTTAGGTACCTCAAGGGTACTATGGAGTATGGGTTATGGTACCCAAAAGGTAAGGACTTCACTCTTATTGCATATTTTGATGCAGATTGGGCAGGATGTATAGATGATAGAAAGAGTACCAGTGGAGGTGCATTCTATCTTGGAGACAGGTTGGTAGCATGGCATAGCAAGAAACAAGAATCAGTCTCTCTATCCATAGTAGAGGCAGAATACATTGCAGCAACAACATGTTGTACACAAATTTTATGGATGAGACAAACCTTGAAAGATCTTGGTATTAACTTCAAAGAGCCAATTTCAGTTAAATGTGATAATACCAGTGCTATTAATATATCAAAGAATCTAGTTATGCATTCTCGAACCAAACATATTGCAATCCGGTATCACTTTTTGAAGGATAAAGTTACGAAAGGAGAAGTTAAATTGGATTTTGTTCCAACTACAGAGCAAGTAGCAGACATCTTCACAAAACCGTTGCCCAAAGAAGTTTTTGAGTACCTTCGAAGTAAGTTGGGAGTGGTCACATTTCCCAAAAATTGACTAGAAATCGGGACCACATTCTCAAGGGGAGCACCTATGCCTATGTTTATAGTTTTGCTCATATTCATGATTTTTGCTAACTATAACAATGTGTGTCTGAGAATGTTGTGCATAGACTTAGGGGGAGTCTGCAGCAACCCTTTGGTATTATTGTCAAAGGGGGAGAAGAATTATAAGAAATTGCACGTGTTGCCAAAAATTCCAAAGGGGGAGATTGTTGAGCAAGGTGTAGAAACAGTATTGTCATTGTTGTCAACATAAACAAATAGATCAGTTGATGCAGTGGACAGGAGTTCAGAGGTCAGTCAGAGCATGTATAGTGAATTTCCAAAAATACAGAAGTGGCCCAGGTGCAAAGGATCAAAGAAAAAGACAAGTAAGAAAACTGTCGTGATATCGCGACATATTTTCTGTCATGATTTCGTGACATATCGAAGGAGAGAGAAAATGCTGGCAAAACTGTCGTGATTTCATGACATATTGGAGGAGAGAGAAAATGCTGATAAAAATATCATGATTTCGTGACATATCAGAGGAGAGAGAAAATTCTGGCAAAACTGTCGTGATTTCATGACATGTTCGGAGAGAAGGCGCAAGCAAGGAAAACTGTCATGATTTCGTGACATGTTGGAAGAGAAAGAGGAGAGAGAAAAATATGTCGTGATTTTGTGACATGTTTCATTTTCATGGTCCGAAGCGAAGAGGAAGGCAGAGAAAGAAAAAGTGTCACGATTTCATGACATACTACAAGGAAGATTGTACGAACAAAAAGCGTCGCGATTTCGCGACAATTTGCAGGAAAGAGAGTTTGAAAGAAAAAGTGTCACGATTTCATGACAAGTTGCAGGAAAGAGAGTCTGAGAGAAAATGTGTCACGATTTCGCGACAATTTGCAAGAAAGATAGTATGGACGAAAAAGTATTGCGATTTCGTGACAGGTTCGAGAGAAAGAGCTCGCAGAGAAAAAGTGTCATGATTTTGCGACAGGTTCAAAGAGAAAGCACCAAGGAGAAAAAGTGTCATGATTTCATGACATGTCGGGTTTTCATGACCCGAAGAGGAGATAGAGTGCAAGGCAGCGCATGTGTCACGATTTCATGACATGTTGTGTTTTTGTGGGTGAAATACAGAGAAAGGCACAAGGTAGTGCATGTGTCACGATTTCGTGACATGTGTTTTCACAGGCGAAAGACAGAGAAAGGCATAAGGCAGCGAATGTGTCATGATTTCGCGACATGTCAGGTTTTCTTTGGTGCTTGTAGAGAAGAGTGTACGAAAGCGAAAGATGTCGCGATTTCATGACATGTCTTGTTTTCGCTAGTGCAAGAAAAAAAGAGTGCAAGGAAGTGAAATATGTTGCGATTTCATGACATGTCTTGTTTTCGCTAGTGCAAGCAGAAAAGAGTGCAAGGAAGCGAAAGATGTTGTGATTTCGCAACATGTCTTGTTTTCGCTAGTGCAAGCAAAAAAGAGTTCAAGGAAGCGAAAGATGTCATGATTTCGTGACATGTATTGTTTTCGCTAGTGCAAGCAAAGAAGAGTGCAAGGAAGCGAAAGTGTCACGATTTTGCGACATGTCTTGTTTTCGTTGGCAAGAGACAGAGAAGAGCTCAAGGCAGTAAAAGTATCGCGATATCGTGACATGTGTTTTCGCTAGTTGAAGCCGAGAAGAGTAGTAAGGAGGCGAAAGTGTCACAATATCACGACATGTCATGTTTTCATGGGCAGAAGGCGAGAAGAGTACAAAGAGACAGAAGTGTCATGATTTCATGATAGGTCACAACAGCACGATTACGGATAGTTAACTAAAGTAGAACGACAGTTAAAGGGGCAGTTGTAGAGGAAAATCATGCAGCCAAAATAAGAAGAGTCAACTAGAGTTAGAGTGACAGTTACAGGGGCAGTTATAGATAGAAATCATGCAAGCTAAAATAAGCACAGTGCATGAAAAATAGAACGACAGTTACAAGGCTGTAAAACAGTGTAACCATCAAGTGGTAGTTATACTGAAAGTTCGAATCAAGAGATAAAAATATTAATAGGTTGCATGTAGAAATACTGTGCCAAAAAGGAGTTACTTGTAGAAGTGTCTATTAATAAGGTGCATGCAGGATTATGGAAGTGATAGAAGAACATAAGTTTCAAGTTGAAAATATTGTTATAAAAGGATAGTTGCCTGGAGAATGAGGTTGCTGCTGAATGTGTGAAAGTGCTACCGAAAGAGGGTTAGAAGAGTGTTGTAAGAGAGCGACAAGCAGAGTAGTAAGTGTTTATTGTGTTTTGATAAATTGCAGACCAGTCAGGGTCTTGAAAAAGTGAAGGCATTTTTATGTCATTGATATAGCTTTCAAAACTATGATTCAAGTTGGTGCTTGGATAGGGGTTGGTGCTCCTTTTTGTTGGTGTAGATAAACCAGGGGTTGGTGCTCCTTCCAGTGGGTGCTGGTAAACAGATTGTAAAATTGGTGTTTTGCAAAGGCTAGATTTGGACCGTAGTCCAAGCAGTCATTCTTGAGAAGTAGCCAAATTGGTGAACTTCGTTACATTGTGTGTTGTGGTGTGCTCTCTTGTGATAATTGCTTTATCTATTTTTTAGTTCTCTTTGCTTCAGCTTTAAGAGTTGTAGATTTGAATTTAAATAGCTACACTGATTCACCGCCCCTCTCAGTGTCATTGTGAGAATATCACTTCCTCACAAGACATGAGGATATTCATTGATGGAATTGGCGTAATGAGTGATGTCCCACCTAGGCTAGAATATTTGAATAAAATGGTGGAAATAAATTTTGATGAATACAAGTTGTTTTTTAAAAAAGGAGAAAAATGTAGATCTAGACTACTCAAGTATGAGGAGAACTTGGGACAAGGGGTTGTTACCCATAGTCTATGAATTGAAAAGCCAAAATTACATCTACTAGATGAAGATGTCGATAAGCATTTTTGCGATGAAGCTGAACTACTCACGGAGAAATTTTATCTAGAAATGACAAAGTTATATGTTGGGAATTTTAAAAAATACACAGAAAAGTTAAATACTCAAGTCAATGAATTTACTCCTAACGACTTGGTTCCTACCATTAGGGACTTGCTTTCAAAATCAATCCACCAACACAAAATAATCTCTTAGGGTATTACCTTTGATTGGGAAGCATAGGTCAAATATTTGTTCAATGCCAAATTATAGGCACGGGTGGTGGACATGCGAATTAGTAAAGAAGCTCAAAAAAGAGCTAAATTAACTCGAGATAATGCAAATAATGAAGTTCTGGGAGTTAATATGAATGAAGCTATCGAGAGTGTTGCAAAACTAGTAAAAAGGGAGATTAAAAAACACATGGATCATATCTAGAAGCTCCTCTCAAATAGATTCTCCATGGTTGATAAAATTGTAGCCAAAGTAGAGGATCCAAAAGACCACATGTACAACAAAAACAGTGTCAAAAAAAACATAGGCCTCTACTATGAAAACATCCACAACAACAAAGGGCTAAATAAATACCTAGGTAACCACACATAAAATAGCCACAACAAAGACAACAACATACATAGAAGAATTTAAACTACATTAGCCTCTCTTCACAAATATGGAAGAGGGGGAAGATCTTTCAAAACCATACTTCCTCTACACCATGACAGTCACCTTAGGAAAATGGATGCTATTTCCAAAACTCTAGTTTTAAGAGGCAAAGATAGGATTTTGTCTGATTTGCACAAAAGCGACAAGATCAGAGGTCATTCCAACATCAAAAATGCATTTGGGACCGAAATTAACATATTGGATAGTTATTTTTATCCCTCAAGACTATGGCCACCATGTTTTTTAATGGATTTCTATTTGGGCAGTTGATGGAAATATCACTAACCTTGTATAAATTTTTTCTTCTTGTGTGTTATCTAAGTATGAAATTGAAGCTCTCAGCTTGGGAGTAAAATTCCTTCCTAACCCTACCCCAATGTCTAAGGAGTCCATTGTTAAGGAATTATTTGCATTTTGTAGATAAATTAGACTTGAGTGGTCTTTGGACCTAGAGGCGGTTCCCCAAATCCTACCAAACCTATTGATCCCTTCCTTGTTCCTAACCCAAGCTTCACTCCTTCCAAATTTTATAGGCCCCTAGAAGACATCACTCAATTGGGAGAGAACTTTCTTAAAAATAATCTCAATGTTGTCAACCTTGTCTGCCCTTGAGTTTTCCCCTCCCATATTTGGTCTACCATCCACTCTCTTGCTAATGACAACTCCATCATCATTAGGACTGCAGACAAAAACGTGGGTGTTTGTGTTTTATCTCATAATTGGTATGTCTCGGAATGTTTATCATAAATTTTAGACCAAAATGTTTATGCCTGTGTTTCTAATATCCCTTGATCAAACATATTTTTTCAACTTTAATATTTTTTAAACATGGCCCTCCACAAAAACATTATCTCAAATAACCATTGTAAGTTCATGCTATAGGTCAAAATCTCTTCTGCTTGTGTTTGTGTTTTTTTCTTCCTAAAATTCACAAGTCTCAGCTCTTTGGGAGACCTATCTGCTCTTACTATGGTTTTATGTTGGAACACACATCAAAATGGCTTCATCACCTCTTTTTACCGATTATTTTGGAATAAAACAGTCACTTATTGGATTCTATATCCTTAATTAAGGATTTATACATATGTTCCTTTCCTCAATATGTAGCTTTGTTTTCCTTTGATATCGAGAGCTTATATCCTAGCATCCCAAATGTGAAAGGTTTATCAACTCTTCGATATTTTTTAAAAGATAAATTTAATCCAAATAAGATAAAATTCATCATCTAGCTTGAATAACTAGTGTTAACACAACACGACATGGAATTCAAGGGTAGAATCTATATATAGATCAAAGGAACAACCATGGGGAGTAAATTTGCAGTAGTTTATGCTTGCCTATTTTTTTGCCATATCGAGGAGCAATTTTTTGTTAATTTTGTTGTGGATAATATTTTTTCTACAAAATATACACTGATGATGCCATTGGTGTTTGACATGGCTCAAGGGAAAAACTTAACTTTTTGGCCTTTTATGGATCTTTCTACTCGAGCATTAAAATATCAACATATATTTTAGATTTAGAAGTGATTTTGCTGTATAATTTTTTTTAAAGGACATAATTTTGCTCATATAGAGATTTTGTGTACAAATTTGTTCCAAAAAATACGTATCAATACATTCCAGTTTCTTCTCATCATCTTGTCCACCAACATAAGGCCTTCATTTTAAGTGAGCTCAAAAGGTTCCTAGTTAGAGAAAGCTTGAGAGAGGGCTTTATTTCTATTAAAAACAAGTTTTTTAATAGACTTAGAGTTAGAGGGTATAAGATTAATTTTTGCTTTTGCTATTTTAAAAATTTAAACTTGATGGAAGACCCTCTCTCCTAGATAGAGTTATCAAAATAACTGCATGCAGACAAGGCACCAAAGCCAAATATATTCCACTTATTTTGAAGTTAGACAATTGTAATTTTTTTAGGAGTTTGCACTTGGGCAAAGATGTTATTTCTCCCATGTTCGAAAAGTGGAGTAAGAATAGACAACTTGAACATATTTCCCGAGCCATCATCTGTTGGAGGAATCACAAACCTCTCAGATCCTATCTTTTCTTGAACAAAAGTTTGTAAGGGGACTTTTTCTCCATATTTTTTCTCACATTTTTTAATGTGCCTTTGTAACAAGGTGGGTTTTTTTTGGGGGGATTGAGCTTGAGAATATTTGATATGTATTTTTTACCATTTGGTCTATAAACCTATGATTTGTATTTAATGTTTGGAAATAATTTTATCCCACATGAATTACATTTTTGATCCCCCTAGAGTTAGGACTATAAAAAGAGGATACTGTACCTCTCTAAGACTTGTACTCTGTTGATGAGACCCAAAAGGTCAAAACACGTTTGGAGTTTTTTAGTTGTATAATTCATTTTTTCAAAATAAAAATTCTTTTTCAAAATTTGTGTACCTTCCTAACTCGTTCTCTATGTTCTATATTTATAATTATTTTCCGTATGTTTCTATCTTTCTCTAAAAAACCCCATTAGAAAACATATTACTGTGTTTATTATGCTCTTCACTTGCCACGTAAAGCAATCTAGTGAACCAAAAAATCTCCAGCACTAGTAGTATGCTCTTCACTTATTGTGTAACACGATTCGGTGAATCAGAAACTAGCACATGTTTTTTAATAGAGTACTGGTATGCCATGTTTCCTTCTAAGTTAAATTTTAAACCCTCCTATGGTGCACTTTGCTCTTTCTCTCACTGATATTTCTAATTATGTTGCTAATTCATCCCCTATAGTCCCTAATTTTCCCCCTTGTTTCCCTGTTCGATTGTCCAAGAAATATCAATGGCGAGAGGATATGCAACAATAGATCATGGATTTGGGAGAGCAAATTTTTGACATAGATAAAATGATAGAATTTTGTAGGGTTTGGAAGATATAGATATTTTCTTACAACACAACTAACATCCTTCCTCACAAGACTTGATAATCTTCATTGATGGAATTGGCATAATGAATGATGTCCCAACTAGGCCATAATATTTGAATAAACTAGTGGAAACAAAGTTTGATGAATACAAGTTATTTTTTAAAAAGAAGAAAAAGGAAGATCTAGACTACTCAAGTATGAGGAGAACATGGGGTAAGGGGTTGTTCCTCATATTATATGAGTTGAAAAGCCAAAACTGCATCTACCAGACGAATATATAAACAAGCATTTTTTCGATGAAGCCAAACAACTCACAGAGAAATTTTGTCTTGAAATGACAAAGTTGTATGTTGGGAAATTTAAAAAATACATAGAAAAATTAAATGCCCAAGTCAATGAATTTATTCCCAATAATTTATTTCCTGCCATTAGGGAATTGCTTTCAAAATCAGTCTACCAACACAAAATAATTTCTTAGGATGTTGCCTTTGCTTGGGAAGCACAAGTCAAAGATTTATTCCATGGCAAATTATAGACATGGACGATGGACATGCAAATTCATAAAGAAGCTAAAGAAAGAGCTAAAGTAGCTCGAGATAATGTAGCTAAAAATGTTCCAAAATTTAATAAGAATGAAGCTACTGAGAGTGTTGTAGACCTAGTAAAAAGAGAGATTAAAAAACACATGGATCATCTCGAGAAGATCCTCTCAAAAATATTCTTCCATGGTCAGTAAAATCGTAGCCAAATTAGAGGCCCCAAAAGACCACATGTCCCACATAAATGACAACAACAAAAAATAAGCCTCCACCACAAAAAAATCCACAACAATAAAGGGCTTAACAAAGGATTATGCAACAACACAGAAACTAGCCACAACAAAGACAACAACATACATGAAATAATTTGAACTACAATGGCCCCTCTTCATGAAGATAGAAGAGGGGGAAGAGCTTTTAGAACCACACTTTATCTATGCCATGGCAGTCACCTCAAGACAATGGAGGCTATTTCCAAAACTCTGGTTTCAAGAGGTAAAGATATAATTCTATCCAATTTGCATAGAAGCGATAATATTAGGGGTCATTCCAATGTCGAAATGACAACAAAACCCAAAATTAACATCTTGGGAAGCTATTATAGCACTTAGGACTATGGCCACCGTGTTTTTTATAGGAGTATTTTTTGGGTAGTTGATGGCAAGATCACTAACCTTATTGTACATAATTTTTCTTCTCATGTACTATCTAAGTATGAAATTGAAGCTCTCAGCTTGGGATTAAAATTTCTTACTACCCCTCCCCTGATGTCTAAGGATTCCATTGTTAAGAAATTATCTACTTTTTGTAGGAAATTTAGACTTGAGTGGTTTTTTGGACCTAAAGGCAGCCCCCCAAACCCCACCAAATCTATTGATATCTTCCGTGTTCCTAACCTAGGCTTCACTCTTTCAAAATTTTATAGGCCCCTAGAAGACATCATTCAATTAGGAGAGAACTTTCTTTAAAATAAGCTCAATGTTATCAACCCTATCCACCCTTGAGATTTCCCCTCCCTTATTTGGTCTACCATTTGCTCTCTTGCTAATAAAAATTCCATCATCATTAGACCTATAGATAAAAACCTAGGTGTTTGTGTTTTATCTTGTGATTGGTATGTCTTGGAAGATTTATCATCTTAGACCAAAATTTTTATGCCTATGTTTCTAATGTCCCTTGGTCAGACATCGTTTTTCAACTTTAGGATTTGTTAAACACGACCCTCCACAAAAATATTGTCTCTAAAAACCATTGTAAGTTCATGCTATAGGTTAAACCCTCTTCTGCTCGTGTTTGTGTTTTTACTTCCTAAAATTCACAAGCCTCAACTCTCTCGGAGACCTATTTGCTCTTACAGTGGTTTTATGCTAGAACTCGCTTCGAAATGGCTTCATCACCTCCTTTTGCCCATTTTTTTGGAACAAAATAATTACTTATTGGATTCCATATCCTTAATTAAATATTTATGCATTTGTTCCTTTCCTCAAGATGTAATTTTGTTTTCATTTGATGTCGAGATCCTATATCCTAGCATCCCAACTACAAAAGGTTTGTTAGCTCTTTGATGTTTTTTGAAAGATAAATTTAATCCAACTAAGATGAAATTCATCATTTGACTTGTAGAACTAGTATTAAAACAACACTACGTACAATTCAAGGGTAGAATCTATATACAGATCAAAGGAACAACCATGGGGAGCAACTTTGCAGTAGTTTATGCTTGCTTGTTTCTTTGCCATCTCAAGGAGCAAGTTTTTGTTAATGTTATTATGGATAATATTTTGTTATACAAAAGATAAATTGATGATGCCATTGGTGTTTGTCATGGATCAAGGGAAAAACTTGAATTTTTTTTTATTCTTATGGATATTTCTACCCAAGCATTAAAATATCAACATCTATATCAGATTCAAAAGTGACTTTACTGGATACTGCTTTTTTAAAGGACCTGATTTTGTTCATACAAGGATTCTGTTTACAAAGTTGTTCCAGAAACCAATGAATGCCTATCAATACATTCTAGCTTCTTCTTATTATCTTGTCCACCAGTAGAAGGCCTTCATTTTAAGTGATCTCAATAGGTTCTTAGTCAGAGAAAGCTCGAGAGAGGGATTTATTTATGTTAAAAATAAGTTTTTTAATAGACTTAGAGCTAGAGGGTATAAGATTAATTTTTTGCTTTTGATATTTGAAAAAGTTAAATTTGATAGAAGACCCTCTCTCCTAGCTAGAGTTCTCAAAAGAGCTGCATGCAGACAAGGCACCAAAGCCAAACATGTTCCACTTATTTTGAAGTTAGAAAATTGTGATTTTGCTAGGAGTTTACACTTGGACAAAGATGTTATTTCTCCTATGTTTGAAAAGTGGATTAAGGATAGGTAAATTTAAAATATTGCATGAGCCATCATCTACTGGAGGAATGACAAACCTCTCAGATCCTATATTTGCAAGAACAAAATTTTGTAAGGGGACTTTTTCTCCATCTTTTTTCTCATTTTTTTTAATGTGCCTTTGTAACAGGGTGGGTTTTTTTGGGGTCTTGAGCCTAGGAATATTTACTATGTATTTTTTACCATTTGGTCTATAAACCAACAAATTGTATTTAATGTTTGGGAATAAGTTTTTATCCCACATGCATTAATTTTTGTCTCCCCTAGAGTTAGGACTATAAAAAGAGGATATTGTACCTGTCTAAGACTCGTACTCCGCTGATGATACCCGAAAGGTCGAAACATGTTCAAATTTTTTTAGTTGTATTATTCCTTTTTCAAAATAATTTTTTTACCAACGTTTTTGTTCCTTCCTAACTTGTTCTTTATGTTCTATCTTTAAAATTGTTTTCCTTTTGTTTCTTTCTCTAAAAAAACCCATTAAAAAACATCTTGATGTGGTTATTATACTTTTCACTTACCGTGTAACATGATCTGGTGAACCACAAAGTCTCTAGCACTAGTAGTATGCTCTTCACTTGTAGCGTAACGTGATCTGGTGAATTAGAAACTAGCACATACTTTTTTTAATAGAGTACTGCTACACCATGTTTCCTTCTAAGTTAAATCCAATAATTTATTTGAAAATATTAAACTATTTTTTAGTCTAAACGTAGGGCAATGATATATGGGATGTGATCATATGAGACAATATGAATTTGAATTTTTGCATTATGATAATATATTTTTAAAAAAATTTGTTAAAGAAATCATCGACCACAATTTTCAATGATAGATTGAAGCCCACCATTAAGGCAAAATTGACAAAGCTTGATGATAAATTCTATTCTTGAAAAAGTCCACTCTAAGAGTAATTTTAATCAAAGTAAGCTAAACCAGTTGCTCTTTAGACCATAACTTCTATTGACCAACTAGTACCTAGTTGTTCAAACATGAAACCCACTTTCCACATTGTCTGGTTTCAATTATTACAAGGATTCCTAGTGATTGCAGCATCCAAAATACATTGATGCTTAGCAAATATCATAACACTAAACCCAAAATAATATAAAATCATGCATGGGTATAAAATGTTGAGCATGCTTGTTTTTGTATTAGAATTATTTCCTATGTCTATGGTCAAAAATTGTAGACTCAGATGGCATGTTCATGAAGTTTAGAAAGAAATAATGGATTATGGCCATGCTATAAATGTAAGAAATTCATGCACCATGTAATTCATATTTCCTATTGGAAAAAAATAGTTGTTCTTTTTCTTCATGAATCCTACTTAGGAAAATGTTATTTTACCAATGTATTGAGTTGATATGGCTTCTGAAAATTTACAATCTTTTCACTAGTGATTTAGTGCAGATCATCCTTTGTAGTGGATGCATTATATTTCTAGGGATATTTGAATTGTATCAGTTGTGACTAATTCAACCAGTTTAACCATTGCTAATGCGGTTAGGTGAAGCTTCTAAATTCAATAGGGATATATTGTAACACAATTATTTTTTATTTGGGGACTTGTTTTTCAAATTACCTCCAAGTAAAGATAGAGATCCTTTCTAATTGATCTAATACTTCTTGCCACAACTGAATACTATCTTGACATGGAAAATTTACCTAGACCACCAAAAACAAGAAGATACAAGATATCAGGAGGACCATCTATTCAATGTTTCTAAAATGTTATTATGTTGTTTTCATTTTAAATGGAAACATATCGGGGTTACTCATACTCACTATGTGGTTTGAAATGGGGTCTCTTTGATATGAGAATGCAAATACATACCTATTTAGTGTGCCAAAAGGAGACTGTTATGCTGTTTTATTCAACTAAGAGGATTCTTAAGTTTTTAATTATATTTTCATTTATAATATATGTCAAAGTAGGTTAATTTTGTTTTTGATAAGTGACTTATATTATTAAAAGAATAATAAATATACTAATCACAAAAAAGGGTGGGTGGTATAGAAGCACATATGAAAAAATCAAGCGAGAAATCTCCCCATCATCCTATAGAAGATCTTGAGGATTAAAAACAAAAATAAAAATATGACAAAGGAAATGGGAACCACTAAAACTTAGAGAGCAAAATAAGTAGCACAAGCAAGGGGGGGATATTTATCGGATCTATTGCCCGACTCAACCTATGAGTTAGGTTATTTAATGATGAGATCCAGCCCAAATTGTTCATTGGGGTGGCTCTCTGCCTATTGACCTATAGTGTCCTCTACCATCATAGCAATCATCAGGTCCCATGCAAAGGAAAGGGATACACTCATTGGAGCCCCATCCTTACACTTGAGGAGAAGGGTGGAGAAAATAGCCATCCTTTGGTTCTATCTTGAGAGCAGTGATGGTAGAGATAGCTTCCCAAACCTCTAGTTGGTTTGGTGTTGCGAGAAACTCAAGATGATTGACTGATCACCCATTTTTACCTCTCAAGGAGAGTTGGCTCCAACGATTAAGCAAGGAGGGAAAGACTCTAGCAACCAAGCAAGGGGTATTTTCCTAAATGGTCAAGTAAATTTTGTAAGTGCTCTACCTCTAAATCCACTTTGTTGACTTGGGATTGGATATATAACAACATATTAGAGAAAATTATAGCTTTTACATAAGTAGAGAAATCTATAGACGCACTCAGATGAGAAAAAATAATATTATTGTGAGCTTTTCAAATGCCAAACAAAATATCCATTCTAAAAATGTATCAGATTTGGTCAATGCTTGTAGGATTGCTAGTCCTATTACTAAGTAGGATCATATGCCAAGAAAATATCTTGGGTTAGAATGATCTAAAGAAGTCATGTATACAAGACCTAACTACCTAAGCTCTAGGTTAGAACTAGAACAAATGCTTGATGGTCTCCTGATGTCAATAAAAGGGACATTTGGGGTTTCTCACCCCCAAGTGAATCAACCATTCCCCATTCGATAATCAATAGGAAAGCAAACACTAGGAGAGATGATCCAATTTGGGATCTAGAGCTACATTGCAAAAAGAGTAGAATTGGTGCTGCTAGTCCTTGTTGGAGGACTAAAGATGCCATACAGTATTGAGCATGGGAACCATAAACAAATGAGGGGAAAGAAATGAGTATCCAGTTTATGTTTTATTATTTTTGAAGGGCATATCAAAATACCATTTCCAATATTTCCACTATGTACGTATACACCTATCCCTAATTTTATGGAGCATATAATGGGGGATTGCATCCTTGATGGCATACAAGGTCTCTCTATCCTGACTTAGGAGATTGAATTGGGACTTGGATTTTGGCCAAGAGAGCCACTTTTTGGTGCGATTGGAGAAAAGGTCCAACATGACCTTATCCCTCTTTGGAAAAAATGTAGGGCCTTAATCCAAGGGATTTTGGCTAGAGGTGGATATTGGTGCTTGAAAATAGGGGGCCATCAGATTGACTGAATGTTGATGGAAAACCCATTGCATAACCCATTGCCATTACACTGAAGCCATGGTATAATAACCTTCCAAATCTTTTAGATGCTTTTGGCCACAAAGGTGCCCTAAATCTGGACAAGTACTTTCATAACAAAAAGTGAGGATAGCCCAAGATATTTCTAGGATTTTCTCCTATAAGGGGTACTAAAGTAATACAATTTTAGAGTAGGATTTTCCAGGCCCCATTTCCCTACAAGGATTTGATGATCCATTTGGTCCAAAGGGTTATCCATTACCTTTGGGTATCCAGAAGACCCAATACTTTAGACTCTCTTGGGAGATAACAAAACTCCCAGACCACTCTGTTAAAACCTTTAATTTCTTTTGAAGAAGCCCAAAAAAAGTCACAGAGGATTTTATCTAGTTTCTAGTAAGAGGCTTTGGAGCACTCTAGGGCTTGAGAATGTTTTGGTGTGAATTGTTCTTGCTTCCAAGTAGGGTTTTTATGACATATTTTGGTCAATTATTTTTAGTTTAAAATGGCCCCCAATCCTGGTAAGTCAATGATTGTTTCTAGCAACACAGGTGGAAGGATAGGTAAAGATGACACCCATAAAATAACATAATAATTTCTTATCAAAGGTATTCCACAAGGTAATTTTCCTTCTCCTGATGTTTACCATTGCTAGAATTTGATAGTGCTTGAAAGTGGTTAGAATCATATACCTTGATCGAATATTTTGTGGGATGCATTCTCAATGAAGCTACCTTACGGTCTTGGGTAAATTTGGCTTGGGATCCTCATGGAATTTTGGGTGTAATTTTTTCCTTGCTACACCGACATACCTTTGTAGGATGATGGTTCTCTAGAGGAGTTCATCAGATTTTGAGAACATTGATGGACGAGCAAAAAATATCAAATGGATAGCTACAATGGTGATGGGTAAACCAAAGTAGTGGGTGGATGATTCACCCTTGGCCTTGGGTGAAAGTCTCCAAAAGGCCCACCCACTTGTTGGATGGACCTTTCAAGTGGCTAGAAAGGGTGGAAAAATCATATAATACTACCCTCGAGGAGGATAGAATCTCCCACCCATATCGAGCGGGAAATGCAAACACAAAGTGGGTTGGAATTTTGACAAATAATCACTCTCTTCTCTCATGCCTCCATATGAAAAAAGAAGTACAAAGGAAGCATTTTATCGATATGTAAAGCTCCCACCATCACCCAAAATTCAAATTTAAAGATATACACACTACCATAGTCATCCAGTACCATGTGCTTGTACATAGAAGTGACATATTTAAGGCATGGTACTCCCAAGGTAATCAATGCCTATCACTCATCGCTTAACCAGAGGATCGCCAATCGAGTAAAGGATGAAGTAGCTAAAAATTAGTGAACTAGGTAGAAATGTCAGAGAATCCAAAGCACAAATTTTAATGAGATGCATCTACCTTATTCTAGAAGATCAATGCTATCCCTAGGGGAGTGTACCAATTCGACTCATGTCAGCTTTATGGATTGTCTTCTCGTCTACTGCCATTAATGTTCAATTTTAAATTTAATGTAAATATACCTATACATAGTGGAATGCCGGTCATTCCTAAGGGTGGATTTTTAGCCATTATAATTTGTATGTAAGGTTTCACCATTGTGTAAATATAGATTCAACACTGTTTAGTCTCCAATTTTGCCTTAGTGTTCTTTACTAAATGTATGAATGCTTATTTTTGTCTGGTTGTTTAAGTTATCTCATGATATTCTACAATCTAGATTCTATGAGATTTTTTTAAGTAACTCAGGAGTGTGCATTTGTAAACATAGGTTGGGGGTTTTATATGTTAAAGCTAGTTTGTATAGGAGCACTCTAATTCTTCATCTTGGATTTCATGCATCTATTCACTAGTTCTAGAATTTGCCCTTTGTCCAATGCTTTGAATAGCTTGAACGTGGGTACTGTTGGCTGATCTGTTAGGTGTGGAGTCTGTGTTTCCATCGTGGTGTACCACTTGCATAGGTATTTATGCGGCTATACCCATCCTTATGAGTTTTGGCTATGACCACTTTCCCATATCTTTCCTCCCTTTTTTCCTATTTTTTTTTATTTTTTTTGTTGTGCAGTGTAGATAGTTGGAACCATCCTGAGGAACAAGCCTCATCTAGAGATTGTCTACCCCATCCCAACACAACGGTCATTCTATACCAACATTGGTACACCTCCAAACCTATGTGCAATGTTGAATTGATGACCAATAATTTTAGGTGTCTCTGTTGGGGAACTCACTGAGTTTTCAAGTTTTAGGAAATCAGAGTTTGGTGACTCTATGATTTACCCATATCTACTCAGCATCACTTGGTAAATTTGATTGAATGACATGTCTAGATCATGACATCAGTCACCCATTCATGCTGAAGATCTAAACATCCCAGAGAACTCAAGGTGCGATGAAAAACCTTGACCTCACTAGTGAAGATAGCATGTTCATCTAAAAATTTTGACTCTGAATCCAATAGAACCGAGACCTTTGAATATTGGTGCCAAGATGGCTCAACCATATTTTCCCTAGTGGAATTACCTCAATCTACTAAAACTCCAATACTGGCATGAGATTCCCAAGGGTGCCCTGAAATCATTGACCAAGTACAATGGCACCTTAGGAATTACTCGAGAACATCTTGAATATATCACCGCACTAGCACCCCTCCATTGTATTACCCATAAGGATGTCATGATCAGGATTTTGATCTTGTCGCTTAAATTAAGGATGTTATTGTGGTACCAAACCCTTGGTCAAAAGTCCATCTGCTCTTAGGCAAATTTAGAAAGAGCTCTCATTGACACATTTGATAGCTCCATGGATCCCTTCCAAATCTTGATGCATCTATAATTCATCAAGAGGGAACCTTTAAAATCCCTCATCAAATTAACCATTTGGTTTGAGAGGAGTTGGAAGAGGATCCCCCTTAGTACTAGTCACCACCCGCCTAGGCTCACACATACTATATCTGATATTTGAGATCGAATATAGGCCTCTTGCTACTACAATATGGGGAAAGAAGATTCCCTTAAATATTTTAGGAAGCCATACGGGTAGAGTGACTTTTGCTTTAGGCAAGAAAGACATCTTCAAATGACTCCATCATCCCATCCCCTTTTCCAACCACTATTGTTTCCTTTCCAACTACATAGTATCCACTATGGATTCCATCTCAAGCTATGTAGGAGCTAAGGTCACAGTATGACGAAACACAAGGGGTGAATATCTTCTCTAGACTAGGTAGGAGAAGTGCAAGCACTAGCCTTGAAAGTAAAAACTTCAATGGTTGCACCTTTTCCCAGGAAGTGAACGATCTGGACCAGGGAAAAAATTTCACTTGCAAAGAGGGACTATTTTTACACCCTTTTTGTATCTAGGGACATGATGAGCAAGGGCCAAGTCATCTCCAGGATGGCTTAGCTGATCAACACCCAGTTCTCGAGGAGGTCCTGTCAGTAGCAGGCTCAATTAATGAAGCTTACAAAAATAAGTATGTGAGGACAACAAAGGTGTATGAAGCTAAGATTTCACAATAGGTGAATTCCAAGGACTGGCAACATCAAATCTCATTGCCAAACAAAACAGTATGAAAGGAGTGTTTCTATGTGGTAAAATTCATTGCTACATTGATCTTCGATTGCATAAATACTGGTATGCACAATGATCTACCAAGATAGGAACACTTCTTGGCTTGGAAAGGATGGTAGTATTAACTAGACTATAGAATGTACCTCAAGTACAATATAATATGGTCCAATCATTGCAGATTCAATGGATGAGATCCAAAGTGAATAAATGGTTGTAGTGTGCCACCCAGGTCGCAATTTTGTGTACATAAGTCAACCAATAAATAAAGGTGCTTAAGGAACATGTCAGAATGACATAATATGGTCCTTGGCGATTGGAGGAGGTCTTTTAAAATTATTTTTTTTGAAATTCACTCATGTTTATTTTTATTTTTTTTGTGACCCCATACCCAATGGATCTAAGGCTCGAGATTCAAGCATCTCTACATGCAATATCGTAAAATATATCTGTTGGTTTTTTGAAAGTAGCATCCACTCCTTGTATAATGGGAAAAATGGACTATATAAAGCATCTGGATGGTAGAAGTAGCATAAGTTAAGGAACATAAAAGCTAAGAATGGTGCTATGATTGAAGATTCCCTAGAAGAGTGGGGATAAGCAAATAAAGTTATTACGATATTGTGTCAAAAAGAGGTGTTGCACCAAAACTAGAAAATGCCCTTAGCATTTTGTCTATTCTTGAATCCGTTGTGATCCTCGATGGGGTATGTTAATGGGAATGCAGTCTACGAGGGTGCCCCATGAATCACTTTCCCTTTTGTTTTTATTTTTTTTGTGCATCCTTTGCTTCCTTCTCTTTCTTCAGTTCCTTCCTACTACCAATCGACAAGGTTAGTAGCAGTTGTTTCCATGATTTTTTTGTTTCCTATGTTTCCCTCCCTCATCTCTTCCCCTCTTGTTAACTTTTCCTAGTTTTGTTTGTTGTTTCTGCTTGTTGTCTCTCTTATTTATTCTCTTCTGCCATCTTCTCCCTCATTTTCCATTCACCTTTGGCTTTCTTCCTCCATTGTATTATAGCTTTCCTCCTTTTTGTTTTATCTATTTTAAGACATAGCTTTTCGGGTCCTTCTTTTCTGCAAGGAAAAAATCCCTATAAGTCTCCAAGCATGGTTGTATTTTTTTCCTTGCCGTACCCATATGCATTTTGCAGGATGATGGTTCTCTGGAGGAGTTTGCCAGATTTTGAAAATATTGATGGATAGATGGAAGATATCAAATGGATAGTTGCAGTGGTGACAAATAGACCAAAGTAGAAGGAATATGATGGATTGAAGTAGGGCAAAGTGGGCATTTGATACACCCTTGGCCTTAGGTGGAAGTATACAAAATCTTACCCACTTGTTGGGCAGACCTTTCAATTGGCTAGCAAGGGCGAAAAAATTGTATAAACCTACCGTCAAGGAGGATAGAAGCTCCCACCCATCTCAAGCAGAAAATACAAACACAAAGTGGGTGGGACTTCCAACAAATGTTCACTCTATACCCTTGTGCCTCCATGGGAAAAAAGAAGTACAAATGAAGCACCCGTCTAACATACAAAGCTCTCACCATCACCCAAAATTCAAAGCTAAATATGTACACACTACCACAATCATCCAATATCAGGTGTTTGTATGTAGAAGTGATATATTTAAGATGTGGTTCTCCAAAGGTGATCAATGCCTGTCACTCATCACCTAACCAAAGGATCACCAATCGAGTAAAAATATGAAGTACCTAAAAATTAGTGAACTGGGTAGAAATATCAAAGAATCCAAAGGCTCAGATTCAACCAGATGCATCTACCTCCTTCTATAATACTGATGCTATCCTAAGGAGCAGTGTACCAGTTTGAATCCTATCAACTTTATGAATTGTCTTATCGCTTACCTCCATTAATGTTCAACTTTGAATTTGATGTAAGTATACCTATAAATAATGGAATGCTAGTCATTCCTAAGGATGACTATTTAGCTATTACAATTCATATGTAAGGTTTCATCACTGTGTAAATATAGATTCATCATTGTTTGGTCTTTGATTTTACCTTAGTGTTCATTACTAAATGTATGAATGCTTATTTCTGTCTGGTTTTTTAAGTTGTCTTATGATATTCTGCAATCTGGATTCCATGGGATTTACTTAAGTAACTTGAGAGTGTGTATTTGTAAACATAGGTTGGGGATTTATTTTTGTTAAAGTTAGTTTGGATAGGAGTGCTCTAATCCTTCATCCTAGATTTCATACACCTATTCACTGGTCTTGGAATTCATCCTTCGTCCACAACTTTGAATATCTTGAACACGAGCATTGTCGACTGTTATATTAGGTGTGGAGTCTGTGTTTCCATCAATGGTGCACCACCTGCATAGGTATTGATGCGACTATACCCGTCCTTGTGAGTTTTGGCTACAACCATTTTCCCATCTCTTTTCCCAAATTTTCCCTCTTTTTCCCTTTTCTTGTTGTGTGGTGTAGAAAGGTGGAACCACCCTGAGGAACCTAACTCCTCTGAAGATAGTCCACCCCAGCCTGATGCGATGACCGTTCTATGCTGGAATTGGTCTGTCCCCCACCCTGCATGTGGTGCTAGATTGGCGATCAACAAGAGTCAAGCTTGATTTGATTAAAAATTTAATCAATGGTTTCTTTTTCATTTTTTTGTAGGTCTTGTGCATACAAAGGCAATCTATGAGCATTGGCCATGGTTTATGAGGAGCTCCTTGTTTTGTCTTGTCTTGTTAGTTGGACATTTTGAGTCCCTAAGCTAAAAGTTGTCATTGATGTCAAAAGAACCTATGTAAGTAAGCACTATGATTTTTCTCCACAAAGAGCTTTATGAGAAGCAAAGGTTTTGATCAAAGGTTCTAGAAGGGATGCATGGCATTTTGTTCCAAAAGGAGCTTCAAGGGAAAGCTTAGCAAAAGGTTTTTATGAAAACCAAGGAAGGCAAGGGAAGTTTTTATTTAAAACCAATGGAAGGTAGATTTGAAATGGTTTTTTTTTAAAAACCCAATTTGACTTTTCGTTTCATCGAAAAAGGTGCCCCGATGATGAAGAAATTTAATTTTAAAGGTTTAGTTTAAATTTTAATTTATTTAAAATTAAAATATAAATTTTAAAATTAAATAAAAGGTTTTTCCCTCCTTTCTTATTGGTGCCACCGACGTCATGAGGGCAATGTTAAAAGGGCCGATGTATTTGCATTGAAGGATGGATTATATAAATAAGCCAAAGATTTTCCATTTAATAAACCTAAGGAGTGTCACATGATTTTCAAAAACCCAAAGTATTTCTACATCCGAATATTGCGCAGTGAATTTCATGGAGTGTGACATGGGCAGTCAAGTCGTGGATGGTCAAAGTTTTGGTGCCTTGTGAGGAAAGCACACATAGTTTAAGGAAGAGAGTGCCCAAGGCACTCACGTGGGCAGTGTTAGCTCATGCGGCTTAGCTGTCGCTTGGCAACATGGTGGGCAGAGGTTCAAAACCCCAAGGCCCTTCGAGGGCTCCTTTGAGGTATGCACTCCGACTCTGATATTTGCAGGGTAATAATTTTAATTAAAATATTTTCTTGCTATGGTTTGATTATGTTTTTGTGGGAGATATAAGGTTGAGCAAGCTTTAATATTTTAATAAGGTTTAATATTTGATTAATGTGGGATATTGCCTAAGAAAGCTTTGTGATTATTTTTGAGTGCAAAAGTGTTGAAAGGAAGGATATAAAATATTTGATTTATTTTATGGTATAAGTGGTTTTTGGAGTGACAATGTTATGCAATGTTTTGATTTATTTTATTTTATGGTACAAGTGGTTTTAGGAGTGATAAGGAAGTTGTGCATTAATTCTTAAGAAGGTTTTCTAATTAAGAGTCTTGGTAAATATTATTGTGAAGTGGAGTAATGTTGATTATTGTGTGATCTTCTAAACGTTGTGAATATTGGCAAAAGAATATTGTGATTGTGGTAGATTTCCAAAGAGGCTTCTTCATCTTCATAAAAGGTATGGGCACATTCTCCTATTGATTGATTATGGTGGTTGATTTCTGAAAATATCTTTGGAGCAAAAAGGATTGATTATGGTTTCCTTTTTGAAAGTGATTGGTTTAATGCTTCAAGGTTTTCTAGATTGAGAGTTGTGATTAAACCTTATTTTATAAGAATTGTTGTTGGAGCCCATTGGTTGTGCAAAGAAATTGAACTTGAGTTAGAAAAAAACATGAGTATCATTGTTATGTGAGATTTGTTGTTGAGCATTGTTGGAAATATTTTGAGTTGATTGATACATGCTTGGACTAGGGTTTGTGAGAAAGGGTTGTTCATTGAGGTGCTTGGTTGAGTTGAGTTGATTGAGCCTAGTCAAGTGGATGCATGTGGTTGTTCAAGTTCCATAAAATAAACTATTCTATATTATGGATTTGAGTTGAGATTGATATTTGAGAATATAACATATTGAGTCTCTAACAATTCTCTTTATGATTCTATGAGATTGGACAAGTTCTATGTGAGCTTGTTAAGCATATTTGAGACAAGTCTTTGAGAAGACTTATGGACTGATTTTGAGTAATATTTTGTGGAAGCTTGCTATGAATATTTGAGCAAGTCCTAGAGAGGACTTATTGAACAGATTTGGACAAGTTCTGTGTGGATTTGTTGAGCAAATTTGATAAGGTTCTGAGTGAACCTATTGAAAGAGCTTTGGAGGTGATAGAGTACAAAGGATAGAGTCTTAGTGGATAGATATCTAGCAGCCAAGACAATTGAAGACAAATCTAAGTGAGGAGTCTTCAAGTGGAGAGAGATCCACTAGTCAGTGCAGTAGAGAGATAAAGTCTTCTAAAATATCACTAGCTAGAGCAGAAGGGGAAAGAGTTTTCTTGTGGAAGTGATACACGAACTTGAGATTAGGGGATCAACATCTCCTTTGGATAGAGGTCCATAAAAATTGTACTTGGGAAGGATTCCAAAAATATTATTTGAGAAATATTTAGAAGAAATGTTTTTCTATGGAGGTAGCACACATTGGGTGAACCATGTTAAAAATGATGTCTCTCATGTGTGTGATGATTTGTGTGATGTTCACTCTTTTATTAATGCTGATGCTACTATTTGGGGAAATTTTTTATGTTATACTGTTCACCCTCACTCTTAGTATAAACACATGTTCTTCAAACCGACCTCCTACGAAGATTGTCCACCCCAACCTGATGCGATGACCATTCTATGCTGGCATTGGTCCGTCCCCCACCCTGCGTGCGGTGCCAGATTGGTGATCAACAAGAGTCAAGCTTGATTTGATTAAAAATTTAATCAATGGTTTAATTTTATTTTTTGTTTTGTAGGTATTGTGCATACAAAGGCAATCTATGAGCATTGGCCATGGTTTATGAGGATCTCCTTGTTTGTCTTGTCTTTATGAACCCAATATTTTTTAGTATTAGAGGAAAAACCTCCAAGGTATTGGTTTGGGTAGAGTTTTTTGGTCTTCCCCTCCCTATCTAGGCTTTCCTAAACTTCATAATAGTGGGCTTGAGACAAGTTATCTTGGTAGAATCTAATAAGTCTTTCCATACTTACCTATAGAAGTGAGTTTGTGTAGAGGTAGACCTATCCAAAGACCTCAAGGAGTCAATTTAGATCCAAGTTTATGACTCCATTATTTATCATCAAGTGGTTTATATCAATCTACCAAGTACTTGGTTTTGATGTCATTCATTTGACCATAAGGTTTGATTTCCCTGTTATGTCCTAGAATAAGACTAAACCAACCCCAAAGTAAACCATTATGTCATTTCCTCAATCCACTAATGATGGATGGACTATGGTTGGAGGACAAAAAAATGCATAAGATAATGTTAATAAGGCTCAAAAATCCAAGCTAGCATCAAAGACAATTACCACTTCAGATCCAAAACCCTCCAAAAGGTGAATGAGAAAACAGTTGTAGGGCCTCCATCGGTGGAAGTGTTTAACAAAGAGGCTCCTTGGAATTGACAAAGTTGCACCCCAAAATCAACCAATATGGTTGCTAATACTATCAACTAAGTAAAATCTCCCCCTCAATATCCTCCAATGATATCAATACACTCTCTTTGTTTTAGGTGAGAGGCAAAAGAAGAGGAATTTCTACTAGAGAAAATGTTCCACCTCTCCAATATCTAGTTGGGAAATTATAGACCTGATCTTGAGGGCATTAATATTTTTGAGGAATTGGCATACCTTGATGACAAGGATATGTCATTATATTCCATTTTTTAATGAACTTCCTCTCTTAAAAATTTTAGGACTTTATGAACTCCAAGATAAAATATGTGGTGCATAAGGTTCATCAGAAATTCCTAGATCTTGGTCTCATGTATTTGTAGGAGCTAAGAATTGTAGGGTTCATGTTGTCAATAGTTTGTTGGGTCATAATCCCTTATTGATAGGTCCACATGGTGGATCATGAATGTGACCCCACCTATTGTGTATCGTGAACAATTTTCAATAACAACAATCACATGCTCAAGATAGTTAATGTCTATGCATCCAACGACATCATTCAATGAGCCCATTTATGGATCTAGCTTGTGAAATCCCTTCCTTTTACAATATGGCTTATTTATGGTAACTTTAACATTATTAATATGGTGATAGAAAAAAGTGGAGGTCACAAGCTATGTTGGGTTATGGACAAATGGACGTATTGGTTTTATATGCACAATAAATTGGATCCTTATGATCCTAATGTGGCTCACCCTTGATCCAAAAATATTTGGCACACATGGTTACTCAAGTGGCTATATAGGGTGATGTTATCTAGGAAACCTATATTTAATTTTACCAACTGTTTCTCCATACAAGTTAAATCACTACTTGAGGTAATACTCTCAAACCACTCTCTCATTCTCTTTCACACTAAATATTTGGGTGGTGGATGGTCAAGTATGATCAGTAAGTTCTACTTGAAAACATCATTACTAACTCAAAATCCTTTTCTTGCCCAATTAAAAACATCTAGAATTTGGAGCCATGTCCACTCATGACCAATGAGTTGATTTATTGGTGGAACATTGCAATCGAATGCACCATTCGCTTCCTTTGAACTTATGGATACCGATTGGACCTCTTTTGCCATCGCTTATACAAGGCCACCACCTTGGACCTCCATCATGCCACCCTAGAGTTGGAATATTAGCTGTTTTCACTCTCTCTACAACTTTGGGCAGCCAAGCTCCGATAACAATAGATAGTTCATGCTCATGCATCCTAGGGGGTCCAACTTAAAGCCAAATTCCATTAGCTTAAAGTTGAGGATAGGTTTATCAAGGAATTTTTTTACTCTTTGAGGAAGAGAATACTAAAAAAGTAAAAAGGATTCATGAAGGGAAACACGTTTTTACCGAGTTAATTGATATCTTGCACACATTTGTTCATAATTATTAGCATGTTTTTAAATCTTATGATCCTTACTTGGCTCAAGCCCATGCCTTTCAACAATGTGTTAGTGTAGTTCCATGCCAATTTTATACCTCCCAACAAGCCTTTTATGATATCCCTCTCTCATAGGAAGAACTAAAGGTTGCGGTATATTCCATGGCCAATGATAAGGCTCTAGGCTATGATGGGTTCCCCTATGAATTCTATAAAGCTATATGGGATATTGTGGGACCAAATCTACACTAGATCTATCTAGAAGCTCTCAAGACCAATTATTTAGACCATTTGATAAATAGGGGTAACATTAAGCTCATTTCCAATTCTAGGGACCTTGAAGACATTTGTCTTTGGAGATCCATAACCTTGCTTAATGTCTTCTACAAGATTATAGTCAAAGTCCTTGCCTTTAGGGTCCAGAATATTCTCCCCCTAATCATATGACTAGAGTAGACTAGTTTTATTAAGAGCAAATATATTTTGGATAACATTATTATTATCTAGGAATGGATGGAATGGGTGAGGCAATCCTATCAAAGGTCATATTTTTCAAGATAGATTTTTCCAAAGCTTATGATAGTATTGAATGGCCTTTCAGCCTGGCTATGTTGTAGGGTCTAGGATTTGATCCTATATTTTTGTGCACTATTCAAATCCTCTATAATGATGTATCTACTTGCCTTCCTATTAATGGTAGAAAATTCCTATCCTTTGACCTCTATAGATTCATTCTCCAAGGATGGCTTCTTGCTCTTGCATTATATATTTTGGTAGTTGAAGGGTTTGTCTATATTTTAGCATATGTTTTCTCCAATGGAAGGGTGAAAGGGATTACTCTTCTAGGCACCTCACAACAAATGGTTAATGGGCACTTTGTAGATGACTCCTTTATCACTCTTATTGAAGAGAAATATAACATTTAGCATGTCTATAATTCTTAAATACGGCAAAGGGAATGCCCAAGAACCTAAATATTTCTTCGTGTTGGATCCATTTCTAGTTATAACTATGGAACCAACCAAGATTTGGAAATAAGGATTGTCTATGACATTATATTCTACCATTGGATGTTGGAATTTAATGCCAAATAGAATATATTAAAGCATTGTACGTCATGATAAATGTTAATATCTTCAATGCCAATGAGAAATGAGCATTTGCAAAATTCCCATTAACCAACTACTACGAGGTGCTTAGAAGGGTAATCCATTTCACACTCTTCTTGGAGATAAAATTTTCTAAAAGATAGCAAAACCCTTCAACTACATATAAAGTAGGAGTAAGAGGGTACCCTTGGCTATTTTAGGGTAAAATAGGTAGTATATTGCATTATACTACATAGATTATTACATTTACTTTGTACTATTACCATGTAGATGTTTACTGTTTCAAATATCTAATGGTAACTAGGTTAAATCCTAAATATCCTAGGTTAAGAGTCCTAAACTAAACACTCTACCTCCTATAGCGCTTGGTTAGCATGGATGTAGATGATATAGTTTTTTATGCTATTTTGTAACCTATATTAGCATTGGCATTTTACAATGTTAGGCTAATGTTGAATCAATAATCTTTTGATTACAATTGTGGTGCATCTATTTACTTCATTGGTATCTATCGTCGGGTGGCCTAATACGAGCTTCGCTCGTCCCACCTCACCTGGACCTACACGGATCCCGAGGAGACCCTATCCAGTGGCCCTGCCTACACCTACTATCTTCTGGCATGCATCCCAAGGACCCACATGGATCCAAAGGCCATCTAGCACCTGCGCATACACTCGTGCTCCTATCCGCTCTGACAACGGACCCGTAGACCTCCCAAGCGGTATGACTGGGCATCTTGCACCTACGGGCCTACAACGATGATCGAAAAGGAGTTTCAGTGCCCACATAAGCCCATGATGTTTTGACACCTACATCCAGCAATAATGATGATCGAAAAGCTATTCTGGTGCCCCCATCCAACCGAAATGGTGACCAAAAAGGCATTTCTGCATCCACATTCGATCGAAACCCTATGACTGAGATCGATGATCAACCCTATCCATGCGACCTCGAGCACAGATCTTGAGGTGCAACCTTTGATGTGGACATCGTCGACCACATTTTATGTGTACCCTTGGCTTGGTTTTTGATATATTGACATGGACACCAATGATCGCATCTAACGTGGACTCATAACTCAGTTTTTGAGATGTTGATCTAGACTACATGCACCCCGAGGTGCTGACTTGGACCACTGCTGACCTAGACCACTAACTAGGAGACACATGGTGGACAACCATAAGACAGACGAGGCTCGATGGACAAACCCTTTGGCACCACGTGGCGACGACCAAAAGGGTGGATGGACCGACTCGGATTGCCCATAGGCAATCAAGACACGAAGGCAGTGTTGAGGCTTATCAAGCCTCCTGCATCCCTCTGTGGGATGCATGTGGGATAAATCCCACGAATCCCAACTTGACGCAGTCGGCCTCTACAAAACCAAGCATCGCGGCTTTGGTTCCAAGCCAGCCGATAGCTTGGTTGGCCAAGGCGGACGCCTTGGGCCAAGCGGGTCGCGTGTTCGAGCCTGCGCGACGCCATAAACAAAGGTTTTTATGAATTTTTTTTTAATTTTTTCTAAAGTTTATTAAAGTTTTAAATATTTTTTTAGATATTTCTTTATCATTTAGCATAAATTGGTCAGAAAAATTCAATTTTAAGCCTTTTTTTAATTGATTTTTTTTCCAATTTTCTTGATTATAAAGAAATTTAATCTTTAAACATATATTTTAGCTTTTTGAACTTAGAAATATTTAAAATTAAACCAAATTATTTTGCACTAAAAGTTCCATAGCAATTTTGTGTTTTCTCCAAATTGGAGATAAAGAGACATAGGAACATTTTTTTTGCAAAATCTAAAGGCCTTCTTCAACACATTTTTGGAGATAAAAAGACATAGAAACTCAAATTTCTATTGCAAAACAAAGAGATTTACAACATTGAGGAAGCACATAGGTCATTTTCTTTGCAACAAAATCCAAAATTTGCTTTTGTTTTCTCCTTCACAAAGGAGATATAAGACATAAAATTGCAATTTTTTGTTGTAAACTTGAGAAATATTTTTGAACCTATTTTATTTATCCTCATGCTTGAGTGTTGAAGACAAAAACCAAAGTCGTGTGTCGACTGGTCTGGAAGCCTTTCAAACGCGGGTCGTGTGTCGACTTGTCTTGAAAGGAGTGCTCAAATTTTTCAATTTTGTAAAAATTAAGGGGGGATAGAAGTCATATTTTGTGATTCTATTTTTTTGCAAAATTGTAAAGAGAAAGGGGGGATATTTCAGAGTAAGAAAGGTGCATTCTCGATTGTACTTGACACCTTTTCTTAAAAATTGACTATACTAGGTGCATTTTTGGTTGCATCCGACACCTATAGTGATAATAATTTGGGTTGCTCTCTTTTTTTATTATTGCACTAACCATCATGTTTTTTGTGTGCAATTAAACAATCATAAGAACATTGAAGAGCATTTCAAAAACCCAAACTTCACTAAAATCGTGCTACACCTTGCACAAGTTAAACAAGTCAATTTTCACTCCCCATCAAAGGTCAAAATCCAAAACACCTTGATTCACTCTCTTTGTTTGGCTTAATTTCCTCAAAATTTCCATCCTTCTTGAAGGGTGTTAAGGCAGGTGCCATTAAATATCCTAGAGAGCAAAATCAGAAGTCTTCCAAAACCTACCCCTTTAATTTGCTCTATTTGTTTGGCTTAAAAATCCTCAAAATTTTCATCCCTTGTTAAGGGTGTTAAGGTAGGTGCCATTAAATATCTTAAAGAGCAAATTAAAATCTTCCATATACTTTTTTGAGGGTATACTGCAAGATATAGTCATCTTAGTCACATCAATTTGAAACCTTCACCATGGCCATGATAAACAAGTATCTCAATGAGAGCCAACTGCTTAAAGGTTCAAATTATTCTGCCTGGAAAACTAAGATGAAAGCTATTTTAACTGTAGAGGAGATGTGGGGAATAGTGGATGGCACTGATTCTAGACCCACATCACCGAGGAGCAGATCCTAACAACATATGATAAAAAGGATAAAAGACTTTCCTTATTGATCTTGCTAGCTATTACTGATGACATACAACCTCATATAAGTGAAGCTAAAAATGGTAAGGAGGCATGGGATGCCTTAGCAACCATTTTTGAAGGAAAGAATCAATCAACAATTCTTAACCTTCAAACACAACTTCATACTCTTCATATGAAATCTGGAGAGACAGTAGAGCTATTCCTCTGCAGAGTGGCAGATATAAAAACAAAACTGCAAGCCTTAGGAGAAAAAGTGGAAGACAAAATCCTGACCTCTATCATTTTGAGGGCTCTTCCAGACTCCTACAGAATGTTGATCACTTCACTACAAGTCTCTGGGAGGACAGTGACTTTTGTAGAGTTGGTAAATATGCTTCAAACTGAGGAAGCTAATCAACTCCAAAGAGATGAGGCATCTAACAATGCACTTTTCTCAAACAGGCAAGGTGGAAAGAAAAAGTGGAATCAACAGAAAGGATCTTCTTCTAACAAAGACAAGGGTAAAGGCAAAGAGACTCAGAAGAAGAAGCAGTATTGTAAAATTTGTGATAAAGACACTCATGAAACCAAAAGATGTTGGTTTAAGAACAAACCACCCAATGAACAAGGACAAAAGAAGGGCAAAGGCAAACCAAAGAACAAGAACAAACAACAACAAGGACATGTTGTTGTCACTGAAGATTCTAGTTCGGACTCTGAATGAGCACACAAAGTGCTCATGACACATACAGACTCCCCTCACAAGGATACTGTTTGGTACATAGATTCAGGTGCTAGTAAACATATGACTGGCGATAAGTCCTGGTTTGAGACATTTGAGGCTCGAGAAGGTAGACCGGTAACCATTGCTGATGATCAGACCTATCGAGTTTAGGGAGAAGGAAGTGTTTCTGTCTCCCTTCCAGATGGAGAATGTAAGATTCAAAAAGTTCTTTATGTACCAGGATTGAAAAATAATCTCTTGTCAGTTCCACAAATCCTGGACAACAACATGAATGTCAATTTCAAAGTGGACCAAGAAAAGAAACGTTGCTTTATCACTCAGAAAGGAAAACAGATAGCAACAGGTTCTTACAAACATGGTTTGTTTGTCTTAGATGCAATTACCTCCACACATACTACAATGGCAGTAACCACAAAAGAGGCCACTTCTCTATGGCATAAGATATTTGGGCATCTAAGCTCAGGGTATTTACTAGAACTCAGTAAATATCAAATGGTGAAAGGACTGCCTACTCTTTCATCTACTTTGCCAGTGTGCTCAGATTGCTTGTCAGGAAAGCAACATAGAGTACCTTTTGAACCTAGCTCCTTTCGAGCTAAGGTACCTTTGGAGTTAGTTCACATAGATTTGTGTGGTCCTATGTCTACTAGTTGTGGAGGAAAAAGGTATTTTCAATTGTTTGTAGATGATCACTCACGGAAAATGTGGGTCTTCTTCTTGCAGTTGAAGTCTGAAGCATTTGACTATTTTCAGCAGTTCAAGAAGCTTGTTGAGAAAGAATCAGGATGTTTCATAAAGACCCTCCATTCAGATCGAGGGGGGAATACACATCAAAATAATTTTCCTCATTTTTGCAGAAACATGGGATAAAAATATAGTTAACAACAACCTATTCTCCTCAGTCAAATGGAGTTGTTGAGAGAAGAAATCGTTCCATTATGGAAATGGTTCGATGTATGCTTAAGGGAGCCAATATTGAGCACATTTATTGGGCTGAAGCTGTAACAACTATAGTATATCTTCTAAATAGGGCTCCCACATGGGCTCTTGAAGGTATGACTCCTCAGGAAGCATGGAGTGGAAGGAAACCCTCCATATCTCATCTACGAGTATTTGGGTGTAAGGCTTTTATGCATATACCTAAGGAGAAAAGAAAGAAGTTAGATGAGAAGACCCTACAATGTGTTTTTCTTGGATATGATGAATTCTCAAAAGGCTATCGGTTGATAGATCCATTCACCAAGAAAATACATATTAGTAGAGATGTAGTGTTTGATGAAGCTTTCACATCTAACACTACATCAGTATACCTAGATGATGAGGAGCAACAACCACTTCCTCCTCCACAATAGAAAAAGCCTCCAAAATGGTATACAAGTACTATGAAATATTCTAAACTCACTTCACCACCTGATCTCACTCTCAATCGCCCACAGACACGAAGCATGTCTCGACAGAGAAAGGCAGAAGCATCTACTTCAGTTGATGATCTTTGTGCAGATTTTCAAGAGCTTTCTGTTGATAGAGATTTAGAAAGTGGAGATGATATGGAAATTGATGAGGAGAGGGTTTACATGTCATCATATGATGAAAATGAACCTTCTACAGTTGATGAAGCACTTAGACTGCCTCAGTGGAAGGCAGCTATGGATGCTGAACATAATTCCCTCATGAAGAATAAAACATGGAAGTTGGTGGATTTGCCTAAAGGAAAGAAACCCATAGGCTGCAAATGGGTTTACAAAGTCAAATATAAGGCAGATGGCACCATAGATAAGCATAAGGCCCATCTTGTGGTGAAGGGATATGCTCAAAAGGAAGGCCTTGATTATGAGGAAACCTTTGCACCCACTGCAAGGATGACCACCATTCGAGTTCTTTGTGCTATGGAAGCACAGTTCGGATGGAAATTACATCAGATGGATGTAAAAAGTGCCTTTCTAAATGGTGACTTAAAAGAAGAGGTATACATGACTCAACCTCCAGGATTTTCTGAGGAAGGCCATGAGCAAAAGGTTTGCAAGTTGGTCAAATCATTATACGGGCTAAAACAAGCCCCAAGAGCATGGTACATCAAAATGGATAGTCACCTACTACAGCATGGATTCAAGAGAAGTCCATCTGATGCAAATCTCTATATCAAGAACACAGGTTCTGAAATAGTGATTCTTGTATTATATGTAGATGATCTGATCATCACTGGAAATTCAGAGAAATTGATCAACGCCATGAAAGATGACTTGAAAGAGTCATTTGATATGACAGATCTAGGACTTCTCCACTACTGTCTTGGCCTTGAGATAGAACAGAAGAAGAATCATCTTAGGGTGACTCAAAAAAAGTATGCCAAGACTTTAGTAGAAAAATATCGTATGACTGATTGTAAGCCCAAAGCAACACCGATGGAATCAGGGCTTCAGTTATCATGGTATGATGACTCACCATAGGTAGATGGCACGCTATATAGACAGATGATTGGAAGCCTCATCTATCTGACCAATACTAGACCAGACATTACTTATGTTGTAAACTATCTTTCTCGGTTCATGCAGGAACCAAAGGTCTCTCACTGGAAAGCAGCTAAAAGGGTTCTTCACTACATTCAGGGTAGTGTAGATTATGGTCTAGAGTATAAGAAGAATAACTCATTCTTCTTACAGAGTTACACTGACTCTGACTACGCTGGATCCCTAGATGACATAAAATCAACATCAGGATATGTATTTCATCTTGGATCTGGTCTTGTCTCATGGCATAGTAAAAAGCAACAGGTGGTTGCTTTATCTTCAACTGAGGTAGAATATCACGCTGCACGTGGAGCTGTGTGTGAAGCGATATGGTTAAGTCGCATCTTGGCTACCATGGGCCTACCAAAGAAACTTCCTATTCACATGTTTTGCGACAACTCAGGTGTTTTGAACTTGGTCAAGAATCCAGTACATCATGAACGTACAAAGCATATTGACACAGATTGTCATTTCATTCGTGATGAAGTTCCTAAACACAGAATCAAGCTCCAATACATTCCCACCGACGAACAGGTTGCTGACATCTTCACAAAGGCACTTGGACGTGTCAAATTTGAATTGTTTCGAAGTAAACTTTGTATATCAAAGTAATGTAATAAAGGGGGGATGTTAGGGTAAAATAGGTAGTATATTGCATTATACTACATAGATTATTACATTTACTTTTTACTACTTACCATGTAGATATTTACTGTTTCAAATATCTAATGGTAAACTAGGTTAAATCCTAAATATCCTAGGTTAACAATCCTAAACCAAACTCTCTACCTCCTATAGCACTTGGTTAGCGTGGATGTAGATGATATAGTTTTTTATGCTATTTTGTAACCTATATTAGCATTGGCATTTTACAATGTTAGGCTAATGTTGAATCAATAATATTTTGATTACAATTGTGGTGCATATATTTACTTCAAGCCAATGGATGTCTATAGGCCAAAGTATGGGGATTGCCTACCATTAATAGTAAGGCAAGTAGAGGCATAATTAAAGAGCATTTGAACCATAATAAAGAAATTTAGGGCCAAATTCTAGAGCCTACAACATAGCCAAGATGAAAGGCCATTCAATATTTTCATAAGATTTAGCAAAATCTATCAAGAAATATGGTCTTTTGTTGGAATTGCCTCACCCATTTCATCCCTTCCCAAATGATAACAATATTATTTAAAATATATTTACCCTTAATAAAACTAGTTTACTTTGGTCGTATGATCAAGGGGATAATATTCATGACCCTAAGAACAAGGGTTCTAGCTATAATATTGTAGGAGACATTAAGCAAGGTGATATATCTCTAATTACAAATGTCTTCAAAGTCCCTAAATTTGGGAATGAGCTTAATGTTACCCCTATTTATCAAATGACCTAAATAAATGGTCCTTAGAGGTTCTAGATAGAATTGGTGTAGATATGGATCCACAATATCCCCTAGAGCTATATAGAATTTACAAGAAATCCATCATAACTTGGAGCCTTATCATTGACCATGGAATAGATTGCAACCTTGAGTTTGTCTTGTGAGAGAGGGCTATCACAAAGGGCTTTCTAGGAGGTAGAAGTTGAAATGGAACCACACTGACACACTATTGATGGGCATGGGCTTGAGACAAGGAATGATCTTGTGCTTTAAAAACATGTTGATAATATCGAACAAAGGCCTACAAGATATCAAGTAACTCAGTAAAAACTTATTGCTCTTCATGGATCTTTTTGATTTTTTGGGCAATGTTTCTTTCTCAAAGAAACTAAAAAATTCCTTTGAAATGTTGATAATGTCGAATGAATACCTACAAGATATCAAGTAACTCAGTAAAAACTTGTTGATCTTCATGGATATTTTTATTTTTTTAACAATGTTTCTTCCTCAACCCCAAATTTAATCTAATGGAATCTAGCTTTAATCTATGCCCCTCGGGCTACATGAGCATAAACTATCTATTGCTATTGTCAAAGCTTAGCTACTCAGAGTTGTAGAGAGGGTGAAAATAATTGAGTTTCTAGCTCCAAGATAGCATGATTGAGGTCCAAATTGGTAGCCTTGTATGAGCGATAGTGAAAGAGTACCAGTTGGTGCCCATAAGTATGAAGGAAGTGAGTGGTGCATTTGATTGCACTATTATGTCAGTCAATTTATATATTTATCACGAGTAGATGTGGTTCTAGATTGCAGATGTGTTGGATGTAGGTAAGAAAAGGCTTGTGCGTGACCAATTATGTGTTCAAGTAGAATTAACTAGTTAGAGATTCCCTCTACCATTTGACAATTCAATGTAAAAATGAATGAGGGAGTGGTTTGAGAGTATTACCTCAAGTAGTGGTTGAACCGATATGGAAAAACAATTGGTAAAATTAAATATGGATTGTATAGATAACATCATCCTATCAAATTGCTTGATTATCTTGTTAAATCCAACATGCATTTTGGACCATGTGTGCCATAGAGTTTTGGCTTGGGGGTAGCTCACATTAGGATTGTAAAGACCCAATTTATTGTGCATGTGAAACCAAGTCATCCATTTACCCGCTGCCCAATGCATCTTATGACCTCCATTTTTGTATGTCACCATCCTAATCATGTTAAAGTCACCACAAATAGGCCATGTGGCAAAAGAAAGGGATTCCACAAGCCAGAGCTATAAATGGGCTCATTCATGACATCATTGGAAGCATAAATATCAACTACCTTGAGTGTGTGGTTATTGATATTAAAAATCCTCCATAACGCATGATAGGTTGGGTTACATTAGTGAGCCACTAGGTGGGGCTATCAACAAGGGGATATGAGGGTGGCAATGCCACCTCTATCCAACTCATGGTTACTATGGAGGAAGTGGCTCATGGCTAGATGACCTGACAAACTATTGACAACAAGAACCTTGCAATTTTTGGCTTCTACAAACATAGGAGATCAAGAACTAGGAATTTCTAACAAACCTTGCACACCACATATTTGTGCTTAGAGTTCGTAAGATCCCAAACACTCCAATAGATGAAGTTCATCAGAAAAGAGAATCTAATGACATATCCTCACCGTCAAGGTAATCCAACATCCTAAAATTATTAATGCTCTTATTTTTAGGTATGTAACTCCCCTACTAGATATTGAAGAGGTAAAGCTTTTTATTTCATAAAATTCTCCTTTTTGCCTCTCACCTTAGATTACGAGAGCATCTTAAACTTACTAGAGGATATTAAGGGGGAGAGCTTGCTTGGTTGATAGGCTTGGCAACCATGTTGATTGCTTTTGGGGTACAACTTTACCAAGGTTGAGCAACCTCTTTGTTAACCACTTCTACTGATGGAGGTCCCACAATTATTTTCTCATTTTCCTTTTCTAAAGGATTTGGATTTGAAGTGGTAGCTATATTTTGTGCTAGCTTAGATTTCTAAGCCTTAGCAACATTATCTTGTGCATTTTTGCATTATCCCACCATGGTCCATCCATCCTTAGTGGATTGAAGGGGTGACATAATATTTTACTTAGGGATCAATTTAGTCTTATTATGGGACATAAGAGGGTGATATATGACCTTATGGTTATCATATTAGCAAAGAAAGCAAGTGTTTGGAGGATTGATATAAACCACTAGTTGAGAAATAATAGAGTCACCAACATAGATTTGAATTGAATCCTTGAGGCTTTGGACAGGTCTACCTCCACACAAACTCGCTTCTATTGAAAAGCATGGAAAAATATTGACTTCTACTAGAATAACTCACCCTAAACCCTTGGTTAAATTTTGAACTAGCTCAAGCTTGACTTCATGAGGAGTCCAAGATGAGTTTATTCAAGACCGCAACATAGCTTAATTGATAATGTGCCTCACAAAATATCTAAGTAGGGTATAGGATTCTAACCACTTTCAAGTACTGTTAAATTATAGCAATGATAAAATCATGTCAAGAGAAGGAAAATTACTTTGTGGACTACCTTTGATACAAAATTCTTGGGTCATTTAATGGGTTCCATATTCATTTGTCCTTCCACATGTGTTACTACTCATAATTGTTGGCCTACTAGGGTCAAGGGTCATTCTATTTTGAAAGGGACCCACCAAAACACACCACACAAATCCTACTTCGAAGCATGAATAATTCACATCAGAATGTTCTCAAACCTTTTATAATATGTCAAAAAGAATGTACTTGATAATTTAAGGTAAGTATGAGGTATTAAATTTAAATTTGAGATATAAAAATATGGGGTATATAAGGTGTAATAATATAAAGATATAATCTATGTATGATGTATGTTAAAAGAATATATATATATATATATATATATATATATAACCTATTATAACTGTAAAAAAGAATGTACCTAAAAATGTAAGGTAAGTGTGAGGTATTATATTTAAAATTTGGGATATAAAAATACGAGGTATATAGGGTGTAAGAATATAATGATAAGGACCAAGAAATTTGTTGAAGTAGATTAGATCAAGTGACAACAATGGATTTCAAGAGCAAGTGATAATTTTTTTGGAGCAAGCAACGATGATGAATTTCTTGAAACAAACGATGATTTGTTGGAGTAAGCGATAAATTTTTTTAAGCAAGCAGGGGCAACGTATTTTCTAGAGTAAGCAATTTTCTAAAGTAGACAACAAACTTTTTTGAGAAAGTGATGAAGACCAGAACCTAGTGTGGAAAAGGGAGAAAAAACCTAGCAATTATCTTAAGGAGGTGGTGGATTTCAAACCCTAGTACATGTCTTGAAAAGTATTTTTCTCTATTATTTACTTTTCTAAATGAAAGTAAATTTTACTTTTGGATATGTGTCTAGGGTTTTTTCAAATATGAAGGTTTGGGTAGCCATAAAAGAACAAAGTTTCAATTTGTTAAAACTTCACACTACTTCTGTTTGGGTAGGCAATAGTTTGTGTAAGGACTTAGTGGAAATATAGATGGAGAACAATAGTGGGATTTCAAAGGCATTAAAGTACAAACCAAGGCTTGCTCATGAATGAAAATTAGAAGAATAGTATGTACTAGAAGAAGGCGTTAAGTAGTTTGAAGGGAATCAAAATGTTTAAATATCTTAAAATTCCTACGCTTTTGCTGAAAAATAGTATAGGATGTTGCACTAAGGTGCAGATGGATGTCATAGGTGTCTAAGATCTCAAATTTATCAATGAAGAAGGGGTAAATGGGATACAAAGAGGATAAAGAGAAATATGAGTCACTACTACAACTATCATTGCAACTATATTTGTCACACAACCCTTAGTTCTAGGTTGTATCACCAACAAGATGTAGTAGCTAAATAGAGGGTTTAAAGGAGGTATTTGGAGGGGGTTTGTTGGCGATTTCAGTGCAAAATAGAGCAATGGTTAAGGAGGAAAAAATGAGAATAAATTAGGGCTATAGCCACTAAGTATGGAGTCGTCATCACATGACATGTATCCTTATCCTAAGGTTGTAAATACACGGGCTAAGAGGACATATTTTAATTTTTTTTCCTAACAATATTGCCACCATGGTGAGTGAAGTAGATGGTGATAAAGACAATGGGACATTCTCTATCGAGGCTAGTTTTTCTAATGCAAACACTAATGGAGAGTCCCCCGATCTTGAGGCTATAAGGAGAATGTAGGATTTTGAAAAAGAAGAAATATTTAGGGGTTTTCTAGAACAAGGTCATGAAGAAGAAGTAGTGGACTATTCGATGGATCCTTATGAGGAGGTCTCCATATTTTATTGTGGAAGAAAGTTTGAAAGAAAGAAGTTTCTTTTAGAAGAGTTCAAGAATGGGCTTAAGATGATGAGAATTTTACAAGAAGACACTCAACTCTTGGACAAGAGTGATGATTGGGATATTTCCTCTTTAGAGCAAGTTAAAAATAGGCCACAACTCTCTAATCAAGGCTATGAGGGATAACATAAGAATTTGGAATGAGGAAACCCAAATTAAAATCCCTTGAAAGCATGTAAAAAGGCAACAAGTACATTGGAAGGAAGAATAATATAGAATAATTAGTCATAGGAGAAGATGTGAAAATAGGGGAAATCATTAAACTCTAAAAAAATGCTTATTGTGAGGTTCTATGGGTGTGAAATTTTAAAAAACCCCTTGGCAGACTGGATGACCAGGGAATGGATGAAAGTTCTAGGGTATGTGCCTAATTTTCAACTTCTAGTAAGAGGGTGGTTGTCATTTCAGTTCGGGACTAAGGAAGATGTGGTAAATATTATGTCAAAGAAATGGTTTTGGGGGTTAGTTTTGTTAATACTCAAACAATGGGACCATTTTTTTGATCATAAGACCACTCGAATACCTTCTCATCTTGTATGGGTAAGGTTACTAGGTTTTCCATTAGAATTTTGTTCTAGATATGTTCTCTAAGCCATAGATAATTGCATTAGTTCTTTCTTGGAGGTGGATGAGAGGTATCAGTCCTCATGCATGAGGATAGTGGCCATGATTCTTGTTGATATGGAATGGTGGAGGAAATTATGTTGGTGTATAATAAAGGGATACATGTAAAAACCCTAGACTATATTGGTGTGCTTTTTAGGTGTGTACATTGTCATAATTATGGGTATATTGCAAGGTATTATTATCTTATTTTTTCAAGGAAGGTTTGGCATCATAAGGAAGACATAGGGATATTTAAGGGTGAGAATGAGATGCAATTTTTCCTTCAGGTACATAACTTATAGTTTGATTATATTATTGAATCAATGCATAAGGAACATGAGCTAGAGAATTAGGGGAAAAACAAAAAATGTAGAGAAGGTGGAGATAAATATTTTTGTGCCAAACCAAGTGATGGATTTAGAATAATCTCATATTAAAGTAAGGTAAGGATTATTATAACAAAAGTTGAATATCATTCTCTTGGAACAAGATACAAGCTTTCAAAGTAAATCTATTGCCAAATCTTATTTCTCATATGGGATTATAGGTAATTCTCTTTTGAGTCCCTCAACTAACCAATGGCTAGATTTACCAGTTTGTAAAAAAAAGTCTCCACTAGAATAAGGTAAGGGTGGAGTTGAGGGGCAAGGAATACCCTTGAATTCCTCTTCCTTAAAGGAAGTAGATCCATACCTTGGTTTAGACTTTAGTAAGTTTTTTATTATTGTTTCACAAATAAATCACTTTGAAATTGCTTCCCCTCTTCATTTTTTTTATGGTCAGGAAGGTTATGTGTCCCTAGAAACCCATAGGAATCCCTTATGATATCTAAAAGGTAGAATAGGTCTAAGGGAAGAAGTATTTGGGGGAGGCCCCAGTAAATATGTCGGGGATAAAATTTTTACTAGTAGGAGGGCAACTAAGTTTTTACTTCATTGGTTAAGAATAAAAGCCTCTATGAAGTTCAACAAGGTAAACAACCATCCTTAAATGGGATCCTTAGAGTAGGTATGATCCCGAACATAATTTATCAATGAAAGTACTTTTATTTAATATTCGAGGGATGGGCAACTCTATAAAAAATGCTCTATGTAGTTTGGTAGAAATTAATAATCCAAATATTTTGCTAATTTAAGAGATAAAAGGATTAACTATGAAAGTGATGGAAGATATCAGTAAATTGCTTAAAGGATGGGATTTTATAGCCCTTGATTCTATAGGAGCCTCAAAAGGAGTGGCATAGGGTGGCAAGCAAATCCATTTAGGCTAACCAAATTTACATTGCTTAACTCAGGACTAGGGACTGAATTATTTTCAATGGAGCTCAAGGAAATAGCGGAAATGGTAAACATTTATGACCCTTATAAAGATAGAATGCTATATTGGGATAAGCTTATGGATCAATTTTTTTTAGAAGCTAGTAATTTAATTTTAGAATGTTATTTAAAATTAACTCTCTCAAGGAGTGAAGTGCACGGTTTTGCTGCTAGAATTGATCCATTGGCTAATTACTTCATTCAAAATTTTAAATCCAAGGGGTTGGTAGACATAATGCCTATAAAATCTATCCCAAATTGGATAAACGCGAGGATAGGAGTCAATCAAATTTCTAAGAGATTGAACAAATTCTTAGTAGCAGAGAGTTTGGTAAATGACACTTACAGATTGAATTCTTGGATTGAAGTTGGAGGAGAATTTGATCACTCCCCTATCATGCTTCTTGTAACAAAATAGGAGAAAAAACCACATTGTCCTTTTAAATTTAATTCTAAGTGGCTAAAATATGATAGCTTTTTAAAGCTATTCAAATCATAATGGGTGAAGTTTGATCCTATTCTAAGATAAACTACTATTATACAATTTACAACAAATCTAAAAAGGATTAAGGTAGCAGTGGTTCAATAGGCCCATAAAAAAATGATGGATGAAAAAAAATCGAGGGATATTGAGGAGGAGCTTGGATTTTTTCTAGAATTTGACTTTGAAAAATAAATAGACGAGGAAATAAGGCTTGAGTATAAAAGTTTAGAACAAGATAAGATAAGATTGTTGGCAGAGAGAGAAGCACGATGGAGGTAAAGTAGAGCACTATGGATTGCAAATGGGGATGAGAACACTAAATTTTTTTTAGCTTTGCAAATCATATAAAACAAAAAAAATACAATCTCCTCCTTTAAAGGAATAGCTGACATGGGTGTAAGGCATTTTAGTCAACTATACAAGGATCCTAGTCAAGTTAATATAGCTAAAATAATTAAAATAATTTCTCTCTTTCCCAAGTTTATAGATGAAGAAGTCAGTGGTGAGTCGATTAAGAAAGTCTCAAAGGAGCTCAAATTTGTTTTAACCTCATTCTAAAATGATAAGAGTCTAGGACCTGATGAGTGGACTATGGATTTATTTCTTAGGATTTATGAAATCTTAGAGTTTTACCTAATCAAGGTTGTAGATTCTAGGCTAAAATAAATGGTAAATGCTATCTTCAACTCTGCCTTCATTGTTCTTATTCCAAAAAATGACAATCCTTCTTCCTTTGGTGATTTTAGGCGTATTTCTTTATGTAACAATGTGTATAAAATCATAGTAAAAATAATTACATCAAGAATTAAAATTATCTTCTTTACTTCTATATCTATTGAGAAATTTGGTTTCCTACATGGTAGACAAATTCATGAAGCAATTAGTGCTACTCAGGAAAGTCTTCAAACCATAAACTGAAAGAAACTACCAACAATGGTGATGAAGTTGGATCTCTCCAAGGCTTTTGACAAAGTAAATTGGCTATATTTAAGAATGATACTTACTCATATTGGATTTTGTGTGTAGATGGTGAACTAGATTATGGGATGTCTTTGTTTTGTTTCTTTTGTAGTTTTGGTTAATGGGTCGACCTTTCAGTTCTTCAAATCTTCTTGAGGGATTAGACAAGATTGGCCCTTATCACCATTGTTATTTCTTTTTGTAGCTAAGGTATTAAGTAGGTGTATTTTAGAAGCCAATAGGGATGGAATAATAAAGGGAATTAGAATAGGTAGAACTATAGAAGTGTAGACACCAAAATAACACCAATCTGATTATGCAACTACAAGCACTGACCAAATTGGCATACACACCCCCTAGGGAAGCCTCCAGAGGTTAAATAGTGGTCCTAACCACTCCCAAATAATTTTTGGAAGGTTAGAGGTCAATTCAAAACATTTTAAGCACTTTTCTCTCTATTTGTCCCACCCTAGGACGATTAGAATCCTATTCGTCCCACCCCGGGATGATTAGAAACAATCGTTCCAGGGTGGGACGAGTAGCAGGTTTGAATGGAAAAAAGTCAAGCCTCGATAGATCTGCAACCCAAATTTTCCTTCAAGGCATGTAATTGTGAGGAACGGTTTCAAATCAGAGAGAGGGACTTCAGTCAAGCATGCCTTGATCATGGAGACCCTAAATCAAGGAGGAATCTTCTCTCCCCCAAGAAAGGCATGGTGAGCCAAGTGGCACCCTCACATGTGCATTCAAAGGAGACCCCTGAGGTCTATAAAAGGGTGAGCCTCCTCACCCCAAAAGGATAATAGAGCTGGAGCATTTGGAGCAATGGAGTGCTACAAAATTGTACCCCCATTCCCCTTTGTGCTTCCTACATCCCTAATTTCTCTTTTGGAAGAGAGGTTATTGGGTGAACACTAGGAATGCAATCCCAACCCAAAACCCAAGAAATCAGCCACAATCCCACACCAAATTTTTTGACACAACCCCCTAGGAGGTTTTGGACCCATCCCACATGGATTGGTGCCAAAAATAAGCCCCAAACGGTGGGCGTCCTGCCCCCGGGCTCCCCCCGCACTACTATAGTCCTAATCGTCCCACCCCGGAGTGATTAGAAATATGCAAAGGATTTCTCTACTGTTCTCTTTGCATTCTATCATATTTCATGTAATTATGCTATTGTTCAAGTTTCATGTCATTCTGACTTGATTTGACTGTGTTTTTATCATTTTATGCGTTTACTAACATATAGGGAGCACTTTTGGATACAGAACAATCTGGCTAGAATATTCCAAATATGACCTTTTGGGTCATCCCAAAATTCCCCTTTTAGACTAACCCCAAGTTTTTAGGAGTTTTGAAGGCCTCTGGGTAGGACATTTGCAAGGTCGCTCTTGCATGTTTTATGACAGTCCTAATTGTCCCACCTCAGAGCGATTAGAAATCCATGCATGATTTCTTGATTGTTATTTTTGTAGTGGGTCCCTCATGATGTTTGGATGCTTCTGTAAAAATTTGGGTTCATTATGACATGTTTTGACCACCGTTTTACTATTTCATGTACTTACTAGCCTGAGACCTTGGGGATTGCATGTTTTCCCACATCCGCATATGCTATTAACTATTTGCTATTTTTTTGAGCATAGGATCTCAACACTAGGAAAACCAGAGGGGTAGCAAGGAACCATGAACACATGGATGCAAGTGGTGGCAACATTTTGCCCTCCCATTTCAAATGTGGGCATGTGGAGGACACTGGAAGCGTACCATCCGTTGATGTAACGAACTGTATCAAATGCTCTGAGCCCTAGAGGGGGGAGACATATTGTAACCAAATTGAAATAAACATTAATAAAAGAGGCCCCACTTTGTTTTGCTTACATCTAGCTTCATTTATGCTTTGTTTCCTACATGCATTTGTTTATCGCATTCATAGGACTTAGCATCTCCACCATTTGTATCAATTTCGTTTGCATCATAATCTAGCACACTGTCACCCTGCATTCAAATTTTAGTGGTGATCATGGTGGGACCCTATCCCGTACTGTTAATATCAGGTTTCTAATCTAAGTTTTGTGGATTCTTTGCAGGTGTTACTAATTCGGGCGCTGGACTGCTATGCATAAGGTCAATCTCCATGCTATTGCAACTACAACAATATGCCACCCTAGAAGAAGCTCTGGCGCAAGCCAGGATAATTGAGGAGATCAAAATTCAAGATGGTGAGATTTCCAAGCCATGCAAGAAAGAGTGGACCAAAAATGCCAAAACTGGGCCCACGCAATCGAAACCCACCACGGTCAATCAAGTTGCCATAACTGTACCACCGCCTGCACAAATGACATAGCCCCCAAAGGCTAATTATCAGGCAGTTCCTCTTGCTAACTATGAAAAGGAAAACCACAAACAAGAGCAAAATTAGTAGCGTCACCCTAAGCGATAATTCACACAATTCACGGAGTCTAGAGACTCCTTGTTTGACCGCTTGTTCACGGAAAACCTGATAAACTTGCCAAAAAGTTGACCCATAGACCCCAACGCGCCAAAACCCAAGGGCTATAGGGAAGATTTATATTGTAGATTCCATCGAAAGAAAGGACATGACATCTTCACTTGTTGGAAATTCAAAAACTTAGTGCAGGACTTGATAGACAACAAAACACTCACGGTGGATAATCCCGTAGCGCTGAGAAACCAACAGATGGAAGTCTTCAAAGACCCCCTGCCTGCCCATGACATGTAGGCAAAGACTTTACAAGTGAATGAGGTAACACAAAACTGCCCCATGCAAGGGTACGTGGGGATGATAAGCATCGTGACACGGAACAAAAGATACCCAAACACGGCTGCACCCGTTGTAGCTACAGGAGATGTTCCATCAATGTCACAACCTCCACAACACCCTACGCAACCTCCCCCACCTAGACCAGTGGCCATGATTCGGACTAAGCTTACTCAAATTTTAAGGACCACGTCGGCTAGGCTCTCCATTTATGAGCTCATCCAACAATCATCGCCCCATCGGGAGGCTCTAATGGAGATACTCAAAGCCATTGAGCTACAGCCCCACGAACCTAATTCTTTCAACAACTTTGTGGGACATGTGAGACAATGCACAGAACCAGTCATAACCTTCAGGGAAGATGAACTAAAATTGGTGACTGGTGATATGGTGGATCCACCCCTGCACGTCATCGCACGGGTCAATGAGATTCCATTCAAGAGGGTGTTGGTGGACACTGGCTCATCCAACAACATAATCATGATAGCGACATTAAAACACCTTAAGTTGCCAACATCCCACATTGTGGCATCCACCTACACTCTTCGAGCATTCAACGACGCGTTATGCTCGATGGTTGGCACAATTGTCCTGCCCATCCAAGTAGGACAAAAGACCATTCCTACGTTGTGTCACATCCTTGAGGGTGAGATGGCCTACAATATCTTGCTAGGCCGGCCTTGGATCAGGGACATGAAGTGTGTCCCTTCGATAGCCCATCAATGCCTCAAATACACATACGAAGGGCAAGTACATGTAGTCCCAACGAACTTAGAGCCCTTTAAGTTTTGCAATGCGGTGCAGCTGATGCCACAATCGACCCTCCCATCGACACATTTGGACTTTCAATTGAATCCATCCACTCAAGGTCCGATTCTGCCTACATCCCCATTGTTGAGTCCCTCAAGTAACCGACCTGGCCCATCTTCATCATCTGTCCCTTCACCAACAATGCCACCTATGGTGGCCACACCGAAGGACAATGGGAAGAAGCCCCTAGAGGAGGCACCACCATTAGTCTCAACCATCTCTACCGAGGAGGTGCCCAGCCGAATGGAAGTCGAGACACCTGATTCACCCAACATGGAGTGGACTCAGGGAGAACTCCCATTCCCTCCCCCTCAACCACCAATGATTACCATTGAAATGGCCAATACGGGCCTGGGGAGTACCTAGTGCAGAACATTGTGGCAACACCCACACTCGAATCCATGCAAGACATGGGGAGACCTCGCCTCCCCATCGACACTATCGTCCCTTTAGGCTACCCGCCAAATCAGACCAACTTTGTATATGGGGGCCTCGAGAATGGCCTTGAACCCTACCTACAAGAGGAAGAGGATGAAGAGCCATTTTCTGAGAATGTTGATTATCTGTCCAACCCAGACTTCACCTTGAAATACCTAGACCAATGTAATTGGCATGGATATGGATTGGGCAGATATGAACAAGGAATGCACGTTCTTTGTCAACCAAGATACCAGATGCCATATGATAAATCAGGAGTAGGGTTCAACCACCCTTTGCCCCTCGACATCTTGGTAGAAACCATGCAAGGCTTAGGTCTAGGCAATAGGGATGGGTTGGCACAAGATCCATATGCCAATCCCAACACTACATACACATTGGGGAATTATTTCCCATTGTTAACAACAAACCTTGTTGACCTCAACAGCCCCTCCCCTTTGATCGAGGAAGGGGAAAGTTCAAGAAGTAACCTCCAAGAAGGATATGAACAAAATCAAGAGAGCTCTTCGAAAGATGAGTCAGATTATGAGGTAGCACCTTGGGACCCGTTTGAGTCCGATAGCAATCACTCGCAGGTGACACCCATTGACGATTATCAGGAGGACTTCGTGGCAATGTTCCCCTTTAATGTTCCAATCGGGCAATTGCCACCTCTAGAGAATCCAGCCCTCCCGTAGAGAGCGAAACAACCCAAAAGGGACCAAATCAACATGCTCGAACAAAACGAGCCTCCCATGCCGGCCATAAGGCCAAGTGATCAAGAAATGCCTAGTGGGAGGCTATACCAGCCAGAGGGGCACATAGTTGTCGAAGCCAATGAAGGCCTATGGATCTTCGATAGCGACTATGAGGATGAGACTGAGATGGCATATCTCAACCATATGAGGCAACAAGAATACCCCATAGACATCGATGGTATGTTTGAACATCTAAATATGGGACCAAGGCATAGGTGGCATTTAAACCAAGTACAGTTAAACCAAGTGCTTCATCCACCACTTCGGGCATACAGAGAGCACCTCCCACCTAGAGACCCTATAGGGCCACCAGTGCCAAGGGCAGACCCTGTCCTTCTATCCACACATAGGGCCGATCCTTTTGTGCCAGTACCCATAGAGCCAGATCCGAGGCACAAGGATCACCAAGAATGTCCGAATCAACACCCACACGGTAATGGAGACCAAATTCATTCCATCAACATGATCTCCATTGATTTAACCGCCCCCATCCACAACCCAGTCGATCCAACATGACCATTGTATCTAGACCTAGATGCCATAGACTGGGATCGCGCTGACTCACCACCATCCCCATCAGAGTACTGGCCTTGCGGTGAGATGTTCCATTTCACCCCAGGACAGACTCAGGATATCTTCCATGCTGAAGAGGAACCCGACGTTCCCAACGCAGATCTAAATTCAGCGAATGATATCCACCTGATCCCAACTCCACACCAGTTGGAGGATGGATCCCACATGTCAGTCGAAGAGACGATTGACGTAGACATCGGTTCTGATCCAATGAATCCGCAAGTCATCAAGTTGGGGGTAAGTCTATCCCCCGAAGAGCAAGCCGATTACATTGCCCTTCTCAAAGAGAAGAAGGAGGTTTTTGCATGGTCCTACAAAGACATGTCGGGGCTAGACCCGCAGCTAGTCATGCATAATCTAACACTTGATCCGACAGTCAAGCCAGTCAAGCAAAAGCTACGTAAGATGCACCCAACAGTGGCCTTAATGGTCAAATATGAGCTACAAAAGTTGTTGGATGCATAGTTTGTCATCTGCGTGGATTACCCACCATGGTTGTCCAACATGGTACCCATCAAAAATCCTGATGGGAGGATTCGCATATGCACCGATTTTTGAGATTTAAACAAAGCGAGTCCCAAGGATGATTTCCCCTTGCCTAGCATCGACGCATTGGTAGATGCTACAGTAGGCCACGAAATGCTTTCCCTCATGGATGGTTTCTCGGGATACAACCAGATTCGTATCAATCCCGATGATCAACTAAAAATGGCGTTCACGATGCCTTGGGGGACATTTTGTTATAAGGTCATGCCCTTTGGCCTTAAAAACGTTGGTGCCACCTACCAACGCGCTATGACATACATCTTCCATGATCACATGCATAAAACTTTGGAAGATTATATGGATGATTTGTTGGCCAAATCTCTTTTGCGCCAAAATCATCTCGATGACTTACGCAAGATCCTTGATCGCCTCATCGAACACAAGGTTAGGCTAAACCCCAAGAAGTGCGTATTTGGCGTCACATCTGGAAAACTCTTGGGTTTCATAGTCTCAAAATGAGGCATCGAGGTAGATCCAAATAAAGTCAAGGCAATCCTTGAAATGCTTCCCCCAACCACCATCAGGCAGCTCAGAAGCTTGCAGGGTAAGGTCGCGTCAATCAAGCGCTTCATAGCATAGTTATCTGACAAGTGCCGACCCATGAATAAATTATTACACAAGGGGGTAGCATTTCATTGGGATGACGAGTGCCAGTCAGCCTTCGATGACATCAAACAATACTTGGCTTCACCGCCAGTATTGGCACCACCTAGACCAGGAGTGTCATTCTACTTATACATCTCAGCTATCGAGGTGGCACTGGGCGCCATGCTAGCCCAGAAAAATGAATTACATAAAGAACAGAGCTAATTATTATCTTAGCCGCACCCTGGTCAGTTATGAACTTAACTATGCATACGTTGAGAAGCTATGCTTGGCGGTGGTATTTGCCACCAAAAAGCTATGCCATTACATGCTGAGCAATACGACGTATGTTGTGTCTAAGGAGAATCCATTGCGGTACATGATGAGTCATACTTATCATAGTAGTCGCACGATGAAATGGATCATGTTGTTGATGGAGTTTGACATCGAATTCATTGGACAAAAGTCCATCAAAGGTCAAGTCATCACCGATCAACTAGCAGAGGCTCCTCTCGAAGATGATCAGCCTCTGACCGTAGAGCTACCCGATGATGGGGTCTTCCATGTCTCGGAATCGCCAGATTCTGATGAGCCTGAGTCACAGGCCGACATAACCTTATTTTTTGATGGTTCTAAATGTGAGCAAGGGGGTGGCATGGGAATCATGTTTTTCACACCGCAAGGGGCTCCAATGCCTTTATCATTTAAACTTGATTTCTCGTGCACCAATAACAATGTTGAATACGAAGCCTTGCTCATAGGTCTTCAGACAGCCATCACCATGAACATCAAACGCTTGAATATCTTTGGTGATTCACTGTTAATTGTCAACCAAGTGAAAGGGGTATTCCAATGCAAATGCCTAGTTCTGCAGGCCTACAAAGCCCTTATGGATAAATTCTTGGCAAAGCTTGAATGGTACGACATCGAGGCACTCCCTCGATCATCGAATCATTTTGCAGACACTATGGCCTCCTTGGGGTCACTAATCCCGCAAGACCCTTCTGGTGAGATGACAACCATTCAAGTCAAAACATTATCGCAATCCATGATGGAGCGTGCAAGCTCTGACATAACGCCAGGAATCCACCTGATCCAGATTGAACCATCTCAGGATAGGTTCTCTCGAATCCATGATAGTCTGAATCATGCCAACTAGGGGTCTTTGTTCTCCCCAACCCCTCTTAATAGCAACACAACGCTATTTCTACAAGTTCTTTCCCACTCAGATTTTGCTAGGGATGAACTTCAAGAGGGATCGATCGTTCATACCATCGAGGTTTCTGATCAGCAGGATTGGTACACACCCATAAGAGACTATCTCAAGTTAGGTAGCCTCCCACTTGGATTGTCGCACGCCACGAAAAGATCATTCAAATAGAAAGCGGCAAAACATGTCTTGCTAGGAGACATTTTGTACCGTCGGAGCTACGAAGGGATCCTCCTCCATTGCTTGGACCAACAGGAGTCCACTTGGGTGATCACCCAAGCGCACGATGGTACGTGCGGTGGCCACTTCAACGGTATGGCCATCGCCAAGCGCATTCTTCGCATGGGCTATTATTGGCCATCTTTAGAGCGAGATTGTTGCGCATATGTGCGGAAGTGCGTGAAGTGTCAACACCATGCTAACTTGACACACGTACCTTCTCAGGCCTTGCAGCCGATCCAATCGGCTTGGCCATTTTTATAGTGGGGCTTAGATCTCATCGAAAAGATCTCCCCTGCATCGTCAGGTCATCACACGTTTATCATAACGGCCATAGAGTACTTCACTAAGTGGGTGGAAGCAATTCCGCTTACCTCTACGACTGGGCCCCGCATTGCGGAGTTCATTTTACATAACATCATATGTCATTTTGGTATTCCATCCAAGATCATCTCGGATAATGGGACGTCATTTAAGAACAAATATGTGCGTGCTTTGACAACAAAGTACAAAATTCAGCATAGTTTTTTGACACCCTATTATCCGTAGGCAAATGGGCAAGCAGAGGCGTCAAACAAAATGCTAGTTGCCATCCTTAAAAATATGGTCATAGATAATCATAAGGATTGGCACATCCAAATACCACTTGCCCTATGGGCTTATCGCACTAGCATTCGGACGCCCACTGGGGCAACTCCATTTTTGCTAGTGTATGGCTCCGAGGCAGTCATGCCTCTCGAGTTGGAAATACCCTCCCTACGCATATCAATGCAAGAGTTCATCGATGATGACACTACATGGTAGGCCCGATTAGACCAGCTTACGTTACTCGATGAATGATGCATCAATGCTCTCGAGCATTTACGTATCTATCAAGAGCGACTTAAGAAAGCATACAACATGAAAGTTCACCTGAGGGACTTTCAGGTTGGTGACCTGGTCTTAAAAGAGAACCAACAAAATTCTAACTTGCCACCCCATTTAAGGGACAAGTTCACGGCAAATTGGTTAGGTCCTTATGTAATCGATAGTAAAATAGGACCTAGAACATACCGGCTCACCTCTCTTGAAGGAATCAAGGAACTAGAACCCTTGAACATCAGTCATTTGAGGCCATTCAACATTTAGAGAGCCATAGCCCACCCCAAAAGCTCCAAGGATTCCCACAATCGCTTGGTCAACCTAAAATGCCCCAAAGGTATCCATAATCCCTTTGGTCAAACCAAAAGCTCCAAGGGTTCCCACAATCGCTTGGTCAACCCAAAATGCCCCAAAGGTATCCATAATCCCTTTGGTCAAACCAAAAGCTCCAAGGGTTCCCACAATCGCTTGGTCACCCAAAAATGCCCCAAAGGTATCCATAATCCCTTTGGTCAAACCAAAAGCTCCAAGGGTTCCCACAATCGCTTGGTCACCCAAAATGCCCCAAAGGTATCTATAATCCCTTTGGTCAAAACCTCCAAGGATCCGTAAGAATCACTTGGTCCGCACCCATTCGGGTTAAACCACCATAACAAATATTCAAAAACAACAGATAATCAAAAATAACAAAAAAATTGCATCTCACTTTCATGCATATTCTTAAAAATCAAAACACAAAAAAGAAAAGAAAACTGCATTAGGCATCGCATACATACATTGCATATTTGTTGGTCATACATGTCAAAAGCACCATAGACTGTAATTACTCGACAATTCCATCATTTTCCAAATTCAGTCCATTTTGTAAAAAGATCCATCAAGAATAACGCCCTTCACATTTTTGCCATATCATAGTCAGTTGTCTTCTAATGTCTTTAGGGTTTTGTCATTCAGCTGTCTTTAGATTTCTAGTCAAATGTTGTACAAAGTCAGACCGATTTTTACAAGGTAGAGTTTTACTTGGATCACGCCTTGTTACATAGCATCCCAACACAAGCTTAAAACACATAAAAATTCCCAAGTTGTGTGAACGAAAGATGAAACCTACAAAGCAGTCTAGGGTACCATAGGTGAAATGTTATCCTGCTCATCCCCCTATGCGAATGGTTCAAGAATGCTGAGAATTGACAAAAGGACAAGCTCTTCCCCATCCAATTCCCCATAATAAATAGTGGTTTTCACCACTATCAAAAATTCCAAACACCTTTGGTCCCCAAAGTCGTAAGGATTCGTACTACATGCCCTTGAGAAGGATGGGTAGTCATCCCCAAGGCCTAAAAGGATCAATGCCATTCATAAGAAAAATCCCAAAAGTCCACTATCAAAATTCCCAACCACCTTTGATCCCCAAAGTCATAAGGATTCGTACTACACGTCCCTGAGAAGGATGGGTAGTCATCCCCAAGGCCAAAAGGATCAATGCCATTCACAAGCCAAAAACCCACGAGCTCAACTTTGAAATCAAAATTCAAAATCTAAATCCTCAAAAGGCAACAATAAAAAATAATAGTGGTTATCACCACTACTCAAACCCCTTGCTCAAGAAAAAAAAAAGAGAAAAATAAACAGTGATTTTCATCACTATGTATGAGAGCAAGTATCCCAACAAGTTGAGCAACCGAAAGACGCCTGAGCTTGAATCCCTAGAATTCTCAGCATTTGAAAAACCATTTAGGTGATCCTCATTACGGGTTTGGTGGATAGCCTACCTGGCAATGGCGGTATCCTAAACGCATGACGATATGTCTATCACATTAGCTTTGCATGTGTGTAGACCAATGTTTGCATGTGGATGAGCTAGCTTATGGTATCCTAGATTGCCCCATGGATTAATCTTACTAAATACAACAAAGGAGTTAGTGGAGCTAATTAGGTGATCCTCAGTACAGGTTTGGTGGACAGCCTACCTGGCACTGGCGGTATCCTTATGAATACCACATAAACGAACTCAATCGCACACACAGGGATGTGAAATAACTTGGTCAAACTCAAGTCTGATTCGTACCTTGTTCGAAAGTCTTGTAAGATAATGTACAGTCTTGATTAGTTAGTTAAAGCATCCGAGTCTCGAAAAACCTTAACTACATTCTAAAACAATTGTTGTACATTTCATTACTTACATCACCATCAAAAAATACAAAACAAAAATTACAAATGCAAAGTTATTCCATAAAGCAATCACATAGTACAAAAAGCCAATAAATCTTGTACAGTCTATGGTGCCATCACCTGTATACCAACAAATCATTCCATCCATTCCATATGCATACATCTATATCATATAGCTAACATCATCCACAGTCATAATAGCATATGCATACATCAACATAAATAAACGTGCATAAAAGAACAATAAACCATGACAAGCATATCATCAAACCAAAAATGAGTCATGTATATATATCAAGTCAAAATGCCCTCAAGCTACAATAAGAAGGTCCTCTGACCTCACAAAAAACCAAAAATTCAAAATCCCCAAAGCCTAGGGAGTCGGCCACCATGATCATGTAGGATCGGTGCAACTGGAACTACCCCCAGTAGTATGGGTCCTATGGGACCTCTCAGGGTGGCTGTGCCAGCCCACGCACCCTGCCCACCAATGCTACCCTCATCCAGCCGCCTACGATGAGAGGATGCAGACTGCTCAGTCTCACTACCTCTCGTACGACATGATGAACCACCTCCATCGAGCTCAGGTAACTGTCCACCAAGGCGGACAACCTCTGTCTCTAACTCTACCCGGTACCACCCCCACTCCACATCTCGTCGATGATACACAGCCAATGCGTTGTCCCACTATGCCAACTGAGCCCGTAGGAGATCCCTCTCCTGCAAAACGTCTCTATGCTCCTCATCCCATCTCCGTAAGAGATCCTCCAATCATGCTATCTCAACATGAAACCCAGCCTCCACATCCCCTGAGATAGCCTGAGGCATGGGCACCTCCGGGATGGCCTACTGCTCCGGCACCCACTACTCTAGGACATCCTGTACATCCGACTGCTCTAAAACCCCTACATCATCTCCATCACCAGTGAAGTCATCGACCTCCACCATGTCCGCATCATCAAGCGGAGCCCCCCAACCCTCCATCGGTGCCTCTGCACCCCCACCTCCTACTACTACCGCATCCGCACCTCCTAGAGGCCCCTCACCCCACCATCACCGCATAGTCCACCATCGGTCATACTCTGTAGTTACCCCGACATCATCCACATTGGGTACATCAATAACTACATCAGACCCCTCACCCAATGGCTCAATGATCGGCCAGACTAGGGTCCTCTCATCCCCACATCATCGATAGATCAAGGGATCACCAGGCAATCCCTGGCGCACCCCAAACTACCGCATCACCCAAACATACGGGAAGTACTCCTACTCTGTCCCATGATGCCCAATCAACCACCTACCCCTATGCACCCACCGAGCCACTCTCCAGCCTCAGGCCAGGCTGGACAGTCTCGGTACGATCACCAAAACACCTACCCTAGCATTAGATGAGAGAAGGCATCAGTATAGTGACCTACGTCACCTACCTGCCATCGACTCTATCCATGCTCCTCTGACCGCCGCCATAAATTGGCATACCCAATCTCTCGATCCACCATCTCACCTCGGGTGGTCCAAGGCAAACCCTGTGGCCACTCCACAGCTATGTGCTGCCACCCCCAACACTACAAGAGATAGCTGCACCCGATCCCCTTCCACCTCCGACAGCGGACCTCGTACAGCTCATCGTACAGCTGTGCCAACAACGTCTGACCCCACCTCATAATAAGTGGAGCTGATGTCGGACACTCCACCAAAGTGAAAACCAACTCCAGCAGGTTCCAAGGGAACCTCGCACCTAAACAGTCCAGAAGCAGCATATTGGAAATGAGGGCCATGAGTAAAGCATGCCTCACCCCCAATACACCCTTCTCCAGCCACCACCGCACCAGAATACCGCCTATCTGGCAGTCAGCCTCTACCCTCTCCACAACCCTCTCCACCCCCATCTCCCCTGCCCGACCAAAACACCATGTCAGTACTGCTATTCGCTGGTCCCGATGGGTCATCCGGATAGGAAGCCCATCTATCGAAATCCGTAGAATCCGATACACATCCTCTAGAGTCATCGTCATCTCCCCTGTTGGGAGATGAAAAGTATTGGTGCGGGGATCCCACAGATTGATCAGGGTAGTCAAATATGCCCGATCCCCCACCACAGGCTCCAAATGCGTCACCTGCTTGAGCCCAAGGGCATCAAGCCACTCCCAATCCCCAACTGTCAAGGCATCCCGGGCATCAGAGAAAATAGTCGACTGGCGGTACCGACTCTTCACAACCTAAAAAAAATAAAAAAGCAAACGATATTAAGTACATACTTAATATAAAAAAAAATACAATAAAATTAAAAAAAAAAAAGAAAAAAAGTACAAAAAAGTATAAAAAAAAAGAAAAAGTAAAAAAAAAAAAAACATTCAAAACAAACTGTACAACAATGACTATAGACATAAAAATAACTGTACAAAAACAAAAAAAAAAAAAACAAAAAAAATCATCCTAGGGTTTCAACCTTAGTGTGAACAAAAAAAAAAACAAAAATTCATCCTAGGGTTTCAACCTTAGTGTGAACAAAAAAACAAAACAAAACAAATAAATCATCCTAGGGTTTCAACCTTAGTGTGAACAAAAAAAAAAAATAAAACAAAAAAATCGTCCTAGGGTTTCAACCTTAGTGTGAACAAAAAACATAATAAAAAAAAAATTAATACTAGGGTTTCAACCTTAATATTAACACAAAATAACAAAACAAAAATTTATATGCAAGTTTTAACTTCATATAAAACAAAAACGAATAATAGGAAAGGAGAAGGAACATCATACCGGTCTCGCCTTGGCTCCTCCACTCGAAGATCCAGTTCTCGCACTCATGATGTCCATGAAATTTTGACAGCGCTCCGCTACGCACACTCGCACTCCTCCTCACTGCTCCAAATCGCCAAGAAAAAATGTTGCAAATGAGCCCAAAACCTAGTTTTGGTCCTTTTATAGGTTGTTAGGCCTGTAATCGTTCCACCCTGGGATGAGCGCTCTAGTTAGCGCTCGTCCCACCCTGGGACGATTACCAAATTGGTATTCGTCCCACCCTGGGACGATTACAGAGCAAGAAATAAAGCAACAAAAACTGCATCCAAAAAATGCACCAAAAATAGCAATAAATCTTTCGAACAAAGGTGCCTTTGCACCTGACATTCATGGCATGAAAACCATCGTCGGGTCACAAATGATCACTATCCTACTCCCTAAGAAGGCTAGCATAGCTGGACCGCTCCATGGGAAGGAGGATTTTTGATAATTTCTACCCCAATAGGCGTCAACAAAAAGGGTCAAAACCCACCAAAAATAGGTCCGATTGTTGGAAAACTGCATAAGCGTTCAACGGAAAACAACTGAAGGCACCCTTACAAACGTCATCTTGGGTCAAGCGACTCGTCGCTTTTCTCATTTTGGTCATTCCCTCATCGATTCGTCGCTTGAGGGGGTAGTCACACTTAGTCACCAAATCAACAAATACACACCCAATCAAGGAAATGGCATGCATTCAAAGAATCATTGACAAAGACAATCACGCTCCTGCTTGGGGCAGCAAACAAGCAATAATCACAAGCTAAACAAACACTTGGCATTCTGGAAGCATGAAGACAAGGTTCCTCAGACAAAAGGTTGCGCCCTTTGCCTATTCATGACTGAACAATGTCCAAGATCAAGTACACCTCACTAAAAAAGGTTACACTTGAGTTAAGCTCCTTAGCTCGTCAAAAGCAAGGATTCAAGAATGCGTGCCCTTTCCATACTTGGGGCATCAAAATTTGGTTAGGTTACTAAGAAACCCTAATCATTAAGTGCTTTGGTCATCTATTTTTTCTCAGCACTGTGCCACACACAACGCATCCCAAAAAGGGGCATCTGTAGACACCAAAACAACACCAATCCGATTATGTGACTACAAGCACTGACCGAATTGGCATACATACCCCCTAGGGCAGCCTCCAGAGGTTAAAAAGTGGTCCTAACCACTCCCAAATCAGTTTTGGAAGGTCAGAGGTCAATTTGGCACCTTTTAAGCACTTTGCTCCCTATTCGTCCCACCCCGGGACGATTAGAATCCTATTCGCCCCACCCCGGGACGATTAGCAGCAATCGTTCCAGGGTGGGACGAGTAGCAGGTTTGACTGGAAAAAATTCAAGCCTTGACAAATCCGCCACCCAACTTCGCCTTCAAGGCATGCAATTGCGAGGAACGGTTTCAAATCAGAGAGAGGGACTTCAGTCAAGCATGCCTTGATCATGGAGGCCCTAAATCAGGGAGGAATCTTCTCTCCCCCAAGAAAGGCATGGTGAGCCAAGTGGCGCCCTCGCATGCGCATTCAAAGGAGACCCCTGAGGTCTATAAAATGGTGAGCCTCCTCACCCCAAAAAAGAATAGAGCTGGAGCATTTGGAGCAACGGAGTGCTGCCAAATTGTACCCCCATTCCCCTTTGTGCTTCCTACATCCCTAATTTCTCTTTTGGAAGAGAGGTTATCGGGTGAACACTAGGAACGCAATCTCGACCCAAAACCCAAGCAATCGGCCACAATCCCACACCAAATTCGTTGACACAACCCCCTAGGAGGTTTTGGACCCATCCCACTTGGATTGGTGCCAAAACTAAGCCCCAAACGGTGGGCGTCCTGCCCCCGGGCGCCCCGCACTACTGCAGTCCTAATCGTCCCACCCCGGAGTGATTAGAAATCTGTGAATGATTTCTCTACTATTATTTTTGCATTCTATCATATTTCATGTACTTATGTTGTTGTTCAAGTTTCATGTTATTCTGACTTGATTTGACCTTGTTTTTATCATTTTATGCGTTTACTAACATACAGGGAGCGCCTTCGGATACAGGATAATCTGGGTAGAATCTGCCAAATCTGACCTTCTGGGTCATCCCAAAATGCCCCTTTTAGCCTAACCCCAAGTTTGCAGGAGTTTTGGAGGCCTCTGGGTAGGACATTTGCAAGGTCGCTCTTGCACGTTTTGTGACAGTCCTAATCGTCCCACCCCGGAGCGATTAGAAATCCATGCATGATTTCCTGACTGTTCTTTTTGCAATGGGTCCCTGATGATGTCTTGATGCTTCTATCAAAATTTGGGTTCATTATGACATGTTTTGACCATCGTTTCATTCTTTTTTTACATTAACTAGCCGGAGGCTTTGGGGATTGCATGTTTTCCTAATATCCGCATATGCTATTAACTATTTGTTGTTTCTCTGAGCGTAGGATCTCACCACCAGGAACACCAGAGGGGCAGCAAGGAACCATGAACACATGGATGCAAGCGACGGCAACGTTTGGCCCGCCCATTTCAAATGTGGGCATGCAGAGGACACTGGAAGCGTACCATCCGTTGATGTAACGAACTGTATCAAATGCTCCGAGCCCTAGAGGGGGAGACGTATTGTAACCGGATTGAAAGCAACATTAATAAAAGAGGCCCCACTTTGTTTTGCTTACATCTCGTTTCATTTATGCTTTATTTCCTACATGCATTTGTTCATCGCATTCGTAGGACTTAGCATCCGTACCTTGTATCAATTTCGTTTGCATCATAATCTGGCACGCCGTCACTCCGCATTCGGATTTCAAGAAGTCACCCATCTACTTTTTGTAGATGACATTCTCCTTTTCATAGATAGAATAGTAAAAGTTGTAGAGAAGTTAAAAAAATATTTAGATCTTTTTGGTCTGGCAACTGGTATACATATTAATGCAAAGAATTCAATCATCTCTTTTAACTATGTGGATTAGAATTAAACCATAATAATAGGTTAGTTTTTCCCCTTTAACATATTTGATCTTCAAGAGGGTTTTAAATATCTATGATTCTTTTTTAAACCAATTACTACCCTAAACAAGATTTGAATTGGTTGATAAATAAGGTGGGAGGAAGAATTAATATATGGTGCAATAAATGGGTTTCTTTGGGAGGGATATTGAATTTGGTCAATTTTGTATTGGAGGAAATACTAGTATATTGGCAATCTTTGGCTCATATACCAAAAGGAATTTTGGAAAAAAATAGACAGTTAAGCTATAGGTTCTTATGGACGGGGAAAAGGGAAAGAGAAGGTATTCTCTTGGTTAAATAGAAATCCTTAGCCAATCCCAAAAAAAATGGAGGATGGGGACTTAATAACATCTTCCTATATAGCTAGGTTCTAACAACAAAGTGTGTTTGGAAGATAATATCAAAGAAAGCTTATGGAATAAGATCATACATGAAAATTATTTAAATCTACTCACATTTGAGGAGTGGATAATATCCCAAATGAAGCAAACCTATAATATTTTAATTATTGGAAGGCAATGATTCAGGCCTTTTATATTATAGGTGATTGGCTTGCTTGGAAAATATGGGATGGTTCAAGGGTAAGACTATGATTAGACACTTGTATTGGTTGTGGTGATATGCATAGACTTCAAAATAATGTAATTCTTATCCTAAGAGCTTAGGGGATTGGAAATATTTCCCAAGCAGATGATCCAAAATCTTCTACAAACTATAGTAAGGGATGGAAGGAAGCAATTGTGTTAGGGCTTTAGGGCTAGGAGACACACCAGTGTGAAGAATATATGGGGAGAACTAAAGTTGTACATATCAATTTGCAAGAGGAAACTGATCAATTGGTTTAGACAAAGAATATAGCTACAAGGGAGAACACTCCAAAGTTAGGATATAAGACTCTATTGGAAGATAGCGATGGCAATCCAACATGGTGGTGGAAGATACTTTGGAAGCATAAATCCTCATTAAAGACAAGACTATTCCTATGGATTGCCATGAAAAATAAGGTTCTGACATGGGAGGTATTACACAAGAAGAATTGAAATGGTATAGGAAGGTGTCATTTATGTAATTCAAATGATGAAATAATTGATCATTTACTTGTTGCTTACTCCTTTACTAGATAGGTTTGGAGGGAGGTTATAGCACAGTTAAATCTTCCTATAGGATGACAAGAAGATTCCTTAGGAGAGTGCTTAAAATATTGGTTTGAAAATAGGTATTTCAAATATTTTATAGCTCTCCCATTGTTTGTGTCTTGGGGAGTATGGTTATCTAGGAATGCAATATTTTTTTAGGATCAAGATAAGCCTACTTGGCAGGTCTCCTCCCAAATCATTGGAAGTTTCAATAACTATAAGGTTTCGACAACAAAAAAGGTAAACAGATAAATCATCCCTCCAAATACTGATAAATTAGGGGTTTTGGGTCTTTTTTGATGGGGCTAGATAGGGGGTCCCTAGAGTTTGTAGATCGAGAGGATTATTATACATTTTTTATGCTAATTATTTTAAATTCAAGGTCGGATTGGAAGAAGGTTCTAATAATTATTTATGGCCCTCAAATTGCTGGTTTAGTTGGCAAAATCAAAAGGAATACAAAAAATTCAAATTTACAGAGACTCGTAGGTGGTAATAAACTCTATGCTTAGTGTTTTTAGGATGGAAAATATAAGTCTACAACCCACATTCTCTCAAATAAAAGAAGTTGTGGATCAAAGTGAAGCTTTTAATTTTTTTATATATTTATAGAGAATTGAATAAAGAAGTAGATGAAATCTCAAAGTAGGCACTTCAAATTGATCCAGGTATGTGATTAGTACAAGAATTCAATGAGGGCAATGCATTGCAACTGATCCAAATCTCTATTTGGGGGGATTAATACACTCTAATTAAAACAAGCACAAATAAAACAACTTTTTCAAAAAACTCAAAAGTTAGTGATTTAAAAGATATTGTATGATAAATTGGGAAGTTGTATAAGGATAGAACTTAGCATGATAGAGATAACTAGTTATGATGTATAAATGACCTAAAGTTTAGGTCAATATCGAAATTTTAAAAAATGCCTAAGAGGCATATGAATAATGTAGTTTCATATTTATTTAAAATAACATTACAATTTTTTTTTGAGGAAAAAAAAGAATATAAAGATATAATCTATGTATGATGTATGTTAAAAAAATCTAAACATAATAACAAATTGCCTAAGAGGCATCTGAAGAATGTAATTTCATATTTACTTAATATAAAATTATGACTTTTTTAGAGGAAAAAAAAGAATATAAAGATATAATTTATGTATGCTATATGTTAAAACAATCTCTCTATATATATTTATATATATTGACGAGGTTGAAAAGTGAGGTTATATTAGGGGCCACCCTTCCCGTGAATTGAACTTGGGTTTCTATTAAGAGAACCCAATGAATTTTGCCATTGCGGTGTCCTTACTGGGACATATCAAAGTATATCTTATTGATAATCCCATAGATAAAATATTGGATATAGTCTCACATATGTGTGTGAATCAAATAGATAGACACAATGCAATTATAAGTCATCTTTAAAAAAATAATTAATAATTCATTGAAAGATTAATTTCATATTAAGGTATATTTTTGGTGGCATATTTGTATAATGAAAATTGATTTCGGTCTAATACTTATTACTATTATACAATGAAATCAATTAGATCATGCAAATACATTATCAAACTTATATAAGTAAATTATGTTAATAAATTTGAATAGAAGCTCTGACAAGAAAAACATTGTATATAGAGTGTTCACAACCCACTCATTGTAATCAAGAGGACATGAGGATGCAACATAGCAAAAAGGGTTTAAATCCTAGGTGTAGTCAAGCATTGTAGGAAGAGGGTTATTCGCAACACAGTCACTGTACTCAAGAGGACATGAGGATGAAATGGAGCGAAAGGGGTGCAAATCTTAGGTGCAGTCAAGTGTTGAAGGAAGAGGGTTGTTTGCAGCACACTTTTTGTACTTAGGAGGACATGAGGATGGAACAAAGTGAAAGGGATGCAAACCCTAGATGTAGTCAATCATTGTAGAAATATGGTTGTTTACAGTTGACTCACTGTAATCAAGAGGATATTAGTCGCTCTTCAGTATGTGATAAAGCCTCTTCGATCAGAAGAAATGTCTCTCAAGGATATTTGGGTTCGCGGGTGGAGTTTTCTAATGAACCTCTAACCTCTATCAATATTTTGGAGGATGCTTTTGGGTTGGATCTGATTGATTATGATACCCAAATAGCTATCTACAAAATCAATGGCTAAAGACTAGGTCTCAAGGAATTTAGATGATACATTAAACTTTAGTGATCCAATAAATTCCAAGTAACTTTGCTACTAAAAAATTTCTTTTATGTTTCCTTTTCTAATTTAGCGGATAGAGATAGGGTAATCTATTATAGATACAATTGGTTTTTCTAACAAAGGGATGTCTATATATAACCTTGGACTCTCAGTTTCAACCCCCTTACAAAAGAAGTTGATGGCTTCATAGTCTGGGTGAATCTTTATGCTCTCCCTATGGAGTTTTGGGGAGAAGATATTTATCAAAATTGGTGCATTCCAGTATATGGATGCCCAATCAAGGAAAATTTATCCAATAAAATTAATGAGTAAAGCAAGATTGGTTTTTTGGATGGATGTTTTAGTTCCTTGGCCTCAATCCATTACTATCTCCTCAAACAAAAGGTAATGGATCTAAAATATTGAATATGAATACTTCTCTGTGAGATGTTATGGTTGTAAGCAATATGTCCAAATGAAGAAGAGATGCTCAATCATCCGATCATGCTCGGATTCCTCCTTGGTGGAGGAGAAGGCCCTACATACGAATGATCATGAACCTTCAAACGTCCAAGTTCACAAGGAAGAAGCTCATCCTCCAACTACGTCAATTGTCCAAAAAAATCAAACGAGCAACAAAAGACTCAACCTCGAAAGGAGAATTCAAATCAGATCATTGATAAAAGTCAAATGGTTACTAAAGACCATCTAGTCAGTTTCTTGGAAAAAATTAGCTCCTCAAATAGTATTTTTGAAGCTAATTATGAAACAATCGATGATATTCAATTTTTTAAAAATGAAGATCATACAGAATGTGTTACAACTAAGTATTACCTTAAGAGCTTTAAGTGAAAAAATATATTCCTAGATCTTAACACTCTAAAGGAGGAAGAACCTATCCTACAAGAGAAAAACAATCAAAAGACCCATCGATTACAAACTCCGTAACATCCCCAATGGTTTTGGACTATTATTTTTGTTATGATTGGATGATAGCTATAGTTTTTTTTTAAGTTTTTGTTTTGTAAGTGGTCTACTAATCTCTCATATTTTGGAAGTTATTTTGTTGATATGTGGTATTCTAAGGTTCAACCATAATAGTACGTGGATGATAATATTTTATAATATTGTTGCAATATATTGTACTATCTTATACAACTTGATATACAGGTTTAGGAACTCTAAAACCCTTTTTTACCCTAATAAAAAAATCAATTTTTTTTATAGTCTTGACAAAGACACCACAATGGCAAAAGGTATTTGATTCTCCTAACATAGATCCAAGTTTAATTCATGAAAAATATGACGCTCGATGTGCTCCCAAATTTTTAACCTATTCAAAAAAAGAAAAACATTGCATATGATATTTGATTTTTAATTTTTATTTTCTAAATTAAAAAAGTTATTAAAATATTTTTTTAATATAAATCAAATGGTATTATTTAATTGGTTATATTTTGATTTTGAAGAAAATATACAAATTTGAATTCTGTTAAGTGATACATCCATAATTATCAACTTAATGTAATTTCATTCTCGTTCACGATGTAATACAAGTGAGGTCTATTTCAATCAATACGTGTAAAAAATTAAAAAAATGTTGAACATGAATTTTTATATAAATGTTAAGTATTTATAAAACTAGCTTAGATATAAAGGATATATATCTAAAAATGCCAAGATTTATCAATCCCGAGGTGCCTATCTTGGAGATCACACCCCCAAGAAATGAGATAGGCTCCTCAAGATTGATAACTCTCAGCGTTTTTAGATATATATCCTTTATATATAAGCTAGTTTAAATTTTTTTGTTAATGTTGGCTTTTTTAATAAATATATATATATTTTTTAAGGCGTGACATGTATGACCTCTTTGCCTCCCACCCTTGTCTGCCATTGTAGGAACGCCTCTCGGCATAATTATTAATTATAATTTTTAACTTGAATTTTAAAGTGAAATCCAAATTTGAATCTTGTTAAGTCATACATGCATAATTGTGAGGTTGTTGCCATACCATGGTCATGATGTAATATGAGTGAGACTCATTTCAATCTCATATAAAAAACAAATGGTTGTTGTCATACCATTATGTGATCATGATATAAAATGAGGGGACCGTTCCAATCACATATAACAAAAAAAACAAAGAACAAATTGAACATGATTTTTTAAGGGGAGAAGAGGGAGTTTTTAAGATTTACATAAAAAACAAACATGCATAATTGCCAAGTTGTTGTCATACCATTATGTGGTCACGAGGGGGGCCGTTTCAATCCCATATAACAAAAAACAAAAAACAAATTGAACATGATTTTTTAACGGGAGAAGGGGGAGTTTTTATGATTTATATGAAAAACAAACATGCATAATTGCGAAGTTGTTGTCATACCATTATGTGGTCATAATATAAAATGAGGGGACCTGTTTCAATTCCATATAACAAAAAAAAATAAAGAACAAATTGAACATGATTTTTTAAGGGGAGAAGAAAAAGTTTTTAAGATTTACATAAAAAAACATGCATAATTGCCAAGTTGTTGTCATACCATTATGTGGTCATGAGGAGGACCCGTTTCAATATCATATAACAAAAAAACAAAGAACAAATTGAACATGATTTTTTTAAAGGGAGAAGAGGGAGTTTTTAAGATTTATATGAAAAACAAATATGCATAATTGCCAAGTTGTTGTCATACAATTATGTGATTATGATATAAAATGAGGGGGATCCATTTCAATCCCATATAAAAAAAAACAAAGAACAAATTGAACATTATTTTTTTAACGGGAGAAGAGGGAGTTTTTAAGATTTATATATAAAATAGATGAATGAAGATACATAAATGTTAAATATTTGTAAAATTATTAAGTATAATTTTTTTAAATGGTTACAGCGGATTGACACATGTACTATCTCTATCACATCTTCACTACATATTGGTACTACAATTACTTATCTATTACACATATATTATTTGACATTTTAGAACTTGTGTTTTTCCTTAGAAGTTGAAGAATTTTATTGGTTAAGCTAATATCAATGGATTTTTTAAATTTGTTTTCTTTGATACATAGAGGAATTGGAAACTACCTTTCCTTTTTGAACAACTGGTAAAAGGGTTTCAAATCTTGGTGTTACCACAATAATCCTTACCTCACTTCGGTAAACACGATCTAAAGTGAGTGAATCATGGTGTTACCACTATAACCCTTATCTCACTTCGGTAAACACGATCTGAAGTGAGTGAGACCCCAATGGCTAGGGGTTGATACCGTTGTCATTAATTTGGTGCACACTCAGTGAACTCAGGTCAAACTACTACCTTTGTTCAAATTGAACATGCTTCCGAGATTTGAATCTAGATCTCCTCTTGATAAGTGTCCAACGTCTTACCAATCCACCTAGCCCTCGGGGACTAAATACTTTGGTTAGGGGTGAAAACAACACCAAAGAAACCCTTAGACTCCCGACCACAACCAACGACGAATGATTTTTTTGTATATCCACAAAAGAGTGGGAATGGTACCCGGGTCAGCCACAACCAACACTCTTTGTTAAGTTCCCACTGTGATAAACCAACTCACTCACTCAAGAGGATAAAACTCTTACAGTAGAGAAAAATCTCGAGAGCCGCTCTTAGGTGGCCCGCAATGTCGTCCGAGGTATACCACTTCGTATACCACTGTCTAAAGGCAAGCCACAGGAGATTTTTTTTGTGTCCCCTTTACAAGATTTTTTTGTGTCCCTTTTATATTGTGTCACCGTGGACCTCCCATTCAATGGACCAGACGGATTGAAACGACCCCAAGTGTGTTAAATCATGACCACATAATAAGATTATAATAACTTGACAATTATACATATATCCTTTCACAAATGTAAATCTCCTTATAAATTACAAAATTTAACTCATTAAACTAATACCATATGATAATTTAAAATATAATTAATTACAATAATTTATTGAATTTATATGATAAGTTATTGTTTTAATTTTATAAAGGAGAGTAATTGCCATGTCTATTTTTAAATGATACTAATTGAAATATCCATGCAATATAAGTTCCAATGAGATTTTGGAAATAGGTAAATGGTAATCAAATTGATCTTGCGAGAAGATCAACGTATGTATGAAAATTAAAGCAATTATCTTCATTAAAACGAGGTTGTAATCACGGGATTGTATCCTTAGAATGAGAAATATTGACCTCTGAGATGGACTAAAAATTTAAGTTAGACTTACATTCCTGTGTAAACCAAGCTAAGAAGGAAGACCTAATAAAAAAGCAACATCTCTCTTTGTTACTCATTCGAATGTAGCTTCAAATTCAAGACTTTTTAAAGAGAAAGAGAAGGAACTGTTGGCAATCTTATAAGTTACTTTTTATTTTTACCATGCATCTTAAATATATTTTATAAGTAATATTTTTTATATACATTTATTATAGAATTAAATCGAACTCGCATCATTAATACAAATAACATTTTTATATATAAACCACTTTCACGAGAATTTTAAATATACTTTTAATAATATTTTTGATATTTTTTTATTTCTATACAAGGATAGTTTTATTTTTAATGGCTTCACTAGCCTCGTCATTTATGAATGAAATAGGTATAGGGTTACCGTCGTTTGTAATGTGAATTTGAATATTGTTAGAACTTTAATTTTTTTTAATGTTTTTTTTAATCTTATATTATAGTAAGAATGATAATATGATTTTTTTTTTTTTAATCATTGTTTTTAATAAAATAATTGAAAAAATATATTTTTTAATTAAAATTAAAAAGTTTTTAAATTTCAAGTAAGGTATAACCAAATAGTTTGTTATATGTGAGAAGGTAATTAACAAGATAAGTAAGGTTTTTGTATGGATGAAATTATTTAGCAAACCTAATTTTACAATTTTTCTTTTCATATATAATTGAGAAAGCACCTTTATCATTAAGATTTTTATGTGAATCTTCCTCATCATCTATCAAATTGATTTAGGGAAAAACATGATTAGATAGAACTATATAATAAAGGATGCAAATTGAAGATTTGAATTAATAACTTGCTCAATTGAGTTTTCAAGCAAATAGATACATTTTTTTCATAAATATAAAATTTATAATTTTATTTCGAAATGTTTCTTGTGGGTCAATGTAATGGCCCACGTACATAGTCCCTGCAAACAATACCAAACTATGATTTTTGTTGAAATGTCATTGAGGAAAGAAACCGAAACAAGACCGGGCTCGTCATTTTGCATGAATAGGCTTTTGAAGGTCTGCCAACACCTAGTAGGGTCCAAAAAAAATGGCTAACTAAAAAAATGTTCTAGTAAAACAAAGCCCAGGTCAAATGAATCCCAAACTTTTAAAGAAATGACATTAACAAGGCCAGAACCAAGCGATTATAAGATTTTCAAATTATGAAGTTTAGCCCGATCCATCAGAAGCCCAAAACAAAAGAGTCTTGAGATTTTTGGGCGATGATGTAAGCCAAAACCTTCCAAAAATCCTTACCCGAAAAACTTGATCTTGGGATTTCCAAATGCTGATGTTAGCCAAGGCCACTAAATATCCCGACCTAACCCCAGGGTTCTTGCATCAACTAGAAGGTTTTGACAATTTCTTTGAGCTCCAAAAATGAATAAAAGACCCCCGAAATTAACAAGAGTCCACATCTAACAAGAGTCCACATCTAGAAGCCTGAATTGGTTGAGCACTCGGTCGTCCATATTGAAACAAACTCTAACAAGCTGATGCAAAAATAAAGCATAATGGTAAATAGCAAAGTCTGTTAGAGATGCCTAGGCCCCTTAAAGATGCAGGTATGCCAAGTTTAGGGAAAAAGGTCACAAAAGTTTAGGGAAAAAGGTCACAATCGACCATGTCTTCACTAGAATCAAGGCAGTTGGGCCAAGTTGAGAGGGAAAGTGATAACCATGCCCCTCAAACATTCTGATTAGACTGTGCTTATCCACGATAGGCCTAAAAAAGGCTCTTGTTGTAACGATAAAAAATAACATAAAGCATTGTATAGTTCTATAAATAGTTAGAATTTCTTAGTCAAAGTTTACCTCTTATAAGAAACTGAGATGTTGTTTGGCTCTTAAAAGTAGATATATTTTTGAATAATAAACATATTTTATCAGTGCATGTTCAATCAATTCTGTTAATACTGTGTAAGAATAACTATGTTAAGCAAATTTTGCTATATGGATTGTTGTTTGGACTATCTTGCACATAATACTTGGAATGTTAGATAAGACACGATATAAGTTCATAATGGATCTTGAATGCTCTATTTTGTAGCTAGTCTGTTAGGTTCTGATTGATATTAACTTGCAAAGTGTCTGCAGAGATTACTTTTTGTTGTTATTTGATTTTAGACATCTTTTAGTAAATTCCTAAACCTTTATCTTTTTCTCTAATCCTTGCATCTTTATCTTTAGTCTTGAAACCTTTATTTTCTTTATTTCTTAGCATTTTAAAGTATCGACCTTCTCCGGAGGTTAACTCAGAAGAAATTCAAATTCATCCAATCTTGGTTTTAGTCTAAGGGTGCACAATCCACATTAGGCAAATTGACTTTCAAGAGTTTTTGGCACATCCTATGGGACAAAACCATATTGGTTTGTTCCACAAATAACCATCGATGGGATAATAAACTTTCTCGTAAATAGGAGTTAAATATCTATTGAGTAGAACCTTGTTGAAGTTGTACTCTCTAATGATCAAAAAATCCACTCACATGACAAATCCATTGTTAAAGAACTTGTGAGATTGGCAACTCCACTGATAAACAAGATCCATAATTGCATGGTGAAAGGAGTGAAGGTTGAAACAACTCATAGAACTTAGGGCATCATAATAAATCCTACCTAAATCCATGGTCAGATGCATATATCCATCCTAGAACAATGTTAGACCCCTTAACCTCCCTGATCTCCATTACATTCCTCAAGTTGTATTGAAGGAATTACCCTCTTATGATGGTAGTGGAAAAACAACTTATGAACACTATTAGAATGTTGTTGCTATCTATAATATTACACATAAAGATGTAATGGTAAGATTTCTTGCACTATATTTTGAAGGCAAAGTGTTGGTATGGTATCATTATTTAGAAGACAACATAAGTACTTGGGATGACCTTGTTGAACCTCTCATCTTAGAGTTTGATGACATAGGGACCCTTTCATGCTGCTCACTCAATTCTCATTTATTTAAAGGCAGCCCCAGGAAAGCATCACTAGTTTTAATATTCAGTTCAAAAGAACTCCTCTAGATATAAATTCATCACATGCTCAAGCCTACATCTATTATCTTTGTGCTTTCACCCTAAACTAAACTCTTTAGATTTGGCAATCCAATGAGAGGAGGTTCTCATAAAAATTTCAAGTTGCAATTGCAACGAAAAATACACTCGTCTTAGTTGGAAATCTTCCCCTAGGATTACTATGCCAAATGTGTCTAAGATCTATCAAGCAATCCCATAAGCACCTTTTTTGGATGAACATTCCCATTTATTGACCACATTGTCTAAACCATTTCCTCAACATATTATTCTAGCAAGTTTTGTCCCATCATGCCCATTCTGGAATCACAAGAGCTACAAGAGTTAAGAATTGCGGTTCAAATCTTGAAAAATGAGCTTGATATTGTGAAGCAATAGAATGTTGAGAAGATACTTGAACTATATCAACAAAAAGAATTTTCCTATGCCTTAGAGGACTGAGGGATGCTAGTGATTATAGTTGATAAGGAGCAATTCACTATTGTTGGGATTCAGTAACAAGAAGTATCAGCAACTCCAAATGATTACTAGTATCTAGAATTTGATAGTCATCACAAGGGTGATACTTGCTAGGCTTACCAAACTTAATACTGATAGAATCCATCTTGGAAATCAAAAGAAATCATGGCCATGGTGATGGATCTAGAAAAATATATAATAGTTGAAGATCATTATACAATTAGCCCAACCAACATAGATGGCATATACAAGCATAATCCTTTGCCATATTATATCCAAAAAGGGAAAGGTCCAAGAATTAGAGAGCAAAGTATGGATCAAGTTGAGCAACAAATTAATTTGATGAAGTCAAAAATAGTTATATCCTCAATTAAAGTAGTTGGAAAAGAAAAACCAAAATTATTTGAAGAGAAATTCAAGCCAGAAGCACCACAAGTATGTCAACAAAGGAAACATATTTACTATAATCTATGCTACCCTTATGTAACCAAGAAATAGAGAGAAGTGGTTGAGCAATATCAGAAATAGTTCAAGCAACCAACTTAGAAGAAAATGAAGCTATCAAAAAACAATGGGAACAACATTGTGAAATAAGTGAATAATACAAAGAAAACTTTACTGATTTTTGAAAATGTTGACTTGATAGAAGCAACTCTCAAAAGCTCAAAAACTAGCAAAATTACCCTCCTAGACCTCAAATTAGCACATAAGTATCCATATCTTGGTATGGGTAAGACTATGAATCTACCCTTGTATTTATATTTATGCATGGAAGGATGGATAAACATAATTGCATAATAAATATGGGAGCTACTATCGTAATCACGCCTTAGACGATTTGTGATGCCATGGATTTAGAGTATGATGGGGCTAGTTTCGAAACAATGCACTTGAATAAAAAACCAATTTGGACAATGGGGGTTGTGAAATATGTTTCAAAATTGTTGCATAAGCTATCAGACCTTGCAGTAGTTTAGGACATGATAGTGGTGGATTTGCTACCATCTAGATTATGTTTGTCAAATAAGGCTTTGAATCAAATTGGTAGGCACCTAGTATGATATCATGATTATATGGAAATTCCTTGGATATAAACGATGGTCAAGATCTATGGTGAAAATATCAACCCTTATCACATAAAAAAATATGAGGAGCAAAATGACAATATGGATGAGAATGTTTTGGATCATCCCAATGTGGAAATAAAAAATTGGCTAGAAGGCAAAGAGGAACTGATGTGAAACTAGTTTTCCATGATTAATCCCGATGTGATGATTTCATAAAACATGGGGACTCAACAAAATCTATAGTCCATATTTAGTCAATTTCAAATTTTGGCAGGTCACAGGTTCCAACAATCACACCCAAAACATTTTATTAAGCTAGAATTGCATTCAACTGAAGAATGTTCTATGCTCCATCTCAAGGCAACAATTCTAATGAGCCTTAGAAATAGTGAAATGTAGTATGCCAACTTGGCACAAGGACTGAAACACATAGGAAAGATAACCAAGGAGTCACATACTCAAGGAAAATTATCTATGCTAAGTTCCAATGTTATATGCCACATAGGTTTTGGAACTCTTTCATTTTCAAATCCAACCCAATGATAGATCTTCACTAGAACAAGCCACATGTTTCGAATGATTAACAAGTGAGAAAATTAGAAGTTTGATATTGTATGGCCAGACCATTGTAGATTACAATGAGGAAGCAAATTTTGACATGTTTGGCATGAGAAACCATACCAAGTTTTTGTGTATATAGGCGATATGTAAATAAAGTTGATTACAAAAAAATGTAATAAAACCATTGGCTAAATAGGCAATAATATAATATCCTTGTAGAAGTAAATTTTTGAAAAATGTACCAGATAAATCACCTGTGTAGATTAGGAGTTTCAAGACAAGTAATCATGATGATTGCTGATTCAACTCAATTGAAAAGTGCTTTTGATGAGCAAGGTGCAACCAAAGTATTGTCATTGTTGTCAACATAGTCAGGTTGATCAGTTGATGCAATGGACAGGAGTTCATTGATGAGCAAGGTGTAGCCAAAGTGCAATGGACAGGAGTTCATTGATGAGAAAGGTGCAACCAAAGTATAATGGACAGGAGTTCATTGATGAACAAGGTGCAACCAAAGTATTGTCATTATTGTCAACACAGACAGAGGATCGGTTGATGCAATGGACAGGAGTGCAGAGGTCATTAGAGAGATCGGTTGATACAGTGGATAGGAGTTCAGAGGTCATACAGAGCATGCACAATGAATTTCCAAGAAGACCGAAGTGGCCCATAGGCAAAAGCTCAAAGAAAAAGACAAGTAAGAAAACTGTCGCTATATCGCAACATGTTGAGCAAGCATGAGAAACTGTCGCGATATCGCGACATGTTAGAAGAGAGATAAAGCGCAAGGAAAACTGTCACGATTTCACGACATGTTGGAAGAGAGAGAAAACACAAGAAAAACTGTCACGATTTTGCGACATGTTGGAAGCAAAGAAGGCAAGTAAGAAAACTATCATGATTTCGTGACATGTTCGAAGAAGCAGCGCATACAGGAAAAACTATCACAATTTCGTGACATGTTCGATGAGAAGGCACATGCAAGAAAATTGTCACGATTTCGTGACATGTTCGAAGAGAAGGCGTAAGCAAGGAAAACTGTCATGATTTCATGACATGTTGGAAGAGAGAGAAAGAGCAAAGAAAACTGTCACGATTTCATGACATGTTCGAAGAGAAAGCGCAAGCAAGCAAAACTATCATGATTTCACGACATGTTCGGGGAGAAGGCGCAAGCAAGAAAAACTGTCACGATTTCGTGACATGTTAGAAGAGAGAGAAGAAGAAAGAAAAACTGTCACAATTTTGTGACATGTTGGAAGAGAAAAAGACAAGTAGAAAAAGTGTCATGATTTCATGACATATTGCAAGAGGAAGAGGAGAGAGAAAAAGATGTCGCGATTTCGTGACATGTTTCATTTTTGCGGTCCAAAGCGAAGAAAAGAGGAGAGAGAAAAAGATGTCGCGATTTCGTGACATGTTTCATTTTCATGGTCCAAAGCGAAGAAAATAGGAGAGAGAAAAAGATGTCGCGATTTCGCGACATGTTTCATTTTTGTGGTCCAAAGCGAAGAAAATAGGAGAGAGAAAAAGGTGTCACGATTTCGCGACATGTTTCATTTTCGCGGTCTGAAGCAAAGAAGAAGGCAGAGAAAGAAGAAGAATCATGATTTTGCGACAATTTGCAAGAAGGATTGTACGAACAAAAAAGTGTCACGATTTCATGATAGGTTCGAGAGAAAGAGCTCGCAGAGAAATAGTGTCACAATATCGCGACATGTCGGGTTTTTGCAACCCGATGAGAAGAAAAGCACCAAGGAGAAAAAGTTTCGTGATATCGTGACAAAAGGAAAGAAGGAGAGTACGAAAGTGAAAGTGTCACGATTTTGCGACATGTTCTGTTTTCGCGAGGTCAAGGCAAGAAAAGGCACAAGGCAACGAATGTGTCGCGATTTCATGACATGTGTTTTCATGGACGAAAGACAGAAAATGCACAAGGCAATGAATGTGTCATGATTTTGCGACATGTTGTGTTTTCGTGGGCGAAAGACAAAGAAGAGCACAAGGCAGCGAAAGTGTTGCGATTTCGTGACATGTCATGTTTTCGCAGGTGCAAGCCGAGAAAAGGACAAAGAGGCAAAAAGTGTCGCGATTTCATGACATGTCATGTTTTCGCAGGTGCAAGCCGAGAAAAGGACAAAGAGGTGAAAAGTGTCACGATTTCATGACATGTCATGTTTTCGCAGGTGCAAGCCGAGAAAAGGACAAAGAGGCAAAAAGTGTCACAATTTTGTGACATGTCATGTTTTCACGGGTGCAAGCTGAGAAGAGGACAAGAAGGCAAAAAGTGTCACAATATCACGACATGTCATGTTTTCACGGTCAACAGCCAAGAAAAGGCCAAAGGGGCATAAATGTCGTGATATCGCGACATGTCATGTTTTCGCGGGTAAAATGCGAGAAGAGTACAAAGAGACAGAAGTGTCACGATTTTGCGATAGGTCGCAACAACACGATTACGGACAGTTAACTGAAGTAGAACGACAGTTAAAGGGGCAGTTGTAGAGGAAAATAATGTAGCCAAAATAAGAAGAGTTAACTGGAGTTAGTGCGACAGTTACAGGTGCAGTTACAGGTAGAAATAATGCAGCCAATATAAGAAGAGTCAACTGAAGTTAGTGCAACAGTTACAAGTTCTCAGATAGAAATCATGCAAGCTAAAATAATAACAAAGCATTAAAGGAAGAACGATAGTTATAGGGCATGTGACGCAGTGAAACCATCGAGCAACCATTACACTGTCAGTCCGAAACAAGAGACAGAACTATTAATAGGTTGCATGCAAAAATACTGTGCCAAAAAGGAGTTACTCACAGAAGTGGCTATTGATAGTCTGCATGAGTAAATACGAAAGTTAAAAATAGAGAGAAAATCTTGTTATAAAAGGAGGTCTGCGTGGAGATTTAAGGTGTCGCTCATAGTGAAAAGGTGCTGCTAAAAGTGTGAAAGTGCTGTCGAAAGAGGGTTAGAAGAGTGCGATTGAAAGAGAGCGAAAGTGCTGCTCAAACAAGAGTGAAAGTGCTGCAAGAAGTGGGCTGAAAGAATGCTATAAGAGAGCATTAAGCAGAGCCGTGAGAGCCGTAAGAGTGTAGTAAGAAGCGCAGCAAGAGGGGTATAAGAGGGCCGCCAAAGTGCAGTAAGCAGATCCATAGGTATGTGCTGTGTGAACTATGGGCAATGTTGAGTGAGCAATAGACCAGTCAGGGTCTTGTAATAGTGAAGGTATTTATATGTCAATATTCAAATTTCAGAATTGAAGTCCAAGTTGGTGCTTGGAATTAGGGGTTGGTGCTCCTTCCAGTTGGTGCTGGTAAATCAGGGGTTGGTGCTCCTTCCAGTTGGTGTTGGTAAATTGATTGTAAAGTTGTTGCTTTGCAAAGGCTGGATTTGGATGGAAGTCCAAACGGTCTATTTTTGAGGAGTAGCCAAAACTGGTGAACCTCGGTACATCTTGTGTTGTGTGTGATGCTCTCTTGTTATATTTGCTTTATGTGGTTTTAAGATTTCATTGTTTTGGCTTTAAGAGTTAAAGTTTTAAGTTATAAAGAGCCACACTGATTCACCCCCCCTCTTAGTGTCATTATGAGACCAACAATTGGTATCAGAGCCAGTTTCCCAGTTCAGGCTAAATCAGTAAGGGTTGATTTTGGATTAGTACACAATGGGTAAGAAGAATAGATCTTCCTCCAATAAGGCATCTTAGTCAGTTTCAGTTCCTATGGAAGAGAAAATTGAACCAGAAAAGGCAGAAGGAGTGAACTCTGAAGTATGTGATGAAATCTATGAGGCTGAAGTAGATCTTGAAGGAGAGTTGATCTCTGCACTTGAAGAGTTGAGTATAGAAAAGAAAAAGAACAAAAGAATGTCCAAGAAGTTAGAAGAATATGGGGATGAGATTGAAGATCTCTTCCTACAAGTTCAAAAGGCCAAGAAATTAGAAGAAGCCTTGAAGACACACCTGGATGATGAGGATGATGTATGCAGCACAAGTGAAGAGGAATCTAACAAAGTTATTGTTGATCTAAAGCTGAAAGTAGAACAATACAAAAGGATTGAAGATATTCTCAGGTCTCAAATCAATGAGAAAGAGACTGTTTGCTACCAACAAGAAGAAGAGATTGTTTCATTGAAGAAACAAATAGAAGAGGCCAATATAAATCTCAAATTTGAGAAGAGCACAGAGTTACTAGATACAATGATAAAGCAACAAAGAAGCTCCATGGCTAAGTTTGGTCTTGGATATAAAGCTGAACAACTTTCATCTTCTAAAAATGCAGAGAAGAAGAAGCACACTGTTGAAGGATCGAAGCAAGAAAAGTTTGAAGTTGAATCTTCAAAAGGAAGAAAATATCAAAGGAGATCTACAACAAAGCAATCACAGCAAAAGAGGTTCTATCACTCTCACTCTATGTTAGGAACCTGCTATAAAATATACTAAACAACACACTCTCAACTCAAATAAACACACTCTCACACATTTGCTTGGAATTAAACTCACAGAAACATTATAACAATATTCAGAATTAATTGCATACGATAACAAAAACTACTTAAAAGGAACAATCTCACAATAGATAGAATCGCAGGCCTCTTCGAGGGGGCAACCTCCTTCAATACTTCATTAATTTGCAAAAAGATGATTACATTGGTGCCTTTTCGGGTATTTAAGGAGTTTCCTTCCAAGGTTGGCTTACATGCAAAATGCCACCTGGATTACATGCATAATGCCACCCGAATTACATGCATAGTGCCACTTTGAATTACATGCACAATGCCACTCGAATTACATGCATAATGCCACACGAATTACATGCACAATGCCATCTTACCTAACCTATCTACCATGTGTTACATAGAAACGAGTGCCATTTGTCATAGGCACTACCTAAGCTAAAACTTAGAACATTACAAAATATTAATCATGGGTACTACCCATGTTCACTAGGAATTATTACATCAAGGAAGTTATTACATTAAGGGTTAGGATGAGATCCTAACATGCCCTTCTCCTTGAAGAAGCTTTGTCCTCAAAGCTGAAAATGAGGAAACTGTTGTTGGAGTTGATGGAGAGACTCCCATGTAGCATCCTCAGGTTGAAGCCCATGCCATTGAACAAGGACCTCTGTAATGGTACGGTTGCACAGAGTGCGAGTTCGACGATCCAGCAGTTGCTCAGGTGCGAGTAAGATGGAGCCTTCTTCATCCAATTTGGGAAGTGTTGATTGAACCTGTACCTTTGTGCCCACAACTTTCTTGAGAAGGGAAACATGAAAAACAGGGTGGAGCTTGGAAGTGGGGGGAAGAGCCAATTTGTAAGTTGTAGGGCCAATCCGTTGTAGAACTTGATAAGGACCATAGAATTTTGGAGCGAGCTTCTGACACCTGCGAAGTTGTAGGGATGATTGTTTGTATGGTTGTAAGCGAAGGAAGACCATATCACCCACATCAAAACTGTGCTCGGAACGATGTTGATCAGCTTGTTGGCGCATCCGATTCTGGGCCATGTTCAAATTTTGCTTGAGTTGGCGGAGGACCTCAGTGTGTTGACTCAGAGCATTGTCAACAGCCTGGACCTTGGAGCTGCCCGAAATGTAGGAGGAAGGCGTGAGTGGAGGGTGCCCGTAAACTACCTCAAACGGTGTGAGTTTGGTGGCGGTATGATAGGAAGTGTTGTACCACCATTCGGCCAAGGAAAGCCATTTTGCCCAATGAGTAGGATGATCGGAGGCAAAGCAGCGAAGGTAGGTTTCCAAGCATTTATTTACAACCTCTGTTTGACCATCCGTTTGCGGATGGTAGGCTGAACTCATTTTGAGTTGAGTCCCCTGCAACTTAAACAACTCTTGCCAAAAATTGCTAGTAAAGGTAGGATCACGATCAGATACAATGGAGGTTGGCATGCCATGAAGGCGAAAGATGGAGTCAAGAAAAATTTGGGCAATAGTGGATGTTGTGTAAGGATGGGCTAGGGCACAAAAGTGAGCATACTTTGAAAGGCGGTCCACTACTACGAAAATAACTGACTTGCCTCCCGATTTAGGTAGCCCTTCTATAAAATCCATGGAGATGTCAGTCCACACCTGCTATGGAATCGACAATGGTTGAAGAGTGCCCGGAGAGCGCACTGTTTCCCCTTTCATCCTTTGACATGTGTCGCAGTCAGCTACAAAAGAGCGAATGTCCTATTTCATACCTTTCCAAAAGAAGGTGCGCTTGAGTCGCTCATAAGTTTTGAGGAACCCTGAATGGCCAACAGATGGAGTAGCATGTGATTCCTTCATGAGGAGCTCTCGAAGTGGGGACTTAGGAGGAAGAACCAGGCGTTGATGGTAACGCAGATCCTGGCCATCCCAACTATATCCTGGTGTAGACTCAGGGTCATCCATAAGTGAAGCAACCAAGTCTTTCAAATCTGCATCCTGAAGTATTTCCTGACGTAAGGGCTCAATCCATTGGGGTAACGATGCAGAAATGGCACACAACATACTAAGGGTCTCAAATTGGCGGGAGAGAGCATCCGCCACAAGATTTTCCTTTCCTTTTTTGTACGTGATGTCATAATCATAGCCCATGAGTTTTGACACCCACTTTTGTTGCTCGGGGGTGGCAACCCGTTGTTCTAGAAAGTATTTCAGACTCTGGTGGTCAGTTTTGATGGAGAAATGGCACCCAATGAGGTAAGGTCGCCAATGTAGGACTGCATGCAATATTGCCATCATTTCCTTGGCATATGTGGATTTCCCTAAATTGCGATCAGATAGGGCTTTGCTGGTAAAAGCCAAAGGGCGTCCTTCTTGCATCAATACCGCCCCAATACCACGACCAGAAGCGTCACTTTCAATGACAAATTTTTTAGAGAAGTCTGGCATGGCTAAAACTGGAGTGGTGGTCATGGCATGCTTGAGTTCTAGGAATGCTTGTTCAGCTGGCCCTGTCCAAGTAAAAGAATCCTTCTTCAACATGGAGGTGAGGGGGCGGCTATCTTTCCATAGTTATAGACAAATTTACGGTAATAGCCTGTAAGCCCTAAAAATCCTCGAAGTCCCTTGAGAGTGCGAGGTTTCGGCCATTCTTGGACTGCTTGGATCTTCTTAGGGTCAACCTTGACACCATCCTTTGAGACAATGTGTCCCAGATACTCCACTTCGGTCAAACCAAAGGAACACTTGGATATTTTTGCGAACAGTTGATGGTCAGTCAATAGTTGTAGGGTTTGATCTACATGCTTGAGATGCTCTTCCCATGTGTGACTGTAAATCAAGATGTCATCAAAGAACACAAGGATGAACTTTCACAAAAAAGGGTGAAAGATGTTGTTCATCAAGCTTTGAAATGTGGAAGGAGCATTTGTGAGACCAAATGGCATTACCAAGAATTCATAATGACCTTCATGAGTGCAAAAAGCAGTTTTAGGAATATCTTCATCCCTGAGCCGGATCTGATGGTACCCAGAGCGAAGGTCTAGCTTGGTGAAGTACATGGTCCCATGTAATTCATCTAGTAATTCATCAACCACGGGGATAGGAAATTTATCCTTGACAGTTATCTTGTTGAGTTCTCGGTAGTCAATACACAGTCGCCAGGAGCCATCCTTCTTGAGGACCAGTATGACTGGTGCAGAGTAGGGACTAGTACTAGGCCGAATGATACCCGCCTTGAGTAATTCTTGTATCATTTTCTCAATCTCTGACTTCATGGCATGAGGGTACTTGTATGGTCTGATATTGGGAGGTGCACTATCCAACAATAATGGAATGGCATGGTCATGAGAGCGATGCGGTGGTAGTGTAGTTGGTTCTGAAAATATGGCCTCATGTTTGTGGAGAATCTGTTGTAGGTCTGATGGAGTTTCACCCATTGGAGAGGTGGATGGTTGGATGGAGAATAGTTGTGCAATGACCCCACGTGATGATTTCTTTAGCAATTTCTCCATGCCATTTGAACTAATAATTTGAGGTGTTCCTATTGGGGAGCCCTTGATGATGTGTGTTTGTCCATTTTGGGAGAACTGCATCCGGAGTTCAACAAAGTTCCAACTGATAGTGCCCAATGTACTCAACCATTGAGATCCCAAAACAATATCACATCCACCCAACTGGAGGGCAAACATGTCCTGCTTGAGTTCATAGTCCCCTATCTTGATTTTAACATTGCGACATTTTCCTTTACAAGGTAAGGTTCCCCCATTGGCTACCATGACCTCAAAGGAATTACAAGTGTGGATATAGCAATTTGCCCGTTGAGCCACTCTAGGGTCTATGAAGTTGTGCGTGCTTCCCGAATCCATAAGGATGGAAAGACGTTGGCCCTTGAAAAATCCCACAACCTTCATGGTTTGTGGAGTAGTAATGCCTGCAAGAGCATGGACTGTAATTGTTGTCTCAGGTTCTTGTTTCACTTCTTCTTGTGGAGAAGGTGTTTTCGGAGGGTCCTCATCCTCATCACTCTAGTCAGAGTCATCAGGTTCTTCAACATCTATCAAGAACAATTTTTTGTGTGCACACTTATGCCCTTTAAAAAACTTTTCATCACAATTGTAGCATAATCCTTGGGCACGACGTGCATCCATCTCTTCTGTGGTTAGGCGCTTGGGTGCGGCAGGTTTATTATCAAGCGGGTGTTGAGATTGAGGAGGAAATGAAGGTCTATTTTGAGGAAACTTTGATGGGCGCCTTTGGGCAGAGAGTTTAGATTCGGCCAAACGGGCCAAACTAATAGCTTCCATCATAGTTTGTGGTTTCAACATTCTTACTTCTGCTTGGAGTTCCACCTTCAACCCACTGATATAACAACTCTGGAAGAACCCTTTAGTCAATCCTCTTGTCTTATTGGCCAATTTTTCAAATTGAGCTTGGTATTCACGGATTGACCTTGTTTGTTGTAGTTTGGTCAAGGCCCCTGTAAAGTCCTCATACTCACTAGGACCAAATCGAGTGAGTAGTTGGGATTCAAAATTCTCCCAAGAGAGATTTGGGTTGGCAATACGTAACCATTGAAACCAATGTAGAGCCTCATTTTCCAAGTTAAAGGAAGCCATCTGGACTCGATGAAATATGGGGACATTATGAAGTCTAAAGAATTGATCAACCCTGCATAGCCACCCATCAACATCCTTCCCACTAAATTTGGGAAAGTCCAATTTGGGCATTCTAAAGGCTGGTTCATGGTCATGATTCCTTGTAGAACCCTCGGCTTGGTGTTCTATTTTTGGGGGTCCTCTTTTCAGTTTGTTGTCTACTTCTATCAGCGCTTCTTCTAAGCGGTTCTTGGTGGCCTCATGCTCTAGGCGAAGACCTTGGACTTCTTCCCTTATGGAGTGAAAAGTCGAGTGCAAGTTCTCAATGGCTTTTGTTAAGGATTCCAAGTGGTCTAGTTCCTTTTGATGTCCACGGGTACCCTGGGCCATTTTGAAACCTTTTGTGACCAGTTACTAAAAATAGAATTGAGTTTTTAGGACTTACTATTTTTAGTAAGTGCCCAAAAAAGTGCTTGGGTGCTATATATCAAAACAATCAGCTCGAGAAGGTGGTCACAATGAGCTATATCTCTCAACACTACTTTTTGGCACCCCAGACTTTTTTTTTTTTTTTATATGTTGTTTTGCAAAGTCTAACGGTGTTTACAGTTTTTGATTCTGAGCTACAGAGCAAAAGTTGGGTACTGGAGCACTATCTATAACTGGCCTTCTGTCATGCTTTCACTGGTGGGTTCAGTCCTGACTGCACTAGCTCCAAGATTCTCTGTATTTTGCAGGTGACTATTACGACAGTTCTGTTATGACTCTGAAAACTATAAATTCGACTGACTGTGTCTTGACCTCTCCGACATGTGACCTGACTGTGACTGCCATTGTAAATTTGATTGTTATTCTCCAGGTCATCAGCTTAAGTGTCACCCTCATGGTCTATCCTGAATGCATGTTCTTTCTATTATTTTTTTAGTAGAGGACTCCTTTCTCATATGCTCACTTTTTGGGAATTTGAAATGCAGGTTTACGAATATGGAGGTTTGATTTTTTTATATTTTCATTTTTTACAGGTTGAAGTTTTAACAGAACCAGGGAATGCTAGGTAAAGGAGTATGTACCACCCATAGGCCCTCTAATATACCGACAGTGACGAACAATAGTGCTCGGACCAATATTTCAGGCCACTACTCAAGGAGGATTCCACACATACCCTTGAGCACACTACCTGCCTCTCTGACAATACGGGAGGGTAATCGTCCAGGATGTTGTGTCCCGTAGACTATGAGTAATACAAGGCCAAAAAGCTTCCTAATGGCTAAAATTTTTTTTAAACCTAGATGGTCTCCCGATATACCCGAAGATACGTGGGAGCTCAAGTCCGTGCGCGAGTTCTATCTGAGGCCTGGGTATTGGAGCCTGATCGCCCCTCACTTCACTAGACACTTTATGGGCTATCTAGCTTAGCCAATAACGACAGATCCTTCGCGATATTTTAAAACCCCCGAGTACAGGGGTTTCTACCTACTCAACTAAAAAGATTTTTATTTTTATTTTTTTGGTCTGGAAAAAAAAAGCACTGTATTTTTTTGGATTTTTTTTTTTCAATAAGGAAAAACAGGAATGGAAAAACACACAAAAATTATACCTAACAGGCATATTGGGTGGCAAGAATCATTGCGATTGCGAGTAGAACTTGGCCCTGGAAAGCGCTACGATACCACTTGTTAGGAACCCTGCTATAAAATATACTAAACAACACACTCTCAACTCAAATAAACACACTCTCACACATTTGCTTGGAATTAAACTCACGAAACATTATAACAGTATTCAGAATTAATTGCATACGATAACAAAAACTACTTAAAAGGAACAATCTCACAATAGATAGAATCGCAGGCCTCTTCGAGGGGGCAACCTCCTTCAATACTTCATTAATTTGCAAAAAGATGATTACATTGGTGCCTTTTCGGGTATTTAAGGAGTTTCCTTCCAAGGTTGGCTTACATGCAAAATGCCACCTGGATTACATGCATAATGCCACCCAAATTACATGCATAGTGCCACTTTGAATTACATGCACAATGCCACTCGAATTACATGCATAATGCCACATGAATTACATGCACAATGCCATCTTACCTAACCTATCTACCATGTGTTACATAGAAACGAGTGCCATTTGTCATAGGCACTACCTAAGCTAAAACTTAGAACATTACAAAATATTAATCATGGGTACTACCCACGTTCACTAGGAATTATTACATCAAGGAAGTTATTACATTAAGGGTTAGGATGAGATCTTAACACTCTACTCATAATAATGCTTTTAATGGCTATTATTTTAAATGCAACCGTAATGGTCACAAGGCAATTTATTGTGGACTGATTAATAGATAAAAAAGTTATGCTGATAAAAACACATCTGCTTTCCTGAGTGAACACCCTATGCAATGTTTTAAATTTAATGGTCATGGGCACATAGCAAGGTTTTGTCCAAGCACTTCTATATCCAATCTAAGGCAAGACCATAGATTTCATCATACACATAGAATGCAATGCAGACAGGGAATAAAACATGTGCAATGTTTTAAATGTAATGGTCAAGGGCACATAGCAAGGTTTTTTCCAAGCACTTTTGTATCTAATCGAAGGCAAAACCCTAGATTTCATCAGACACAAAGAGGGCAACACAGACAGGGAACATATCATGTGCATAAAAAAAAAGAAAATAATCATCCATCAAGAATGCACAAGAGACAACCCCGCAAGAGAAATGTTCAAGTTCACGAACGAGGGCAAAATAGGGAAGTAATTGAAAAACTCAAGCCCAAGTTCAGGAAAGTCTGGAGAAAGGTAGAAGAAAGGAAATCATGTCTCCTTGGATTGAAGGAGGCTACTCCGCCATTGCTCTAAGCAACTCCAGGTGGCACATCCTCAGGGGGAGAAATATTAAAGTTTTATTTTAATGCTCCTATGTATTTGTCTAGGTATCTGAGGATGAAAGACCAGCAGTCGAGAAATTGTTGTACAGTTGTCAAAGTTTTTTTTTTGGTTTATGTAGTGGACTGTGGAAGTACCGTGAAGGGTTGTGATTAAATTGAGAGCTGGCACCCTTGGTAGTTTTGATATTTGTCATTGTTGTACTGTTGATGATTCTTCTGCCACTATTCAAAATTATGGATCATAACAGTTCAGATTTTTTGGTTTAATGAAAGAATGCATGCGTGCCCTAGCTGCGTACTTGTGCTTTGATAAAAGCAACATGTATTTGTTCTATGCTTTGATGTGAAGATTGTTAGATCTTTCATGATGCCTTGGTGAATATAGTTAATTCACAGACAGTTTCGTTTTAACTGTTGATAAAATGCCAATTCAAGGTTAAGAAGTATGAGGTTGAGTAAGGTGCACTATGGTTGGCCATAAAGTGTTTGACAAAATGTCTTCTCCTAATTTGCACAGTTGAAAGTAAGGTGTGATCTGTAGTAACTGTAGAAAACTCAGATCAGGTTGTAAATATAAAAAGGAATTTGGTTGTGCTGCAGTACAGTATTTGATGCTTACACAGAGTTGAAAGTGGATTGAGGTAGCCTGCTGGACTCTCACTGAAGAGAGAGACAAACAACTGACATTAGGTTCAAGCTTGTTGAGAATATCCAAGATGCATTTGCAGATGCTGCCAGCATTGCAGAACAAACAGTTGGATATATACAATCAGTGTATGCCTTCACTAATAGTGGACAAGTTTGAGATTGTAGAGCAACAGAGGGTTGGTACTCAGAAGACAGTAGTCCAGCCATGTTATTACACATATTATATTTGTGAAGTTGACAGTGATGATGTATTTCACTGGTTATTGCTGCTACTCACATTATTGATATTCGTGATGCCTATTATGCTTATCATGATTTTGTCAAACAGTGAAATGAAGTGGTCACATATTCCCAAGAATAGACTAAGAATTGACTAGCCATCGGGATCAAATTCTCAGGGGAGCATTTATGCATCTGTTTATCATATTGCTCATGTTTATGCTTTTTGCTAACTGTAATAATTTTTGCCTGAGAATGTTGTGCATGGACTCAAGGGGAGTTTTGCAGCCACCCTTTGGTATTATTGTCAAAGGGGGAGAAGAATTACAGGTAATTGCACACAATTACGTGTGTTGCCAACAATTCCAAAGGGGGATATTGATGAGCAAGGTGCAACCAAAGTATTGTCATTGTTGTCAACATAGTCAGGTTGATCAGTTGATGCAATGGACAGGAGTTCATTGATGAGCAAGGTGTAGCCAAAGTGCAATGGATAGGAGTTCATTGATGAGCAAGGTGCAGCCAAAGTATTGTCATTGTTGTCAACACAGACAGAGGATCGGTTGATGCAATGGATAGGAGTGCAGAGGTCATTAGAGATATCGGTTGATACAGTGGATAGGAGTTCAGAGGTCATACAGAGCATGCACATTGAATTTCCAAGAAGACCGAAGTGGCCCATAGGCAAAAGCTCAAAGAAAAAGACAAGTAAGAAAACTGTCGCGATATCACGACATGTTGAGCAAGCATGAGAAACTGTCGCGATATCGTGACGTGTTAGAAGAGAGAGAAAGCACAAGGAAAATTGTCGCGATTTCACGACATGTTGGAAGAGAGAGAAAACACAAGAAAATCTGTCACGATTTCGTGACATGTTGGAAGCAAAGAAGGCAAGTAAGAAAACTGTCACGATTTCGTGACATGTTCAAAGAAGCAGCACATACAGGAAAAACTGTCATGATTTTGTGACATGTTCGATGAGAAGGCACATGCAAGAAAACTATCACGATTTTGCGACATGTTCGGAGAGAAGGTGCAAGCAAGGAAAACTGTCGTGATTTTGCGACATGTTGGAAGAGAGAGAAAGAGCAAAGAAAACTGTCACGATTTTGTGACATGTTCGGAGAGAAAGCGCAAGCAAGCAAAACTGTCATGATTTCATGACATGTTCGAGGAGAAGGCACAAGCAAGAAAAACTGTCGCGATTTCGTGACATGTTAGAAGAGAGAGAAGAAGAAAGAAAAACTGTCACAATTTCACGACATGTTGGAAGAGAAAAAGACAAGTAGAAAAAGTGTCACGATTTTGCGACATATTGCAAGAGGAAGAGGAGAGAGAAAAAGATGTCACGATTTCGTGACATGTTTCATTTTTGCGGTCCAAAGCGAAGAAAAGAGGAGAGAGAAAAAGATGTCGCGATTTCGTGACATGTTTCATTTTTGTGGTCCAAAGCGAAGAAAATAGGAGAGAGAAAAAGATGTTGCGATTTCACGACATGTTTCATTTTCGCGGTCCAAAGCAAAGAAAAGAGGAGAGAGAAAAAGGTGTCACGATTTCGTGACATGTTTCATTTTTGTGGTCCGAAGCGAAGAAGAAGGCAGAGAAAGAAGAAGTGTCACGATTTCGCGACAATTTGCAAGAAGGATTGTACGGACGAAAAAGTGTCACAATTTTGTGATAGGTTCGAGAGAAAGAGCTCGCAGAGAAATAGTGTCACGATATCGCGACATGTCGGGTTTTCACAACCCGATGAGAAGAAAAGCGCCAAGGAGAAAAAGTGTCGCGATATCACAACAAAATGAAAGAAGGAGAGTACAAAAGTGAAAGTGTCATGATTTTGCGACATGTTCTGTCTTCGCGAGGTCAAGGCAAGAAAAGGCACAAGGCAGCGAATGTGTCACAATTTCGTGACATGTGTTTTTGCGGGCGAAAGACAGAAAAGGCACAAGGCAGCGAATGTGTCGCGATTTCACGACATGTGTTTTCGCGGGTGAAAGACATAGAAAGGCACAAGGTAGCGAATGTGTCACGATTTCGCGACATGTTGTGTTTTCACGGGCGAAAGACAGAGAAGAGCACAAGGCAGTGAAAGTGTCACGATTTCGTGACATGTCATGTTTTCACAGGTGCAAGCCAATAAAAGGACAAAGAGGCGAAAAGTGTTGCGATTTCGTGACATGTCATGTTTTCACAGGTGCAAGCCGAGAAAAGGACAAAGAGGCAAAAAGTGTCACGATTTTGTGACATGTCATGTTTTCGCGGGTGCAAGCTGAGAAGAGGACAAGAAGGCGAAAAGTGTCGCGATATCGCGACATGTCATGTTTTCATGGTCAACAGCCAAGAAAAGGTCAAAGGGGCAAAAATGTCATGATATCACGACATGTCATGTTTTCGCGGGTAAAAGGTGAGAAGAGTACAAAGAGACAGGAGTTTCATGATTTCGTGATAGGTCACAACAGCACAATTACGGACAGTTAACTAAAGTAGAACAATAGTTAAAGGGGCAGTTGTAGAGGAAAATTATGCAGCCAAAATAAGAAGAGTTAATTGGAGTTAGTGTGACAGTTATAGGTGTAGATAGAAATCATGCAACCAATATAAGAAGAGTCAACTAAAGTTAGTGTGACAGTTACAGGGGTAGTTACAGATAGAAATCATGCAAGCTAAAATAAGAACAAAGCATTAAAGGAAGAACGGCAGTTACAGGGCACATGACAGTGAAACGATCAAGCAGTCGTTACACTGTCAGTCCGAAACAAGATACAGAACTATTAATAGGTTGCATGCAGAAATACTGTGCCAAAAAGGAGTTACTCACAGAAGTGGCTATTGATAGTCTGCATGAGTAAATACGAAAGTTAAAAATAGAGAGAAAATCCTATTATAAAAGGAGGTCTACGTGGAGATTTAAGGTGTCGCTCATAGTGAAAAGGTGCTGCTGAAAGTGTGAAAGTGCTGTCGAAAGAGGGTTAGAAGAGTGCGGTTGAAAGAGAGCGAAAGTGCTACTCAAACAAGAGTGAAAGTGCTGCAAGAAGTGGGCTGAAAGAATGCTGTAAGAGAGCGTTAAGCAGAGCCGTAAGAGTGTAGTAAGAAGTGCAGCAAGAGGGCTGTAAGAGGGCCGCTAAAGTGCAGTAAGCAGAGCCATAGGTATGTGCTGTGTGAACTGTGGGCAATGTTGAGTGAGCAATAGACCAGTCAGGGTCTTGTAATAGTGAAGGCATTTATATGTCAATATTCAAATTTCAGAATTGAAGTCCAAGTTGGTGCTTGGAAATAGGGGTTGGTGCTCCTTCTAGTTGGTGCTAGTAAATCAGGGGTTGGTGCTCCTTCCAATTGGTGCTGGTAAATTGATTGTAAATTTGTTGCTTTACAAAGGCTAGATTTGGATGGAAGTCCAAACAGTCTATTTTTGAGGAGTAGCCAAAACTGGTGAACCTCGGTACATCTTGTGTTGTGTGTGATGCTCTCTTGTTATATTTGCTTTATGTGGTTTTAAGCTTTCATTGTTTTGGCTTTAAGAGTTAAATTTTTAAGTTATAAAGAGCCACACTGATTCACCCCCCCCTCTCAGTGTCATTGTGAGACCAACAGCTTTCACATGAGTAAAAAATAAGAAGGGCTAAAAAAAAAGAGGATGGACCTGACAACTAGTAGATGAATTTTTAAAATGGAATATAAAAAATCTCCTTCCTCTTGATAGTGCATGACTCCTAAAGTACAACCCTTAAAAGGTTCCATGTTGTTGCTTGAAGCTAAGAAAAAATGAGGTTGGAATCTCCATCATGCTTTTAGGTTTTTGATATTGTTAAGATAGCAAGGATGTGCACAAAAATGACATTAAACAAATATTGTAAACAAGCCTAAAAATCCTTATACCACAAGGATTTGTTGACCCACTAAAGTCAAAGAATGATGAATTTTAGTCTTCCTAGTGGTAGCTAAAGTAGACATTATCATAGGTGGGAACCCAATATCCATCCCAGTGTTAGCTAAAGGGTTCCTCTATTGACAATGTTTACTTCTAAATTGCAACTATGGGCTCACATATTAACTTGTAATGGGGGTCAATAGACACAACCACACTCTTTTAGTAATTGCTATTTTAAAAAGATAACAAAAATAAGATAAAAGAGTGAAGCCCAAGGACAAAAGAGAAATAAAATAAGAGAAAAATCCTAAGATGTCTCGACTAGACAAAAGTTTCCCTTCAATCTACAGAAATTGTAAAAATAATCTAGGATTTTATATTCTGCAAAATTACATGAATTTGAAATATCAAAAGTCCATAGATTGAAAAGATATTCTTAATCATGGCATGAAGTCTTCCTATGTGTACAATATCCCAACTATTTCACCCATAAAAAAGAAGAGCAAAAGGACCAAACATTTCAGGCATACCCCTTAGTCAAAGAGGGGAGGCTTCACCTTTTTTCATTATTGTTTGATGTTTTAAAATATCAAACAACAATAGGGTAGAAAACTGAGGTCCAAAGACAAAGGAAAGTGTTGTATATGATCAAAAAAATTTAGTTCTTAAGAGGTCACTACCATTTAGGTATAATTACTCTCTTCTCCAATCTATTCCCCTTTCTTGCCTCCTCACCTTTTATTTCCGTACTCTTCTTCCTTTCACTCATCCTTATTCCTCCAATTACTTGTCAAGTCACACCCTATTTTAATTTCCTTGATAATCTAATGTTGTTATTCTACTCCCAAAGTAAATTCCAGTTGTTCCACACCCATTCTCATTCCTTCTCTCCTATTTCTATTGCAAAAATTCTTGAAATACTTCTCCTCCTTAGTATTCTTCTTACTTATTTTGACTCCTTGCCCAATGGATAAATCTAGCTAGGTTCTTTTTACAAGAAAAAATCCCCAAGATGCACCAATAATGTGGGTAAATATAATTTTTTTAGTAATATTTCTTATACACATCCACCATGGGGATTGAACCCAGGTCACATCATCGATAATGCAAGTGGTGTCCTTACCGGTAGACCACACTCATGGGGATATGGGTAAATATAATTGCCAACATACAATGTTGGAATATAATTTTTTTTGAAATATCATTGAGGGAAGAGACTGAAACAAGATTTGGCTTACCAATTTGCATGAATAGGATTTCAAAGGTCCAAAAGCATCAACCTAGGCATAAATTCAAAAGAGGCCATGATTACAGAAGGAACTAACACCTAGTCGAGTCCAAGAAATTGGCTAAGTTAGAAATATTTCAATAAAGTTAAGCCCAAGTCAAATGAATCCAATTTTTCTAAAGAAATGATGTTAGCATGAGTCCAAAAGGCTAGAACCAAGCGATCCCAAGATTTTCAAATTATGAAGTAAGAATCTTGACCTGGGCCATCAAAATCTTAAAATGAAAGAAGCCCAAAATAAAGTAGTCTCAATATTTTTTAGTGATGATGTCACCTAGAGCCTTCCAAAATCCTAGCTCAAAAAACTTGATCTCAAAATTTCCAAATGTTGACATCAACCAATGTCACTAAAGATTCCAACCTACCCCCTAGGGTTCTTACAATAACTATAATATTTTGATAATTTATTTGAGCTTTGGAAATGAATAAAAGGCCCAGACATGTCCTTTTCAATAAGAGCCGCATGTGCCAGAAGCTTGAATCAATAGAGCACTCAACCACCTATACTGAAGCAATTAATTTGAGTTGGAAACTCTAACAAGTAGGTGCAACAACAAAGAATAATGGTTAAAATTTGGTATTGTTAGAGATGGCTAGGCTTCTTAAATATATAGGGATGCCAAGTTTTGGGAAGAGATTAGGACCGACCACATTTTCACCAAAGTCAAGGTAATTGAGCCAAGCTAAGAGGGAAAGTGATAGACACACCCGTCAAGAATGTTGATCATACCATGTCTATCAACGTTAAGCCTAAAAAAGTCTCTTGCTGTAATGATAAAAAATAATAGAAAGCATTGTATAGTCTTAAATAGCTGAGAATTTATTAGTATGAAGGGTTGACACTTCAGATTTTACCTCTTGTATACTTTGTATTTCACTTTCGAATGAAGGAAATAAGATGTTTGGCTCTTGAAAGAAAATGCTTTTTTGAATGATAAGTATATTTGATCTGTGCATGTTCAATAATTTCTATTAATACTATGTAAGAATAATTTTGTTAAGTAAATTTTGCTATCTAGATTGTTGTTTGGACTATCTTGCACACATTACTTGGAATGTTATATAAGACATGATATAATTTTATAATGGATCTTGAATGATTTGTTTTGTAGCTAGTCTATTAGATTCTGATTGATATTAAATTTGAAAGTGTTTGCTGAGATTAATTTTGCTGTTATATGATTTCAACCAGTACCCAGGTGTTGTAGGTGAGTTGGAGAGGAGAGGGCAATCCTCCAAGGGAGGTCCCAGGGTTCAAATCTCCACCCTACCAAAAAGCTGAATTGGGTATCCAAAATCCAATTGATAATGTTGGGGCGGGCAGGGTCGGGTGCGACTCCCATGTTCGTGGTCTCTCAAACCAAGCGTTTTTCGCTTTAAAAAAAAAAATTATTTCAACCATTTTTTAGTCAATTTATGAACCATTATCTCTTTCTCTAACCCTTGCATCTCTATATTTAGTCTTAAAAAATTATTTATTTAGCATTTCAAGGAACTGACCTTCTCTAGAAGTTGAATTAGAAGAAACTCAGAGTCATCCAATCTTGGTTATAATTTAAGGGTGCAAAATCCACATCAGGTAGATTGACTTCCAAGACTTCTTTGTCATTCTATATTCCATTTATTTTTCCATGCAGATTAATTTATAGGTTAATATTTCCTTAGATAATAATAAAATTTATATTTTATTCCTATCAATGTAATTTCTATGACCGAGTATGGTTGGATAACTCCCATCTATGTCTAATATTGATAGGAGTGTCATTGTAACTCCCATGAAAGTTAGACCAATGAATTATCATTTTATGTCCACAAAGGTTTTGTATTGTCACTCCCATCCATGTTAATTATCATGACTAGTGAGTGTGGACTTATACCTTAAAATGTATAATATTAGAGGGTGTAATTATCATTCCCCATTCAAGTTTACATAAGTACAATTTGCATAATTTCTATGACCAATGGGTATATCTTGTAACCCCTTTAATGTTTGAGGTTGTATTTGTATCCTATTTAATCACTATAAAAAAAAACCAATACTCCCATAAATGTCATTACTAAGAGCAACTAGTATAGTTGTGCACTTATGAGTGACAAGATATTCTATAAGGAATTTTTGGTTAATTTCCATGGATGTATTCTATTTTTTTTGGTTTCAAAAGCAATTTATTCTGAAACAAGTTGCATTTTCTAGAAAAGAGTAGTCCAAACAAATTAACCTATTTTGTTTCTACTATTTGGACAAAATAATCACATGCTAATTTCCATTCATCCTATTTTGTTTCTACTATTTGGACAAAATAATCACATGCTAATTTCCATTCATCGCTTTTCATTTTCCAAGTAGGCTATTAATAAATCTTAATTTGTCTTTACTTGCACAATATTATGATATATATTGCCATTTAACCTGTTTGTTTTTGAAAAAGAGTTGCATTGAATTAATAATTATAACTTAATTCTTTATAAAATACTAAGAAATGAATATAATAAAATAGGTCCTTTAGTCTAGCTCTTCCTTTTAGTTTAGAATTTTTTTCATAATCAAGGAAAACATTCCTTTTGTCAACATTTCTCAGTAGACAAGAAAAATCATAATCCAATTTAATTATTTTCCTTTTTGTACAACATCAAGAAAAAATATCATTTGTCCTAAATATATAGGCACAAGAACAATAATGTGATATAATGGTTCTTTACCATTCATGCAAGAATTATGTTAATGATATATACTTCATTATTTTCTTTTGAAATCTAAGAATCATTTCCTACTAAAAAGCATTTGTCATTACTTCTATGGTTGTGGTATACCTATTATATGGAGGGAGGATATCATGAGGATGCATTTTTGTCCAACCAAGTGATGTTTCATTTAACATCCCCTTCTCAATTCCTTTTTAGAGTTTTGACCCTTCTATGAGAGGGAAAATACATAAAACTATAGTAGGAAAACTTGCAACTCAACAAAAACTTGTCACTCCAATTTTAGATAGTTTCTCAGCAACTCACTAAAAATCGACATAAAATTTCAAAGATGATAATTTAATTAAAAATATTTAAAATAAAAACTAGAGATCTAGAAAGCTAATTTTCTATTAGATTTCCATAAATAAGAATTTCAATTACAATTCTTGATCATCAAAACCAACAAAATACAACATACAAAATGTAAAGTAATTTTAAGTTGCTCTTTGCTTTCCATTCCTCCCCCTTGAGCTAAATTATTGGATTTGGATAGGTGGTTGAATTGGTGGCTCCTCAAATATACGATCATCATGGTATATTTTCTTAATTCCTCTAGTATGATATATTTTTGCCTCTTATGTCTAAATGTCCTATGGAATAAACTCAGTATCCTATAGACCTTCAACAATACAATTTGAAAGTAGATCTAAGTCATCGAAGTCATTCATCTCATAGGATTCATTTACCTCCACTTGTATGGTGTGAAGTTGAACATTGTATTGCACAAAGATGAGGTTATTTAGGCACTCCTAAGTCAACCTATTACACTTCTTGGTGTGTACAACCTTAAATCATGAATATTTGTACTCACCCCCAAAAGTGCTTCAAGGTTGACTCAAAATGTAAATTCTAATGCTCATAAGATTTGGTGTTCTGGCACCATAATCCTCCCACCATAAATTTACAAAAAAAAAATTAATATTTTAAAATTATAAACACATTTATAATTTTGTAAACTACAACTAATAAAAGTTTTAAAGTTTAAAATTTTTACTTGGTTGCAAGGTCGACCTTTGATTCAATACAAAAGGGGATGAAAGTAGTCTCCCATGAACCGCTTCATAGTGTTGCATCTTTATAGATATCAGAAAATGTTTGGTATGGTCATCTATCATCCCATCAATGCAAATGTAGGATCCTCATAGACCTCTTCATCATCATAATTAAAATTTCCACTAAAAAAGAATTTGGAGTTTAATAAGTACCTCATTGCATTAAGAGGTCGATGGAATTTGCTCGCCTATCTCTTATCAATGATTCATCACATGGGTTTATTGCCTCCATAATATTTTTGGATGACCTCTTTTACCCTATCCATAGCCTTATACAAATATCCCATTGCCAATATCTCACCATTTATAAGGTGAAGAACATTGACCAAGGATTTTGTCACCTAGAATTGAACAATAAAAAATAATCATCATAAATAACTAAATATAGTTAATTAAATATTATAATTTTTAATTTGTAATTTCTAGTTAAATTAAGAAAAAAAATACTAAAATTAAAATTAATATTTTGATCAAATGACATTAGCCCAACCAGTTAAACCTTGAATTTTAAAGAGGAGACCCAAGTTTAAATATTTTCAAATGATACATGTATAATGGACAAAATATTATAATACCATTATGTGGTCATGATGTATTATGGGCAAGCCTTGTTTCAATCCCATATAACCAATTGAAAAAAAAAATTAAGATTTTAAATTTAGACAAACAAATAATTACCTTGAGTATTTCCTGCATGCTCATCTAAATTAGTTGTGAAAGACTTTTCTCCAGACCCTCTACTCCTTTGAATGATATAGTGAGGTGTACCGTTCCTTACAAATATTATTTTCAAATAAAGTAATGTAGCTAGAAGGTGGTATAGGTAGATGAATTTTGAGATAAATCAAGAGATACTTGGGTAAAGAATGTCCCTCCCCTCATTGTACTCCCTTTATTTTTTGTGCACTTTTAATCCTTTCCAATTTTCTTTCAAAAAACCTTTTGAATCTATCTTTTAATTGCTTCAACAACTCCACATTTTTTTAAATCTTTTTCAATTGCCTTTCAAAAAGGCTTTAATATTTTCCTTTCTATCTTCCTTTCAAATTTCAAGCTTCAATGGTTGTATACCTTTCAAAATGTCTAAATGGGCTATAAATTTTTCAGCCTTCCTTTAATATTTTTAAGATTTACTTTCAAATACCCTTTTAAATGATTTTAACGGGCGATTATAACTTCTCCAAAAATATCTTGAATAGGCTATATGAGCCTTCTCTTTCTTCAAATTTAAAAAATTTACTTCATTTTTTAATTTTCCAAAAGGATCATCTAAGGCTTCCTCAATGCTTAATTTTTCTTTTTGTCATGAAGCTATTATGGATTCTTTTGTACTTCAGACCTTTTAAGGGGAAATTTACACCTTTGCAATATTTTACAATACTTCAAAAAAACATTCAATGCCTTTTTCATAAAACGTTTTACAGATCTTTCAATGGCTCATTTTTCTTGCTTAAATATGCCTTTGGCAAGGGTTTTCAACCCTGAATACTTTTAAAACAATTCTTTCTTTTCTCGTGGAATTCTTCTTCATGGTCAAAATTTTTAATAAGGGTACTTTACCCTTTGAAACCTTTCAATAAATTTTTTAATAATTTTTTTCATAGAAATTTTCCTTAAGGATTTCAATTTTAATAAGGATACTTTGCCCTTGAAACTTTTCAATAACTTTTTAAATATTTTTCTGTGGAAATTTTTCTCACAAATTTAAATTTTAATAAGGGTACTCTACCCTTGAAACTTTTCAATAATCTTTAAATAATTTTTCCATTAAATATTTTTTCATGATTACAAATTCATAAGGGTACTTTTGCCATCAAAAAAACTTTTTTTCTAAAAACAATTTGAAAATTTTCTTCAACCAAACTTTTGAAGGGTAAATTTTCCTTAAAACTTTTCCTCTATCAAACTTGAACATTTTCTCAAATAAAGTGCACCTTGGATTTCTCTGTGTCAAAGCTAGAGGAGGATCAAAATAAAATTCTTTCTTCCTTATACCTACTTTGATACTGCATGTTAGTATTTAAGATTTGAATAATTTATATTATACCATGATAGATATTTAAAGTACATAGGATGCCTTATTTAGGCATAAAAAACTTACAACTACTTTTATCCTATACCACATGCATGGACCTTGTGAAGGGTGGTTAGATCACATGCCCTATCACATGGACTATGATGGTGGTTATACCTTTGTCCTATAGTAGACCATACAAACCATTTGTTTGAGTGGCTACATACTTATAAATACCTACTATGATGAAAAAGTTCCTACCAATTGGATGAACTCCATGGTGCTCAATTTTTCTCCAGGTTGAATTTGAGCTCTAAGTATCATCAAACTAGAATAAGAGAAGAAGACATTTCCAAAATGGCATTTCAAACTCACGAAGGTCATTATAAATTCACGGTCGTGTCCTTTGATCTTACTAATGCACCTTCTACCTTACAGACTTATGAATATTAGCTTTCATCCATTTCTATGCAATTTCATATTGGTCTTCTTTGATAACATCCTCATCTACAGTCACATTTAGGAAGATAATTTACAATATTTAGATCAAACATTATAACTCCTTAAAGAACATCTATTATGTGCTAAGTGGTCCAAATATTTCTTTGGGATGTAGGAAGTGGAGTACTTGGGTCACATATTTTCAAGGGAAGGGGTCAAGGTGGACCTAAAAAAAATTATAACTATCCAAGAGTGGCCAAAATACCATACTCTCAAAGGTATTTAGCATTTCCTTGGTCTCATAGGTTACTATAAATTTTTTATCAAAAATTATAGGAATATTGTAGCTCTTGTGACAACTATGTTGAAAAGAACTCATTTGTATGGACAAAACCAGTCAAATAAGTAACGAATTCCTAAACAACACATTCCTCTTCTTTTTAGCATCTCACAAACTTGATATTTTATTTCATATGCTATGGGAAATATGAGAGTTCTGATACCACATGTTGGACCAATAAGGTGTTGGACAAGATTGTATTGATCAAAATTATGTATATATACAATGAAGTTCTAGGTGGTTGGTTTCAATAACAAACTATAAACCACATCTTAGAGTACAACTCCTAAATACCTAACTATAACTACATTACATGATACAATAAATTCCTAACAATAAAGTGGAAGTAATATAGATATTATCCCTTGCACTTTAATGTTTCAAGAGCAACATAATAAAGAAAAAAACATGGAGGATATCCATAGAAATTTACAATTTTTAGGGAAACATAAGAAAGTAAGCACTATGAGAATGGTCCTTGAACTTTAGGGTTTTAGGGATACATAAATAATAAAGTATTCATGAGGGTATTCCTTGAACTTTAGATTCTCTAAGGCAACATAAACATAGAGATGATAAATCTCATCATGAACAATATGAAAAATTTAAATTAATTAAAGAGGATGAAAGCATTGGAGCAAATAAAAAATGGAAAACAAGGCCCTCTAAGCAATAACTAATAGAAAAGGAAATTCAAAGGGATATCAATTTAGAAAATAAGAAATAAATATCACAAGTATTAATAAGAAGTGTGTATAAACCCATATTTAATAATAAAAAGTGATAATGAAAATGATATCTTGTAATATCAAGGTTATGAATAAGATCCCTAAAAAAATACTTATTAGGGAATTAGTAGGTTTTTATAGTCTTGAGTTCATTTTAATACAAGAAAAAAATATAAATAGTGATAAATGTAAAGATGCATTTAGAATATGGGAAGTTGTTCATCATTTTCTTCTATAAGAGCTTCTAGAGCTATTGGAACAATATGGGATAAACACAAAAGAAATGGATAATTACTAGGAGTAAAAAATAATTCGTTTGTGGATCTATTTTGCAAGAAAGAGAAAAATATCAAAGTTAGGGTTATAAATGTATATGCTCCACCTTAGTTACTCCTCCTAGAAGATGTTTTAAGGATCTCAATATATTTTTCCAAAAGCAATGATGATTCATAATTGTGATCTATGGATTCTTGGGAGGACTTAAACACAATTTTATGTCCTTTAGAAAAGAAAGGTGGCATTCTTGGATGGTCTACATCAATGGGGGACTTTTGCTTCATTGTCAATTCAAATATCCTTTAGGATGTTATTCCTTCAAGATTTTAAGATATAATGGATAATAGACACATTGAGCAAACTCATATAGTAGAAATATGGAATATATATTTTTTATCTAATCTATGGTTTTAAACAAAGTATATGTGTAATTGATCTTGTTAGGCTAAGGCCAAAAGTAAGAAAATGTGCTTATTGCAAACTTTAAAATATGTGTAATTGATCTTGTTAGGCTAAGGCCAAAAGTATGAAAAAGTGCTTATGAGCACTATTAATGTAGCCTACAGACATGTAATCATCCTAAGGGTCCTTTCATATTTCAAATTTAGTGGTATTGGTTAATGCACCTTTATGGATAACCTTTCTTAAAGGGTACAATTTTTATTATTATTTAAGTTTAAGTTGACCTCAAGGTCAAGTCAATGTTGACTTGAGGTTAAACTCTCATTGGGTTTTGGTATCACTATAAATACCCTTCAATGAGGATCCATTTATAATATAAGTGGGAATAAAATGTGATTTAGGGTGCCTAAAGACACCCATAATCTACTTCTATCTCTCTTCATTTACTATTGTTATATTCAAATTGTTCTTACATATTTTCTAGACTTAATGGTGATGAATGTATGTTTTGGCATATTTCAAAAATATATTACAAATTCAAACATCGTATCAGAGTGAAGAATGAAGTTGCATCACTTAAAAAAAGGATTTTCAAAAGATAACAAGTCTTCAATCTGTATTTTTTTTGAACTATTTTAAATTATTTTAAATTTCAAATTTTATAAAAAGGATGTCAAGTCCTTCCCTTCTTTTTTCACATGCTAGCCCTTTGGCTCTTCATTGCAAGTGTGTGTCTATCCTTTGTCCTTACATCAAATTCATTTATCCTCTATGGGTTTCTCATTATCCATGACTAGAGAAGGATACAATAGTTTACACCCTCCTCTATCCATTAGACAACATGGGTTTAGTACCCTCTATGTAATTTTTTTTCTTTACCTTCACTTTATTGTGGCATATTCTTGGACCCTAAGTCAACCTCCTCCATATTTAAGAGAGCAGTGTAATAGTGGTGTTTTGGTAGGAGTTTGATGGTTGCAATTTGATTGACAAGAAGGGATCTTTTGGTGTATTTTATGAGAGGGCATCTCTTATGTGAGGTGCAGGATTTGGAGTACATGTCATCCTTGAAATACAAAATGGAGTACCATGCATTGAAGGAATAAAGTAGAGTTATGGCATAGTGGTTGGATTATTGATTTGGTAACTGGGCATCACTGGATCAATTATTAAGAACACCCATTTTTGTAGTAGTTTTAAAATATTCTTGTTTGTTCTTCTTCAATCTCTAGACAATGCATATGGTGTAATGGTTGGTCACCTTATTTTCTTAGAGTATGGTGTATGTTTGAATCCCTAGGAGTCCATTTTTAAGAATTAACACTATTTTTGCATGCTTATGTGTTGAGTTTGTTGTATGTAGCTGGCTCTAGTGGTATTGAAAATTATTTTTGTTGCCTTAATCACCAAGAAAAGTGGCACGTCATAGTTGTTAAAGTGATTTTTTATCACCATTTGGTGAGAATTTCAAGACCCAATGCTCCTCTTTTTAACAAAGAAAAAGGAAAACATGGTTCTTTAGAAGGAAGCTATAGTCACTCTTTTAAATTATGCAAGTAGTGTGTTGATAAGGTTAATTGTTTTCTTGGGTAAAATATAGGGTTCATGCATTTTTAGCTTCAAACCCTTTAAACCTTATTTTTATATATACTATGATAGTATGAGAAACTCCATCTAATCAGGACGATCAACTTGGTAATCTCTCATTCACTAGTTGAAAGTGCAACACCCAATTGAAAGGCACCAAGAGGTAATTTTTAATTTGGCAATTTTTTCAAAGGTTTTATGATTTAATTTTTTATTTATTTAAGTGATAGAGGCTATAAATTTTGCATACATAAGCATTTGGAGTGCTTTTATTTCCTTATATTGCATGATTTTTTGAGCTCTACGCAATGATGACAATAGTTATGAAACTAGTATAGTTTTGCTTAGGGTATTATGTAAAATGGATTCCTTAGGGTATATTACTCTTATAAATGGGAAAATTATAGTTCTTTGTTAGTTAAAATGGTAAGATTACTCAAAATTAATAATCTTTGGTTCATATTTAACAATGAATCAAAAGGTCTCATTGGCCATAAACTTGGTAAGAAAAAGGAGGAAGCTCTTGGACTCTTTTTCATATTAGTGGAACCAGATGTTCTTTTCCACATAAGAGAGAAAACTAATACTATTTAAGGATGGTCTAATTTGAAATATCTCTATCAAAAAGTGCTAGTAAAGTTAAAAAATAAAATTAGACTTTTCCAATCTCAAAATTTTAGATTCTAGTAATGTTGAAGACTACATATCTCACTTCAAAGATCTAAAATCTGATCTAGCTATAGCAGAAGGTAAGGTAAATAGTGATGAAGTGTATGTCTTCTAATCGTTCTCCTTCCTTTCATATAGTTGGCTTAGTTATTTATGTAAATGCTATGATTATTAAGGATCCACAACCCATATCTCTTGAAGGATTATTCAAGCTTCTAATCCTTTATGAAGTAGAAATGAAAATTTATGGAGCTATTTCTCATACACAAGCTCATCCAAAAGGCTTAGAATCAATGGAATCTAATTCTTAGTTTCCCAAGAGCAAGTCTAAGGTTTAAAAGAAGTCAAATACTCATGGGTATTATAAAAGGGAAGGACACTCCATCAAAAATTGCATTACAAGGATGAAGAAGATTGAGACAAAATTCTTGAGGGATGGACACAAGTTTTTTGATGATGAAGATGAGGATGAAGATGGTAAAATAGAGGTCCACTAGAGCATCCATTATGGGGGAGTTTTTACCTCTAATGCCTTCTCTCCTTGGACCTTTCAGCTCATATTATGGGGGTGTTGAAATATGTGTAATTTGATCTTGTTAGGCCAAGCCCAAAAGTGTAAATAAGTGCTTATGATCACTATTAATGTAGCCTATGAGCATGTAATTATGTAAGCCCATAGGCAGGGAGAGTGGGGAGGCCTCCCATTTTGGGTAGGAGGACCCTATCCCAAATTCCCTACTTTCCCCCTCCCATCCTATGGATTCCCAACTAGGGATGACTCTATATCAACCCTGCTACGCTTCCTGATCCATTACAGGATCATCATGAGACCTTCCAGGTGGTGTTTCTCATCTCAAAATAATTATTGGAGATTTTATGAATAATCCCTACATTTTTCCACAGTGGACTTCATTGCTGGTTGGTTTTAGGTGGTTCAAATTAGGAGTTGGAGTTTTGAATACTGTCTTGATGGTCCTTTTGGCTTTGGGAGGAACCTATGATTTCCTGCTTACTGCTAGTTTTTTTCCTTTGCTCTATTTTTGGATTCGACATCTAAAGGGGTTCCCACTTTATTTAGTCTTGTTATCTCAGCTTGGGGTTTGCTCTTTGCTTATTTTTTTACCTTGGGTTTGGATCATAGTTTTATCATTCATAGTTGAGCGGATCTCGGTTGTGGCTGGTGTGGGCCTTCTGAATCTGGATTTTGTGTCTGTCTTGGGTTTTCTGTGGTCTTCTTCCTACAACATATTTTTGACCTCTTGGGAAAGGCCCTATGTTTCTCGTGTTGTGGGTGTTGGGGTCCATGGATATCCTCTGGATGGATATTTGGTGGGATTGGTGGGTATCCTTGCTCTGGGGATCTCTATTGGATTTCATATTTGCAGTATTTTGGATTGGGGGTAAACCTGTGCATGCATACCTACTACTTTTGATGATCTCTTGTTTATAGTCATGATGGCTTGATCCCTTCCAACCATGGAGTGCCACGATGGATTGATGTTCGAGGTTTTATTTCTTGTTGATGTGATTTTTATCTCTTTTATAGCGAGACCTCGGTGCCTAAAGAGATCTCTCATGGCTACTTGCTCTTTTTCCAGGCTAGTCTCATGCCTTCTTGGATGGGTTTTTATTTCCTGGTTGTCTTGTTCCTTCTTGTATGGGTTTCTTCTCCTCCAGTCTAGTCTCAAGCCTTTTTGGACGAGTTGTTCATTTTTAGGTTTTACCTGTGCCTTCTTGGATAGGTCTATCTTTTTCAAGATTTCATTTTGTTTTCCTGGATGGGTTATTTATTCACTGGTTGTTCCCGTGCCTTCTTAGAAGGGTTTTTCATTTTATGTAGGTTTTGGTTTTTCCCAGGCAGGCTTCTAGGATCCAGTTTCATCTTGGGCTATTTTCTTTTGGGTGGGATGCCATTTTCAAACTATGCCAGTTGGTTTCCTTTTCTTGGGCCTTTTTTGGTAGGTGTTGTTTTTAAAATTTTAAATTTTATACCTGTTGTCAGGTTTTCCTTTTTCATATGGGTCTCTTCTTGTTGTTTTTACCAGGCTACCACAAGCTGGGTTTTTTAATTTTTTTTCATTTTTTCCCAGGATCCATTTAGCCAGGTTTTAGTCTTGGTGCTTTTCTTTGTGTCGGACTCCCATAAGCCAGTCTTCCTTGCTTGTGTTGTGCGGGATGGTTCCACTATTCAATTTGTGAGATTGTCCCACCAGGACTGTCTCCTATTTATTTTGTGGAGACCCTTTCCCTATGGAGACCCTCTCCCTGACCCATTTGTAAAAGGTTTTGGGGACCTTACAAAACCCAATTATCAATAAAAAAATGTAAGCCTATAGGCATGCTCATGTAAGCCTAAGGTTCCCTTTCATATTTCACTCTTAGTGCAATTGGTTAATCCACCTTTATGGATAACCTTGCTTAAAGGGTGCACTTTATTATTATTTTATTATAATTTAACTTCAAGGTTAAGTTAATGTCACCTTGAGGTTAACCTCTCATTGGGGTTTTGGTATCACTATATATACCCCTCAATAAGTATCCATTTGTAATATAAGTATGAATAAAATGCGACATTTTGGGGTACCTATGAGCACCCATATTTTAATGCTTATCATCTCTCTCTCTCTCTCTTTGTGGAAGAAATATTGAGGAAGAAGAATATGTTAGAAAGGAATCAATAATTGTTTTAAAGATATTATATTAGATGTTGGGTAAGATAAGGACTCTCATGATAACCTTTCATAAAATATTACATCAATTATTACACAAAGACAAAATAAAATCTTGATGGGGAAGATCTCCATGGAGAGTTACAGAAGTCAATTTTCCCTTTCAGCCCTAAAAAGGCATTGGCCCTGATGGATTCCTGTAATTTTATTTTAAACCTTTTGGGATGTTGAATAATGATATTTTGGTTATGATTGAGTTGGCAAAAAAAAAAATGCTATACTAAGTGAGATCAATGCCATATTTATCGTATTGGTTCCAAGAAAAGGAGTCAAAATAACTTGATAATTTTTTTCTACTAAGACTTTATAGTATGATTTATAAGATAATTTCAAAAAGTATAAAAATATATTGAAAATTATTCTAGATTATATTATATCAAAGGAAAAATGTGGTTTTTTTCATGGAAAAAAAATTCTTGATGGTATAGTACTTACATAATAGGCCATACATTCTCTTCATTCCATGAAAAAATTAGTTGTGATTATAAAATTAGATATGAAGAATGCATATGATAGAGTTTGATACATCACATTCATAAAATAATTAGTTTTTATCATGGTTGATGTGAATGGATTAGATGTTATAGTACTCAAAAATATTATATTTTGATCAATGGATTCCTTGCTCGATACATTGAATCATCCTCTAAACTTTGCCAAGGAGACCCACTATCTCCTTATCTATTTATTATTCTTGCTAAGGCATTGAGGAGAGATTTATCAAAGCAAAAATAGAAGAAAAAATAAAAGGTATTCAAGTTGCAACAAATGGTTCCTTCAAATATTATCTCTAATTAATTGATGATATTTTTCTTTTGGGTTATCCTTCAATACATGAGGTCATGGAGTTTAAATAAATATTATCATGCTATGAGGAGGTTATTGAATAATTCTTTGATACTCCAAAATGCTAAATCCTTTTCATTAGCACTACTCGACTTATAATGAACTATTTTGGATATTTTAGGGTTTAAAATTGGAAAATTACCATAAAATTATCTAATTATTTTTGTCTCATAAAGAAAAGGAAGAGGATATCTGGGACTCGATTTTGGATAGAATGAAATCTTGCTTGTCATGTTAAAAATATAAGCTCTTATCCTTTTATATAATTAATCACTTTCAACATTGCTTGTAGGCAGGTTCAAATCTCGGACCTCGTCAAACTAAATGCTTGTCCCTTTCATGGTGCTTTCAGTGGCATAAAAGGTCTAAAATGATTGTGGCATGGTGGTTATAGGGTGGACTGCACAAAGAACTATGTGGTGGCTTTTGGGGTGGACAACGCAGAATACTATGGCAGCCATAAAAGTTGAACAACCTGCTTAGATTTATGGTAGCTACTTATTCCACCATGTAAATTCAAAAAAAAAACATTGCTCGTAGGTATGAAATCTAGATTTGATAAAATTCAAAAAGATTGTCTTCAAAAGGTTGCAAGAAAAAATTTAGGTTTTCTCTATGTAAGTGGGATAGAGTTTGCAAAGGAATTAATATTGGATAGGAATGTGTAGACACCAAAACCTAGCCACTTGTCCTCCACCCATGCTTTCCCTCCATTTTTGCCCATTATTCACATATATTTATATATATTTATTGTATATATATGTTAGGATCCTCAATCCTAACATTATTAGTTAGTATTAGTTAGTATTATTAATCATTTAATTATTATATTATTAACTTATAAAGTGAACCATCACAACCCTTCATAATGTGAACCATCACGTCTCTTCATATGTGAACCATCATGTCTCTTCACCAACGTAGCTTTAGGGTAGATATATATATATATATATATATATATATATATTAGGTTTGCCATCCATATCAAATCATCCAAGAAGAATAATAATCATATATTCTAAGGAGGGAGCCCCCTATAGTGGCAAAGCGATTACAAGGGATCCCCCTTTGAGTGACCTGCGATTACATTTACATTAATTTGTTAATAATTTTATAGTAAGACCTTAGGGTCTTACCATTTGGTATCAGAGCCATGTGGGACCCAGTCATGTGGGAATTGCTCAAATATATTCATCAAATCACTTTTGTGCATGAGTATCAAACTCGGTTTGAGGATATCACCAAACACAACATAATATTGGATGAATCAATTCTCATCAATGGCTTCATTAGGGGATTAAAAGATGAAATTAGAATGGAGGTGACAAGGTTCAATCCCTATACCATGATGCAGACCTATGGATTGGAAAAATTAGCTAAAGATAAAATCAATGCACAACAATGATTAGGGAAACCACTTATGGAAAAATCGTCGACCACTTACATCACTCCCAAACCTATGCATAATAGAAGGGCACAAAGCACTTACACAACCCCCAAATCTAATCAAACTTTCACAACAATTTAGACCTCTAACCACCATGCCACAATAATTTTATATAAGTGAATTAATCCCAGCCATCCGATTTCATTTAATCCTATCCATCCATCCACATCAATCCATGCCACACCCTAAATTTAATATCCACCCTCCGATGTGCTTTTATCTCAGCCACACGATTAGTGTCATTGAAACCCTAGCATGCCCTAGGTTGGATTATAAATAGGAGCCATTTTGATGGCTCAACCCCTAAGCAACCTAAGTTTTTAGAGTCCCTGAGCAATTTGTACCCTAATATTCCTTGAGTTTCATCTTCCCTTGGAGTATTCAAGTACTTCTACCTCCATCCTCACTCACCATAACCCCCATAACCATCACCATCCATTTTCCCTCACTATATCTACTTCTGTAGACTCTTTCCTCAATCATCGAATACCTTCAGGCACTTTCTATCATCCCAAGCACCTCTGGGTGCTTCCTTCCACCTCCAAGCACCTCTAGGTGCCTCCCTACCAGTCTCGAGCACCCATGGGCATTTCCTACAATCGTCGAGCACCCATGGGTATTTTACATAAGTGTTCTGAGGTCCTCCTAGCCTTCGAGTGATGCTAGGGCATCATCACACCTATTCACTACAACAAAATCTCATAGATCAGAAGACAACAAGTACGTAAGGTAAATCTATTGTTTATTATTTCATTTATGCACTTTTATTTCTATTCACTTTATTTGCATCATAGTTAGGGTTTTACTATTGCTTATAGAGGGCCTCACATTGTGGAGCCCTCATAGGTATTACTAATCTATTTGTTGTGTTATTGTGTGCAGATCTGAAGGTGCTACATCAACATTGGATAACTGTTTAAGCTGGAGTGGCCCAACATCGGATATCAAGAAGCCCACTCAATTCTATTGGGAGCAAGGATGCGCTTGAAGACACCACCAACCTTGTTTGCTAGGGTTTCGAAGAACCCTAACCATTGTAAATTTGTATCAAAAGGATTCAAGGATCCACATTGTAACAATGGAGTTTTTAGGCTCCCCCATTAATATAAGATCATCTATTATGCAATTTTGGGTTCTTTGTGTTCAATTTATTTAGCATTGTTTGGTGTTGCATTTTTGTATCTTCAAATGGTGATCATGGTGGGACCCCCTAAGGGTTTCTTTTTATGATTTGCCTTACTAATTTACTTGCTATTTTTTATCATCTTGTAGGGTTTTTAGAAGCATAGATTTCATAGATTTTGTTGGATCTAGGGTTTCTGAAAGTTGCAGAAGTTGTAGAAGGTGCACAAAATGCTCGATTGAGGGCTATCCAAAAATGCCTAGGTGCATTTCAGAAATACCCAAGGGTATTTTATAGAGAGCTAGGACAAATACGTAGGCTTTGTAAGTCTGCTAACCAAACCCTAGTTTTTTTGTTTATGTTTTTTGGTTGTTTTATGTCTTTTTTAGGTTTTGATATAAAAATAATTTCATTAATTAATCTAGAAAATAACATTCATATTAGCATGCATTTTAGGATTTAAATTAATCATTTGCATCCATTCACATCTTCTATTTTGAAGTTTTTATTTTTTTATGAAAAGAATAATACTGCATTCTGATTGCATGTAAATCAAAATTGCATAATTAGTTTGCATTATTAGGGTTAGAGATATCTATTTTTGGTGGTCTAAGTAGGAACATTGTTCATATACCAAGAGTATCCCCGTACTTGGGTGATTCCATATAGAGGAATAGATGAACCCCCAACTATTTAGAGTAGGTCTTAAGCGGTGTACTCTATATCCTTTGGAGAAATTGGTATTGTGAATAGTGGCTTCTGATTTAGACCATTGAAAGTGGTTATTTTCTAACATTGTTTGAACACAATAGAAAATTATAAATTTTAAAAATAACCACACACTGCATGATTCACATTTAATAGTAGTGGTTGGATTTCATCACCAACCATTGCTTGAGATTTGGTGATGGTGGCTTTCATCTCCATCCACCAATATCTACCCTTAGAAACCCTAGGTCACCCTCGAGCAAACTTGTTGGATTTCATCACCAGCAAGAATCTCGTTGCCCCAACTTAGCCATAGTTTTTACCTTTATTTGGATTAATTCATATTAGCACATTTGAAACACACAAGATTGAAACCTAAGGAAATGAACTCACATTAAAAGGAGATAACCAATGAATAAGGTAAGACACACGTGTTAAACAAACTTAGCATTGGTTGTTTATTTTTATTATGAAATTTAAATTGGGTGTTTCATTTTATTGCATAATCTGTATTTTGATTTATTTGCTTTATGGTCTTAACAAGAAAACAAAAGCAAGCATTAAATCAAGATAATCAAATGGAACCTTCATCCACCTTCCCCACCACTTCTGTGGTAGATTCCTTGAATGTGACATAGGCATATTTATCTATAGGTCCCTCACATTCCTTGCCATCCATAACCTTTCATATGGCTATGCCCCAAGAGGAGTCAACCTCCCCTACCATCGACCATCATATTACCCATATAGACATGGCAAGAGTAGAAGCTCTCATGAAGTCTTCTAACTATGTCTTAGAGTCCATTCCCAATTCACCTAGATAGGATTCTACTTTACAACAGGAGCCTATTTATTCCCAACCACCATCCACCTTTACCCAAGTGTACACCAACCCTCTTTTTGAGGCATCAGTTGCACCTTCCTCCCATATGTCCATTCCCCAACCCTCATGTGCTCCTAGCACTTCATACACCTCCACTTACACCAACCCCTTGTATGAAGCACATGTAAATGTTGCTTCACAAGTTTCAGCCTCACAAGTTGCCATACCTAGTGTAACTTGTCCCCAAACCACATCTTCCATACCATCTACTTCCATACCCTTAGATTCTTATAGAGATATTAATGAGGCATGGGAACACCTAAAAAATTTCTTAGACAATATCAAAATGCTCAACAACAAGTATAGGTGAACCCTAAGCCTTTACCAAACTCTACTCAGATTGTCCTTGTTAACTAGGGTCCATCATGGGCACCATAGTCTTCTATGGTTTCTATCCCTATTCCTCCACCAAGTCATACCACTACCCATCCTATTCCCATTGGCCAACCTAGCCATAACCCTCATACATCAACCTCATTCCATAATTCCCCATATTTTCATCATCAATCTCCCATTCATCAATTTCCATCAAATTCACCTAGCCATCATTACCAATCTCATCATCATTTAGTCACTCCACAACATTTCTCCACTCCACCACAAAATCATCAGGTAATTCAGGGCTTCCACATTCCTGAGGAAGACCCTCGAATTAAGGCCATGCAAAAATAGATAGATCAATTGATACAATATACTCCTAGTTTTACAAACCAAAAACCAACCTTACACCAATTGATCAATCAACCAATTCATCCTTCGGTACCATCACCACCATATCCGATAGATTTCATGGTACCTAAGTTTGAAAAATTCAAGGGAACTGAGGATCCCAAAGAACATGTGAGCACGTTTGTACATGCCTATTTTAGAATTCAAAATGATAATGCTCTCATGCTTCAAACTTTTCCTCAAACATTAGGAGGAGATGCCATAGAATGGTATAATCAATTACCCAGCCATAGTATTTATACTTTTGAGCAATTGATTGACCAATTATTTGAGTGTTTCATCTTAAATGTTAAAAATAAGATCTCATTATCTGATGTCTATGCTTTAAGACAACATGATGATGAATCTATCTACGATTTTGGAAACCGTTGGAGGGTTGTCATCACTAAATTGCCATTCACCCTACCAATGGATGAGCTAATCAAGCTATTCACCAAGAGTTGTTTAAAACCTATCTCTTGGATGCTTCAACTATAAACTTATCAATCATTTGAAGAAGCTTTAGCTCAGGCTAGTGTCATTGAGGAGATCAAAATCCAAGAAGGCATACTTAAGCCTAAGAAGAAAGAATGGTAAAATAAGGGCCAATATAAAAGCAACTATTCTGGCCAACCAAAATCAACATAGGCTACCCCAACCAATCAGCCCAATCAAGTTAATCAAGTGGTCATGAGCCAATCGATAATGGCTCAACAACAATCCATGCAACAAACACTACAACAAATTGCTTATCATGCGGTACCCTCAACAACTCAAGCCATGCAAAACATAGTGCCAACTATGGAAAACCATCCTCGATGATAGTCTATTTAAAAAATCACCAATACACCCCCTTAGCCGAGTCATATGCTTCCATTTTTTGAAGGTTATATGACACAAATAAACTTGCTTTACTTAAAATTAGACCTGATGATCCTACCAAATATAGTAAACACTATCGAGAACATCTATTTTATCCTTATCATAGGCAAAATGGGTATGACATTAACAATTGCCATTCATTTAAAGATATAGTGCAAGACCTTATTGACTTGGGGGCAATCAAGCTTGATAATCCCCTTGCTCAACAAAATCAAAACCTTGGTATATTTCAAACACCACTTCCTCATCATGAGGAGGTGCAACCAAATGTAGGAGGGGCTAACACCAAAACTCCTCCTAATCAATTCAATCATGTCCAACAATACCAAGGGTTTGTAGGGGCCATCCATGTGGTCACTAGAGGTCAAAGAAATAATCAAAAGTAACAACCACAAGCAAGTGTGTCACAACCTCCTACATCACCACCCATTCAAGTTTCCCCTAATCCTTCATCACCCATCCATATCCCTAGCCAATCAAATCCTCCAAATCCACCCATCAATCATCCACCTTGACCAATCATCTCATTGAGTAGTCGGTTAACTACAAGTCTAAAGATGGCTTTCACCAAATTGTCAATTTATGAGTTAATTCAACAATCTCCCCCACATCATGAGGCATTAATGGATATTCTCAAATCCATTGAACTACAATCTCAAGATCCTAATGCCTTCAACAACTTTGTGGGGAGCATCCAAACATGCATGGAGCCTTCCATCACATTCTATGACTTTGAGATTAAGCCAATCTCATCAGAATCAGTAGACCCTCCATTGCATATCATGGCTCTAATTGACAAGAAGCCTTTTAAAAGAGTCCTAATTGATATCGGTTCCTCTATCAATATCATCACCACATCCACCCTTCATCATTTGAACCTTCCTCCATCTCATATCACCAAGTCATCATTCACCCTAAAAGCATTTAATGATGCTTTATGTTCCACAGTTGGCACTATTGTTTTACCCATTGAAGTAGGGGTCAAAATGTTGCACACCATGTTTCACATCTTGGAAGGATCCATGGCATACAATGTACTCCTTGGAAGACCTTGGATGAGGGAAATGAGATGTGTCCCTTCAATTTTACATCAATGTTTGAAATATGTTCATGAGGGATAAGTACATTGCATACCGATGGACGTCAAGCCATTTAAGTATTGCAATTTCATTTCAAATCCTTATGAGTCCATGCTTCCTTCCACTCACCTTTTTCTTTCACCATCATCCAATCCATCTACCACTTCACCAATCTCTTCATCAAAGGATCCCATTCTTGAGGAGCTCCCTATCACCAATCCTCATCAAGCTTCCACACCCCCATCATCTTCATCATTGACTACATGCACATGTGGTCACAGTCAATCCACATCATCAACATCATTGCCATCCACTTCATCATCATCATCATTCTACAACCTTCCCAATCCAATCCATCACCATCACCTAATGTTTCACAAGTCGAGTTAATAGATTGTGAAACATCTCAATCTTCACCATTCCTCGAGCCATCATCTGACCATAGTCCTTCCATGTCATCCCAAGTCGAGGTCCACCTCACTAATCTTGGTATTGGTGAATATATGGTCCAAGACATCACCATCACACCCCTCACCATTCCTAGTGCTAAGGATTTTGGTCACCCATGTGACCCACCTTTGGCCATAGGAGTAGTATATAACATGGGTTCAACTCCAAATAGCATAAATTTTGTATATGGGGGGATTGATTCTTCATCAAGTCTAGCTCCCCTAGAGGAACCCAAAGAACCAACACTTGCCAACATTCCAAACATGATGGGATTTCCATCTCGATATTTTCACATAGTCAATTGGCAAGGTCATGGCCTAGGATTGCATGAATAGGGAGTGCATCAACCTATCGATGTTCCATATCAAGAGGTGCATGACCATTCAGGTCTAGGTTACCACCCACTTTCCACCACATCTTCTCTTGAACAAGCCTTCCAAAGGCTTAATCTCAATTTAGGAGAAGAAGCCCTCCATCTCGATAATTTTGATGATGAAATCTATGAATAATTTGAACTTATGTCGATAATTTTAGATGAATCTAAAGAAGAATCGAAGCCCATCATTCCCCATACCGAACAAGATGAGTTTTATCTCAACATGTTCCCCATCCATGAGCCCATATTTCACTTGCTTCTTCCACAAGAGTGAGTTACCCCTACCGGTGAACCACCACCTCCATTCCATTAAGCCATTTCATAAGCCAACTTGTAACATATGTACATAACACAAAAATAGTGGTTTTCACCACTACCAAAAAATTAAAAATCAACAAAAATATTTGTCTTTCTTTGCATTGCATGTATATATCATCTAGTTAAAATGCATTTATTTGTGTTGCTTGTTGTTATTCAGGTTAACCAAGCTCCTAGCACTGGTTCTTAGGTTCCATCCATTCCATCCAACCTTATCCACCTTGCCCATAAGTCAACATGAATCCTATTTATTTATTTACCCCACTCCATAATCCATATGATCTAGCTAAACCAATTCCAATTGACATAAGCCTTATTGATATGGATCAGATTTCCTCACCTCCATCCTTTTTTGAATTTGTCTTATCCGAGGAATTTTTAAGGGCTTCCACCAACTACATTCCTCCATCCCCTCCACTTCACCTTCACCTTCACCTTTGGATCCTAAGGTTTTCTAGGTAGAAATAGATGAGGATAAGCTAGAAGAGTTTGATGACATCTTAGATGACATTCATCTGATCCCTATACCCCATCAACTTGAGGAAGGTTCCCACATGTCTATTGAAGATACTATCGATGTGGACCTTAGTTCAGACAAAGACAATCCCCAAATTGTCAAGCTTGGTAAAAGTTTATCACCTAATGAACAAGAGCAATTAATTGCTCTCCTCAAGAGGAAGAAGGGCATATTTGCATGGTCCTATAAGGACATGCCTGGTCTTGACCCTAGTTTGGTTGTCCATAATCTCACCTTACATCCTGATGCTAAGCCGGTCAAACAAAAACTTAGGAGAATGCATCCTACCATGGCCCTCTTGGTAAAAATAGAGCTTCAAAAACTCTTAGATGTGAACTTCATAGTTCCTATCGACTATCTTGAGTGGCTTTCAAACATGGTACCCATTCGCAAGCCTAATGAGGTGATACACATTTGCACTAACTTTTGAGATCTTAACAAAGCATGTCCTAAGGATGACTTTCCTCTCCCAAACATTGATACTCTTGTCGATACCTACGTTGGCCATGAAATGCTTTCACTCATGGATGGTTTTTTAGGATACAACCAAATTCGAATAAATCCTGATGACCAACACAAAACAACATTCACTACACCTTGGGGAACTTTTTGTTACAAGGTGATGCCCTTTGGCCTCAAAAATGTAGGTGCTACTTATCAACGTGCCATGACATACATTTTCCATGATTACATGCATAAGATTATCAAATATTATGTGGATGATCTCTTGGCTAAATCTAAAACTTGACAAGAACATATTGGTGTATTGGAGAAAGTTTTTGACCGACTCCTAGAGCATAATGTAAGGTTGAACCCCAAGAAATGTGTCTTTGGTGTTACCTCTGGAAAACTTCTAGGATTCATTATCTCCAAAAGAGGCATTGAGGTGGACCCTAACAAGGTCAAGGCCATCATGGAGATGCCTCCCCAACTAACTTAAAGGAATTGCATAGTTTACAAGGAAAGATCCAATCAATCCATCATTTTATTGCATAACTTTCTGATAAATGTAGGCCATTCAATCACCTACTACAAAATGGGGTGCCATTCTCTTGGACAGATGAATGTCAAAAAGCCTTCGATGACATTAAGCAATACCTAGCTTCTCCACTAGTCTTAGCTCCTCCTCATCTGGGGGTCCCATTCTATCTTTATATCTCAGCAATGGACTTTGCATTAGGGACAATGCTTGCACAAAAGAATGAGGAAAATTGAGAGCAAGTTGTCTACTACATTAGTCGAACATTGGTAAGCTATGAAACTAGATACGCTTATGTAGAAAAATTATGCTTAGCAATGGTTTTTACCACTAAGAAACTTTGACATTACATGCTTAGCCACACAACTTATGTCATAGCTAGAGAAAATCCTCTATGTTATATGATGTCTCACACTTACAATAACACCTGCACCGCTAAATGGATAATGCTCCTTACTGAATTTGACTTGGAATTCATTAGCCAAAAATCCATTAAAGGTCAGGTAATAGTCGATCAACTTGCAGAAGCTCCACTACCTAGTGATCATCCTTTGATTATTGAGCTCCTAGATGATTTGGTATTTGTTATCATTGAACAAGAAGAAGATGTCATTCCAGAGGAAGATATCGATATCACACTATTCTTTGATGGCTCTAAGTGCATGAAAGGTCAAGGTGTTGGAGTCATGTTTCATACACCATAGGGGGTACCTATCCCCTTATCATTCAAACTTGACTTCCAATGCACAAACAACATTATAGAGTATGAAGCCTTAATCTTAGGTCTTCAATCAGCTATAGCTATGAGCATTAAGCGTATTAGGATATTTGGTGATTCTCAACTTGTCATCAAGCAAATCAATGGAGAATACCAATGCAAAGAACCTACCATTAAGCTTTATCATGAAGTAGCAATGAAATTGCTCTCTAAGTTTGATTGGTATGAAATCAATAGTTTGCCATGTTCGACTAATAGATTTGTAGATGCGATGGCCTCCCTTGGATCATTGATTCCAAAAGACTCCTTTGGAGAGGTACAACCCCTTATAATTTCAATGGTCTCTAAATCTACAATTGTTCATGTTGAGTCTAAAGATGAAAAGGATGTTTGCTTTATCTATTCGGATCCATATGAGCCTTGGTCAAGCCAAATAGTAGCCTTTCTCAAGTTTGGAACACTCCCATCTGACATGTCTCGAACTTCCAAATGCACTTTCAAGAAAAAGGTAGCTCATTTCGTTCTCTTGGGGGATGTGTTGTATAAACATGGTTATGATGGAGTCCTCCTTCATTGTCTCGAGTCTAGTGAGGCACAAAGAGCCATAGTTGAAGCTCATGATGGTACTTGTGGTGGTCATTTTAGTGGAATGGCCATTGCAAAGCGTATTTTATGCATGGGTTATTATTGGCCCACAATGGAATGTGATTGTTGCACATATGTTAAACATTGCAAAAAGTGTCAAGAACATGCTAATTTAACTCATGTACCATCACAAGACTTACAACCTATTCAAAGCCTTTGGCCCTTTTCACAATGGGGTCTAGATCTAATTGGTAAAATTTCACCTCCTTCCTTGGGACAACATACATTCATCATCACAACCATCGAATACTTCACAAAGTGGGTTGAGGCAATTCCTCTAACTAGTATGATAGGACCTAGAATTGTGGAGTTTATACTTCATCATATCATTTGTCATTTTGGTATACCCTCAAAAATCATCTTCGATAATGGTAAGTCTTTCAAGAACAAGGATGTTCGAGCACTTTGCGAGAAATATAACATTCAACATAGTTTCTCGACTCCTTATTACCCACAAGCAAATGGACAAGTTGAAGCTTCCAACAAGACCTTAATTGCTATTCTCAAGAAACTTGTCAAATAAAATCATAGATATTGGCATACACAAATTCCCTTGGCATTATGGGCTTATCGAACAAGCATCCACATGCCTATAGGGGCAACACCATTTTCATTGGTCTATGGAGCCAAAGCAATCATACCTCTTGAGCTCGAGATCCCCTCCTTGCAAATTTCTTTGCAAGAATTCATAGATGATGACACTGCTAGACAAGCACATCTTGACCAACTCACACTTCTTGATGAGAGGTGAGTCAATGCTTTAGAGCATTTACGAGTTTATCAAGACCACCTCAAACATGCTTACAATGCCAAAGTTCATCTACATGAATTCCAAGTAGGAGATCTTGTCCTTAAAGAGAACCAACAAAATACCAATGCATTACCACATCTTCATGATAAATTCATGGCTAATTGGTTAGGTCCATACATTGTTACACAAAGAGTGGGTAATGGTACTTATAGGCTTGCCAGTCTAGAGGGAGAGGAAGAACCTGAACCACTTAATGTTATACACTTGAGAGCATTCTATGCATGATTTGATTTCTATATATGTATATATACATGGCTAATACACAAAAACATTTGCATACATTTCATTCATAACATTGCATTTCACTTGCATCTACATTCCAAAAATAATGCATTCACCCACATTTCATATTGCATTTCAATTTCACAAAATTGCATGTCATACATTGCATTTACATCCACATTTCACATTTCATATTAGGGATCATTTATTAAGTTCAAGGTCTTAATTGGTCCAACAAAAGTCATGTTGCCTTAATCAGGGGCACCTTCACAATGTCATCCACACAATTCCACCAAGTCAAATTGCCATTAGCACAAACCACATTTTCATAAAATTCCTAGGTGTTTTCGGTCACTCAGCCACTCCTAGTGTTTTAAGCAACCTCCAAAATACATGTCGAGTTCTTTTTAGGACCATTGCACATATTCACTAAGAAAATCTTGAGTTTTGGGAATTGACTCCAAAATATTCTTGAACCAAACACAATTTCACATCTTAAAAACATCTTGTGTCAAAGAGGGATAACACCATACTTGGTATGAACCTCGAAGTGAAAAGGGTCATCCTTGCTAGTCCCATAATGCAACATAGTCCATAAAAATAGTGGTTCTCACCACTATCACAATTCCAAAAATAAAAGAAAGAGTAGGAGAAAATCCCTAACAAAAACTCTAAATATTTTACATCACACACCATTGATCATTGGGTTGTAAGGATCGTACTACATTTCTAGTCAGACGGTTAGGTAGTCATCCCCAAAACTTAAGAGATCAAAAATATAAATCATGGACTATGGAGTTAGCCTCCATCAGAGCTATAGATGCTTGACTGGTAGTGGAGTATGCTCATGCATGGTGACATGTCTCTTTCAAAGAGACCTCTGATCACTCATACGGATAAGCTAGCTTCTTGGTTTCATCCATAATAGGTTTACCCAATTTACTCAAGATGAGTTAATGAACTCACTTGCACACACATTGGTTCTTGATTACCTCGAGTCATTACCATGCTCTTGATTCGGTAAATGAATTCACTGCACACACATTTGGTCCTAGAGGGATTAGGTAGTTTTAGTGAGTTTGTTTGATACCACTAGTATGTTTGAGTCTCTACAAAATAGTTCTATAACATCCATATCTTCTTCCATATCAACATCCATATCTTCTTCCATGTCAATCCATGAGTCATTCATCCCATATGCCACCAAGTTTGGTGCCCTTGATTAAACAACAATGCTAGAAAATGGCCAAGCAAGATCTAAACTATAAATGATCATTAGCACATCCATACATTCCACCTTGCATTAATCATCCATAACATATCATATGCATTAATCATCCATATAAAAATGCATTCCACAAAAGCATTCCACAAAAAACATTCACACAAAAATATAACACAAAAGGTAAAATCCATGTATATATATGTATAAATATCACATGTACAATGAGTGCCAAAAGGCTACATACAATGGAGCACCAAGGCTCATATACAAAAGTGCATCTAAGCACTAGCTATGTCCTCCAAGAGGACCCCTATGACCTAGGAGGAGCCCTAGACCTAGAGCTATGCCTAGAATTGCTATGCCTAGTACCCCTGAATATAGATGAGGTTGGAGGATCTAGAAGTGGAATATGATGTTCCATCAACCTATCCTCCAATGCCTCGATATATCTATGTCAAGATTGAAGATGTGCTATGTCGATATTATGTTGATGCTCTCTCTCTGCTAGCTCTACTTGGAGCCTCATAATCCTTGCATCTCACTCTACCACCTATTGCTCCAACTATACCCAATCCTCCTTGCTCTGATCTGGAGGTCCATCTAGAACCTCCTTCACATCCTCCATCGTCTCCCAAAATCTTGGGAGCCTACCTCATCACCCTTAGCCCTCCTCCTTTGACTATCTTATCGAAGGTGCCACTATCACTTGGGGCCTCTTGGGTCCCCTCATCCCTAGCCTCACCATCACCATCCCCATCGTTCTCTCGAGGTGGTGCCCATGGTGGTTGAGCTATAAACCATACATCATACTCTATGGTAGTCCCTACATCATCTACATCTAGGAGATCCATCTCCTCATCATCCTCATAGGCCACCCTCCATGGCTCCATGCATGGTAGCCTTGTCTCCTCTTGATGTCTCCTATAGTGCATTGGCTCATCTAGGACATCCTACCTCAGCCTAAACTATCAGAGTACTCATGAGAACTAAAAGTACTCAGCCTCACTCTGATGTCTCCCAACCACCCATCGAGCCTACCACACTTATCAAGTGCTCTCCATCACTAGGTCCACCTACAAGCCCACCATGGCCTCCATATCACTTGGGTGGATGTCAGTCCAACCCATAACTCTTGGTACCACTGGCTCATCCTCACTAGACTCGCTGTACCTCCTCAACCAATCACCATCTCCTAGCATAGGGTTGCTCCCTACCCAAGCTATCTACTAGTAAGCCCTCTAGTTGAGCAATACTAAAGTGCTCCCATCCCTAACACTACAACAACAAGCTACACCCCAATCCCTTCCTCCCTCCCTCATCACATCATATAACTCTCGGTATACCTACACCAATAAGGTGGAGCCCATGCATACACCTATCACCTAGTGAGCATATCACTCACTACTCCTATCAGGTTCCATGGGAACCTACACCTAGTGTTGTTTGGGGCCATGATGTTGGCCAACATGAACATAACCAAGGTATGGAGGGGATCCAAATCCTTGTCCACATACATGGACAAGTATGGTATACCTTCACTCTCCACCCTCACACCCTACCATGCATCCCCAAACATCCTCATCATCTCTTTCTTTTGAGCTTGACCTCAACTTAGGATCCCCTCCACTGGTACCTTGAGGATGCGATATACATCCTCCAAGGTAATAGTCACCTCTCTATGGGGAGCTAAAAGGTCCCCCTATCTGCATCCCACCTCTCTACCAAGGTAGAGAGGTACCCCTCATCAACCCTCACCACATCCACTTGGGCTACCTCCACTAGCCCCACCTCCTCCAATAACTCCCACTCCTCATCTGAATCTCCTTCCTCATCCCAGGGATGTAAGGCGAGAACCAGTGTCGAGCCTCCAAAATCCTAAGTTGCAACACAACACAAAATATTTGTCAATAATTTTGAAAAAAATAACAAAAAAAATTTGCACAATATAAAAATAAGCAATTACCTCAGAAAACTGCACTCCAGTCGTAGCCCCAACCTCTACATCCATTCCCTCCACCACCATAGCTTCCACGTCCAACACTTCACCTCACTTCACTCCACTCTCCTAGATGTAACTTCTCAAACTCTCAAATGCACAAATGAGCTTGGTTTCTCATCCTGGCAGCTATTTATAGCTACTTTAGGCACCTTGAGATGCCCATGGGCATTTCTTGGTGCACTGAAGCACCCATGGGCATTTACAGAATGCCCAAACACCGATGGGGGTTTCTAGACCAAAAGCACCAATGGGTATTTGGCATCAAATTGCACAAAAGACAAAATTTCACAAAATAGTGGCTTACCTCCACCAAATCACTCCAAATTTCATCCATGCATTCATTTCATCATTTTATCAGGTTTTGTGAAGATTCCAACTGATTTGGATGCATAATTTTCATTTGCGACCACATATTGCAAATTCACCAAACAAGTTACAAAAGCACCCCAAAATGGTCCAAATCTTCACAAAATGATCATCATCATTATCATCATTCATACATCATACCATCATTTCACATCATCATTTGCATATTTTCCAAGTTCAAACAACATTCAAGTGAATCTTGTATATAGTGGGTTTTTCTATATACTTGGTGATTGCAACGATTTGCATCCATGCAATTCGGTAAGATGAAAGATCTACCATAAGGACACTTGGTCATTTTCATCATCACATATCTCCTTTTTCAAAAGCATAATCATATTTGGTACTTCACATTTTGCGTGAAACCTTGCCAAGAACAATTTGCACAAAAGTTGTCATTGATGGCCTAGTTCGTGGGGCTTAAAACATGGACAAAATCAAATTTCATCATTACACATTTCCTTGATAGTCATCATGGTGATTGGATTTAGCTAGGGTGATTGGTTCCGATCATAGGAATTATCTGATAATCACTAGTTGGCCCTTCGAAGTTGACTACTTTTACTCTTTGCATTTTCATCTTTGCATATCAATGATGTTGGAAGGCATATTCTTCAATAACATTGAATCACCCCAAATTTGGGGCAACCACATTTGGTTTTGACTTTCCCATAATGGGATACATCTTACATGATCATGACATCTACACTTGGAAAAATCCCTTCATCTGTTGGGGCAAAAATAGACACATTTTCATCACACATTTTCACAAATCCCTTCATCTGTTGGGGCAAAAATAGATGCATCATATCACATTTTTCACCAATCCCCTTCCTACCATTGGGGCAAAAATGGTATCACATTTGCATCATTCATTTGCATAGATTTTTCAATTGGCTCATGAGATTCATCCACAAACTCATTCACCAATTGAGGGGGTAAGCTACACAAAACTCAAATTCTTTTATTCTTTTATCTTCAAGCTCATGTTCCACATCCCAAGAGAAGTTGCTTCTACACCTAGCCAAAATAGGTGTCTCGTATTTTTGCACTACATTGTGTTTCACGCAATGTAGTACAAAAAGGGGTATCTGTAGACACCAAAACCTAGCCACTTGTCCTCCATCCATGCTTTCCCACCATTTTTCCCATTATTCATATATATTTATATATATTTATTTTATATATTTAATATTAATATTTATATATTATATTTTATATATTTAATAAATATATATTTATATAAGTGAATTAATCCCAGCCATCCGATTTCATTTAATCCTATCCATCCATTCACATCAATCCATGCCACACCCTAAATTTAATATCCACCCTTCGATGTGCTTTTATCTCAACCACACGATTAGTGTCATTGAAACCCTAAGTATGCCCTAGGTTGGATTATAAATAGGAGCCATTTTGATGGCTCAACCCCTAAGCAACCTGAGTTTTTGAAGTCCTTGAGCAATTCGTACCCTGAGATTCCTTGAGTTTCATCTTCCTTGGAGTATCCGAGTACTTCTACCTCCATCTTCGCTCATCGTAACCCTTGTAGTCATCACCATCCATTTCCCCTCATCATATCTGCTTCTATAGACTCTTTCCTCAATCATCGAACACCTTCGGGTATGTTTTATCACTTTGAGCACCTCTAGGCACTTCCCTTCCATCACCAAGCACCTCTGGGTGCCTCCCTACCAGTCCCGAGCACCCACGGGCATTTCCTATAGCTATCAAGCACCCACGAGGTGTTTTACGTAAGTGTTCTGAGGACCTCCTAGCCTTCGAGCGATGCTAGGGCATCACCATGCCTATTCACTACAACAAAATCTCATAGATCAGAAGACAACAAGTACGTAAGGTAAATCTATTGTTTGTTATTTCATTTATGCACTTTTATTTCTGTTCACTTCATTTGTAGTAGATAGTTAGGGTTTTACTATTGCTTATAGAGGGCCTCACATTGTGGAGCCCTCACAGGTATTACTAATTTATTTGTTGTGTCATTGTGTGCAGATCTGAAGGTGCTACATCAGCATTGGATAGTTGTTTAAGCTGGAGTGGCCCAACATCGGATATCAAGAAGCCCACTCAATTCTGTTGGGAGCAAGGATGCACCTGAAGACACCACCAGCCTTGTTTGCTAGGGTTTCGGAGAACCCTAGCCATTTGTAAATTTGTATAAAAAGGATTCAAGGATCCACATTGTAACAATGGAGTTTTTAGGCTCCCCCCATTAATATAAGATCATCTATTGTGCAATTCTGGGTTCTTTGTGTTCAATTTATTTAGCATTGTTTGGTGTTGCATTTTTATCTCTTCAGTATGGTTGAGAAATCTTAGACTATTAAGTTTGGCAACGAGGAAAAACTTGGCTAGATATTATTCAAAGATAAAGAAAATATTTGATCAAAAATATTATTTCAATATTATATAGGTTTTATTATGCAATAAAATTTAAGAAATAAAATATATCTATAGGCTTGACAACATGGAACTTCATATTGTATAGTTTGCAATTGATCAAGAAACATATTTGATTATCAACCAATGAGGGAAATCCTACAAATTTTTAGTTTGATGCTTGGTTGAAGCTTTATCCTCTCATGTATAATCTAAAATTACAATCATTAGCTTGGACATGTTTGTCTTATAAATGTCAAAATGTTGAAAATTATATTACTATAGTCAACGATTCCAAATTATGGATTTCTATTAGCAACTTGGTTGAAGGAGAGGATCTCAAAAAAATAGCAAATGAGCTTCAAAGAATGCTTCCAGATCTCTATATTCCTATTTTTATGTGGAATGATGATTTAGTTTGGAATTTATCTAAAGAAAGTGGATAGTCCATCAAGTTTGGATATAAGGATTCAAAGCAATCAAAATTTTAAAATCTTAATGATTTTCCTTGGAAGAATGTTTGGTCACTTGAGGCTTTCCCTAAGGCCTCAAATTTAATTTGGTTAGTAGTCCAAAGCAATATTCTTATAGGTTAGAGTCTACAAAGAAGGGGATATCATGGACCTTTTAAGTGTGCCTTGTGTAAGAAGGATCTAGAAACATCCGATCATTTAATTATTCGTTGTTCCTTTACTTACAACATTTGGAATTATTTCTCAAAGGATATGAGAATATATTGAATAGCTCCATCAACATTGAAAGAGTTAATGAAATGTTGGACTAATTGTTTCAAAAATAAAACATTATGTATTATGTGGAGGATTAGTTCTCCTATTATTTGTAAGAATTTATGGCTTCAAAGGAATAATAGAATTTCAAAAAATAGATCTCAAAATCATGTCCAATTTTGGAACCATATTATTGCCTCTCTTGTAGAATGCTTATAGAAATGGTACTCATCAAAATAAGTATTGAGTGTGAAAAATAGTTTCTAGACTTTTGGTTACAAGATTTGAATATACATCGAAGGGTCATTTGTAATAAATAGTTAACATAAAGGATATTCTCTTATTTGTGGTAAAATGAAAATGTCCAAAATTTTAACTTTATCAAAATAATATAATATCATATTGTTGTCAAGTCAATTAAACCATATCCATCCTATTTTTTTATCAAACATACTTTTCAATTTTCTTTTAATTAGCGATATTCTTTATGTTTTGCAATGAGCTACTTGAGATCATTTTCATTAAGAGATAAAATCTCACTAGATGAGTTACCTTATAGAATTTTAATTTCACAAAGATAAATATCAATACTACAACTAGATAAATTATTTGTCACCCACTTTACTCCTTTATAAGTAAATTAGCATTTTCAAGACAATGCCTCCAACAATAATTAATGGACTTAAGAAATTATATTTTATCTAATCTCCACATTTATTTTTCTCAAGAACAATAATAATAATTTGCAAAGCCCTTCAAATAAAATATATTTCCATATATTTTTAATGATAATTTTTATTTCTATAATGAAACGATAAGATGCCTCAAATGTAAAGTATCTATTAATAAATTTTATCTAAAATTAGGAAAACAATAAATCTAATAGAAAAACAAATATGCAAATGTATTTGAAGGGATACCATAATAGTAAAGGCATTGAACTCTCCTTACATCAATCCAAGTTCAATTCATAGTGAGGGTGACCCTGATATACACTAGTTATATGCTTTAATGTATGTTTAGAAAAAAATGCAAATAGAATTTTTTTGGATGAAAAGGCCATTATATTAATAAAATAATGTCTAATCATACAAAAAAAAGGGTGGGTGGGATTAGCACACCCCATAAACCAACACACTAACCACTGTGGTTAGGAGTACACAAGAGTGTCAAAAATAGTCCATACAAATCTAGATAACAACCACCAAAACAGTGTCAAATATGCCGACTCATAACACAAGGCACATTCCCCCAATGCTCCATGAGGGTACGTAAGTACTGCAGCTCCACATGTACTTTTTCAACTTGTACTTAAATCTGTAACTAGCAATCAAATAATATAGCATATTTATCAACAATAGAGAAGACACGCTCGACATCTTGCTGAGAAAAAATAGCTCTATTTCAGGACTTCCAAAGATAAAATAGGGTACCAATTCTAAAAATATTCCAAACAACACCCAAGTTGAAGGAAAAAGCAATAGGGTCACCCAAAATAGCATGCACCCAGGTAAAATCCTCTTGCATAAAAGGTATGAAAATTTCAAGAAGCCACTCCCAGGCTGATTGAGCCCAATCACAAAACCAATAAACATGTGGTAAATCTTCTACTTGTCTGCAAATTGGGTAAATGGAATTATGAACACCCAGATGCTTGAGCCTATTACCAATAGGCAACCTCTTGTGCAAGAGGCTCCAAGCAAAAAAATATATTTAGGTTCAATATAAGTAGCCCAAGCAATCTGAAACCTCTTATTCCATTGGGAGGGAAGAGAGACTAAGTCCCATATCATAGTAAGCTTATCAACCATTAGAACATGCAGGATGAGCCATTTGTAACCTATATGAGATTTATATTGCAAAATAGGAAGCTCCCTAGGCCAATACCAATCTGACCACTAGAGTTTTTGAAAATGCTTATGCAAATGGAATACTATCAATAACCACCTCATAAGTATCTCTATCACCAAGATTTAAATTATGAATTTGATGAAAACTTTCCCAGGGTATCCAACTCCTAGTATGTCGAGAGAAGAAATAAAAAATGGAAGCAATACCACGTGTATAGAATATTTGCGCTCTGATCCACCACACTAGAGCTAGGGGAAATCCCTTCCAAGTGATAACTGAAGACCACCAAATATTCATGGAAGGCAAAGAGTCACCTACTTTGTGAAAAATCCCTTTCCAACTGAGCCAGGGTTTGAAGGTCTCCCAGGATTTCCAAATACTCGGAATGACAAAAGAACCTTTAACTTTAGCAAGGATAGGGGTAGTAATAATGGATTGCAATCCCACCCATTTCCAAATTTTCCTCCCCTGAAGCAAACCAGAAGAAATGCAATGCCTGACCAACACTTTTCAAGATTCATCCCCAGTTAAATATCGGGTGATCCATTTAGCACAAAGGGCAAAACCTTGTCAGTGACAATAAAAAAAACCCATGCCTCCATAGTCTTTGGACAAAAAATAAATTTCCCATGCTACCTAATGAAAACCTCGTTTGACAGTCTTTGGCCCACAAGAAATCTCTCAGGAGCTTATCCAGCTTTTTATAACAAGATTTGGATGGAACCCAACAAGACAAATAATAAACATGGGTAGTGGCTAAAACCTTAGAACAAATCTAAATTTTTCCTTTCAAAGAAAGTTTCTTACTAGTCCCATAAAAAATCTTCTTGTCCACTTTCTCAATAACAGACTGCTACAATTGAACAGAGGAACCATGAAATGCAAAAGAAATTCCAATAAATTTAAACACCTCACCCGGCTGAATCCAAGTCCATTGTAAATGACGCAACTAGCATGGCAGTTGGGATTGATATTGCCGTAAATAGGAGGTTTTTTTCCATTTAATAGACAAACCAGAGGCTAAATAGAACAACTCTAAGCAACTATTAGATGAGGAAAGGGATTTCTCATCTTCTTAAAGCGTTAAAAATATTCATCAGCAAAATGATCATTGACAAACTGACGGTCAGAATTGGGGAGAGCAATACCCCTAATTAATCCTTGATCCACCTTATGGGCCAACAAATAGTCAAAAGCCTATGCAGCAAGAATGAAAAAATATGGAGCAAGAGGGCACCCCTATCTTCCAGAATGACCAAGAGAAATTGACTGAGATTGACTATTATTCAAAGTAATAACAACTGAAGCATATTGAAATAACATAAGAAAAGTGCTCACAAACACTAGACCAAAGCCCAAATCCTAAAGCATGGCAGTTATGAATAAACCACTCCATATTATCATAGGCTTTCTCAAAGTTGATCTTAATGAATAAAGCATATTGTTCATAATTTCTTACCCACTCCATACCTTCCCAAACAACAAGAACATTATCAAGAATGTATCTTCACCGAACAAAGCCAGTTTGTTCAGGTCTGACAATCAAAGGCGGGAGAGATTTAAGCTTAAGTGCAAGGGATTTGGAAATAATCTTATATATCATATTAAGCAGGGGGATCGACCTCCAATTAGTGATGAGCTCAGGATATCTAGACTTAGGAATAAATTTAACATTGCCTTTGTTAATAATGGAACCTAGTGAACCACATTGCAGGGCTTCAAGATATACTTTATGGAGATTAGAAACAAGCATATCCCAGAATTCTTTGTAGAATTCACATGGGAAACCATCAAGACTGAAGAACAAAAGCTTATACTAAGAGGGGGGTGAATAGTATAAGACCACTTTTTATTTTTTCTTCCAATTCAATATTATGTTGTGTATAGATAGCAGTATTAATAGCAGTAATCAAAGCAATGCATAAAATACCATACATAATAGAAACACAACAATTTACGTGGTTCACCTAATGTGGGCTACTCCACAAAGAAAATATTTTACTAAAACTTTCTCAATCAATCTCTTTGGGAATCACTTCCAATTACAATGTTTATGGACCTCTGTCCAAAGAAGATGTTGATCCCCTAATCTCAAGTTCATGGATATCTTCCACAAGAGAACTCTTTTCTCTTCTACTCTGGCTTGTGATATTCTAGAAGAATCTATCTCTCTACTGTACTGACTGGTGGATATCTCTCCACTTGAAGACTCCTCACTCATATCTGTATTCAACTGTGCTGGTTGTTGGATCTCTATCCATTGAGACTCTTTCCTCTATACTCTGTAACATACAAAGATCTATCAATAGGCTGATTAAGAACCTACTCAATAGGCTCACACAAAACCTTCTTAACAAGCTCACACAAAACTTGTCAAAACTGTGCTAGCAAGCTCACTAAGAACTTTCCCAAATTTTCTCTAGCAAGCTCACCAAGAACTTGCCCAAATCTGCTCTAGCAAGCTCACTAAGAACTTATCCAAATCTTCTCTAGCAAGCTCACCAAGAACTTTCCCAAATCTGCTCTAGCAAGCTCGCCAAGAACATGCTAAAAATTGTCCACAAATCTGTCCCAACACTGTCCTCAAATATGTCCCAAAGGCCTTCTCAAAGGCTCAATCAATCATGCTCAATAGGCTCACACAAAACCTGCTTAACAAGCTCACACAGAACTTGTCAAATCTATGCTAGCAAGCTCACCAAGAACTTACCCAAATTTGCTCTAGCAAGCTCACCAAGAACTTGCCCAAATCTACTCTAGAAATCTCACCAAGAATTTCTCCAAATCTTCTCTAGAAAACTCACCAAAAACTTGCCCAAATATTCTCTAGCAAGCTCACCAATAACTTGCTAAAAACTATCCATAAATTTATCCCAACACTATCCTCAAATATGTCCCAAAGGCATTCTCAAAGGCTCAATCAATCATGCTGAATAGGCTCACACAGAACTTGTCAAATCTGCGCTAGCAAGCTCACCAAGAACTTGCCCAAATATGCTCTAGCAAGCTCACCAAGAACTTGCCCAAATCTTCTCTAGCAAGCTCACCAAGAACTTGCCCAAATTTGCTCTAGCAAGCTCACCAAGAACTTGCCCAAATATGCTCTAGCAAGCTCACCAAGAACTTGCCAAAAATTATCCACAAATCTGTCCCAACACTATCCTCAAATCTGTCCCAAAGGCCTTCTCAAAGGCTCAATCAATCATGCTCAAGTAGTACTCAAAATGAACTCAACAATGAATGGCAATCTCAACTCAAATTAACTTCATAGAAGCATAAAGAGAATTGTTAGAGACTCAATATGTTCTAATCTCACTCTCAACCCAAATCAATCTCAACTCAACTCATAGAAGCATAAAGAGAATTGTTAGAGACTCAATATGTTCTAAACTCACTCTCAACCCAAATCAATCTCAACTCAACTCAAATCAACTCATAGAAGCATAAAGAGAATTTTTAGAGACTCAATATGTTCTAATCTCACTCTCAACTCAAATCAACCTCAACTCAATTCAACCTCAACTCAACTCAAGTCTTATAGAACCATAAAGAGAATTGTTAGAGACTCAATATGTTCTAACCTTAATCTCAACTCAACATAGAATGATGGAATAGTTTGTTTCATAGAACTTGAACAATCACTTCACACATCACTTGACTAGGCTCAATCAACTCAACTCAACCAATCATCACAAGGGACAACTCTCTCTCACACAACCCTAGTCCAAGTATGTATCAACCAACTCAAATGTTTCCAACAATGCTCAACCACAAATCTCACATAACAATGATACTCATGTTCTTTTCTAACTCAAGTTCTTTCACAACCAATGGGCTTCAACAACTATGCTTATCAAACAAGGTTTAGACACAACTCTCAATTCAGAAAACCTTGAAGCATTCAACCAACCACTTTCGAAAAGGAAACCACAAACAATCCTTTTCCCTCCAATGATATTTCAGAAATCAACCACCATAAACAATCAATAGGAGAATGTGCCCATACCTTTTATGAAGATGAAAAAACCTCTTTGTAAATCTGCCACAATCACAAAATTCTTTTGCCAATCTTCACAAGGGTTAGTAGATCACAAAATAATCAACATTACTCCACTTTTCAATAATCATCACCAAGGCCTTTAATTGCACAACTTCCTTATCTCTCCTAAAACCACTTGTACCATAAAATAAAATAAATCAAAACATTGCATAACCTTTTCACTCCCAAAACCACTTATACCATAAAATAAAATAAATCACAATATTGCATACCTTGTCACCTCATGAAAGAATTAATCCTCTTGAAAAAGAACAAGGCAAACTTCACTTTTGGAACCCCTTTACAAAATCAGAAATATCTCTTTACACACACCTTATTTCTCCTTCTAAATAAGTTATTCAAATAGCCCTCGAAATAAGCTTTTCGATGATATATAATATGCCCACTTTCTAAAATAAATTGAAACCTTTACATATATATATATGCCAACCTCCATTAATTGCACATAGGTCGGCCCTCCATTAATTTAAACTTAAACTTTAAACTTTAATATCTTCATCACCGGAGGTCCTTTTTCGATGAAACAAAATTCCACCTTGGCTTTTAAGAAAATCCCTTTCCACATAAGCCCACCATGGTTTTAAATAAAACCTTTTATTTTGCCTGCCTTGGTTTTCATAAAAACCTCAGTAAATATCCATGCTTTCAAAAATATCATAAATGCTTATTTATGAAATATTTTGGCCACCAAAACCAAATGTGATCAATGTGAAATCAAGATCCATGTGACATCAATGACAACATAAAATACCTCAAATTAACTCAAATTTCCAACAATCTCCCCCTTTGTCATTGATGGCAACACCTCTAATGCAAACACCATAATCACTGCAAAAACCATCTCTGAGAATCAAAGCTGCTCCCCCTGACTCAATACTCTCTATGGAGGCTGCTCCCCCTAACTCAATACTCTCTTTGGAGGCTGCTCCCCCTAACTCAAATCTCTCCCCCTTTGACATCAATGGCAAAAGGGACACCTATGGGGCTAAAAGATATGACTCTTAAGCATAGCCCCCTCACCACCTTCTCTCTTTGAGGTGATTAATTTTGGGGTGGGAGTACCTTTACTCCCATATTACATTGATTCTTTCCTCTATCAACTTCCTTCCATGTTTTTCTGATATCCTTCTCTTGATGAATTACTTGATCTTCTTGTCTTGAACCTTTTTGACCTTCTTGCCTTGAACCTGTTTGGAATTGAGTCCTACACCATATTGCAATATGCCCAAAGTTATTGCAATTAAAACACTTGATATTGTAGCCTTTGGCTGGTGCCCATGTCCTGAAATTATTCTTAAAATAATTTCCATATCCATTCCTTTCTTGAACCCTGTATTGTGAAGCTCTATTTTCATGACCATTATAACCATGACTTCTGAATTGTGTAGCTCTAAAACCAAAACCATGTTGCTCATTTCCTTTGCACTAAAAATCTCTATGACCAATCCTGTTACATGAGAAGCAATGTCCCTGAAAACCATACCTTCTTCCCTTGAAGTTTCTTCTAGCAAAATCAAACTTCTTTGATCCATGGATCCTGCAATGTATAGCCCTGTGTCCAAATCCATTACAAGAAAAACAATATCCTTGAAAAGCCCTTTGTTCATGCCTTGGTTCCTCATACCTTTCTTGACCATTATCCTTATGATCATCTTCAACTTGTGCATTGCATTCTTGAACCTTCTTTGTAGCATCTAAAACCTCTTCCTTGTCTTTCTCTTCAAGAATTTATTTTCCTTTTGAACTTGATTCACCTATCTCAAAACAAGAACCAAACTGAATATTTGGAGCCATAGGAACTTTGGAACTTTCCTCACAAATATTAGGTGCTTCCTTGCTTTCATCTTTTAGAACTTCCTTTCCTTTTGAGTGTGACTTTTATTGGAAGTAAGATATAGCCTTAAAATAAGTTTCCACTCCTTTTTGAATATTTTCATCTAATGTATCATGTCTTGTCATTGTTACCCTTAGTTCTTCATTCATCCTCTCTTCTATCATTTTTGCATTTTGAAGCTCTTCTCTGAGATTATTGATTGTTTGAAGTAGTTCTTTTCTGATTTTGACATATGTTCGAATCTTGTTTTCAAGATTCTTGTATTCTTCTTTTAACCTTTTGATTTCTTATTTTTGTTTACTTGGCTCATCCTCTTCCTTTTCTATTACCAAAAATGAGACTTCTTTGTTTTCACAGCTCTTGGAATTGTCACTAGAACTTTTGCTTTCTTCTTCAAATACACTTTCCTTGTTGTAATTGTTGTAGTATGTGCAATCATCATCTATATGCCCAAAATCTCCACATATGAAGCATTTTAGTATCCTTAGACCTTTCTTGTACCTATCTTCTTGCTCAATGGCTATGGCAAGCTCTTCATGTCTTTCTTCAATAGGCACATCCTCTTCTTTAACTTCAATACCTAGGAATAGGTGTTCTTGCTTTTCTTCACTTATTCCAAAGAATGTACATTCTTCTTCATCTGACTGATCTTTATCATTGTAATCTGAATTATCACTTGCTTCTACAATGTAGTAAGATTTCTTTGCCAACTTTACCTTGGAATCTCCTTCATAAGTATTCCTCAACTTGGTCCACATCTCATTAGCTGAAGTACATACCATGACCTTTGCAAAATCTATCTCATGTAGCCCACTCAAAATACAATTCATTGCTCTTGCATTGATCTCAACCAATTTCTTGGTAGTCTTATCTTCCTCGGGATCACCTTCAACCTTATACTCTTTTTCAACCATCTGCCATACCTCATATCCTTGTGATATCAAGTAGTTCTTCATCCTCATGCTCTAGAAAGCATAATTGTTACCATCAAATAATGGAGCCTTATTTGTAGATAATCCATTCTGTGAAGCCATCTGTGTTCTTGTAGAATCTGCCCTCAAGTTGTTAGCCTTTTTGAAGGAACCCACTCTGATACCATTTGAAGAACACAAGCTTATACTGAGAGGGGGGGTGAACAGTATAAGACCACTTTTTACTTTTTCTTCCAATTCAATATTATGTTGTGTAAAGATAGCAGTATCAATAGCAGTAATCAAAGCAATGCACAAAAACCATACATAATAGAGACACCACAATTTACGTGGTTCACCCAATGTGGGCTACTCCACGGAGAAAATATTTTACTAAAACTTTCTCAATCAATCTCTTTGGGAATCACTCCCAATTACAATGTTTATGGATCTCTATCCAAAGGAGATGTTGATCCCCTAATCTCAAGTTCATGGATCTCTTCCATAGGAGAACTCTTTCCCCTTCTGCTCTGGCTATGTGATCTTCTAGAAGACTCTGTCTCTCTACTGCACTAATTGGTGGACCTCTCTCCACTTGAAGACTCCTCACTCAGATCTATCTTCAACTATGTTGGTTGTTGGATCTCTATCCACTGAGACTCTATCCTCTGTACTCTGTCACCTCCAAAGCTCTATCAATAGGCTCACTAAGAACCTACTCAATAGGCTCACATAGAACCTGCTTAACAAGCTCACATAGAACTTGTCAAATCTATGCTAGCAAGCTCACCAAGAACTTGCCCAAATCTGCTCTAGCAAGCTCACCAAGAACTTGCCCAAATATGCTCTAGCAAGCTCACCAAGAACTTGCCCAAATCTGCTCTAGCAAGCTCACCAAGAACTTGCCAAATTTCTAATCACAAGAACTTGCACTATCCTAAATCTGTCCCAACACTATCCTCAAATCTGTCCCAAAGGCCTTCTCAAAGGCTCAATCAATCATGCTCAAGTAGTACTCAAAATGAACTCAACAATGAATGGCAATCTCAACTCAAATTAACTTCATAGAAGCATAAAGAGAATTGTTAGAGACTCAATATGTTCTAATCTCACTCTCAACCCAAATCAATCTCAACTCAACTCATAGAAGCATAAAGAGAATTGTTAGAGACTCAATATGTTCTAAACTCACTCTCAACCCAAATCAATCTCAACTCAACTCAAATCAACTCATAGAAGCATAAAGAGAATTGTTAGAGACTCAATATGTTCTAATCTCACTCTCAACTCAAATCAACCTCAACTCAATTCAAGTCTACTTATAGAACCATAAAGAGAATTGTTAGAGACTCAATATGTTCTAACCTTAATCTCAACTCAACATAGAATGATGGAATAGTTTGTTTCATAGAACTTGAACAATCACTTCACACATCACTTGACTAGGCTCAATCAACTCAACTCAACCAATCATCACAAGGGACAACTCTTTCTCACACAACCCTAGTCCAAGTATGTATCAACCAACTCAAATGTTTCCAACAATGCTCAACCACAAATCTCACATAACAATGATACTCATGTTCTTTTCTAACTCAAGTTCTTTCACAACCAATGGGCTTCAACAACTATGCTTATCAAACAAGGTTTAGACACAACTCTCAATTCAGAAAACCTTGAAGCATTCAACCAACCACTTTCGAAAAGGAAACCACAAACAATCCTTTTCCCTCCAATGATATTTCAGAAATCAACCACCATAAACAATCAATAGGAGAATGTGCCCATACCTTTTATGAAGATGAAAAAACCTCTTTGTAAATCTGCCACAATCACAAAATTCTTTTGCCAATCTTCACAAGGGTTAGTAGATCACAAAATAATCAACATTACTCCACTTTTCAATAATCATCACCAAGGCCTTTAATTGCACAACTTCCTTATCTCTCCTAAAACCACTTGTACCATAAAATAAAATAAATCAAAACATTGCATAACCTTTTCACTCCCAAAACCACTTATACCATAAAATAAAATAAATCACAATATTGCATACCTTGTCACCTCATGAAAGAATTAATCCTCTTGAAAAAGAACAAGGCAAACTTCACTTTTGGAACCCCTTTGCAAAATCAGAAATATCTCTTTACACACACCTTATTTCTCCTTCTAAATAAGTTATTCAAATAGCCCTCGAAATAAGCTTTCCGACGATATATAATATGCCCCCTTTCTAAAATAAATTGAAACCTTTACATATATATATATGCCAACCTCCATTAATTGCACATAGGTCGGCCCTCCATTAATTTAAACTTAAACTTTAAACTTTAATATCTTCATCACCGGAGGTCCTTTTTCGATGAAACAAAATTCCACCTTGGCTTTTAAGAAAAGCCCTTTCCACATAAGCCCACCATGGTTTTAAATAAAACCTTTTATTTTGCCTGCCTTGGTTTTCATAAAAACCCTGTAAATATCCATGCTTTCCAAAATATCATAAATGCTTATTTATGAAATATTTTGGCCACCAAAACCAAATGTGATCCATGTGACATCAATGACAACATAAAATACCTCAAATTAACTCAAATTTCCAACAATCTCCCCCTTTGTCATTGATGGCAACACCTCTAATGCAAACACCACAATCACTGCAAAAACCATCTCTGAGAATCAAAGTTGCTCCCCTTGACTCAATACTCTCTATGGAGGCTGCTCCCCCTAACTCAATACTCTCTTTGGAGGCTGCTCCCCCTAACTCAATGCTCTCCCCCTTACTCAAATCTCTCCCCCTTTGACATCAATGGCAAAAGGGACACCTATGGGGCTAAAATATATGACTCTTAAGCTTAGCCCCCTCACCCCCTTCTCTCTTGAGGTGATTAATTTTGGGGTGGGAGTACCTTTACTCCCATATTACTTTGATTACTTTCCTCTATCAACTTCCTTCCATGTTTTTCTGATATCCTTCTCTTGATGAATTACTTGATCTTCTTGTCTTGAACCTTTTTGACCTTCTTGCCTTGAACTTGTTTGGAATTGAGTCCTACACCATCTTGCAATATGCCCAAAGTTATTGCAATTAAAACACTTGATATTGTAGCCTTTGGCTGGTGCCCATGTCCTGAAATTATTCTTAAAATAATTTCCATATCCATTCCTTTCCTGAACCCTGTATTGTGAAGCTCTATTTTCATGACCATTATAACCATGACTTTCGAATTGTGTAGCTCTAAAACCAAAACCATGTTGCTCATTTCCTTTGCACTGAAAATCTCTATGACCAATCCTGTTGCATGAGAAGCAATGTCCCTGAAAACCATACCTTCTTCCCTTGAAGTTTCTTCTAGCAAAATCAAACTTCTTTGATCCATGGATCCTGCAATGTATAGCCCTGTGTCCAAATCCATTACAAGAAAAACAATATCCTTGAAAAGCCCTTTGTTCATGCCTTGGTTCCTCATACCTTTCTTGACCATTATCCTTATGATCATCTTCAACTTGTGCATTGCATTCTTGAACCTTCTTTGTAGCATCTAAAACCTCTTCCTTGCCTTTCTCTTCAAGAATTTCTTTTCCTTTTGAACTTGATTCACCTATCTCAAAACAAGAACCAAACTGAATATTTGGAGCCATAGGAACTTTGGAACTTTCCTCACAAATCTTAGGTGCTTCCTTGCTTTCATCTTTTAGAACTTCCTTTCCTTTTGAGTGTGACTTTTCTTGGAAGTAAGATACAACCTTAAAATAAGTTTCCACTCCTTTTGAATCTTTTCATCTAATGTATCATGTCTTGTCATTGTTACCCTTAGTTCTTCATTCATCCTCTCTTCTATCCTTTTTGCATTTTGAAGCTCTTCTCTGAGATTACTGATTGTTTGAAGTAGTTCTTCTCTGATTTTGACATCTGTTCGAATCTTGTTTTCAAGATTCTTGTATTCTTCTTTTAACCTTTTGATTTTTGATTTTTGTTTACTTGGCTCATCCTCTTCCTTTTCTATTACCAAAAATGAGACTTCTTTGTTTTCACTACTGCTGGAATTGTCACTAGAACTATTGCTTTCTTTTTCAAATACACTTTCCTTGTTGTAATTGTTGTAGTATGTGCAATCATCATCTATATGCCCAAAATCTCCACATATGAAGCATTTTAGTATCCTTAGACCTTTCTTGTACCTATCTGCTTGCTCAATGGCTATGGCAAGCTCTTCATGTCTTTCTTCAATAGGCACATCCTCTTCTTTAACTTCAATACCTAGGAATAGGTGTTCTTGCTTTTCTTCACTTATTCCAAAGAATGTACATTCTTCTTCATCTGACTGATCTTTATCACTGTAATCTGAATTATCACTTGCTTCTACAATGTAGTAAGATTTCTTTGCCAACTTTACCTTGGAATCTCCTTCATAAGTATTCCTCAACTTGGTCCACATCTCATTAGCTGAAGTACATACCATGACCTTTGCAAAATCTATCTCACGTAGCCCACTCAAAATACAATTCATTGCTCTTGCATTTATCTCAACCAATTTCTTGGTAGTCTTATCTTCCTCGGGATCACCTTCAACCTTATACTCTTTTTCAACCATCTGCCATACCTCATATCCTTGTGATATCAAGTAGTTCTTCATCCTCATGCTCTAGAAAGCATAATTGTTACCATCAAATAATGGAGCCTTATTTGTAGATAATCCATTCTGTGAAGCCATCTGTGTTCTTGTAGAATCTGCCCTCAAGTTGTTAGCCTTTTCGAAGGAACCCGCTCTGATACCAATTGAAGAACACAAGCTTATACTGAGAGGGGGGGTGAATAGTATAAGACCACTTTTTACTTTTTCTTCCAATTCAATATTATGTTGTGTAAAGATAGTAGTATCAATAGTAGTAATCAAAGCAATGCATAAAAACCATACACAATAGAGACATCACAATTTACGTGGTTCACCCAATGTGGGCTACTCCACGGAGAAAATATTTTACTAAAACTTTCTCAATCAATCTCTTTGGGAATCACTCCCAATTACAATGTTTATGGATCTCTGTCCAAAGGAGATGTTGATCCCCTAATCTCAAGTTCATGGATCTCTTCCATAGGAGAACTCTTTCCCCTTCTGCTCTAGCTATGTGATCTTCTAGAAGACTCTGTCTCTCTACTGCACTGACTGGTGGACCTCTCTCCACTTGAAGACTCCTCACTCAGATCTATCTTCAACTATGTTGGTTGTTGGATCTCTATCCACTGAGACTCTATCCTCTATACTCTATCACCTCCAAAGCTCTATCAATAGGCTCACTAAGAACCTGCTCAATAGGCTCACATAGAACCTGCTTAACAAGCTCACACAGAACTTGTCAAATCTAGCAAGCTCATCAAGAACTTGTCCAAATCTGCTCTAGCAAGCTCACCAAGAACTTGCCCAAATCTGCTCTAGCAAGCTCACCAAGAACTTGCCCAAATATGCTCTAGCAAGCTCACCAAGAACTTGCCCAAATCTGCTCTACAAGCTCACTAAGAACTTGCCAAACTATCCCAAATCTGTCCCAACACTATCCTCAAATCTGTCCCAAAGGCCTTCTCAAAGGCTCAATCAATCATGCTCAAGTAGTACTCAAAATGAACTCAACAATGAATGGCAATCTCAACTCAAATTAACTTCATAGAAGCATAAAGAGAATTGTTAGAGACTCAATATGTTCTAATCTCACTCTCAACCCAAATCAATCTCAACTCAACTCATAGAAGCATAAAGAGAATTGTTAGAGACTCAATATTTTAATCTCAATATCAACTCAACTCAACTCAAATCAACTCATAGAAGCATAAAGAGAATTGTTAGAGACTCAATATGTTCTAATCTCACTCTCAACTCAAATCAACTCAACCTCAACTCAACAATCAAGCTTATAGAACCATAAAGAGAATTGTTAGAGACTCAATATGTTCTAACCTTAATCTCAACTCAACATAGAATGATGGAATAGTTTGTTTCATAGAACTTGAACAATCACTTCACACATCACTTGACTAGGCTCAATCAACTCAACTCAACCAATCATCACAAGGGACAACTCTTTCTCACACAACCCTAGTCCAAGTATGTATCAACCAACTCAAATGTTTCCAACAATGCTCAACCACAAATCTCACATAACAATGATACTCATGTTCTTTTCTAACTCAAGTTCTTTCACAACCAATGGGCTTCAACAACTATGCTTATCAAACAAGGTTTAGACACAACTCTCAATTCAGAAAACCTTGAAGCATTCAACCAACCACTTTCGAAAAGGAAACCACAAACAATCCTTTTCCCTCCAATGATATTTCAGAAATCAACCACCATAAACAATCAATAGGAGAATGTGCCCATACCTTTTATGAAGATGAAAAAACCTCTTTGTAAATCTGCCACAATCACAAAATTCTTTTGCCAATCTTCACAAGGGTTAGTAGATCACAAAATAATCAACATTACTCCACTTTTCAATAATCATCACCAAGGCCTTTAATTGCACAACTTCCTTATCTCTCCTAAAACCACTTGTACCATAAAATAAAATAAATCAAAACATTGCATAACCTTTTCACTCCCAAAACCACTTATACCATAAAATAAAATAAATCACAATATTGCATACCTTGTCACCTCATGAAAGAATTAATCCTCTTGAAAAAGAACAAGGCAAACTTCACTTTTGGAACCCCTTTGCAAAATCAGAAATATCTCTTTACACACACCTTATTTCTCCTTCTAAATAAGTTAGTCAAATAGCCCTCGAAATAAGCTTTCCGACGATATATAATATGCCCCCTTTCCAAAATAAATTGAAACCTTTACATATATATATAGCAACCTCCATTAATTGCACATAGGTCGGCCCTCCATTAATTTAAACTTAAACTTTAAACTTTAATATCTTCATCACCGGAGGTCCTTTTTCGATGAAACAAAATTCCACCTTGGCTTTTAAGAAAAGCCCTTTCCACATAAGCCCACCATGGTTTTAAATAAAACCTTTTATTTTTCCTGCCTTGGTTTTCATAAAAACCCTGTATATATCCATGCTTTCCAAAATATCATAAATGCTTATTTATGAAATATTTTTGCCACCAAAACTAAATGTGATCCATGTGACATCAATGACAACATAAAATACCTCAAATTAACTCAAATTTCCAACAATCTCCCCCTTTGTCATTGATGGCAACACCTCTAATGCAAACACCACAATCACTACAAAAACCATCTCTGAGAATCAAAGCTGCTCCCCTTGACTCAATACTCTCTATGGAGGCTGCTCCCCCTAACTCAATACTCTCTTTGGAGGCTGCTCCCCCTAACTCAATGCTCTCCCCCTTACTCAAATCTCTCCCCCTTTGACATCAATGGCAAAAGGGACACCTATGGGGCTAAAATATATGACTCTTAAGCTTAGCCCCCTCACCCCCTTCTCTCTTGAGGTGATTAATTTTGGGGTGGGAGTACTTTTACTCCCATATTACATTGATTCTTTCCTCTATCAACTTCCTTCCATGTTTTTCTGATATCCTTCTCTTGATGAATTACTTGATCTTCTTGTCTTGAACCTTTTTGACCTTCTTGCCTTGAACCTGTTTGGAATTGAGTCCTACACCATATTGCAATATGCCCAAAGTTATTGCAATTAAAACACTTGATATTGTAGCCTTTGGATGGTGCCCATGTCCTGAAATTATTCTTGAAATAATTTCCATATCCATTCCTTTCTTGAACCCTGTATTGTGAAGCTCTATTTTCATGACCATTATGACCATGACTTCTGAATTGTGTAGCTCTAAAACCAAAACCATGTTGCTCATTTCCTTTGCACTGAAAATCTCTATGACCAATCCTGTTACATGAGAAGCAATGTCCCTGAAAACCATACCTTCTTCCTTTGAAGTTTCTTCTAGAAAAATCAAACTTCTTTGATCCATGGATCTCACAATGTATAGCCCTGTGTCCAAATCCATTACAAGAAAAACAATATCCTTGAAAAGCCCTTTGTTCATGCCTTGGTTCCTCATACCTTTCTTGACCATTATCCTTATGATCATCTTCAACTTGTGCATTGCATTCTTGAACCTTCTTTGTAGCATCTAAAACCTCTTCCTTGCCTTTCTCTTCAATAATTTATTTTCCTTTTGAACTTGATTCACCTATCTCAAAACAAGAACCAAACTGAATATTTGGAGCCATAGGAACTTTGGAACTTTCCTCACAAATCTTAGGTGCTTCCTTGCTTTCATATTTTAGAACTTCCTTTCCTTTTGAGTGTGATTTTCTGGAAGTAAGATATAGCCTTAAAATAAGTTTCCACTCCTTTTTGAATATTTTCATCTAATGTATCATGTCTTGTCGTTGTTACCCTTAGTTCTTCATTCATCCTCTCTTCTATCCTTTTTGCATTTTGAAGCTCTTCTCTGAGATTACTGATTGTTTGAAGTAGTTCTTTTATTTTGACATATGTTCGAATCTTGTTTTCAAGATTCCTGTATTCTTCTTTTAACCTTTTGATTTTTTATTTTTGTTTACTTGGCTCATCCTCTTCCTTTTCTATTACCAAAAATGAGACTTCTTTGTTTTCATTACTGTTGGAATTGTCACTAGAACTATTGCTTTCTTCTTCAAATACACTTTCCTTGTTGTAATTGTTGTAGTATGTGCAATCATCATCTATATGCCCAAAATCTCCACATATGAAGAATTTTAGTATCCTTAGACCTTTCTTGTACCTATCTGCTTGCTCAATGGCTATGGCAAGCTCTTCATGTCTTTCTTCAATAGGTATATCCTCTTCTTTAACTTCAATACCTAGGAATAGATGTTCTTGCTTTTCTTCACTTATTCCAAAGAATGTACATTCTTCTTCATCTGACTGATCTTTATCATTGTAATCTGAATTATCACTTGCTTCTACAATGTAGTAAGATTTCTTTGCCAACTTTACCTTGGAATCTCCTTCATAAGTATTCCTCAACTTGGTCCACATCTCATTAGCTGAAGTACATACCATGACCTTTGCAAAATCTATCTCACGTAGCCCACTCAAAATACAATTCATTGCTCTTGCATTTATCTCAACCAATTTCCTGGTAGTCTTATCTTCCTCGGGATCACCTTCAACCTTATACTCTTTTTCAACCATTTTCCATACCTCATATCCTTGTGATATCAAGTAGTTCTTCATCCTCATGCTCTAGAAAGCATAATTGTTACCATCAAACAATGGAGCCTTATTTGTAGATAATCCATTCTGTGAAGCCATCTGTGTTCTTGTAGAATCTTCCCTCAAGTTGTTAGCCTTTTCGAAGGAACCCGCTCTGATACCAATTGAAGAACACAAGCTTATACTGAGAGGGGGGGTGAACAGTATAAGACCACTTTTTACTTTTTCTTCCAATTCAATATTATGTTGTGTAAAGATAGCAGTATCAATAGTAGTAATCAAAGCAATGCACAAAAACCATACACAATAGAGACACCACAATTTACGTGGTTCACCCAATGTGGGCTACTCCACGGAGAAAATATTTTACTAAAACTTTCTCAATCAATATCTTTGGGAATCACTCCCAATTACAATGTTTATGGATCTCTGTCCAAAGGAGATGCTGATCCCCTAATCTCAAGTTTATGGATCTCTTCCATAGGAGAACTCTTTCCCCTTCTGCTCTAGCTATGTGATCTTCTAGAAGACTTTGTCTCTCTACTGCACTAACTGGTGGACCTCTCTCCACTTGAAGACTCCTCACTCAGATCTATCTTCAACTATGTTGGTTGTTGGATCTCTATCCACTGAGACTCTATCCTCTATACTCTGTCACCTCCAAAGATCTATCAATAGGCTCACTAAGAACCTTCTCAATAGGCTCACATAGAACCTGCTTAATAAGCTCACACAAAACTTGTCAAATCTATGCTAGCAAGCTCACCAAGAACTTGCCCAAATCTGCTCTAGCAAGCTCACCAAGAACTTGCCCAAATCTGCTCTAGCAAGCTCACCAAGAACTTGCCCAAATCTGCTCTAGCAAGCTCACCAAGAACTTGCCCAAATCTGCTCTAGCAAGCTCACTAAGAACTTTCTAAAAACTATCCTCAAATATGTCCCAACACTATCCTCAAATCTGTCCCAAAGGCCTTCTCAAAGGCTCAATCAATCATGCTCAAGTAGTACTCAAAATGAACTCAACAATGAATGGCAATCTCAACTCAAATTAACTCATAGAAGATAAAGAGAATTTAGAGAATCAATATGTTCTAATCTGATCTCAACCCAAATCAATTCAACTCAACTCATAGAAGCATAAAGAGAATTGTTAGAGACTCAATATGTTCTAAACTCACTCTCAACCCAAATCAATCTCAACTCAACTCAAATCAACTCATAGAAGCATAAAGAGAATTGTTAGAGACTCAATATGTTCTAATCTCACTCTCAACTCAAATCAACCTCAACTCAATCTACAACTCAAGTCTTATAGAACCATAAAGAGAATTGTTAGAGACTCAATATGTTCTAACCTTAATCTCAACTCAACATAGAATGATGGAATAGTTTGTTTCATAGAACTTGAACAATCACTTCACACATCACTTGACTAGGCTCAATCAACTCAACTCAACCAATCATCACAAGGGACAACTCTCTCTCACACAACCCTAGTCCAAGTATGTATCAACCAACTCAAATGTTTCCAACAATGCTCAACCACAAATCTCACATAACAATGATACTCATGTTCTTTTCTAACTCAAGTTCTTTCACAACCAATGGGCTTCAACAACTATGCTTATCAAACAAGGTTTAGACACAACTCTCAATTCAGAAAACCTTGAAGCATTCAACCAACCACTTTCGAAAAGGAAACCACAAACAATCCTTTTCCCTCCAATGATATTTCAGAAATCAACCACCATAAACAATCAATAGGAGAATGTGCCCATACCTTTTATGAAGATGAAAAAACCTCTTTGTAAATCTGCCACAATCACAAAATTCTTTTGCCAATCTTCACAAGGGTTAGTAGATCACAAAATAATCAACATTACTCCACTTTTCAATAATCATCACCAAGGCCTTTAATTGCACAACTTCCTTATCTCTCCTAAAACCACTTGTACCATAAAATAAAATAAATCAAAACATTGCATAACCTTTTCACTCCCAAAACCACTTATACCATAAAATAAAATAAATCACAATATTGCATACCTTGTCACCTCATGAAAGAATTAATCCTCTTGAAAAAGAACAAGGCAAACTTCACTTTTGGAACCCCTTTGCAAAATCAGAAATATCTCTTTACACACACCTTATTTCTCCTTCTAAATAAGTTAGTCAAATAGCCCTCGAAATAAGCTTTCCGACGATATATAATATGCCCACTTTCCAAAATAAATTGAAACCTTTACATATATATATATATGCCAACCTCCATTAATTGCACATAGGTCGGCCCTCCATTAATTTAAACTTAAACTTTAAACTTTAATATCTTCATCACCGGAGGTCCTTTTTCGATGAAACAAAATTCCACCTTGGCTTTTAAGAAAAGCCCTTTCCACATAAGCCCACCATGGTTTTAAATAAAACCTTTTATTTTTCCTGCCTTGGTTTTCATAAAAACCCTGTAAATAGCCATGCTTTCCAAAATATCATAAATGCTTATTTATGAAATATTTTGGCCACCAAAACCAAATGTGATCCATGTGACATCAATGACAACATAAAATAACTCAAATTTCCAAAAAATACCAGGTGCATTATCATTGTCCATGAGTGATAAGGCATTTTTCAAATCTTTGAGAGAAAGAGGAGTGTCACAAAATATTATTTGCTCAGGAGAAAGCTTGTTGGGGACAACAACGGTACAATCAGCAAGAGTTTACCTTCTAGCATCATCAAGGGGTTGAGAAGTAAAAACACGTTGATAATGTGAAACGAAGGCTTTGATAATGTTTGAAATGTCTGTAAATCTCTACCAATCAACTTGAATGGCCTGAAACTAAGAATACTAGGAAAGAGGTTTGAGGCATTGAAAAACATCTTTGGTCACTCTGTCCCCCACTTTGATATAATGAATTTGAGCACATAATTGAGCACCCTTGGCTTCATATAAATCAACTTTTTTTAGCTCATGCTGAATGGAAGAAACTTGGAACTAAGCAAGAGATCTGAAAGGAGAGGCTTCAAGTCTGATACAGGCTTTGGATAGCTCACTCTGCAAGGAAAACTTAGCCTATTTTTGTCACTTTGCAACTTCAACACCCAAAGTTTGTAGCACCTTAGTGGTTCATTGAATGGCAACATTCCACCACTCAATCCTTCCAGAAATACCATGAGGTCTAGGAATAAAATTCAAAATGTGGCATATATGAGCTTTCATGCTAAAGCTATGCAAAAAAGAAACATTTAGGTAAAACAGTGAAGAATGCACTCTAGGTTGAAAGTTTAACTTTGCCATCGAGAATAAAATAGGTGAATGATCAAACAGTATAGTACCAAGGAAAGTCAGCACATACGATGAAGAAGGTAAAAGATGAGAGAACTGAAAGTTGTCACACTCAAAATCATGGCTCTATCCAATATTTCCAAAACCCTAGCAGAAGTAGCCTAGAAATTAGACCAGGTGTACCAAAGAGCCTGAGGTAAGTCAGAATGCGAGAAGCAAAAATTAGGATCATAAAGGCGAAGCTTGTTTTTCATAAAAAACTAAGCTTTCCTTTCACCTAAGAACCATCGCATCGAAGCATGACTGACCTTGTTAGAAGATTTCTCCACCATATTAAAATCTCCATAGAGCACCCAAGTGGTAAATGGCAGATTCATGGCAAGCCATCTCCACAACTCACATCGATCAAAAGCGATGTTCGAGGTATACACATTAACCACCCCAAATGGTTTTCCATAGATCTCGAGCAAAATCTAGATAGCTTGATTGGATGGGTCAACACCCTAGGTCACAACATTATTCTGTAATCGAGGCACAAGGATAGTGACAGATCACCCTTTTCCAGAGGAATTATTCGTTGCAAAAGAGGCACTTCGTGGCCATAAAAATTCACATGCACACCGTAGATTGAAATAAAAAATCTTAACTTCTTGCAGACATAAAAAATTGAGGCTTCCATGCACTCGAGAAATATTTGACATCTCATTTTAGACCAAATATTTTTTGACCGGGTTCGTCAGTCCTCGAACATTCCATGAGAAGAAAATCATTGGGATTTTTTAGGATGCATGATCTCCATGACATTCTATGCATCATCCAAATCTTCAAGTGAGCCATAAGAGTTAGAGGTCACAGGGAAAGCATCACTGATTAGCTGTCGACGTTTGTCATGCCAAATAGGGTTGCGAAAGCAGCAAATCTTAAAGGCCCGACCCCACTCCATCAAAAAATTATTTGGAGCTACCACCATTGAGGTAAAAGAAGGACCCAACCAAAGAAATTGAGACATCAAAAAACTAGGGGTTGCATGCCAACAATCAAAGGGGTCGTATCAACAGGAGTCTGAACATCTTCAGTAGAATCTTGCATGTCCCAAGAAGGAGTAGGGGCAGTTTGCGCAGTGAAAACTAAAGCTTCTTGCTACTTAGCTCCATGGGTTTTCCTGCTAGAAACAATAGTCCATTCTTTAGTGTTTTCCCATGAGCCATTAGCTGGAGCCATGAGAGTGGGTAAGGGATTTACCTTATATTTCTACTCCATAATAGGACACTCCCAAATTTTGTGAGCTACAGATTGACACCAGTAATAGGTATTGGGTAAATTTATATAGGTAACTCTTTGCCTAAAGGATTGACCCTGATATTGATATCAATAAACTCCTACAAACCCTTGCTAAGATCAACTTTGATATAGATCCTTCTAGTGGGTCAAGCAGAGTTGAAATTTTCTAGCTCAAGACAAAAAAACTTACCTAAGTGGGTAGCTAAAGTCTTCAAAAAAATCTAAAGGGGAAGGGGAAGATCGAGGAATTCAACCCACACCGACACTTCCAGTGCAACTTGGTCACTAAATTGAAAATACCTAGAGTAGGGTTGCAAAATCAACAAAGAATTACGGATAGTCCATGGTCCCCTAGATAGAACCTTTTGTGCTTGATCTGGGTCTGAAAAGTGAAAAAGGAAATACCCTTTGGTAAGGTTTTGTACATTCTTCACTTTGCCTCCATATGGGCCCCAAACTTGCTAGATCTAGGAACTAATAAGGGTATCATATGAGATACGACCCAAAAAATAACCAACCAAGTTTGACTTTCAAACCATTCATAAGCCATATGATATTCATACAAAGGAATAACATCTTCAGGGACAGGGCCTTTACCTCGTGATACACTTTTAGAATGAACTTGTGTGGACGCTTCCCCAATGTCATTGAACTCTCTAGCAAACTCAGAATAAACTGAGCCAAGTATATGAGCAACAACTATTAAAAAGGGTGAACTAACACCGTCTCAGGGTGGTGTTAATGTAGCAGATAGGAATTTACCACCCCTAAACCTACCAAGCTAGTAGCTATTTTTTTGCTCCTTCTGTCGCCAATTCTTCTCTGCTCCAAATAGAATTTTTTGGAAAGTACTCTTTTAAATTTTTTTATATATTTATTAATTTTAATAAGTTTTGTGGTTTCTATTTGGAGACCACTCCCATTACAAAAATAAAATAGAAAAACATTACACTGCTCTCATTACATTTCTATCAAATTAATTAAATCATGTTCAACCTGCCTTTCTATCAAAAATATTCTTCATCTGCCTTTCTTATCAAAGAGATTTTCCATATTTCTCACTGCCAAGTTTATGCAATCAACTCATTTTTATAATTTCATATATATGCCTTCTAAAATTGAAATTTTGTCAACTCATTTTTATCATTTCATATATATGCCTTCTAAAATTAAACTTTTGTTAAGATAAAATTCAACACCATGAATGAATAAAATATTTGATGCCTTAACTTCTTGCAAGCATATATTAAACTATGAAAAGATTTCAATTACCCTAAGCTAGCAATCCAATATTAGAATAATAGACTAACCATAGCAACAGTAGAGATGAGGAGCGGTGGAGGAAGGGGAGGAAGCGGAGGAGGAGCAAAAATGGTAGGCAGGAATTTTGAACCAACGGAAGGAGAAGATCCAGAGGTAGGGCAGAAATGTTGTAGCTGGAAAGGAAAAGGATTCCCTGTCAGCTCAGTTCGAAAAGGCTAAAGGTACAGATCCTCTAGATAAACCCTCAGACAAAGGGTCCCACTGGGGTTCGGGAGCTAGCAACAAGGGCCCAACCTTTTTGGAAATTTTGAAAGGGAAAAAGAAGGAGCCGGTCAGTGAACTACCGCCCCTAATACCAAACAATAACAGGTTAACTATGCCAGTGGAGATTATGGAAAGATTCTTGGATATGGAGGCATCATCCTTAGTTGGCAAGTTTTTGGGAGGAAGGCCGGACATTGAGACTATTCGCTCATGGGCCGCGGCAAAGTGGAAAACTTTAGGAAGCTTAGAAATCGTAGCCATGTCAAGAGGTTTTTTATGATAAGACTCAACAACAAAGATGATGCAGAGCGCATCTTGATAGGAGGACCCTGGTTTCTAGGAAGGCGTAGCCTCTTTATGAGGAAGTGGGGGGAGGATTTCAACCCTGAGAAGCAGAACATTAATATAGCACCCATTTGGGTCCACTTACCAAACCTCCCAGCCTAGTTTGTTAATGAGTGCTGGCTTAGTGGCATAGCAAAGATGATAGGAGAGCTCGTGGCAATAGACCATTCAACTCGGGCAAGGACTAGGCGACGCATGCCAGGATCTGTGTAAATGCAAACTTGGATTCTGATCTACCTTCTCGGGTGGAACTAGCATATGGAGAGTTTCTAAGGATTCAGCCTATGGAGTATGAGAACAAGCTGACATTTTGTAGCGTGTGCAAAACCCAGGGCCACCTTCAAGCCCAATGTCTGACAATAACTACAAACAAGGAAGCCACGAGCGAAGGTTTTTGGGGAAAGCTAATGGGAGAGGGATCCCAAAGTTTCAAGGACCGCGTCTTAACTTGGAAGGATACAGACAAGTTAAGAATAACAGCTGACCAAGCCAACAGGAACTGGCAAAAATCTAGGAGAAAGGAAAGCAACATAATGAGGGAGGCAAAAATCATAAGGTATGTAATAAAGATCCCAGCTTGAACATGTTTGATATCCTAGCAAATCTAGAAGTTGAAAAAGAAAATAGTAAGGATGATACCATCAGTGTCAAGTTTCCTGAAACCCTAGACTCCCCATCCAAATCGGGACCATCCACAGTTATGACAAAAAGCCCCAAAAGCTATGCTCAAAATGAAGAAAAATTGCCAGGTCATTTCGGTTTAAACATGGAAAAAATAGAGTCAAGAGTCGAAGTTGTGGAAACAAGAGGCAGGAATGTAGCTCCTAATCCGGTAGTGGAGCAAATTATCCCTTATCAGACGAGCCCAACGGTAAAAGGTTCCTTGAAGGAAAGCCCCCTGTTTAGGAACCAAATAGGAGAGGTGAACCAAAACAAGGCTGAGGATGAAGAGGGAATTGAAAACCCCCAAAATGAGGAAGAAGGTTCAAGCCCTAGACTATCACAGTATATGCCCCCTCATTTCAGTCCAAAATAGACTAGAAGCACCACCAAGCCTTCGATAGATTATGGAAGTGAAAGAAAGAAAGGGAGAATATCTACAGCAGAGCACTATAGAATGAGAATCAATGAAGAAATTGCAAACGGAAAGCAAAGAACATTGTTACGACAAGCTATTCCTGGCCGGGATAATAGCAAAATTGACAAACCCCCTTTGGCTCAGGGAAGGGGCGGGGAAAAAATATCAAACAGTCTAAATGAAGGTTCTCTCATGGAATGTGAGAGGCCTAAATGGCCCACCAAAACAAAGGATGGTGAAGTCTATAAGGAAGGATTGGAATCCTACTATCATTTTTCTTCAAGAAACCAAAACAGATGCGGCACAATCAGCACTTATAGCTAGAAGGATTTGGAAGCAAGGGGAAGTGGCCTTTCAACAGGTGAGAGGAGCATCTGGGGGCCTCATGATCTTATGGGATCCTATTAAAATAGAAGGAAGTATTATTCAAGCAAATGAAAGAGTCTTAAGCGTATTATTTCATGATTTTGATACTAATAAGAATTGGATTATGTCAAATGTTTATGCCCCCACCTCTGTCCAAGGGCGGTCTGAACTGTGGGAGTTTTGGGGCATTTGAGCCAAGCTTTTAAAGACATTCCTTGGGTGATTGGGGGAGATTTCAATACCCCCTTTACCCATCTGATAAGAAGGGAGGATCTGGGTTACCCTCAAGGAGCATGGAGGACTTCAATGAATTCATTAACACAAATGAATTGATGGATGTAAGACTAAAAGGAGCCAAATTTACATGGAGTAACAAGAGGATAGGAAGTCAGTTGATTCAAGAAAGGTTGGACAGGTTTTTTATCCAAGGAAGCTACAACAATGTTTGGTGATTCAGCGTTACAAGCCCTTCCTAAATGCGCTTCAGACCATAATCTTATTCTATGGGAGGCATTTCAGGCTAACTCCTTTAAAAAGCCATTCAGATTTCTGTCAATGTGGGTTAAACATCCGGACTTCAAGAAACGAATAGAGGAATGGTGGCGACGACCTATCCAGGGAAGTGCTTCCTTCAAACTATCTCAAAAACTTAAGATGGTGAAAAACAACCTTAGAATATGGAATAAAGAAGTCTTTGGAAATATTTTTGAGAATAAGAGAGCGGTGGGGGAAAAAGCGAGAATAATAGAAAGCAAAATCCAAAATGGAACCTATGATGAGGCGACAAGGGCTGAAGAGAAGGAAACCCTTTGTGAGTTTTATAATATTTTAGCTTGTGAGGAGATGTATTGGAGGCAGAAATCAAGGGCATTATGGCTAAAGGAAGGGGACTCTAATTCAAAGTTTTTCCATGTTACCACATTGAGCAATAGAAGCAACAATAATATTAGAAATTTAACTAAGGTGGATGGATCCTCAACTCAAAACATTCAGGAGATCAGGGACGAGGTTGTTAATTTTTTTAGTTCATTATTGGGTGAAGAACGGGCTGTAATGCCCAAGCAAAGGACTCTCTCCTTCAATTCATTCCACAACTCATTGATGAAATGATTAACGAGTCTCTTACAGCAGCTTTTTTAGATGAAGAGATCAAGGAGGCTTTGTTTAACATGGATCTTGACAAAGCTCCTGGGCCGGATGGGTTTTCATCGTGGTTTTTCCAAGTTTGTTGGGATATTGTTGGAGCAGAAGTTATTGCTGCAATCAAGGAGTTCCAAAGTTCAAATCATATTCCAAGGGGTTTCAATTCAACTTTCATTGCTTTGATCCCTAAAGGCCCCAACCCCAAGACTATGGCTGACTTTAGGCCGGTTAGCTTGTGTAATATATCCTATAAAATTTTGTCCAAAGTTTTAGCCAACCGTTTGAAGAAAGTTCTACCGGTTATCATTGATCCAAGTCAAGGAAGTTTTGTACAAGGAAGATCAATCTTAGATGGAGTTATTACTGTTCATGAGGCTCTTCATACAGCCGCTCAGACCAAAAAAGTAGTCATGGCTTTAAAGTTAGACATGAACAAAGCTTATGACAGGATAAATTGGGAATTCCTAGAGGCAGTTTTATTAAAATTTGGCTTCAACATGAAATGGGTCAAGTTAATAAGAGAGTGTATTTCTAAGCCTTGTTTTTTAGTTTTGGTTAATGGGTCTCTACGAGGTTTTTTCAAAGCAAATGTGGTCTAAGACAAGGAGATCCCATAAGTCCTATGTTGTTCATCATTGTAGGTGAGGCCTTGGGAAGAACCATTAAGGCAGCAAGGTAGCTGGACTCATATCAGGTATCAAGGCCACGTCGCTAACTACCCCGATGACACATCAACAATTTGTTGATGATACATTGCTACTGACTTTGGCTTCTGTGGTTGAGGCAAGAAGGATTAAAAATATTCTCATAATGTATGAAGAAGCGGTTGGACAGAAAGTGAATTTTGATAAGAGCAAACTTTATTTCATCAATACCCCCATTCCTAGGCAAAACAACATAGCAAGGATCATGGAATGTCAGATTGCATCCCTTCCCACCTCCTATTTAGGTCTTCCCCTATTTACGGGGAAACTTGAAGGATCAATGTGGAACATAGTTTTGGAGAGGATCCAAAAAAATCTAGCAGGTTGGAAAGGACATCTGTTATCTCAAGCAGGCAAAGCAGTTTTAACTATGGCTTCACTTCAAAGTATACCCGTTTACTTCCTATCAGTGTTCAGAGCTCCCAGCAAGGTGTATCACAAAATTGAGCAACTTCAAAAAAATTCTGGTTAGGGACTGAGGATAAGAAAAGGATCCATTTAGTAGGTTGGAACAAGGTTTGCAAACCTAAAGGTGATGGGGGGTTAGGATTGAGGAGAGTTGCTCATCTCAATACAACTCTGTTAGCCAAACAAGCATGGCGGTTATTGACTAAGGTCGATAATGAATGGACTGCCATAGTTAGGAGGAAATACCTCCAAGGTGTGAACTTCCTTAATGACAACTTAGCAAGCGGGGGTCTACTTTTGGAAGGCAATCCTCACGAGCAAGGATCTTGTCAAGAAAGGTCTTAGATGGATTCTAGGAAATGGGCAAACAATAGACTTTTGGAAGGATCGGTGGGTGAGAGCTGAGGAGTTATCCCAGAATCCTCGTTTGGCTAGGATTCAAGAGCATATGGAGCAGCATATTGGGAAGAAGGTTGCAAATTATATGTGGCAGGATATAAATATCAAGGTTTTGAAGCGGAGTCTGAAGAGCTTTATAACATTTTAACTCAGCAAATTATTCCCTCTGGAGAGGATGAAGATCACATTGTTTGGGGTGAGACTGAAAGTGGTGACTTCACAGTTAAGTCTGCCTATAATTTGCTTCTCAATGTGGAAGGTCAACAATTTCAACCGAGTTTGGTTTGGATCAAAGGCTTAATTCCTAAAATATCCTTTTTTCATGGCTGGTGATTCAAGGAAAAATCCTCACTATGGACAATATGTTATCCAAAGGTATGGTTATTGCTAACCATTGCTACATGTGCAGGGCAGGATGGGAGACAACCCAACACTTGTTTATGGAGTGTCTGGTAGCGGAGTCCATCCTGGATGAACTTTTCCAAGCCTTTAGGATCTCGTGGGTTAAGCCTGCTCTTATATCCGAAGTGTTCCATCAATGGCCTCAACCCTTTGTTAGCCTAAAACTTAAGTACCTATGGAAAATCTGTTGGCATCATTTTCTCTGGCAGATTTGGCTAGAAAGGAACCATAGAGCCTTTAAGGATACCATTCACAACCCAAAAACCATCCTCAACAGGATTATTGTCTTTGCGAAAGAAAACCTTAGCACCTTAGTGGATGAGAACCACTCAATTCCTCCCCAAGAAAAACAATTAGCTCGGGCCTTAGGTATTGAGGACAAACCTTCCATTCCTTTGCCCAATCCCAGAAATGGGATTTCTTGGGAGCCACCCCCGAGGGTTGGTTTAAACTAAATTTTGATGGTGCAGCCAAGGAGAACTCGGGAAGAGCTGGAGCTAGGAGGAATAATCAGGGATCATCAAGGAAATCTGGTCAAGGCCTTCGCTGAACCATTGGGAATCAGAACTAATAATGAAGCAAGAAGCTAGAGCCCTTTGGAGAGGGTTGCAAGTAGCCCAAGCAACTCAAGGTAACTTGATGATTGAAGGTGATTCGATGAACATCATCAACTTGTTAACCAATGGCAAAAAACCTCCATGGAGAATCGAGGGAGTCATCCATGAAGTGAGGATCCTTTTTGCGGCAAGAGAGAACAGGAGGGCTCGTCACGTGTACTGTGAGGCCAACAGGTCAGCTGACAAATTAGCCAACATAGGTGTTGATGTTGGTAGTTTGGTGACATGGACACAAGGTGTGCCACGTGAAGTGGAAAACATTATTAGTCATGAAAAGAAACCTACCCGTTAAGGAGAAATATGAATGGGTGTTCTTTCCCCATGGAGCTGGTAATAACTATGGGGTTTCCCTCTAAATCATACCAAATTGGAAATGAAGGTAACGAGGGTGTAAGCCTTGGAGGATTTCGACGAGAGAATAGGAAATGGGCAAGCAACAGGTTTCACAAGTGCAAAGTTCCAAACTTCAATTCCTGTCAATGTAAGTAATGTTTACAGTTATGTTTAGGTATGGGTGTGCCTTGTTAGTAAGGTGTTGTAGGGGATTCAACACAAGTTATGGTAAGAAAGTTTCAAGGATGACTAGGATCTACAATCTCAGTAGAAGGTTGGATATTGTAATAGGTTTTGGGTTAACCTGCAAAACCCGGTAATTAATGAAGACTTTTATTTACCAAAAAAAATATTTGTTGCCCATTTTTCATATTTATAAATATAAATGATCTGTCTATAAAAATCAAAGAGATTCTTATTACTTATTTTAGGGTTTTTATCATACCAATAATATTCCAAGATATTATTTTCATTGTTATTTTTTATTTTTTTATTTGTGGGTTTAGCCTCACTTAACACTTGTGATATTTGCTTTTATTTTTCCATATCAATATCCTTCTAGGTTCTTTTTTATCTTTGTTTTTTGTTCTTGGGTCTTCCTCTCTTTTTTCATTTCCACCAATACTTTCATTTTCATCCATCTCCTCAATGTTCCCACACCGCTTAAAGTAAAACTTATCATCTATAGATTTGTCTTGTTGTCTAGGATTTGTAGAGCAAAGAATAACCTCAAAAGCACATTCTTCTTTATATTACCTTGAAAACCCTAAAGTGCAAGGACGCTCTTCCAAAGCAATTACCTTATTATTCTACCCTAAAAACCCTAAATTGTTACAAACTTCCTCCATCCTCATTTCTTTATTATGTGCTCTTGAAACCCTAAAGTGCAAGGGATAACCTCTATACCACTTTCACATTTATTACTAGGAGAGAATTCTATACTACTTGAGGAAAATGAATATGATTTACCTAGAAAGATCTTGATCTCTTTTGTCATTTTTGTGTTAGAATTTTCCTCCACATTTACGTTTGCACCTTTAATTCCTTATGAAATTGAACTTACATATTGTACTTTCTCATCCCTTATATCCTTCTTTGTTTCTTTAATTGTTGATCCAAGTGAGTTATAGTGGCCTTTTCCATAAGATGTTGTAGATAGGATTTCTTTGCCTCTTCTTTAGGAGTGGAATATACTTGATTTGATCTACCTTCTATTAATGTTTCTTTGCCTTGAAGTTTATCTTATAACCAATATTTTCTATCTCTTCCTTCATAGTTTTCACTTTTCAAACTCTTGCCAAGTGGTCAGTCAGGTAACAATTGTGGCAATGAAAAACGATATTTTTATAATCCACTTGTTGATCTCATTCTCTTGATTCAAATTTAATCTTAATGGATTGTGGTAAATATTTTAAAATATCCATAACACATATTCTGGTATATATAGCATGTGTTCGCCCCTTAATAGCTAGTTCTTCCTTGATGAGTTCTCCTAGGGTATTTTCAATAATATTCAAAACATCCTTATTGATAAGATGATATGGAAGTCCAAAAATCCTAACCCAAACTGAGAGCTTATTTATAGGTTTTGTCTCGATAGAAAAGTTTTCATTCCATGGTCTTAAATAAAGGGCATCTCTCCTTCTAAACCATGGGCCAGCATTCAATATTTTGTTCTTGATTTTTGAATCAAAAAATATGACAAGGAAAAAACCTTTAGGAAGAAAACTCACAGAGTAATTTGAATCCAATCCTCACTTCCACTTGATCCAATCTTGAAGCTCCAAATACCTTGGTCAGTATCTATGGAACTTACATATTAACCCTTGCTTTTCAAAACCATTATATCATGCTCAATCATCTCATCATTGATGGTTACTTCTAGTGCAATATGTGCTACTTATATTGAACTCACCATATATTTGCTCTTTCACTTATGTTCAACTTGAAAATCCATACTTTCAGCTAGGACATCTTCACTTCCCATTAGGGATTTCAAATATGACTTTCCTTCCATACTAGCTTAGTGGGGTTGGGGCTTTCTCTTGGCTCGTACTCCCTCTTGGCTTGCACTCACTCTTGTCTCTTCTTTCTCCCAACGTTCCTTTGCTACGATAATTTTTTTGGAAATAATATTTGTCGTTCTCATAGTAAAGGTTTGAAGTATTGATACACTCCAAAAGAACCCGTTACTCTTCTGTCATATTTGAAGATCAGGTCATATTCTCTGAAGGCATTGTATCAGGGGTCTGTCTCTGTGATTCGAACCAAGATCACAGGCATGAAACACCAATGATTAGTGTGTCCTTGCAATGTAATTTTAATTTTATTTTTTAAATTTCATAGGCCTAATTTATATAATAGTAATATCAATCAGTTATAGTCTCGAGGGTATAACACAACAGTTCAAGGTTTGGTTCTTCTTTAGGAGGTCCAAGGTTCAAATTACCATGGCTAGGATGAGAATGCTCAACTCTAATCCCAGTCACAGGGGTTTCTTACACTAACCAAATCATATATATATATATATATATATATATATATATATATATATATATATATATATATAAAAAGCTCACTCACACGTTATGTGCCACTATGGTTTGAACCTAAGTCTCTCAAAATGCTCAACTTTAAGCAAGCCCCGATCGTAGAGGTTTCTTACACTAACTGAATCATATATATATATAAATAAAAAGCTCACTCACATATGTTATGTCCCACTATGGTTTGAATCTAGGTTTTTCAAAATAAAGCTTTATCCTTAACCAATAAGATATCCCACAAAAAATTTAAATGGGAAACCATAAATATATCTTTATTATAATTATAATGTTAAATTAAAATTTTATTTTTAATTATTATTATTTTTTTATTTTTTAACTTATGAGTTGAAATGATTTTTTTAAAAGACATTTTTAGAAGTATAGAATAAGCATTAGGAAAGCAAGGAAGGAGTTCTATATCATAGACTAAAGTTTTATTTTTTCGTGTAAACTTTAATATTTATTTAAGTTTAAAAAATGCTTAGAATTAAGAGTTTCATAAAATTTATATTTATATATATAGAAATAAATAATATACAAACTTACTCACACATGTTATGTCCCACTATGGTTTGAGAGCCTATAAAACTATAAATATATAAATATATCTTTATTATAATTATAATGTTAAATTAAAATTTTATTTTTAATTATTATTATTTTTAAATTTTTTTAACTATTTTTTTAAAGACATTTTTAAAAGTATAGAATAAGCATTAGGAAAGCAAGGAGTTCTATATCATAGACTAAAGTTTTATTTTGACATGTAAACTTTAATATTTATTTAAGTTTAAAAATATGATTGGAATTAAGAGTTTCATAATTTTTTTTTTTTAATTAGACTGAAGATATGTGAGTTTTATAAGTGAATTTTTATATTATTAAGTTTAGGACTTAAGATTTTAATTAGGTTTAGTTTAAAAAGTGTAAAATTTTATTTTTTAATGATTGTTGTAAATTGTATTCGAGGGACAGTGTAATGGTTTTGGTTTCGGGTTTTGGTTCTTCTTCAAAAAGTCTAAGGTTCAAAGTATGGACGAGTGTGTGACGGGGTAGGTGTGTGTTAAATTTTTTATTGATAAGTATAGCTTTCAGTTTTACGAGGGGTCCTGGTTAGGCTCATAGTTTCTAACACTAACCAAATTTAAAAAATATTACTTGTAAATTAATAACTAAAAGATACGCCTTGTGCATTAGTAGTAGGGGTTTCTCACACTAACCAAATCTAAAAAAAAAATTAATAACTATAAAAGCATTTCAACCTATAATCAAATTTTAAAATGATTTTATATATTTTTTAATATAAAATATTTATCTTATTAAAAATATAATTTTTATTTTCCAAAGATATTTTAGTTGCATATTTTTGGACTGTTATTCAGGCTACTCAAGTTCAAATCACCTGGAAGGAGGCTCTCGTTATACCCTAGAAGAGTGTGACTCTAGTTGTGTCACCTTTGTACTTTGTCTTTCAAAAAAAACTCTAAAAAATAATTAAACATATTTTATATTTGTACTTTGCCTTTCAAAAAAAACTCTAAAAAATAATTAAACATATTTTATATTTTATATTTTATATTTTATATTTTTTATTTTATATTTTATGCATTACTTTTTTTCAAAATTTAAGTTGAAAGACATTTAGCTTATAAATTAACTGATAATTATACATTTTACTCTAAAAATTAATTAGACATATTTTATGTATTGTTTTTGGACTGTTATTCAAACTACTCAAATTCAAATCACGAGGAAGAGGCTCTTGTTATACCCTTGAGGAGTGTGACTCTAGTTTGCTACCTCTGTGCTTTGCCTTAAAAAAATACATAACTCTAAAAATAATTAAACATATTTTATGTATTACTTTTTCGAAAATTAATTTGAAAGACATTTAACTTATAAATTAACTAATAGCTATACATTAAAATAATAATTAAACATATTTTATGTATTATTTTTTTCAAAAATTAAGTTGAAAGACATTTAATTTATAAATTAACTAATAGCTATACATTAAAATAATAATTAGACATATTTTATATATTATTTTTTTCAAAAATTAAGTTGAAAGACATTTAATTTATAAATTAACTAATAGTTGTACATTTTACTCTAAAAATAATTAGACATAACTCCAAAAAATAATTAGATATATTTTATGTATTATTTTTTTCCGAAAATTAAGTTGAAAGACATTTAACTTATAAATTAACTAATAGCTATACATTAAAATAATAATTAAACATATTTTATGTATTATTTTTTTCAAAAATTAAGTTGAAAGACATTTAATTTATAAATTAACTAATAGCTATACATTAAAATAATAATTAGACATATTTTATGTATTATTTTTTTCAAAAATTAAGTTGAAAGACATTTAATTTATAAATTAACTAGTAGTTGTACATTTTACTCTAAAAATAATTAGACATAACTCCAAAAACTAATTAGATATATTTTATGTATTATTTTTTTCCGAAAATTAAGTTGAAAGACATTTAACTTATAAATTAACTAATAACTATACATTTTAACTTAATAGTTTTATACCCCAAGGTTAGGTGGATTGGTAAGTGCAGGTGTCGCTGGGCACTTATCAAGAAGAGACCTAGGTTCAAACCTTTGGGGGAAGCCAACCCTTTGCAAATGTAGTAGTCTGCTCTGAATCTTTGAGTGCATGTCATATCGATGACGATGATACAAACCTTGAGCAATCAGTGGTCCCCATCTCACATCAGGTCAACAAAAACGAGACAAATAGGTTTGTTGGGAGCAAACCCTATGGTTTGAAACCTGGAGCAGTCGCTATGGTTTGAACCCTAAACTGCTCAGTTACTAATTGTAACCAACTCTCCTATGTAATAATAATAATAAAAACATAATAATTTAATTTTTCCCTTTTAAGAAACATTTATAATTCTTAGCCCGTTGGTAAAGATAAAGTGAATGGCCAATGGAGTAGCAAGCTTAAAGGTGAAAGTCCTTGGTCTCCTCACCCCTATTAACCTTCGTTGTTATATGGGGGTAGCAGGTTTACAGGTGAAGTTTTTTTTTTTGCCCATAGGCAGTTGCCCTGGTGGCTAAGGTGATGGTTGTTTCTTAAGTGGTCTTGTGTTCAAACCCCTTGAAGATGGTTGTTTAATGTAATTTGTAAACGTTTTCCTAAAAAAAAAAATGAAGTGAACGAAACCTCAACCCTCCATCAATTCAAGGCAGCCCATAGATAAGCACTCGATTGCTACCAACTAGCCTATCCACTATGTAGGCTTAAATTTTGAATAAAAACGCAGCTTTTTACAAAAGGTCTAGGTCCCGTGATACCAACCCAAAAAACATACCACAAACTATCTCTATTAACACTTCAACTTAACAACTTTTTTATTCCACTAAGTACACATCTTTATTTTTCTAATATAAACTATTAATATATATTTTATAAATAATTATATGAAATTAAAACAAATTCACTTCCTAATATTTTTACAACCACATAATTGGATTGGTACAATAATATGTCGTATTTCTAACTATATATTAGTTAATAAGATTTAAACTTTATTCAGGGTTTTATTTAATAAATATTTATTTAATGTTAGTTTTTGTAGTGCAAGTGGAGAAGGCGAGCTTAGCCCTATTAAACGGGAGGTTCACGGTTTAGAACATCTATAATGTGAAGGGGACAAAAATTTCATGTGGCTTCTTTCTAGATAGTGGTATATCCTAATGGAATAATATTGTCGATCACCTAAGAGTGGCTCTCGAGGTTTCAAACTTTACCGACAATGATGGTACAAATCTTGAGCTACCAATGGTCCCCTTCGATGATGATGGTATAAATTCTGAGCTACGAGTGGTCCCCTTCACACAAAGTCAATAATAACGAGATAGAATAGGTTTGGTGGGAGCATAGTGGTATACCCAAATGAGACAATATTGTCGACCACCTAAGAGTGGCTCTCAAAGTTTCTTTCTAACCTAAAATTTTACCGACGATGATGGTACGAATCGTGAGCTACCAATGGTCCCCTTCACGCCAGGTCAACAATATCAAGACAAAATAAGTTTAATGAAAACAACCCTAATTTAAACCCTAAATAGTAATAATAAAAAATAATGTAGTTATGAATAACTCTCACCAATAATAAAATATATATATAAATTACAATCAAATAGAGGAATGCGTCTACCATGGTCCTGGTCATGGTCAATGCAGTTTTTTGATATAAGTAAAACGTGTTGAGAACAACGTGTCTACCATGGTCATGGTCATAGTCAATGAAGTTAGTTGATATAAGTAAACGTGTTGAGAACAACTAGGAAGCTGCAAGTCATTTGACAAAGAAAGTTGTTAAAAAAATTAAAGGATTAAAATTCTAATCCATTATTATGCACATGCCCGCCCATGTGAGTTGGAGAGGAGATGGTAATTTTTTAAAGGAGGTCTTAGTTCAAATCTCCACCTTACTAAAAACTTGAATTGGGTATTTAAAATCCAATATCCAAAATCCAATTGATAATGTTGATGCGGGCAGGGTCGAATACTAAAAGTGTAGAACCGGTCTCTCAAACTAAAACAGCTCTGCAAAATTTTTTTTGGCTTGCACCAAACGATTCCGTGTACAATTCATTTTTTCCTTGCAGCATTTTGTTCCATGTTGAATGGATTATGCACATGCACCAAACGATTCCGTGTTCAATTCATTTTTTTCTTACAACATTTTGTTCTATGTTGAATGGATTATGCACGTGCACCAAACGATTCCGTGTTCAATTCATTTTTTTCTTACAACATTTTGTTCTATGTTGAATGGATTATGCACATGCACCAAATGATTCTTTTCCTTACAACATTTTGTTCTATGTTGAATGGAAAAGTTTGACCAACATATAATCAAAACCACATTAAAAAAAAAAAAAAAATTGTAACTTCTCGAAATAGTGGTATATTATATTTTAAAAAATATTTTATGCGATTATTTTAAGATAGTGTTATATTTGGTGGGATAGTATTGTCGGTCATCTAAGAACGGTTTTTGAGGTTTCTTTTTAATCTAAAAAGTTTTACCTTATTGGCAAGTTCCCCTAATCCTTTAAAAGAGGTTCAGGGTTCAAGTCTGGTGGCCTGAGTCAGATTAAAAAAAAAAACCTGACTAACTTGAAAGGTTCATCCTAATGGGATAGGCCCACGTGGAATGAAAATTCCTAGCCCTTAGGGGATACAAGGAACGAGTTGCTTTAACAAAGGTTTTATCCACCTTTGTAACACAAGTGGAAAATGTAAACTTGGTCCCATTGAATGAGAGGTTCACGGTTCAAACCTCTGTGATGCAAAGGAGAACACAAAAAAATATCTTGTGGCTTCTCTTTAGAAGTGGTATACCCAGATGGGATGACACTGTCGACTACCTAAGAGCGGCTCTCGAGGTTTTCTCTCTACCTTAAGAGTTTGTCCGCCTTTATAGCGCAAGTAGAGAAGGCAAGCCTGGTCCCGTTGAATAAGAGGTCCATAGTTCGAACCTCTGCGATGTAAAGGAGGACACAAAAAATCTCTTGTGGCTTCCCTTTAGATAGTGGTATACCTGAATGGGATAGTATTGTCGGCCACCTAAGCACGGCTCTCGAGGTTTCTTTCTAACCAAAAATTTTTAAGGGTGAGTGAGTAGTCGAGTTGGTGTGAGACTACTAGTTGAGGTCTGTGATCCATACTGTGGGTCCATTCAACTCCGGTTCATATCACACTGGCTACCATAAGCCATTTTGTCCTAGGGGGACAACTCAATGGATCAGGGCTTGGCTCTTCTTCGGAAGTTCCCAGGTTTAAACCGCAGCGTGGACAAGTGTGTGAGGGGGTGGGTGTGTGTTAAACTTGGGTTAAATTCTCTATTGATAAGCATAGCTTTCGACTTCATGAGAGGTCATAGTTAAAAGGAGACTGCCCAACCCTTAATGTTGGTCGTAGGAGTTTCTCACACTAACTAAATAAAAAAAATACAAAAATACATAGTTTGAATATCTAATCTTGATTAAAAGATGATCCCATTTATTTAAAATATTAATATATTTTTAAATAATAAATATTTTTTTTAATTTTAAAAAGTATATAACTCTTTTAATTACGGTCCCACACTGAAGTAAAGATCATAACCGCATGTATACTTAAAATTATATATATAATATTTGAGCATATAAGTAGTTAGTAAAGTTGAAGATTCAACATTTTTTAATTAAGGAAAGAAAAATGAATTTTATACAATAATTTCATAATAATATAATGATTATGAAAATATTTAAAGAAAGGCATTGAATTTATAATATTTTTTACAATTATAAATAATAAATTTATTTATTTATATGATCCTATGAAGTTAATCATTTGAAACAAGGGTAGTGACGATTTTTCAAGTCACGAAAAAGAAAATTGCAAAGTGTGAAGGATTAGGGTTTTTCCTTGAAAAATATCTCATCTTTTAGGAGCCATATTGTCGCGAAGATTTATACTATTCAACTGATTCTTGGACCAACTTGTGCAAAATTTGAATAGCTTTAAAATAAATGGTCATATACGAAAATCCGAGCAACAGTGAGGAAGATACGACACTATGAAGTCAACCATTCGGAACAAGGGCAATGACGATTTTTCAAGTTGCAAAAAACGAAATTGCAAATATTTGCCAACTAGGATTCGAATGATGAGAAGAGAAATGAAGGGCTAGGACTTCAACGAGGCAAGACATTCTATCTGGACAAATAATTTTTTAGCTAAGTTCTTTTTCCCTTTCATTATCTTAGAAATTGTGCATAAAAATTTTATAATTTTTTTATCAAATATTATATTTGCTTGTTAGCGTATCCTAATACTATAGTTAGCATATCCTTTTTATTATTTCATTATTTATATTTAGGTTGGTTTAGGGCGTATTGTTATTTTTCATAACAAACCCTATTTTGGCCTCGGGTGGTTCCACAACCTTCGGGCCTATTTGGAGATGCAATGTAATATTTATACTTCGCATTATTAATCAAATGTGTAGTTCGTGTAACATGGTATCAGAGCCTTGGAGGAGGCTCATTTTTTTTTAGGGAATTTATTTTTTTATTTTCTCGAGCAGGCTGGGAGCAGACAGACCTGGGGCACGAATCCCGAGGTGACCTGGGGCACGAATCTCGAGGTGACTCTAAACTGGACTGGACACGATTTTAGGTGGACCTACGACAACCTAACTCGACTACCGGGCGGACTCGGACTTGACTCCGATCGAACAAAGGGAGGCTGGATGCAACGGGCGCTCAAGAAGCGAGCAACGAGGGATCAGGAGAGGCGAGCACCGAAGCACTCCCCAGTGTGGTACCGAAGCCCCACAAGGGAGAAGCCCCGCCGCCATTTTGGGCAGAGTCTCCCCGAAGGGAGACACCCTCTTTAGTGAGGGATAAGAGTTATAAACCGCCCGCAGGGAGGTCACCCCACGCATGTGGGATAAAGACATTATTTTTTTTAAAACATTGTGAAGAGATGCAATCACAGACCGCAACAGATCGTGAAATCGCAACAGCACAATTTTTGCAGAATGATGGCCCAACGCGCATCGTAAGGCTGTAGGAGACGTCGATCACATTTTTTTTGGATGTAGAGATCTGAGAAATTATCGATCTCTAGTGCGGTTTTGTTTTTTTTAGCCTGTTGCTGTCGATCTCTGGTGAGGTTGACGCCTACTGTTGCCGCCAACTGGTGCTGTTGTCGCCTGGTGCTGCCTCCGCGAGGAGCTACCGTCGCCTTGAGCAGCCGTCGACCGGAGGAGCCACGACCATTTCCAAGGCAATGCTAGCGGAGCCGCCTCAAATTGGCGGGCTCCCCTGATCCAAGTGGATCAGCCCGCTAGCTCACGTGGAAGTGAGCTACGCGGTAGGGCTTCGGGAGCCCTGAGGTCGTGGGTTCCAACCCCGCCGACCCTCCCCACCAAAGCTAAGGTGAAATTTTTTTTTTTTTTTTTCAAGTTTTTTTTTAATATTTTTTTATTAAAGTTAAAATTAAATAATTTTTATATTATTTTTTATAGTTGAATCTTATTTTTTTTTTCAAAAAAAAAATAATAATAATTTTTAACTATATGAAGTAATTTTTTTTTTTAACTTTAGTTATAAAAAATGTTTTAAAAAAACTGCTTAAAAATGGAGAATTTTTCTTAAGGGGGGCATATTTTTTTTCCAAAACAAAGGGGGGAATCGAGAGTATTTTTTTGAGAAAAAGACAAATTGGCTTATTGTAAAGGTGCATTTTCGGCTACGCCCGACACCTAGAGGTTTATTTCTGTGGGCACTTTTATGTTGTATGTTGCATGCTTCATTTTTTTTGCACTACTTCATTAAAAGTTAAAAATCAAATTCACTCCCTAAGTCCCCGGAATAAATAAACCCATCTGTGCAATTTATTGCACTGCAGCGTTCGGTATTTGTGATACCTCTAGCCCACGCTTACAGGTAATGCTGTCGTGATTGGGCTACTGTATCCGCCGCCTAATATAGCTGCTAAAATGATGTCTAAGCTTGTTCTCTATAAATCGTCGGGGAGGAATAAGTACGCCATTTTTGCATTTTTTACTCCATCCATTACCCTAATCGATCTTGTGTTTAGGCGTAAATCCTGATGAAAGTTCTGACATCCAAAGTGTTTAGGGGAAGTTACGCCCCACGCATGAGGATTGAAGACTTTCTATGGTAGGTGCCATCAATGAGATGATTCCCTTTCAGTACTACCTACGTACCACGTATCGTATAATCTTTAAAATTACCTATAGTCTCCCTCACGTAAGGGCGGGTAATTTTTTTGATTTTTCAAAATACCTATAGTCTCCCTCACGTTAGGGCGGGTATTTTGTATGGTATAACGGCCTGGCATTAAAGTATAATGAAAGGGGGACCAATTGGTGTTATAAGGAACCTTCACAATGTCTGCAAAATTAATGACTGATTCTCATCAGTTGTTGAAAGGTCCAAACTACACACCATGGAAAAACAAGATGAAGGCAATCCTAATCATGGATGATTTATGGGATGTTGTGTCTGGAGCAACAACAAGACCTTCATCTATTGCTGGAGCTACAACTCCAACTGCTGATCAGAAAGACTTTGACAAGAAAGACAACAAAGCCAAAGTGCTCATCTTGCTTGTTGTGTCTGATGAAGTTCAACCCCATATTGCTGATGTGAACATAGTAAAGAGGCATGGGATGCCCTTAATACTATATATGAGGGAAAGAATGATTCCACTATTCTATTCCTTCAATCTCAATTACACAGTCTAAGCATGAAGCAAGGGGAGACAGTTGAACTCTTTCTTTGCAGAGTGTCTGAATTGAAAGCAAAATTGAATTCTTTGGGAGAACTTATTGATGACAAGCTCCTTACTTCAATTGTATTGAGAGCTTTACCTAATTCTTATAGGGTATTGATCACTTCCCTTCAGGTGTCACAATGAAAAGTTACCTTTGTAGAGTTGGTCAACATGCTTCAAGAAGAGGAGGCACGCCAACTACAGCGAGATGATTCTTCTAACACTGCCCTATACACCAACAGGAAGGGGACAAACAAGAAGAAGGGTAATTTTCAGAAGGGAGGTAGTTCTCAAAAGGATTCCAAAGGGAAACAACCTCAACAACCAAAAAGATATTGCAAGATCTGTGACAAAGAGGGTCATGATACAAACAAATGTTGGCATAAGAATAAACAACCTAAACAGAAAGGCCAGAACAAACCACACAACAAGAACAAGCAACCCAAGGTGAATGTTGTTGTTGAAGAATTTGACTCGGATTCTGAGTGGGCACACAAGGTGCTCATGACTACCACAACCTCCAAACAGATGGATCCTGTATGGTATGTCGATTCTGGCGCTAGTAAGCACATGACTAGCGACAAATCATGGTTTGAGTCCTTTGAGGCCAAAGAGGGCAAACCTGTCACTATTGTTGATGATAAAACCTACAAGGTTCAGGGAGAAGGTATTGTTTCAGTCACTCTTTCTGATGGCAAGTGTCAGATTGAAAAAGTCCTCTATGTTCCAGGATTGGCAAACAATTTGTTGTCAGTCACACAAATTCTGGACAAAGATATGGTTGTGAACTTTAGTGTTGAGGGAGGCAAGAAGTGTTGTTCTATTACCAGGAGGGGTAAGAACATTGCAACCGCTTCATATAAGCATGGCTTATTTGCCTTAGATGCTATCTCTACTCCACATGTAGCCATGACAATCTCTTCAAAGGAGGCAACTTCCCTATGGCACAAAAGATATGGGCATCTTAGTTCTGGTTACTTACTTGAGCTAAGTAAGTATGAGATGGTAAAGGGTCTTCCTTCCCTTTCTACCACATTGCCAGTGTGCTCTGACTGCTTGGCAGGAAAGCAGCATAGAGTACCTTTTGAGAAAAGCTCTACCCGAGCAAAGAAACCTCTGGAGTTGATTCACACCGATCTGTGTGGTCCTTTCACACCCATCAGTTGTGGGGGGAAGAGGTATTTTTAGTTATTTGTAGATGATTACTCACAAAAAATGTGGGTGTTCTTTCTTACTCTGAAATCTGAGGCATTTGGTTTCTTTTAGCAATTCAAGACATCTGTTGAGAAGGAGTCAAGGGCTTCTATAAAGACTCTCCACTCAGATCGAGGGGGGGAGTTTACCTCTAAAGAATTTTCTACATTCTTGGCTGCACATGGGATCATGAGACAGTTAACTACTGCTTATACTCCTCAAAAAAATGGAGTTGCTAAAAGGAGGAACCGTTCCATCATGGAAATGGTTCGTTGCATGCTCACAGGAGCTAGTCTTGGGCAACAATATTGGGTAGAAGCTGTCACCACAGTAGTATATATGTTGAATAGGGCACCCACAAAGGCCCTACAAGGAATGACTCCACAGGAAGCATGGAGTGGTAGGAAACCCTCCATTTCTCATCTACGTATTTTTGGATGTAAAGCTTTCATGCACATACCAAAAGAGAAAAGGAAGAAGTTATATGAGAAGACATTGAAGTGTATTCTTCTTGGCTATGATGAGCACTCTAAGGGTTATCATTTGATTGATCCCTTGACCAAGAAGATTCATGTCAGTAGAGATGTTGTTTTTGATGAGGTTTTCACATCACAAATCACATCAGATGTATACCTAGATCTTGTGGAATCTAAAGTTGAGAAGTCTCCTTCATCATCAAATATTGGAGGTTCTTCTCCATCTTCTTCAACACCACAAAATAAGAATCCAAAATGGTATACAAGTACAATCAAAGACTCCAAGCTATCTACTCCACCTGATTTGACTTTGGATAGGCCTCGTACTCGTAGCATGGCTCGACAGGAGAGAGCAGCAGCAGAGACTACTAGGGTTGATGATCTTTGTCAATATTTTGAGGAACTTTCTGTTGATCCAGAGAGACCAACAGAGGATATGGATATAGATGAGGACAGGGTGTTTATGTCTTCAATGCATGAACATGAACCTATTTCGGTGCAAGATGCCCTTAGTGAGCCACAATGGAAGGCTACTATGGATGTTGAGTATCAATCTCTGATGAAAAACAAAACTTGGAAGCTTGTCAATCTGCCATACGGAAAGAAGCCCATAGGCTACAAATGGGTGTACAAAGTCAAGTACAAGGCAGATGGGACAATAGATAAGCATAAGGCCCGTCTTGTTGCAAAGGGCTATGCTCAAAAGGAAGGCATTGACTATGAGGAAACTTTTGCACCTACTACTCGGATGACCACCATTCGAGTTCTTTGTGCTATGGCAGCACAATATGGGTGGAAAGTTCACCAAATGGATGTCAAGAGTGCTTTTCTGAATGGTGATCTCCAAGAGGAAGTCTACATGACTCAACCTGAGGGATTTGAAGTGGAAGGCCAAGAGCAGAAAGTTTGCAAGTTGGTCAAATCCTTGTATGGTTTGAAACAAGCTCCTCGAGCTTGGTATATAAAAATGGATAATCACCTCCTGCAGCATGGTTTTAAGAGATGTCCATCATATGCAAACCTCTATTTTAAGAAATAAGGTTCTAAGATAGTGTTGCTTGTACTCTATGTTGATGATCTGCTTATTACAGGGAGTTTAGAATCTATGATCTCTACTGTCAAAAGTGACTTGTGTAAATATTTTGAAATGACAGATCTCGGACTTCTCCATTATTGTCTTGGTCTGGAAGTAATCCAAAAAGAGCACTACATCAAGGTGTCTCAAAAAAAATATGCCAAGACATTGTTAGAAAAATATCGCATGATTGATTGCAAGCCAATGGCAACTCCGATGGAATCAGGGCTTCAGTTATCGCGGTATGATGATTCACCTTAGGTAGATGGTACTCTTTATCGATAGTTGATTGGGAGTCTCATATATCTGACAAACACTAGGCCAGATATCGTGTTTGTTGTTAACTATCTTTCGAGGTTCATGCAGGAACCTAAGACTACTCACTAGAAAGCAACAAAACATGTTCTTCACTATGTCCGTGGTACTATGGAATATGGCCTAGAATATAAGAGGAATGGTAAATTCTTCTTGCAAGGATACACGGACTTCGACTATGTCGGGTCGTTTGATGATCGCAAGTCAACTTCAGGATATATTTTTCATCTTGGATCCGGTCCTGTCTCTTGGTACAACAAGAAGCAACAAGTGGTTGCTATCTCATCTATAGAGGCAGAATATCGCGCCGCACGTGAAGCTGTGTGTGAAGTGATATGGTTGCATCGCATTTTGACAAGTATGGGTCTTCCATCAAAATCTCCAATTCACTTGTTTTGCGACAACCAAGGTGTTCTGAATCTAGTCAAGAATCCAGTGCATCATGAAAGAACCAAGCACATTGACACACAATGTCACTTCATTCGAGATGAAGTTCCAAGGCACCGAATTCAGCTTCAGTACATTCCCACAAATGCTCAAGTTGTAGATATTTTCACTAAGGCACTTGTACATGTCAAATTTGAATTGTTTCGCAACTCTATTTGTATTGCCAAATGATGTAATCAGGGGGGATGTTAGTCTAGCTAGTAGTTATTCAATTACCTAAATAATGTAATAAGGGGGGATGTTAGCGTATCCTAATACTATAGTTAGCATATCATTTTTATTATTTCATTATTTATATTTAGGTTGGTTTAGGGCGTATTGTTATTTTTCATAACAAACCCTATTTTGGCCTCGGGTGGTTCCACAACCTCCGGGCCTATTTGGAGATGCAATGTAATATTTATACTTCGCATTGTTAACAAATATGTAGTTAGTGTAACATTGCTATAGGACTTTCAGATAATCATAAGATTTTGATTTTTAGTTTCCTTTCCATTGATCGATTTATAGTTAAATCCTTAGAATCATCCCTAGTGGTAGAGGCTAGTGAGCGCACCTCAGAGAGATCCTCATTGCTCCAAGATAGGGCAATTTTTGGTAAATTTAATGGGTATTGGTAGGGCTTCAGCCTTAAGAAAATGGATTGATAGGAGTTGTAAGTCTCCAAGAGTGATTCTATCATTTCTTCCCAAAGGTTTCTTCCTAGCCATTTTTTGTTCTAGGGAAGAAAGAGAAAGAATCCTAAAAGGGGATCCTTGGTTTATGGGAAGAGTAGGGCTCTTCCTTACCCGATGGTATGAAGAATTTTAACCTAAAAATGTAAATCTATCCCTAGTACTATTCTGGGTTAGGATTTTTGGGTTACCCATTGAATTTTAGAAAATAGATACCTTCAAGGCAATAGGCAACACTCTAGGAGAATTTCTTGAGATTTTAGATACAACAAAAGATGGATTTTTGGCTATTTATGCTCGAATATTGGTCATGATTGATATAAGTAAAGCTTTACCAAAATTAATCATTCTTAAGTATGTGGATAAGATGTGGATCCAAACTATAGATTATGAAAACATATCTTTTAGATATAAAATATGTCATGAGGTGGGGCATATCGAGAGATCATGCCCTAAGAAGAGCCCAACATAATCATTTGTAGAAAATCGTAAGATAAATTTACAAATGGTTATGGATAAAAATGGTTTTTAACTTCCAAAAAATAGATCTAGAAAAATAAAAGAAAATGAACAGTGAAGACCAATAAGAAAGTATACTAGAAGAAATTTCAATTCTTTTGAGGTTTTAGCCTATGAAGAAAAAATAGATCAAAACTTAGAGCACATAGTACAACAATTTCATCATATTAGAAAGGAATTATCTATTCAGTATGATCCTAATTTAAGGAAGAACATTCTCAATGAACCTAAGGAATGTGTCTTATCAAATTTTGAAGACTCTCTTGAAGTTCCATGCACCATTCAGGAGAAAATAATTGGTAAAGAAAATGTAGTTTTAGAAGTTAACACCTTTGCCATTAATAAGAAAATACCAAAAAATGAGCAGGATAAGTCAAGAGCTTCTATAATAGATATAGGAGAGGATAAATATGTTGAAAACAAATTGTGAAATAATATTTAGGAATAGAATAATAAGACCTACTCCTGATATAGGCAAGGCAAAAAGAGGAAAACCCTCAAATTATCAAGCAAGATCCGGGGAAGTAAGAGCTAACATAGAGAAAGGAATACAAACTAAGTTGGTTGAACTTCTATATACCAAACAAAAAAAAGATATTGGTAATATGCAAGAAGGGCCAAAATCCCCTAATGAGACATGATTATCATCTCATGGAATATAAAGGGTGCTAATGCCCCCTCAAAGAATAGGTGTAATAGGGACCTATGTTTAAGTAATAAATATGATATTCTTTGTATTTAGGAAACTAAAATGATAAAAGAAGAAGTTTCAAAAACTATGAAAGCAGTTTGGACAAGATGTGAATGGGATGCTATGGATTCTGAAGGAGCAGTAGGGGGAATTCTAACTTATTGGAATCCTTCTAGAACCTCTTGTGTAACCATTCATAAAACTAGGCATTGGATAGCCTCTTTAGCCACTTGCTACTTTGCAAAAATTTGTTTCATCCTTATCAATGTCTATGGACCTACAAATCAGTTAGGTAGAATCAAATTTTGATGTGGGATTGAAGCCTTAATGAGAAGTAAAGACCAAGAAACCCTATTCATGATCATTGGATATTTTAATGCCATAACCAAGTTGAATGAAAAATTTGGAGGAATTAGAAAATTGACCCAAAGTATGAAAGATTTCTCAGCTTTTATTCAAAACAACAATCTATGGGAAGTTGAGTTTGAAGAAGACAACTATACTTGGACCAAAAATAGGAGAGGCCAAAACCTAATAGCAGAAAAATTAGATAGATGCATTCTATCAGATAATTGGCTAGATGAAGGAACTTGTGCTAAAATTAATACCTTAACAAGGATTGGTTCAAATCACCGGCCAATAAGAGTTAAAATGATGGTAAGTGAATTAAAAAAAGATCACATTTTAAATATGAGCAGATGTGGGAAGACCATCCTTAATTTGTTGATATAATAGCTCAAACATGGATTTCTTTAGGTAATGGTGGGTTGTATGCTCTTCCAAACCAAATTAAAGCTATGACATCTAGATTAAAATATTGGAACAAGAACACCTTTGGAAATATTTTTGAGAAGAAAGAAGAACTAAAATATAAACTTTCAAAATTCCAAAAAGGTGATGAAAATAATACAAGATTAGAGGAAAGGGAGTTGCTTAGTGATTATCATAATATTTTGAGTAAGGAAGAGAAATTTTGAAGATTAAAATCAAGACAAACTTAGTTAAAAGGAGATAAAAATACAATTTTTTTTCATAGGATGGCTATAGTATAGAGATTATCTTCTAGAATTAGTGGAATTAAATAAATAGAAGGGGTTTGGATTTAAGATCAGAGTGGAATTATAAAAGAGGTAAAGTTATTTTATTAGAATATTCTAGGTTCATAGGAGACCAAATTTCTTAATGATAAACTTCTTCAAGATGTTCCTTCAGTTATAACAAACAAAGACAATAGGAAATTGATGGAGTTTATTACTCTAGAAGAAGTTCATTTAGCTCTTTTCTCTTTTAATAAGGATAAATCCCCAGGTCCATATGGGCTCTCTACAAATTTTTACCAACATAATTGGGATATAGTGAAGGATTATTTATTGGTGGTAGTGGAACAATCTAGGGTAAAATAATACATTCCTTATAAAATAAATGCAACTTATATTAACTTAATTCCAAAAAATAAGGATGTTGGATTTTTTTATTCTTTTAGACCCATAAGCCTATGTAATATGACTTATAAGATTATTTCCAAAGTGATGGCAAATAGATTAAGGTCATTGTTAGACAAAATTATTTTAGAAGAGCAAGGAGGATTTGTGAAATGGAGACAAGTTCTGGATGGAATCATCGTAGCTCATGAAGTTATACATTCAATAGCTTCAAGAAAAGAGAAAGCTATGATCTTGAAACTTGATATGAGTAAAGCCTATGATAGGATTAAATGGGAATTTCTTTTTGCAGTTTTACATAAGTTTGGTTTTGGTAAGAAATGGGTTAGATGAATTAAATCTTGTATCTCTACAGTTTCTTATTCAGTGTTGGTCAATGGGTTAGTGATAGAATATTTTAAAGCCAAGAGAGGCATTAGACAAGGAGATCCTCTATCTCCTTATTTGTTCATTATTACGACAGATGTTTTGAGTAGGAAATTAACTAAGGCTTACAAATATGGGCTTATAAGTGGACTTAAGGTTAGTAATAACATCGATAACATCACCCATTAATAGTGTGTAGATGATACAATCCTTTTTGGAAGGGCAAGGATAAATGAGGCCAAAACTTTGAATAAAATTTTAAAAGAGTATGAAAGAGCTTCAGGGCAAAAATTAATAGGAAAAAATCCAAAATTTACTTCCTTAACACTCTTGCTAATATAAAAGAAAGAATTTGTAGGTTGCTTCAAATGGAGGAGGAAAATTTACCAACAAATTATTTAGGGATGCCTTTATTTGAGGGGAGAATGAGGATAGATTTATGGTATCCAGTTATTAGTAAAGTTTAAAATAAACTTCCAGCTTGAAAGATAGATGGTTATCATTAGCAAGAAGAGTGCAGGTAATTAAGTCAATGTTACAAGCCATTCCAACATATTATATGTCATTCTATTCTATTCCAAAATTAGTTGAAAAAAGTTTAATCTTTATTATGTGATCATTTTTATGGTCAGGTTTACATGATAAAAGGATATTTCCCTTGGTGAAATGGAGCAAGTTGTGTTATGATAAAACTAGGGGAGGTCTTGGTTTAAGAGCTCTTACAGATGCAAACTTAGCTCTTAGGGGAAAATTTATTTGGATATTGTACAAAGAGAGTCAAAGACAATGGGTAAGAATTCTTCTAAGTATGTTGATCCCAATGTCCTAAGTTTAATATTTACTACTTTATCTCTTCCAAATGATTCTGCTCTTTGGAATGGTTTAAAAAAATCTATTGATCTTATGATTAAATATTTAAGATGGGTGGTGGGAACTGGAGAAAAAATTTCTATATGGATTGATACTTGGTGTGGTTAAAAGCCGCTCAATTTATATCTAGTTTTGAAACCTTGGATGAGATTGCTTCAAGACAAATATGATGATAGGGTTTCAAACATTTTGTACAAGGATCGAGAAGGAAGATACAAATGGAAAGAAGATTTTTTTACAAGTATACAAGGCATTGATGCTAGGAGGTAATTAAGTAGAAAGATAACAACTATGATTATTTTGAGAGGTGCCAAGGATAAATTGATTTGGGAGTTGAATAGCTCAGGAGAATACACAAAAAGAAGTGGATATAATGTTCAACAACAACATAATAATAATGTCACTAGAATATGGAGAGATATTTGGGATATCCCAAACATTCCTAAAGTCAAAATGTTTGTTTGGCTAGTAGGTCATAGAAGAATTTTATCTTGGGATAACCTTATGAAAAGGGGTTTTCATGGTCCCTCTCAATGTGTTTTCTATAATAAGGAGGAGAATATTATTGACCATCTCTTGGGACATTGGTCAATAGTTTGGAATCTATGGCAATGGATTCTTAATATGTTTGGTAAATGTATGATGATGAATAGAAGAATTGAAGATTGGTTAAAGCAATGGTAGAGAACTTATAAAAGTGAGGCTTTACAGACAATATGGGATGTATAAAAAAATATAATACTTTGGACTATATGGCTAGAAAGGAGTAGAAGAATATTTAAAGGAAAGGAAAGCAGTTTAGAGGTAATGAAAAAGAAGATATGTTTAGCCATAGAGGAGTCCAAACCAACCCTATCAACTCACCAATCCCTAATTTGGAAGCAGCGAGTCTTTATAGATGGAGTCAAGCCATTAAATGGAATTATGATGTTGGGTACAAGAGAAGCAAAAATAAGGTAAAGAATATAAAGTTGAAACCACTAGATGTGGAGTGGGTTAAATTGAATTTTGATAGAGCATCTAAAGGAAATCTAGGACCAACAGGAGGAGGAGGAATAATTAGAAATAATAGAGGAAATATTTTGTCTCATTATGCTTTTAATAGTGGATTTAAGACAAATAATGAAGTTGAAGCATGGGTAGCTTTAGAAGGGTTAAAAATATGTAATCAAATGAAATGTAATAGAGTATGTATGGAAGGTGATTCTCTCATAGTAAAAAATATAATTCTGAGAAAGCAAAGGCTCCATAGAACATACAAGAGATAATTGTGGAAATTCAAGATTTTACTAAATATTTTGGAGAAATCAGGTTTACACATATATAAAGGGAAGGAAAAAATGTGCAGATAAGCTAGCCAATGGAAGGGTTTTGATTGAGGATCGTGAAGTTGAATTCTCCTTTCCATGGTTAGAGGAAGTAGAAAGTTTAGTTGAAGCTGACAAAAAATGTTGATTGCCTAAATCTATTAATGATTAAGAATTACTTTAATGTTTTCCATTAGTAATATCTATTTTATTTTGTAACAATTATGTATTTTCATTTAGACTATTTATTATAATTTTGTGGTTGCACTTGTGTTTCAGGAAGGAAACTAGCAATCCAGATTTGGTAAAACGGACTATGATAGTGCGATGTTTTAGAAATTACTTTACTAATATGCAAGGCATAGATAGTAGAAGTTAAGTTTTGGTATTGTGAAGGTTGCTATAGAAAAATGTCAAGAAAGATGCTAAATTTTGGAGTAATTGTATTCATACAAATATTTGAAAATATCCATAAAATGAAAATAAAGAATTTAGACATTTTATGTAAAATGATGTAGGTTTCTAGCTATAGCATATCAATTGAGATGAGAAGTATGTCTATTTGTAAACTCTCAAGCTCTAAAGAAATTATATGTAATTTGTCAAAGGTGGGGGACCCGAGTACAACCCATTGTTATCAAGCAAAAAAAAAAATTATTTATTAATTATTGAAAATGTTAAATATAAAAGAATCTTGTAATGAGGAATAGGTTATCATTAATAAAACGAACCTTACAACCTCATAAAATTATCACAATCATGTTTTTTTATATATTTATTTATTTATTATTATCATGATCATGTTTATTATTATTTTAAAATGAAAAAGAAGTCATTATAAAATGAACCATAAGAGTATTATAATATGATAATACAACTATAATGATAGAATTAAGTAATAATATTTAGTTTCACCTTGTTAGGATCTTATTCTAATATTATTATGTAAATGTATATGTGGTGTCTTGAAACTGGATGTCTATTGCATATGAACCTATGAGATGTAATTATTACTTAGTGTAAGGAGTTAATAAAATATGTAATTATTTTTTATTAGTAGTTACAAGCTCAAGCTTCCATTTGCACTTGGATCGACTTCTAAAACATTAGGGTTAGGGTTGACAATAGTCTAAAAAAAGGTAAGAGCCAAATTGAAATGTATCAAGTCATTTTTTAATATTGTAATAGAGCTTTGCTTCCAAGGAGGTTGTCCCTCAAAGAGGCTTGTAATTTTATATTGTAAATTCAGTTTCTAATTAATAAAGCCACTACATTGCCATTATCTATTATGATATTGTTATTTCAGCTCTTGTTTTTCCATTAATTATTGCAAATTTTGTGTGGTTGCACTTGTTTTAATTGGAAGGTTCCTAAAAAGTGGTATTACAACACTTTTAGGGCCATGTTATGTTGCATTTGCAACAATTATTGTTCTATCATCTAGACCCTATTAGGTATACATTTTCATTCCCTCTCCTTTTTTCTCCTAAAATACCCTACAAAAAAATAGCACAATTTTTTTCTACGTTTAGTGGAATAGGTTAGAAACCATGTGTTGAGTGTTTTAAAATATCACAAGGTAGGTATTGTTATTAGCTAAGCTAGATTACCCATAAATCATCTAGTGAAGTGAATTGATTGGCCTCCAATGCATAGGCCTTAGACAACACATGTATATGGTGATAAGCTCCCACATACCCTCAGGTATATAGGGAAACCCCCTAGGATTAAGAGAAACCTTTACCCCTAAGAAGATATCGACCATTTGAGTTTTTTGGTGCATCGATAAATAGCATATTGAGAAGTTATTCTCATAGTATGCTTGAAAGCGAATAGTGTGCCTATGGGTATGATGGAACCCTTCATAGTTAAAGCTCTAAGATATTAGTCTAGTCGCTAATCACAATCGAGAGAGTATATCAGAGAGCCCATAGAACCAAACACACCCTAGGTTAGATTATTCTTGACAAATTATATCAGTTACCTTTCAATATTTTCTAAACTAAAATCTATACTTGAGCATACTAAGAAGATGGTTTCCATCACAAATTGATGGTACAATAATAGACAGTGTTGGTTATCAAACAAATAGTTGTTGAGATGGCAATCTAATAGTGTAGTTTGAATAGTTGGTAACAATAGGCTATAGTAATAATTAGTGGTAGTTGTCCAAATAGATAGTTGTTAAGTGGCAGTCTGTCAAGGCAAAAACACCCTATGTAACCCTCAAAATATTGTAAGTGCAAAAAAAACTTGTCTGGTCACTAAAACCCTTGGTTAGTAAACAAAAGATCATAATGCCAAAAAATATCATTTTGAGGTATAGCTAATTGCAATCGTCTTTTCACACTAATTGTTTTGGTATATAGCACCTATAAGCTTTTTCAAAAATAAAAAATTGTTATTTTGGAGCATAGTCCATTTTGATTATCTTTTTGAGCTAGTCATTTTGGTTTATATCACCCATAGGTGTTTTTGAGACTTCCATGATACCCAAAATAGGTGGAGCTACTAGAGGAGCCCATATGGAGGACCTAAGTAACCAAGTGATTAACATAAATAACACATTGAGTCAAGTAACTACACAATTACATAAATTAAATAAAAATATGCATTATTTGTCACAACAACAACAAATAACTACAAATAGACTGAATGACATTGAGGATCTCCTAAAAGGCATATAAAATACATATAACCAGTTGGGAAACAAGGTCTTGGATATTAAGACAGACAATTCAAAAGGAAGAACACCCAAGCTCTTTGCCAATAATAGCACATATGAGATGCCCATATTAGATTTTCTAAAATTTGATGGACATGACCCTAATGGTTGGTTATTTTTGGAAGAACAATATTCTAGTCTTCATGAAATTCTTCAAAGCATATGGATTACAATAGTGTCCTCAAAATTTGAAGTTGAGGCACTTCAATTGTATTAATGGGAAAAGAATATACATCCAAATATTTATTGGGAGGAATTTAAAAACCATTTGCTCACTTGATTCAGATCCAATGAATATGAGGATTTCATAGGAGCCTTCACCAAATTGAAATAAATGATAATGGTCTAATATTATCGGATGCAATTTAAAAATTTGACAAACCACAAAAAAAACTTAAATGATGATTTTTTGAAAAGTTGTTTTATTAATGGCCTCAAGGAATACGTTCAATTTGAGGTAAAACTGTTTAAACCAAACACCATGACACAAGTGGTAGGGTTGACCATATTAGAGAAAATAAATTTGTTGCTCAAAGATGCATATCTATATTTTCACAAGCTTGGCCCCCACCTCCATATTGCCCTACAACAAGCCCTATCAATAAATGAACTATATCAAACTTTTGACTAGAGAAGAAATGGAGTTTAATAGGGCACGATAAATTTTCTATAATTGTGATGAAAATTATGCACCTGATCAAAAATATATATAGCAAAAATTATATTATGTCATGTGAGAGAATCTGCAACTAGTGATACCTAAGAAGAAGAGGAAAGACATCAGGAAGAAAAGAAGTATTTACAACTCAAAGTGCCAAAGGAACCACTACCTAAAATTTTAGTACATGTTCTATCTAGAATATGCATCCCCCAAACCATGAAGTTGGGGGGTACTTCAAGGGACAACAAATCATACTACTCATTGATTTAGGAAGTACACAGTTTTATTTATCCCTAAATGGAAAAACGAGCAAATTGTTACATAAATTTATGCAATTATTTTGGGCTCATGATAGCTAATGGGGAAACCTTTCCATGTAAAGGTAAATGTTGAAATGTCAAGATGCAGATAGGAGAATACAATCTTAATACCAACATGTTGTTGGAGTCTATTACATTATTTGGTACATGTTAATGTACACCCATGGTATCTTCATGGTACATCTTGTAAATATTATATTACGGTTGAGTATTAGTTTAGAGTGTGAGTAATATTTTATGTAATATTGTAATGTGCAGGAAATGCACAAACGTCCTTAGATTAGAGTGTGCAAAGTAAAGAGTAATTTCTAGGTGTGCATACAAGATAGAGTCATGCGTATGTACATGTCAAGTAGAGAAGCCAAGAGTCATGAGACTTGGTATATGGAAAGGAATAATCAAGTATCCAAAGAGTCATTCTACTATGGCTATATATTACTCCATGGAGGAGCATCATATGTAATATTCTTATCATACAATTATCAAGTGTAGAGAGTCAAGTGCTATATTTGTAAGAGAAAGAGGAGTAATAAATATTGCATACATTATGAGCAATTAATATTGTAAGTTGTGCTACATGCTTTATACATGTATGATTCAGGGTATTACATTCATATTGTTTATTAATGAATTTCATTTGATATATTATAAGCCTTGATTTACATATTAATTTGCTCATAGAATATATAGCTTACATCATTATCTTGATCTTACTATATTGTGGCTATATTATATTTGATCCTATGGAATTTATCCTATGAGTTTTATATTAATATTAAGGCTTCAAAATCCATCAGTGGTGTCAGAGCTACTCCTAGTAGTTTCTTTCATAGGTTGAATTTATTTAGAAACATACAAAAATTAATTTTGTCCAGTTTGATAAACTTGATTTAGATTTTATCTACTTTAAAGAAAGATAAACCTGGACTCTATTGTAATATCAAAGTAAGTAGAAAGGCTAGAGTATTTCCATGCTTGCAGGAACAACTAGTGAATACTAGGACTTAGCTATAGAGTCTTTCCATAGTTGAAGGATCAACTAGTGAAGACAAGGACTCAGTTATAGAGTCTTTCCACGGTTGAAGTATAAACAGTGAAGACACGGACTCACAACAATATTGGAATGTGAATCAACTTTTAAGATAAGTTAATCATTATAGGTAAATAGCCAATCCTTGATATTGATTTCAAAAATATAGATATTTTGGGAACTTGGGTTATATTTGGTACTATTTTCTATAAACTTAGGAGGAAGTTGAAGAATTTGGGACAATCAAGTCATCTTAAATTTGATTAACATCAAAGAAATATGAGTTACCTTGACAATGTTTCTTGAATTCTTAGGTGTGACCTAAGATATTTGCAGTAGATATTGATTTTCAAAAGAGTGAGAAGCTTCCTACAACATATAGAGAAAAATTTCATCTTCTAATATAAGAAGAAAGCAAAAAATGAGGATATATCAAGGATTAATAATATCTATCTTATAGTAATCATCAAGCAAGGTTTAATTGAAAGTTGTAATATTCAGGTCTTGAAGAGAGACCTTGACATAAATAAGATTTCAATTTTTTAAGGAGACCTTAACATTAAAAAAATTCATTTCTTGAAGAGAGACCTTGACATAAAGAAGATTTCAGGTCTTGAAGAGAGACCTTGACGTAAAGGAATGATTTCGGTCATTAAATATTGACCTTGATAAAGAGGCTTGATATAGGCAACCATATTTTAAGAATAGAATATAAGATAAGAAGTAGGTTTAGCTCAAGGTTCAAGATCAAAGGAACACCTAACATTTGATAAAGTGGAAATGCTCAAGGTCTAAGATATCAACATTGAAGGGTGAGCCATTTGGCTCAAACCAAAGAAAAACTATTAAAAAAGAAAGACTCTTAGAAGAGGTATGTAAAATAAATTCTTAGAAAGCTAAAAATTATTGATTTTGACATAGAAAAGAAGGCAAAATATCTTTAGAAGCAACCAGACATGCAAATCCAAAGCAACACACATGATCGAGGCTTAAGCATATGAATATTGTAGATAAATAACAATTCTTATGGAGAAGACTTCTACAATTTAGAGACCATCCAAGCTATTAGCACATAACTCGCTAAGAGGACAAGGCTCATGGAATCCATGTAAGAACAAGAGGTAATTACTGGTAATAACAATGTCATCCTCACTATGGTTTAATACAAAAAAAACAATCTAAAATAGTAGAACACAAAGCCAAGCCGAGCACATCACCACGCCAAGCAACAACATTGAGGATAGCATAAGGTTGAAGCAAGGCTATGCCTAGCATAACATCGATTCAATCTAAGTTGTATAGTAGAGCAATGAACACAACACATTGAAGTGAAACCAGATAATAGTATTCACTCGAGACATCTAGCACTTAGATAGAATACAAATTGTTTAAGAAACAATCGATTGGAAGATCAAGCATTAAGCTTTGTAGAGAAGAAACATTGTTTGCAAAAGGGAAAGGTAATGTTGGAAGGAGCATCTAACATTGTTTGCAAAATGAACACTAATGTTAAAAGGTAACATCTATCTCTAGGAGTAACATTTCTTATAACACCCATAAGCCATTTGGTAGATAAATCCCTAGTAGTCAGTTGAAGCCAAAAATTGGATTTAGTAATGCCCAATAAGAACTCAAACACACAAAGGTGAAGTATTTTGGAGCCACATAACACTATGGCATGTTGGTTATAGCAGCATTCAAATCATTACAACAAAGCAAGGAGAATAGGCCCGAGCAAAGTCTAGAGGTAAATTAAAATTAGGTTTTTTCAAAGTTTAATTTTTTGGAGCGATAAGTTGTTTCTTAGGTTTTGTGAAAGTTTAATTTTTAGGAGAAATAAGTTATAAAGTTTATTTGATTTATTAAGGAGTGATAAGGTGGAAAATTATTAAAGTGTTTTATTAAGGTTGAATAAAAATAATTAGTGATAATAAGTTTTTCATTAATTATTTTATTAAGTTAATGGAGGGATAAGTAGGATGATAGTTTAATAAGATTGGAGTTATAAGGTTTTTTAATAGTTTTTTTATTTGTTAGATAAATTTGAAATTGGTTTGATTTATTAGTTTTTTGAAATAAAATTTTATTTGAATTTTTGCAAATTAGTTATTTGGGAGTTAAAAGGAGTTCTACTTCAAACTTAGGAAAATTAAATTTGTAAAATTCATATTTTTTCTTAGTTTTTAAAAATTAGGGAGACATAAGGATTAATACTTCATAGGTTTTTAATTTAGAAACTTTACATTATTTAAACCTAGGGAGTTATAAGGTTGTCTACATAAAAGGAAATATATTCTTAATATTGTTTGCATATCATGGAAGAAATTATTAAGAATGCATTCAATGAGGATGATGAAGAAATGTTTCACATACTTAAGTTTTATTCTCAAAACTTAATAGATAACTTTGATGGAAAGAAACAAATGTCTAATGATTTTAAAAAAATTGTCTTTGTTTCTCAAGGAGGCAAAAAAAGAAAATTTTACAACACTCATAAGTTATCTTCATGAAAAAATCTTCAAAACATGGTGGAATTCTCAAAACACTATTATATCCTCTTCAGAATAATGTTTAATGATGTATTTATCATTAATTAGCTTTGATTTCTTTCAAGGGAAGAAACAAGAAAAAGGAAAAGTCACATATAACTTGAATGAAGCTTATGTTAGTTTCAATAAGGAATAACTGAAATCGAGATAATTTTATTGTGATGATTTACTAACTCAATGCTTAGAAGATATGTCATTAGATATATTTAAAATTCAGATGCAAAAATGAATAAGAAGAAACAAGAAGAGAAGAAATCACTTCAAGAAGGCAATAGAAGATTTGAATTCAAGGATAAATAAGAAAATCATATTAAACGTTTAGATATTTATCTAAAGGAGGTAGATTAAAGATCAAGATAAAGACCACGATTGAAGACTAAAGTCTTCAATAACTAAAAAATGTAATACATGGGGGTGTTGGAGTATATTACATTATTTGGTACATGCTAATGTACAACCATGATACATATTGTAAATATTAGATTAGGGTTGAGTCTTAGTTTAGAGTGTGATAAATATTGTATGCAATGTTGTAATGTGCAGGAAATGCACAAGTGTCTTATATGTAGGTGTGCATAAGAGTCCTTATATTAGAGTGTGCAAAGTGAAGAGTTATGTCTAGGTGTGCATACAAGATAAATTCATGTGTATGCAAGTTTCAATTAGAGAAGCTAAGAGTCATGAGACTTGGCATATGGAAAGGAATAGTCAAGTAGCCAAAGAGTCATTCTACTATGGCTATATATTACTCCATGGAGGAGCATTATATGTAACATTCTTATCATACAATTATCAAGTGTAGAGAGTCAAGTGCTATATTTATAAGATAAATAGGAGTAATAAAGATTGCATACATTATGAGCAATTAATATTGTAAGTTGTGTTATATTATTTATACATGTTGAAGAACACAAGCTTATACTGAGAGGGGGGGTGAACAGTATAAGACCACTTTTTACTTTTATTTTCCAAATAGTATTATCCAATATAATCAATGGTAATATCAATAGCAAAAACTAAAGCAATGCACGAATCATCACACACAATAGAGACACAAATTTAATGTGGTTCACCCAATGTGGGCTACTCCACGGAGAAAATATTTCACTAATATTTTCTCAACAAATATCTTGGGAATCCTTTCCCTATTACAATGTTTATGGACCTTTGTCCAAAGGAGACCAATATCCTAATCAAGTTCATGGATCTCTATCCATAGGAGAACTCCTTTCTACTTAGCTCTGACTGGTGATCTTCTAGAAAAACTACTGCCTCCACTGCATTGGCTAATGGATATCTATCCACTGAAGACTCCTGTCATCAGTGCTCTAGCTAATGGATCTCTATCCACTAGAGAATTTCATCCTCTATACTCTATCACCTACAAATATTACTCTTTGCTCTCTCTCAAATCTACACTAAACACAATCCTTCGATCTAGCACAAATCTGCTCAATCTCTGTCTCTGGTCTAGCACAAACCTGTCCTCAAATCTGCACCAAAATATATCCTCAATATCTATCCTTTGATCTACACTAAACATAGTCCTTCGGTCTAGCACAAATTTATCCTCAATATCTGTCCTCTTATCTAAACTAAACACAATCCTTCGGTCTAGCACAAATCTATCCTCAATCTTCATCCTCAAGCCTTAACATAAATCTTGACTTAATCTCAAATAAACTCTGCTAGATCTACTCCAAATATTAAACCAAGGTTTGAACAAATCAACCAATCAAATCTGCTCTCAAGTCTTCTCAAAGACATGTTTCAAATCTACTTTGTAAGCTTCCATAAAAGCTCACACTAATCTGTCCATAAATCCTCTCTAGAACTTGTCCAAATCTGCTCAACAAGTCCTCACTAGAACTTGTCCAAATCTACTCAATAAGTCCTCACTAGAACTTATCCAATTTTGCTCTCAATCTGTATTGTAAGCTTTCACAAAATCTCACATAAATCTGTCCACAGTCTTCTCAAATACTTGCCTCAAATATTGCTCATCAAGTCCACACTAAAACTTGTCCAATCTCATAGAAACATAAAGAGAATTGTTAGAGACTCAATATGCTTCACATTCATCACAATTCTCAATCACTTTCAATAACTCTTTTAGAAACATATAGAGAATTGTTGGAGACTCAATATGCTTCTCATTTACCTCAATGCTCAATCACTTTCAATCAATTTTTTAGAAACATACAGAGAATTGTTAGAGACTCAATATGTTTCACACTCACAAACTCTCAATCACTTTCAATATCACTTTTATCAGATAAACATATAGAGAATTGTTAGAGACTCAATATGTTTCACACTCATCAACACTCAACCTCTTTTTCAAATCAATTCAGAATATAGAAAAATTTGTTTCATAGAACATAAACTATCATTTTAACACATCCACTTTACTAGGCTCAACCAACTCTACTCAACCAATCACTTAATTAAATAATCCTTGCTCACAAACCCTAGTCCAAGCATATGAACACTCACTCAAATGTTTCCAACAATGCTTATCAAACAATCTCACATAACAATGATACTCATGTTCTTTTGCAAACCCTAGTTCAAGTTCTTCACTCAACCATTCACTTCAACAACAATGCTTATCAAACAATATCACATAACAATGATACTCATGTTATTTTGAAAACCCTAGTTCAAGTTCTTCACTCAACCATTCACTTCAACAATAATGCTTGTTAAACAAGGTGCATATCATTCACTTCACAATAGCTCAAAAACTCAATAAGGAAACTTAATCAAGTCCTTTTCACTCCAAAGTTATTTTCCAAAAAACCAACCAATCAACTCAACCAAGGAAGAATGTGCCCATACCTTTTATTTGATGTAGAAGTAGATCACACAAATCTACCACAATCATAAACACTTCTTTGCCAAACTCAAGGAGGTTAGAAGATAATAATATCTCTCACAATACAATATAATATCAAAACAAATCCACCTTATCTCTCCATATTTAAAATAACATCCAACACCTTAAAAATATTAGAACAATTACTTTCACAATAATCCCTTTGGCAAAAAGTACTTTAAAATAAAATCAATACCTTAAAAGGCTTACTCCTCTAATATGCAAATATAACAATTAGGAATTTATTTTAAAATTAAAATCAAACTCCTTATTACTCCATTCACTATTTTACCATGAAAAATCACCACAAGAAATTAAACTTTAATTAATCCTTATGCTTCCCAACTACATCATGTCAAACCTTGAGGCAATAAAAATTAAATTAAAAATATACCTTTGACCTTAGCGGGTTTTGAATCCACGATGCTACCTCCCCAAGCGCCCTAGCCGCAGCCTTGGCTGCCATGTGAGCTAGGTGCTCACGTGGGAACTAGAGTGCCCACACACTCTAACACCTTCTTTGCCACCGCTAAAACAGAAAATGCAAAAGGATTTTCCAAACTTGCTGCTATTGGGTTTCAAACTTGTAACCACTCCTCCACAAACACCAAGCCAAATACCACCTGAGCTAGCCATCGAATGGTGCTAGAAACCAAGCACCTCAACGTCTTGAACACACAAATTTTGGGTTTTGCATAGTGCACGAGCTTTCTTCAATGAATATTGGGGATGCATTAATCGAATTTCCAAACTAAGATTTGGCTAAGGTATAAATACATTATGCCCTTGTTCCCATGCACGTCGGCGGAGATGAATTCATTGGAGGTCAATGCTTATGTTTTAACTTCGAAATATTGAATTTATAATTATTTAAATTCACTAGAATTTAAATATTATAAATTAATATTTAAATATTTTGGCTTTATTAAAGATTAAAGCCTCCTTAGGTTTTACCACTTCGAATAAATAATATTTATTTATAAAATTTAAATTCAATTTGAATTTAAATATTTATAAATTAAATATTAAAACTTCCTTGGGCTTTCTAATTTGAAATTAAAAGCCTCCTTGGGTTTTTATACAAACCTTTTATTTTTGCCAATCCATGGTTTTAATAAAAACCCTTCTACTTATGCTTCACATAATATTAAAAATAAATATTATGAAGCTCTTTTGCCATCAAACTTTTGCATTGCTCCTTTTGACCTTTTGGCATCAACGGTAGCTTATTCCTTGACATCAATGACAACTTCATTCCTTGAAATAAATGACAAATTTGATTCAAAATATCCAACACATGTATGATTCAGGTTATTACATTCATATTGTTATTTATTAATGAACGTTATTTGATATATTATAAGCCTTGATTTTATATCATTCTGCTTACATCATTATCTTGATATTTACTGTATTGTGGCTATATTATATTTGATCCTCTAGAATTTATCCTTTGAGTTTTATATTAACATTAAGGCTTCAAAAACCATCACATATTTTCCCTACATTTAAGAGGATGTGATGTAGTGTTGGGAATGCAGTGGCTTCAAAATTTGGGTCTGATAATTTATTTTTTTTAACTTTAGATGTAGTTCACCTAGGAGGGAATGCAATATGCTCTTAAAGGAATGACCAAATATTTGAGATTGAGAAAATGGTGCATGAGTTATTAAAATTAGGGGTTATCAGGCTAAGTGTCGGACCTTATTCATATCTAGTATTGTTGGTTCATAAGAAGGATGGATCTTGGCGGTTATGCATGTATTTTCATGAGCTCGATAAAATTATCTTCAAGGACACATTTACTATTCTTGTTATTTATGAGCTATTGGTATTAGAATTTAAGATTTGAATGATTTGCATTATACCATGATAGATATTTAAAGTACATAAGATGCCTTATTTAGGCATAACAAACTTACAACTACTTCTATCCTATACCACATGCATGGACCTTATGAAGAGTGGTTAGATCACATGCCCTATCACATGGACTATGATGGTGGTTACACCTTTGTCCTATAGTAGACCATACAAACCATGTGTTTGAGTGGTCACACACTTATAAATACCTACTATGATGTAATAGTTCCTAACATCCCCCTCTTATTACATCATGGTTAAAATTCTATTTTAGATCTTCTGACTTGATGAATTTTAAAAGGTAGTGTTGGAATTTTTAGAGAGATATATTATCCCCTTAATATAGACGTCCTACTATAATTCTTAGGAGTGTCATATTCTATCGATAATGCACTCCAAATACATAAAATAATATATTCAATATTTAATGTGTATAGCATTCAATGATTGAAGTATGGTTACTTTAATATCTTCAAGTGAAACATGTGTGACCATTTATCCAACATTGCTTATTGAATTGATTATTTGGTGGAGTGTATGGCTCCTTTAGCTGCTTTCTTCTTCTCAACTTTTCATTGTGATAAAATCTTATATTATTTCAAAGTTTTCCTTTTATCATGAGTTTTATGATATAATCAATGGGGTGTATACATTGAATGCAATCTCTAGAAATTCTTCATACTGGTTTAAGTTCTTTGAATGATCCTATAGCTACCATAATTTTTTGTTGAATTAAAATTTAGCAACTTGTCAATTGCTCTATGATCCTTGGACTTGATCCATTTGGCCCCAATAGCTATGATTGTTGTCAAACAAATTCACCTTTATCACAAACTATATTGTCAATATTAATGATATCACAATGCATCTTATCATCTAGTATATTGATATCTTGGAGTATTGGTACACTTCTTGATAATAGTCTTATGATATCATGAGCTTTGATAATAATGTAGGGATATCTTGTCTGAGTTGCAAATATAGATAACCTTATTTCAACTAGATCCAATTTACACGCTATTCCATGTCATTTTAATGATTTCTTCACAATGGGCCATTCATCTTGTAAATGCTTTTCTCTATACTTGGAAAATTGAATAGAGAATGGGTTGACTTTGAACTTACCATCCTCATTACATAATGTATTACACTTCTTGATCCTATAGGTGTCCCATAGCTTATACTTGTAATGGTTTCTTTTATATTCAGGCTATGTATGCTCTTTTTTTTCCTTGGTTTGAAGTGATCAATCGATGGAATTCTTCTTTTATGATTTTCTTAACTTGAGATATGTTTGGAATCATACCAATATCTGATTTGTTGTCTTGTTTTTGCTTGTGCAACAAACACATGTTATTATTCTTTATTTTCTTGAACTTCTTCTTTGACTTTATTCTCTATGGCTATATTACCTTGATGTGTCTTTTTCCAACTTTGACTTTTTTGTTCTATAGTTGACCTATTTTGCTCTTGGTTCATCTCTCACAAAGGATATTCGTTCTTGCACCAACAATAATTCATGTTGTATCCATTTCTTCCACAATGATCACATGTATATTGAATGTAGAAAGTACTTTGAGAATTAATACTTTGATTCTAAAATATCTAAAAAATATTTTTTTGTTAGAAGCATTGTGGAGGTCTCATACCTCTTTTGAATGATTGCTCAGTAATATTTAGTGTAGTGACAAAAAAATTATATTAGGAAGGGAGTGATCTTAAGTTAATAGGAACTAAAATTTTATCATATACTTGTGCTTTCAATTCTTGCAATCATATTTATAAATTTTCTATTATTCTCATGAATCCTTCCATATTTTCTCCACTCTTCATTTTTAGAAAATGGAGCTAACTTTGGAGGAATAGAATCTCAAACTCTTGGCTTCAAATATTATCTTCAATTTCTCCCATGCATCTTTGGTTGTGGTCATATCTCTAATGTATATTTGGACCTCATATGCTACTCTAAACATGATGATAAGTCTTTCCTTTTTGTTTGCCTTGTCAAAATTTTCTCTATCTTCTTCTTTAGTAGGATGGATAATGCTTCCATCTACTACTTGCCAAACTTCCTCAAACTCAAGTTGTGTCATGAGTTTAGTCTTTGAGGCAGCATAATTGTTTACCCTCAACAATTAGAAATCTAATAACAAGAATTTTGGCTCTTTTACTAGTCATAAAAAACTTTTAAAAAATCTATTTTTTCTCTTTTACTAAATCCACCTCAAAAAACTCTTTTTGATGAGTATATGTATGCCTATACTCATGATTTAGATGTCACTTCGAAATTACGAGAGAAATCTATCTCGTTAAATATGGGGAATTCTACTTTCTCAAAAAAAGAATATTCCTTTGAATATATTTTTTTCTTCAAATATTTTCTTTTTCAAATATATTTTCCAAAATATACTTTGAAATGATTCTTTTTTGCTAAATTATTTTTAACTCTTACCAATTTTGTATGAGCTTTATTCCTTTTTGAAGATTCTTCAACAAGCTTCTTATGTTCTCCTTGATAAAATTAAGGTTACACCTTAATTTTATCAATGGACTACTAAAATGAATATCTTCCTTGAATACACGTTAATATGGTGAACATGACACTGTTGGACTTTACTTTGTTTCAAGTTTCTAGTACCTGTAGTCAACCAATGAATGTTTGGAATATTCTAACAGTTTCTTTACATTGTTTTGTTATGTGTGAGCTTCGTCACAATGCACCTTGACTCACTGATGAATTCCTTCTTTGGTTACCTTATAGTATCATCTAAAACTTTCTTTCATTCAGGTGCTTGGGCGTTCTCACTAGACCTAGGCATGTGCAATGCTTTTGCGCTATATTTTTTAGCCTTCTTTCTTCAGTGTATACTTACCTATTGCACTTCACTCAAATATTTACAAGCTACCTTTTATTTGGATCTGAATTATGGAGGACTTGCATTATTAATTTTAAAACCTCTCTTATATCATCTCAGAGCTCTTTACCATTGTATTATTACAGGTATCTCTATCTAGTCATTGAAGCAATAAATTTTTTCTACAAAGCTTCTGCTCACTTCCAAATATAGATTTGTTCATAGGGATTTTGATCCTTGGTCATTCTACCTATTTTGAATGAACTTTTATTTTTTTATGATTTTCTTTGTTGTAAAAACTGAGTTCCTTGTTTTCTAAATCATAGGCTACTTGCCTTTTAAACTTACTAGAGCACTCTTACTGGAATGTTTACTAGGATATTTGATTTTTTCATTTCAATTATGTTGAACACATTTTGCTATAAATGTCTTCTAAATCTATCTTCAATCTTTAATTTTTGTGCCTTTTTAATTCTTTCCATTTGTCTTTCAAAAAAAAATTTAATCTATCTTTTAATTGCTTCAACGACCACCCCTTTTTTTTTTTTTAAATACTTTTCAATTGCCTTTCAAAAAATGCTTCAATATCTTCCTTTCCATATTCCTATCAAATATCTACCTTCAATAAATGTATACCTTTCAAAATGTCTAAGTAGACTATAAAATTTCAATTATCCTTTAATCTTTTTAAATTTTCCTTTCAAATTCTCTTTTTAAATGATTTCAATGGGCTATTAGAAATTCTCCAAAAATATCCTATATAGGCTATATGAGACTTCTCTTTCTTAAAATTTGAAATATTACTCATTTTTAATTTTCCAAGAGGATCCTCTAAGGCTTCTTCGATGCTTATTTTTTCCTTTTTATAATGAAGCTACTATGGCTTCTTTTGTACTTCAACCCTTTTAAGAGGAGCTTTACTCTTTTGCAAGATTTTGTAGTACTTCAAAAAACTTTCAATATATTTTTTATAAAACTTTTTAGAGATCCTTTAATGGCTCCTTTTTCTTTCTTAAATATGCCTTTGGCAAGGGTTTTTTTTTTTTGATTGGTAGAAAGGGTGTTGAAAGGTCCCTAAACCTTGTACAAGAGAGATTACAAGAATTCCATATCGACCGAGGTGGTCCAAGAAGAAAGGAATAGAGAGCGGGCAAACCTCCACACTAGGGAAGGTGTCGTGAAATCGCGACAAGTTACGCCATTGATGCCAAAAGAAGAAAGGAAGTCACGAAATCGCGACAAGAAGTGCCAACGGAGTCGAAGAAGGGAAGAAGTCGCGATATCGCGACATGTTGCAAAGTGTCGCGATATCGCGACAAGTTGCTAGGTTGGAGCCGGACGAGAAGAAGAGTCACAAAATCGTGACATGAAAGAAGACCGTGCCCGGGCAAAAAAGGAGTCGCGAAATCGCTACAAGAAGTAAGAACGCTGCCGAAGAGAAAGGGTGTCGCAAAATCGTGACAAAAATGAAGACCGCAGCCGAATAGAAAATGAGTCGCGAAATCACGACGAAAGTGGAAGCCTGCTGCCAAGAAGAAAATGTGCCGCGAAATCGTGACAAGATGGAAGACCGCTGTCGAAGAGAAAAATTGTCGTGATATCGCGACAAATTGGAAGACCGCTGCCAAGACAAAAAAGTGTCACGAAATCATGACAATCTAGAGGACCGTAGCCAAAGACAAAAAGTGTCCCGATATCGCGACAATCTGGAAGTCCGCAACCAAGGAGAAAAAGTGTCGCGATATCGCGACAAAAAAGAAGACCGCTGTTGTAGAGAAGAAATGTTGCGATATCGCGACAGAATGGAAGACCGCCGTTGGAGAAGGAAAAACTGTCGCGATATCGTGACAAAAATGGGAGACCGCCGTTGGAGGGAAAAAATTTCACAATATCGCAACAGAATGGAAGACCGCCATTGGAGAAGGAAAAAATGTTGCGATATCATGACAAAAATGGAAGACCGCCGTTGGAGAGAAAAAATGTCGCGATATCGCGACAGAATGGAGGACCGCCGTTGGAGAGAGAAAAAATGTCGCGATATCGCGACAAAAAAGAAGACCGTCGTTGGAGAGAGAAAAAATGTCGCGATATCGCGACAAAAAAGAAGACCGTCGTTGGAGAGAAAAAATGTCGTGATATCGCGACATGAAGCAAGAAAGCGCCTGAAGGACAAAAGTGTCGCGATATCACGACAAGTTTGCAAAGGAGCACCCAGAGAGAAAAAGTGTCGTGATATCGTGACAAGTTGGAAGACCGCACCAGAAGGAGAGAAAAGTGTCGCGATATCGCGACAAGAAGCAACCTCGTGGCCGGAGCAAAAAGGAATGTCGCGATATCACGACAAGCTGAGATTTTGCAACCAACTGTGAAAAGTGACGCGAAAATGCTCCAAGATGCCAAAACACAGCCAAAGGGGAAAAACCCGGAGCTCAGTAACCCACTCACATTGTGCAAACATTGGAACTTGAAGAAGCGTCCCTTAGGCCAATTGGGAAGGAATCTCTCCAAACCTAAAAGTCTGTTGCGTCAACTCCCTTATTAGCAAGCCAGTCTGCAACTTTGTTTCCTTCCCGGTATTGATGTTGAATGATTAATTCTATGTAAAGGCCAATTAGTGCCTTGCATTCTTCGAAGATGGAAACAAGGGCCCAGGGAGGTACAGAGGTTCCTTTGAGCCAGTTGATGCAATGCAATGAGTCTCCTTCTATGATGAGTTTATTGATAGTCAAGCCTTCCAAGAGAATCAAGCTTTGGAGCAAGGCCTGAGCCTCGACCATATTGTTATACTGAATTCCCAAGTTCTGAGCAAAGGCCAAAATTATTTCTCCTCTATGATTTCTGAGAATTCCACCTCCGCCAGCCGCTCCAGGGTTGCCTTTGGCTGTGCCATCGAAGTTAAGATTGTGCCACCCAGAAGGATGTAAGACCCACTTGATTACAAACCTGTCAACAGAAGTATGAGGTGTTGCAGAAAAATTGGAAAGATTGAAATGATTTGTTAGATCCAATTCAAGGCCAGGAGGGGGGGGTTTGGAATATGAGACAAGAGAGGCATTCTCCGCAGTAAGGGCCAAGATTTTGGCAACAACAATCTTCTTATCCGTGGCAAGGTTTTTGAAAATTCTGGCATTTCTCTCAAGCCAAATCTGCCACAGGAAAATGTGAAGGCAAGCTTGCCACATGAATTTGAGTTGACTGCTCTTGAAAGGCCGGGGCCATTGTTGAAAAAGGATGGGAATGGAATGAGGGAGGGCTACGGAGATGGCGAATGTGTTGAAAACCTGGTTGAGCACTGCAAGGGATAAGGGACATTCCAGAAAAACATGCACAGTAGACTCAGGCATTTTTACATAGGATGCACCAATTGGGGATGAGAAGCCCTCTGGTTATCAAATTGTCAATGGTGAGGATTCTGTTTTGGATGGCCAACTAGTAGAAGAATTTGACCTTGGGAATGATCTTGGGAACCCAGACTAGATTAGATAAGTCACGACCATCACTGGAAGCTTCTTGGCTATAGTAGGCAAATTTAACAGTAAAATGCCCTGAATCTTCAAGGTTCCAAACCATGGAGTCTTCTTTGTGAGAGCTGGGGATTATGCAACTCCTCAGTAAGTTTTGCAACCACCTAAGCACCTCGGTGATATGTCTAGGCCCATTCAGATCCAGGTGTTTCCAATCGGGTCTTGTAATACTTGGGTTAATGAAATGACACACCTTATCTCCAAAGGTGGCTTTGGTCACCGTCTTGAGCACAACAAGATGAGGATCTTGGCTGAGAGGTTTGTCATGGATCCAAGGGTCATCCCAAAAATGAATGGTCAATCCATTTCCAAGACACCACCTTAAGCCTTCCATGATGATCTTTCTTGTTTTAGTGACACCATTCCAGAAATGAGATCCGCTAGGAAGGTTATGCTCTCCAAGAAAGGGAACCTGATGAAGGTACTTAGCTTTGATGATGTCAATCTAGGTGGCTTTTTCATTGATGGAAAGTCTCCAGGACTGCTTGGCAATGAGAGCCATGTTCATCCGCTTGATGTTCCTGAAGCCGAGACCTCCATCCTTTTTCTTGGAACAAACCTTGTCCCATGCAACAAGGGAAAATTTGTTCTTGTTTTCGTTTCCCGCACAAAGGAATCTGCGTTGAATTTGCTCGATTCTTTGATAGATGGAAGCTGGAGCTTTGAAGATAGATAAGAAAAAAATAGGAATACTTTGCAGGCAAGCCTGGACCAGAGTGGCTTTGGCTGCCTGACTGAGCAATAAACTTTTCTAGCCTACAAGTTTCTTGTTGAGACGATCTAGAACAGGGTTCCACATAGCTGAGACCGATTTGCCATGGAAAAGCGGTAATCCGAGATAAGTAGTTGGAAGGCTCCCAATGATACACCCGAGGATCTCAGCAATCCTATTTTTCCTGTGGATGGGAGTATTGATGAAGTATAGCTTGCTCTTGCGGTAATTGACTTTCTGGCCAGCCGCCTCTTCATAAGAGTCAAGGATGCTCTTAATGATTTTTGCTTCAGGGACAGAAGCATGAGAGGAAAGAATAGTATCATCCACAAACTGTGATGGGAAATAGCATTGGTTTTTGAGGCCGGTTTGATCCTAGAGATGAGTCCACTGTTGCAAGCAGTAGTAAGGGTTCTTCCAAGGGTTTTAGCCAAAATGATGAAGAGGAAGGGTGACAGAGGGTCCCATTGACAAATGCCTTTAAAACTTGGAAAAAAACCAGCAGGTGAACCATTGATAAGAACAGAGAACCAAGTAGTAGAGATACATTCTCGAACCATCTTAACCCATTCTTTGTGAAACCCAAACTTCTCAAGGACCTCGAACAGGAATTTCCATGAAACCCGATCAAAAGCCTTGTTCATGTCAAGCTTAAGGAACATACTGGGTTTTTTGTTTTTAGATGCCGAATGAGCCAACTCGTGGACGGTTATCACTCCATCAGCAATGAATCTGCCTTTGACCGAGCTGCCTTGGAACTGGTCGATGATGGAGGGAAGGATGTCTTTCAACCCTGAATACTTTTCAATTTTTTTTTTCCTATGGAATTCTTCTTCATAGTCACAAATTTTAACAAGGGTACTTTGCCTTTTAAAACCTTTCAATACTTTTTTTAATAATATTTTCCATGGAATTTTTCCTCAAGGATTTAAATTTTAATAAGGATACTCTACCCTTGAAACTTTTTAACAACTTTTTAGATAATTTTTTTGTGGAATTTTTCCTTATGGATTCAAATTTTAATAAGGGTACTCTATCGTTGAAATTTTTTAATAACCTTTAAATATTTTTTCCATGGAATTTTCTTCATGGTTACAAATCTATGAGCGTACTTTTGCCCTTGAAAATACTTTTTTTCTCAAAAAAAAAAAAACTTGAAACTTTTATTCAATCAAACTTTTAAAGGGTAAATTTTCCTTGAAACTTTTCTTCTCTCAAACTTGAGATTTTTCTCATATAGAGTGTGCCTTGGATTTATTTTTGTCAAAGCTAGAGGATGATCAAAAGAGATTTATTTCTTCCTTCTACCTACTCTCTAATACCATATGTTAGAATTTAAGATTCAAATTATTTGCATTATACCATTATAGACATTTAAAGTAAATAAGATTCCTTATTTAGGTATAACAAACTTACAACTACTTTTGTCCTATACCACATGCATGGACCTTATGAAGTGTGGTTAGATCACATGCACATGGACTATGATGATAGTTACACCTTTGTACTATAGTATACTATACAAACCATGTGTTTGAGTAACTACAGACTTATAAATGCCTACTATGATGTAAAAAATTCTAACAATTGGATGATATCCATGGTGCTCAATTTTTCTCCAAGTTGTATTTGAGCTCTAGGTATCATCAAACTAGAATAAGATAAGATGTTTCCAAAATGGCATTTAAGACTCACAAAGGTCATTATGAATTCAAGTCATTCCCTTTGATCTCACTAACACATCTACCTTCCAAAGTCTATGAATGTTATTTTTCATCCCTTTCTATGTAAATCCATATTAGTATTCTTTGATGACATCCTCATCTACAATCACACTTGCAAATAACATTCGAAACATTTGGATCAAATATTATAACTCCTAAAAGAACATTAACTATGTGCTAAGCGGTTCAAATATTTCTTTGGGATGCAGGAAGTGGAGTACTTGGGTCACATAGTTTCAAGGGAAGGGGTTAAGGTGGACCCAAAGAAAATCACAACTATCCAAGAGTGGTTGAAATCCCATACTCCTAAAGGTATTTAGGGTTTCCTTGGTCTCATAAGCTACTATAAAAAAAATATCCAAAATTATGGGAAGGTCATAGCTCTTGTGACAACTATGTTGAAAAATAACTCATTTGTATGGACGAAACTAGTCAAATAAGCAATGATTTCCTAAACAACACATTCCTCTTCTTTGCAGTATCTCATAAACTTGATATTTTATTTCACATGATTTAGGAATAATGAGAGCTTTGATACCACATGTTGGACCTATATGGTGTTGGACAAGATTGTATTGATCAAAATTGTATATATATACAATGAAGGTCTAGATGGTTGTTTCAATAATGAACTATAAACCACTTCTTAGAGTACAACTCCAAAATACCTAACTATAATTATATTACATGATATAATAAATTCCTCACAATAAATTAGAAGTAATATAGAGATTATCCCTTACACTTTAAGGTTTTAAAAACAACATAATAAAGAAAAAAGTACGGATGATATCCATGGCAATTTACAATTTTCAGGGCAACATAAGAAAGCAAGTGCTATGAGAATGGTCCTTGAAATTTAGGGTTTTAGGAATGCATAAAAAAAAAGTATTAATAAGGGTATTCCTTGCACTCCAAATTCTCTAAGGCAACATAAACATAGAGATAATAAATCTCATCATGAACAATATGAAAAAATCAAAGTGATTAAAGATTATGATAGTATTGAAGCAAATGGAAAATGAAGAGGAAGACTCTCAAAGCAAGAAAAAATAGAAAAGGAAACTCAAAAGGATATCAATTTAGAAAATAAGAAACAAATATCACAAGTATTAACAAGAAGTGAGTGTAAACCATAAATAATAATAAAAAGTGATGATGAAATGATATCTTATAGTATCATAGTTATGAATAAAATCCTTAAAAAAAGAGTTGGAGTTAGTAGGTTTTTATAGTCATGAGTTCATTTTAATACATGAAACAATTAACCATAAGTCTCAACCATTAAACAATTTTTTATAACTTATGAATTGAAATAAAAATATCAAATAAAATTAAAAAAAAAACTTATATTTTAAACATAAAATAAGTATTAAAAAAATAGAGAGTTTTATATCATAAACTAAAATTTTATTTCTATATACAAGCTTTAATATTTGTTTAATGAATTTAAAAAATATAATTAAAAGTAAAAGTTTTATACTATAATCTAAAGTTCTAATCTTAGTGAACCTTCACATTCTAATCCATTAGTTTAGGACCTAAGATTTCAATTTTATAGGTGGCTTTAGCATTTTGGTTCTAGAGTTGAAAGTACATGTTTAACTTTAAAAAGTTTGTAAAATTTCCTTATGATTGTTGTAATATTATTTGAAAATTAATGATTACAATCTAATACAAGCAGGACCATTTCAACCCATAATTAATTCTAAAAATTAGTTTTTATGCATATTTTAATATAAAATATTTAATTCATTAAAAAACACAACTATGTCAGACCATAGTGGTATGTTTCATCTAGAATACCCAAATTTGAATTATGAGGAAGGGACTTCAATTGTACTTTCATTTCTCTTAAAAAAATGATTGGACATATTTTTACATATTAATATTTTTCAAAAGTTAAATTGAAAGGCATTTAATTTAAATTTTTTACTCTTAAATATAATAAATTAAATAATAAATTTAGATTTTAATTTTAATAGTTTATTTATTTATTTATTTTGGATGAAAAGGTCATTATATTAATAAAATAATGTTTAATCATACAAAAAAAATATGGGTGTGATTAGCACACCCCGTAAACCAATACACTAACCACTGTGGTTAGGAGTATACAAGAGTGTCAAAAAAAATCCACAAAATGCCAAATAACAACTACCAAAACAGTGTCAAATATGCATTCGAAAAGAAAGAAGCCGAGAAATTACTGTCACCTGGAAGGGGAAGGAAGAGGCACATGACTCATAACATAGGGTGCATTCCCCCAATGATCCATGAGAGTACGTATGTACTACAACTCCACCTGTAATTTTTTAACCTGTACTTGAATTTGTAACTAGCAAACCAAGAATATATTATATTTATCAGCAATAGAGAAGACACGCCTGCCATCTTGCTGAGAAAAAATAGCTCTATTATGAGACTTCCATAAATAAAACAAGGTACTAATTCTAAAAATATTCCAAACAACACCCCAGTTGAAGGAAAAACCAATAGGGTCACCCAAAATAGCATGCACCCAAGTAAAATCCTCCTGCATAAAAGGTCTAAAAAACTCAAGAAGTCACTCCCAGGCTGACTGATCCTGATCATAAAACCAAAAAACATGTAGTAAATCTTTTGCCTGTCCATAAACTAGGCAAATAGTATTATGAACACCCATATGCTTGAGCCTATTACCAACAGGTAACCCTTGGTGTAAAAAACTCTGTTTAGGTTCAATATAAGTAGCCCAAGAAATCCGAAACCTCTTATTCCATCGAGAGGGAAGAGAGACTAAGTCCCATCTCAGAGTGAGCTTATCAACCATTGGAACTTGAGGGGTGAGCCATTTGTAACCAAGATGAGCTTTATATTGCAAAATAGGAAGCTCCCCAGGCCAACACCAATCTGACCACCAGGGTTTTTAAAAATGCTTATGTAGTTTTTTTCAAATAGAAAATGGAATACTATCAATAACCACCTCATAAGTGTCTCTATCACCAGGATTTAAATTATGAATTTGACGAAAAATTTCCTAGGGTATCCAACACTTGGTATATCGAGAGAAGAAATTGAAAATGGAAGCAATACCACAATTATCGAACCTCTGCGCTTTGACCCACTACACCAGAGCTAGGGGAGAACCCTGCCAAGTGATAACAAGAGACCACAAAATATTCATGGAAGGCAAAGAGGCACCTACTTTGCAAAAAATCCCTTTCCAACTAAGCCAGGGTTTGAAGGCCTCCCAGGATTTTCAAATACTCTGAATGAGAAAAGAAACTTTAACTTTAATAGGGATAGGGGCAGTAAGAATGGATTGCAATCCCATCCCTTTCCAAATTTTCTTCCCCTGAAGCAAACTAGAAGAAATGCAATGCCTAACCAAAACTTTCCAAGATTCATCCCCAATTAAATATCGGGTGATCCATTTAGCATAAAGGGCAAAACCTTGTCGATGACAATCAAATAAACCCATGCCTCTACAATCCTTAGGTAAACAGCAAATTTCCCAGGCTATCCGATGAAAACCTTACTTGATAGAGTCTTTGACCCACAAGAAGTCTCTCAGAAGCTTATTCATAGTATTATAGATCTCATCAACTAATTACATTGATGGGTTAAATCACCCATATGTCTCAACCATTTAACCAAAGGCCTCATTTAATTTAACTTAAATAGTTGTATTCTACTAATTACACATTTTTATTTTTATTTTTTGATTTTTGGTTAGTGTGAAAAACTCCTATGACCAACGTACAGGGCTGAGAAGTCTCCTCCCAACCATAAACCCTCATAAAGCTGAGAGCTATGCTTATCAATTGGAAATTTAACACACAACCACCACACACCCACCCCCTCACACACTTGCCCATGCCACAGTTATTACACATTTTTTTTTCCATTTTTTTTTATTGATATATATAGTTTATAAATAATTATATAAAATTAAAATAAACTTACTTTGCTACATTAAAATTATGATATTTCTACCAAATACATAGTTTTATTTATTTATTATTGGTTGCATAGCTTGTTGGGCAAAGACAAAGTAAAAAAAACCACGACTTATCCTTGGGGTCCGTGGGGGCAATGCAACCACCATGTGTTAATCCCTTATTGATAGTATTAGATCTCAACCTTATGAGGGTTCATGCTCGGTCCTAAATGGTCGTAGGGGTTTCTCACATTATCCAAATCCAAAAAAACAAGACCTTGACTATCGAGGGAATCCAACCGAAACATCCCACCACCCACAAATCAGCCTATCCCTTTCGGGTAACTACATAGTAATAGCTTTACATGATTGGATATATTTTAAGTATTAATATATTTTAAAAATTAAATTGAAAGGCATTTAACTTAAACTTGTTACTCTTGAATACAATAAATTAAATAATATTAAAATGGTTTTGGGGGATTGCGCAACCGTTCAGGCTTTGGCTCTTCTTCGAGAGGTTCAAGGTTCAAATCGTGGTATGGGCGAGTGTGTGAGGGGGTGGGTGTGTGGTGGTTGTATTTTAAATTCCCTATTGATAAGTATAGCTCTTGGTTTTATGAGGGGTCAAATTTGGAAGGATACTGCTCAGCCTTGTGCGTTGGTCGTAGGGTTTTATCGTACTAACAAAAAAAATTAATATTAAATCAAAAGGTATTTAAATCAAACTTGTTACTCTTAAATATAATAAATTATTATCATACTAACAAAAAAAATAATATTAAATCGAAAGGTATTTAACTTAAATGTGTTACTCTTAAATATAATAAATCAAGTAATAGTTCTACTTTTTAGTTTTTTTTTTGCTTTTTTGTTTGATAAAAAGGGGTTGTACTTGGGTCCCCCACCCTTAAAAAATTACATATCTCTTCTTTAGAACTTGAGATTTTATAAATAGATACACTTCTCATCTCAATTGAGATGTTATAGTTAGAAACCTATATCATTTTACATAAAATGTTTGAAGTTTTTATTTTTCATTTTTTGGATCTTTTCAAATCTCTGTATGAATACAATTACTCTAGAATTTAGAATCTTTCTTGACCTTTTCCTATAGCATCCTTCACAATACCAAAACTTCACCTCTACTATTTATGCCTTGCATCTTAGTAGAGTAATATTTCCAAAACATCGCACTAACGTAGTTTGCTTTGTCAAATATGGATTGCTAGTTTCCTTCCTGAAACACAATGCAACCAAAAAAATTATAATAAATAGTCTAAATGAACACACATTATTGTTACAAAATAAAATAGATATTACCAATGGAAAACATTAAAGTAAATATTAATCATTAATTTATTTAGGCAATCAAAAAATTTTGTCAGCTTCAACCATGGAAAGGAGATATTAACTTCATGATCCTCAAACAAAACCCCTCTATTGGATAGCTTATATGTGCATTTGTTTCCTTCCATTCATATATGTGTAAACCTAGTTTCTTCAAACTCTTTAGCAAGATCTTGAATTTCCACAATTATCTCTTCTATGTTCCATGGAGCCTTTGCTTTCTTCAAATTTGTATTTATTACTATGAGAGAATCACCTTCGTAACCACCAAAAAGGCTCACACCTAATGTATCCTATTGCAAGAATTGACAAAAACAATACAAAATGCATACAAGAACAAGAAATTGACAACGAAATGATCAATAAAAGATGCTTTATTCCATTATATTTTGATGCCAAACTCAAATTACAAGTACATCCCTCTTAGGGATAATCATCTTGATACAATTGTTACAATAGGATGTATTTATTTCCCTCTCAAGGGTAGGTGTGATTTCAAAGTGCCCTTCAGGGTGACACGAACTGCTCTAGGGTGGAGTAGACCCTCTTCTTCACGTTGAGGAAGGAAATGGATGGTTGTAGCTCCTTTAAAACCTGTCTCCTACGATCAAGAAACAACACAAGAATGTCAAAAGCATAGGAAGCCTCTCATGATGAGGCCCTTTAAAGACAAATGGCATGAGAATAGCATAATGACATAAAATCAAGAAAGTGCATAAACTATGCTAAACATATGCAAATCCTATCAAGATTGATGGAAATATATGAACAAGAAATACAACTATCAATCTATGACATACATTATACAAAATGAAGCATTAAAGCATAAAAAGAATCTAATTAGGTCCTACTTGCCAAGATGGAAATAAACTAATCAAATATTTAACCCGGTCAGTCAAAGTCTTTAATCTACCAAATAAAGTAGTAAAATGATTAATCTATCCTATCTAAATCTACTGGAAAAGAAACAGTAAGGAAAAGTCACCTCTGTTGCAAACCGTAGCTCTGATGGGCGGTCTGCACTGTAAACCATGGCTGAAAGCCGCGGTGAGCAACCAAGTGATTTGCCCTCCAAATTCAAGGGTTGTGGGCTTGACCTCCTTGTCCAATTGATGTTCAAGGGTCACCTTCGGTGTCCTCTGATAGGTTTGGTGGTTGAATCATTGAATAGGGCCTCCGTTTGCCCGAATTAGCATTTCTTGGCTCTCCTAGGTCCTTAGGGCATCCATGGCCTAATTCGTCATGATGCTTGACAAATTGACAATGGTGATGACAACAAAGCTCTCTCTATGCACTCAAGTGAGTCCACAATTCGATAGGGCTTCGCTGCTCTAAACTCCAATGCTTCTCTTCAATATTTTGATATCAATGCTCTATATGCTCTCTTTTGAAGGGGTACTTATAGGATGTCCCAGGGCTAGGGGTGGCTTCATGGAGAAGCCAAGATCAAGAAGGGGTGGTTAGGACAGTTGGATTGGAAGCTTCCATCCTCTAACCACCTTCTTCTAGAACAAATGGTCGTTCAAACCGATTTGGCTCGGATGAAGGCCAACTGAACTTCAGTTAAGACCATAGGTTACAGCTGCGGTCCAGACTATAAACCGTAGGTCTCAGCCATGGTTCAGTCTGTAGACCATAGGTCTGGGCTGCGGTTCAGACTGATTAGGCCAAGGAGCCCAAATTGAGTGGTTAGAACCACTGCTCTATCTTGGAGTCTGTCCAAGATCTTCCATATGGTCTTGTAGCATGTCCATATGAGTAGTCACCATCGACATGACATGTTTTAGGTGTCTACAGATGCCCCTTTTGAGATGCATTGTGAGATCGAACAATGCTGAGAAAAAATAGACCTCCTAAAATGATGTCAAAGGTTCTATGATGATCATTAGTCGGATCAACATTAGATGCCCCAGGTCCTACAAAAGGATGCGCATCCTGGAATCATTGCTTCCAACTCTTTGGAGGCTTAAACTTGAAAGAGTTTGCACTCGTCATCAGACATTCGAGTAGCTTTGGCGCTACAATAGGAGTTAGGCCTATATAACCAAAAGGATGAGAGTTACAAACTAATTATCATATTTGCTATTTTCCCCAAGCAAAGGGGTAAGCTTATGATAGTTGTTGACAATGATTCGCAAGGATGAACACAATTTTGACAAGATCAAGGGATCTACTATTTCAGGGATCTTCTACTGATTTTGATTATGATTTGATATTATGACTACCCCCTCAAGCGACGAGTCGATGAGGGTAATGACAATGTATGAAGCGACGAGGTCGCTTGACCACAATGAATGATCTGAAAAAATTTAGATTTGAGCATTTTAATGCCTTGGCTAGGCCTAGTTCAGCTTCTGATTGCAACTGTTAATAGTATTTGCACATTTCTATCCCATGGAGCAGTCAGGCTGCAATAGCCATCTTAGGGAATCAAAATGATACAAATCCAATTAGATTTGTGTTGAATCAAGTTATCGATGATTTGCTGAAAATATGTCATAGGAGAAATGACATGAAATGCCTCATTCCCATGGAGCAGTCCAGCCTCGAAGGCCTTCTTAGGGATTGAAAAGAAGCATATCAGATCAACGATGACAATTTTTGCCCCAAATGTCCTTATGGTAATTTACTCATCTTGTCGGATTGCATGGATCGCAAGTCGCTGCAACCGCCAAGTGTATAGGGTAAATTACTGAATACGAGGTGCATTTGGTTTTTAATTATTTGATTTTTTTGTTAATTTTGATTTATTGATCGATCCTGGTGCTTTGAACATCACCAAATTTGCAATATTGATTGCTCTTTTTGAAATTTGATCCATTAGGAGTCATTAATTTATCATTTTAGACCTTCCCACGATGGGGTTTGAGTGCATTTAATGCTAGTTGCGAACTGCAAGTACGGTCTATGATTGAAGTTTTCAAATTTTGGGAACCGTAGGTTGGACCTACGAGCAAAAAACCCTAATTTCGGGACCGCAGGTGTCAGCTGTGGTCCATCAAAATTAGGAGGACCTATAAGTAGCCTTTCCCATTTGAATTTTTCATTATTTTCTTTGAAAGCAACTACATTTGTGAGAGCTCTGAGAGGTAGAAGACATCCTTGATCCGGAACGCTACCTAAAACTCGACCATACCTCACACCTATACCCCGATGGCGGATCTTGGACAACCATCGACTAGCGGAGGCCGCAGAGCGGGCAAGGTAACTCAAAATCGAGTCCTCACAATCAATACCAATTTAAAATGAACCACATTAAGTAATGCGGTAAATCAATTTCATTAAACAGTTGGTAATGAACCCCACACTAGATTAGGTTAGATTAGTTTTTTAATTTTTTTGGTCAGCGAGGCTAGGAAGTGACCCAAAATGGGTATCCTTCCTAGACTATAGTTGGCAGTGGTAGTTCCCAATTGTCATATTGGGGACCGTAGCTATCAGTTATGGTTGGAATTCAAATTCCAATGGTCAAATTTTGACCGCATGCGGACCGTAGGGTTGACCCGCGGTTCGTGGACTTTAGAAAAAATTTATCAAATTTTTAATTTTTCTAAGGTTTAATAGGCAATTAATATCATTTAATACAATTCTGACTTGCCTAATTGATTTTTTTTATTTTTTTGAATGCTTTGTGACATGTTTTTGTCTTTTTATCAGTTTTTAAATGTTTTTGATGTTTTTAAGGTCATTTTTTATCTATTTTTGCTTGTTTTTTAGTTAGATTTTCTCTTATACAATGCTTTTATTTTAGAGGTTGACCTCTAGAGCTCATGAGCCAGACCTTCTAAAGACTCTTCGTAGACAGCTCACTCCTGGAGAGCGGACATGGTTTGGAGCTGTCAGCTTTGACTACATTCTAGATCTACCCACTATTAGGGTAGATCAGGCCTATTTGACTACATTGGCCCGACGCTAGAATGCGCGGACCAACACCTTTCACCTACCCATGGGTGAGATGACCATCACTCTTGAGGACATCTATCAGATCTTTAGGATCCCTATTGATGGTGAGGCCATCACCTCTTCCTCCTCCTGGAGCAAGGGGCCCATATTTGATGCGATCTTCGATGATCGAAGCTAGGAGGCTCAGGGCATGATTGATCATGGAGGAGTCCACATCGAATATTGGTAGGGTCAATGCATCTTCTCTATGAGAGAGGTGATCTTCATGCACCTGGTGGTGCAGATTGTTCTTCCAGACTCCTCGAGTGTGAGGATTCCCTAGAACCTCTTGGCCAGTGTCAGGAGAGTTATTCAAAGCTCCACTACTCAACCACTACTCCTAGCCTAGGGGAGCACTTTACTATGTCAACTCTATCGAGAGCTGTACCAGATCACTAGTTGGAGCCATCATGGTATTAGTTGCAGCCTGCTGCTATAGATCTAGGGCTGGCAGCATATTAGGATAGAGCATCCCGTAGAGCTACCCCTTCACATTTCTACCATCGATGATCAACATCAGTGCTACACCACGTGCTGGCCTCGGGAGGAGGAGGGATTCTAGAGCAGGACCCATGCTGGTGATGTCGATCATTACATTGCATGATTTACAGTGCTCGAGCTGGATGACATTGAGTGGCGTCCCTACATGGATTGCCCGGACTAGACAGAGGCAGGTGAGTGGCTATGATAGGCTCACTAGGATAGGTGGCTACTCGATCGTAAGGTCAAGGTTAGGGAGTACCAGTTCTACTCTCACGTCCTATGGTAGTTTGACCTGGTGCAGGACATCCTAGAGATTCCTTTTGTCTACAGGCATCTAGTCTTGGAGATGCACCTACCATGGATTCAGCCTACGACACTTGGAGATGAGGCTGATGATTTCTAGGAGTCTAGGGATGATAGGGCTAGGACCACCCCAGCATATGACACATGGTGGTCCCTACTATAGTGGTAGGGATCAGGGCCTCTAGGTAGGGTAGATGACCAGGTAGAGGTAGAGGTCGATCCAGATGGGCGTAGGGTGCACCAATGGACTGAGGGTGGATGGGGTTAGAGGCCAGCATAGAGGAGGCTCTATAGGTAGAGGCTGAGGAGGAGGTTAAGGGATCTAAGGAGGGTGAGGTACCTCCTGATAGTGAGGTAGGATAGCTCCTAGCTCAAATCACTGACTTGCAGAGTCAGGTTGGGAGGTTGTAGACTCAGCAGTTGTAGTGGGATACTTCTATCGCCCTTCTAGAGGTGAAGCTGGCTCATAGGGATAGGCAGCTAGCTAAGGCTTAGGAGTAGATCATGGGTCTTACAGCATGGGCTATAATGGTAGAGACTCAGGTCCATGATCTCACTAGTGCACGTGATGTGGCACTAGCATAGTGGGGTGAGGCTATTATAGAGCAAGATTTTCTCAGGGCATAGAGGGGGGATCCTTCATCCTCCTAGGCTATTATGGGACCTCCAGCTGCACCATTATCATTATTACTAGGTGGTCATGACCCGATGTCAGAGATTCGATGCTTATAGGACCAGTTGGCGGATGCCAATGCTAGGCACACATCTAGGGTAGCTCATGTAGACCAGCTGGAGGGTCACATCAGGTTGATAGGTGGGGAGGTCCCGGAGGATTCACATGCTGTGGGGTCTCAGTGGACTAGGTCCAGGACTACGGGGTAGTCCACAATGAGCTCTAGTCAGTGGACTCATAGGACCGAGAGGACACATAGGTCCTCTAGCACACATGGAGGCAGCTCCCATACTAGGGCTAGAGAGACCGATCAGTCTTCTATGACCTCTAGTCATAGGTCTCACTGCATAGACATACCAGTATCTCATGTGCTAGGCCTCTTTGGATTAGGTGGCACACAGGGCCCTCAGTAGGGCACACAATAGGCACTAGAGCCGACTATAGAGCAGGCTCTAGAGCATAGGGCTGAGGGAGGTGGTGAGAGCTCTAGCTCAGGAGGAGCAGGCCAGAGCTAGGGCTCTACCAGATCTAGGCTACATTTTTGTATATGTATCATTTTTGGTGTAAGGTCTAGGACCTACACGATTGTAGCCTACGGGCATTTTGTACTCTTGATGTACTCTTTTGGACACACACACACACACACACACATATATATATATATATGATTTGATCATTTATGGCTCATTATGTGTATTTGTATATGTTTTTAATTTTCTGTTAGCTTATGTTAATTTGATGCTATATGATGTGATGTATGGATGACATGCACTAGATAGCTATTTAATTTATGATGATGATGATATGCAGTGATCTAGATGCTTAGATGTGCGATGTATGATGGATGCATATGGATGCGATGTTTACTTAAATGCATATTTGATTTTTCTTTATTGCATGCATTTAATTTATGATGACACTGTCACGATATGCTAATGCAATGTATGTAATGCATTATTTACATGATGGTAATCTAATGTAAATGAACCTGTATGCTTTAATCACTTAAAACATAAGGAATGAATGCAATATGTGTTTATCAATCTAATGGACGACACCACAGAATGTATAAAAATCATGAATGTAATTGAAAGATCCTCATAATAAGAATTTAATCAATTAATCACCCATATATGAAATGCAATGGTATGAAGTTGTATGATGCGAATGATATAATGTGTCATTCTATTTTCTTTTGCAAGTTTGAAAAATATGCACAATATAGTCAGTGGTCGTCTAAATATTATTTCTAATATCCATCCGGTATCTATCCTATATCTTGATTGTGCTTTATATAATGATGTATCATGGACTCGATACTTTGCAGTTTGATGATTTTATATGGTTTGTGATATTTGGTATTTTGTTGCTATTAGAGAGATTTTTGAGGTTTTCCATGAGACTCAAACACCCTAGTAGACTTATCAAAAGTTGCATACTGACCACACTAGACTTCTGAAGTGCAAGGCTTTTGCTAGGATAGGCCCTAACTGTTCATTATCCCTGTGTGTGCACATGAGTATATTAAGATAAGACACGAGCGTTCCCCGATGTCAGGCGAGATTCTTTCAGCCCATTGCTAAGATAGGGGCTCCACAAATGTCTTATCCAATCCCAAGTTTAGATTTTAGTTGGACTAAGCCACTAGGCAATGCAGGACACCTGAAGCTAGCTCTTCCACATTCAAACATTGGTCTACCCACAAGCAAAATGCAAGTGTATCAGACATATCATCATGCGTAAGGTACAGTAGTGCCAACAATTCTAGGGATTCAGGCTCCTTCCTTTCTATCCTTCAATTTTTGGGATACTTGCTCATATGTGGTGAAGCAAGGGAGTCGATTCCATATTGAATCTGAATTGTCTCTGGATCTTCATTTGATCTCTCTTCGAACTAGATTTCTGATCTTCATTTGATCTCCACTCGAACTTTGATTTATGATCTTCACTTTGAACTTGATTTGAGCCTATTTTTTGATCTTCATTTGATCTTCACTTTTCGGCATTTACATGTGATAATTTTCTTCAGAAACTTTCCTTTGGGGGATTTACTTTGGGAGTTTTTTCTAGTATATCGATTGAGGATATCGATCTTATGATATCAATATGGGATATCAATCTGGGAAGTCGATCTATGATATCGATCTAGGGTATCAATCTTGAGGATTGATGTGGGATATCACTCTGGGATATTGCTCATTTTATCGTAAGCAAGGGATTCTGAATAGGGAACTAACCTATCCTTTTTCCAACTACCAACATTTCCCATACCGTCCGCATAGAGGGATAAGCAAGAATAACTCTTTTCGCCTCAGGATACCTGGTCCTGCTTCACGACTTTCATCTTCCCCTAGTCCTTATTAGGATTGTTTAATTTGTTGATTAGTGATAGGATTCTGATATGCTAAGGGCTATACTAACTAGACCTCAACTACAAAAGCAAAGCAAGCTTTCTATCAACTCTTGATAAGACCTCTAGGTATGGTTGAATGACCGAAAAACCCTAGTATATTCTCCATAGCAACAAAATAGGTTGTGTTGAAAAACACAATTACTCACATGAATGATGGATTATGATAAATGCAGAGATGCATGATTTAGATACAAACATGGTGTCATTTGTAAGATTGACAAACATAATCCCTCCTACTACGAAATGCAATGGATGACGAATGCCTATATGCAATGCAATAATGTAGTGGATGCATGTGTGAATGCAAAATTAAAATGCAAATGTTTTTGGATTTTATGCTTTACCAATTTTTTTGGATTTTATTGATTTTATAATTTTTATGAGTTTTGAGCCTCATATCTGACCAAACGATGAGTACATGCCTCTGGAGCCTTTAGGAGTGACCAAATGATGAGGAAATGTCGTTGGAGCCTTTAGATTGACCAAGCGATTTTTAAAAAAATCCTTGGAGCTTTTTAGGATGACCGAGCAGCTTTAAGCAAAACCCTCGGAGCCTTTTGGGTTTGACCAAAGGGATTATGAGCACCTTTGGGACTTTTTGGGATGACCAAGTGATCTTTTAAGAATCCTTGGAGCTTTTGGGTTGACCAAGCAATTTTTTAGAAACTCTTGGTGCCTTTTGATTGACCAAACTACTCATGGACGAGCTTGGAGCCTTTTAGGATGACCGAGCGGTTTTGAACAAACCCTCGGGGCCTTTGACTGACATGACCAAGCGGTTTTAGGAACCCTTGGAGCCTTTTGGGATGATCAAGTAGTTTTAAGAAAACCCTCGGAGCTTTTTGGGTTTGACCAAAGGGCTTATAGATGCCTTTGGAGCTTTTTGATTGACCAAACTACTTATGAGAGTGTTTGGAGCCTTTTAGGATGACCGAGCGGTTATAAGCAAACCCTCGAAGCCTTTTACTATGCTCTCAAGCATAAAATACCTTAAGATGGATGATGTTGAGAGGTTCAAGCTCTTCAACACCTCCTAGCGACGTTAGGTGATAGGTACCCAGACCAATATTTTTAGATATGATATAGGGTCCTAGCCAATTAGCCATAAATTTGTCTCGCATATCTAGCGATAAATTAGAGTTCTGTTGGTTCTCTTTCAAGACAAGATCCCCAACTTCAAAGTCTCTCTAGTGGAATTTGATATTGTAAGCTCATTTTAGTCACTCTTGATAAACACAGAGATGCTCCAGGGCATTCACGTGATGTTCATCAAGCAGCATCAGTTGATCCAGTCGAGCTTGTCGCGCGGTGTCATCATCGATGAACTCTTTCAATGCGACGTGCAGCATTGGAATTTCCAATTCCAAGGGCATAATGGCCTCAACACCATATACTAGTGAGAATGGAGTTGCCCCAGTGGGCATCCGAATACTAGTCCTGTAAGCCCATAATGCAAGGGGCAGCTGGATATGCCAATCTTTATGGTTTTCTTGGACCATATTTTTCAAGATGGCCACCACTATCTTATTTGAAGCTTCAACCTGCCCATTTTCTTGTGGATAGTATGGAGTCACAAAATTATGTTTGATTCTATATTTAGATGTCAAAGCTCTCACAGTTTTGTTCTTGAAGGACGTTCCATTATCCGATATTATTTTGGATGGAATCCCAAAATGACTTATGATATGCTCTAGTATAAACTCTGCTATATGAGCTCTAGTTGTCATTGTTAAGGGTATTGCTTCCACCCACTTTGTGAAATACTCAGTAGCCATGATTATAAATGTATGCCAGCCCGATGATGGAGGAGAGATCTTGCCTATAAGATCTAGTCCCCACTGAGCAAATGGCCAAGCCGCTTGGATGGGTTGTAAGGCCTGCGATGGCAAGTGCGTAAGATTAGCATGATGTTGAAATTTGATGCATTTCTTGACATACACATTGCACTCCTTCTCCATAGTGGGCCAATAGTAGCCCATTCGAAGGATGCACTTGATGATGGCCATGCCATTGAAATGGCCATCACACGTACCATCATGAGCTTGTGAAATCACCCATGATGCCTCTTGGGGCTCTAAGCAATGAAGGAGAACTCCATCGTAGCCTCATCGGTACAAGATGTCTCCTATTAAGACATATTTAGCCACTTTCTATTTAAATGTGCATTTCATGGCATACGACAATCCCTCTGGGATTACACCAAGCTTCAGGAAGTCATGGATTTGTGACATCCAGTTTTGATAAGCCTCAGCTTCAACTGCTAAGATGACTTGCTCCCCCTACGTATTTACTTTTGCAAATGCATATTGGGAAACAACCTTATGGTGAATGGTGGTACCACTCCCCATCGGACTCTAAGAGGTTAATGACCCCTAGGGTGCCTTCTTCAGAAAGTCTTTAGCTCTGTAGAACCATTCGACTTTTGGTTCTACGTTGATCATGTTGATTGACATTCTATTATCAAAGGCTTCACGTTTCATCGTAGGGTGTGAAAGCATTTTAACATGAATGGTAGTGAAATCAGTAGATGGATTCTGAGGGATTAAGGATCCCAAAGAGGCCATGGTGTCTACAAACCTATTTGATGATCGAGGGATTGCCTCGATGTCGTACCATTCCAATTTAGCCATATATATAGCAACAAGATCCTTGTAAGCTTTCAATACGGGACATCGACACTGGAAGAGCCCCTTAACTTGATTTACTATGAGCAAGGAGTCACCAAAGATGTTTAATATTTTAATATTCATGGCGATGACTATGTGGAGGCCCAAAGTAGGGCTTCATACTCAACATTGTTGTTGGTGCATGAAAAGTCTAGTTTAAATGACAAGGGCATAGGAGCTCCTTGCGACATGATGTAGACACCAAAACAGCACCAATCTGATTATGTGACTGTAAACACTAATCGCACTAACACACACAGCCCCAGGGCAACCCCAGAGGTTAAAATAGTGGTTCTAACCACTCACATAGTAGTTTTACAAATCAAAGATCAATTTGGCACCTTTTAGACACTCTGCTACTTATTTGCTCCACCCAGGGACGAGTGTTGATTGGTACTCATTTCACCCAGAGACAAGTGTAGATTGGTACTCATTTCACCCAGAGACGATTACTAGTGCTCGCTTTGGGGTGGGACAAACGCCAAGTTTGACTGGCAAAAAGTCAAACCTCGGTGCATGACAACTCAGAACTGCCACTTAGCTCTCCCTTCAAGGCATAGGAGGGTGAGTGAGTTCTTTTGACAACTCATATCTGTCAATTAACTCTCCATTCACTACATGGGAATGAGAGTGAGCTTTTTAGGACAACTCAGATATGCCACTTGACTCTCCCTTCATTGCATGGGAGTGAGAGTGGGATTTTTCATGACAACTCAAAATAGCTACTTAACTCTCCTTTCATTGTATGGGAGTGTGAGTGAGTTCTTTTGGACATGCAGTAGCAGTTACAAAAGCAGTTATGGAGCCCTTGATCAGGGAGAAGTCTTCTCTTCCCTGAAAAAGCATTCATGCTAAGTAGCACTTTTGCATGTTATTTCAAAGAGACCCCTTGGGTCTATAAAATGGTGAGCTTCCTCACCCAAAAGACATACAAAGAAGGAGCATTTTGAGCAACGAAGTGCTGCCACTTACTTGTGATTTGTGCTTTCAACATCCATAATCTCTTAATCGAAAGAGAGGTTATTGGGTGACTTTTGAAGGAACGAATCAAGAACCAAAACGTGATTTTTCTGACCACAATATCCTACCAATTTTTCGACAACACATCATATCAGGTTTTGGACCCATCCCAAGCGGATTGGTGTCGAAACAAAGTTTCACCCACGGGTGGTTTGCCTTCGGGCACCCTCCACCTTATTGCCTTTGGTGACTATTTCTTTTGTAGTATTTAGCTAGTTACATGATTAAGCTTTTGTCAAGTTTTTAGTTTATTTGGACTCATTTTAACCATTATTATATTTATCTTTCATTTTCATACACAGGTGCTACTAATTCTTTGTTTGTTTCTTTGAACGTAGATTTTCAGCATTAGAAGAGCAGTGAGGAATCTACTTTTACCAACACAAGCGATGACAACGTTTTGGTTCACCCATCTTATATGTGGGCACGTGGAAGAAGGAATTTTGAAACAAGTTGTAAAAGACCAACATTTAACGCTCCTATCCCCTAAAAAGGAAGGAGATGCATTGTAACACAAATTTGAAAAGCATATCAATAAAAGGGTCGTATTTTATATTGCTTTGATATCTTGTGTTCATGTTCTTTCTTTTTACGCATTTTTCAATAACATAGGGTTTAAGCGTTATTTTAGTTTTATTTACATTGCATTTTTAGTCTATCCTTTTTGTTTTTGAAATCTCATGTTTTCAATGGCGATCACGGTGGGACAGTTTGCCTTTGATGACATTAAACAGTACTTGGCTTGGATGGAACCACCTAGACTAAGAGTACCATTCTATTTATACATCTTAACCATCGAGGTGGCACTGGGCACCATGCTATCTCAAAAAAATGAACTTCACAAAGAAAAGGTACATACTATCTTAGCCGCACCTGGTCGGTTATGAACTTAAATATGCATACATTGAAAAGCTCTACTGGGTGTTTGCTACCAAAAATCTATGCCACTACATGCTTAGTAATAAGACATATGTTGTGTCTAAGGAGAATCCATTGCGATACATGATGAGTCGTACTTATCATAGTAGCCGCACGGCAAAATGGATCATGTTGTTGACGGAGTTTGACATAGAGTTCATTGGACAAAAATCCATAAAAGGTCAAGTCATCACCGATCAACTAGCTGAGGCTCCTCTTGAAGATGATCAGCCTCTGACTTTCGAACTACCTGATGATGGGGTCTTCCATGTTTCGAATCACAGATTCGATGAGCCCGAGTCACAGCGACATAACCCTATTCTTCGATGGTTCTAAATGTGAGCAAGGGGGTGGCAAAGAATTGTATTCTTCACTCCAAGGTGATCCAATGCCTTTCATTTAAATTAGACTTCTGCACCAACAATAATGGTAGAAAAGCCTTGCTCATAGGTCTTCGACAACAATCACCATGAACATTAAACGTCTAAACATCTTTGGTGATTTGTTGTTAATTGTCAATAAAGTAAAGGGGATATTCCAATGTAAATGTCCATTTTTGTAGGCCTATAAAGCCCTTGTGGACAAATTCCTAGCACAACTTGAATGGTATGACATTGAGGAACTCCCTCGATCATCGAATCATTTTGCGGATACTATGGCCTCTTTGGGGTCCCTCATCCCGCAAGACCCTTTTGATGAGATGACAACCATTCAAGTTAAGACAATATCACAATGATGGAGCGTGCAAGCTCTGACCTCATGCCAGGAATCCACCTGATCTAGATTGAACCATCTTCGGATAAGTTCTCTCAAATTCGAGATTGTTTGACTCAAGCCAATTGGGGTCCTTGTTCTCCTCGACCCTCTTAATAGCAACACCACATTGTTTTTACAAGTTCTTTCCGCTCAGCTTTTGTTAGGGATGGACTTCAAGAGAGATTGGTCATTCATACTATCGAGGTTTTGATCGGCAAGATTGGTACACACCCATTCGAGATTACCTCAAGCTAGGTAACCTCCCACTTGTATTGACACAAGCCGTGAAAAGATCATTCAAATAGCAAGTGGCAAAGCATGTCTTGTTAGGAGACATTTTGTATCATCAAAATTATGAAGGAATCCTCCTTCGTTGTTTGGACTAGCAAGAGTCCGCTTGGGTGATCACCCAAGCTCACGATGGTACATGTGGTGGCCACTTCAACGGTATGGCCATCACAAAGCGCATTCTTCGCATGGGTTATTATTGGCCATCTTTAGAGTGAGATTGTTGTGCATATGTGAAGTGTCAACACCATGCTAATTTGACACATGTACCTTCTCAGGCCTTGCAGCCGATTCAATCGATTTGGCCTTTTTATAGTGGGGCTTTGATCTAATTGGAAAGATCTCCCCTGCGTTGTCTTGTCATCACATGTTTATTTTAACGGCCACAAAGTACTTTACCAAGTGGGTGGAAGTGATTTCCTAACCACTACGATCGGATCCCGCATTGTGAAGTTTATTTTACATAACATCATATGTCATTTTGGTATTCCATCCAATATCATCTCAGATAATGGGACACCATTCAAGAATAAAGATGTGCGTGCTTTGACCACAAAGTACAAAATTCAGCATAGTTTTTCAACACCCTATTATCCGTAGGAAAATGGGCAAGCAGATGCGTCCAACAAAACACTAGTCACCATTCTTAAAAAGATAGTTGCAGACAATCATAAGGACTGGAACATTCAGATCCTGCTTGCCCTATGGTCTTATCGCACTAGCATTTTTGTGCCTCATGCCTTTTGAGTTGGAAATCCCTTCCCTACGCATTTCAATGCAAGAGTTCATCGATGATGACACTACGCGGCAGGCCCGGTTAGATCAACTAACGTTGCTCGATGAACGACACATTAATGCTCTTGAGCATTTGCGTATCTATCAAGAGTGACTTAAGAGAGCATACAACATGAAAGTCCACCTTATTGAATTTTAGGTTGGTGACTTGGTCTTAAAAGAGAACCATTAGAATTCTAATTTATCGTCCCATCTATGGGACAAGTTCGTGGCAAACTGGTTAGGTCCTTATGTCATTGACAGTAGAATAGGACCTGGAACATACCGACTTGCCTCTCTTGAAGGAATCAAGGAAAAGAACCCTTGAACATCATTCATTTGAGGCCATTCCACATCTAGAGAGCCATAGTCCAACTAAAATCTCCAAGGATTATCATAATCGCTTGGTCAACCTTAAAATGCCCCAAAGGTATCTATAAACCCTTTGGTCAAGCCAAAAGCTCCAAGGATTCTCATAATCGCTTGGTCAACCCTAAATACCCCAAAGGTATTCATAAACCCTTTGGTCAAACACCAAAAGCTCCAAGCATTCCCATAATGCTTGGTCAACATAAATATTCAAAAATAAACAAAAACATAAAAAATAAAAAAAAAAAAAAAACAATTGAATGAATACTAAAAAAAATAATATAATCAATCAAAAATCACAAAAATAATTGCATTTCAATTTCATGCATTCTCATAAAAATCAAAATACAAAAATATAGGTTGCATTAAGTATTGCATCCATACATTGCATACATTTACTAGGTCATACCAGTCAAAAACACCATAGACTATCATTACTTGGAAATTCCATCATTTTCCACAAAACGCATACATCTAGAATAGCACCATCACCATTTTTTAGCATCGTCAGTTGTCATCTAATGCATCTAGGGTTTTCATCATTTAGCTGACTTTAACTTTCTAGCAAAAACGGTACATAGTTAAACGGATTTTACACAGGAAAATTTTTATTTGGATCATGCCTTGTTACGTAACATCCCATCACAAACTAACACACATAAAATAATTCCTAAGTTGTGTGAACGCAAGAGAACCCTACAAAGCAGTCTAGGGTACCATAGGTGAAATATTAGCCTATTCGTCCCCCTGTGCGAATGGTTCCAGAATTTTGAGAATTGACAAAAGGACGAGCTCTTCCCTATCCATTCACCTTAATAAATAGTGGTTTTTACCACTACCAAATCCCAATCATAGTTGGTCCCCAAAGTTGTAAGGATTTGTACTATCTACCCCTAACCAAGATGGGTAGTCATCCCCAAGACCTAAAAGGATCAACGCCATTCATAAACAAAATTCCAACAAACCATCATCCTAACCCTTTCCATTCACCTTTGATCTCCAATTTGTAAGGATTCGTACTATCCGCCCCTAATCAGGATGGGTAGTCATCCCCAAGGCCTAACGAATTCACTTATACTCTATTCCTTTGTCCAAGTTGTAAGATTGATATTAACGATGGGTAGTATAAGGCTAACATATCAATACCCTTACTTCATCATCTCCATTCTCCCCTTGTTCCCAAAGTTGTAAGGATTCGTACTACACGTCCCTCCAAGGATGGGTAGTCATCCCCAAGACCTAAAAGGATCAAGGCCATTCACAAGTTCAAATTTACAAAGCTCAAAATACAAAATCAAATAACAGTGGTTATCACCACTATTCAAAATCCTTGCTCAAAAAAGAAAAATAAATAGAAAAATAAAGTGATTTTCATCACTATATAGACGAGCAAGTCTCCCAAATCATTCAGCCAATAAATAACCTGAACTTGAATCCTTGTAAATTCTCAGCATTCAAAAATCATCTAGATGATCCTCATTACAGGTTTGGTTGACAGCCTACCTAGCAATGGTGGTCTCCTACCCGCATGACGATATGTCTATCACATTAGCTTTGCGTGTGTGTAGATCAATGTTTGCATGTGGATGAGCTAGCTTATGGTACCTTAGATTGTCACATGGATTCATCTTGCTCAATACAACAACGGAGTTAGTGGAGCTAATTAGGTGATCCTCAGTATAGGTTTGGTTGATAGCCTATCTGCACTGGCGGTATCCGACAACTACCACATAAACGAACTCAATTGCACACAGGGATGTGAAATCACTTGGTTAAATTCAAGTTGGATTTAGACCTTGTTCAAAATTCTCGCAAGATAAACGTACAATCTTGGCTAGTTAATTAAAATATATGCATCTCAAAAAAGCTTAATTACATTTTCACACAACCGATACATTTCATTCCATACATCACCATCAAAAAATAGAAAAAATACAAAAACAAAGTTTTCACATGTACAAGCATTCCACAAAGTTATCCCATTACTATAGCAAGCCCGTCAAATCTTGTACAGTCTATGGTGCATTGATAAATCATCAACAATTCATTTCATTCATTCCATATGCATACATCATACAAATTAGAACCATCGCATTCATAATCGCATATGCATACATCAATATAAAAACATGCACATAAAAATAAATCATGAAAAATGTACAAACACAAAAAAGAGTCATCTCTATATATATCATAACAAAATTGCCCGTAGGCTATAGTGAACTGGTCCTCTGACCCCACAATCATACACCAAAATCCCTAAAGTCTAGGGCATCGTCCACCATGATCATGTAGGATCGATGCGACGGGAACTACCCCCATGGTGCGGGTCCTCTGAGACCTCTCAGGGCGGCTACTGCTCGCCCCTACACCATGCCCGCTGGCCTCTCCCTCATCCTGCTGCCTCCGTTGCGAGGATGTTGTCTGCTCCATGTCACTCCCTCTCGAGTGTCATGATGATCCACCTCTAGAGAATGCAGGTACTCGCCCACCAAGGCGGATAACCTCATCCTCCAGCTCGTCTTGTTGTCGCTCCAAGTCCCTCGCCCACTGACGGTATGTCGCAAGGTTAGCCTTAGCTGCCCTAACTACGTCCGCAAGAGATCCCTCTCCCGTAGTGCATCCCCAAGCTCCTGATCTCACCTTCGCAATAACTCCGTCAACCACGCTACCTCTGTGCGCAACCTTGCCTCTGTATCCCCCAGCACGGTCGGTTGCGTCAGCCTCTCTAGCACATCGGCCTACTCTGGAGCATCCTACATCTCTGGTTGCTCCTCCTAACCAAAGTCCTCTCCCGCATCTACCACCTCCACCATGTCCACATCGGAGGAGCTCCCCAACCCTCTCCGGTGCCTCTGCACCCTCTCCACCTCTCGTTGCCTCATCCCCTCCCAATGGCCCCTCACCTTGCCATTGTCGAGCGTCCACCACTCCTGGTACTCGGTAGTAACTCCAACGTCATCCACGTCTGGAGTGTCTAGTACCATATCCACATCCTCCCCTAGCGGCTCGAGGATCGGCATAGCTAGAGTCCTCTCATCGCTCTAGCGTCGATAGACTATGGGTTCCCCGAGTAACCCTTGGCGTACCCCAAACTGTCGTGTCACTCGGAGATAATGAAAGTATTCCTGCTTTGTCTCGTGTCGTCCAATGACCCATCTCCCCCTCTGGACCCATCGAAGCCACTCATCAACCTTTGACCATGCGGGACAATCCCGATATGGCCTCCACACCACATCTCCTGGAGTCAGTCATGCCAATGCATCTATGTAATGGTCCATGTCTCCCGCAAACTATCGACTCTACCCTCGCTCCTCAGATCGATACCATAAAGCACCATAACCAATATCTCTATCTACCATGTCAACCTGTGTAGTCTAGGGTAGCCCTTGTGGTCTCTCTATGGCTATATGCTGCTAGGCCTAGCACTGTAATAAGTAACTACAGCCAATCCCCTTTCGCTTTCGACATCGGACCTCATACAACTCATCATATAGTTGAGCCAACAACGTCTGGCCCCATCTCATGATCACCGGCTCTATCATAGGACAATCCACTAACTTCCACACCACCTCCAATAGGTTCCATGGGAACCTCGCCCTCGAAGAGTCTGGCAACAACATGTTGGAAATGAGGCTCATGAGTAGTGCATGCCTCACTCCCAACACTCCCCTCTCATACCACCACCGCACTAGGATCCCACCAATCTGACAATCCTCCTCAGCCTTCTCCACTGAGCTCATCCCATCCACATCCTCCCCATGTCCAAAACATCGGGTCAGTACAACCGTCCTCTGGCCTCGTGGCGTCGTCCGGATGGGAACCCCGTCTATCGAAATTTGGATAATTTGATACACATCCTCTAAGGTGACTATCATCTCCCCTATCGAAAGATGGAAGGTGTTCATCCGAACATCCCATAGGCTGATCAAAGTTGTCAAGTATGCCCGATCCGCAACAACTACTTCCAATCGCATCACATGCTTGAGCCCTAAGGCATCAAGCCACTCCCAGTCCTCTGCACTCAACGCCTCACGGGCACTAGAAAAAATAGTCGGTACCCAATGTCGACTCTTCACCACATGCATATCACAAAACATAAACACATCAAAAACATGCATCAAATCACCTTCACATATTCAAAAATGCATCAATATACAGTAACAACATTCATTCACATGTACATCTGTTACAATTTAAAAAAAAAAAAACAACACAAAATCGATATGGTTTACCTACGGTTTTGACCTAAGTTTACCATTTCAAAACAAAAAAATTCATCAAGTTTTCATCTTACATTTCATAAAAACAACACAAAATTTGACATGGTTTACTTACGGTTTTTACCTAAGTTTACCATTTCAAAACAAAAAAATTCATCAATTTTTCATCTTTCATTTCATATCAAAAATAACACAAAATTTGACATGGTTTACCTACGGTTTTGACCTAAGTTTACCATTTCAACAAAAAAATTCATCAATTTTTCATCTTTCATTTTATACAAAAAAAAAAAAAAACAAAAATTTGACATGGTTTACCTACGGTTTCGACCTAAGTTTACCATTCAAACAAAAAAATTCATCCATTTTTAATCTAGGGTTTCAGTTTAAAAATAAGACAAAAATGGACATGGTTTACCTACGGTTTCGACCTAAGTTTTACCATTCATATAAAAAAACATTTTTATAACCATGGTTACCCTCAAGATGTTACTCTAAGTTTCATTTGGGTTTATCCTACGGTTTTCCATCTAGGTTTCCATCAGTTTGCATACATGTTTTATTTTGTTTCGTGGTCTTTAAATCAAATTCGTTCACCTTTTAATTTAATTAATTAGGGTTCCATGTCTTAAACAAAATAAAAACACAATAAAAACACATTTGCATTTTTCAAATTCAAACTCGAGGAGATAGTTCACTTACTGGTCTCGCCTCGGCTCCGCCGCCTGATGACCCGGTCTGTGCACTCATGGTGGCTGGAAAATCTGGCAGCATTTCGCGTCAGAAAATCTACCTCCTCCTCCTCAGAGCTCCAAATCGCAATCGATGAACAGTGCAAATGAGCAAAATCCATCATTTTTGCCTATTTATACCTTTTTGCTTGCTGGTAATCGTCCCTGCCTGGAACGAGCACTTTTTCCTCGGAGGCGCGCTCGTCCCACCCCAGGACGAGTACCATCATGGAGTTCGTCCCCCCCGAACGAATACCCAAAAAAAAAAAAATTCAAAAACAACCAAAATATAAAAATGACAAATGCCAACAAAACCACTAAAAATTGTCGGACAAAAGTGCTCTTGCACTTAACCTCTTGGCATAAGAAAACTGATTTCGGGGTCTACCTTGTCGCTATCCTACTCCCTAAGAAGGCTACCATAGCCGGACCGCTTCACGGGAAGACGGATTTTCGCCAATGTTAACCCCAAATGGCATCCCAAAATGGGTTCACACCCACCAAAAATAGGTCAAAACAATCGAGAAACTGCTCGAGCATGCATCGGATAACATCTGAAGGCACCCTCACTTAAGTCATCTTGGGTCAAGCGACTCGTCGCTTTTCTCATGTCGGTCATTCCCTCATCGATTCGTCGTTTGAGGGGGTAGCCACACTTAGTTGCCAATCAACAAAAATATACCCAATCTTGGAAATGACACACATTCAAAGGATCATTACAAAAGACAATCGCACCCCTGCTTGGGGCAGCAAACAAACAATTATCACAAACTGATCATATACTTGGCATTCGTGAATCATGAACTCAAGGTTCCCATAGACAAAAGGTTGTGCCCTTTGCCTATTCATGACTGATCAATGTCTAAGTTCAAGTAATACCTCACCGAACCAGGTTAATGCTTGATTTAAGTTCCTTAGCTCGTCAAAAGCAAGGATTCAAGAATGCGCCCCCTTTTCCATACTTGGGGCATCAAGAGTTGGTTAGGTTACTGAGAAACCCTAATCATTAGTGCTTTGGTTATCTATTTTTGCTCAGCACTACACCATGTGCAGCGCTTTCCAAAAAGGGGCATTTGTAGACACCAAAACAGCACCAATCCGATTATGTGACTGCAAACACTAATTGCACTAACACACACAGCCCCAAGGCAACCCCAGAGGTTAAAACAATGGTTCTAACCACTCACATAGTAGTTTTACAAGTCAAAGATCAATTTGGCACCTTTTAGACACTCTGCTACTTATTCGCTCCACCCAGGGACGAGTGCTGATTGGTACTCGTTTCACCCAGAGACGAGTGCAGATTGGTACTCGTTTCACCTAGAGACGATTACCAGCACTCGCTCCGAGGTGGGACGAACGCCAGGTTTGATCGACAAAAAGTCAAACCTCGATGCATGACAACTCAGAACTGCCACTTAGCTCTCCCTTCAGGGCATAGGAGGGCGAGTGAGTTCTTTTGACAACTCATATCTATCAATTAACTCTCCATTCATTGCATGGGAATGAGAGTGAGCTTTTTAGGACAACTCAGATATGCCACTTGACTCTCCCTTCATTGCATGGGAGTGAGAGTGGGCTTTTTCATGACAACTCAAAATAGCTACTTAACTCTCCCTTCATTGTATGGGAGTGTGAGTGAGTTCTTTTGGACATGCAGCAACAATTATAGAAGCAGTTATGGAGCCCTTGATCAGGGAGAAGTCTTCTCTTCCTTGAAAAAGCATTCATGCTAAGTAGCACTTTTGCATGTTATTTCAAAGAGACCCCTTGGGTCTATAAAATGGTGAGCTTCCTCACCCAAAAGACATACAGAGAAGAAGAATTTTGAGCAACGAAGTGCTGCCAGTTCACTTGTGATTTGTGCTTTCAACATCCATAATCTCTTAATCGAAAGAGAGGTTATTGGGTGACTTTTGAAGGCACGAATCAAGAACCAAAACCCAATTTTTTTGACCACAATATCCTACCAATTTGCCGACAACACATCACGTCAGGTTTCGGACCCATCCCAAGCGGATTGGTGTCGAAACAAAGTTTCACCCGCGGGTGGTTTGCCTTCGGGCACCCCCCGCCTTATTGCCTTTGGTGACTATTTCTTTTGTAGTATTTATCTAGTTACATGATTAAGCTTTTGTCAAGTTTTTAGTTTATTTGGACTCATTTAAACCATTATTATATTTATCTTTCGTTTTCATACACAGGTGCTACTGATTCTTTGTTTGTTTCTTTGAACACAAATTTTCAGCATTAGAAGAGCAGCGAGGGATCTACTTTTACCAACACAAGCGGCGGCAACGTTTTGGTTCGCCCATCTTATATGTGGGCACGCGGAAGAAGGAATTCTGAAACAAGTTGTAAAAGACCAACATTTAATGCTCCTATCCCCTAAAAAGGAAGGAGACGCATTGTAACACAAATTTGAAAAGCATATCAATAAAAGGGCCATATTTTATATTGCTTTGATATCTTGTGTTCATGTTCTTTCTTTTTATGCATTTTTCAATAACATAGGGTTTAAGCGTTATTTTAGTTTCGTTTACATTGCATTTTTAGTCTATCCTTTTTATTTTCGGAATCTCGTGTTTTCACATGAAAAACACTATTCCTGCACCACCCCCTTGCTTGCACTTTGAACCATTGAATAACAAAGTCATATAAGCATTGTTATTTAGTTCTTCGAGTTCAGGATCTTTAGATATGATGAAGACTGCATCATCTGGAAGCTCTATGGTCAGAGGACTACTATTTGACAATGGTGCCTCAACTAATTGATCAGCTATGACTTGCCCCTTAATGGACTTTTGGCTTATGAATTCCAGATCAAATTATGTTAGTAGCATGATCCACTTCGTAGTATGTGTATTATGATACGTCTTATTCATATGTCGTATGACTTAACATACAGTGTCACAATTTCTTTGTAGCAAACACTACTGCTAAACATAGTTTTTCCACATATGCATACCCGAGCTCATAGCTCACCAAGGTTCGACTGATATAATATATGGCATGTTCTTTGCCTTGCACATTCTTTTGGGCTAACATGGTTCCCAGCGCAAAGTTAGTTGCTGATATATATAGTATAAAAGGCACCTCTGGCCTTGGTGGAGCTAGCACTAGCAGCATTGCCAGGTATTGCTTTATTTCAGCAAAGGTTGCTTGACAGTCCTCGTCCTAGTTGAATGGGACCCCCTTATGTAGAAGTCAATTCATGGGTTGAAATTTATCTGATAACTAAGTGATGAATCAATTTATCGATTCTACCTCGCCATGAAGGCTTCTTAACTCTTTAATATTGGTGGGAGGATGCATTTCCAAGATAGCCTTGACCTTCGTTGGGTCAACTTCGATGCCTCATTTAGAGATGATGAATCCTAGTAGTTTTCCAAAAGTTACACCAAATACGCACTTCTTAGGATTCATCCTGACATTGTGCTCTATCAGGCAATCGAAGACCTTCCTTAAGACCTTTGCATGCTCTTCTCGTAGCAATGACTTGGCCAAGAAGTCATCGATATAATCTTCTATAATTTTATGCATATAGTCATGAAAAATGTATGTCATGGCCCGTTGATATAAAGCACCAGTGTTTTTGAGGCCAAATGGCATAACTTTATAGTAAAATGTTCCCCATGGTGTTATAAATGTGGTTTTATGCTGGTATTTGGGTTTAATCCAAATTTGATTGTAACCAAAAAAATTGTCCATTAAGGAGAGCATTTCGTGACCTATAGTTGCATCTACGAAAGCATCAATATTGGGCAACAAAAATGAATATTTGGATGTTGCCTTATTTAGGTATCTAAAATCTATGCAAATACGGATTCTTCCATCATATTTTCCCATGGGTACCATATTGGACACCCATTCTTGATAGTCAATGGAGATTACAAATTCTACATCCAACAACTTTTGTAGCTCATCTTTCACCATTAAGTCTACTGTTGAATGCATTTTTATAAGCTTTTTCTTGATCGACTTATTCGTCAGATCTAGCAAAATGTTATGTGTAATAATTTTGGCTCTAGACCTGGCATATCCATATACGTCCAAGCAAACAGATTTGGTCTCTCTTTTAGCAGAGGGATGAGGGTGGCCCACTCATCTGGAGTGAGACTCTCTCCAAATTTAACCTTATTTGAATTGGTGGGATCATTACTGATATCCATCTCAAAGGTTTCCTCTACTAACATATACGATCCCTCCTCAAGCTGATGAGGCATAGGGATAAAATGGATGTCATCAACCGGGTTGATAGGTTCTATGTTGGAAGTATTTTTGGCATGATAGACATCATATGCACAGTATGGCACAAAATGAAACAGTTGCAATATTTCTTCGTTAGGGAATAAATCTTCAGGCTCAATGGGTGAGTCAGCGTGATCCCATTCGATAGCATATTTTTTGAGATACAATGGTTTGGAAGGATCTCTTGGATTGCAGAGTGGAGTGGTCAAATCAATGGAGGCCATATTGATGGAATAGAATTGATCTCCAGGACCACACGGACTAACCTCTACATAATCAATGTAGTCCTCATACCCATGATCTGGCTATAATGGCACAGGCACAAAGGGATCTTATTTTTGAGGACTACGAACAACTGGATCCTCCTTATGCACTGGCTACAACATAGGATAATTTGGCTCATGGAGCTCCATGTAGGTCGATGGAAGAGGATTAACCAACCGATAAATTTGATCCAGGTTTAATCGTCTTGCTCTCAGACAAGGACCAACATGTAACTGACGATAGACCTCATCTATGTCGATGGGTTGATTATGGTAATGAAAATAAGGAGGACCAAGGTAGGCCCTCTCTAACTCATCTTCTTCATCATTGTCAGACAACCAAAACTCATCATTCACTCCTACTCTTATGGGGCACTCTAGCAAGTGCGGCCCCATGAATCTAACTTCTTGATTGCTTTCATCACTATTTATAAAAATAGGATAATTATACCACAAGTGTGACACTACCAAAAAATCTAGCTCTTCTTCTTCCCCAAATGATCAATGTTGGGAGGGATCTCCTCAGTAACATGTACCGACTCTATAGGTAGTAGGTGATGCGCATACAAAGGCCTTAAATAGCCCCCCTCAGCTTCTTCCTTATATTGATCGTTGTTTGAGGATTCACTGTTGGCATCATAACTTGGTCCACTTATCTCGGAGGTGGACTCCTCTCCATCATCATTGTAAATATCTCCTGACTCAAGATCACCTAAAACTATGGGGTTATGCCCCTGCACACCTGTGTCATCGACTTCATTACAGATTTGATGACCCAGGTTGCCTTTGGGGTTCTACTCTATATTAGTCTAATCTAGAAGCCCTTCATGATTTTCTTCAAGTGGCTTAGAAGTGATGATAGATACCATCGGGTTAGTCCTCCAGAAGCTAGAAATATTAGGATGATATGGGTTGAAGTCCACATCATCCCCCAGACTCAGGTACAAGCGATCTAAGGATGCTGCAAGAAAATCATCTTGTCTTTCTATCTATAACCCCAGTACAAACCTATTAGTTGCTAGCTAATAACATGGCTCGAATGGAGTTCGAAACCCTTGTTCAAATAGACCAAGTTCGTACCCATGCCAATGATACAACTCAAAAATATGCATGGAGTACTTCGGGTTGGATAAATAATGAACATTTACTGTGAAAGGTTCATCACTATATTCATCCATGGGCTCTCACATTGGAAGATGATCTAGCCCAGCGTAGATGAAGTTAGTCTGATTAGGTGGTTCTCCCAACAGAACCACTGATCCAACCAGATAATGATGAGCAGACGATCGGCCCATCTCCTACATAGTCTCTAAAATCAATTTGAAGGTTACGTTCTACACAATGTACTTGCCTAATATGATTTTGGTGAGATGTCCCATCACCCGCAGTGTAGATGACCTTGCTAACAATGCAGGCAAGGCAGGCTAAGGTACCTCCTCGGCTATGTCTTGGGATTCCTCTATTTCCATGGGGATGGGAGATTCCTTAGAGACTAGTTCAAGAATTTACTTCTATTTTTCACCCATATTCACCTTTAATTTTTTGTCATCCCAAAGCATCATTGATGCAGTCAATTTTAGTGAAGTAGTAGTAGTGTGCTCAGATCTATGTGACACAGATATTGATGGTTGAGCACATACTATTGGCTTACCTCCTGGATTTTTAATCAGTGACGTGGGCCAAATGTCCGGGTGTGTTGATGGGAGTATGAAACCCCCAGGAAAGTATGCTAGGTTCACAAACTTAAAAGGTTCTTCGTCTGATGACACTATGTGAACCCGTCCCTCATGTAGATATTTTACACATTGGTGTAATATAGAGGGAACACAATGCATTTCACGAATCCAAGGCCTCCCGAGTAGGATGTTGTATTGCATGGCCCTCTCGATCACATAACACATCATAGAGATGGTCTTTAGGCCTACCCGTATAGGTAGGATAATTATGCCAACCGTCGAGCATAGGGCGTCGTTAAATGCTCTCAACCTGAAGGTGGTGGGCATAATGTGTGATTTTGGTAGCTTTAGATGATTCAATGCCTTGGTCGTTATTATGTTGATCGATGAACTAGTGTTGATAAAGACCCTCTTGAATGGTACATGATTGATGCACACGATGATATGCAACGGCGGGTCAACTATATTTATAGGAACCATCTTAATTTCATGATCATAAAATTGGATCATGGGCTCCTAGCACTACTGTACATGTCCCACAAAATTGGTAAATGCTTGTGCATCCTAATATTGTACTTCAATGGACCTTAGAATTTCCATAAGAGTCTCCTTGTGCCTAGGGGACTACTATATCAGTTCATATATAGATAGCTTCACAGGAGCCATCTACAGGTTTTGGACTAACCTGCTCCGTATGGTCACCACCGGTCTCGTTGGTGGGCCTGGAATATTCTGTGTTGGCCACTGATTTGGTGTGGCTTGTATTATTATGGGAGCACACGGTTGATTCGGCTGCTCATATCTCCCATGTCTTGTAACAACATTCACCATGCCTACGAACCCTTGGGTAGGCGGTTTGACGTGCACTTGGTTGACCTGGCCAACATTGTTACGTAGTGCCTCATGGTTTGGTAGCAGATTTTTGTAAATCCCCATGTTCTGGTTGTTAGGTGCCTGTAGATTACTTGGTATTACAAGCTCACCCTTTTCAATCATGTTTTGCACAATATGCTTGAAGGACCAACATACCTCGATGTCGTGGCCCTTTGCTCGATGGAAGATGCAAAATAAGTCGTCCTGATATCCCTTTGACTTGGGTTGATTCGGATCGACTAGCTTAACCTCGAGCAGTCTAATCGCCTTAGCCTCACATAACTGGTGGAATATTGAATTCAATGATTTCGTTAGAGGCATGAATTTGTGAGGCGGACGTTGTTCTTTGTTTTTCCCTTATAGTTATTATTGCACTTTTTGTACTGCACAGGAGGAGGTTGGGCCTAATAATTCTATTTTTGCTACCCTTTATCCTCTCTCTAGATGTTTAGCACTACCTGGTTGATGTGGGTATGCTTGCCCTTTTGCTTTGTGGAGCTCTTCTTAGGCCCCTCCTTCCTGTTCTTAAGCTTCAAATTGCCTTCCTACAACTTGATGTCTTCAATTACCTTGGCTTGCACCAAAGCCTCCTCGAATGTTGGATACTGTTGCAGTTGCAATAGTAGTGAGATGTGCTTGGCACAACTCTTGGTGAAAATTTGGGTTAATTCCATAGCAAGAATAGGGAATGACAGCTTTTCCATCAATATTCTCCACCTCTTTTTGTATTGTTCAATTGGCTCATCATCGCGTTGAGCTAGCACAACCAAATTGGAAAGGTTGGCCTATTTCTTGACACCAAAAGAAAAGTGTTCAAGAAAAGTGTCAACCAGTTGCTCAAAACTAGTAATGTTGTGCCTCTTTTGCTGATTGAACCACTCTCGGGCTGGGCCTAAAAGGGTCATGACAAATGTGTGCAAAAGCAAGGTATTATTGCTAGAAATTTAGAAACAGGCATCCAAAAATCCTGTGACATGCTCCTGTGCATCTTCGTCACCTTTAAATTTTTCTAACTTGGGCATAACAAAATGCTTAGGGTACGCTGGAGTAGGTATCGAGGGGTCCAAAGGCTCATTATGAATCTTTCTTAATGTCTACTTTTGAAGTGTCATGCCTTGCCTCTCAATCACTTTTACCTTCTTAGCTAGGGCTTTATAAGCCTCTGAGGATAAGAAGTCCTCCTCCCTAAGCTGACGCGAGGGTGGTATCGAAGGTACATTCTTTCTCTGTCGAGGTGGAGGTCATTGCTCTTCCTCCTCCTCAACTTGGGATTCTTTAGGATACTCTTGATTGTTTTCCTCTCCCTCTTCTTCCTCATATTGTTGTTTCCCCTTGTGTTCGAATGGTGGTGGCCATTCTCTTTGTTGGGCACTAATATGAGTATGAGTGTCCCTGTGCTCCTACTACGCATCGACTTGTGAAAAAGCCTTTCTTTGAATGCACTCTCTATTCTTGACATGAGTATATAGACCATCCCTAGCTAGCCTATCCTCCTTCTCTACATGCTCCTTTTGGGAAAGGATGTGTTCTTCATGCATGTGCTACTTGTATAGTCGTTGTTTGATGAGCCTCTACGCTTGAAGATTCTCATCTTCAATGTGTTGTCTTTCTAGGTGAGCATCCTCCAATTGATCTTGGAGGAGTTGTCATCACTGCTCAGATACCAATCTATGTGATCTATCAAGGTCATTGGCCATGATAGGCCTCTGGTATGCATGCTTTGTGTGAGTGACCTTATGGGTTTTGTACCCATCTGACTGATTTACAACACTTTTGCCCTTGTTTGTAAAGATGACATGGGCATCCTGTTGAGCTCTATGCTATGTGCCACCATGCGTGGATGGTGGATGTGTCACATGAGGGCACTTAGAAGCCTCTCCATGTTCTCTAGCAGTCCTAATAGAACCTCCACTATGCTCACTTGGAGCACGAGTGGGTGGAGTCGAAGGCTTATAGCCTAGCTACTCAAGGATGCTACCTAAGTCGTCTAACTGTCTGGATCTCCACTGCTCGTGTGATGGTGTGCCATTGGCTCCCACCTTAGCCATATCAATAGTGATCTTTCTATGTTCAACATATGTGGGAGTTTGCATAGGCCTATGCTTAGCGGTGGCCATGTCTGCATCCCCTTGAATGGGCATTTCTCGATTATTTCTGTACTCCAAATGTGGAGCCATGGATCCTTCTATATATCTATGATGTAGGGGTACCAATTTGGATCCCTATATAACATACTCTTTAACTGATCCTATGGATGCACGTGCAATGTGATCCTGGTAATGGCTTCCAAGTGGAACACCCTCATGTTGAGAGACTCCATGCTCTATTATATGTCTAGAGGAATGCACATAAGCTCCTCTATTGGGGGTATGCTCAATAGGTTCCCCTCTTGTCGAATTATCTCCTCTAATGCTCATCAAACGATGTTCAAGAAGTGCATGTGGGTGAGGATTCGACATATGCTGATGTGAATCTATTGGGGCTTGGTCATGGGCTTTAGGCTTGTGCCTTTTTCGACCACCCTGTGTCTCCACCATGGTGCACCTAATGTCTAGATTTGTTCTTTATTAAGCAAACAAGGTATACAATGGTGTTTATCTCGTATTAATTTTTAAAAATGAGCCCTAGACTATTTGATGTTGTTTCAATGATTTGTTGTATCAGTATAGAACTCCTTATCGTGTTTTGAAAAGTTGATGTTATACTCAATTTGTTCAAAGGTTTTCACCTATATACTCACACAAGCTGAATATGGGAGTGAAGTCCATACTCAACGAGGTAGCATAGGTACTACCAACCCTCACCTAACACACCGTGTGCAGCGATACACTCTTTTGAAGATGAGTGCATGCTATTTTTCACGGATAGGATAGTTCTTGGGTTGACCTTGGCCACGAGAGGGTCCCGATAATACAATTTCAAATGAGCCAACCAAGTGGTAATGACATCCACTGTTGGTCTCAATCAAATGGGTTGGATGTGAGAGCCCAACGCCACTGATGTTTAAATGAAATGTGGTGTGTGTGGTTCATTTTAATTTGCATAAAATAAATGCATCATATAGCACTCATGCTCATTTTCTATATGCTATGCAAATGAAAGAACATTTCAAATTTAAAAAATGCAAGCTATTCTAGATGCTCCTTTAGACAATGCATATTACGATGATAATGGCCACTACTTGGGCCTCACACATGCACACCAAACATACAATGCTATCAAGCATGTTGGATTCTAGGGCGGACTGCAATCAGAGATCCGTTGTTCCTAGAAGCACCTATCGAAAACTAAGAAAGAGAAACCTAAGGACCTAATCCATTTTCAGTTCATTTTAGCCTTAGTAAATTTACGTTTCAATTTTTGTTCTCTGGAAAACACAGACAGAAATAAAAAAACATAGAGGGTGAAAATGGGGCCTACCTCAGGTCCTCATCCGATCTGCACTCTATTTTTTGTTGTCTGCATTGCCAGATGTAAACCACAGGTCTGATCTATGGTTTAGACTATAAACCGCATGTTGTACCTACGGTTCAGTTGTTGGCCCGCAGCTGATAGTTGTAGTCTGTACCTACAATTCAAGAAACACAAGAAACACAGTCAGATGTCTATTTTTATGGGGTGCCACCATGATCGCCTTTTGTAACCACCAAAAAGGCTCACACCTAATGTATCCTATTGCAAGAATTGACAAAAACAATACAAAATGCATACAAGAACAAGAAATTGACAATGAAATGATCAATAAAAGATGCTTTATTCCATTATATTTTGATGCCAAACTCAAATTACAAGTACATCCCTCTTAGGGATAATCATCTTGATACAATTGTTACAATAGGATGTATTTATTTCCCTCTCAAGGGTAGGTGTGATTTCAAAGTGCCCTTCAAGGTGACACGAACTACTCTAGGGTGGAGTAGACCCTCTTCTTCGCATTGAGGAAGGAAATGGATGGTTGTAGCTCCTTTAAAACCTGTCTCCTACGATCAAGAAACAACACAAGAATGTCAAAAGCATAGGAAGCCTCTCATGATGAGGCCCTTTAAAGACAAATGGCATGAGAATAGCATAATGACATAAAATCAAGAAAGTGCATAAACTATGCTAAACATATGCAAATCCTATCAAGATTGATGGAAATATATGAACAAGAAATACAACTATCAATCTATGACATACATTATACAAAATGAAGCATTAAAGCATAAAAAGAATCTAATTAGGTTCTACTTGCCAAGATGGAAATAAACTAATCAAATATTTAACCCGGTTAGTCAAAGTCTTTAATCTACCAAATAAAGTAGTAAAATGATTAATCTATCCTATCTAAATCTACTGGAAAAGAAATAGTAAGGAAAAGTCACCTCTGTTGCAAACCGTAGCTCTGATGGGCGGTCTGCACTATAAACCACGGCTGAAAGCCGTGGTGAGAAACCAAGTGATTTGCCCTCCAAATTCAAGGGTTGTGGGCTTGACCTCCTTATCCAATTGATGTTCAAGGGTCACCTTCGGTGTCCTCTGACAGGTTTGGCGGTTGAATCATTGAATAGGGCCTCTGTTTGCCCGAATTAGCATTTCTTGGCTCTCCTAGGTCCTTAGGGCATCCATGGCCTAATTCATCATGATGCTTGACAAATTGACAATGGTGATGACAACAAAGCTCTCTCTATGCACTCAAGTGAGTCCACAATTTGATAGGGCTTCACTGCTCTAAAATCCAATGCTTCATTCATACTTTTGCCCTATTTCTCAAGGGTACTTATAGGATGTCCCAGGGCTAGGGGTGGCTTCATGGAGAAGCCAAGATCAAGAAGGGGTGGTTAGGACAGTTGGATTGGAAGCTTCCATCCTCTAACCACCTTCTTCTAGAACAAATGGTTGTTCAAACCGATTTGGCTCGGATGAAGGCCAACTAAACTTTAGTTAAGACCATAGGTTACAACTGTGGTCCAATACTATAAACCATAGGTCTCAGCCGTGGTTCAGACTGTAGACCATAGGTCTAGGCTGTGGTTCAGACTGATTAGGCCAAGGAGCCCAAATTGAGTGGTTAGAACCACTGCTCTATCTTGGAGTCTATCCAAGATATTCCATATGGTCTTGTAGCATGTCCATATGAGTAGTCACCATCGACATGACGCATTTTAGGTGTCTAAAACTTCCATCCAAACTCTATTCCATTTTATTTTTTACATATTTTTAACCCTTCTAAAGCTGCCCAAGCTTCAACTTCATTATTTGTCTTAAATCCACAATTGAAAGCATAATGAGACAAAATATCTCCTCTATTATTTCTAATTATTCCTCCTCCTCCTGGTCTTGGGTTTCCTTTAGATGCTCCATAAAAATTTCAACTTAATCCACTCCACATCTAGTGGTTTCCACTTTATATTATTTACCTTATTTTTTCTTCTCTTGTACCCAACATCATAATTCCATTTAATGACTTGAATCCATCTATCAAGACTCTCTCCTTCCAAATTAATGATTGGGTGAGTTGATAGGGTTGGTTTAGACTCCTCTATGGCTAAACATATATTTTTTTCATTACCTCTAAACTGTTTTCCTTTCCTTAAAATATTCTTCTATTCCTTTCTATCCATATAATCCAAAGTATTGTATCTTTTGATATATCCCATATTATTTATAAAGCCTCACTATTATAAGTTCTCTGTCATTGCTTTAACCAACCTTCAATTTTTCTATTCATCATCATGCATTTACCAAACATATTAAGAATCCATTGCCATAGATTCCAGACAATTGAGCAATGTCCTGAGAGATGGTTAATACTCTCCTCATCCTTATTATAGAAAATAAATTTAGAGGGGCCATGAAAACCCCTTTTCATAAGGTTATCCCAGGATAAAATTCTTCTATGACCTACTAGCCAAACAAATATTTTAACTTTAGGAATTCTTGGGCTATCCCAAATATCTCTCCAAATTCTAGTGATATTATTATTATATTGGTGTTGAACATTATATCCACTTCTTGTTGTGTATTCTCTCAAGTTATTCAACTCCCAAATCAATTTGTCCTTGTCACCTCTCAAAATAATTACAGTTGTTATCTTTCTACTCAATTGCCTCCTAGCATCAATGTCTTGTATACTTGTAAAAAATATTCTTTCCATTTTTATCTTCCTTCTTGATCCTTGTACAAAATGTTTGAAACCCTATCACCATATTTGTCTTGAAGTAATCTCATCCAAGGTTTCAAAATTGGATCTAAATTGAGTGGTTTTTTATCACACCAAGTATCCATCCAAATATAATTTTTTTTCTCCAGTTTCCACCACCCATCTTAAACCTTTAATCATAATATCAATATATTTTTTAAACCATTCCAAAGAGCAGAACCATTTGGAAGAGAGAATGTAGTAAATATTAAACTTGGATAATTAGGATCAATATACTTACTTAGAAAAATTCTTGCCCATTGTCTTTGACTCTCTTTATACAATCTCTAGATAACTTTTCCCCTAAGAGCTAAGTTTGCATCTATAAGAGCTCTTAAACCAAGACCTCCCCTAGTTTTGTCATCACACAACTTGCTCCATTTCACCAAATAAAATTTCCTTTTATCATGTAAACCTGACCATAAAAAGGATCACATAATAAAGATTAAAAAAATTTCAACTGATTTTAACATAGAATACAAAGAAATATAATATGTTGGAATGGCTTTTAAGATTGAATTAATTAACTACAATATTCCTTCTAATCATAACCATCTACCTTTCCAAGATGGAAGTTTATTTTGAACTTTACTAGTAACTAGATTCCATAAATCTATCCTCATTTTCCCCTCAAATAAAGGTATCCTTAGATAAGTTGTTGGTAAATTTACCTCCTCCATTTGAAGCAACCTATAAATTCTTGCTTTGATATTAGCAAGAGTGTTAAGAAAGTAAATTTTGGATTTAGTCCTATTAATATTTTGCCCTAAAGCTCTTTCGTACTCTTTTAAAAAGTTATCAAAGCTCTTGCCTCATTTATCCTTGCCCTTCCAAAAAGAGTTGTATCATCTACAAATTGTTGATGGGTGATGTTATCGATGTTATTACTAATCTTAAGTCCACTTATAAACCCATATTTGTAAGCCTTCTTTAAGTTCCTACTCAAAACCTCTACCATAATAATGAAAAAATAAGGAGATAGAGGATCTCCTTGTCTAAGGCCTCTCTTGGCTTTAAAAGATTCTATCACTAACTCATTAACCAACACTGAATAAGAAACTGTGGAGACATAAGCTTTAATTCATCTAACCCATTTCTTCCCAAAACCAAACTTATCTAAAACTGCAAACAAAAAATTCCATTTAACCCTATCATAGGCTTTACTAATATCAATTTTTAAGATCATAGCTTTCTCTTTTCTTGAAGTTGCTGAATGTATAACTTCATGAGCTACTACGATCCCATCCAAAATTTGTCTCCCTTTCACAAAACCTCCTTGCTCTTCTAAAATTATTTTTTCTAACAATGGCCTTAATATATTCGCCATCACTTTGGAAATAATATTATAAGCCATATTACATAGGCTTATGGGTCTAAAATAATCAAACAATTCAACATCCTTCTTTTTTGGAATTAGAGTAAGATAAGTTGCATTTCTTTTATAAGGAATGTATTGTGTTACCCTAGAATGTTCCACTACCACCAATAAAGAATCCTTCACTATATCCCAATTATGTTGGTAAAAAGTTGCAGAGACCCCATTTGGACCAATGGATTTATCCTTATTAAAAGAGAAAAGAGCTAAATGAACTTCTTCTAGAGTAATAGGCTCCATTAGTTTCCTATTGTCTTAATTTGTTATAACTGAAGGAACATCTTGAAGAAGTTTATCATTAAGAAATTTGGTCTCCTCTGAACCTAGAATATTCTGATAAAATGACTTAGCCTCTTTTCTAATTTCACTCTGATCTTCAATTCAAACCCCTTTTATTGATTTAATTATACCAATTCTAGAATATCTCTGTACTATATCCATCCTATGAAAAACTTTGCATTTTTATCCCACTAAGTTTGTCTTGATTTTAATCTCCAAAGTTTGTCTTGATATTCACTAAGCAACTCTCTTTCCTCAGAGCTTGTATTATTTTCATCACCTTTTTGGAATTTTGAAAGTTTATTTTTTAGTTCTTTCTTCTCAAAAATATTTCCAAAGGTGTTCTTGTTCCATTCTTTTAATCTAGATGTCATAGATTTATTTTGGTTTGGAAGAGCATACAACCCACCATTATTGAAATAATTCCATGTTTGAGCTATCGTATCAACAAATTGAGGATGGTCTTCACTCTACATTTCAATTTAAATAGTTTATTTATTTATTTTTAAATAAGGTTTTGAAAAGGTTTCCTTTTCCATTGTATTATAGGTCACATTAGCTAATTACATTGAGTTATAGAACTTTGGTAGATTTGGAAGTTGTGTGCGTTATATCATCCATATGCTCTCAACCATTTAACCAAAGACCTTGTTGACTTTAACTTAAATAGTTGTATTCTACCAATTACACATTTTTATTTTTTTCTTATAATGATACATTAATATATATTTTATTAATACTTTAACTGCTCGGCCCTGGTAGGGGTTTATCATACTAATCAAATAAATAATAATAATAATATTAAATTGAAAGGCATTTAATTTAGACTTGATACTCTTAAATATAATAAACTAAGTAATAGCTCTACATTTCAATTTAAATTGTTTATTTATTTATTTTAAAATAAAGTTTTGAAAATGTTTCCTTTTCCATGGTACTGCAGGTCACAATAACTAATTACTTTAAGTTATAGAACCTCTTTGGTAGATTTGGACCTTGTGTAGGTTATATCACCTATATGTCTCAACCATACAACCAAAGACTTTGTTGACTTTAACATAAATAGTTATATTCTACTAATTACACATATTTATTTATTTTTTATAATGATTTATTAATATTTATTTTATAGATAATTATATAAAATTAAATAAAATCACCTTTCTACATTTTTTTTATTTGGTTAGTGTGAGAAAATCCTACAACCAACGCATAGGCTTGAGCAGTCTCTTCCCAACCATGACCCCTTGTAAAGTCGAGAGTTATGCTTATCAATAGGAAATTTAACACACAACCACCACACACCCACCCCCTCACACACTCACCCACATCATGGTTTGAACCTTGGACCTCTTGAAGAAAATCCAAAGACCGAACTGTTGCGTTGTCCCCTTGGGACCCCACCATTCTACTTAAAACTATGATATTTCTACCATCTACATAGTTTTATTTTTATTTTTTAGTTGCATAGCCTATTTGGCAAATATGAAGTCAACAAGACTGTGACTTGTCCCTAAGGGATAATGCAATGGTTCATGTTTTGGTTCTTCTTCAAAAGGTCCAAGGTTCAAACTATGACGTATGTGTTTTAATCTCTTTTTTTTCATTACATAGGAGAGTTGGTCATAGCCAAACTATTTTTAGTAACTGGCAAGTGTAGGGTTCAAACCACAAGGGCTAATTCCACCAAACCTATTTCACTTCATTATTGTTGACTCGGAGTGAAGGGGACAATCGATCACTTAGGATTCATACCGTTATTATTGATTTGGCGCACACTCAAAGGATTCAAATTAGACTACTACCTTTGCAAATAGGTTGCCTTCGAGGTTTGAACCTGGATATCTTCTTGATAAATATCTGATCAAAAAAATACTTACTAATCCACCTAGCCCTCGAGGGCTTGTTTTAATCTCTTATTGATAAGCTTAACTTTCGATTTTAAAAGGGATCATGGCTGAGATGGGAATGTTCGACCCTAAGCATTTGTTGTAGGGTTTCTCACACTATCCAAATCAAAAAAGCAAGACCTCAACCATCGAGGGAATCCAACTAGAACAACCTACCAAAGATGAGAATGCTCGATCCCAAGCATTGGTTGTAGGAGTTTCTCACACTATCCAAATCCAAAAAATAAGAGCTTGACCATTGGGGGAATCCAACCAAAAAAAACTACAATGGATGGGAATGCTTAGCCCTAAGCGTTGGTCATAGGGGTTTCTCACACTATCCAAATCCAAAAAAACAAGACCTCCACCATTAAGGGAATCCAATCGGAACAACCCACCACTGACAAACCTGCCTATCCCTTTTGGGTAACTACATAGTGATAGCTCTATAGGATTGGATATATATATAGATAGCCCTAAGCATTGATAGTAGGGGTTTCTCACTCTATCCAAATCCAAAAAACAAGACCTCCACCATTGAGGGAATCCAATCAGAACAACCCATTACCAACAAACCTGCTTATCTCTTTCAGGTAACTACATAGTAATAGCTCTATAGTATTACATATATATATATATATATATATATATATATATATATATATATATATATATATATATATATATATATATATATATATATATATATAGCCCTAAGCGTTGGTCGTAGGGCTTCTCACACTATCCAAATCCAAAAAAACAAGACCTCCACCATTTAGGGAATCCAATCGGAACAACCCATTGCCAATAAACCTGTCTATCCCTTTCGGTTAACTACATAGTAATAAGGATTGAAATATATATATATATATATATTTGAATACATAGAGGAATCAACAACAAGGATTGGATATATTTTTATCTATTAATACTTTTCGAAATATTAAATTGAAAGGTATTTAATTTAAACTTACTACTTTAAATATAATAAATTAACTAATACCTCTACATTTCAATTTAAATAGTTTATTTATTTATTTTTAAATAAGGTTTTGAAAGGTTTTTCTTTTTCATGGTACTATAGGTCACATCAACTAATCACATTGAACTATAGAATCTCTTTGCTAGATTTGGACCTTGTGTGGATTATATCACCTATATTTTTGAACCTTGTGTAGATTATATCACCTATATATATATATATTTATATATTTTGGATACATAGAGGAATCGACAACAAGGATTGGATATATTTTTATCTATTAATACTTTTCGAAATATTAAATTGAAAGGTATTTAACTTAAACTTACTACTTTAAATATAATAAATTAACTAATACCTCTACATTTCAATTTAAATAGTTTATTTATTTATTTTTAAATAAGGTTTTGAAAGGTTTTTCTTTTTCATTGTACTATAGGGCACATCAACTAATCACATTGAACTATAGAATCTCTTTGCTAGATTTGGACCTTGTGTGGATTATGTAGATTATATCACCTATATTTCTCAATCATTTAACCAAAGACCTCCCAATTACACATTTTTATTTTCCTATATGATCTATTAAAATATATTTTATAAAGATCCGAGGGCCTGGTTCAACGGTTAAAGCGCTTCTTCGGAGCGGGGAGACCGGGGTTCCATTCCCTCGGGCCTCGCCGTACTGAACGCCTGTCTTCGTTCGGGTGCATCAGCGGCGTAAAAGGTTCAAATTATCGGGGTATGATGGTATAGGGGCGGTCTGCGCGAGGATCTGTGTGGCGACTTCTGGGGGTGGACTGCGCAGAAAACTGTGGCAGCTTTCTGGTCGGCTTGCCCGGACTCGTGACGGCTATCGAGTCCACCATGTTAAAAAAAAAAAAAAAAATATATATATATATATATATATTATAAATAATTATATAAAATTAAAATAAATCCACTTTAGTACATTTAGATTGTGATATTTCTATAAATTAGATAGTTTTATCTAAGCAAAGACAAAGTCAACAAAATGCAACAAATAAACTATGATATTTTTATAAGTACATATTTTTTTTTAATTTGGTTGCATGGCCTCGTCAAGAGGAGAAAACCAACCAACCAATCAAAGATAAAGTCAACAAGACAGAAATTCAACCAACCAATCAAAAACAAAATCAACAAAACTACAATCATCAAGAAAATCCAACCACCCAACCCAAACGGCCCACCGAAAAACCTGCTTATCCATTTGGACCTACACCAACCAACCCAAACGACCCACCAACAAACTTGCTTATCCATTTGGACCTTTCTTTTTTTAAATAACTACATAATTTTATTAATATAATAATATTTTTGTTCTTTGATGTTTATTATAAAAGGTTTGAAATCCCTTTTAAAATTCCTTCTTCTACCTTAATAAAAAAATAATAATATTTTGATATTGTAAAATTTAAACTTATTTTTTTTAATCCGTCCTAATACAGTCAATTGAACTTATTTCCATTACCGAATTTATAAGGCATAATGGTGATGGTCATAGTCAATGAAGTTACTTGATATTAGTCAAACGTGCTAAGAACAACTAGGAATCTCCAAGTCATTTGACAAGGAAAATTGTTATATAATTTTAAAAGTCCAACCCAAATACCTCCATCATTATGCACATGCACCAAACGATTCAATGTATAGCACTCACCATTTACAATTATCTTTTTCCTTACAATTCCCTTCTATGTTGAAGGGAAGAGATTGGACCAACATATAATCACATTGTAGTTTGAATATGTGATCTTATATAAAGAGGACCTTATTCATTTTTAATATTAGTTTATTTTTAAATAGTATTTTTTAAAATATGTTTTTATTTATTTTTAAATTATTATATTAATTAAAATATAATAAAGAATAAAAAATATAAGTTTATTTTTAAATATTTTTTATATTATTAAGTATTTTTATTATATTAATCAAAATATTGGAGACTTATCTTTGGTAGATTGTTCTTTCTTTGTCCTACTTTTTACGTATGTTCTAACCTGGTGTAGAGGACAAGTCACCTTAGTGGCCAAACGAACTACATTCAATCTCAAGCTTTGTGTATTTAATCGAAAAAATGACTTGTGCGAGAAAATAGTATAGGGAGCATTCCCCTAGTGTTCAATCAAATCCTACAAATAGACAAACTTCATTGCTAATTTTTTGGCCTACACTGAAGTTTGCAGTAGCACAAAAAAACAACATTGACCTTGTCAATATCACTATAGAATGGAACAACACATGCCTGATAGAACAAGGGATCGTTTTTTGCTTTCCATAAAGAAAACAAAATGTCATTCCTAAAGAGGTGCCAAACTTCTAGAAATACCAGAGGGAGGAGAGGAGGGTCTCAAAGGAGAATATGTTGTCATATGAACCATTGTGGGAGAAAAGACTTGAAGAATGAAAAAACACTTCTAGGCATCCTAAGCCTTATGACATCTCCAAAATAGGTGAAGAAGATTTCAAGTTCATGGCAAAATGGACACAGTGGGTTTGAAAGCCTAATGTAGATAAGTGTGAGAGACCTTGGTGAATTAAACTTTAGGCAAAGATAACTTGTTTGGGTTCAAGATATGTAGACTAGGTTGTGTGAAACTGACAAGTCCCAATATACTTGGATGAAGAGAGGCCCCAATGAGCATTTAGTTTGTCAACCATGGGTAAGTATGGCAATAGTCATTCCTAATCCAAGATGGGCTTTTAGTTAAGGAGGGGTGTCTCTAGATACCACTACCAGTCCTTCCACCAAAAATACTAAGAGTGTACTATGATCTTGTGAAGCATAGAATCAAGCATGTTTACTTTAACTGCCTCAAAGGTTTCCTTATCGATAGAGGTGAGTTTGAACCTAAATTTGACATAATCCCAGGGATGCTAATCCCTAGTCGATCAGGCAAACAAGTCGGTCACTATAGAGATACCCCTTTTATAGAATTTTTGTGCATGCATCTAGGGGATTTGGGCAAAAGGGACTCCTTAAATAGTCAGGATAGGGGACCACCAAAGGTTCATAGAATTGATGGAAAGCCCATCCCAAAGACCATTGCCTTTCCATAGGATCCATGGTTTGATGTTTTCCCAAACTTACCAAATGGTTTGGATGACAAAAGAGCCTAAAATCTTGATGGAACTGAAGCAATGAGAAGGGATGGAAAATCCATACCTCTACATCATTTACATCCATAGGGAGAACATGAGGTAATGCAATGCTAAACCAATACTTTCTAGGATTCCTCACCTTTGATAGCTCTGATTATCCATTTGGCACATAGGGTTGTGCCTTGGCATTTGCAGTCAAGAAGATCCATTTTCCCATTCTTATTGGGTGAACAATAGAATTCCCATGCTACTCTATGGAAATCAAAGCGATAGGTAGAGCTTACCCAGAGAAAATATCTAAACAACTTTTCTAGCATCTGATAGCAAGCCTTGGATGAGACCCAATATGAGTAGTAGTATATGTGGGTTAAAGCCAAGATCTTAGAGCATATTTGAAACTTACTAACAAGGGAAAGGTTTTTGGTGGTCTAGTAAACAAACTTAACTTCAATTTTCTATATGATATTTTTTAGAGCTTCGAAGGAAAATTTTGGAAGGTAAAGGGAATACCTAAGAACCAAAATGCTTCCCCATCCTATATCCATCTCCATTTAAATTGAGTCAACTAAGTTGGGAGGGGAGATATAGACTATTGCAAGTAGAGTCTTCTGCCATTGGATGTTAGATCTAGATGCAAGATAAAAAGTATCTAGATAGTGAATGGTTTGAGTGAAGGATTCTTCATCCTCAACTAATGTGAGAAAATGGTTTTCTATAAAGTGTATATTAATCATTTGGAATTGAAATTTGATATTACCCTTGTTAATTTCTTGTCCAAGAGAGCCATTTGTTGAAGCTTCTTGATAAACATGGAGCAAATCAAGGCCTACAATGTCCCAAAGGGCTTTGTAAAATTCACAAGATAAGTCGTCTAGCCAAGGAGCTTTATCATTGGCCATTTGAGAGAGGGCCTCATGCAGATATTTTAGTGAGAGTGGTTGATCACAAACAACTCCCTAAGCATTAGAGAGTTTGATGGATATTACAACAAGATAATCCTAGAGGGCTTGCTCCCTTTGGTCTAAAGTCTCCTATGATGCAAATACCTACTTGTAGGGTCTCTAGCATTTGTAATAAATTTGATATTACCATTGTTAATTTATTTTCCAAGAGAGCCATTTTTCTAAGCAACGCGCTTTGTAAAATTCACAAGATAAGTCATATAGCCAAGGAGCTTTATCATTGACCATTTGAGAGAGGGTCTCGTGTAGATATTTGAGTGATAGTGGTCAATCAAAAACAAATATTTGAGAATTAAAGAGTTTGATGGAGACTACAACAAGATGATCCTAGAGGGCTTGCTCCCTCTACTTTGACATCTCCTATGACACAAATACCTACTTGTAGGATCTCTAGCATTTGGGATAAAGTTGATATTACCCTTGTTAATTTCTTATCCAAGAGAGCCATTTGTCAAAGTTTCTTGATAAACTTAGAGTAGATCAAGGCCTACAAGGTCCTAAAGGGCTTTGTAAAATTCATAAGACAAGTCATCTAGCCAAGGAGCTTTATCATTGGCCATTTGAGAGAGGGCCTCAAGTAGATCTTTGAGTGAGAGCGGTCAATCACAAACAACTCTTTGAGCATTAGAGAGTGATGGAGACTACACAAAAACAATGCTAGAGGGATTGCTTCCTCTGGTATGAAGTCTCCTATGAGGTAAATACCTACTTGTAGTGTTTGATAAAGGCTCAAGTAGCCTTCAGTATGGCAATAATTCAAACCCTAACCTCTTGAATGACCTTGATGAAAGCACTATGATAACAGGATCTAAGATAATAGAAAAGTTCCTTAGAGATATTGTCTCGAATTTTGAGCCAATGTATTTTAGCCTTGATTTGAGCTCCCTTGGCATCATAATATTCAACCAACATAAGTTGATGAACTCGTACCACATGTTGCTAGATATAATGATTAAAAGGGTAAGACTCAAGTTGTTGAGTAGCTTGAGCCAATTCCTGTTTGAGAGCAACATTAGAATGACATCTAAAATTGGCAACACATTTATCAAGATATTTGAGAAAGGAGTTTGTCTTGTGGATGATGCCTAGCCACCATTCAATCCAGTCAATGTTACTAGAAGGACAAGGAACCAAGTTCCATATCCTCCTAATATATAAAAGAAATGTGGGATGGTGAAGAAATGATGTATTTAGAAAGAAATGAGAGGTAAACTAGCAAGGAGAGGAGGTGGAGATTTAAATAGGAAAAAAGATGAAGGAAAGATCAAAGAGGATGACATCAGGATGAGCCTCCATGAAAGTAGTTAAGTTAGATAAATGAGAAAAGGAAAAGGCTCTTTGGTAAAAAATCATAGTTTTATCAAGGTGTTTCAATACTCAATTTTCTCCCTTCTACTGATGGTGAGCAGAAAATGGTGTTCCGTAAAACAATTATTTTATTTCCATTTAATTATCAATTTGAGATTTCGTAAACATGTGAGTGCTATGCATAATATATGCCTGTAGTGTGGGAAATGAGTTCATTTGTGTCTAACAGTTTGGTGGAGGATTGTTTTGTTCGTGTATTTGCAGTTCAACCAAACTTTATAAAACTAATACATTTAAATAAAGTAGATAAAACAATGCAGGAAAATTAATGCATAGAAAAATAAATAAAGTTAACACACTACAAAATTAAAATAAAACTGAATTAAAATTGCAAAAGGAAAATACAAAAAATAAACACACAAATAAAATAAATTACAATAAAATAAACACATAACTGAAAATAAATAACAAAAATAAAATAGGGAAGGATTATTGCCTGGAATGAAAGGATTACACAATTTTATTTTTTCTTATAATGATTTATTAATATATATTTTATAAATAATTATATAAAATTAAACTAAACCCGTCTTTCTACATTAAAACTATGATATTTCTACCTTCTACATAGTTTTAATTTTTTTTTGGTTGCATAGTCTATTGGGCAAAGACGAAGTCAACCAGACTACGACTTGTTCCTAGGGAACAATGCAACAGTTTAGGTTTTGGCTCTTCTTCAAAGGTTCCAAGGTTCAAACTACGACATGTGTGTTTTACTCTTCTATTGATAAGCTTAGCTTTTGGCTTTCCAAAGGATCATGGATGAGATAGAAATGTTCGACCCTAAGCATTGGTCATGGGGGTTTCTCGCACTATAAATCCAAAAAAGCAAGACCTCGACCATGGAGGGAATCCAACTAGAATAGCCCACCATAGATGGGAATGCTCAACCCCAAGCATTTGTTGTAGGGGTTTCCCACACTATTTAAATCCAAAAAACAAGACCTCAACCATTGAGGGAATCAAACTTGAATAACCCACCATGGATGAGAATACTAAGCCCTAAGCGTTGGTCATAGAAGTTTCTCACGCTATCCAAATCCAATCCGAACAACCCACCATAGACAAACCTGACTATCACTTTTTGGATACTTATTAATACTTTTTGAAAAATTAAATTGAAAGACATTTAACTTAAACTTGTTACTCTTAAATATAATAATGTAGTAATACCTTTACATTTGAATTTAAATAGTTTATTTATTTATTTTTAAATAAGGTTTGAAAAGGTTTTCCTTTTCCATGGTATTATGAGTCACATCAACTAATTGCATTCAACTATAGAACCTCTTTGGTAGATTTGGTACTTGTGTAGATTATATCACCTATATTTTTCAACCATTTAACCAAAGACCTCATTAACTTTAACATAAATAATTATATTCTACCAATTACACATTTTTATTTTTTCCCTATGATAATCTATTAATATATAATAATTATATAAAATTAAAATAAACCTACCTTACTACTTAAAACCATGATATTCCTAGTTTTATTTTTATCTTTTTTTGGTGGCATGATCTTCCAGGCAAAAGACAAAGTCAACAAAAATGAGATCATCAAAGGAATCCAACCAATCAAAAACAAAGTCAACAAAACCGCATTTCTAATTTGATTGCATGGCCTCTAGGAAAACACAAAGTCAACAAGACGAAACCATTAAAAAAAAAACTCAACCAACCAATCAAAGACAAAGTTAACAAAATTGGGACCATCAAAAAAAAATCCAACCAACCAAATGAAATAGCCCACGACAAACCTACTTATCCCTTTCTACCTTTCTCTTAAATAGCTGCATAATTTTATTAATGCAATAATATTTTGATACTTCTATTTAGTAAAATTTAAGCCTTAATCTTTTTTATCCGTCTTAATACATTCCATAGAATTCATTTCCTTTACCGAATTTATAAGGCATGTCAATGTGTCTACCATGGTGATGGTCGTAGTCAATGAAGTTACTTGATATTAGTACAACTAGGAAGCTGCAAGTCATTTGACAAGGAAAGTTGTTATAGAAAATTAAAAGTCCAACCCAATTACCGCCATCATTATGCACATGCACCAAACGATTCAATGTATAGCACTCACCATTTACAATTAGTTTTTTCCTTATTACATTTTGTTCTATGTTGAATGGAAGACCTTGGACCAACATATAATCAAAATCACATTTTAAGAGTAGTAGTTTGAATATGTGATATTATATAAGGAAGACCTCATTTTTAAAAATATTAGATTATTTTTAAATAGTAATTTTTTATTAAAGATATGTTTTTATTTATTTTTTAAATTATTATATTAATTAAATTATAATTAAAATAATAGTGGTTAAATTCATTCTTAAATATTGTTTATATTATTAATTATTTTTATCATGTTAATTATAATTGTGGAGACTTGTCTTTGGTAGATTGTTCTTTCCTTGCCACATCATGCCTTTTACGTATGTTTCAACTTGGTGTAGAGGACAAGTCACCTCAGTGGCCAAATTAACCACATTCAATCTCAAGCTTTGTATATCTAATCAACAAAATGGCTTGTGCAAGAAAATAGTACAAGGAGCATTTCCTTAATGTTCAATCAAATCCTACAAATGGATAAACTTCATTACCACTTTTTTGGCCTACACTAAAGTTTACAGTAGCACAAAAGAAACAACATTGACCTTGTCAATAGCACTATAGAATGGAACAACAAAGGCCTAAGAGAACAAGGAATCATTTTTGGATTTCCATAAAGAAAACAAAATATCAATCCTAAAGAGGTACCAAACTTCTAGAAACACCAAAGGGAGGGGAGGAGGGTCTCAAAGGAGAATATGTTGCCATATGAACCGTTGTGAGGGAAAAGACTTGAAGAAAGAAAAAATCCACTTCTAGGCATCACGAGCCTTAGACATCTCCAAAAGAGGTGAAGAAGATCTTTAGGTTCATGGAAAAATGGACACAATGGGTTTGAAAGCCCAATGTAGATAAGCTGTTTACCAAGCGAGAGACATTGGTGAATTAAAAGTTAGGCAAAGACAACTTGTTTGGGTTCAAGATATGTAGACCAAGTTGTGTGAAAATGATAAGTCCCAATATACCTGGATGAAGAGAGGCCCCAATAAGAATTTAGTTTTTAACCATGGGTAAGTATGACAATAGTCATTCCTAATCCAAGATGACCTTTTAATTAAGGAGGGGTGTCTCTAGATACTACTACCAATCGTTCCACCAAGGACACTAAGAGTGTATTGTGATCTTGTGAAGCATAGAATCAGGCATGTTTGCTTTAACTTCCTCAAAGGTTTTCTTATTAACAGATGTGAGTTTGAACCTAAATTTGATATAATTCTAGGGATGCTAATCCCTAGTCAATTGGGAAAACAAGTAAGCCATTATAGAGATACCCTTTTATAGAATTTTTGTACATGCATCCAGAGGATTTGGGCAAAAGGGATTGCTTGAATAGTCAGGATAGGGGACCACCATAGGTTCATAGAATTAATGGAAAACCCATCCCAAAGACCATTGCCTTTCCATCAGATCCATGGTTTGATGTTTTCCCAAACTTGCCAAGTACTTTGGATGACAAAAGATCCTAAAATCTTGATGGAATTGGGGCAATGAGAATGGATGGAAAATCTATACCTCTCCATCGTTTACATCCATAGGGAGAACATGAGGTAATGCAATTCTAAACCAATACTTTATAGGATTCCTCACCTTTGATAGCTCTGATTATCCATTTGACATATAAGGTTGCGCCTTGGAATTTGCATTCAAGAAGACCCAATTCCCCATTCTTCTTGGGTAAACAATAGAATTCCTAGGCTACTCTATGGAAATAAAAGCTAGAATTAGAGCTTACCCAGAGAAAATTTCTAAGCAACTTCTCTAGCATCTGATAGCAAGCCTTGGATGAGATCCAGCATGAGTAGTAGTATACGTGGGTTAAAGCCAAGATCTTGGAGCATATTTGAAACTTGCTAACAAGGGAAATTTTTTTGGTGGTCTAGTAAACAAACTTAACTTCAATTTTCTAAATGACATTTTTCAGAGCTTCAAAGGGAAACTATGGAAGGTAAAGGGGATATCCAAAAACTAAAATGCTTTCCCATCCTGTATCCATCTCCATTAAAATTGAGTCAATTAAGTTGGGAAGGAAGATATAGACTATTGCAAATAGAGTCTTTTGCCATTGGATGTTAGAGCTAGATGCAAGACAAAAAGTATCTATATAGTGAATGGCCTGAGTGAAGGATTCTTCATCCTTAGCTAATGTGAGAAAAGAGTCATTTATAAAGTGTAATTAATCATTTGGAATTGACTATTGGGAAGGGAAATACCCTTAACGAGGCCCAAATTAGATTGATGAGCTAGGATATAAGTAAAACCTCTAGTTGTAATGACATATATAGGGGGGAAGATGAACACCTTGTATAATTGAGAAAAAAAAGCCAATAGCCTCTGATTGAGTTCTATTGATAGTGAGGACAATAGAGGCATCTGCAAAGAGCATCTTGATTGTAGAGATGAAACCATTGCCAAAAACCAAGGCTTTGAGCATGAAAAGAATGAAGTGCCACTCAATACAATCATAAGATTTCTTGAAGTGAAGTTTAAGAAAAATGGTCAATTAGTTGTATTTTTTGACCCATTCCATTCCCTCCTAGACAACCAAGATATTATCTAATATATATTTTCTTATGATTAAACTTGTTTGCTTTAGACTAATGATGGTAAGAAGCAAATGATATAGACACAAGACTAAGGCTTTGACGATGATCTTGTATGACACATTGAGAAGGGTGATTGGATGCCAATTAGTAGTCAACTTAGGGTCTCTATCCTTTGGAATAAATTTTATATTATCCTTGTTAATTTTTTGTTCAAGAAAGCCATTTGTTAAAGCTTCTTGATAAACTTGGAGCAGATCAAGGCCTACAAGGTTCCAAAGGCCTTTGTAAAATTTACAGGATAAGTCATCTAACTAGGGAGCTTTATCATTGGCCATTTGAGAAAGGGCATCGTGCAGATCTTTGAATGAGAGTGGTTGATCATAGATTACTCTTTGAGCATTAGAAAGTTTTATGGAGACTACAACAAGACATCCTAGAGGACTTCCCCCCTCTGGTCTGAAGTCTCCTATGATGCAAATACCTACTTGTAGGGTCTTTAGCCTTAGGGATAAATTTGATAGTACCCTTGTTAATTTCTTGTCCAAGAGAGCTATTTGTCGAAGATTCTTGATAAACTTAGAGCAGATCAAGGACTTCAAGGTCCTAAAGGAATTTATAAAATTCACAAGATAATTCATCTAGACAAGGAGCTTTATCATTGAAAATTTGAGAGAGAGTCTCATGCAGATATTTGAGTGAGAGTAGTTGATCATAGACAACTCTCTAAGCATTAGAGAGTTTTATGGAGACTACAACAAGATAATCCTAGAGGGCTTGCTCCCTTTGGTTTGAAGTCTCCTATGACACAAATATCTACTTGTAGGGTCTTTAGCCTTTGGGATAAATTTGATATTATCCTTGTTAATTTCTTGTCTAAGAGAGCCATTTGTAGAAGCTTGATAAAATTGAAGCAGATCAAGGCCTTCACGGTCCTAAAAGGCTTTGTAAAATTCACAAGTTGTCTAGCCAAGGAGATTTATCATTGGTCATTTGAGAGAGAGCCTCGCGTAGATCTTTGAGTGAGAGTGGTCGATCATAGATAACTCTATGAGCATTTGATGGAGACTACAACAAGATAATCCTAGAGGGCTTACTCCCTCTAGTCTGACATCTCCTATGACACAAATATCTACTTGTAGGATCTATAGCCTTTGGGATAAATTTGATATTACCCTTGTTACTTTTTTGTCCAAGAGAGCCATTTGTCAAAACTTCTTCATAAAATTAGAGCTAATCAAGGCCTACAAGGTCCTAAAGGGCTTTGTAAAATTTACAAGACAAGTCATCTAGCCAATGATATTTATCATTGGCCATTTGAGAGAGGGTCTCATGTAGATCTTTGAGTGAGAGTGGTCATAGTCAACTCTCTAAGCATTAAAGAGTTTGGTGGAGACTACACCAAGATAATCCCAGAGGGATTGCTCCCTCTGATATAAAGTCTCCTATGAGGAAAATACCTACTTGTAGTGTCTGATAAAGACTCAAGTAATCTTTTGCAAGGCAATAATCTGAATCCTAGCCTCTTGAATAGCCTTGATGCAAGCACTATGATAACAAGACCTAATACAATGGAAAAGTTCCTTAGAGACATTGTCTCTAATTTTGAGCCAATGCATTCTAGCCTTTATTTGAGCTCCTCCCACATCATAATATTCAACCAACATAAGTTGATGATGAACTCGTACCGCATGCTATTAGATATCATGATTAAAATGGCAAGACTCAAGTTGTTGGGAAGCCTGAGCCAATTCTTGTTTGAGAGCAATATTGGAATGACATTTGAAATTGGCAACATATGGTCCAGAGATTTGAGAAAGGATTTTATCTTGTGGATGATGCCTAGCCACAATTTAATCCAACCAGTGTTACAAGAAGGATAAGGAACCAAGTTCCATATCCTCATAATATATAAAATAAAGGTGGGATGTTGAAGAAAGGACATATCTAGAAAGAACTAGGAGGTGAACCAGCAAGAAAGGGAGGTGGAGATTTCAATAGAAAAAAATGAAGGAATGATCAAAGAGGATGGCATCAGGATGAGCCTCCATGAAAGCAGTTAAGTTAGAAAAATGATAAAAGGAAAAGGCTCTTTGGTAAAAAATCATAGTTTTATCAAGGTGTTTCAACACTCGATTTTATCTCTACTACTAATTAGACAAGGAGAAGCAAGTATTTCTAGAGAAGGAGGAGAAGAAATAGGAATTAGGGCCATAAATCCCTAATTTATTATTCATAAAATACCAAGACTCATGTTCTCCTATAACCTAACACATAGGAAGGAGCCCAACCTTATCATGTGCATATTCAATCATAGTAAAATCATCACTGATAATCCAAGTGGTGGGGAGAAGGGATAAAGTAATCTACCACTGGAGATCACATCTTCCTGAAGCTTCATTGGGAGCATTAACATTGAAAATGGCAAGGGAATGACTCTCAAACTCTAGAATAATTTATACTGCATAAGAGGTTGGGTCCACTCCCCAAGTCAAAAAATAGGAGTGGTAGGTATTCAACACAGAAATAATTGCTCCTCCTTTGCTAGGAGTATGATAGGTGGAGTAAAAGTGATCTTGAGGCCAGATAAACTGACAAGTACTATGCAGAATAAAGTATGTTACCTTAACTTCTTATAGGTAGAGAATTTTGATAACACTAAATCTCAAAGAAATATCCAAAAGACTCAAGCAAACCAAGTAATGTATAGTTGGGTCCATTAGACCACGAACATTCCATGAAAGGCACTTCATGAGGAATGCTCAAGGAGTAGAACCCTCTCTACTTCCTTAGTATCCTCAAAGTCCATGAGAGAAGCAAAGGTATTTGAGACAAAATGCTAATGATTATTGTGTATGAAGTTGACTTATCTTCTCTTTTCCAATGGATCTCCCAAGCACTCTATAATAGGACTCCGAGAGCAATGAGCCACCCCTATGGAAAATTCACTTGGAGGCACTAAGAGCAAGGAGGGAGGGGATATTGGAGAGGGGGTGATGGTAGATGATGGGGATATAGTAAGGTTCTCAACATGAGGATTAGGGTTATGCATAAGGGGTTGGACCCAAAATGTACTTGTAAAAAATGGTAAATCTTAATCTAAATCAAGATGAATCAAGGCAAATCCTAAGCAAATCAAATCAATCATCTTCACACCAAAATTTGGGGCATTTTAAGCCCTAAAAATTAAGGTCATATTTGTGGAACATTTTGACATATTCAATCACCTTATAACTTCATATAAACACCACCATTAGATAAGGCTCGAAAAGATATTTTCAACGAGTACAAATATGCCTATGTCTGGATATATATTGTGGTGAATTGACCCTAATAAAATATTGGTCTTGAAAATTTTAGGCAAATGGGCTGACGTCGAGGGTCCTCAAATTCGCCAATTTCCAATTTTGGAAATCTTAATATTCACCCAATTTACAAATATTCACCACTATGCATAACCTTGATGAGGATGGAGGGGGGTTAGAATGATAGCTACAAATGTGGAGCTAGGAGTAATGGGGATGGTAGAAGGACTAGAAGAAGACACAACAAAAGTAGTGGGAGGCAAGAATTTCCATGAGGGTCCTGTGAGGGCCAAGAGATGAGCATTTTTATATTTTGCTATCCATTATTGTTCATTATTCTAACTCATTGATATCTATTGGCATTGGTGTAGATATAGGAGTAGCCGTTAGAAATGACTTGGCTTTGAAATGACACTCCATGAGGGGATAATATTTGATTTTATGAGTCATCGATTGACATCTATAACATGTATTTGAAAGGTTAATATAAACCAGCCTTTGTTGGAAATGGGTTTCTCTGATATTGATGCCAATAAATTCTTTGACGTCCTTAAAGATTTCAAACTCAACACATAGATGCTTATGGGGGTGGATGCATAGAATGTTTGCAATTCCATGCAAATGAATTTACAAATAGGGGTGACCAATTATTGTAGAAAAGGCCACAACAAAATATGGAGACCAAGGAATTTTACCCACATCAACACATTCAAGGAGACATCCACAAAGAGTAATCATAGTGCTAGGGTTGAAGAATCAAAAGGGTACTCCTAATATGCCAAGGGTCTCTACTCAAGACAACCATGGCATGTTGAGGATTGGTAAATTGAAAATTGAAAAACCCTTTAGTGATATTTTGTATATGCTCCAATTTAATACCATGGACATGCCATTTATTCTCTATTTGCTAACAAATGAGGGTGTCATTAGGTATACACCCTAGTAAATAGTCGATAAATATGTGTTGCTCAAGCCATCTACATGCATTACCAAATTCTTGCATAGGAAGCACAATATTAGGGGTGGAAACATTACCTTGTATACTTTTAGAATGAGTTTTTATGGATGCTTTATTGGAGCCATGGCACTCTACAAAAGCAACTTCACCAAGGGATGGAGTGTCAATTAAATTTGAGGCCATATTGAAGGAGATTATCTACCCAAGGTGGAGAAGATAGAAAGGGGTTGGCAGTAAAAGTAGCAATAGAAAAAATCTTGCAAAAAATATTGAACAGGGATGCAGTGTGAGATAGATTGACAATGGCAATGCATGTAAACCCTAGCAGAGCTCCATCACAACACAACATTGAAAATAATTCCTCCAGTATATTTTTATTTAAAAAAGTATATAAACTCTTTCAAATATGGTCCCACAAATTGAAATAAAGAATTACATGGAGACTTTAAATAATAAATATAATATTTGAGCTTATAAATAGTTAGTAAATTTTAAGACTTAGCATTATTAAATTAGGCAATGAAAGAAAAAGAAATTTTATAGTAACATAATGATTATGGAAATTTTTAAAGAAAGAGAATAAATTTACAAAATTTTCATACATTTAATTATTATAAATAACAACTTTCCTAAAAAAAACAAAAAAAACAACTTTATTTATTTATTAATGAAAATGTTAAATATAAAATAAAATTATAAAAAGAAATATGTTATTATCAATAAAGCAAACCTTACAACCCCATAAAGTTATCATAACCATGTATATTATTCCTCTAAAATGGAAAAAAAATCATCATAAAATGAACAATAAAAGTATTATAATGTGAGAAAACAACTATAGTGATAGAATTAAGTAATGATATTTGGGATTTTCACCTTATTAGGACTCTATCCTAACATTATTATCTAAATGTATATGTGGTATCTTGGGCACCTATTGCATATGGGTCTATGATATATAAGCGTTGCTTATTGCAAGGAGATAATAAAATATGTATCTATTTCTTTATTCGCAGTTACAAGCTTAGACCTCCATTTGCACATAGATCGACCCTTGAGCATTAGGGTTAGGGTTGACAATAGTCTATAAAAAGGAAGGAGCCAAATTGAAATGTATTATAATTTTCTAATATTATAACAAAGATTTTCTTCCAAGGAGGTTGCCCTTGAAGAGACATGTAATTCTATATTGCAAATTCTATTTATGATTAATAAAGCTACTACATATTGATTATGTATTACAATATTATCATTTTAATTATTGTTTTTCTTTTAATTATTGCAATATTTGTGTGGATGTGCTTGTTTTAATTGGAAATGAAGTATCAAAATACTTTTTAAGGTTGTGTTATGCTACAGTCACAACAATTATTGTCTTGTCATCCAAAACCTGTTAGGTATGCTTTTTCCTTCCCTATTTTATTTTTCACTAAAATACTTTGCAAAAAAATAGAACATTTTTTTTTTTAAAGTGGAATAGGTTAGAAACCCTATGCCAAGGGTTTTAAAATATCATGGAGTTGTCATTATTAGCTAAGCTATATTACCCATAAAGCATCTAGTGAAGTGAAGTGATCAACCTCCAATACAAAGGCCTTAGACAACACCTATATAGTGACAAGCTCCCATGTACCCTTAGGTATATAGGGAAATCCGCTAGGATTAAGAGAAACCTTTAGCCCTAAGAATATATCGATCATTTTAATTTTCTGGTGCATTGGTAGATAGTATACCAAGAAGTTACTCTCATAGTATGCTAAAAAATAGATAGTATGACTATGGATATAGTGGAACCCTTTGTATTTAAAGCTCTAAGATATTGGGCTAACCACTACTCACAACCAGGAGAGTATATCAAAGAGCCCATAAAACCAGACATGGCTTCAATTGTCCTTGATAAATTGTTCTAGTTACCTTTCGATCCTATCTAAACCAAAACCTATACTTGAGTATACTGAGAAGACAGTTCCCATCATAGATTGATGGTATAATAATAGATAATAGCAGTTGTTAGACATGCAGTTGTTAAGTTGGTAGTCTAATATTGTAGTTTGAACAATTGGTCACAATAGGTTATAGTAATGTTAGTGGAAGTTTCCAGAATAGATATTTCTTAGTTGGTAATCAATTAATAAAAACACACCCTATGTAACCCTTAGAACACTAAAAGTGAAAAATACCTTGTTGGTCACTAAAACCCTTGGTTAGTCTTGGTTCAAAATCTACCTAAGTGGATGAGTTGTTCCCTCAATACCTCGACCAATATTGGATGATCTAGAAATAGGGGTTTCTAAGTCAACCTTCGGAGTAGGCCTGTTCTTGTGATCCTAGCTAAACTAACTAAACTAGGAGGTTGCAGACTAAAGTAAGGGATGAATAAAGTTAGAAGCTAAGATAAAAATAACACAAATTTAGAAACATTAAGATACACAAAGTATGAGAGTCTCACACTCCAAACTAAACTAGATTGTCTAACAGTCCATCTTACTTTTATTATTACAAATAATTTAATCATAATAAATGCTAAGCATTATCAAGCCTTCCAAGAACTAATGAATAGCAAATCCAGGGAGAAATACAAAAAGTAGAATAATTGTAATAGAGTAAACCATTCATATAAATTTAACTTAAATGCTTAATGAATCAATTGAAATACATACATATTTTACAATAAGTTGAGAATGAGGCCAAACAAAAATCCAATATTTATTCAAAAGACATATAGCATGGTCATTATACAGTTATACAATTATAAATACTAAAGAGCCAACCCCTTGAATGGGTTACATTCAAGTATATAGATTTACAATTCAATCAATTAAATTAGCATGATTACCTTCAAAACAAACTATAGGCCTATCAAGACAAGTGCAGGAGATGGTTGTCACATTCAGATCAACTATGCTTAACTACTTTAATCATGTTTTGTTGACATGTGTGGTAGGAATTTATTTTGTGAAGCTGGCTTGCATGTTGCATTGTTGAATTCTAACCATATGATGATGATCCACTCCTTTTTGTTATGCTTAACCATTTGAGCAAGGGTAGGTGTATGATGGAGAAATATTTTATCATCAAGATCCCTTGATAGCAATCATGCTTGGTAACTTGATTGGCATACATGAATTTGTTGTTTAATATGAGTTTAGAGCCTTTCTTATAATAGATTGCAACATGAGGGTATACTTCTTACTATTAGATACTTTATCTTGATTGAATTCACCTATCATTTATTCATGTCAAACTTTGTATATCTTCACATTGAGTGCCAAATATCTTCTTCTCTCTTTATGATGTCATTGCTTCAAGAGTCTAGCCACTTGTACATAAAACTACACTTGATCATGTATAGTGATAAATGTTCGGATTTTTATGAACCTTAGTACTTTATTATTGGGTCTAATTATTGAATTTCTATACCTTATATTATGTTTTCAACCAACATTTATTTTATCTTATTGGAATTTTAAGCTCTTGATGATAACATCATCACCTTTGAAGTTCAGCATATTTGAAAAATTTGCGAAACATGATATCAAATTTTAGATGTTGGAACTAATACGTTAGAATATTTGGGTCTTTCTTTCATACTATACAAAATTTTTAATGCCACATTAATGACATCATCATCATTGTTCATCTAACATATTTTAGTATTTGTAGCACCCTAAAATTGGCGCAGTAAAATTGGAATAATTACATTCACCTTAGTAAATAAATTTAAATTCAAATTTAACCTCCCAAACCGCCCGTTAACCGCCGAGAAACCCGTTTCCTCTTTTTTCGTGCCATTTTTAGCAGTTGTTTTGACCGTTTGACGATATCGTCTCCGATCGGACGATATCGCCCTGCATTTGACGATTTCGTCTGGACTAGAACGTCCGGACGATTTTGTCGCAAAACTGAATTTGCATAGTTGGAATCCGTTCCAACGGGTCTCCAATCCGGGCAGAAGCGTGTCCGCGCCATTGGGACCCTTCCCCCGTTGGAGATCTCCCAAATTGGGATGATCTCCAACCTCCCAACAACTATCCTATGCCTATTTAACTCTAAAACTTTTCCTTCCCCAACCCCTGGCTGAATTTTTATGTAAATCAACTCCCTATGCGCTAAAACACTTCAAATTTGCTCTTGCACTAGTCCTATATTAATTTTATTGTAGGTACACCACTGGTTTTCAGCCGGAGCCAGCATCTATCGCAGCCGACGAACCTGTCAAGATCGGAGGCGATCTCATCAAATTCGGGACGATCTCGTTCTGATGCGAGACGATTTCGACTGCAGCACACATCGAGGCAATCAGTGCCTGGAGTTTGCTCTTCTTTCTCTTTTCTCTGTCATTTTATGCTATAAATTAGATTGTCTATTCAGTTTTTATACTATATTGCATCTGGAGTTCACCCATTTTGTCTAGTTTGCATATTAAGATCATATTCTGCTATCTAAACACAGTGATTTGCATTTACTTTTGTTCTTGTATATTGTTCAATACTCATATTACTTTTTCATATAGTTTGCCCTTGTTTACAAAATAGAATTTCTTGTATTTCGCATCTGTTTGCTGTTTTGCAGGTCTCTGATGAATTCGTCTGACGAATTCGTCAGATTGCAGACGATCCTGTCAGTTTAGATGATTTTATCAAATTGAAGGCGATCCTGTTGAATTGCAGACGATCCAGACTGCTACAAGTAATCAGAAACTTCATCAAACTTTCGGATCAGGTAATCTTCATTGGCCTCCTGCAAATTCTTCGTTTCTGCTTTCTTTTCTGTTTGTTGTATTCATTTAAATTGCATTTTCATGTAGTTTAAGTTAGAATCATTCGGCCAAACCTAGGATGAATGTTTAAAAATAAAACGAACTCATCAAAACTCATTCCCAAAACCTAGGCGTGGAAACTGCCACCAAATGTTTCCTGGTGAACCCACCATCCGTCGAAAAATCACCAAAATGCACCTCCCTTGAGAGGCGGGACCTTCGCAAAGTCCTCTCGTCCGAGGTACCGCACCATCCTTTTCCCATCCTCCTTCCGGGCGCGGATCCAATAGCCTAAAGGTAGGGATGCGAAAAATTTGGAGCGATACATTTTGGTGAACCCGACGTGAATGCATCATAACCTTTTGAAAACAAAAACAAAAAAATATATATGTATACAAGAAAAACAAAAACAAAATCATCATTTCAAGTTTGTATGTTTTTAGATTCAATTCTAAATAGTAGATGCTAAATATTACTTTTAGAAGTACTAAAGAAACCATGAGTTTTTACTCAAATCAATATGAGCCCATTAGTAATGTTGGAAGAATTCAGCCAAATACATTTGTTGATTATGACCAACCTCATCCCTATTCAACACCACCTCCATCACACTCTTCTTATTTTTCATCCATAACCCAACAAAACAATCCCTTTGCCAATCCTCTTCATAATGATATTATCTATTCTCCCATATATCCATATTATGTCTATCAACCCACATATAATCCTCCACCACCTTTTCAATACTCTTCTTTCAATACAACACATCCATTTCAACAAGAAAATACTTATTCTTCCAATTCTACCATGCACTCACCTCCTACATCGCAATCTTCCTATCATCATTCTACCCATAATAAAGAAAGTAGAGGTGAGAAACCATTAGGTCCTTTTATGACGAAATTCCTAAGGCATTTATCAAAAACCTCTCAAAAACCTTCATCACGTAAATTTACTAGGCTTAATCAACCAATGGATATAATTCTCAAGTATTTACTTGACACAAATATTATTGAACTTCCTTCCATAAGACAACCCGATACCACATCGATTGGTTTAAACCCGAGCTACATTGTGAATATCATAGAGTAGATGGACATATGACACAAAATTGTAAAGATTTAAGATGTGCAATTCAAGATTTGATTGATAAGGATCTTTTTAATATAAAGGAATTACAATCTACAACTGATTATAAATCTCCAGTAAACTATCAAACTCCTACACAACAAATACCAATAATCAATCAAGACATGGGGATCTCCCAAGAACCCCTACTCAATTATCAACAACAAGAAACCAATCAAATATTGCATGTTAATGTGTCCCATCATGATGATATTATTAATATTGTAACAAAAACTACAAATGAGCAACCTCAAATTCAATCAACCCAATCTGATATTCAAGATATGGATTCCTCATTTGACCAACCTTCAAAACTATCTTTGGCTCTAGAGAATGATCCAAAATGGAATGTAAGCATAGAAAGCTCATCTTTAGAATCAAAATCTCAATCTGAAATCCACTTTGATAACCAACAACAAGTGATTAATCCTCAAGCAAAGATATCCCTTTTAGAAGTATTACAAATTTATCACAAGGAAATTTTGTTCAAAATACCTAGCCAACAATTTGTTCCTCATCATATTTTCTCTAAGAACATAATTAATGGTGTAAACCCTCTTGAGGTTAACCATATTTCATTCTATGATGAGGATATTCCTTCCTCTACTCCACAAGAAGACTCCTATCTTTACATTATCGGATCTAGTAAAGAAACACTTGTTAGAACTATCATGGTAGATAATGACTCCTCTCTTAATTTATGCACTTATCAATTATTCCAAAAACTCAAATTAAAGGAAGAAGATATTAATGAATCAAATGTTATTATAAAATCTTTTAACAATGAAATTCAAGAAGCTCAAGGTACTATAATTCTTCCCTTTAATATTGGATCCAAGATCCTGGATACTTTATTCTATGTAGGATATTGTCCTTCACCTTACAACCTACTTCTCCAGAGTCCTTGGATTCATACGATGAGGGTTTTCCCTTCCACTCTTCACCAATGTTTGAAGTTTGAAATTGCAAATAAAATTGTTACCATACATGGTGACCCAACACCATTTGAAGAATATTTAACGGTTGAAACATCAAGTTCTATACATTCTCTATTATCACAATTATCTTCTATCCATCACTTTTCTTCATCCATATATGATCATCCTTGTTTACCAAATAACATCCATGCATATCTTTCACATATACTTTCTCCATCTTATCAAAACTTGGAATATAATAATAAGAATGAAGAACTTTCTTATCTTTCTGACATTTTATTTTGTAATATGATCAATTTTACACATATAAAAGTCAAATCTTTTTCTACATTATTCTACATTATAACAAAGCTTTTGTTATCACTACCTTTTATTCATCACCTTCTATTCTTACCTTCACCTCAACCGGATTATCCTTCAAAACCTCCTTTGATTTTGAAGCAACCTTAGACATGCTATACTCAAATAACCTTGTATAGTGTATATAGATCATCTTGTATATACCACCAATTTCAATTCATAAATTAAAATCAAAATACAAAAAAAATCAAAATCCTCAAAATCAAAAAAATACAAATGCAACCAAAGAACTTAAAGGTAAATTTGAGCCCAACTGGCTCGGACCATACATCATTACTGCAAAATTTGAATCAGGAGCATATAAATTATCTACCTTAGATGGTAAAGAACTTAAAGAACCCATGAATATTTTACATCTCAAACGTTATTATGCATAAATTTGGTCATTTCATCCATGTATATATTTGTTCAAAATCATTATCTTGTATTTCTTTCAATTTATTCAAAAACACCCAAAAACATTCATAAATCTCCAAAAATCTTCAAAAATATCTATTGCATTTATTTAAAGCACTTGTAAAGTTCCTTTTGCTCCAAAACAAAAATCAACATAAAAATCCAAAAACAGCTATATGCTTGACTCTTTCGAAACCAAAACAATATACGTAATAAAGAGAGAGTCAAAATTCTCAAAACTTTCTCAAAATCATTTATCTATATTTTCTTACAATTATTGCAATTATATGTTTCAACTTATTTTGGATAAAATTAGCATTTATTTGGCATCCCTCACTTGCACACTCACAACAATAAATATCTTGATTTTATCTGGCATGATTACTAATCTCTCTTATATCAAAGTTCACAAAATTCAATTAAATAAAGTTTGAGCATAGAGAATTGATCTTGTTATTTACTTAAACCAAGCACATCTTTTCACAATAAAATGATTATATTTGTAATTTCCATGTTTTGCTACATAGTAGAACCGATTTCTTGAGTGAAAAGTTTCCCCTGCTATCCTATCATGCACATGGTCTAGAATCTTTGAGAATTGGCAAAAGGACAAGCTCACCCCTACCCGGAATAAAAATCCCTTGCTCTACAGCTAATCTGAGCAAGTATCCCTAGAAAAAGAAAAAGAAAAGAAAAATTCAAGAAAAAGAGAAAAGAAAAATGTTATGTCAGCAATGTTCCAAGCATTATCAAGCAAAAGAAATACAAAAAGAAAAATAAGCAAAGTTCAAAAGAAAGCAAGAAAAGCAATAAAATCCCTTTCCCTACCCTTTGAAAAGAAAAGAAGGGTGAATGAGCTTGAATCCCCGGAATTCTCAATTATTCGAAAACTGTGAGGTAAGCCCCATAACAGGTGGTTTGTGCCCAACCTTGCTTGGCCTTGGGTAACTCCTAGCGTGGCGATATGTCCGTCACATTAGCGACCTTCTTTTGTACTAGACCTATGTCTGCTTATGGATTAGCTAGCTCTTGATAATCCGATCTACATAGTAGCCTAGTATGGTTATATGCATCTACATCATGGTTAATGAACACTTATTTGGTTTCTTCAAATCACTTGTATCATAGTATCTTGCTCAAAACTGGTAAATGAACAATGCAATTGCACACACATTTGTATTTGAGAGATTTTGTCTATCATTATGATAAATCAAGATTGGCAATGAATTCACTTATGCACATGGGATTCCTTATAAATCTAACTTTTTGTCTTCAAAATACTTTGAAATATTATTTTTGCAAACTTGTTTGGAATAAACCAAGTACAATTATTTACCACAAAGACAACTATATAATAGAAAAAATCAAAAATTTCAATCAAAACATATCATATATATCTTATCGACTTTCGCGACGATGGCATAGTTCCAAAACCAAAATGGGAATTTTATGCTTAGCGCAAGTCCTCATTATCATATTTTCTGTTCATCAAAAATTAATCATGCAATAAAACTATCCTTTCTTTGATCTTCGCGATGATGGTATAAGTCTATACCTACATATTCTATGCCTAGCGCAAACCATTGTAACAATTTTATTTCCCGATTTATCAAAAATCATACAAAACATATGACTTCATTTTACACAAATTATGCTTTTCAAAAGCAAATACATTTTTACTATTTTATGTCATTATGTCAACCTTTGCATTTTGCAATGATGGTATAATTCTTAAGGAATTATTCACAAATTTTATCACACTTAAGAATTTATGCCTAGCAAAAATCATTTCACAATATTTCATGCATAATATTTTTCATGGAAATCTGAAAGCAAACCACTCATCATCATCATTTGCATCATCACAACAAAGTCTTAAGACAATCTCTTAAGCACTTTTTTTATTTTAACAATATTTCTATCCTGGGACTAGCTTGACGACCGAGTGAGCAGCGACTCCATGAAATGGTCTATAATAGCGACAATGTCCTTTGAAATTATTGTTAAAAGTCCCCTTTTCTTTTATCAAATCATTGCATCACAACCAATCAATTTGTTACATCAGATTATTTCATTTAAAATATTTATAGCATGACATCCAAGTTATAATATTTTCCAAAACGACATAATTACATGAATCATCAATAAAATCATTACATCAATCAAATCAATCAATCAATCAAACATAAAAAGCATCATAAACATACACATAACACAAGTCATATGATCAAAAACATATCATATATCAAACATAATTTCATTCAAAAATAATTCAAATTAATTTTGCTTTTCCGCGTTTTTACCTCAAACGTTCGATTTGGGTAAAAACACGGAGGGGGCACCATAGTAAGTTGTCGTACGATTCGACCAAGAATCGTCGCCTAAAAATGGGAATAATTTTTTGCTTTCTCGTAGATCGAGAAGAACTCATCTTTAACGCATTTTCTTCGAAAAATTCGCTAAAGAGGGGGCAAAATGTAGCACCCTAAAATTGGCGCAATAAAATTGGAATAATTACATTCACCTTAGTAAATAAATTTAAATTCAAATTTAACCTCCCAAACCGCCCGTTAACCGCCGAGAAACCCGTTTCCTCTTTTTCTGCGCCATTTTTAGCAGTTGTTTTGACCGTTTGACGATATCGTCTCCGATCAGACGATATCGCCCCAGATTTGACGATTTCGTCTGGACTAGAACGTCCAGACGATTTTGTCGCAAAACTGAATTTGCATAGTTGGAATCCGTTCCAACGGGTCTCCAATCCGGGCGAAGCGTGTCTGCGCCGTTGGGACCCTTCCCCCGTTGGAGATCTCCCAAATTGGGATGATCTCCAACCTCCCAACAACTATCCTATGCCTATTTAACTCTAAAACTTTTCCTTCCCCAACCCCCGGCTGAATTTTTATGTAAATCAACTCCCTATGCGCTAAAACACTTCAAATTTGCTCTTGCACTAGTCCTATATTAATTTTATTGTAGGTACACCACTGGTTTTCAGCCGGAGCCAGCATCTATCGCAGTCGACGAACCTGTCAAGATCGGAGGCGATCTCATCAAATTCGGGACGATCTCGTTCTGATGCGAGACGATTTCGACTGCAGCACACATCGAGGCAATCAGTGCTTGGAGTTTGCTCTTCTTTCTCTTTTCTCTGTCATTTTATGCTATAAATTAGATTGTCTATTCAGTTTTTATACTATATTGCATCTGGAGTTCACCCATTTTGTCTAGTTTGCATATTAAGATCATATTCTGCTATCTAAACACAGTGATTTGCATTTACTTTTGTTCTTGTATATTGTTCAATACTCATATTACTTTTTCATATAGTTTGCCCCCGTTTACAAAATAGAATTTCTTGTATTTCGCATCTGTTTGTTGTTTTGCAGGTCTCTGATGAATTCGTCTGACGAATTCGTCGATTGCAGACGATCCTGTCAGTTTAGATGATTTTATCAAATTGAAGGCGATCCTGTTGAATTGCAGACGATCCAGACTGCTACAAGTAATCAAAAACTTCATCAGACTTCCGGATCAGGTAATCTTCATTGGCCTCCTACAAATTCTCTGTTTCTGCTTTCTTTTCTGTTTGTTGTATTCATTTAAATTGCATTTTCATGTAGTTTAAGTTAGAATCATTCGGCCAAACCTAGGATGAATGTTTAAAAATAAAACGAACTCATCAAAACTCATTCCCAAAACCTAGGCGTGGAAACTGCCGCCAAATGTTTCCCGGTGAACCCACCATCCGTCGAAAAATCACCAAAATGCACCTCCCTTGAGAGGCGGGACCTTCGCAAAGTCCTCTCGTCCGAGGTACCGCACCATCCTTTTCCCATCCTCCTTCCGGGCGCGGATCCAATAGCCTGAAGGTAGGGATGCAAAAAATTTGGAGCGATACAATGATTTAGCTCCAATTTTACTTCAATATCGTATTGTAGATGCCAGATGTTGAGGCCTTGACATGCTTCATTAGATTATTATTTTGGAGAATGTTAGATGCCAAACTTTCATTATGCCTTTGCTAACATTAGCATCGTTAAATGTTTGACCAAATTTCATAGCCAAATTTTCATGTCTTCTATTTTTGCTTTTCGAATTTCATTGTCTTAGAGTTTATTTCAGTTTGACAAGCCTTTGCTTACTATTATGCTACCTGCCTCATCTAATCTTATATTCAAACCTATATTTCTACTTTTGGCATCACTTTGCAATCTTTTGGCCTGCTTTGTACCATCTTTTTATCTCTAAATCTACCATAGGGATTTCATCTAGTGCTAATCTGGTTGTCTTTTGAGTTGTTGCATGCAATTTGTTGCACTATTGCCTTATCAAAATAACTACATGGTTTGGACAAGGCCACATTGTAGATGTAGATGATGAAATTTACCTACACTTAGCAAAAAAAAATTTGGGGTGCCAGAATTATCAAATTGAGTATTACCCATTATAATTGTCTTTTCATGTTAATAATTTTGGTATATAGCACCCATAAGATTTTTTCAAAAATATAAAAACATCATTTTGGAGTATAGCCTATTTCAATTGTCTTTTTTAGCTGATCATTTTGGTTTATATCACCCACAAGTGTTTTTGAGACTTCCATGATACCCAAAATGGCTAGAGCCACTAGAGGAGCCCATATGGAGGACCTAAGTAACCAAGTGATTAACATAAATAAAATTTTAAATCAAGTAACTACATAATTACAAAAATTAAGTGAAAATGTGCATTACTTATCACAATAGTAGAAAATAACTAAAAATATACTAAATGACATTGAGGGTTGCCTAGAAGTCATACCACATATATATAACCAATTGGGCAACACAGACTTGGATTCTAAGGCAAACAGTTCAGAAGGAAGAACACATAATCTCTTTATCAATAATAGAACATATAAGATGCCCAATTTTGATTTTCTAAAATTTTATGGGTATGACCTCAACGATTGGTTATGTTGGGAAAAATAATATTTTACTCTTCATGAAGTTTCTCAAGGTCTATGGCTTACAATAGTATCTTATAACTTTGAAGTTGAGGCACTTCAATGATATCACTGGAAAAATAATATGCATCCACATATTTTTTGGGAGGAATTTGAAGACCATTTGCTCACTCGATTAAGACCCAGTGAATATAAGGATTTCATAGGAGCCTTCACCAAGTTGAAACAAATTATAATGGTCCAATATTATTAGATGTAGTACGAGAATTTATCAAACCACATAAAAGGATTGAGTGCTGATTATTTTAAAAGTTGTTTCATTAATAACCTCAGGGAATATGTTCAAGGTGAAGTACAAATGTTCAAATCAAACACCATGACATAAGAAATAATTTTGGCTAGATTAGTAAAAATAAATTTTCTAATCAAAGAGCATATCTAAATTTTTACAAGCTTGACCCTCAATTCCATCTTGCCCTACAACAAACCCTACAAATAAATCATCTATGATAAAGTACCTAATTAGAGAATAAATTGAGGCTAATAGGGCACAAGGACTATGCTATAATTATGATGAAAAATATTCCTGAGGGCTTAAATATATAGAAAAAATTGTATTTGCTTGATGTGAGAAAATTTGCAATTGGTGAGTCCTAATAAGAAGAGGAAATATCAACTTCTCATTATGATAAAATCCTATATTATTTCCAAGTTCTCCTTTTATCATGAGTTTTATGATATGATTGATGGGAAGTATATTTTGAATGTATTTTTTTATACTTATTTAAGTTCTTTGAATGATCCCATAGCTACCATAATTTTTCCTTGAACTAAAATGTAGAAACTTGTCAATTGATCTATGATCCTTAGAGTTGAGCCATTTGGTCCCAATAATTGCTATAATTATCGAAAAAATTAACCTTTATCATGAACTATGTTATCAATCTTGATGATATCACAATGCATCTTATCATCTAGTATCTTGATAGCTTGGAGTGTTGATACACTTCTTGATAATAGTCTTATGATATCCCGAGCTTTGATAATGATGTAGGGATCTCTTGTCTGAGTTGCAAAGATACATAATATTCTTTCAACTAGATCCAATTTATATGTTTTTAAATATATTTTTAATGCTTTATTCATAATGGATCGTTAATATTTTAGATAATTTTCTTTGTGCTTGGGAAAGTGAGTAGATAATGAATTGACTTTGATCTCACCATCTTCATTCCATGATGTATTACACTTCTTGATCTTATAGGTGTCCCATAGCTTATACTTGTAATCGTTTATTTTATATTCAAACTTTGTTGGATCTTGTTGATTCCTTGGCTTGAAGTGATCAATCAGTGGAAGTCTTCTTGTATGATTTTTTGACCTATGATATGTTTGGAATCATACCAATCATTGCCTTGTTGTCTTGTTTTTACTTGTGCAACAAATACAAGTTATTATTCTTTATTTTCTGGAACTTCTTCTTTGACTTGATTCTCTTTGGCTACATTACTTTGATGTGCCTTTTTCCAAATTTGATTTTATTATTCTAAAAATGACTTATTTTTCTACTAGTTCATCTCTCATGAAGGATATTCATTATTATGCCAACAATCCTTCATGGTGTGTCCATTTATTCCACAATAATCATAAGTATTTTGAATGTAGAAAGTACTTCTTTGAGAATAAATCCTTTGATTTTGAAATCTCTGATTTTTTTTTTTGGAAGCATTATGAAGGTCTCATACCTATTTTGAATGGCTACTTCCTTCTTTGACTTGTAATCAATAATATTTTGTAGTATGCAAGGCTTGTACTTTTTGAAGTAGGTTCACCAACTTCTCAAAGCTTGGTGTTTTATCAATAATTTTTGGTATAGTCACAAAAATATTGTATTCATATGGGAGTGATCTTAAAATAATAAGAAAAACATTTTATCAGATACATATTTTCCAATGCTTACAATGATGTTTACAATTCTGCTATTCTCATAAATCCTTCTAGCTCTTCTCCACTCTTCATTTTTAGATAATAGAGCTGACTTTGTAGGAATAAAAATTTATTTTGACTTTTGACTTCAAATACTATCTTCAATTTCTCCCATGCATCTTTGGTTGTGGTCGTATCTTTGATATATTCTTAGACCTCATCTTCTACTCTAAACATGATGATGAGTCTTGCCTTTCTATCTACCTTATAAAACTTTTCTCTATATTAACCTTATTTAGTAGGATGGATAATGCTTCCATCTAACACCTACCAAACTTACTCAAAATTAAGCTATGTCATTGGTTTGGTCTTCAAGACAACATAATTTTTTTCCCTCAACAATTGGAAATTCAATAATAAGAATTTTGGTGATCCACTAACCATATCAAAATTTTACAAAATATGAAATTATTTTATTAAATTTACCTTGAAAAACTCTTTTTGATGAGTATGTGTACACCTATACTCATGATTCATATGTCACTTCAAAAATACGAGAGAAATCTATCTTATTAAATAGAGGGAATACTACTTTATCTTATATAATATTCCTTTGAATATTATTTTTTCTTCAAATCTATTCTTTTTCATATATATTATCTTCTTTCAAATATCTTTTCCAAAATATCATTTGAAATAATTATTTTTTTGTGAAAGTATTTTCAACTCTTACCAATTTTATATGAGCTTTATTCCTTTTTGAAGATTCTTCGGCTAACTTCTTATGTTCTCCTTTAAATAATTAAGGTTACACCTTAATTTTATTAATGGACTGCTGAAATGAATATCTTCCTTGAATACACATTAAAATGGTGAACATGACACTATTGGGATTTAGTTTGCTTCAAGTTTTTGGTGCCTATTGTCAACCAGTGAATGTATAGAATATTCTAACAATTGCTTTACACTATTTTGTCGTGTGTGAGCTTTGTCACAATGCACCTTAACTCACTAATGAATTTCCTCTTTGGGTGCCTAATAATCTTGTATGAATTTTCTGTCATTTAGGTTCTTAGGAATTCTCGTTGGATAGGGCATGTGCATTGTTGCTGAATTGCACTTTTTGGCCTTCTTTCTTCAATGTTCACTTACCTCTTACACTTTTCTCAAATATTTACAAGATACCTTTTGTTTGGATATAAATTTTGGAGGACTTGCATTCTTAACTCTCATTCCTCTATTTTGTCACCTTAGATTTCTTTATCATTGTATTATCATGGGTTGGTTGCTGAAACAACAACTTTTTTGCAAGGCTTGTGCTCACTTTAGAATATAGCCTTGTTCATGGAAATTTTGACCCTTGGTCACTCTACCTATTTTGAATGAATATATGTCTTTTTCTAGAATTTTCTTTGCTATGAAAATTGTGAGTTCCTTGATTTCTAAATTATAGGCTACTTGAATTTTAACCTTGCTAGAGAATTCTTACTAGAATGTTTACTCAAACAATGAATTTATTATTTTCATTTTTGAACATGTTTTGCTGCAAAATACCTTCTAAATATCTCTTCAATCTTTAATTTTTATCTTTTTAATCTTTCCAATTGTCTTTCAAAAAATCTTATGAATCTCGCTTTTAATTGCTTCAATGCCTTTTTTTTTAAATCCTTTTCAGTTGTCTTTCAAAAAGGATTCAACATTTTCCTTTCTATCTTCCTTTCAAATTTCTAACTTCAATGGTTGTGTACCTTTCAAAATGTTAAATAAGTTATAAAATTTTTAGGTTTCCTTTAATATTTTTAAAATTTCCTATCAAATGCCCTTTTAAAATTATTTTAATGGACTATTAGAACTTCTCCAAAAGTATATTTAATAGATTATACGAGCCTTCTATTTCTTTAGATTTCAAAAATCACTTATGAAGAACACAAGCTTATACTGAAAAGGGGGGTGAACAGTATAAGACCACTTTTTACTTTTCTTTCCCAATCAATATTATGCAATATATCAATGGAAATATCAACAAAAGTAATCAAAGCAATGCACAAATCACCACACACAATAGAGACATCAATTTAACGTGGTTCACCCAATGTGGGCTACTCCACGGAGAAAATATTTCACTAAAATTTTCTCAACAAATTTCTTGGGAATCCTTTCCCTATTACAATGTTTATGGACCTCTATCCAAAGGAGACACCAATACCCTAATAAAGTTCATGTATATCTATCCATATGAGAACTCCTCTAATCTGGTTGGTGATCTTCTAGAAGAACTACTGCCTCCACTACACTGGCTTATGGATCTCTATCCACTGAAGACTCCTACCCTCACTCAGAAGACCTGTCTTCATAGCCCTAGCTAATGGACCTCTATCCACTGGAGACTATTGTCCTCTATATTTTGTCACCTCCAAATCTTACTCTCAGCTCTATCTAAAATATGTACTAAACATAGTACTTCGGTCTAGCATAATTTTGCTCAATTTTTGTCTATGATATACACCAAACATAGTCCTTTGGTATAGCACAAATCTACTCAATATCTATCCTCAAATATATACTAAACACAACCCTTCGGTCTAGCACAAATATTCTCAATATCTATCCTCAAATCTGCACTAAACACAGTCCTTCGGTCTAGCACAAATCTGCTCAATATATGTCCTCAAATATGCACTAAACATAGTCCTTCGGTCTAGCACAAATTTGATCAATCTCTGTATTCAAATCTGTACTAAACACAGTCCTTTGGTCTAGCAAAAATCTGCTTAATCTCTATCCTCAAGCCTTAACACAAATCTTGACTCAATTACAAATCAACTCTATTGGATCTTCCCCAAACCTTAACCCAAGGTTTGAACAAATCAATAAATAAACTCTACTCTCAAGTCTTCTCAAATACTTGTCTTAAATATGCATTGTAAGCTTCCACAAAATATCACACTAATATGTCCACAAGTCCCTTCTAGAACTTGTCCAATCTGCTCAACAAGTCTTCACCAAGACTTACCTCAAATCTGCATTGTAAGCTTCCACAAAAGCTTACTCAACTCAACTCAATATATCACAGAAAACCTCTTCAATCACACAAACAAGCTTCACATAGAATCTTGTTTAATCTCACAAAAACATATGGCAAATTTTTAGAGACTCAATATGCTTCACACTCACAAAAATGCTCAATCACTTTCAATATATTTCTCAAATCAATTCAGAATATAGAACAATTTATTTCACAAAACTTGAACTATCACTTCAACACTTCTACTTGACTAGGCTCAATCAACTCCACATAATCAATCACTCAATGAAACACTCCTTGCTTACAAATCCTAGTCCAAGCATATGAACACTTACTCAATTATTTCCAACAATGCTTATCAAACAAGGTCACATAACAATGATACTCATGATATTTCACAAACCCCAATTCAAACATATGAAATCTTACTTCAATATTTCCAACAATGCTTATCAAACAAGGTTTCTAGAATCAACCTTCATTCTAGAAAACTAAACTTGACAATGCTTATCAAAAAATCATTTTCACTCCAACTTAGCATTCACAACATCCAACAATCACTCACAAGGAAGATATGCCCATACCTTTTGTTTGATGAAGAATTGACCTTGAAAACCTGTCTTAATCACAATTGCTCTTTTTGCCAATCTTAAGGGTTAGGTAGCAAAAACCTTCTCAAAACTTCAATCAATAATTCCCTCACAAATTATTCTCACCATACAAAACATTAGATCTCAATTACACCTTATTGCTCCTTTCAAATATTAAACAAAATAAGACCTTATGCATTTACAAAACATATTATTAATCCATTTCTATAGTTCCCAAACTATTGAGAAATGACCCAAGAGATGGTCTATACTATCCTCCTTTTTATATAGAACAAATTGCGAGGGGCCATGAAAACCCATTTTTATTAGGTTATCCTAGGATAAAATTTTCCTGTGATCTACTAGCCATACAAACATTTTAACTTTTGGAATACTCAGGATATCCCAAATATCTCTCCATATTCTTATGATATTCCTATTTTGTTGGTGCTTTACATTATATCTATTTTTTTTAAATTTTATTTTTGGAAAACATCCCAGAAGGGATTCCACTTTCGGGTAAGACCCAAGGAGGCAAGGGTATCCATTCCGCAAAAATCATCCAGTACTCGAACCTGGCCTACCACCTTTGACATACTCAAGGAGCAAACAAACACACAAACACATTTGAAAAAATAATAAATAACAATAAAAATAATAAAATTAAATAAAAAACATGCTCCTTGAGTGTGTCAAAAAGAAAAGCACCACCAAACACACACAATAAGATAGAAAAAAAAAAAAACACAACACGAACTGCATAGAAAAACAGAAGAACACCATAAGAAAAACACAAACATGACAAAAACAACAAAACACTACAAAGACAACAAAAAAAAAACATGAAAAATAAACACAACCAAAACCTAAAAAATTAAAAAAATAAAATAAAAATAAAAATAAAAAACAACCAACAACAAACAATAAACAAAAACAAAAAACATAGAAAACACTCACACATAAAAACACGAATTAACACAAACAAACAGAAACACAAGAACAAGAACAACAAAAACACAAGAACAATAACAAAAAACATAAAAAAAAAAACACAAAACAACAAAAACTTAAGAACAAAAAAAAAAACAACTCAAAGAACACAAAAATAAAACAAAACAAAAGAATACACACACATTAAAAAACTAAACAAAAAAAACAAAAAACAAAAAACAAAAAACAAAAAAAAATTGAACATAACAATGACCTTTCTAGACCAGAAGACTTTTAAGGCAAGAATAAAAAGAGGAAACAAAAGAAAGAATAGTTTGATCTAGGGAACTAAAATAACCTGATCAAACCAAAGACAAGCAAAAATAAAGCAAGAAACTAGGTACCTTCAGAATTGGATCCATCCAAAGAAATGATAGAAAGAAGAGTTTCCCTTATTTGCGAAGCCCGCCATTTAGAAGGGTGGCCATAATAAGTACTATCACCTTTGTCCAAAGCCCAATTACCTAAAGTATCAATACTCTTTTTTTGATAACTGACCACATGATTGTAATCGACTTTCAAAAATCCAATTTGGATTAATTGAATCTTCTCAATAATTCTTTTTATTCTCCAATCAACCTTATGATTCTTAGAAGGAGTCTTCAAAATATTAATCATGAGTTGAGAGTCAGACTCAACTAACACCTTTTCCCATCCAACCTTAGTAGCCTCTTGAATGCATCTAAGGATACCATACCCCTCAACAAGGTTATTGGAAAGAATACCCAAATTCTCAGTAAAAGTAAAAACCAAGGAGCCATATGAAAGTCTATCAATTCCTCTCGCACTGGCTTTTCCAGGGTTCCCTCTAGAGGCTCCATCAGTATTGACTTTTCCAAAATCCTCAGGAGGAGGTTGCCAATTTCTTGTCCTATCCATATTACAAATACTTACATTACCTTTACGTTGGTTGCCCTTAGAAGATTTAATCTTCAATCTTTGCATCACTTGATCCCATATTTTATGGGAGTTTTGGGGGTGATTAAGGAATTGATGGACTAATTCAACAAAGTTGGCTATGGTATTTTGCCAAATATAGTGAATATCCTTCCTATATTGATTAAAAATTTGGTTGTTCCTTTCATTCTAGATATTCCATATAAGAATGGTAGAACCCATCCAAACTAACTGTATAATAAAATGATCAACACCCTCTTATTTAGGCGAATCCCTCCAAAGTTGTTCAAAAGTAAAAAAATTATACCACTGTAAGCCAAATAAAGTGGTCATTCTCCTCCATAGCTCAGAGGCTAAAGTGCACTCAATAAAAATATGGCTGAGAGTTTCTACATTCTCTTCACATATTTCACATCTAAAAGGGCCATGAAAACCACGCTTCATAAGTTGCTCACCAGTAAGCACCCTATGATGCAATAAAATCCAAGAAAAGAAGCTCACCTTAGGCTAGAGCTTTTGATCCCACAACTTAGAAAAGATGTCAGAAGATTTATTGGTATTATTATGGCATAAGGTCAAATAACCTTGAGCAACTGAATACTCACCCTTAGTAGTGTTGTTCCATCCAAAACAATCTTTTTCATGGGACCAAGAGAGATATCTCATATGAAGGATGCCTTGGATATCTTGTCTTTGCCTTTCTAGGATTTGAATAGGCTAGTCCTCAATAGGGATCCAATATCTATCAACCTTTGAATTACCAGTATGGTACCAACAATAATTAGCCACCTCTATCCAGTTAGCTCGGTGAAGCTCCTCCATACAAGGCCTCCAATTAAGAAATTGAGTTATCAAAGGCTTGTGACCATCCCAAGAATCCCTCCAAAAATTTACCTATTGACCATTATTAATGATCCAAAATAAATTTTTCTTTATCAAATCCTCACCAGTCTTAAGAACTGCTAAAATGGGAGAACCTTTGGTAGGAAGTTGATAACAAACAAGGTCTTTAGGACTTTTGTTCTCAGCATATTTAGCACGTAGATTATTAGCCCAAAGAGCATTGGGGTTATGCAACATCCTCCAATATAATTTAGCAGCTAAAGCTTTGTTGTTATTAATAGAAGACCATAATCCTAACCCCCCTTCATTCTTAGGAAGACATAAAGTGTCTCATTTCACCAAGGTCCATTTTCTTTTCTCCTTAGTACCACTCCAAAGGAATCGATTACTGATTTGATCCAGTTCTGGAAGAACAACCTTTGGGATATTCAACATAGAAGATACATAAATAGGAATAGCTTGAAAGACTAATTTTACCAAGGTGATTCTACCCCCAAAAGAAAGCCACCTCTTGGTCCACTTTCCAATTTTCTTCTTGACTTTGTCCAACAACCAATTCCAATATTTATTTTTTTGCCTTTGAATATTGATGGGAATACCTAAATAAGTGATCGAAATGGAGGTCTTATTATATATTAATTTATCCAAAACCATGGATTACTATATGGCAGAGCAGTGAAAGAAAATAACTTTTGATTTGTCTTCATTGATAAACTACCTAGTAGCCTTAGAAAAATAGCTAATGATTTGCTTAATATTAGAAGCTTCCTTAACTGTAGCTTTACCTAAAATAGTAGAGTCATCCACAAATTGAATATGAGAGATAGGTCTAGCTCCATGAGCAATGGTAACTCCATCAAGGGTTTTTTTTTCCCTCTTTTTGGTTATAGTCCTACCCAAGCATTCAACAAGAATGATGAATAAATAAGGGGATAGCGGGTCACCTTGCCTAATACCTATAGAAGTTGGGAATGACTGAGAAGGTCTGCCATTGATAAGAACTAAGTAGAAAACTAAAGAGATACATCCCATAATCCAATCCATAAAATACTTAGAGAAACCAAATTGCCTCAAAAATTTGATAAGGAAGTGCCAATCTGCTCTATCATAAGCTTTGAATAAGTATAACCGAATGAACATGGAAGGAGATTTTTGCATATCCATGGAATGGATGGCTTCTTGAACAATAACTATCTCATATACTATTTGATTTCCTTCCACATAACCCCCTTGCTTAGGGGAAATAATCTTATGCAAAAGAGGCTTCAAACTTTTTGCCATGATCTTAGTAATGATTTTGAGAAGAACATTACATAAAGCAATAGGTCTAAAAGCTGAGATATGATCAACCTATTGAGCTTTTGGAACAAGAGTAATATAAGTTTTATTGATAACCTTCAAAATTTATTTGGCTTTCCTGGCTTGTTCCACCACCTCTAATAAATAAGCATGAAGGATATCCTAGAACTCTTGGTAGAACTCAATGGGAAAACCATCAGGACCTAGGGTTATCTCTTTTTTTTTATTTTAAAAACTACCCGTTGAAGCTCATTGATAGTAATAGGAGCAGTCAAAATAGAGTTCTCCTCAGAAGTGATAAGAGAAAGGATTGCTTGAAGATCATTTTGTTGAGAAGCTAAATCAAGAGGAGTAGCAGCAAAAATGTTGAAAAAGTAATCGACAACAATAGAGTTCATGCCATCCCAAGAATAGACAACATCTCCAAAATATTATTTCAGGGAAGAAATAAAGTTGTGAGATATTCGATCTAGAAGAGATTTGTGGAAGAAAATTGTGTTTCGATCTCCTTATTTGAGCCATTGAATTCTAGATTTTTCTTCCATAAGAGTTCTTATATTTTTTCCCATTCCTCTAATTGAGTTGTGAGCTTAATTTCATTTGCACTTCTATTCTCTGTGAGGAGATCTAAATGGATTTTCTTATTCAAATTTTCAAGTTGAGCAATAACTTCATATTTTTTTTATGAACATCCCTAAACTCCTTCTAGTTCCAAGTCTTGATTTTGGATTTAATGTATTACAGTCTTTTGGCAGAACAAAAAGCTTAGTCCCATGCCTAGGCTTACCTTCCTTCCACCATTGTTGCACATGAGGTCTAAAGGAATTGTCTTTGAGCCACATTAATTAAAAATGAAAAGGAGAGAAACTCACATTGGTTTTCCACATTTCCACCATGACTGGCCAGTGATCCAAACCAGCATTGTTAAGAGTCTTCACTTTAGGAATGTGACCATGGATTAAGAAATTTTTAGAGAGCAAAAACCTATCCAATCTCTCCATTATACAAGCTAAGCCTTACCTTCTATTTGACCAAGTCATAAGGCCATTATCTGGTTGGATGTCCACAAGATGGAGACTTACAATATATTCACTCATGAGGTCAGTGCTTTTATCCAAATTTCTATTTCCCCCCATTTTCTCATCTAGAGTGGATGGTATTGAAATATCCTCCGATCAAGATCCAATATTCAGGAAAATGAGAGATAATATGAGTTATATCCTTCTACTGTCTTCTTTTTTCTTCAAAAGCAACCAGAGCATAAATAATAATGCAGAGCATAATTTGGTTGGAATATCTACTTTGAATAACTATAGTCAACAGACGCCAACTACCAACCATATGGTAAATAACTACCTCTTTTGGGTCCCAAAGACAAGCAATGCCACCAAAATTCCCTTAGGAACTGAGGGAACCACTTTTCCAGGTGGCAAAATTTTATTGGCAATTGAGTCCATATCCTCTATTGACATCTTCATTTCTTGAAGGAAAACAAGATGTGGATGATTTATCTAAATCATTCTTCTAATTTCATTTTGTTTTGAAAGACTCCCTTTGAGTCCTCTAATATTCCAAGTGATGATCTTCATTAATACCAGAGCTAAAAAAGTTGGGAAGGGCATTAATATTACCTTTCTCTACAATATTTTCACATTATTTTACCATATGATATTGATTGGTCTTGCGACCTACTTTTTACTAAAATCCATCTTCTATTTTTTTCCCCTGTTTCTTGACTTACTCCAATTGAATCTGAGATGGCTTCTAACCTTGAAGAATGCTCTTACATAGCTAAAATTTTACTAAAGGGTTCAACAGAGTCTATATTGGGACCTGTATTATTTGAATTTTTTACATTTAAAAGATTGTTTTTCTTGTGTAAATTTTCTCCCTTTTTTTCTGTTGAAAACCTTGGATTTGTTGGTTTATCTCTGAGTTCTTCCCTTCATCTTTAAATTGTGTTTCTAAGATTTATGTTTCCATTATTTCCTCTTCCTCACTTGGGACATCATTTGTGGAAATGATTTCAAACATATTAGCAGATGACTTTGATTGATCCTTCATAACTATTTTTTATTTAGTGTTCTTCTTCTTAGGCATTTGGAAACCTGCTCAGTTTATATATTCTTTCTTTTGATCATAAATTTTATTTGGGCAAGCACTAGCCAAATGACCATATTCATGGTAAATTCTACAACGAAAAGGAATGTTCTCATAGTCCACTACTTGTTCCCAAGTGTCTTCCCAAATTGTAATGTGATATTTTTAGGTAGGGGTTTTTCAAAATCCATTAAAACACAAATCCGAGCATAAATAATATGTTCAAAATTTTGAGTATAATCAGCAGTCACCATAAAAGTTTCTAAAGAGTTTTCAATTGAAGAAAAAATAGTAGGATTATAAAATTCAATAGGGAGGCCAAAGAGTCTAACCCACACGGGAGCTATAGAAGGCATCTCTTCTTCAGATTTAAATTTAGTATGCTAGGGCTTCATGAAAATCCTTACCCTTCCAAAAAACTAGGGACCCCCTTAAAAATTTTTCTCTCTATCTTCATTATTAGCAAAAAAACAAGAAAATAACCATTTGGATAAATAGAGATTTGCAACTCACCTTTAGCTTTTTAGCTTTTTGCAGCCCAGACTTTGAAAGCAAATAGGCTCGAACGAAAACCCACAAACTGAAAAATTAGTCCTCTTTTTTGCAAATCTTCAATGCCAGTCTGAATGTTATCCATATCAAGCTTAACAATAGGAGTTCCATCAACTGCTTTAAGAATGTTAGCATAGTACATAGTCGAGCATGGCATAGTCTATATTATGCATAGTATTTCATTATTGTTGGGGGTGGTAAAATAGTGCTTGTAAGCACTCTCTAGATTAGGTGGTTTATGCAACTGATTTAGTTGTCTCATAACTACCTTAGAAACCTCATGTATTTATTCTCATTTCAATGCAATGAAGGATACTGCTTCAATTTATTCATGGTACCAGAGCTAGCGGAGTGAACCAGTTAATCCAAATGGTTAGCAGTTAAACCGAGTGGTTAGGAGTAGTTGGTACGGTCTGGGAAGGTAGAACTATTTCTAATCCCAATAAAAATTTGATGTTGCATGACACCAGACATAAAATGAAGCATGAGGACATAGAACGAAGCATGGAAACACAAGATGAAGCATGACACCAGACGTAGATAAATTGGCAATAGTGGATGGACACATGGTAGACCAATGGACGAACATGTGGTGAACGCTTGGACTACGGAGGACAAATACATTGGTAACAGTGGACAAACACGTGGCATATACATGGACTGTAGAGAATAGACACATTGGTAACATGGTGGAAGTTTGATAAGTGGTGGCAGCCAAAAGGGTGGACTGGTGACCGCTAGAAGGTACTCACCTAAGAAGGGTGCCTTCACAGTTTAAAAAATATGAAAAATGCATCATAGGATGCATGTGGGATAAATGTATCCCAATTTTTTTTTATTTCTTTTATTTTGCCTTGTAGGATAAGATAAAGCACCCGATGTTTGGTTCTAGTAGTCTCAGTGACTCGTTTGGTTGATGTGCTTCGTCCTCTAGTAGAGGTCCTGGTTTCAAATCCTATTGGGGACACTTTGTTGACGTTCGTGATATATTTTGTTTTTCTCCTTGTTGTTCTTTGCAGGGTTTTAAGGAAAGGTGTGCCCTGTCATATCTCAGTGGCTTGTGTAGCCGCTGTGGTTCGGCTAAAATCTATGGTGGGTGAGTTCGGGGGTTCAAACCCCACTAACGTTGGTAACCAAAAAAATAATTTGTTTTTTGTTGATACAAAAAATGCAAAAGTTGCTCCAATATTGCTAAAAGTTGCTAGACACAAACATTTTGCTCTCCAAGTGTTTTTTTTTGCCCCGGAGGGCTCTCTTGATCAATTTTTTTTTCTATCAAAGCACACGGAAGGGCTATTTTTTGAGGTATTCTTTCCTACAAAGCTTCCTTTCTTTCCAAGTTTTTTTTTGAGGGATAAGTTGTTTTTTTTGGAATTAGAAAGGGTTCCAAAATTTTTCCCATTGTTTATTTTGCAACAAAAAGGGGGGATTTCATACGTATTTCTTTTTGCAAAATTCTAAGACAAAGGGGGGAATAAAATTGTGGAAAGTGAATATGTTCTTTTTCATCTTAAAAATGGCATTGTAATAGGTGCATTTTTGGTGGAAACCGACACCTCAAGTAGTTAAAATTTGTGGGTATTTGTGGTTGTTTTTTTGCATTTAAATTTCTTGTTTTCTTGCATTGACAATTACACAAATAAAGCAAAAGAAAAGACCCCAAATTTATACACCTATTTATGCAATTTATTGCATAGCAACGTTCGATATATACGATACCTCTGGTCCACACTTATAGGTTATGTTGTCGTGCTTGGACTACTGTATCTAATGCCTAATATAGCTACAACAACTATGTCTGAGCTTGTTCTCTATCAATCATTGAGGAGAAATAAGGTAAACCAGTTCTGATATTCACTTCATTCATACCCACATCATGATTGTTGTTAGACATAAATCCTGACGAAGGGCTTTTCGAAGTGTTTAGGGGAAGTTATGCCCCATGCATGAGGAATAGACCTTCTATGGTAGGTGTCATAAACAACACGATGCTCTTTCAGTATCGCCTAAGTTCCATGTATCGTGTTGCTCATATATACTTATAGTCTCCCTCACATAAGGGCGGGTATATATAGAGTAGTTTCGGTATAAAGGTCTGGTAGGTATAAAGAAAGGGAGACCAATTGGTGATATAAGGAACCTTCACAATGGCCACTGTTCACAAATATCTCTCAGATTCACAGTTGTTGAAAGGTTCTAACTTCGTTCCATGGAAGACAAAGATGCGTGCCATTCTTCAAGTGGAAGATTTATGGGATGTAGTGACTGGCACTACAAAATGCCCTACAATAGTAGGAACAGATCAAGAAGATTTTGATAAGAAGGACAAAAGATATCTCATGTTTATCCTTCTTGCTACTACAGATGAGGTCCAACCTCATATCTATGATGCCAAAACTAGTAAGGAAGCTTGGGATACTTTACTTACTATTTATGAAGGTAAGAATCAGTCCACTATTCTACATTGTCAAACTCATCTACATATCCTCAGTATGAAATATGGTGAGACAGTTGACCTATTCCTATGTAGAGTGGCAGAATTGAAAGCCAAGTTGAATGCTATGGGACAACCAGTGGATGATACTCTCTTGACCTTTGTCATCTTGAGAGCATTGCTAGAATCCTACAAGATGTTGATAACCTCTCTTAATGTATCTGGTAGACAAGTATCTTTTGTGGAGTTAATGAATTTACTCCAAACTAAGGAGGCAAACCAGTTTCAGAAGGATGAAGTGCTAGATAATGCTCTCTACACTAAGCAAGGGGGTAAGAAACAAGGAAAATTTCAAAAAGGAGGATCTTCATCAAAAGGAAAAGGGAAACAATATCAGTAGAATGACAAACAATATTGTAAGATTTGTGATATGAATAACCATGACACCAACAGGTGTTGGTTTAAGAACAAGCAACAAAATGACCAACCTCATAAGAAAAAGGGCAAAGGGAAATACAAACCATAAAAAAAGAATAAGCAACCTAAGGGGCATGTTGCTTATGTTGAATCAAATTCAGACTCAGATTCTGCAGGATCCGACTCAGACTCAAAATCTGAGAGAGCACACAAGGTGCTCATGACTCATACTTTATCTTCCTAGATAGATGTTGTATGGTATATTGATTCAAGGGCTAGTAAGCACATGACTGGCGATAAATCATGGTTTGAGATATTTGAGGAGAAAGAAGGTAAGCTAGTAATAATTGTTGACAATCAAGTCTACCAAGTGAAGGGTGAAGGTGATATTTCTATCACTCTTCTAGATGATAAATATCATATTGAGAAGGTACTCTATGTCCCTGGATTAGCTAATAATCTGTTGTCCATACCTCAGATGTTGGATCAAAATATGGATGTTGTGTTCCATGTTGTGAAAGATAAAAAGAGATGTTTTATAACCAGAAAAGGAAAACATATAGCAACCGGATCATACAAGCATGGCTTATTCATTTTAGATGTCATTTCAATACCTCATGTTGCTCTGGCAGCAACTACAAAGGAGGCTACTTCTCTGTGGCATAAGAGATATGGGCATCTAAGTTCAGGATATTTTCTCGAGTTGAGAAAATATGAGATGGTGAGAGGACTTCCCAACCTTTCATCCATATTTCCAGTTTGCTCGGATTGCTTAGCAGGGAAGCAACATCGGGTACCGTTTGAAGCTAGCTCTTCCAGAGCTAAGAAACCTTTGGAGTTGGTACACACCGATCTATGTGGTCCTATGCCAATCAGCTATGGTGGAAAGAAGTATTTTCAATTATTTTTTGATGATTATTCATGAAAGATGTGGGTTTTCTTCCTTCAATTGAAGTCAAAGGTATTTTTGTACTTTCAACAATTCAAGAAGCTTGTTGAGGATTCAGGATGTTTCATCAAAACCCTTCTTTCAGATCGAGGGGGGAATATACTTCCAAGGAATTTTCATCATTTCTAAAAGAACATGGGATTAAGAGACAACTGACTACAACCTATACTCCACATCAAAATGGAGTTGCAGAGAGGAGAAATCGTTCCATTGTGGAAATGGTTCGATGTATGCTAAAGGGAGCACATCTTGAGAATGAGTATTGGGCAGAAGCAATAAACACAACATCATACCTCCTGAATAGAGCACCCATAAGAGCTCTACAGGGTAAAACTCCACAAGAAGCATGGAGTGGTAAGAAACCCTCCATTTCTCATCTAAGGGTTTTTGGATGTAAGGCATTCATGCACATACCAAAATAGAAAAGGAAGAAGTTAGATGAGAAGACCCTGCAATGTATCTTTCTTGGTTATGATGAGCATTCAAAGGGATATCGATTGATAGATCCTATGACCAAGAAGACACATATAAGTAGAGATGTGGTATTTGATGAAGCTTTCACATCAAATAACACTTCTACAATTGTATACCTTGAGGAAGATGAGCCTAAGAAAGAGACTTCACCTCCTCAGAACAAGATTCCAAAATGGTATACTAGTACATTGAGAGATTCCAAGTTGGCATCACTTCCAGATCTAACTCTAGATTGACCTTGTACTCATAGTATGACTCAACAGAAGAGAGCAGAGGCATCAACTTCAGAAGTTGATGAGCTTTACCAATAGTTTGATGAACTATCTATGGATGCAGAGGAAGATAGGGAAATAGATATGGAGGATGAGAGGGTTTATATGATAGCATTGGATGAAAATGAACCCACAACAATTCAGGATGCACTTAGTGAGCCTTAGTGGAAGGTTGCTATGGAAGCAGAACATACATCTCTCATGAAAAATCATACATGGAAGCTAGTAAATCTACCTTCAGGAAAGAAGCCCATTGGTTGCAAATGGGTATTCAAAGTGAAGTATAAGGTATATGGTACTATTGATAAGCATAAAGCCCATCTTGTTGCAAAGGGCTATGCTCAAAAATAAGGCATAGATTATGAAGAGACTTTTACCCCTACTACAAAAATGACTACCATACGAGTACTTTGTGCCATGGCAGCTCAGTTTGGGTGGAAGTTACATTAGATGGATGTAAAAAGTGCTTTCTTGAATGGTGACCTACAAGAAGAAGTGTACATGATCCAACCAAAAGGATTTGTTGTTGAAGGGCAAGAACAAAAAGTTTGTAAGTTGATCAAATCCTTGTATGGGCTGAAACAAGCTCCTCGAGCTTGGTACATCAAAATCGATAGTCACCTAATGCAACATGGTTTCCAAAGAAGTCCGTCAGATGCAAATCTCTATATAAAGAACAATGGTTCTGACATAGTGATTTTGGTGCTATATGTAGATGATCTGATCATAACAGGTAGTTCAGAGAGTATGATTGATACAGTGAAAAATGATCTAAAAACATCTTTTGAAATGATAGATCTAGGACTTCTTCACTATTGTCTTGGTTTAGAAGTGACTCAAAAGAAACATCATATCAGAGTTACCCAAAAGAAATATGCCAAGACATTGATTGATAAATATCGCATGACTGACTGTAAGTCTAAAGCTACTCCAATGGAGGTTGGACTTAAGCTATCTCGATATGATCAATCTCCATAGGTAGATGGCACTCTCTATCATCAATTGATTGGGAGTCTCATATATCTAACCAATACCAGGCCAGATCTCAGTTTTGTTGTGGGTTATCTTTCACGGTTCATGCAGGACCCAAAGGTGAGTCATTGGAAAGCAGCAAAAAGAGTTCTTCATTATGTCCGTGGTACAACAGATTTTGGCTTGGAATACAAAATGAATAACAAGTTCTATCTACAAGGATACACGGACTCCGACTATGTTGGATCCATTGATGATCGAAAGTCAACTTCTGGATACATTTTTCATCTTGGATCTGGTCCTGTCTCTTGGCATAGTAAGAAGCAGCAGGTGGTTGCTATCTCTTCTACAGAGGCAGAATATCGCGCAGCTAGTGGAGCAGTCTGCGAGATAATATGGTTAAGTCGCATTCTTACAAACATGGGCCTTCCAAAGAACCTTCCACTTCATTTGTTTTGCGACAATCAAGGTGTTTTGAATCTTGTCAAGAATCCAATATTTCATGATCGCACCAAACACATTGACACTCGGTGTCATTTCATTCGAGATGAAGTTCCAAAGCATCATATACAACTCCAATACATTCCCACTGATGAGCAAGTTGCAGATATTTTCACCAAGGCACTTGCACGTGTCAAATTTGAATTGTTTCGCAATGCTCTTTGCAGTTGCCAATAATGTAATAAGGGGGGATGTTAGCATAGTATATAGCTTAGAGCATGGCATAGTCTTCATTATGCATAGTATTCCATTATTGTAGGGGGTGGTAAAATAGCACTTGTAAGCACTCTCTACTTAGGTGGTTTATGCAATTAATTTGGTTGTCTCATAACCACCTTAGAAACCTCATGTATTTATTCTTATTTCAATGCAATGAAGGGTACTGCTTCAATTTCTTCAAATACATACTAAATCTATTTTCATGGGATCAATATTAGGCATTCTTAGAGGTTTATTGGAAGCCCTAAGATTAATATTAGCATTGGGCTGAGGCTTTACACCATGGCAGGCATCCCTAAAATTTATTTTTGGGGCTGAGTCTGAAATTCTTACCCTTCATAGGGTTTTCATAGTATAATTATTTTGTGGGTGCAGCTTAGCACCAGATTCACTTGAGATCTGAGCCATTTTTTGATCAACTACTTGAAAATTGTTTCATGATCTGTTTAATCCTTGCCCTAGAAACCATGGAAAGGTATGGTTTTCACTTTTCTTTTGTACAACAAATTGGAAGTTGTTTTCACTCAAGTTCACAGCATGATAATTTGAAAGATAACTAACCCATATTGGATCCCCTGCAACATATCCTACTAAAATATTGAGCATAAACCACAAACATATTGGTCAATAGGGCCCAAAGGCCCTAAAAACCAACCTCTAGAGCTACTTGCACTCAACCCAGATGAAACCCTTGCACAACCGCTTGCAAAAAATCTTATTCACACATAGGGATGTTCTAGGATCTGTGTTGCTAAAAATTATTTAAACATTTGTAGAGACATTGTAGGGGTTTTCAGGCATATACCCTTAAAATTTTAGCTCAATTCGAGTCCGGATGAGTGAGATATGGCCAAAACAAGTTTGACAATTTGGGCAGTCCTGCGAAAAATGTCCCTCCTCAATCCAGCTTCCACTTCTTCCAAGAAAACCTCACCATTGAATCAGTTTTAACATGCAAGGCTATGTATCTTACTTTTTTTATTTTGATCAACCTTATATTTTTTTCTTATTGTGTATTCTCTTGAGCTATTCAACTCCCAAATTAGCTTATCCTCGGCTCCCCTAAGAATGATCATTGTTGTTATTTTTCTACTCAACTTCCTCTTAGCAACAATTTTTGGTATTATTGTAAAAAATCTTCTTTCCTTTTGTATCTTACTTCTTGATCCTTTTACATCATATTTGAAACCCTATCATCATATTTATCTTGAAGTAATATCATCCATGGTTTCAAAATTGGATTTAGACTGAGTGGTTCTTTATTACACCAAATATCTATCCAAATATAATTTTTTCTCTAGTTCCCACTACTCATCTTAGACCTTTAATCACTAGATAAGTTATTTTTTCTCAATTTTTCCATAGTGCAAAACCATCTAGTAGTGATAATGCAATAAATATTAAGCATGGGTCATTGGAATCAATTAGAAGAATTCTTACCCATTGAATTTGAATCTCTTTGTACAATATCCAAACTACTTTTCACCTTAGAGCTAAGTTTACATCCATAAGAACTCTTAAACTGAGACCTACTCTAGTTTTATCATCAACACCTTGCACCATTTCACCCAATAAAATTTCCTTTTATTATGTAATCCTGACCATAAAAATGATGACATAATATAGATTAAATTTTTTTCTAACAATTTGGCATAATATACAAGGACATATAATATGTTGGAATCACCTATAAGATTGATTTAATTAGCTACACTCATCTTGCAAACGTCAACCATATACCTTTCTATATTGATAGTTTATTTTAAACTTTACTTATAATTGGATTCCACAATTCTATCTTCATTCTCCCATCAAATAAGGGAATCCCTAGATATGTTGTTGGAAAATTTATGTCCTCCATTTAAAGTAACTTGCATATCCCTACTATGATTCTAATTGGAGTGTTTAGGAAGAAAATTTTGGATTGTGTCCAATTCACTTTATGCCCATATGCTCTTTTATATTCCTTCAATAAGTTATTCAAAGCTTTGGTCTTATTTTTTCCTACCCTTCCAAAAAAGGTTGTATCATCTACAAATTGTTAATGGGTGATGTTATCAATGGTATTACTAGCCTTAAGTCTACTTATTAGACCATCTCTATATCCCTTCTTCGGGTTACTTCCCAATACCTTTTCCATAATAATGAATAGATATGGTGACAAAATATATCCTTGTCTGAGACCCCTCTTGGATTTAAATGATTTTCTTACTATCCCCTTGATAAGCACTGAATATGATATTGTAGAGACACAAATTTTAATCCATTTGATCCATTTATTCCTAGATCCAAACTTTTCTAATACTGCAAAAAAAATCCCATTTAACCCTATCATAGGATTTATTTATATCAAGTTTTAAAATTATTGCTCTCTCTTTTCTAGAAGTTGTTGAGTGTATTAATTCATAAGCTACTATGATCCTGTCTAGAATCTCTCTCCCTTTCACAAATCCTCCTTGCTCCTTTGACCTTTTTAGAATCAAGATAAGATAAATTGCATTTATTTTATACAATATGTATTATTTTACCTTAGAGTATTTCATTACCACCAGTAAATAATCCTTTACTATTTCCTAGTTATTCTAATTGAATGTTGTAGAGAGTCCATACAAACCTAGGGATTTATCCTTAACAAAATATAAAAGATCTAAATGAACTTATAGAGTAATAGGCTCCATTGGATTATTAGTATCTTCATCTATTATAACTAAAGGTACTTCTTGCAATAGATTATCATTAAGAACTTCAATCTCCTTCAATCCTAGAATATTTTGGTAAAAAATATGTCTTCTTTACGATTTCACTTTGGTCTTCAATGCAAAACCCTTCTACTGATTTAATTCTACAAATTATAGATGTTGATCTTTGTACTATTGAAATATGAAAAAAAACTATGTTTTATATCCTTTTAACCAAGTCAGTTTTAATTTTAATCTCTAGAATTTCTCTTCCTTAAAATATTGTGATATTCACTAAGCAATTTTGTTTCCTTCAAGCTTGGATTATTGTGCTCATATTTTTAGAATTTTGAAAGTTTCTCTTTTAGTTCTTCCTTCTCATAGATGTTTCCAAAAGTGTTCTTGTTCCATTCTTTTAATCTAGATGTCACTTATTTAATTTGTTTTGGAAGTGTATACAACCCACCATTTCCTAAAGAATTCCATGTTTGTGCTATCACATCAAACAAATTCAGGATGGTCTGCCCACATCTACTCATATTTGAAAAATGATATTTTTTTACCTCTTGTTGGCTAGTGTTTTGAACCAATTCTTGTCATTATATTTATTTTAGCACAAGTCCCTTCATCTAGCCAATGATATGAGAGTATACATCTATCCAATTTTTTTGCTATCAAGTTTTAGCCTATCCTATTGTTGGTCCATGTATAGTTGTCCTCTTCAAACTCAACCTCCCATAGATTATTGTTTTGAATGAAATTTGAGAAATATCTCATACTTTGGGTTATTTTCCTAATTCCTCCAAAGTTTTCATCTAGATTGTTATGGCATTAAAATATCCTATGATCATAAATCAGGTTTCTTGGTCTTTACTTCTCATAAAGGCTTCAATCCAACTCGACACTACTAAGTTGTAGATCTATAGACATTGATAAGGATAAAATGAATATATTCAAAGTAGCACATGACTAATGAGGCTATCCAATACCTAGTTTTATGAATGGTTTCATAGGAGGTTCTAACTAGATTCCAACATGTTAGAATTACCCATGCCACTCCTTTTGAATCCATAGCATTCCATTCACATATTGCCCATACTACTATCATAGTTTTAAAAAATTCTTCCTTTGTCATTTTAGTTTCTTGGATACAAAGAATATAAGGATTTTTTACTTAAATAAAGGTCTCTAATACAATTATACTTTGAGGGGGCATATCACCCCTTACTTAAGTTCAACAAGAGTGTTCAACCCTAAATTGAGTTTAGACTAAGTAGATGGTTCCTTGTTAATATTCTAATCCTGTTGTACCATGTCCTCTAAGCTATAATCTACTTTTTTCATAGGTGAAAGACTCAAAAGAATTGGTAATTTTTCTAATATTCTTACTTACTGGTATGCACTATATATTTATTTTCATCTATTTGCACCTAACATTTTGAAATTGAAAACCATCCTCATCTATATCCATTTGTAAGTTTCTCTTGTAGTTTTCTACATATGTTTCTACTAGAATCTTCTTAGGGCATGATCTCTCAATATGCCCCACCTCATGACATATTTTACATCTAAAAGATATATTTTCATAATCCATGGTTTGGGTCCACAACTTACCCCCATACTTAATAATGATTGATTTTGGTCAAGGTTTACTAATTTCAATTATGACCAATATTCAGGCATAAATAGCCAAGACTATGTCTTTCATAGTTTATAAAATCTCAAGTAATTCTTGCAAAGTGTTGCCTATTTCCTTGAAGGTATCCATTTCCTATAATTCAATGGGTAACCCATACATCTTGACCTAAACTAGTACTAGGTGTTAGATCTTAATGCTTCGAATGAATTGTATTATGAAAGTGAAAGGGTATTTAAATACAATGGTTGCCCAAATATGGCATAACAACCTACAACTACCCTTGTCCCCTAGTGAACCTTACAAACCATGTGTTGAGTGGTTACTCAACTTATATTCACATTATACATGATGTAATAACTCCTAACATTCCCCCCTTATTACATCATAGTCTTGGAGAGGAAACTTTGGAATTCTTCAAATTTGACTCGTCCCAGTGGTTTGGTGAAGATGTCTGCTTGTTGTTCTTGAGTAGGACAGAATTTGAGTTGGATGTTTTGTTGTTGAACATGTTCATGGATGAAGTGGCACTCCATGTCAATGTGCTTGGTCCTTTCATGGAATACTAGATTATGAACAAGTTTTAGTACTCCTTGGTTGTCACAATGCATGATTGTAGGTTTATCTTGTGGTACTCCCATATTTTTCAACATATGTTTCAACCATATTGCTTCACAGACAACTCCTCCTGCTACATGATATTCTACTTCAGTGGAAGATTGAGCAATTGTTTGTTGTTTCTTGCTTCCCCATGATATAGGTGTAGACCCTAGAAAGAATACATAGCCAAAGGTGGATTTTTGATCATCAATGCAACTTGCATAATCTATGTCTATATAACCTGTTAAGAGGAATTGATCACTCCTCTTGAATTCCAAACCATACTCAGTAGTGCCTTGTATATATCTTAGAATTCTCTTTACTACCTTCCAATGTGTCATCTTTGGTTCTTGCATGAAACATGAGAGATAACTCACTATAAAACTGATATCTGGTCTTGTGTAAGTTAGGTAGATGAGACTCCCAACTAACTGTCGATAGAGTGTTGCATCCATTGGAGGAGAGGAATCAAAATATGAGAGTTGTAGACCTGATTCCATAGGAGTTGCTATAGGTTTACAATCTTCCATGTGATATTTCTCAAGGAGATTCTTGGCATATTTGCTTTGTGAAACAAATATGTGATGATGGTTCTGCTTTACCTCCAATCCTAGGCAGTAATGTAATAACCCGAGATCGGTCATGTCAAAAGATTTCTTCAAGTCTTCTTTTGCAGCTAGAATCATACTTTCAGAACTTCCTGTGATGACCAAATCATCTACATACACATTGATGAATACAATCTCCCCCCTTGCTCTTTGTGATACAGACTTGGATCATACAAATTCCTTTTAAAACCATGCTTTCCAAAATGTTCATCTATCTTTATATACCATGCTCGAGGAGCTTGTTTGAGACCATAAAGAGATTTGATCAATTTGCATACCTTTGTTTCTTGTCTAGGTATGATGAATCCTTTTGGTTGAGTCATATAAACTTCTTCTTTTAAATCTCCATTGAGAAAGGCACTTTTCACATCCATTTGATGAATTTTCCATCCAAATTGTGTAGCTAGAGCAAAGATAATTCTAATGGATTTTATTTTTGTTGTAGGGGCAAAAGTTTCTTCATAATCTATGCCTTCCTTTTGTGCATATCCCTTTGCTACAAGTCTTGCTTTGTGTTTATCAATACTGCCATCTGATTTATATTTGACTTTGAAGACCCATTTGCATCCAATAGCCTTTTTCTGGTGGAAGATCAATAAGATCCCAAGTCTTGTTTTTTATTTTTTTATTTTTCATGGCATTTTTCCAAGGGTGGACTATGAAGGGCTTCTATGCTGTAGATGGCTCAATTGTACTCATTAGAGCCATATTTTGTGCATTGTGAGTCATACTTCATGTTCTTGGTCTTGTAGAAGAGGTGTCTAGAATTCCATCTATCCTAGATGCTTTCAATGTACTAGTATACCACTTAGGCATTCTCCTTGTGTGTTGTGGTGGAGTAGATAGATCTTCTTCATCATTGATATCATTGAACAACTCTTCATTTGTAATTTCTTCATCACTTTCAATCATTATTAGAGTTGAGTTAGATGAAGATTCTTGTGATGGTGATGAAGGTGATTTTCCTTCTTCATCAAAGACAACATCATGACTAATATATACTTTCTTTGAATCTGGATCAAATAGTCTGTAGGCTTTTGATTCATCATTATAGCCTAGTAAGATGCATTGTTGAGATTTTTCATCCAATTTATGTCTTTTTTCCTTTGGAATGTGCATGTATGTTGTACAACCAAATACTTAAAGATGAGAGATTGATGGTTTGTGTCCACTCCATGCTTCTTTTGGAGTGATATGTTCAAGTGATGCAGTGGGGGCTCAATTGAGTAAGTAAATTGTTGTATGTACTACTTCTATCTAAAATGAGTGTCCAAGTTGTGAATCCTTCAACATACTTCATACCATTATACAATACTATTTTGTTGTGGTGAGTAGGCTGTTATCATCTATTGTCGTGAATGCCATGTTCCTTCAAAAAAGCTGAAAATTCATTGCTAGTAAATTCCCCCCCTCGATCTGAGTGGAGGACATGGATCTTTCTTCTTGTGGAGGTCTCTACTTGGGCCTTAAATTGTTGAAAGTAGAAGAAAGCTTCATCTTTGCTCTTCAAAAAATATACCCACATTTTTTAGGTATGATCATCAACAAAGAGTTGAAAGTACCTAGTCCCATTGTAACTTGGAGCCATGGGTTTGCACAGATTGGTATGGATCAAATCAAGAGATGCCTTGGCCCAATATTCTGTAGTCTTGAAAGGAGCTCGATGTTGCTTCCCAACTAAGCAACAAGGACAAATCTCTATAGACTTTTGTAAAGAAGGAAGACCTTCGACCATATTTTTGTTTTGTAATGCAATAAGGTGGCCATAACTTAGATGACCATATCGTCGATGCCAAAGTGATGCAGATATATTGGAGTTGACAACTAATGCTAAGTTGTCATGATGCATTGTGTTAAGTTCAAACATCTTTCCTTTTCCTTTTCCATATGCAATAATCTTAGAATTTTTAGTTTTATCACGAATGATGCAAACCTTGGATCCTTGTTGCTTATCAAACTCGATCTTTAAATTATGGTCAAGTAGTTGATTGATGGAGAGTAGATTTTTTGTGAGTCCTGGAACATATAGAACTTCTGTGATTCTGCATTTGCATGATCCAAGTCACAATTTTATATCACCTATGCCTTTTATTTCATAGGATGTGTCATCCCCAAGAGAAACTTTTCCTGCATGTCTAGAATACCTTAGATTTTGAAACCAATATTTTCTTCCTGTCATGTGTCTAGTTGCTCTAGAATCAATATACCAAATATCATTGAGTTGAGCATGTGCAACTAATGCATGTTCCTTTTTGTGATGAGAATTGTTTCTCCTTATGCCTTTGAATGGCTGCTTCCTTTTAAGAGGTACTTGTTCCTCTTTTTGTCTTGAATGTGATACCTCTTCCTTTTGAAGTAGGTTCACTAGCTTCTCAAAACTTGGTATTTGCTCAGTAATATTTAATGTAGTCACAAAAACATTGTACTTTGATGGGAGTGATCTCAAAATAATAGGAACTAACATTTCATCAGATACCTGAGTTCCTAGTGCTTGCAATGATGCTCGCAACTCTACTATTCTCCTCATGAATGATTCCAACTTTTCTCCACTCTTCATCTTTAGACAATGGAGCTGGCTTTGGAGGAATAGAATCTGATTTTGATTCTTGGCTTCAAATACTATCTTCAACTTCTCCCATGCATCCTTGGCTGTGGTCGTATCTCTAATGTATGCTTGGACCTCATCTGCTACTCCTGAACATGATGATTAGTCTTGCCTTTTTATCTACCTTGTCAAACTTTATTTGATCTTCTCCTTCTACAGTAGGATGGATAGTGCTTCCATCTACTACTTGCCATACTTCCTCAAACTCAAGTTGTGTCATGAGTTTGGTCTTCCAGGCAACATAATTGTTTCCCCTCAACAATTGGGAATCTGGCAACAAAAACTTTGGTGCTCCACTAGCCATGGTAAACTTTCACAAAATCTAAATATTCTTCTTTTATTGAGTCCACCTCAAAATACTCTTTTCGACGAGTATATATATGCCTATACTTGGATTTCAAATGATGCTTCAAAAATATGAGAAAGATATATGTCTCACCAAGAAAGGTAGAGGGAATGCTTCTTCCTCTACGAAATATTCCTTGGAATATTCTCTTTTTAAAACTTTATTTTATTTTCTCCTTGCTAAAAAAACACATCCACATGTGCAATTTTTTATTTTCCAAATGCTACTATCTTATTTGTTTTTATTTCAACATTTGAATGACGAGAAATTTATATATGTTGCTTTGAAAAATGTTATGCTCCTTTTTTTATGTGCAAAACCTTGAAATTTTGTTTAGACTCTGGATCTTTTTGTAGTCCAATATGTCTCTAGTGCTTTAGTGGTCTCTCTCGATTAGGGGAGAGTTTCTTTCAAAAACTTAAAAACTTGTTCCAATTTCCACTAATGTGCTGAGTCAAGTGGATTAATGTCTTCTAGTTCATTTTTGGACCCAAATGCTTGCAAGTGATTTTTAAGTAGGTTGGGAAATTAATAATCCAACCTTTATTTGTATTGTGAGGAAATGATTTGTTGTTTTTTTGAAATTTTGCTTCAGCTATGACTTACTTTGTGAATCTTCCTTGGTTTCCCATGTCCAATTGAGCATGTTATGGTACTTTGTTAAAGATATCTTTCTTGAGTAATTTTATAATAGTTTTTTTTTTTAAATACTTCTTTTTGCACTATCATAGGATGTTCCAAAAATGGCTTCTTCAAGGAGCTTTTAATTTCAAAATAACCTCCTTATGCAATGTCACAAATTGGCTTCTTCAAGGAGCTTTTGAATTCCTTTTCTAATGTCACAAGATGGATTTTCTTCATGGAGCTTTTGAATTCCTTTTAGATTTTTTCCCTTCCTTATTATTATTTATATAGTGAGCACTATCCTTTTAGTTTTTTTCCCTTCCTTCTTATTATTTAACACTTTATTTTTTCTTATTCAGGAAGTTGTTTTCTCCCTATCATTTTGTATAGATCAATTTTAAAGTTATAAAATTATATGTTTTCTTATTTCATGCAAGAAATGTTGTTCTCTGTTTTGGTTACTTTGTCTTAATATTTTTCAAACATGCAATGTCTAATTTTTTGCACTTTGTTATATATCCCTGAGATATGTGTTTGCTTCTCTTGAGTTTTTCTTTCTTCTAGTTATGATAACCACCTTCAGTTCCTTTGAATAATTGAGCCACATGGAATTCCAAAATAGATTTTCGATGATGTCTTTCAATAGTTTACACCTTTACTTGGTGTTCTATAATTTGATATGCTACTTTTCAAGAGTAGCTTCAAGGATCAATATCCTATTTTTAGAGGTTTTTGTTTCGATTTCTTCCTTAACTTGTATAATATCACTTCTCGTTAGTTCACAAAGGCTTTGGGTCTTTAAAGTTTACATGAACCATATCTTTCTTATGTTCCTCTAAAACATAGTAATTTTCTTGGTATTGCTTCAACCCTTTGAAGGGGACCTGTTCTTATTATAAAATATTTAAGAAGCTTCAATGGCTTCTTTGTTTTCCTTTAATATTGAGGAGCTCTTATGGTTTCCTTTCTTGTCTCAATTGGCCTAGTTGTTTACTTGTAGGTTTTATGACCTTTGGTAATAACAAGGATTGAAACCCATTTATTTTATTCTTTAAAAAGGATTTTTTCCTAAGACAAGGGTTTTTCACCCTAAAACTTCTTGAATGTGCTATACATTTTTCCTTCATGGTCATAGTATTATACAAGGTAATTTTACCCTTAAAAATTCTTATCTCAAACTTGAATTTTTTCGTAAAACAAACTGCACTTCGACTTTCTCTGTGTTAAAGCTAGAGGAGGATCAAAAGGAGAATTATTTCTTCCTTCTACCTACTCTAATACCACATGTTAGATCTTAAAGCTTTGAATGAATTGCATTATGAAAGTGTAGGGATAAATACAATAGTTGCCCAAATATGACATAACATCCTACAACTACCCTTGTCCCTTAGTGAACCTTACAAACCATGTGTTGAGTGGTTATTCAATTTATATTCACATTATATATAATGTAATAACTCCTAATACTAGGGATAGATTTATGTTTTTTGGTGCAAAGGCTTCAAATAAGTGGGTAAGAAAGAGTCTTGCTCTTCCTATAAACCAAGGACCCCCTTTCAGGTTTCTATCTCTTTCCTCTCTAAAACAAAAAATGGCTACGAAGAAACCTTTGGGAAGAAAGGCTAGAATCAATCCTCGAGACTTCCATGTCCTATCAATCTACTTTATCAGAGTCAAAGCCCTTGACCAAGACCCATTAAATTTACCAATGAATATCTTACTTTTGAGCAACAAGGATTGTTGCTCTATGAGGTCCTTCCTAACCTCTACTATTAGGGATGATTCTAAGTATTTAGTTATAAATGGGTCCATGGGAAGGACACTATCACTCAATATATACTAAAATTTACTTGTATATCTTATAGTGATTATATTATTTGAATATAAACCTACAATAATATGCATGCAAAACTAAAAAGAAAATAAAGGGATGAACAAAACTTAGTTGAAAAATTCTACATCTAGAAAAAATTCCTACCTCGTTAATGCCCTAACCCTTCATTGCTCTTCCCATCATTTGAACCCTAGCTAACATATATTTGTAATTTTATTTTCCTATGACTTGAAAAATTGTCATTGCCCTTGTTCTAGATAACTAACTTCACATGGTTGTATCTCCCTTAATACTGCTCAAATTCTTTCATATGATCACTCATTTTAAAGCTCTTCAAATTTTACACAATTTAGTCTAAGAATAATCTAATTTAGACAACCCTTTTCAAATACATGACTCTTGAAAGATGAGATATTTTTTAAGAAAAATTTACCCTAATACTACCCTTGTTTTGGATGTCTATGTTCAAGGTGAGACTCAATTTTTTTGTTATTTGGTTAGTGTGAGAAACACCTACGACCAACGCACAGGGTTGAGTAGTATTCTTCCAATCATAACCCCTCATAAAGCCGAGAGCTATGCTTATAAATAAGGAATTTAACATACAACCACCACACACCCACCCCCTCACACACTCGCCCACACTGTGGCTTGAACCTTGGACCTCTCGAAGAAGAGCCAAAGCTTGTATCATTGCGCTGTCCCCCTGGGACTAAAACCTTAGTTAAGGAAAATCATTCCCCGTATCCCCTAAGGACCAGGACTTTTCGTTCCACGGGGTATGTCCCATTCTGGTATACGCCTCAATCTAGCCAAGGTTTTTTTGTGTATCCATCGGAGTCCGCCAGGCTTGAACCCTGAACCTCCTTCCAATTTTAAATTTTGTAGTTAGTGTGATAAACCCTTACGACCAATGCATAGGGTTGAGCAGTCCCCTCCCAACCATATCTCTCATAAGACCAAGAGCTACACTTGTCAATAGGGGAATAACACACAACCATTTGGGTATCAATAGGGTGGGTACAACGGGAATGGAACCTTGTTGGCCTCTACTAGCACATAGGACATTCAAAGTTGCACCTTATATTTGCATGGTGGAAACAAGGGGGAATGGAACCTAGGTCGGCCTCTACCAACATCCAAGACTTTCACCAACTGTGCGACACAAGCAGATAAGGTGAGACTCAATTTTAATTCTATATAATCAACTAAAAAAACTCATTCTAATAACTTCAAATCATTTTAACTTTATGTCAATAAATAAAAAGGAAAAATGATAAATATATAACTTTTAGTCATTTAATAATTATTTAATTCTTCATTAAAAGACAATTAAAAATTATTAACTCCATAACATTTAGGGTAATTAGTTGGGTACAAACAATTTTATACCACAAAGCATAGTTTAAATCTTATGAATAAAATTTAATATCCATCGAATGCCAAATAACATTGGTTGGGTATGAACAATTTTATATCATAAACCATAGTTTAAATCTTATCCAACTTTATATACCATAATATCATTATAATACAATAAAATTCCCTATAATTAATTAAAAATTAAAAAATAATATTTTATAAACCACACCATAAAAAATTAAAATGATGAACTCAATATAATAATGTTATCCCAATCCTTTCTAGTTATCATGCCTGCTTTTGTCATTGGCTTCGTTGCGTGAGTATTACCAGAAGCTCCATTTTCCATGGCATGGTGTTTTGCCCTATTGCTCCTACTCGCATTTATCACCCTTTTTTGTGCCGTGCCTACTGCCCTAACCAATCTTATCCTTTCGTGTAGTTTTTTCTTTTTGGCCAAACATTACTTTCTATTTATTCTTATTATGGCTTTATCAGTGGACACATATTTTTGTCTCTATTCCTTTGGGCCTATGTTTTTTTACCTTCAATTTCTTTCCTTCCTTAATTCCTTTTGTAACCATGAAGGAAGGGAAAGTTGCTTTCATCGAGCTTGAGACTCTTGAACTGGATTCTATTTCCATTGATATGTTTAAAGATAAAAAAGGAATCATTGATTTCTTCAACATGTTCTGCGGTGTGGACGAGGAGGTTACTAAGGCTTTCGTGACAACTTGGGACAACAAATTTTTTTCATCCACGACGTCCAGTTCCAGATTTCCTTTGAGTTGTTGGTGGACGTGACGAGGCAATATTTGGACAGAAAAGTTATCAGAATAAACAAGCACAACTGGGAAGTGAAGTTGACACACTTCGAAAAAAATTCACCTATCCACAAGAAGGTAAAAAAAGGTTTGTTTCGTCATCACTTGTCAACGCCCTAGAAAGAAATTTTAAAGCCAATAATGCAATATTTTACTTGTGACAACCCCGAGTCCCAACTATGTTGTTATCATCTAGCCTTTGTAAATCACTTTTGGGACTCAAAAATGATGAACATTCCTATCGTCTTATTCTGGTCCATGGACTATACTATCACTACCAATCGTTCCAAGAAAGATGAGGCCAAACCTTGTCACCAGGGTATTTTTAAATTCCTATACAAGTTCCTCCTTTTGCATTTCCCTTCAGGTAACCTCCTTGCCCCTGAGTCTGAGGAAGAGAATTCTTCCTCAACCCCGAGTCCAAAAAATACCAGATTTGAAAGAAAAGACAAAGGGGGTAAATCCTTTTATGATTTTTATGCCAGGAAGAAGTCCAAAGTTGAAACGACCCCTGTCCATAGTTCTCAGAGACTGAAACACAAAGAAATTGCCAAAACCCCTTCGTCCACCTCTATAAAAACTCCAAAGGATAAGTCTAATTCTCCTGACCTAGTTGAAAGATATCTTCACAAGTTGGTTGTGCATGCAACTTCAGCCACCATTGATCATCTTGAAACTACTCATTTGGCCATTAGAAAGGCGATATCAACTCTTAAAGAATAGCGCCATGCACTAAGCCTCTTGTTTTTCTGTGACAATTTTGATAATGATCTAGTCTTGGTCGGTGCTGAGGTATCCTTTGATACCAAAATTGATGTCAAATATGCTATCAACAATGAAGATGTAATGGAGATCGCTAAGGATGCCTGTATCGTTGTCCTTAAGGATAGTACTAAAGAGATTTCAAAAATAGATGTGAAAGACCCTGGCCTGGAAGGTGTTGCTTTGTCTCTCATGCAGATGGACATTCCCATTGATGGTTGACGACTTTTCCTCTATTTTTGGGTTCCTTTGTGGTGGAGGATCGCTTATTTTTGAGTTCCTCTATGGCGGAGGATCGCTTCTTTTTGGGTTATGTCATATTTTTACCTATTTCTCTCTATTCCTTTTTGTCAAAGGTTGCTTCTTTTTGCTCCTTTTAGTCTGAGGTTGTAAAATTTTGTTTCAGCAAGCAATTCTGTGGTTCCTTTTCGTCTGCTCCTTTGATGTACAAGGCATTGGGGTGCCTTTCAAATGCCCCGTTTTTAATAAAATTATTAATTTACCAAAAAAATAATGTTATCTATAAAAAAAATAATTAAAATAGTCATGGTGGGATGAGGATTCCCAAACCTGAGCGTCAATCATAAGGGGTTTCTCACACTAACCAAATATTTATAAAAAATTAATCATAGTGTCAATGAGATCTGGGTTCATTGTTAGAGACATATGCCTGAAAGGCCATATGACTTGATATGAATAATTGAGGTATTGGTTCAATTTTAGAGACATGTTTGAAAGGCCATATAACCTGATATGACTAATTGATGTGACCTTAACGACTCCAAAAAGCCCATATGACTTGATATGACTAATTGATATAACCTCAAGAGAATTAAAAAGACCATATAATTTGATATGACTTATTGTATTAAAGGAAAGAATAATCCTTTCCAAATTAAAACCTAGGTGTAGTCAAAAGATGGAATAAAGTGATAAATTTGGCTACATTTTTTGTGAAAGGGATGCAAACCTAGGTATAGTCAAGCTTTGAAGGAAAATGATTATTTGTAGATAGTATCTTTAGTTTGTGAGAAAGCTTCTTCGATTAGAAGAAATATCTCTTAGGGATATTTGGGTTCGTGGGTGGATGAACCTCTACCCTCTATCAAGATTTCAGAGGATGAATTTAGGTTGAATCTGATTGATCATGAAACTTGAACAATTATCTACAAACTAAAGGGCAAAAGACCAAGCTTGGAGGAGCTCAAAGGATACATTAAAGATTGGTGGACCAATACAAAATTCCAAGTAACTCTCCTACCCAATATTTTTTTTTTTCGTTTTCTTTTCTAATTTAGCGGATAGAGATAGGGTAATGGATTATAGATATAATTAGTTTTTTGGACAAAGGGGTGTCTATATAAGACCTTGAAATATTAGTTTCAACCCCTTTACAAAAGAAGTTAATGTCTTCCCAATCTAGGTGAATCTTTATGCTCTCCCTATGGAGTTTTAGGGAGAGAAGATATTCACCAAAATTAGTAATGCCATTGGTGCATTCCAGTATATGGATGCCCAAACAGAGAAAAATGTGTCCAGTAAAATTAATATGAGTAAAGCAAGATTGGTTGCTTGGATGGATGTTTAGTTCATGGGTGTCAATCCATTACTATCTCCTCAAGCAAAGGAGAATGAATCCAAAATATTGAATATGAAAACTTCTCCCTAAGATGTTATGGTTGTTAGTAATATGACCACCTGAAGAAGAGATGTCTGGTTATTCGATCATGCTCTAATTCCTCCTTTGTGGAGAAGGCCCTGCATGTGAATGATTCAAAACCTTCAAATGTACCAATTTAAAAGAAAGAAGCTCATCCTCCATATGAACCAATTGTCCAACAGGAATCATGCGAGCAACAAAAGACAACCCCAAAAGGAGAATTTGAATAAGATCATTGATAAAAAGTCAAATGGCTACTAAAGGCCATCCATACGATTCCATGGAAAATATTAGTATCTTATGTGGTATTCTTGAAGCTAATTATGAAGCAATCGATGATAATCAGTTTTCTAAAAATGAAGATCCTGTAAAATGTGTTACAACTAAATATTACCTTAGGAGCTTGAAGTGCAAAAATGCATTCTTAGATCTTACTCTAAAGGAGGAAGAACCTTTGCTTTAGAAGAAAATATAATTGAACTAATTTCCTCTTTGATGGATGACTGTAATGTTTATTTTCCTTCTATCTTTTGGAGTTATGTGTTATGTAAGAGTTGTTCTTGTTGTTAGTTCCTAAAAAAGAAAAAAAAAAGAGTTGATTATGGAAACCGTTTGAAAAATATGGAGAATATATCTTTAATATAAAGACAAAGATGAGTATGCTTTAATTAACTTGTTAGAAATGTAATGAAATCAATGTAATGTTTTGTTTTTATAATGAGAGTGGCCCCAATAGAAGCCACACATAACTTATTAAAAAAAATTACAATTATAAACTTACTTGATAAGATATTTTTAAAGAAAAAATTACCTTGCCTTTGTTTTAGACTTCTTTCTTCAAGGTGAAATCCCCTATATAATCAATTAAAAAAAACTCATTTTAATAAAATCAAGTAATTTTATCTTTATGTCACTAAAAATGGGAGAAAAAGAAGAAGACAAATATATAAATTTTAGTTATTTAATAAATATTTAATTTTTCATTATAAGAAAATTAAAAATGATTGTCCATAAAGTTTAAGGTTATTAGTTGGATACAAACAATTTTATACCATAAAGCATAGTTTAAATCTTATGCTTCATATGAACTTTAATATTCATCAAATGATATTGGTTGGGTATGAACAATTTTATACTATAAACCATAGTTTAAATCTTATAAATAGATTTTAATATTCATCAATGATAAAATTTCAAACAATAAATGATTATTAAAAAAAAAAAACAAATCCAAATGTTATTATATATCATAATATCATTATAATACAATCAAATTCCATATAATTAATTAGAAATTAAAAACCATATTTTAAAAACCACACCACCAAAAATTAAAAGGTGAACTCACCACAATAATGTTATGTAAAAACATAATAGATAAAACAGCCACAATGCCACGAGGTCTTAGTTCAATGGCAGAGATTTATACATAAAAATGTTATGTAAAAACATAATAGATAAAACAGCCACAATGCCACGAGGTCTTAGTTCAATGGCAGAGATTTATACATAAAAAAGTTGTATAATTTGATATGATTAATCGATGTAACTTCAAGGTACCAAAAATACCATATGATTTGATATAACTAATTGATATGATATCAAGAAACTTACCAATGAAAAGCTATATAATTTGATATGAATGTGACCTCAATCGTACCAAAAATACCATATGATTTGATACGAGACTTCAATAGTACTAAAAAAACGTCATACAACTTGATATGATTAATTGATGCAATTTTTTGTATTTTTTCTAAGTTTCCAAGTGGAACTGGTAGTACCCACGTCATACAACTTGATATGATTAATTGATGCAATTTTTTGTATTTTTTCGAAGTTTACAAGCGGAACTGGTAGTATCCATGATGATTTGGGTGCGTTGTATGTTCATCTTTTATGGCCGTCACATTATTCTAAGTCATTCGTTTTGAAAACGACCACACAATACTCGTGTAGTTCACTCTTATAACTACCATGCCACAATCATTTAAAACCTTTTACACAGTTAGAAAGCACTAGAATAAGAACAAACATTCAATTTGACAAAACTCGAGAAAGAACAAGCATTCAATCCGACAAAACCCAAGAAAGAACAAGTATTCAGTCCGAGGAAACCCAAAATTTAAACCTTAAACCTTCATCCCCTTGCAGGGTTTGGAAGAACCAATTGGTTTACACCTGGGACCTATGTAACCTATTGTATTAAATGTAAGAATAACTCTTTCAAAACCCTATTTAAAAAAATAAAAATAACCATAATTATAAATCATTTTTATTTATTAAATTAGTGTGAGAAACATCTACAATGACACTTAGAGGCTGAGCAGTCCTTTTCCAGCTATGACCCCTTGTATTTTTTTTTGATTAGGTTAATGTAAGAAATCGATATGCCCCATGTTTAAGGCTGAACAATCTCCTCGTAAAACCGAGAACTAAACTTTAATAAAAAATTAACACAACAACATACATACAATCCTTTGAAACTTAAATCTTAAAAAAAATCAAACCTTAAACCGTTACTTGTCTCCCCTACACACCCACACCCATTATGAACTAGCAAAATCTTTTCAGCCGGATTAGCTGAATTTCTCACGGTAACACCTTTCGCTTTCATAACAAACATTCGTAAAAACAAGCATATGAAAAATCAATTCAATTTGTCTGACATCATTCTAATTCCATGCCGATCAATTGAACCAACAAAAGTCGTTCTATCCCAAACAGCCTGACCATAACCAAAATCCTCCCCGAAAATATCGGGGCGGCTCAAAAAGGTAAGACGTATAAGCCGTTCCTACGGTTGATGATTTCCACAAGAAGGCAAAATTCACAACCCATCAAGAAAATGTGGCGAAGGGACAAGACAAAGGACAAACCACCACAAGAAAAAACATAAACCCACGTGGTATACTAAAGAATCTTGAGACAATCCACCAATACTCTACTGTAGTAGTCAAGTTATTGGTGGGAAATCCCGCTATAAGTTCGTGACATCGTTTTGGCAGGAAGACCCACATCAAAATCTCGTTCTGAGGTGGCAGAAGAGAGGAGAAGTGAATATACAACATCATTCAAGGAGTTCAGTTGATTTCCATGGCAGCTCTTGCAGTTGAAACTGGAATGAATGAGGACTGGAAGAAAGGTGACAGAAATGCTCCATATGGGCATAAATTGTCACCGGTGTTGAAATACATTGGTTTTGAGCTGGAAACTGTGACACCCACTTGCATTCAGGGCCGTTTTAAGGTGTCTGAAAAGTCTGCTCAGGTGAGGGTTTTGCTCTTCATGTAAATAATTTTTGAAATATTTGGTCTTTCAGATGTGTGCATTTCTCCTTGCTAAAATTGGGATCAATTAGTTTTGAGCTGTGTTGTGGGCAATGCCATCGATCTTTTTCTGGTGGGCTAAAAGGCCACCCATGGTTGTGGACACCCACAATTAAGGCATGCCTCCTTGGCTTCAAGCTTCAATGCAACAATGGTCTAGTATTGGCCATAAACAGTCATCTTTGGCCTGGGCTTCCACACACTCTGGCTATGCTTGCCCATATCATCACCTCACATTATTTTTTAAAAACTGCGATCACCTTAAATCCCATTAAGGAATGGAGAAGTAGATTAGTGTTAGAGCAGATTGGTAGTGAGTTTCTAACAATGGTATGAGAGTCATGTTAGTGTTGGGTTGGAGATTGCAAGTCCCAGTCCTACTCTGCTCATATTGTTCAACTTGTTCACTGTTGTTGTTGCTCTGTGATTGAGGATCTTTGTTGGTAGATTCTCTGATTGAATGAAATTAACATTCACAATAATCTGATGCTGTGTGATTTCTCTCTGTTGTCTACCCATATATCTAGTTGTAAGCTGAATAGCGTCCTGCTTAGTAACTATTTGATGTAATTGTGTCTGCTGGTTTACTAAGCAGGTGTTTTAAGTACAAAACTAGTACATGCTTAATTATCAGGCCTGTGGGAATGAAAAGGAGAGGAGTTCGTCATAAGTCCTAAATTCTAGTGTAGGGTATCGCTTCAATAAAGACATTTGTTTTTCCGCTTAACTTTTCTCATTCTCTCTAAGGAGCTTCCGATGGGAATTCATTGTTGTACAGACGAGGGAGACATGTATGATGATATACCTGATGCATAGTATTTGTTAGTATCTTGTCTGTGGTGATTCAGGATTCCAAGTAAAGGAGTGGACATCTTGCCATTGTTTACAGTGGTAACTCTGGACATATATCAGTTTTTATCTTCCTCCATTTAGCTTAGAGCAATATATTTAAAAAAATAATAAAGAACTATGCTAGCTCTAGGCGGCTTGCATTTACTGTTGAAAATGAACAACAATGAGCAAGAGGATAAATCATTTGTATATGGTATAGATTCTTGCATCTCTGCCTTTACTGTAGGCAGGATTACTGCATTTAGTACAATTTTTTTTCCCAATTTTACTTTCCCTGTTCCACAAAAAGTAATGCTTCTAAGAAGATGCAAGGTAAATAGGAGCAATTCCAATCCGAATTAATACTATTGATTGATGCAATCAAATAAGTTTTCATACTTCTGGTTGCTTCCACAAGGAATGAAATATTTCAAGACTTTCTGTCATCCTGTCCTGTTTCCTTTCATATAGAAGAGTGACAGCTTCGTTAAACTATGTTTTGATTGTTTTTGAACTGGATTTGTGTTCGTGGATGTATATATTTATTCTATATCATTAGTGATTTTCATGTCAACAACTCACAACTATTTGCTACAGGTTTGGACTCTGTTTTCCTTTTTTCCATGTCTTTGTCAGTGTGTAATCAAGACTATTCTGGGCCTTTGCTCAAGGTGGTACAATATTTTACCGACTTGATGGATTTTTTCCGATGCAAGCTGTTTTTTTTTTTTGTCTGTGTATATCTTTTAGCTTCGGAAAACTAGTTTAGAGCTATATTTGATCCTTCAAAAGAAAATTGAAACACCATGACCATGGTTAAGCTATTTCTTTACTTAAGATTGAGACTTTTCTAACTTGTTTTTTTAGTAACCCTTGAAGGTCCAAAAAATGGAAAAATGTATATGTTTCTTCCAAAGAGTTGTGAACCCTTGCAGATTTCTTAAACTTGTAATAATTGAGTTAAGAAAATAAAGCCCTGTGAAATCTTCCCATTCCTTTACCCATGACTGATGCTATATTTCGGCTCTTAGTCTTTTCCAAGACATGCAAGTCATCACAGATGATGATGCCCATTGGACAGATGAATATAGGCAAGCACAAGACTGTAATGTGAAGCCATGATAAAGCTAATGTATTTTTATCTTTCAAATAGTCATCTCTCTTAGACAACTCTTATTTGATGTAGTCACATATATTGTGGAAAAGATGTATATTTGGGCCTCCTAAGCTTGATGTCTCACTGTTATTTATTGGTTATTGTATTTCTAGATTGCTTGGAGTCATATTAAGTATCATATATGCAAAGACTTGGTAGAACTAGAGTCACATGTTGATCCATAGCATTTATTAAATCTTTGATGTAATGTTTCCTGACATTTAGATTATGGTGTCTGTGACAGACGTATGGAGTACTTCATGGAGGTATATCGGCCTTGATTGCCGAAAGTCTTGCAAGTTTTGCTGCTTTTGTGGCCTCTGGGTTCCAGCAAGTTGCAGGAGTGGAACTTAGCATCAGTCATCTTCAGCCTGCATCTCTTGGTTTGGAAATTGAAGTGAAAACAACTCCAATTCACATTGGGCGGAGGCTACATGTATGGTTTGTTTTGTTCTTTTTCTTTTGTCCATGCTCACTGATGCATTTTTTTTCCTATTTACTAGTTTGTTTTGTTATGATCTGGAATAGTAAATAGAAATGCTTTTAATTTTTGTGTAATTAATGTCTTGTGTATGGAGAAAAAATTGTATGCTCGAGTCTTTAATAGGATCTAAGATGCATATGGTATAGTGTCTTGAACTTCAGGGCTGATCCTAAAGAAATAGCTGTAGTGCACACACGTAATCTTTACCTAGTCTTTGCTTGTATGATATCTTCTGGGGTAGCCTAGCTTCACTATAGCTTAGTTTATTTTGTTTTTTAGTTATTTTTTCAATTGATTATATGGGATTGAAACAGGTCCCATCTATATTTAACTTAGTTTATTTTGTTTTGTAGTTTTTTTTCTAATTGATTATATGATATAGTGTCTTGAATTTCAAGGCTGATCCTAAAAAAATAGCTGTAGTGCACACACATAATCTTTACCTAGTCTTTGCTTGTATGATATCTCCTGGGGTAGCCTAGGTTCACCATAGTTTAGTTTGTTTTGTAGTTTATCTCGTGGAATAGCCTAGGTTCACCATAGTTTAATTTATTTTGTTTTGTAGTTTTTTTTTTTCAATCGATTATAATATGGGATTGAAACAGGTCTCACCCATATTACATTATAGCTTAGTTTATTTTGTTTTGTAGTTTTTATATAGGATTGAAACAGGTCCGGTCCCACCCACCATATTATATCATAGCTTAGTTTATTTTGTTTTGTAGTTCTTTTTTCAATTGATTATACGGATTAAAACAGGTCCCGCCCATATTACATAATTAATTGATTATATAGGATTGAAACAGGTCCCACCCATATTACAATCACCACGTAGTGGTGTTACAATAAAGTTTGGATATTATCTATGTATCTCTCGCAAGATTTATAGTTCTTTTTTCAATTGATTATCATAGCTTAGTTTATTTTGTTTTGTAGTTCTTTTTTCAATTGATTATAATATGGGATTGAAACAGGTCCCACCCATATTTTGTTTTGTAGTTCTTTTTTCAATTGATTATAATATGGGATAGAAACAGATCCCACCCATATTACATCATAGCTTAGTTTATTTTGTTTTGTAGTTCTTTTTTCAATTGATTCTATGAGATTGAAACAGACCCCACCCATATTGCATCATCACCACTTAACGGTATTACAATAAAGTTTAAATATTATCTATATATCCCTGACAAGATTTAAACCTTGGTCCTAATAGCTAGTATTAGTAACTTATAAGATCCTTTCGCTTTATTGACTGATTGTTGTAATACAGGTTTGGGAGGTGAAATTTATATCCGTAACAAGATCACCAAATGGACTACCCAAGCGAGAGTCTTCTAAAACATCTGAGCCAGGTCTGATTGCAGTGTCGAAGTTAACAGTGACTGTATTACCTTTAAATCCTGCTACAAAATCTCAGGGCGACAAGAGGATTCCTTCGAAACTTTAGAAATATGCTTCGTAATCATGAACTTCTCAGCAGACAATTATCACGACTACGCCAATCTCTTAAGCCTCGAATGCGTACCCATTTTTCTATTTCATGTTCCATTTCTTTTTTTCCTATGGTTATAGCTCCTTCGAAATTCAATCTTGCATCACTCATGAAGATTTCAATTGTAAACAAATGTTCACGTTGATGATTCGGGTGAAAAAAAAAAGTTTTCATCAAGTAAAATAATAAAGTTTTTTAACTGAGATAGAAATTAGTTTTTAAATAAAATAAGAGTTGTATAAAGCCTGCCAAGGGACAGTTATAAAAAAAAGCAGTTGGTTGGTGTGAATTTTACAGTGCAAGGTGTGTGAGAGAAGTGTCAAGCAATTAAGACTGCAAGATTGTAATGGCTGTTTTTTTTAATTAAAATTTGAAGTGCCTTAGCGAATTACAGGCAAGTTAGGTTGGATGGAGGTGCAACCTTAATTTCCACATCCAAGCATCACATGTTCATTTATATGTTCTTGTACCTAATTAATTATTTTGAACAATATACCTTCATTTTATTTGCTTATTAATAATTTTTTTTATTTTTTTGAAATTTTTTTATGTTATAATAGTATGCATATATTTTAAGCAAAATTAATAAATTAGATTTTATTCATGTTCTTCATTGAGTTCAACATCTATCATTGAACTCCATCCAAAAGATATAATGTCATGTCATTATCGGATGAAATTTGACATTTAAAATTAGAAATGTACAATTTTAATGGCTAATGGTGATGGTGAGGTTACATCAAAGAAATCCAAGGTTTTAATCCTAAGAACATAGGGTATGTACACCATATTTAAATTCAATCACGCTAAGCTTATGTGGTTAAAATGGGTCAACATCTTTAATGGAAAATTTTCAATAAGCATAAGAGTTTGGTATATATAAGTAACAAGTGCTTGATCCCCTTGAGTTGTCGTCACCTGACTATAAAATAAACTCTATAGTATCCCTATGAAAAGGATTTGTAGACTTCATGAACGTTATGGAGGTATCCCATCCATATTCTACAAGCCCATTTCAATGGTGATAGATTAGTTTCTAAAAACGCCTAGTAAATACTTAATTTGCCTTTTAATCAAATTCAAGAGTTGTAGCACACAACATTTATACTAAGAAGATTCATTCTCTGACATGGATCCTATTGTTTAGATTCATTCTCTTCTTCCTTCTGAACAATAGTATAAGTTAAATGGTGGTTTGCCTGACCCTATCTGGCGTGACTGGAGGTGGAAATTTCAAGGGAGCATCATTTCTTACAGATCCACTAAGATTTACAAAACTCTATTGCCTAAAACTTCTTTGCATATCCTATTAAATAGACGTTGGGACATTGTGTATCTAGAGAAGAAGTGGAAGAAGAGGCTAAAACAGGTTTGGAAATTACGATTATCTGCTTAGCTCAAGGTTTTTCTTTGGTTGCTTATTTTCCAAGGTATCCATTGCAAGGCAAGGTTGGCAAGGTGGATGAATATCTCAGACCTCTGTAGTAGTTGTGGCAGAAAAGAAACTGTTAAACATATCTTTTGGGATTGTATTGTAGCAAGGAATGTTTGGAAAATATTGAAGTGGACCTATTATCCTATCCTAGGTGATAGGTGGAGTTGGAAATTGGTTCTTTTGGGAGATGCCTTTGGCTGCCCTCAACATCTTAGGGGGGTGTGGACTGTTATCAGAGCAATGACTTTGTATGCTATTTGGAAGGCGAGATGCAGTTTAGTTTTTTGAGATGAAGCTATTCTTGTTTCTGGGATTGTGTCTAATGTTGTTATTGATATTCAGTTTCAATGTAGAGCCTTTAAGAAGCTTATAATCAAAGATCTCAAAGACTGCTCTATTGAGGACAAGTCAGATGGTTGAATGTCCTTGAGCAAATTTTTGTAATCTACTACGATATCTTGTATTTTGATTTTTCTGTATTAATATAAGATTTTTATGTATTAATATAAACAATATTTTATCAAAAAAAACATTTATACTAAGAATAGACTCGACGCCTAGTAAACATTAAAAAAAATAATTGAGCTATAACCCATCCTTAACCAAAAAAAAAATCATTATTTATACATATAACAATTGAGACAATTTTTTGTCTGACATGCATAAAATATAAACTTGTCATATCATGAACATGCATAAAATATAACATGACATACCATAATTTTTCTGTTTATATTGAATGTGAACCCATATACTTATACCACAAACATGCATAAAATATAACATGCCATACCATAATTTTTCTTGTTTATATTGAATGTGAACCCATAGACTTATACACAAGAAAATAATTTATGGTGAGCCTACAAGTCAGTTACAAGAAATATCTACATTTTGTATCTTATTGATAAAAACTCGCAAATCAAGGAATGATTGTGGCATTCCAATTTTTAATCTTATAGGATAATGTTTTGATCAAAACACCTCCTTTTGCACCATATAATAGGAATACATAAAGGCCAGTATGAAGTTTATGATAGATGAATTTGTTTCAAACGCTATATTATTTCATCTTTCAATTTTATACAATCTATTTTAAAATGGCTACAAACTCTTATGCATACATATGCAAACTAAATAATTATAAAAAATTCATAAGGGCACACAATCCACAGATATATCTTGTATATTTTATGAGGTATTTATAGTTCACAAGGTATATGCATGTTTCATATACAACTCTAGATACATATATGTAGCCCAATGAAATTGTGCTACCTATAAGACATAATATTTGTATCAAGATAACATTTAACTAGAATTATTACCACTTGTAAAGGATATATACAAGGCATAACCGTAGTTTTTGATCTATAGAAATAATCCATATGACTTTATGTATTGTCTAGGAGGCAAGTATATTTATTATTTAGGGACTAGTATTAAATTAAAGTTATGCATGATATATAACTCAAATGGACTCTCATTCAATCCATATTTGTCAACTTAATTTAAAATATTATTGAATTGTTTTAATTACATACAGAAGAGTGATATATTATATTTATACAATAATCCTACATTAAAATAAAAAGTCTATTTGAATTAAAGCAATACAAAGTAATGATGTATTGCATGAATTTAGCCCAAATCCTAAGTCATATTTAGTCCATAACTATATATTTCATTAAGCAAAACATAGATGTGTATATACACAATACAAAATTGATATACCATAATACACAATTCTAGTAATACAAAATTGATATACCATAATACACAATTCTAGTAATATGCTCATTGGTAAACAAACACTATGTTTTGTATATAATGTGCAAAACATAATTTTACTAATATAATCATAGGTCAAGAATAACTCTATGCTATATATAATGTCCATAATCTAATACATGCCTTCACTCCAATTATAATATAAGCAACCAATCACAATTTATATATAGTTCATGTAATCTAATATTTACATCATGGTAATATACTTCAATTTTAATCATGTAAAGGGTAAATAACCTATTGTTATACCAACATTGGTCATAAAAAATTGTATACAATCCTATGCATTTTTCTTTAAGTATAATCATTAACACATTTAAGTTCTATAGATCTTATGCTTAGTTTATATCTAAATAGTGTATAAAAATTTCTTTGAGACATTGAAGAAGGATAAGGATATCTTTGCATCTATATAACAAGAGTACAATTAATATTATACGTAAGAAAAGTATAATCATATTGTCCATATACAATGAATACTAGAGAAAGATAAAAGCATATAGTTAAATTTCAAGGAATGTCGTAGTAGTGAGAGGAAGACATATATAAGTCACTTAAAGATCAAAGAACCATGCCACTCATTTTAGCCATTTTCTAGTGAGAGAAAAATAAAATTTAAATTGTACTGTTAAGTTAGAAAATATAATATAAGTGTTATTATTATGATATTCTCACTATTATGTGTTTATTATAATTTATACTATGTTGTATTTTCATTAGTTTATTTATGATAATGATAAAAATTATTAATATAATGAGTTAAATATAAATCTGTTTGACCTCATTTCAACCATACTATGAAATTCTATTTTTAAATTCTTAATAAACTAAGAGTGAAAAGTATTATTTATAATTAAATCCAACAATGTTCTTAATTGTGTTAAATACTTGTGAACTTTTAAAAAAGTTTTATGATATAAGATTTGATGTTCAAATCACTATAAAATCAAATTATTTACAAAAAGAGAAGTGTTTAATTTCATTTCATATAGTTCTATTCTATAATTCTTTAATCCTAATTACTGCAATATCTTGTAAATGAAGCACATTCTCAATGTCTTGACCAAAACCTTAGTAAAATGAAAGCAAAAGTATTCTCTATATTTGTTTTTATAAAGTGAAAGCATTCTCTCAATTGTTTACTCTTGTTTAATTTTGTATAAGATCTCTTTGCAAGATAAAATTTTATCATGAAGTCCATTTTCTTACCCACGTGTTGTAGGTGAGTTGGAGAGGGTAGGGCAATCCTCCAAGGGATATCCTTGGTTCGAATCTCCAACCTACCAAACACACGTTGGATACCCAAAATCTAGTTGATAATGTTGGTGTGGTCAGGGCCGAGCACGACTCCTAGGTGATTTTAACGGTGTAGAACCCCCTGGTCGTGGTTTCTCAGACCAAGGCAGTTCTGCAAGGGGCTTTCACTAATTAAAAAAAAAAAGATCCATTTTATTTATAGGTATTTATATTAATTCCTATAATAAATATCTATAGAGATATAATGAGATCTATCATTTTTACTAAATAATACAAAACTTTAAAATATTATATAATTTTCCATTTATTTGTAACTTATTTTGGGAAGTAACTGGGAGGAAATGCCTTTACATTAAACATTCTTTGCTTTATGTTTCATGTATAATTATTAAATATATACATTTTTTCATGACATTGTCATGTTTCTTCACATTGTTTGTTTAGATTTGGTCGCTTCTCATTGCTATATATATATATATAGCTCTTTGAAACACAACATGAACAACACCACCTTTATAAATTATATTTTATATTATATACTAGTGTAAATATTTTTTTGAGTTGTTGACATAACTCTTATCCTTACAAAACAATAGGGGACAACTTTAGGCTATCTTATAATTTTTGCTTTATAAGTAACATGATGTCATGGACTTCATGATTCATGTGGACATAGCCTCAACCACAAGCATAAAAGCACTGATATGCAACCTTCACTATGAAACTCCATGTAGTTCAAATCTTACTCATCAACCAATCTACCTAAAAATAAGTCTTGTCTCGTATGTTATCCCATTTATTTATTTTAATCTATATGGATAAATAGACTAACATATTTAATGAGGTTTAAATTCAATTAGATTTAAATCCTTTCAGTGTAAGTCATTTACTAGAAATTTAGGTTAAAATATAAAAAATAAATATAATGAGAGGTTTTTTATGGAAAATATAATATCAAATCCATTAAGATAAAATATAATATCGAACTTGCAGGACTACGCAGACAGTTGAAGCCCCATATGTGACCTCTGTGCTTTGTATTTGCAGCGTGAGATCGTGCATAAAGGAGAACACTTCATATCGCAGTCGAAGAACCACGATCATTACAGATGAAATAAAAGTTAGCCTATCTTGGATCTGGTTGCTAGTCATGCTTAGTTCTCTGTTGTGGCCCGTGTCTAGGGTGTTTTGCTTGCTGGAGGTCTTGTTGGTTGCATTTCATGGGTCATTGTTAGTTTTGGGGACTTGGTTGGATGGTGCAACACTTCTTCTAGGTTTAGTAGTTTCATGTTTTTCTAGATTTCCAAGGAGGGGAAAGGGCCATCTACTGATCCAAACCCATTGGGGTGAATTTGTGAGAACACATACAATGGTATGGTATTTTGTTGCAACTATCTAAGGGTGTTCCCTTGGTTGCCTTTGACTCTATGTAAATTTTTGGTTGTTGATCCCTTGGTTGGACCTCGCTATGGTGGGTGGGCTTCATTTTTAGGCTCCTGTTCGAGGGATTCTTACTATTGGACCTAACCCTTTTGGTGTACACTCAAATATTTTTTCTTGGCTTTGAGGGTGACCTTGCATTTTAAATGCTATTGAGTGGATCCATTGGCTTCTCAGGTTCAGTACTTGAAGCTATTCATCTACAAGGATGGAGGGTTTTAGATCCTTTTTGGTTGCTCAAGGTACCATATTTGCATCGGTATTTGGGGAATAGACCTATGTTTTATCGATAGCTTTGGTTTATCATGAGTCCTCTAGATATAGATCCTTAGAATCTTCCTGTCCATATTTGCTCTTCACCTGGGTTTTGTGGGCTTTCATTTCCTTGGGTATTTTGGCTTCCTTGAAGTTCACCTCTATGTGCAAGAGGATTTTCTAGCCTGAGAAGATCCTCAGGATTGTTGTTCCACTTTTTAGGCTTGTGTTGTGGTGTCCTTGGGTTCCTGTTGCTTCCTTGACAATGTCTTTCTACTGCATCTTGTTCGCTTTCTTGTCGCTACTTCCCAGTTTGCATCCTAATCGACATCTTGGCCAATTTTTGCTTCATGGATTGCATCCCAGTCGGAGTCCTGGTTTGTATCCTGTAGATGCTTCTTGGTCTACATCCTACAACTGCATCCTTGGCCACCCATGGGCGGGAACAATTTTCAAATTTCAAATTTTTTTGTTTTTCCCGCTTCATTTTCAAATTTCAATTTTAAATTTTGGGCGGGATGGCCCTATTTCAAATTTTCCATCCTTTGTATGGTTTTGGGTGGGATGGCCCTGTTTCAAATTTTCCATCCTTTGTATGGTTTTGGGTGGAATGGCCCTGATTCAAATTTTCCATCCTCTGTATGGTTTTGGGTAAGATGGCCCTGATTCAAATTTTATCGGTTTAGTTGTTTTTCTCCAATAACCCACAGAGGGTCTGTTTCTTCAGCTATTTTTTGGTTGGGAACTCTTCTCCCAACCTTCTTCTCTTTGTAAAAGGTTACGGGATCCTTTCAAAACCCCTTTTACCAATAAAAAAAAATCCATCTATTATACCTTGGTACATTCTACACTGTTTTCAAAAAATACTTAGGTTTACATGATTAAATCTATTTTACATATGTAATAAAAATGCATATCAATTTTTAATACATCATTCATTATAATAAACTATCCATGTTAATTTAATTTTAATCAATATTTAGATCCTTGTGTTGCATTAGTTTTAAATACATTCATCAATGCAAGTAAAATATCAATGATACTCGACTACTATTTTTTTTGTAAAGAAAGGATTTATATTAATTTTTAGAAATAAAATTACATGCCTTGATGTTTTGCTCCTAACCATCAGATGTGCTCTAGCTAGAGCTAATATAAATTTCTAATATCCTCTAGAATATAGAATAATATATATCTTGATAGACTATAATTGTTATGCTAACCCAAATTCTTAACAAACTTGAACATAAACTAAATGAAGTTATACAAAAACTAAATATGTTGTCCAAAAAACTCAATAGACTTGAACCTCAAAGGCCCCATAAAAAAAGAGAGCATGATACATTATGTTGGATGGGATAGCTTTGATTATGATATCATTGTTTTCCAAGAGATCTTGGATATCCAACTGTGTCATTAATTTTATTTATTTGTTAGTCAAGCTCCTGATGCTTTGTAAACAAATAAAGTTTTCTTAGATTCTATACCATTTGGTTTTGGCTATCTACTTTGATAATTATGCAAACTACATATGGATTTTGCTAATCTATTAAAGATCTTAGGTAGTTTTTCTTCAAGGGACTACCTAATCCCCTTCCATTCCAAGAGATGACCTTCATTTTTTGGTTGTATTTTTAGTCTTGGAGAAGTCCAAGACTATTTGAGTTTTCTTTTGAATTTTCATATTAGCTTGTTTTGTTCTTGTCTCTTGATTTGTCTTCCTCCCCCTTGTCATGGATCTAGTTGGTGGAGTACTTCCAATGATGGTGACTATTGTAACTTTATTTCCTCTACTTTTTCCTCATTCTTATCTTCTAGGGGGTTGTCCTTTCTTGTCTATGTCCTCAACTTCCCTTTTAGGTTTTATTTCCATTAGGTTTTTACCTTTGTTTTGTGTTGTAATATCTTTAGGGGATTATTGTTTTGGAGAAGTCTCCTCTTATGATAAAATAAAGAACGTATTTTGTTTTTCTTTTATGCTCATTTTGGTTTCCTCCTTTGGATTCTATATCTTCTTAATTATCTTTTTCTATAGTTTGAAATTCCTATTTATCTACTTTATTTTCTTGTTGAGCTTGATAAGAGATGCACTTGAAGGGAATATTATCATAGTCTAATGACTACATGTGGATCCATTCAAATACTTTGATTCCTATACTCTTTGATAGACCTTTTTTTAAATTTACTTGTACACACATTCTAGCACAAATTGCATAATTAGCTTTTGGGAGAGCAAATCTACAAATGTGCCTATTGTGTTACCTATAAGTTCTATTATTTTCTTGTTTCATAAATTTAGAGGTAGGAATGGGATATTGACCCATATAGAAACCTCTTCTGGTTATTTTACATGTGGATCAAAGCTTGTGGACCACATGGTCATATATAAAGGGCTTGATCCTAAGAACTAGGACCCTCCATGGAAGATTGAGTTTCTTTGCTCCATTGAGGAGAAGATGACCATGGGATAGACTCCTCCAGCCATCATTAGCTCATAGCTAGATATTTTACATCCCCAGGTAGAAGCTATCAATTTTTGGATGGATTCTAGACTTGGACATATACCCATAAACTTGCATGCAAAAGCTTGTGCTATTATTATGAGGATTAAAATTTGGATAAAATTAAGAGGAACCTCAACTATAGGAGATTCATCAAGCTTGGATAGAAAGGTGTTCCTTGTAATTGTATGTGGTTAGATTGATGTCTTGATTTAAGAACTTAAGCCATATGTCCCAACTTCCTTTGATCAAACAAGGGTGGCTAGGAGAGAAACAAAAAATCCCCATTGGTAGGTGTTATCATCTTAGAACGCACTTGTCAACTAGGATTGGAAGGTTGATAATACAAATGCACTTGTGCCTCACATAAAGTGAAACAACAAGAAGCATCATGAATTGGGGACCACCTATAGGATGACCTTTAGGATTTTTTATTGAGACCAACTCCTCGTAAAAAATTAATTCTTGATGCATAGTGGACCTTTGTGATATGAGTCCAAGAAAAAAATTGCAATAAAAGTAAAAAATAGGAAATTAAATGCTCTACAAAAAAGTAAAAACCTAAGCTACAAGGGTGATGCACCAAAGAATTAGAGCGACTATTTTTTTACTACAACAAGTGGATATTGAACATGAAAAACACCACATGGGCTATTGGATTGAAAATTAATAGCCCATGGGCATTGGTGCCCTTGACACAATTGTATTTGTATGGAAGGGAAGTGCTAGTTGTATATGGAAGATCTAACGATCAGCGAGGCCTTTGCTTGTTTACCTTTAATTGGAGCTTCCGTCATTCGACTAAAGGTAGGAAGCACCTTTTGACTATACTTTGGGCTTATCCTGCTTTCGATTGAGTCTTGCTTGGAGTGAAGTGAGGCTATAGGGAAATGTTTTGTAAAAATTTGGAGGATCCTAGGGCTCCTCAACCTATTGAAAGAGTGAACCTATACTTCTTGCCTTGTCCATTGGAAATGGAGTCAAAATTTGGAAGCTAGAGAAATACCCAAAATATAAAATAATAGAAAGAAAATGAGAAGTGGTAAGGAAAGGAGGGAGGTGACTACCTTAGGTTCAAAACTACCAAAGGGAGGTTTCCTTTTGCTTTAGATTTTCTCTTTGCTAAATTTCTCACACTTTGAGGTAGTCTTCTAAATAGGATAATTAGGCATATGAAAACGTACCAATTCTCCTTTGATACCTTTTGCCATATTCTTCGAGAGATGACTCTTTTATACCTTGATATGCTTTTAGAGAGCTTACAAATATTATATATATAGGCTTAGACCCATTCCCTTTTGTTGCCAACCCTTATTTCTATTTATTGGGTCTCGTTTTGTAGGTAGGCAAAACTTGATCATCAGGAAGGGATGGTTTATTCCCCAAATCCATCCTTCTATGGGGAGAGTGGATTTTGGGTCGATATTTAGGTTAAGATTCTACTAATGATAGTGCCCTTTAGTACCATAGAGAAGGTTTTGGAGTTTACCATTTTGATGAGGGTTGGCTTAGATACCATAAAAAGGTTGCGCTTTGTGGCTTGTTTAGTTTGAGTGGTCATCATTTCCTTGTGGCATAGGGAGTTTCAAATATGCTAGTTCTTAGCACAAATTCCCCTTTGTTAGGCTTGCTAACATTCTCATAGCATTAGTTTTTAAGCTAGAGAATTAAACTTATTTATCTCGTCTAGCTTGATTCCTAATTTTTTGTGTTTGGCTACGATGGCTACCTATTCTTCCATTTGATAGATCCATTAGGTAGTGGGTGGTGATTCTATCAAGTTAGTCATTTTTTAAATAACACCATCGTTTTATGACTACCTTTGATTTGAATGAACTATCAACATACCTTGTAAAAATGTAGTAATGCTTCTTGGTCCTATTATGATGTATGTTCTTGGATTTGGAACATGTCTCCCAAGTGTCAATAATTATTGGAGGAGATTTGATTGGAGGGACCTCCTATACTATGTCATCACCATACCCTACCATGTCTCCTTTAGAAGTACCTTCCCTTGATTGGATGTGTAGTCAGGATTGTTGAAAGTTCATCCTTGTAAGCTCTCACTACCTTGGCATAAAAAACTTTCTCGATCATACTTCCCAATGTTTTATGCATATATATTGCTATGTACAATATACAGAGAAAAATACCTGGTGATAAATCACCCCATGTAAGCCAACTTGAATGTTTCATCAGGATCTGTTCTCCATGTCTTAGATGGACATTACTCTAGATAGTAATATGGGATGTATGGGTGCATCTTGTATATGAAGTGGTTGGAGTTTGACAACTCTTCTTATACTAAGTAGGCCTGCTCCTCCCCACTCTTTTTGGAAGGAATTTTCTCTACATGGTATGTGTGGAGGGGTTTAGATGGGATTTTGAACTTGGTCTCATATCTAGTTTGAAGTAGCACATGGGTCTAATCAAGTGAAATGTATCATACAATATTAATGGTGAAGTCTCTTGAGATTCATATTTCAAATGAGGCTAGGAGATTGATAATCACTATATCTTAATAAACCATCAAGTCAAGGCATGCTTGGAGTGCAAAAGGAAGGTCTCAAAGGAGCCCAAATATTGGTATTGGAGTGTTGTCTAACTGCACCACTCTATAGTTAGCATGATCTAGTGATAGTACAAGTGCTTTTGATACCTTTCTTGGTCTTATCAATGTGCAGGACCCTAATTCAACTATTCAGTTATGTATCACCTAAAATTCACAGATCAAGGTCAAGTAGAATGGCATAGGCTTGGGCCTATTGAAATTTGGGTCTAAAATATGTAGCATGATAGACATTCCTTATCTACTCAACTCCTTTATCTTTAGGATCTCTTCGATGTTTTTCATCTATTCTATAATAAATAGGACATCCCAAATATGCATGGCTATAGTAGATTTCCTTAGATGATCCACCATGTTGAAGGTTTTGATATAAGGGGCTCTTGTAATAGTTGATATTATCAAACGCCTAGTCATTTCTATTATTGGAGGTGACCTTGATGGAGTCACAATAGGCTACCTAGGAGGCTTAGAGGTAGCTCTTACTACTATTGGGACCACTTGGGTCTGATCCACTGGTACCACCTATGCTAGAGGGATCCTTTGATTATTTGTTCTCTCCTATAAGGTCTATCCTTCATTGGGTTAGACATTTACTACTCTTTAACAACCCTTCTTTTGGCCTACCTATTATACTATAATAGGACTTGTGACCTATCACTTGAGGGGACTACTTTGTTCATATAAGGTCTATCCTTAATTTGATTAGATATTCCCTACTCTTCAACAACCCTTCTTTTGGTCTAAATATTATACTGTGATAGGACTTGTGATCTCTCACTTGAGGGGTCTACTTTGTTCAACACAACTTGTACTTTTAGTTCATTCTAGGTAACAAAGGTATGCTTTGAGACTAAAAAGTTAGCAACTGATGGTGTGGTCGAAGGTTGAGTGATAGGTTTCTAACTCAACATTGGGACTTTTGATTGAGAAGAATGTATGATGTTTAGGTCAAAAGGGGATGTCCTAACATATTGAGATTCTATCTCAATAGAACAATCAATAGAATGATAGTCAAGAGTAGAATAATACCAGCCACTAGGGTTTTCTGTTAGCGTATATATTTGTTAGTATATTTGTTATTACATTATATTATTAATTAGGCTGAACTTGTTATTTGTTATAACAGGTTCTATTTCAGCCTCGGATGGTTTCGTAACCTCCGGGCTATTATAGTCCTGAAATTGTATTATTTAAACCATCCCGGACATGAATCAAGTTGTTGTTTTATCTAACATGGTATCCGAGCCATTTGCAGATTATTTTTGCAGAAGCCTGCTGGAAAACAGTTCGCATTTTTCTAGAACGTGCGACTGTATTTAAAAAAAAAAAAAACCCAAAGTTTTTTTTGCTGGGCAGGCACATTTATTTATTTTTGTTGGAAGTCGCACTGATTATTATGTAGGGGGAGGAGATTTAAAAAAAAAATTCGCGACGTGATTTATCGCGTGCTGGAAGTGAATTTTTTTTTTTTGCGGACTCCGTCCGCTTCCCCCCCCGCGACTGAATTTAAAAAAAAAAAAAAATTACGGATGCCATCCGCTTCCCCCCCCCCACGATTGAATTTAAAAAAAAAAAATCGTGGACGCCATCCGCTTTCCCCCACCCCCCTCCCTCCCCCCCTTCCCCTCCCGTGCTGCCCCACGTGCACTGCGCAGTAGCCAGCAGTTGCATGCACTGCGTAGTAGCCGACGACCGCGTGCCTGCTTACGCGTGCGCAGCAATGACATGCTGCTGCACATACAGTGCGACGACCAGCGGCACGTGCACACGCACTATGACCACATGCCTTGCGTAGCACATAGCAGCAGCGACAGCGCCCCGCATGCGCAACGCGCAGCAGACGCATTGAGGAGGAGCTGCTTGCATAGCAACCGCGCGGAGGAGGAGCTGCTTGCACAGCAGGCTGCTTGCTGGAGAACATTGCGGAGGAGGAGCTGCGGCCAGGCGGTCGCGCTCGGGCAGGGGACTGGGGATCCTCCTCAAATACGAGGGGGCCCCTGATCCAAGCGGATCAGCCCGCTAGCTCACCTGGCAGTGAGCTATGCGGTAGGGCTCGAGGAGCCCTGAGGTTGCAGGTTCCAATCCTGCCAGGTATAAGTTTTTTTATTTAATTTTGATTAAAGTTTTATTTTTTTAATAATTAATATTTTATATTAATTAAATTGTTTCTTAATTATTTTTTTTAATTTAATTAGAAACTTATTTAATTAAATTTGAAATATTTTTATTAAAAGATTAAATTTTACTTTTTTCAAAATTTATAAATTGCTAAAATACCATAAAAAGGGGGGATAGAGAGAGTAATTTTTTTTGAAAAATAGCAATTTGGCGAATTGTAAAAGGTGCATTTTCATTGCGGCTGTGCCCGAACACCTAGTGGGTTATTCCTGTGGGCACTTTTTTTTGTTGTATGTTGCATATTTGATTTCTTGCACTATAACATTAAAAGTTAAAATCAAATTCACTCCCTAAGTCCCCGGAATAATTAAAACCCATCCGTGCAATTTATTGCATTTGCAACGATCGGTATTTGTGATACCTCTGGCCAGCACTTACAGGTAAAGCTGTCGTGATTGCGCTACTATATCCGCCACCTAATATAGCTGCTACAACGACGTCTGAGCTTGTTCTCTATAAATCGTCGGGGAGAGATAAGTTTGCCATTTTGCATTTTTTTTACTCCATCCACTACCCTTAATCGCTCTTGTGTTTAGGCGTAAATCCTGACGAAGTATTCTTCATAGTGTTTAGGGGAAGTTACGCCCCATGCATGAGAAGAATCTTCTATGGTAGGTGCCATCAACAAGGCGATTCCCTTTCAATACTGCTTATGTTCCACGTATCGTATGATCTCTAAAACTCACCTATAGTTTCCCTCACGTAAGGGCGGGTGATTTTTGTTGATCTTTCTAAATACCTATAGTTTCCCTCACGTAAGGGCGGGTATTTTGTATGGTATAACGGCCTAGCAAAAGGTATATCGAAAGGGGGACCAATTGGTGTTATAAGGAACCTTCATCATGTCTGCAAAACTAATGACTGATTCTCATCAGTTGTTGAAAGGTCCTAATTACACACCATGGAAAAATAAGATGAAGGCCATCCTAGCAATGGATGATTTATGGGATGTTGTATCTGGAGCAACAACCAGACCTTCACCTGTTGCTGGTGCTACAACTCCATCTAATGCTCAAAGAGACTTTGATAAGCTAGACAGTAAAGCAAAAGTGCTCATCTTGCTTGCTGTGTCTGATGAAGTCCAACCCCATATTGTTGATTGTGCAACTAGTAAAGCGGCATGGGATGCCCTTAATACTATATATGAGGGAAAGAATGATTCCACCATTCTATTTATTCAATCTCAATTACACGATCCGAGCATGAAGCAGGGTGAGACAGGTTGAATTCTTTCTTTGCGAGTTTCGAATTGAAAGCAAAGTTGAATTCTTTGGGAGAACCAATTGAAGACAAGCTCCTTACTTCAGTTGTATTGAGAGCTTTACCTGATTCTTATCGGGTGTTGATTACTTCCCTTCATGTATCACAATGAAAAGTTACTTTTGTAGAATTGGTTAATATGCTTCAAGAGGAGGAAGCACGCCAACTACAGAGAGATGATTCTTCTAACATTGCTCTCTACATCAACAGGAAAGGGCGAGAACCGAGAAGAAGGGTAATTTTTAGAAGGGAGGGAATTCACAAAAGGATTCAAAAGGGAAACAAACTCAACAACCTCAACGGAAAAAGAGATATTGCAAGATGCTGTGACAAAGAAGGTCATGATACAAAGAGATGTTGGCATAAGAATAAGCAATCAAAATAGAAAGGCCGAAACAAACCACAAAAGAACAAACAACAAGTGAATGTTCTTGTTGAAGAATCGACACGGATTACGAGAGAGCTCACAAAGTTCTCATGACTACCACGGTGTCCAAGCGAGACGGATCCTATATGGTATGTTGATTATGGAGCCAGTAAGCACATGACTGGTGACAAATCGTGGTTTGAGTCTTTTGAGGCCAAAGAGGGCAAACCTGTCACTATTGCTTGATGATAAAACCTACAAGGTTTAGGGAGAAGGCACTGTTTCAGTCACTCTTCACGATGGCAAGTGTCGAGATTGACAAAGTTCTCTATGTTCTGGGATTGGCAAACAATTTGTTGTCAGTCACACAAATTATGGACAAAGATATGGTTGTGAACTTTAGTGTTGAGGGAGGCAAGAAGTGTTGTTCTATTACCAGGAGGGGTAAGAACATTGCAACCGCTTCATATAAGCATGGCTTATTTGCCTTAGATACTATCTCTACTCCACATGTTGCCATGACAGTCTCTACAAAGGAGGCAACTTCCCTATGGCACAAGAGATATGGACATTTGAGTTATGGTTACTTACTTGAGCTAAGTAAGTATGAGATGGTTAAGGGTCTTCCTTCCCTTTCTACCACTTTACCAGTTTGCTCTAACTGCTTGGCAGGAAAGCAACATAGAGTGCCTTTTGAAAAGAGCTCTACTAGAGCAAAGAAACCTCTGGAGTTGGTTCATACTGATCTGTGCGGTCCCTTCACTCCCAACAGTTGTGGGGGTAAGAGGTATTTTTAGTTATTTGTGGATGATTACTCATGAAAGATGTGGGTATTCTTTCTTCAGCTGAAATCCGAAGCATTTGGCTTCTTTCGGCAATTCAAGAAATCTGTTGAGAAGGAGTCGGGGACTTCTATAAAGACCCTCCGCTCGGATCGAGGGGGGAGTTCACCTCTAAAGAATTTTTTGCATTCTTGAAAGAAAATGGGATCACAAGACAGGTTAACTACTGCTTATACTCCTCGGCAAAATGGAGTTGCTTTGAAAGCAGGAATCGTTCCATCATGGAAATGGTTCGTTGCATGCTCACGGGAGCTAGACTTGAGCAACTATATTGGGCGAGAAGTCTGTCACCACAGCAGTATATCTGTTGAATAGGGCACCCACAAAGGCCCTACAAGGAATGACTCCACAGGAAGCATGGAGTGGTAGGAAACCCTCCATTTCTCATCTACGCATTTTTGGGTGTAAAGCTTTCATGCACATACCAAAAGAGAAAAGGAAGAAGCTAGATGAGAAGTCATTGAAGTGTATTCTTCTTGGGTATGATGAGCACTCTAAGGGTTATCGTTTGATTGATCCCTTAACCAAGAAGATTCACATAAGTAGAGATGTTGTTTTTGATGAGGCTTTCACATCAGCAAACACATCAGATGTATACCTAGACCTTGTGGAAACTCGGGTTGTTAAATCTCCTTCATCAAAGGTTGGAGGTTCTTTGGATCTTCTTCAACACCTAAGAAGAAGAATCCAAAGTGGTATACAAATACAATCAAAGACTCTAAGCTATCTACTCCACCGGATTTGACTTTGGATAGGCCTCGTACTCGCTGACATGGCTCGACAGGAGAAAGGCACAGCGAGAGAATCTTGGGGTTGATGATCCGTGTCAATCTTTTGAAGAACTTTACGTAGATCCGAGCAAGAGATACGGAAGATATGGATATTGATAGTGATAAGGTGTTTATGTCTTCCATAGACGATCTTGAACCTGCATCGGTACAAGTTGCTCTCGATGAGCCTCGGTGGAAGGCTGCTATGGATGCGAGTATAAGTCTTTGATGAAAAACAAAACTTGGAAGCTTGTCGATCTACCGCATGGAAAGAAACCCATTGGCTGCAAATGGGTGTATAAAGTCAAGTACAAAGCAGATGGGACAATTGATAAGCATAAGGCCCATCTTGTTGCAAAGGGCTATGCTCAAAAGGAAGGCATTGACTACGAGGAAACTTTTGCACCTACTGCTCGGATGACAACAATTCGAGTTATTTGTGCTATGGCAGCACAATTTGGGTGGAAAGTTCATCAGATGGATGTCAAAAGTGCCTTTACGAATGGTGATCTCCAAGAAGAAGTCTATATGACTCGACCAGAAGGATTTGTAGTGGAAGGCCAACAGCAGAAAGTTTGCAAATTGGTCAAATCCTTATATGGCCTGAAACAAGCTCCTCGAGCTTGGTATATAAAAATGGACAATCACCTCCTGCGACATGGTTTTAAGAGATGTCCATCAGATGCAAACCTCTATTTCAAGAAACAGGGTTACGAGATAGTGTTGCTTGTACTCTATGTTGATGATCTGCTCATTACGGGGAGTTCGAAACTATGATCTCTCTTGTCAAAAGAGACTTGTGTCAATCTTTTGAGATGTCAGATCTCGGACTTCTCCATTCTTGTCTTGGTCTAGAATTCAGCCAGAAGGAGCACTCCATCAAAGTGTCTCAGAAAAAATATGCCAAGACATTGCTAGAAAAATATCGCATGACTGATTGCAAGCCAATGGCAACTCCGATGGAGACTGGACTTCAGTTATCATGATATGATGATTCACCTCAGGTAGATGGTACTCTCTATCGACGGTTGATTGGGAGTCTCATATATCTGACCAATACTAGGCCGAGATCTCGTATTTCTTGTCAACTATCTTTCGAGGTTCATGCGGGAGCCTAAGACCACTCATTGGAAAGCGACAAAACGTGTTCTTCACTATGTCCAGTGGCACAATGGAATATGGCCTAGAATACAAGAGGAACAACAAATTCTTCTTGCAAGGATACACGGACTTCGACTATGTCGGATCATTTGATGATCGCAAGTCAACTTCGGGATATATTTTTCATCTTGGATCCGGTCCTGTCTCTTGGCACGACAAGAAGCAACAGGTGGTTGCTATTTCATCAACGAGAGCGAGTATCGCGCCGCACGTGAAGTTGTGTGCGAAGTGATATGGTTGCGTCGCATTCTCACAAGTATGGGTCATCCATCCAAATCTCCAATACACTTGTTTTGCGACAATCGGGGTGTTACGAACCTAGTCAAGAATCCGAGTCCATCATGAAAGAACAAAACACATTGACACACAATGTCATTTCATTCGAGATGAAGTTTTGAGGCACCAAATTCAGCTTTAGCACATTCCCACCGATGCTCAAGTTGCAGACATTTTCACTAAGGCACTTGCACGTGTCAAATTTGAATTGTTTCGCAGCTCTCTTTGTATTGCAAAATGATGTAATCAGGGGGGATGTTAGTATAGCTAATAGTTATATCATTACCAAAATAATGTAATAAGGGGGGATGTTAGCGTATATATTTGTTAGTATATTTGTTATTACATTATTTGTTAATTAGGCTGAACTTGTTATTTGTTATAACAGGTTCTATTTCAGCCTCGGATGGTTTCGTAACCTCCGGGCTATTATAGTCCTGAAATTGTATTATTTAAACCATCTCGGACATGAATCAAGTTGCTGTTTTATCTATCATTTTCAATGTAGTTAGTTTTGATGGTGACCAAGTCCCTAGTTGAGCTTGTAGATATTTGATGGACTGGGACCAATACATGTACTATCTACTAAGTCATGGTCTAGGGATGACCAAGATTCTTGTTGGTCAAAAATTGAGGCTTATGATATCTAGCCTGAGTTAGTCGGGCATTTGGGTTTCCCTATTGGAAATAAGACCTTGGATAATTTTTGTAGGAAAACCTTTGGATGTTACATTTCCTCTTTAGGGTTGTGACATCATTAGTGAAGGTTCTAATAGTTTTGAATAGTTCATCCATTTTAACATCTAGAGAGGATTCTTGATTTTACTCTAGGTATACGATAGACCAAGTTAGACTCATGGTAAGTTGTATGGTTAGAGAGGAATTTTAAGAGGTTTGAATGGAGGGAAAAATGATAGGGGTAGCCTAGGACCTAGCCTTCCTATTTGGATTAGATATTTCTCATCTTGGATGACTATCTCATAGGCCTCTAGTATTGAATTACCACCCTTAGAATTTACCATCATGGAATTCTCAAAATTAGACATTAAAATTATCCAATGTCTCTGTAGGTACTCTCTTGATGGTCATGAGTTGCTCTAGGAGGGATGCTCCATCTGAATTCTCTCCAAATCACTTTATCAAAAGCTTTTTAAACTGGTCCCAAATTTTGACTAATCATGGGATGAGATTGAGGTACCATTCACAAGCTCTCCCAAAAAAATAATTTGCCAATAGCCTCAAGGATATATCTTGTTTTTCACTAAAATGCATAACACATAAGCTTACTAGGTACTGCAAGTATCCTATTAGAGTGACAACATCTTCTTCCAAGAAGTAAGATAGGTATTTGAGTGTTGAGGCAAAAATTGGTTCCTATGTGCCAAGTGGAACTCGTGGTATTAAGGGACCTTTTAAAATGTGTCATTCTATATTGGATATATTCTAGGAGATTGATGTACCACAACCAACATGTTGTGCCATCGATTCCTTCTTATTTGTATTTGGTTGAGAGGTGGTACAAAATATTGTTGATTAGCTTAGATGAATTCTTAGGAAGTCTCTAGGGTGTTAATTGAAGTAGGATAAGGAGTGGAATAGAGCAGAGTAGCGAGAAGAGCGGAGTGGGCAGGAAACCGGTTTTTCAAATTTTTAGAATAGTAAAGGATGGCAGCAAGGATCAAGATGGTAGTAAGGAATACAATGCTGATACAGAATATGGATGACCAAAAACTGCCAAGGTTCATGAACAGTCTAAAGTTTTTTGGTGGGAGGAACCACCCGACACCAGGCCCCCTTTCCAACACCCAAAGGGACCCACTTTTATTCCTACCAAGGGAATATCCTTTGCAAGTGTTTTTTCCCACCCTCAAGCTTCCATCAACAACCATAATTCTTGAAGGAAAAAAAATTCTCATCCCTGATTGTATAGATGATAACTATATCTCAATGGAAAAATATGCCCTAGTGGGAAATTTTTTTGGGGGAAGGTTGGATATGGAAACTATTCGTAGATGGGCCTTTTACAAATAGAAAACCCTGGGAAATATGGAGATCACAACTCTCTCTAGAGTATTCTTTACAATAATATTGAGCAACCATGATAACACTAGCTACATCCTCACTTGGGATCCTTGGTTCCTTGGTCGTAAGAGCCTGTTCCTGTAGAGGTGGGACCTGGATTTCGATCCTGAAACTCAGGACATCAACTATGCCCCATTTGGGTTCGTATCCCAAATATCCCCTTTCACCTTTGGCATGATGATATCCTCCATTATATTGCAAAATTCATAGGGGACCTAGTAGCTATTGACCTTGTTACCCAAGCTCGCAAGTGCATGAATATCACCAGAATTTGTGTCAATGCCAATCTAGCTTTAGAGCTTCCCACCTATGTCAACCTGAAGCATAAATCCAAATCCTATTGCAAGAAACAACCCCTAGAATATGACAACAAACCTATTTTATGCATCGAATACCAAACCTAGAGGGATATCAGGATCCAGTGCCTTAACCTCGATCTCAAATCATCAAGAAAAAGTAACATCAACAGGAAGAAAGTGCACTTGTTATTCAAGGAGCCCCTACAGACCAAAAAAAAGGAAACAAAAACCCTCAAAACAATGGCTACTTCAAGTAGCCCAAGAAATGGTAGAGCCAAATCCAGTCAGGAAAATGACCTTACCAACAACAAAGGTCATCAAAATATCAAGGTGCCCCACACCCTCACAAAGGCAAGGAAATTGCCACCTCACAGATGAATCCAAGTCAAGAAAAAGTAAGTTCCCCTCTTGCTTTCTCCAATAAGTTCGGTATCCTAGGAGATTCTGATTTAATGCTAGAAGAAAATGATAATGCTTATGTTCCAAATCCCCACCCCGAGGAAGTTCAAATATGCACCCCAAAATATCCTAAGAGATTTCCTATCCCAAATCCTCTTTTTGAAGTAATCCAAATCCCTCTTTAAATTTGAGGCCATTCCTTCCCCCTGAAGACCTAAACATTGATCTAAGTTTTGTTGATTCTCCCTCTAAGTTTGGACCCTATCACAGTCCTTGTGACGACCCTAAGACTCTCCTTCAAGAAAGTATTGTTAATATTCCTAAAAATCTAGTGGCAGATATGTTGTGTCCTCATCCAAATCAGAGCAGTCCTAGACCCTCTAGCCCTATCCTTGAGCAGATTATTCCTTAAAAATTCAGCCCCAAGCAAACCCGGAGCTCCACCAAGTCACCCATTGACTGTGGTAGTGACAAAAAAAGAGGAAGGATTTCCAAATATGAGCAATGGAAGAGAGGAATTGCAGATGACATTGCCAATGGTATTCAGAAGACCCTTTTTCCTACTGTTACCTCTCAACCCAAAGAGGAGACCAAAAGTTCCAAACCCCCCCAACCTCAAGGAAGGGGAGGCAGAAAGGCATCCAAACCTTCTAAATGAAATTTTGAGTAGATGAGTTGTCATTAATGTAAAGAGTGAGTGGTCATTGATGTCAAGCTTTCAACACCAGTCAGTGGCAGTTTTAGTGGGTAATATCAGTTTCAGGTTCACTAGTTTCAGTTGATCAAGACTCGGTTCCAAGAAGTCAGATGTGGTCCAAAGTGCAAAGAAAAATCCCAAGTAAATAATATTATAATAATTATTTATAATATTATACAAGGAAGATTAAATTAATTATAAATTAATTAATATAATTTTATTAAATTAATTTACTTAACTTTATGTTATTTAAATTAATTATTAATTAATTTCAATATTAATTATATATTAATTTATGTTAATTTTAAATAACCCTAAGGTGGGTTATTAATTCGAATTTCGAATTCAAATTCTAGTGCCAATGTGGGGAGCAAATTAACCATGTGTGTATAAAAGGGGGATTACCCCACCTTAGCCAAAGTTACCAATGCCTTTGAATTAATTTTGATGCTACGAGAGAATATGCGGTCTTTATTTTTAATTTTTAAGTGCTTAAGAGGAGCCAAAAGCTTTTGACCCATCAAGGAGGGATCCTTGGTCACCAAGCACTGGTAGCATAGTTGGCAACCGCAATGGAAGCAAGACGTGAGGGTAGCGATTGACGCAGGTTTGACTTCGTGGGAGGACTTTTTATTTTGTATTGAATTTAGTGGCAAAAGAAGGTTGAAATGGAAGGAAGTATTCCTTCCTTCACGTGGGTTCCTATAGCCCATGTAGTGGGAACCAAAGTGCTAAGGTGCTTAGCGCTTGGAGAGACAGTGGTTCGAATCATGCCGAAACCCTTTTGGGGAGATAATAAAGGTATGCATTAGTTGAGCACCAAAATTTTTGGAGGAATTAGTTGAGGTATTAAAAATTAATTTTTGCATATTTTATTTGGCTTGTAAGGTTTTAAGGGAGTTATAAGGTTGATGCAAAATACAATTTTGGTGTTATTTGCTTTAGTGTTTGAAAAATTAAATAAAGGTGTTTTAGGAAGATTGTTTGAGGTTTTGTGGTGTTGGATATTATTTTAAGTTGGAGATTATAAGGTGTATCCAAATAATTATTTTTATGTAATGATTTGATGGATGTTAATTCCAAGGAGCAATAAGGTATATTTGAGCTTTGATTATTTGTGTGTTTAAGGAATATTTGAGAAAGTGTTAAGAGTGATATTTTGACATCTAACCATTGGAATTGGAAAGGAAATTGTGATTGAGACAGGTTTTATAAAGCCACTTCTACATCAAATAAAAGGTCTGGGCACATATTCCTAGTGAGTGATTGTTAAATATTATAAATGATAAGTTGGAGTGAAAATGATTTTTTTGGAATAAGAGTTGTTATTAAAACCTTGTTTGATAAGCATTGTTGTTGAAGTGATTAGTTGAGTGAACTTGAACTAGGGTTTGGAAATATCATGAGTATCATTGTTATGTGAAGATTTTTGATAAACATTATTGTTGAAGTAAGTCAGTGAAGAACTTGAACTAGGATTTGTAAATATCATGAGTATCATTGTTATGTGAAGTTTACAAAGATCATGAGTATCATTGTTATGTGAGATTGGTTAATAAGTATTGTTAGAAACATTTGAGTGAGTGTTCATATGCTTGGACTAGGGTTTGTGAGTAAGGATTATTTCATTAAGTGATTGGTTGAGTAAATTTGGTTGAGCCTAGTCAAGTGGAGTGTTGATGTGATAGTTCAAGTTCTATGAAACAAATTGTTCTATATTCTGAATTGATTTGAGAAAGAGGTTGAGTGTTGATGAATGTGAAACATATTGAGTCTCTAAAAATTCTCAATATGTTTCTATGATAAAAATAGAGATTGAAAGTGATTGACAGTTTGTGAGTTGAAGCATTTTGAGTCTCTAACAATTATCTATATGTTTTTGTGATAAAAAGAGTGATTGAAAGTAATTGAGCATTGTGGTGAATGTGAAGCATATTGAGTCTCTAAAAATTCTCTTTATGTTTCTATGAGATTTGGATAAGTTCTAGTGAGGACTTATTGAGCATATTTGGACAAGTTCTAGTGAGGACTTGTTGAGCATATTTGAGGTAAGTCTTAGTGAAGACTTGAGAGCAGATTGGACAAGTTCTAGAGAGGACTTGTAGACTGACTAGTGTGAGATTTTGTGGAATCTTACAAGGCATATTTGAGAGAAGTATTTGAGAGTAGAGTTGATTGATTGATTTGTTCAAACATTGAGTTAAGGTTTGGGGTAGATATAGCAGAGTTAATTTAAGATTAATTCAATATTTGTGTTAAGGCTTGAGGACAGAGATTGAGGATATATTTGTGCTAGAACTAAGGACTTGTTTAGTGTAGATTAGAGGACATAGATTGAGAAAATTTGTGCTAGACCAAAGGACTATGTTTAGTACAGATTTGAGGATAGATTTTGGTGCAAATTTGAGGACAGGTTTGTGCCAAACCAGAGAGAGATTGAGAAAATTTGTGCTAGACCAAAGGACCGTGTTTAGTATAGATTTGAGGACAAATTTTGGTGTAGATTTGAGGATATATCTATGCCAAACCAGAGACAAAAATTGAGCAAATTTGTTCTAGATCGAAGGAATGTGTTTAGTGCATATTTGAGATATATCTTTGAAGATAATAGAGTATAGAGGATGAAAATATCTAATGGATAGAGATCCATTAGCTAGGGCAGTGAGGACAGGTGTCTTCAATGGATAGAGATCCATTTAGCCAGAGTAGTGGAAGCAACAATTCTTCTAGAAGATCACCAGTCAGAGCTAAGGAGAAATATTTCTCCTATGATAGAGATCTATGAAATTTATTAGGGGATTGATATATCCTTTAGATAGAGGTCCATAAACATTATAATAGGGAAGGGTTTCTCAATATATTGATTAAGAACATTTTATTAAAATATTTTCTACGTGGAGTAGCCCACATTGGGTGAACCATGTTAAATTGGTGTCTCTATTGTGTGTGGTGATTTGTGCATTACTTTGATTATTGTTGTTGATATTTCTATCTATACATTGCATAATATTGATTGGGAAAAAAAATAAAAAGTGATCTTATACTATTCACCCCCTCTCTATATAAGCTTATGTTCTTCAATTGGTATCAGAGTGGGTCCTTCAAAAGAGTTTAACAGCTTGAAGGAAAAGCTTTTAAGAACACAATGGATTCTAATAATGGGTCCTTAGATAATTCAATACCAATATTTTATGGAAGTGATAATATTTTTTGGAGTATGAGAATGAAGATTCATCTGAAGGCACTTGGTAATGAAATTTGGGAAGCAGTTGAAAATGGATACATACCACTAGTTGATCCAGCTACAGATAAGGAAGGTAAGATTCTACAACATTATAATTCAAAATAAATAAATGTAATTTTGAGAGGTTTGCATAAAATAGAGTTCATAAAGGTTATGCATTGTAAAGATGCAAAAGGAATTTGGGATAAGTTGCAAAGCATATATGAAGGAGATAAAAGTGTCAAAAAGGTAAAGATATGAAATCTAAAAGGGCAATTTTAAGAATTAAGAATGAAGGATGAGGAAAAAATTAGTACTTATCTACTACAGGCAGATGAGGTTTTTAATGCCATGCAAGGACTTGGACTTAAGGTTGAAGAATTTGATGTTTGTGATAAGGTCTTAAGATATCTTCCAAAAATATTTAATGAAAAAATTCCTGCTATAGAAGAATAAAAATATGGTGATTCTTTGAGAAGAGATATGTTACTTGGTATTATTATAGATTTTGAGTTAATTAAAAAGAGGAAACTAATATCCATAAGGAAGAAGCATTCAAAGCTACTAAGAAGACAAAGAGCAAAAAGTCAGATTCAAGCAATGATTCATCCAGTTATGAAGAAGCTAATTGAAGGAATAAGGATTCAAGAATATTTAAAGATGCACAATCTATTAGATGTTTCAATTGTGGAAAGTATGGTCACTATGCAACTAATTTTCAAGAATCCAGTAATAACAATGATGAAGAAAAATGGGATCATAAGAACAGGGAATCAAAAAAATACAGGTACAAAAAGAAAGGTAAGGATGGAAAAGGAAGACAAGGGAAGAAGTTCTTTCAAAGACAAAATAAAAGCTACTATGCAAACAAGGCAAGTAAGTACTCAAGTGATAGTGATAATAGTTTCTCAATGATAAATATGAAGTTATATTTTTGATAGAAGAAAAAAAAAGGTTCAAAAATGTCACCAATATTTCTCAAGTGTTTTAGATGTGGTAATTTTGGACATCTTGAATATAGTGTTACAAGGAATGGTTTCAGTTTCTGTGATGATGAATATGAGGATACACTTGAAGGACCAGAAGAGAATATTCTAATGGCACTAGAAGAAGAAGGAGGTGATCCTATATAAGACAAGTCAGAAAAGAACGAAGATGTTCTCAAAGATAAAAAAATAGAGGAAGAATAAAAAAAGGAGTTGATCTTGAGGGAGAGCTTATTTATGCTCTTAAAACTTTAAAGAAGGTAAGAAAGTAAAACTCCCAACTTGAGATTCAGTTTTAGTAATGTGATGAAGAGAGAGGAAAGCTTATAGAGGATCTAAACAAGTCAATGGCTAAGACAAATAAGTTCAAGGATAAGTTAGAAGCAAAGGTATTAGAATGTGAAAAGTTAGAACAAGAAGTAGCCCTACTAAGGGAAGACATAGAGAAGTCTAAGGATAAGCTACATATATTTGGGAAAAGCTCAAAGAATTTGGATAATATTATCAAGGAACAAAAGCCTACATCAAGCAATATAGGTCTTGGTTTTGAACAGGATCAAAAGAAATAGGAAGAGGAGTCAGCATCAAGTTCTGAAGAAGAAGAAACTTTAGAAGAAGACAATGTAAGAGAAAGTGAGACTTCCGAGGATGAGTTGGACAATAGAAAATTCAACAAGGAAAGGAACAATGCACAAAGAAGAAACATATGGAACATAAACCAGTACAAAGAAAGAGAGACTAAGATACCAATGAGATCAAGGCAAGGAAATTTCAATGGATGATGTTTCTCATGTCACAAATTTGGGCACATGGCTTCACAGTGCAGGGCACATGAAAGACAGGAATATGGGAACTTCAAGAATAGACAAATTTTCCATGGGTATTGCTACTCATGTAATCAATTTGGTCACAAGGCAATGCATTTTAGGGTTCATGATAGAAACGGATATGGCTTCACCAAGAGAAATCCCAAGACATTTACACCTCCAAGGAATAATAACATTAAGTGTTATAAGTGTAATAATTATGGACATACAACAAAGTGGTATAGAGCAGACATTCCAAAATAAAGCATGAATAGGTACAAGGACATGAACAATAATAGTCAAAGGAATCAGAAGGATCATATGAGAAGGAAAAAGGAAAAAGATAAATAATAGTGCTTGCTGAGAGTAGAAATAGTCCCACCCCAAAATTAACCACCTCAAGAGGAGGTGGGGGGGAGGCTAAGCTAAGAGACTCATTCTTAGCCCTGAGACCCAAATGTGACCCATTGCCATTGATGTTAAAGGGGGAGATATTTGAGTAAGGGGGAGAGATTTGATTTACGAAGAGAGCATTGAGTCAGGGAGAGCAATTTCCCAAGGGTAGCAGAACAAGAAAAATGTCAAGTTTTGGTAAAAATAATTTGGATTACCATCAATGACAAAGGGGGGAATTGTTGGACATTTTGAGTACATGAGTTGTCATTGATGTCAAGAGTGACTGGTCATTGATTTCAAGCTTTTAGAACTAGTCAGTGGCAGTTATAGTGGGTAGCATCGGTTTCAGGTTCTCCAGTTTTAGTTGATCAAGACCTGGTTCTAGGAAGTCAGATGTGGTCCAAAGTGCAAAGAAATAGTCCAAGTGAATAATATTATAATATTTTTTTATAATATTATACAAGGAAGATTAAATTAATTAATATAATTTTATTAAATTAATTTACTTAACTTTATGTTATTTAAATTAATTATTAATTAATTTCAATATTAATTATATATTAATTTATGTTAATTTTAAAAATCCCTAAGGTGGGTTATTAATTCAAATTTTGAATTCAAATTCTAGCATCGACGTGGGAAAAAAATTAACCATGTGTGTATAAAAGGAGGATTACCCCACCTTAGCCAAAGTCACCAATGCCTTCGAATTAATTTTGATGTTATGCGAGCTTATGCAAATTGTATTGTGCAAAGAGGATTTTAATATTAATTTTTAAGTGCCCAAGAGGAGCCAAAAGATTTTGACCCACCAAGGAGGAAGCCTTGGTCAACAAGCACTGGTAGCACAATTGGCAACCATAGCGGAAGCAAGACGTGAGGGCAGCGATTGATGCAGGCTCGAATCCGCGGGAGGACTTTTTATTTTGTGTTGAATTTGGCGGTGAAAGAAGGTTGAAAAGGAATGAAGTCTTCTTTCCTTCATGTGGGTTCCTATAGCCCACACGATGGGCACCAAAGTGCTAAGGTGCTTGGAACTTGGAGATATGGCGGTTCAAATCATGTCGAAACCCCTTTGGGGAGATAAGGTATTCATTAGTTAAGTGCCAAAATTTTTGGAGGAATTAGTTGAGGTATTAAAATTATTTTTTGCATATTTTATTTGGCTTGTAAGGTTTTAGGGGAGTTATAAGGTTGATGCAAAATAAAGTTTTGGTGTTATTTGCTTTGGTGTTTGAAAAAGGAAATAAAAGTGTTTTAGGAAGATTGTTTGAGGTTTTGTGGTGTTGGATATTATTTTAATTTGGAGATTATAAGGTGTATCCAAATAATTATTTTTATGTATGATTTGATGGATGTTAATTCCAAGAAGGAGCAATAAGGTATATTTGAGCTTTGATTATTTGTGTGTTTAAGGAATATTTGAGAAAGTGTTAAGAGTGATATTTTGACATCTAACCATTGAAATTGGAAAGAAGGAAATTGTGATTGAGACGGGTTTTCTAAAGCCACTTCTACATCAAAAAAAGGTATGGGAACATATTCCTAGTGAGTGATTGTTGAATGTTGTAAATGTTAAGTTGGAGTGAAAAGGATTTTCTTAAATAAGAGATGTTACTAAAACCTTGTTTGATAAGCACTGTTGTTGAAGTGATTAGTTGAGTGAACTTCAACTAGGGTTTGAAAATATCATGAGTATCATTTTTATGTGAGATTGGTTAATAAGTATGTTTGGAAACATTTAAGTGAGTGTTCATATGCTTGGACTAGGGTTTGTGAGAAAATATTATTTCATTGAGTGATTGTTTGAGTAGAGTTGGTTGAGCCTAGTCAAGTGGATGTGTCTATGTGATAGTTCAAGTTCTATGAAACATATTGTTCTATATTTTAAATTGATTTAAGAAAGAGGTTGAGTGTTTATGAATGTGAAACATATTGAGTCTCTAACAATTCTCTATATGTTTTTGTGATTAAAAGAGAGATTGAAAGTGATTGAGAGTTTGTGAGTGTGAAGCATATTGAGTCTCTAACAATTCTCTATATGTTTCTATGATAAAAAGAGTGATTGAAAGTAATTAAGCATTGTGGTGAATGTGAAGCATATGGAGTCACTAACAATTCCCTTTATGTTTCTTTGAGATTTGGATAATTTCTAGTGAGGACTTATTGAGCATATTTGGACAAGTTCTAGTGAGGATTTGTTGAGCATATTTGAGGTAAGTCTTAGTGAAGACTTGAGAGTATATTGGAAAAGTTCTAGAGAGCACTTGTAGACTGATTAGTGTGATATTTTGTGGAAACTTACAAGGCATATTTGAGAGAAGTCTTTGAGAAGACTTGAGAGTAGAGTTGATTGATTGATTTTTTCAAACCTTGAGTTAAGGTTTGGGGCAGATATAGCAGAGTTGATTTGAGATTAAGTCAAGCTTTGTGTTAAGGCTTGAGGATAGAGATTGAGGATAGATTTGTGCTATACTGAAGTACTGTGTTTAGTGTAGATCAGAGGACAGAGATTGAGCAAATTTGTGCTAGATTGAAGGACCGTGTTTAGTACAAATTTGAGGATAGAGTTTGGTGTAGATTTGAGGACAAGTTTGTGCCAGACCAGAGAGAGATTGATCAGATTTGTGCTAGATCGAGGGAATGCATTTAGTACATATTTGAGGACATAGTTTGATGCATATTTGATGATATATTTGTGCCAGACCAGAGACAGATATTGAGCAGATTTGTGCTAGAATGAAGGACTATGTTTAGTGTATATTTGAGATAGATCTTTGAAGGTGACAAAGTATAGAGGATGATGATCTCTAATGGATAGATATCCATTATCCAGGGCAATGAGAACATGTGTCTTCAGTGGATATAGATTCATTTATCTAGAGAATTAGGGGCAATAGTTCTTCTAGAAGATCACCAGTCAGAGCTAAGGAGTAAGAGTTCTCCTATGGATAGAGATCCATGAAATTGATTAGGGGATTTGTGTCTCCTTTGGAAATAGGTCTATAAATATTGTAATAGGTAAAGGATTCCCAAGATATTGATTGAGACAATTTTAGTAAAATATTTTCTTCATGGAGTAGCCCACATTGGGTGAGCCATGTTAAATTGGTTTCTCTATTGTGTGTGGTGATTTGTGCATTGATTTGATTACTATTGTTGATATTGCTATCTATACATTGCATAATATTTATTGGGAAAAAAAAATAAAAAGTGGTCTTATACTGTTCACCCCCCCTCTCAGTATAAGCTTGTGTTATTCAATGTGAGAGGCCTAAATGGGTCTACCAAATAGAGACTTGTCAAATCAATGAGAAGAGACTTAAATCCCTCAATTTTCATCATGCAAGAAACCAAAATTGATGCAAATAACTCCTTAACCATAGCTAATATGATCTAGAAAAAGGTAGATGCAGTGTTCAGTCATGCCAATGGATCCTCTAGAGGCCTCATGTGTCTCTGGGATAAGAAAAAAATTGAAGGTAGATTAATTCATTCTAGTGACAGGATCTTAAGTGTGTTATTCCATGATAGGTGCAACAATTTCTCCTGGATCCTCACTAACATCTATGCTCCTAATACTATATCTAGAAGAGCCCAGCTATGGGATTCCCTAAGTAGAATAAAGGACTCTTTCCAAAATATCCCCTGGATCCTTGCAGGAGATTTCAATACCCCCCTCTACCCCTCAGACAAAAAAGGAGGGACTGAGGCCCCGAAAAAAAGCATGGAGGATTTCAATGACTTTGTCAACTCCAACAATCTCATGGATGTAAAACTCAAAAATGCAAAGTTCACTTGGAGCAATAGAAGAATAGGAAATCAACATATTCAAGTCAAGTTAGACAGAGTTTTTCTCTCCCAGGAAGTAGTTCAGATGTTTGGTGATGCTTGTCTTCATCCTTTACCTAAAATAGGGTTGGATCATAATCCTCTTATGCTTGAAATCGACAAATCCAACCCCTACAGAAGACCATTCAGATTTGAGGCTATGTGGATACATCATCCAAATTTGAGGCATAGGGTTTCCCAATGCTGGCAATAAAATGTTCAGGGATGGCCATCCTTCAAACTTGCCTAGAAGCTCAAAATCCTTAAAGAAGAACTAAAAATATGGAATAAAGAAGTCTTCAACAACCTATTTTCCAATAAGCAATCTCTCAAAGATAGACTTGAAAAGATAGAAAATAAAATTCAAAGTGGGTAGATTGATGAACAAATAAGGACAGAAGAAAAATTAATCCTTTTTGAATTCCACAACGTCCTTGCTTGTGAAGAATCCTTTTGGCGATAGAAATCTAGAGCTTTATGGCTCAAAGAGGGAGATTCAAACACTAATTTTTTCCATGTTTCCACTCTGAGGAACAAAAGCAACAATAGAATTAAAGCTTTGGTGAAAAGTGATGGCACTTCTACCATGAATATTGAGGAAATCAGAGATGAGGTAGTTTCATACTTCAGATCTCTCCTTGAAGATGACAATTCTTGTTTTGATTCTGCTCAAGCTTCCATGCTCCATCATATCCCTTGTTCCATTCTAGAAAATTTTAATTCTAGCTTAATTGCACCCTTTCAAGATGAAGAGATCAAGTCTGCCCTTTTTTCCATGCATCCTAATAAAGCTCCTAGGCATGATGGCTTTTTTCCCAGTTCTTTCAAACCTTCTGGGACATTTTTTGTCCTGATGTGTGTTTGGCCATAAGAAAATTTTAGTCATCCAAAAGAATTTTGTGAGGCTTCAATTCTACTTTCATTGCCCTTATTCCTAAAAATTCCACTGCTAAATCTTTGTCTGACTTTAGACCCATTAGCCTTTGTAACGTTGCTTATAAAATCCTAACCAAAATCATGGCTAATAGGATGAAAAGTATCATGCCAAGCATCATTGATCCTTGCCAAGGAAGCTCTATCCAAGGTAGATCAATCCTATATGGTGTCATTTCCATCCATGAAGCCCTGCATTCTGCCTCTAAAACCAAAAAGGCTACCTTTGTTCTCAAACTTGACATGAATAAGGCTTACAACAGAGTAAACTGGAACTTCCTTCTAGCCATCTTGCTTAAATTTGGATTCCATCCTGAGTGGATTGAGCTAATCAAAGTGTGCATTTCTTCACCTTGGTTTTCAGTTCTCATCAATGGATCCACAATGGGATATTTCCAGAGCAGTAGAGGTCTAAGGCAAGGGGATCCTATTTCTCCCCTTCTATTTATCATTGTTACTAAAGCCTTAGGAAAGACCATCCAAGAAGCTTGTAGAACATGCCTCCTATCAAGAATTAAAGCCTCCTCCCAAACTAATCCTATTTCACACCAACAATTCATGGATGACACCATTTTATCTACTAATGCTTCCATTTTTGAGGCGTAGGTTATCAAGTTCATTCTCAAGTTGTATGAAGTAGCTGTTGGATAGAAAGTGAATTTCAATAAGAGCAAACTGTATTTCCTCAATACACCAGCCCAAAGACAAAATAATATTGCCAGAATCCTTGAATGCTCTGTGGCTATCCTCCCAACCACTTACCTGGGTCTCCCACTTTTTTGTGGTCAACCTACTACATCTATGTGGAACAACATCATAGAAAGGATCCAAAAGAAAATTGTAGGGTGGAAGGGCAACCTACTATCCCAAGCTACTAAAAGTACCCTCACATAAGATTCCCTCCAAAGTATTCTTGTGTACTTCCTTTCTATTTTTAAAGCCCCTACCATAGTGTACCACAAAATTGAACAAATTAAAAATTTTTTCTTGTGGTCTGGAACTAAAAATAAGCAATGATTGCACCTTGTTGCTTGGGATAAAGTGTGCAGACCTAAGGATAGAGGAGGAATTGGGCTCAAGAGGATTCAATCCCTAAACATAGCCTTGATGGCCAAACAAGCCTGGAGACTGGTTACTAACACCAAGAACGAGTGGACATCCATTGTCCAAAGGAAATATCTACAAGGAGCCAACTTCTTCAGTGATGTAGCCCCCACAAGAGGATATGCCTTCTATAATTCCATCATAAGTACTAGGTCACTTTTGAAGAAAGGTTTAATATGGAAACTAGGGGATGGAAGTGAAATAGAATTCTGGAATGACAAATGGATTTCATAAAAACCTCTCATTGAAGATCCTATTCTGTCTAGACTGAAAGCCTATACAGACCTCAGGATAGGACACAAAGTCTCTAACTTCCTAGACGTTCAGAATAACACTGTCAACTGGAAAGTTATCAGATGTATTGCCCATCCTTCTAAATCCACTAGGTTGAATTCCCTCCTGCACTCCACTATCATCCCTCCCATTAATTCTAATGACACCCTTATTTGGGAGCCTTCAGAGAGTGGAGAATTTACTATCAAGTCTGCTTATAAACTTCTTCTTGAAACTGAGGATATCATGTTGCCTTTTAACCTTGTCTGGATTAAGTCCCTTATCCCCAAGGTGTCTTTATTTGCTTGGATCACCATTCAAGAAAGGATCCTGACTATTGACAACTTGATTAAAAAAGGCATCACCATCCCCAATAGGTGCACCCTTTGCTTAGCAGCTTGGGAATCCCCCTCTCACATCTTCCTCCATTGCCCCTATTCCTCATCCATCCTCGATTCCATATTCCAATCCTTCCACATCCTATGGGTAAAACCTTGCTCCATCGTTGACCTCTTTCTCCAATGGCCTAGCCCCTTCCATAACCCTCACCTCAAATTCCTTTGGAAAATGTGTCTTCACCATTTCCTTTGGCAAGTGTGGCTTGAGAGAAATCATAGAGTCTTCTCCTAGCACCCATCTATCCTAGAGCTTACCTTCAGTAGGATCCTAGCCTATGCCAAATAAAATTCTTCCCTTATCCCCACTTCCCCTAAGCCTACTTCCAGGTTTGAGCTCACTGTGAGTAGATCCCTTACCCTATCCTTGGAGGACTTCCATCCTTCCATTAATCTCAGAATAAATTCCAAGTGGATTCCTCCACCGATAGGGTGGTTCAAATTGAATTTTTATGGGGCTACGAAAGGAAACCCAAGAAAAGTAGGAGCAGGAGGTATCCTCAAAAATCATCAAGGAGAAGTCATCCTCACCTTTGCTGAGGGATTGGGGGACCAGACCAATCATGTGGCAGAGGTGAAAAGCATGTGGAGAGGTATTTCCCTTGCTAAGAACTTTTCCAATAGGTTAATCGTCAAAGGAGATTCCCTCAATATCATCAGTTACCTCAAGAACAATAGCAATCCTTCCTGGAGAGTCAGGGATTACATTGAAGGTGCTAGGAACTTGATCCTTGACATGTAGGAAGTCATATTCCAACATGCTTATAGAGAAGAAAATGGAGCTATAGATAGATTGGCCAACCTTGGAGTCCACACACCCAATATTATGATCTAGAATGATGACATACCTGATGAAGTCCATGCCATTGTGGAATAGGAAAAACCTCAAGGTGATAATCCTAATGGTCTTCCTCATGAGGATGTGTTCCTCCAGGACCCTCATCCTGTGTCACATGCATAACAACAAAAGTGGAAGGAGGATGCCCACATGGACAGTGGATACTCCACCAAAGCATGGAAAAAGTGGGCATCACACAATCTTCATTATGATTGGGCATCTATCCATGCAAACCCTTTTCCACTACCAAAAGGTCATGCTTGTCTGGTCCGATTTCTTGGAAATGTACACTAACAAATTTTTCAATTTATGGCAATCAATGTCAACTATGTGCAAAGACCTAGGCGGCATTTCCAATTCCAATGAGAAGACATTTCATGAAGGCACCCTTTTCAATTACTTCAATTGTCCTTTGCATTGGCAATGGCACCATACAAACATTGGGCCAAGTAATATCCAAACCCAAGATAGAGATGCAACCCTAAAAATGTGGATTACCATAGGCTTTGTGAGGGGAATGTGGCATCTCTAAAGGAAAGGAAAGGATGACAATGGTCATATTTTCAAGATCATGCTCTAGAACATGAAGCACACCCATCGGGAAGATCATGGCAGCAATGATGATGGAGGTGATAATTCCAGAAACATCTTACTTGGCTCTAGAACCAATCATTGCCAAGATTCAAAGATCATCATTTTCAACCCTCCTATTCTCCTCGTACACCATCCCTATCCTAGAAATCATTTCCAAAATAAGATTGAGATTTCCAATCCCCCAGTGTCAAATTCGATTTGCTTCGCTGATATCATTAATGGCAACCTCCAAGAATTGGGGCTTTTTCCTCAAGATTTCATCCATAAATCCACCATTAGCATCCCCATGCTACCACCCCATGAAAATCCATCATCTTTCCTATGTTTTTCACCTTCCCTCCTCACTGGTGTAGTAAACCCATCAACCCTCAGACCTTTGCTATTCCTTTTAGTACTTTCCCCAACCCTCACTACTATTTCACCATGAGTTTTATTGAGCCCAACAAAGTTGAATGCAATGCCCTAGCTAAGAGAATCCTCACTGAGCAACACTTCTTTCCATTTTTCCACATGTTCACTAGTGAGGAGCTCGATGTCACCATGGAATTTTTGGAATCCTAGGATAATGGCTCTATTATGGTTCATGGGAGAAGTTTCTGCATGGATGTCAACCTCTTGTCTATGATTACTATCCAAGATATGAAAGGACACTCAATCCATAGACATAAGCACAACTAGGAGGTGGAACTCAAGGAGTTCAAGGACAACGAAAGGATCTACAAAGGAGCAAAGCAAGGTATCTATAGGAGTGATCTCAACACCCCTTGGAATGACGTGATGAAGCTAGTCATGGAGTTCATCACTATCGATGACCCAGAAAAGTGCTCTGTACTTATCATTTGGCCTTCATTAACCACTTTCATGATATTAATCCCATAAACATCCCCTAGTTTTTTATCAATTCCATAAACTATTCAATTACATCCTATAGGAATAAGAAATGCCATGACCTCCCTTTCCATCAAGGAATGTTCAAGGTTATCTACACCTATGTCCTAGCTCTCAGTCCTAAGGCCAACCCGAGCATCCCCAGCCCTATTGCCAAACCTGCTAGGCCTTTTGCCTGCCTATCACTTGCAAAAATAAAGAGGAAGGCCATTGAAGCTATTCAAGAGCTGAAGGCAAGGAAGAGCATTAGCTTTGAAAATATGAAAGGGCCTATAAGGAAAATTTTTCCCCTTCAAAATCAGGTAGCGAGAGGCAGTAAGAATATAATTGACATTAAGACTGATGACGAAGAGGTGGATGATGAGGTGAAGCAGTTGAAAGAGTTCATAATCTCCATCACAATATGTATGATAAATTCCATGGTTAATTCGATCATTGATCTTAGGGAGGGCTTTCAGAAGCTCTTCTTCGAAGGTCAGAGTGGCCAGAAGGTTGACGATAGGTCTGAAGTAGAGGACGTGGTTTCCATCAAGGAGGAGCCTAAGGACCCAGTTCAAGGCAACACTAAGGATAAGGATGAGGATTAAACTAAGGAAATATGTCCTTAGTTTCTTATATTTTTCTTCTATAGCTACCCTGCGTGGAGCTTGCTTCTTTCTGTTTAAGTTGGTTTTGTTTTCTTCCCGTGGATACCCTGCGAGGAGCCTATTTATTTTTGCTTTTTGGGTTGATCTTCTTAGGCAATGTACTTTTTATTCCTCTTTCCTGTTGTCTAAGGCTGTGTCCTATGATTTGCTCTTTTCTATTTTAGGCTCAGGGCGATGTCCCTTGTTGAATATCCTCTCTGTTCATAGCAAGCATGGCTATTTTTGTAACAAGGTTTTGGTATCCTTAAAACTCGTCTAGAAATACAATCCTTTAACTTATTAAAAAAAAAAGCCTCTAGGTGAGGAGATTTTTATTCAACAAGCTAATGAGATAAATATCCCCATCATAATCTCAATCTATCTTTTGCTAGATGAATTCTTCAAAAGTATATATTTTTAATTTGAGTTTGTAGACACCTAAAACACATAATTTTGATAATACTACCTATATGGACATATTTTCAAGCCATATGACCCATCTTGGGCATCCCAAAGGCTTAATAGTAGTTTTCACCACTCAAACAGGGGCAAATTACCTTTTAGAGCCCGGACTGTCCTACCAAGGGATGACCTCCAGAGGCCACCCTACCTTGAGGTAATCAAAAATCATAGTTCCCCTACTCTGGGATGACCGTGCCTATAGTAATAAAATCCAAGCATCGAGCAACAATTTGAGCAGTTACAAGAGCTAGTCGTAAGTAACGATACAATAATTATCAAGAAGTAGTTATGTTTCTTGATTCCAACTACTTCTTGGCTTGTCAAGGAATCCTTAGACTCCCATTAAGAAGTCTATTTAAAGGCACTCAACCTTCATGGAAAATATAGCAATTTGTTGATAACGAAGTGCTATCGAATTACAAAACTAGAGAGATATTACTCTTATAAGCAATGAAGTGCTATCCAAATCTTATCATGGAGCTTCAAAGCATGAAAATGAGCCAATTCAAAGGTTAAAGATTGAATCCGCACTCCTTGCACCATCCAAAGCTCTTGCTTCATGTCAAAATCCTACCATTAAGTTGTTCTTCATGAGTACACCTTGAACATCAATCCCATGGATCAAACCCGACGATGTCTTGCATCGACCACAATGAATTATTATAATTCAATGATCCTATCACCTTGAGATGACACATAGGTGCTATTGCCCTACTCAGGGATGATCAGTAGGCCAAACTATTCTGCACAAGGATGACCTCTCGATAATATTTTTTCTCTATTTTATTACTTTTAGTAGATTTAAAAACAATTCAATTATTAGCTACTATAGCTAGATTTCATTTTTATCTATTTGTTTACTGTATTTCAACTTTATTTATCATTTTATATATCATGGATATGGGCCTTATCTTAAAAGGCTCATCATATGCTATTAATGCATTTTAAGTTCTTTTGTGTGCAGATTACAGGTTCTTACATGGAGCAAATGACATGAAGATTCATTCCTCATCATCATACATTGTGGAGGTCACAAGAAAGTCCTCTCCAAATCAGTTTGTGGAATTGAAGAAGATCCTACATATTACATCCAAAATATTGTTATTGTAATCATTGTATCAATAAGGGTAGCACATACCTAAGAGGGATTTAATTGTAATCTCATGAGAAAGAAAGGATATCATTAATAATAAAAGGACACCATCATTCATGTTATATATATCTTGTTCTTGAGATTTGTGATTTTATTGTTATTGTTATATTTCATGTTTATGTGCTTGGATGTATGGATTTTTTCACATCTATAGTGGTGATCATTATCGAACTTTGTCCATATTTTGCTAATTTGTTGCTAATTGTTGCTTTTATTGGTATTCTTGATTTGTAGGTACCATCATCCTTGATAGAAGTAGTTAGCAGTCTCGACCATCCTACCTTGAGATGGCCTATAGGCTCCACCATTCCTCCCAGAGATGACCTTAGAATAGAAGCCACAAAAATAAAAAATAAAATCTTCAAGCAGACTTAGGCTACACTTGTAAGTGATTTTGCTCTTCTTTTTCCTGCTTTCAATAGAGAAAGTTAAAATTTTTAGTTTTAATTGGAAAAATTACAAAATACTTTCAATTTCAAAATAGTCTATCTATGATCATCCCTGGGTCAGATGGCCTCTATTTTTGGCTACCTTTGTCCCAGATGGCCCTTGTTTCTAACTGTCCCTATGTCATATTACCTCTGATACAGACCATCCTTCACAGAGACAACCTCTATCTGATTTTTGTATGGTTTGTGTGATTGCTACTTGCTAAAATACTAAAATCATCTTAGGGTTTTGCATTTTTAGGTTTCTAAAATTGAAACATTTATTACTTAGAAATCTAAAAATTAAATATCATTTTTTATGCATTAGTAAAAAAATATTGATTTCTTTATGATTGCAGTTGCTTTTGCATAAAGATAAAATTAACCCAAAAACCACACCCTATCATAAACATCGACGAGTTGGATTTCATCACCAATCGTTGATCAAGACTAGTGATGGTGGGTTTCATCTCCACCTCATTGGCTTGCATGTTGTTACTTCATACCCCATTTTTGGCCAAGGTTGGTCCAAGAACTATCATAAGGTGAGGATTGGTAGGACCTAGGCTCCCTCATTAGTTTTGGATTTCATCACCAAGCCCTAGTGGGTTTCATAGCTTGGAATTCATAAATAAGTTAATGTATGAGAGCATACAGGTGAAAACCTTAAACTAAGTCAATATCATCAAAAAAAAAAAAAAAGAAGGAAAAAGAGCAATAAAATAAAAACAAACATCAAAACACATAAAACAACATAGGAATTCACAAAGAAAACTTAAAAGAGAAAATACTTTGTATACTTTGTTTGTTCCCTTTTTTTTTACGTAGCTAAAAATCATGATAACTACACGCAACCAGTTTCAATCATGACCCGATGAGGCAGAAAAATTACAAGAAGGCCTTGAATACCTCTAATACAGTCTCTAGGACCTACTCATTCCTGCACAACATCTTAGTAGCCATCGTGAGGCTAACTCACCACATAGAGGATCTGACCATCAAGGTACCATTTCCAAGAGAACATCTATGGGCCCTCCACATAATCGAGTATATGATCTTATTAGCCAATGTCGTTCCTGTGCTACAAATAGACATAATACACCCTTTGAGGGGCTTACTGGAGGAGTGGTGTAAATCTATATCCCCTCTAGATCCACACACCCATATGAGTATGAACCAAATTACATACCTTTACCTAGCCTAGATGGGTGAGCTACTCTACCTAATCAGCCTTGGGTAAGACAAAAGTATGCTCACTTAAATAAGTATAGTCCACATTGTACTAAGAGAGTGACGTCTTTCATTCATACTCATTCTAAATATGAGGAATATGAAGATCTATTTTATCCCATTCCCACTCGTGGAGAGTGTTTTGCATGAATACATCATACCCTTATTTCATCTCAGCACAAAGATATCACTACTAGATTTGAACATTAGGTTAACGTGGCTTTCCTTGATCAAGGGAAATAGGTTGCTACTTTTGTTGCACATTTAGAATGGACCAAAATCCTTCATGTTAACATAAGATCTTGATGAACTTACACTACTGATCAGATAGACCAAATACCTAGGCCAAATACAAGTTTATAAGAGCAATTACACTAGCTACGGTTGGATAGATTGCAAAGAGACTGAGAATGCCTAGAATAGGAGTGAGAACACCTAGAAAAGGATCACATAAAAAACAAAGAGTGCATCGCTAAAAGTTGCATGAGAAAATATTGTGTGAGGAAAAATTGCATGAGCAAATACTATGTGAGGAGCAATTACATAGGGTAGCTTATGAAGAAGTTCCTATACCTAGTACTTATAGGCAACAAACCAATCAAAGGTGCACTATGCAACATCATGATTTACCTCCTAGGCCAACAAAAAATCATCCTCCTCATGCATCCAACCATATTCATAGGCCACAACAACATCAACTACTAGATCACCAAGCAGAGTATGATATCTATGAAGAGCTAGAACCCAAGTATCAGGATCAAAGGTATCTTGAGTTTCTCTACGAAGATGTGATTAATGCTTACGTACAATGACCTTGATCCAACAAGAATTTCCCACTTTCTCCTCTGTGAAGACCAATCCAAGAAGATGATATGGTAGCATCTCAAGCTTATAATGTCCTTTTGAAGCATATCAAATTGCTAGAGAAGCAAGGGATGGGCTATCAAAAGCATACATTGCATCAACTATGTAGTTAGCCCCATCACCCATCAGTTCTAAGTCCTCTCTATCCTGAGAATTTCAAAATATTGAAACTAGACAGATTTAAGGGAGACAAGGATGCATAGGAACATGTGACAGGTTTCATGAACCTGTATTTCTAGCTGCAAGATGATGATGCCTTATTGATAAGGATCTTCTTGATTACACTCTTTGGCCTAGCCTTAGAGTGGTACAATCACTTGCCTAGGCATAGCATCTACAACTTTGAGTAGTTGGAAAATACCTTATTAGAGTGCTTCTCATTCAAAATCAAGAATGGAAATTTGACTAACTTGTCTAATATTAGACAATTTAATGATGAGCCAATCACTAATTACGATAATATATGGAGTAAAGTAATGTTTGAACTACCCTTCACTTTACCTATATTCAAACTTGAAGAACACAAGCTTATACTGAGAGGGGGGGTGAACAGTATAAGACCTCTTTTTACTTTTTCCTTTATACTTCAAAATAGTAAAGCAATATACCCAAAGCAATATCAAAGCAATGCACAATATCATCCACAAAGTGACACCAATTTTAACGTGGTTCACCCAGAATGGCTGGGCTACGTCCACAAAAATTTTCTCTAAAATTTATCTCAAAGTTCTTTGGGAATCCTTCCCAATTACAATGTTTATGAGCCTCGGCCCAAAGGAGATACCTTCCCCCAATCAGAATTTATGAGCCTCTGCTCAAAGGAGATACCTTCCCCTCGCTCTGGAAATGATCCCTCAGAAGATCAACTGCCTCTACCTCTTGCCAGCACGTGGAACTCCTTTCCACCGAAGACCTCCTATCCTCAATGCTTAGCCTAAGAGACCTCTGCCTTCTATGATCACGTCCACAGCAGCTCAACAACCTGTACCAAACACAGTCAGTCGGTCTAGTACAAGTCTTCCTCTCTCTGTCAAATCTGTCCAACTCTTGAACAAATCAATCCTCTGCATACAAGCCTTCTCAAAGACTTGCCAACTGTCCTTAGGTTCTTCTCATAGAACCAATGCACCTCTGTCCTCAAGTTCTCTATAGAACTATCAAACTCAGCTCACAAGTCCTCTTCTAGGACCTGTCCAAATCTGCTCACAAGTCCCCACCAGAACCTATCCAAAACTGCTCACAAGTCCCCACTAGAACCTGTCCAAAACTGCTCACAAGTCCCCATCGAAACCTGTCCAAAAACTCAACAAGCTCACCAAGAAAAACTTTCTTAGTAGGAAATCACAAAGTGAATTGTTAGAGACCCAATGTGATTTGTCAAACTCATAGAAGCATAAAGAGAATTGTTAGAGACTCAATATGTTCTATACTCAAATCCCAATCTCAAAACTCAACTCAAATCAACTCAGCTCAATCTCAATCTCAAATCTGAAAACTCAACTCAATATCTGAAATGGATAGGATAGAATGTTTTCTTTCAAGAACATGAAACCCCAACAATTGCCAACTATGCAAAGAATCACATAACAATGATACTCATGTTCTTTTCATCATCAATTAGGGTTTCAACAACAATGCTCATCAAACAAGGTTTAGTCAACCAACACCACTCAACTCAACATCAACCTTGAAGCATTCAACCAATCATCACAAGAAAAGGAAACAAGTAGAAATCCTTTTCCCTCCAAAGATATTTGAACAAAACAACCACCAACACAATATCACCAAATGTAAAGAATAACTTGCTCAAATCAACTCAATGGAGTAAGCCCAATATCATGAATCAAGTAAAGCAATAACTTGATCAAACAACCTCTATGGAAGCAACTCAACCATCAAACTCAAAACAGCCAACCAAGGGTTCCACCAACTCAATGCAAGTAGCAAGACTCACAAACATAAACCCTAGTGCACAATGCTTCCACTACCTCAAACCAGAATTATGCATTCACCAAAACTCTCATCAAGGATAACAATGCATAAGAAGTCTTCAACAAACCAGAAAATAGGATTTACACCCAACCAAAGGAAACCTAGTTGAAAACCTTTTCACTCCAACCTTATTTCAGAAAACATACACCAATCATACTCATAAGGAAAATGTGCCCATACCTTTTTGGAGTAGAAGAAAATTGATCCTTAAAGCTGTCACCACACACAACCCTCAAACTTCCAACCAAGTTAGGGTTAGAACCAAGATAAATGAGCATATATAAAAACTTTCCTTAATACACCTTTTAGCTTCTCTTCTTTAAAAACAACCACCAAAGAAGCCAAAAACACAACAACCAAAACTTACACCTTATATCTCCATTTTTAAATTTAGCATAGCAAAAGACTAATCTCAAAAATACAACCAAAGAAATATCCCCTTATTTCTCCTATGTCTTTTAAACAATGCTAAACAATGCCAAAAATCATATCAAGAAAATAATCACACCTTATATTGGCTGCCCTTGAAGAATCCGAAATTCGCGGCACAAAACACGTTTTAATAAAAACGTGACTAATCCATGCACAGCTCCCTCCACGGGGATCGAAACGCAGACCTCCGCCTACGCAAGGCCCAAACGCAGCCTTCGCTGCCACTAGCCCACAAGGGGCTTACGAAGTCCAAGACGGACTTCCTTCCACATAAACGGTCAAGCTTTTCGAAAGCTTTTCAAACCACGAGCTCTCCTCTTTCGCAGCGTAAACAGAACATTCGATCGCAGCCAAACCAATTAATTGCCTTCGATTTTCCAAGAGGGTTTAACCTTAGGAACCTTCTCATATTTATAGTCCATACGTGGACTTTAGAACACGTCGATTGCAAAGAAAAGTAATTTCGAATTTAATCGAAATTTGCTTTCTAAAGGGTTTAAAAACCCTTAAAGTATTTTTAATAAATTAAAAATAATTTCTCCCTTAATTAATTAAATAATTAATTAATTAAAACCTTGAAGGGTTTTAAATAATAATTAAATAAATAATAAAGAGAACCTCCATTGGTTTTAATAAAAACCATTGCCAATGGAATCTCTCCGGATTCTCTTAAAAGTATTCTCTTGGAATCTTCCACCTTTGAAGCCAACACATCCTCTTAACATTAATGTCATTTCCTTTTGACATCAATGACAACTCATAGACAAGAAGCTAGGATCTCAAACCCAAAATTGCCAACAATCTCCCCCTTTGTCATTGATGGCAAACCATGCTTCTCAACAACACAGAAACTCAACATAAATAGCTCCCCCTGTCTTGAGGCTCTCCCCCTTACTCATATCTCTCCCCCTTTGTCATCAATGGCAAAGGGTCACCTTTGGGGCTTGGGACTAAGAATGAGCCTCTTAGCTTAGTCCCTCCCCCACCTCCTGTTGAGGTGTTTAATTCCGGGGTGGGAGTAAAACTCCCAACAGGCACTGATCATCATCAGTGTCTATAGCTGCCTTACCATGTCTTCTCTTGTTCTCCTTGTCCATATTCCTGTTCCTGTTCCTGTCACTATTCCTGTTCCTATTATCATTCCTGTTCTTATCCATGCCTTGATCCTTGGACCTGTTCATACCATTGTTCCTGTTCCTGTACCTTGGAAGTTCAGCTCTACATTGTCTAGCTATGTGACCTTCATTGTTGCACTTATAACAAGTAACAATGTTATTTCTTTTAGGCATACCTGTTCTTTGAATCCACCTATTCTGACTAACCCTGTTCCTGTTATTAGCCTTGCAAAAAATTGCCTTATGCCCAAACTGTTTACAAGAGTAGCAATACCCTTGAAAGAAATTACCACCTCTGAAACTGTCATTTACCTTCCTTACTTGAGTCATGCAATGTGAAGCCATGTGACCAAACTCGTGACAAGCAAAACATCTGCCATTAAACTTTCCTGTAAATGACCTTCTAGGTCCTGTAAACTTTCTCCTTTTTCTGTTTCCTATTTTCTATTTCTGTGCATCTATCACTCAAGGACTCTTTCTCTGAAATACTCTCCTCATCAGAACTCTCTTCTTTTTGGAATCTCTTACTAGATTCCCCAACCTGTTCCTTGTGTTTCTTACCAAAACCAAGACCTGTTTTATCTGTTGCCCTTCTTTGATCTTTGATGATGGACTTTACCTTTTTGGAGCTATCTTGAAACCTCGTAAAGCTTATCCTTGTACTCTTTAGTTTCCTCTTTCAAAGAAGCCATTTTTTGTTCTAACTCATTATACTCAAGAACCTTAGACTCTAACTCATCCTTGAGTTCTTGTGTCTTAGCTATAGAGAAGTCAAGACTTTCTATAAGATCATCTCTCTCCATACAACATTCATCTAACTTATCCTTGAGTCTAGCATTCTTCTTTCTTTCCTTTTCCAAAACACTAAGAGCACTAATAAGTTCACTTTCAAGATCCTTTATTTGTTTGCTTTTTGAATCATCAAAGCCTTTTTCAGATTTCTTATCACTAGAGGTGCTACCCTTTTCAAAGACCATACATGCATCTTCCTTATAGTTTTCTGAAGCATCCTCATACATACTAGAAACCAAATCATTATTTGTGCAATCATCCTCAAGGTGACCAAAATTTCCACATCTAAGACATTTCATGATAATGAATCTATGTTTCGGTTCTTCCTCTTTTTTCGATATGAACAACATCTCATTTTCATTATCACTTGAAGAACTTTCACTATCACTACTAGAACACTTACTTGCTTTGTCTAGGTAGAAACTCTTCTTGTGCTTGTGAGAATACCTCTTTCCTTGATTGTTGTGCTCATCTTTGTTTTTCCTGTGATGCTTGTGCTTTTCAGAATCCTTGCTCTTAGAATCCTGTTTATCTTCATCACTTTCATTCTTGGGAACAGTACAGTCGGTAGCATAATGACCAAACTTTCCACAATTGAAACATCTTATATTTTTCATACTTTTGTGCTTTCTAGAGAACTTGCCTTTCTTGCTGTAATATGCCTCTTCATCACTAGAAGACTCATCACTATCTTGAAGTTGTTTACCCTTGGATTCCTTGGTAGCCTTGAAAGTCGCCTCTTTCTTGACATCAACCTTCACTTGAGTTCTCAACTCAAATGCTGCAAGTATACTATGGAGCTCATCCTTTTTCAACTTATCCAAATCTTTAGCTTCCTCAATAGCAGAAATATTTTCACTAAATCTATTAGGAAGAGATCTTAAAATCTTATCACAAACATCATTTTCAGCAAGCTCAAGACCTAAGTCTTTCATGGAGTTAACAACCTCATCCATACGAAGCATGTAGTCACTAATATTTTCATCATCATTCATCTTGAGTTGTTCAAACATACCTTTGAAGTGTCTCAACTTGGCCTTTCTAACATTTGTATCACCTGTGTGAACCACCTTCAACTGATTCCACATTTCACTAGTTGTCTTGAGGTGAATCACTTTGGTGAGATCTGCTTTCTGTAAGCCTTTCAGGATTGCATTCATTGCTTTTGAATTTCTGTGATGTAGGAGCCTTTCTTCTTTAGTATTAGGACCATGTTCAGGAATAGTGTACTCATCTTCAATCACTTCCCATACCTCATTACCAAGTGCCATTAGATGAACCTTCATCCTTGCACTCCAAAGACCAAAATCTGACCCATCAAGAATAGGTGTTGCATTGCCACTTGAATAATCCATTGTGTTCTTTACTAGCTTTTCCTTCAAGTTGTTAAACTTTTCGAAGGCACCTGCTCTGATACCAATTGAAGAACACAAGCTTATACTGAGAGGGGGGGTGAACAGTATAAGACCTCTTTTACTTTTTCCTTTATACTTCAAAATAGTAAAGCAATATACCCAAAGCAATATCAAAGCAATGCACAATATCATCCACAAAGTGACACCAATTTTAACGTGGTTCACCCGGAATGGTCGAGCTACGTCCACAAAACTTTTCTCTAAAAGTTATCTCAAAGTTCTTTGGGAATCCTTCCCAATTACAATGTTTATGAGCCTCGGCCCAAAGGAGATACCTTCCCCCAATCAAAATTTATGAGCCTCTGCTCAAAGGAGATACCTTCCCCTCTGCTCTGGAAATGATCCCTCAGAAGATCAATTGCCTCTACCTCTTGCCAGCACGTGGAACTCCTTTCCCTCGAAGACCTCCTATCCTCAATGCTTAGCCTAAGAGACCTCTGCCTTCTATGATCACGTCCACAGTAGCTCAACAACCTATACCAAACACAGTCAGTCGGTCTAGTACAAGTCTTCCTCTGTCTATCAGATCTATCCAACTCTTGAACAAATCAATCCTCTACATACAAGCCTTCTCAAAGACTTGCCAACTATCCTCAGGTTCTTCTCATAGAACCAATGCACCTCTGTCCTCAAGTTCTCTGATAGAACTATCAAACTCAGCTCACAAGTCCTCTGCTAGGACCTGTCCAAATCTGCTCACAAGTCCCCACCGAAACTTGTCCAAAAATGCTCACAAGTCCCCATTAAAACCTGTCCAAAACTGCTCACAAGTCCCCACTGAAACCTGTCCAAAAACTCAGCAAGCTCACCAAGAAAAACTTTCTTAGTAGGAAATCACAAAGTGAATTGTTAGAGACCCAATGTGATTTGTCAAACTCATAGAAGCATAAAGAGAATTGTTAGAGACTCAATATGTTCTATACTCAAATCCCAATCTCAAAACTCAACTCAAATCAACTCAGCTCAATCTCAATCTCAAATCTGAAAACTCAACTCAATATCTGAAATGGATAGGATAGAATGTTTTCTTTCAAGAACATGAAACCCCAACAATTGCCAACTATGCAAAGAATCACATAACAATGATACTCATGTTCTTTTCATCATCAATTAGGGTTTCAACAACAATGCTCATCAAACAAGGTTTAGTCAACCAACACCACTCAACTCAACATCAACCTTGAAGCATTCAACCAATCATCACAAGAAAAGGAAACAAGTAGAAATCCTTTTCCCTCCAAAGATATTTGAACAAAATAGCCACCAACACAATATCACCAAATGTAAAGAATAACTTGCTCAAATCAACTCAATGGAGTAAGCCCAATATCATGAATCAAGTAAAGCAATAACTTGATCAAACAACCTCTATGGAAGCAACTCAACCATCAAACTCAAAACAGCCAACCAAGGGTTCCACCAACTCAATGCAAGTAGCAAGACTCACAAACATAAACCCTAGTGCACAATGCTTCCACTACCTCAAACCAGAATTATGCATTCACCAAAACTCTCATCAAGGATAACAATGCATAAGAAGTCTTCAACAAACCAGAAAATAGGATTTACACCCAACCAAAGGAAACCTAGTTGAAAACCTTTTCACTCCAACCTTATTTCAGAAAACATACACCAATCATACTCATAAGGAAAATGTGCCCATACCTTTTTGGAGTAGAAGAAAATTGATCCTTAAAGTCTGTCACCACACACAACCCTCAAACTTCCAACCAAGTTAGGGTTAGAACCAAGATAAATGAGCATATATAAAAACTTTCCTTAATACACCTTTTAGCTTCTCTTCTTTAAAAACAACCACCAAAGAAGCCAAAAACACAACAACCAAAACTTACACCTTATATCTCCATTTTTAAATTTAGCATAGCAAAAGACTAATCTCAAAAATACAACCAAAGAAATATCCCCTTATTTCTCCTATGTCTTTTAAACAATGCTAAACAATGCCAAAAATCATATCAAGAAAATAATCACACCTTATATTGGCTGCCCTTGAAGAATCCGAAATTCGCGGCACAAAACACGTTTTAATAAAAACGTGACTAATCCATGCACAGCTCCCTCCACGGGGATCGAAATGTGGACCTCTGCCTACGCAAGGCCCAAATGCAGGCTTTGCTGCCACTAGCCCACAAGGGGCTTACGAAGTCCAAGACGGACTTCCTTCCACATAAACGGTCAAGCTTTTCGAAAGCTTTTCAAACCATGAGCTCTCCTCTTTCGCAGCGTAAACAGAACATTCGATCGCAGCCAAACCAATTAATTGCCTTCGATTTTCCAAGAGGGTTTAACCTTAGGAACCTTCTCATATTTATAGTCCATACGTGGACTTTAGAACACGTCGGTTGCAAAGAAAAGTAATTTCGAATTTAATCGAAATTTGCTTTCTAAAGGGTTTAAAAACCCTTAAAGTATTTTTAATAAATTAAAAATAATTTCTCCCTTAATTAATTAAATAATTAATTAATTAAAACCTTGAAGGGTTTTAAATAATAATTAAATAAATAATAAAGAGAACCTCCATTGGTTTTAATAAAAACCATTGCCAATGGAATCTCTCCGGATTCTCTTAAAAATATTCTCTTGGAATCTTCCACCTTTGAAGCCAACACATCCTCTTAACATTAATGTCATTTCCTTTTGACATCAATGACAACTCATAGACAAGAAGCTAGGATCTCAAACCCAAAATTGCCAACAAAACTAACCTAAATGTTTATGAGAAGTTGTTCAAAACAAATTGTACTTATCTTACAATTACAACAATATCAAACATTCAAGGAGGCTTTGGCTTAAGCCAAATTCATAGAGGACATAAAATTCCAATAGAAGGATATCAAAATCTGAAAGGAGTGGAACAAAAACCCTAGAGACAACCAAACACAATAAATATCAGCTTTGGTCAATCAGGTTGTCCTCAGTGTTTCTCAGCCTGAAAAGTAAACAGTGCCACAACAACCTAACTATCAGGTGCAACCCCCTCCTACACAATATACTAGTCAAAATAAATGCAATCATGCACAAAAATGGCAACACCACCCACATCGCACTTATATACGATTTCCTGAGCCTTTGGCAACCCTCTTTAATCGACCATGTGAGGCAAAGACCATTAACTTACCAAATATTGACAACCCCAACCCTAGTCACCCAAAGCCTAAAGGGTATAGAGAGGATCAATACTACACATATCATTGACAAAAGGGTCATAATATCTAGGTATGATACACATTAAAAAATATAGTATAGGATATATTAGACAAAAAGTAAATACAAAATGATAATCCTCTCACCCTTGAAAATCAACAAATGGGTATTTTCAAGGATCCCTTTCCCACCCATGAGATTATATACGATCAAATCAGGCAAGTGAATGAAGTCCATACGACTTGATCTCATCAGGTTTTTTTCAAAATGGTTAACATTATGATGAGAAATCATAGATATGAGCAATTTGCACCACCTACAATTCTCATTAACACTCCTATTTTATAACTCTTTTCATCCCAAAACCTAGTCCAAGGTTCACCACCTTAGCCAGTGGTGACAATTAGAAGTAGTCTTACTCAAAGCCTATGTATGTCAACAGCCAATTTTTTTATTTACGAACTCATACAACAATCATTAAGACATCACGAAGCTCTAATGGAGATTTTAAGATCAATTTAGTTACAACCCCACGATCCAAATGCTTTTACCAATTTTGTGGAGCATATCCAAACATCCAAGGATCCTGTTATAACCTTCTAGGAGCATGAGATCAAACCTGTGCCCTCCAATATACCCGATCCTCCATTGCACATAATTGCATGCATCAATAGGATTCCCTATAAGTGGGTATTGATTGATATGGGCTCCTCAATAAATATCATTACTATGACCATCCTTAATCATATTAGTCTCCCATAATCACACATCGTGTCATCCACCTTCACTTTTAGAGCATTCAATCATGTCCTTTGCTCCACATTCAACACCATAGTCTTCATGATCCAGGTTGGACTAAAAATAATTTTAGTTTTGTGCCACATCATAGAAGGTGTGATGCAATATAATATATTGCTTGGGTGACCTTGGATCGTTCCATCCATAATGCACTAGTGTATTAATTACATCCATGAGGGACAGGTTCACATAGTTACTTCAGACTCTAAATCATTTAAATATGCCAACCTAGTTAGTAATCCGCAAGACTTAGTATTACCTTCTACACACATAGATATTTAGCCTAATGGCCCTATAAAAAATTAAGGACCTTCATCAAAATTATTACCTCCATCCCTTGATCCATCCACATAATCACCACTCATGTCACTCATTGAGACCGCTCAAGACATGGGTATACCTCATGTGATATATTTTCCCATGGGTACCATTGTACCCTTGGGGGTCCCCCGAATCAAATGAATTTCACTTATGGGGGCTTTGATGATCCTATAGACCAGTTTCCCATGAGAAGTCATGATGATGAACCTTTATCTAGAAATATAGGGTATATGTTATCCAAATTTTGCATTGCGGTAATTTTATCATTGACATTAGCATGGAAATTGTTTAGGCCTCTATGAGTAAGGTCTCCAAACGCCCTTCCTACCATGGTACCAGCTTCCAATGGATAAATTTAACTTAGGGTACACCATATGTATGCTAGATGAGCTCCTGGTTGATTCCCTCCAACTCTTGATGCTATGCTTTGGTGAGGACATTGACGAGAATGAGTATGCCAATCTGGGTTATCCTCATCTACTGATATATCATATCCTTGTAACAATAGTTTCTATCAAACTCTTTGATTATCACAATGATACACCAAAAGAGTGCGAGGATGAGATAGGACCATTGTACCTATATCCTCACCATGATCAAAAATATCTTGATTTCATCAACAATGCTTCAAAGAAATACAAGGATGAAACAAAGCTCACTTACCTTGATCCTTGTCCTATGTGACAAATTCTTGACCTAGTCAGTGGAACACTTGAATAATATAAGGATGATATCGAGCTTGCATATCTAGGTCCTTACCACCTTTGGTGAGCCAAAAATGAACAAATAGAATTCGATCTTATAATCCTAGATGCACTTTATCATAGGGATTTTCCACTACACTGGCCTACTTAGAGGGACCTAATGCATCTAGAATACCCTATCATTCTGGTCCTCCATAGGCCCGATCCAATTATCCAATTTCTACCTAAGCCACATTTGGCACATCTAGGACCTTATATCATTTACACGTACCTCCCATCCATGAATGGAGATCATTCATCCATAAATATGGTCTTCATTTGTTTGATCATGTCATTTTGCAATACTAGTGACCCTTCAAAATCTTTGCACCTCAATCCTGAGGCCATCCATTTTTATCACGCTGCATCGTCCCCATTATTGGAGGAGTTCTTCCCTTATGATGAAATTCTACAATTATTTCATTTCTCACGAGGGTCATCCAAATATATCTATAAGGTTAAGGTCAAACTAGATACGATCGACTATCCAAACCTAGTGGATGACATCCATTTGATCCCTATGCCTCATTAGCTTGAGGAGGGATCTCATATATCAATAGAAGAAACATTTAATGTTAATATTGGTGATGATCCTAAGGCTCCCAAAAATATGAAATTGGGGTAGAGTTTATCCCTAGAAGAGCAAGACATTATTACATCTCTATTGAAAGAAAGAAAAGAATTTTTTCTTGGTCATACAAAGACATGTTGGGTCTTGACCCAAAATTGATCATGCACAATCTTACACTAGATCCAAATATAAAATCAGTCAAGCAAAAACTTTGCAATATACATCCAATAACCACCTTGATAGTGAAATATGAACTATAAAAATTGTTAGATGCATAATTCATCCAACCTATAGACTATCCTCCATGGGTATCAAACATGGTACCTATGGGAAAACCATATGGGAGAATTTTCATATGTATAGACTTTAGATATATCAACAAAGTGATTGCCAAGGATGAATTCCCACTTCCTAGCATTGATGCCACCATATGTCATGAGATGTTATCCCTTATGGATGGTTTTTTAGGCTATAATCAAATATGGATCAAACCCAAGGATCAATCAAAGACAACTTTTACTTCTTGGGGAACATTCTTTTACAAGGTAATTCCATTTAGCCTTAAAAATACTGGTGCAACATATTAGTGGGCCATGACTTACATATTTCATGACTATATGCATAAAATCCTTGAATATTACATAGATAATTTTCTAGCCAAATCTCTATTGCATTACGAGCATGTTGACATACTTAGGAAGGTCTTTGATCATCTCATTGAGCATAATGTCAGACTTAACCCCAAAAAGTGTATCTTCAAAGTTACATCTAAAAAAATTTTGGGTTTCATAATCCCAAGTGAGGGATAAAAAATGATCCCTTAAAGGTCAAAGCTATACTTGACGTGCTCCCTCCCACCAATCTTAAGTAGCTTTTTAGCTTGCAAGGTAAAGTAGCTTCTATCTGATGCTTCATAGTATAATTATCAGATAAATATCGACCCATGAGTCAATTGCTACAAAAGGAGGTCCCATTTCAATGGGATGAGGAGTACCAAAAGGCCTTCAATGAGATAAAATAATACTTTCCATCATCACCAGTATTAGCTCCACCCCGACTAGGTGTGCCTTTCTTGTTATACATTTCAACCATTGAATTTATCTTAGGGACCATGTTGACCCAAAAGAACGATGTAAATAAGAAATAGGCTATATATTACATTATTCACACCTTGGTGAGCTATGCGATCAAATATGCATACGTCGATAAGCTTTTCTTAGTAGTGGTATACACCACACATAAGCTTTGACATTATATGTTAAATCCTATGACGTATGTCATTTACAAAGAAAATCCTTTATGGTACATGATGAGTCACACCTATCATAATACTCGTACCGTAAATGGGTTATGTTGTTGATTGAATTTGATCTTGAATTTATAAGTAAAAAATATATTAAATATAAAGTGATTGTATATCAACTTGTAGAGGCTCCTCTCTAGGATGATAATCCTCTCACCATCGAGTTGCCTGATGATGCAGTATTTGTATTATTTGACTCTCCAAAACTTGAAGAGCCTGAAAATAAATTTGACATGACTTTGTTCTTTGACAGTTCTAAATGTGAGCAAGGGGGTGGTGTCAAAGTCATGTTTTTCATACTGCAAGGAGCTACTATGCCCCTATATTTCAAAATTGACTTCCCATGCACCAATAAAAATATTGAATATGAGTCTATCATTTTGGGTCTCCAAACAATCATCATCATAAAGATAAAAATACTTAATATCTTTGGCGATTCCTTACTCATAGTCAACCAAGTCAAGGAAATATATCAATGCTAATGTCCAATATTAAAATTGTACAAGGAACTTGTGGATAAGCTATTGACCAAATTGGAATGGTATAACATCGAAGCAGTCCCTTGTTCATCAAATCATTTTGTAGATACAATGGCCTCTTTCGGATATTTAATTCTGTAGAACCCTTCTGATGATATTACAACCATCCAAGTCAAAATTATTTCACAATAAATGACTTCATGTGAATCTTTCAATGATGATAAAGTTGTCCACATGATCCAGATTGAGCCGAACCAAGAATAGTTTTATCAAGTAAATGAATTTTTGCAATAAGCATCGTAGGGGTCCTTAATACCATAGGTTACTTATGATAATGACACGACCATTCATCTTAAGGTTATATCCTAGTCTACTTTCATGCGTGATAAATCACAATAGGAGCAAGATATTTACTTAGTAGAAACCCAAGCTTATCAAGAGTGACTTACTCAACTAAAATATTTCTTGAAACTTGGAAGTATCCCTTTGGGATTGTTGCATGCTACAAAATAAAAATTTAAGAAAAAAGCGATCAAATATGTCTTGTTAGGAGACATACTTTATTATCGGAGTTATGATGGTCTTCTCCTTCATTGTCTAGATCCCCAAGAATATACTTAGGTAATCTCACAGGCTCATGATAATACCTGTAATGACCATTTTAGATATATGGCTATCGCCAAGCGCATCCTCCAAATGGGTTATTATTGGACCAATTTCAAAAAGTATTGTTGTACTTATGTTAGTAAGTGCGTAAAATGCCAATATTATGCTAATATTTTGCACTTGCCTTCTCAGGATTTACAATCGATTCAATCGGTATGGCCTTTCTTGCAGTGGGATTTTGATTTAATTGGGAAAATATTACCCCCATATTTGGATTGTCACATGTTTATCTTAATGGTCATAGAGTACTTTACTAAATATGTGGAAGCTATCCCTTTTACCACTATGACTAGATCTCGCATTGCAGAGTTCATACTCCATAACATCATATGTTATTTTGGTATCCCATCCAAAATCATCTCGAATAATGAGACTCCATTCAAAAACAAATATGTGTGTGCTTCAAATTTAGAATACAAAATTCAACATAGCTTTGCCACACCCTATTATATATAGGTAAATTGACAAGTAGAGGCATCCAATAAAACTATAGTTACTATCCTTAAGAATATCATTAAAAAAATCACAAATATTGGCATCTTTAACTACCTCTGGCATTATGGGCTTATCACACTAGCATTCAAACACCCACTAGGGCAACCCCATTTTCACTAGTCTATGGTGCTAAAGCCATTATGCCCCTATTGTTGAAAATCCCCTTATTTCACATCGTATTGCAAGAGTTCATTGATGATGACATGTGTGACAAGCTCATCTTGACCAATTTTCCCTTCTGGATGAACGGCGATTTAATGATCTCAAGTACAAGATTACAACATGAAGATCCACCTAAGAGAGTTTAAATTTGGAGATCTTGTGCTAAAGTAAAATAAAAAAAACTCCAATTTACCACCACACTTGTGAGATAAAATCATGGCAAACAGGTCAGGCCCATTTATCAATACACAAAAGATAGGGCCAGGGACTTACTGTCTCACCTCTCTTAAGGTTTTTGAGGAACCTGAACCTCTTAAAATTCTTAATTTGTGGTCATTTCATGCATTACACAAAATACAAAGAAAAAAATTCTAGAAAATAATCAAAATTACAAAAACAATAAAAATAATCAAAAATTTCAAACAAATCATAAAACACAAGAATACAAAAATAGTACAAAACATCAAAACACAAAAATATTTACATTGCATAATCATGCATTTAATTTCATTCATTGATTTAGTTATATTAGGCATATTCATCCATTGCACTTGCATTAGAACAAGTTGTGTTTGCATTCTCATGAATGATACCATGTTTGTATGATAGTCATGAAGCTCAATTCAACCTTATCCATCATCATCATTCATAGTTTTCCTTATGAGATTTTGCTTATTAAGAGGTCCTCATAAGATAGGTTAGATACTAGATAAATATTAGTAATGATGTTTAGACGACCAATGGATATTTTATGCACATATTTTAGTTTGCAAAAGCTTTTAGGGAAAACTCTTACATCACACATATCATTACCATCCACATTCCCATTTGTGAGTAACTATGCTTTTCAACACAATTAAGAAGTTGATAGAGGGTGTCTACTAGGGATTTTGGTAATTCAGCCATCCCTAGTGACCTTTTCAAATTTTATAAGAAAGTTATCTTGGCTTTAGAAGATAAGGTCTCACTTTGATAGTACCTCGTATATCTCAAAATCTTGACACATTTTACACATTAAGATCTAAATTTGAACAAGGAAGGATGACACTACAACGTAGTCCTTACCACCTTAAGTGAAATGTTTTCCTTACTCATCCTATTATGTTCATGGTCTAGGATGCTAAAAATTGACAAAATAACAAGCTCCCCCCTACCCAAGCAATCCCTTTGTTCTTACACAAATGAGAAAGTTCCCAAAACTAAAAAACAAAAGAAAAAGTTGTTTTCACCACTAATCAAAATCCCTTGCTCAAAAAACAAATATTTGTATTACTATAAAATGAGAAAGTATCCCAAGAAATCAAAATAAAATAAGGGGGTAATGAGCTTAAATCCCTAGAATCCATAGTCATTCACACTCCATGGGGTAAGTCATTACAACAATGGGTTGAATGAAACTTGCATGGTAATGGAGGAGCCTTATGTGAGGTGATATATATATCACATTAGCGATATTATTTTGTACAAACCAATATCAACTTATGGTTGAAATAGCTTTTGGTGGCTTGTATTGCCTAGTAGTCTAGTCCAACTAAGTCCAAACTTACGATAATATGACCATAGGGTGATCCTTATTACAACAATGGGTTGCATGAAAACCATCTAGAAATGAGGTAGTTTTATGCATCATCTAATACATTCACTTTGCACACACAAGGATATTTAATATCTAGGCCTTCTTAATGGACTTATCTCTTTTAGAAATATTGTGTAGACATTATACAACTTTTGATCAATACAACTAGGGTGTTTGAGTCACGAAAAATCTCAAAATTCCCTCATAACACCTAATTGTCTTGTCATCATATACAAGTTTTTCTTATGAGCTTTTGCTTATTAAGGGGTCCTCATAATATAGGATAGATACTATATGAATATCAACAATGATATTTAGACAATAATTGACTATTTTATGCACACCTTTTAGTTTGCAAAAGCTTACGGGGAAAACCCCTACATATCACATATTTCATTTCACACATCCACATACAAATGTATATCTTTTGTGATAAGGTTAAAATTTTAACTCATTATTTTTATACATTTTGTGGTTTCTACCGTTAGTTTATCAAACACAATTAAAATTCATAATTTTTTTTAAAGAAATTAAAACATACACTCATAATCTGCATAATAGCATACATATGAAATTAAAAATATTTTATACACACTAGTTTTTCATAGCCATAAATATGAATTCACATTCATAATAAAATATAAAAATCTAATCATACATTTAACATTAGACACATCATCCATATGCATACATCTAGGCATACATTTATGCATCCATGCTACAATGTCTAGTCATACATCAATCATCTAGCTATACATCCATCAACTAAGCATAAATCTAAAATGCATCCATATGTAAAACATAAAATCATAACCATAACACATGATGAGTCATAAATAAAAGATATCATATATATATCTGAGAATAAAAGTACATCATGATGCAAATTACCTGTAGGCTACAATCGTGTAGGTCCTTAGACCTTACACCCAAAAATAAACTAGTAAACAAAGATAAATTGAGTAGGGCTTGCACTCCCATAGCTAAATCCACCCTTGACCTCATCTCTATGGAATTTTCCTGAGCCACTAGCCACTGATCTCTTTGGCCTCACCAATGACCTATGACTAGGCTACATGGATGACTGCCTAGACTCACTACACCAACTCCTATGAGATCCTCCTACTATAGACCGTTTAGGTAAGGTACCACCAAGTATCTTGATTCGACCCTCTAAATCCACTATGTAGGTCACGTTGGATTGATTCCAAGCCTGATACTCCTATAACAGACCTCACGACCTACCAAACTTGGCCTCTCCACTAGATGCTACCTGCCATTTAGTCACTATCATAGTAGTCAACAATGCTTATAGTCTGGCTACCTATGCTTATAAATCTCACATACACTGTAGCTTGAGTAACCTAAGTTATTTTTATAGCCTTCCTCTATCCTACCATTACAACTACCAACTAAAACTTTAGAGCATCCTGATCTACCACCCTAGCATATCTCTCTATTATCCTAACTGCCATATGTGTACGCAAAGTATCTTGCTTTACGGTCACCCTATAAATATATGCTTGGGAAGTGTCTACCTAGGCCTTGAGGAGATATATTTCGTAGGAGAAGTCCCTCAACTAATGCTACCCCTTACTAAGCTAACTTTGTACTATCATAAGGGTATTATCTTACTATTATAACTAGCCCTATAGGGTTCACACCTGTGCTCTTAGTTAAGCCACCTCATCCTGAGGATCCTCCTCATCCTCCCCCTTCTCCTAAGGCTCATACATTCCCTTAATAGGCTAGCCACAGTCCTCTTCTATCCAGTGATGCACTCATCACCCTCCCTCACCTATCTCATCTCCTAAGGCCTCAATTGCCATGCCCTCCACCATTGTAACCTCAATGTGCCTATCCATCGGTATACCTCCCTACCACAATCAAGTCACCCACTAGGGATAATACTTAGATGTGGTAATTGGATCCTCTAAATCTAGCTCAACTATCATCAGATCCTCCTCATCTGCTAGTGGCTCCAATAAATGCCATTCTAGCTATGTCTCATCCTCTCGATGGTGATATATAATGGGCTCGTTAGGAACACTCTAGCAGATCCCAAACTATCGTGTCACGCAGGAGTATTGGAAGTACTCCCACTCTATGCCATGTGATCCTACCAAACACCGCCTGCACATCATGTACATGAGATGTGCTACTACATATGCCTAAGGAGGACAATCTATGTATAGCCTTCAAACCACTTGAGTTGACCTCAATCCCTCCAAGGATCCTACGTAATGAGATAATATCCCTACATGTGAGTGACTTTGTCCTATCACTTGGGCTTACCTCCATCAAGTTGTGTATATGATGCAGACATCATTCATGTCTTATCATGATACGGGTAGTCCCTTTGGTCGGTCTACCCATATGTGCTCCCATCACCATACCTGAAGAAGGAGACTACAACCCAATACATGTTGACCTTGATGTTGAATCTCATACAACTTATCATATAGATAAGCCATAAGGTACTCCCCTATGCCATGATGATAGGATCTCTAGTATTGCAACCAATCAAATCTTGCACAATATTAAGGAGTTTTCATGCGAACCTCGCTCCTAAAGAGTCTAGTAGTAGGATTTTTGATATGATCAACATCAGTACTACATACCTCTGAGTGAATATATGTGCATTATACCAGGTCCCAATGAGAAATCCATCACTATCCATACTTTAACTAGCAATAGCAGCCTCTACCCTAAACACCCTTTGTAATACTATCTTTTGCTCCAACAGGGGAGTAGAGGTAATCAAATATATCTCAATAGGAATGTGAAATATATGATATACATCCTCTAATATAACTATCATCTCACTAGTAGAGATATGGAAGGTGTTCATCCAACTATCCCATTGATCAACCAATGTTATATAGGCCTGATATGACCTCATAATAGGTATACGAACTACCAACTTGAGGTCGATTGCCTCAAACCATTTCCACTCATATTCAATGAGTCGATCTTGTACTTCCTCAAAGAGGTTTGAAACTTGATGGAGGGCCTTCAATAGCTGAAGCCCAACAAGCACAAAAATAAAAAAACAAAATTTTTTTGCAAAACTTGCAACAAAAACTCAAAAATTTACAATCATTCTAGGTTGAGACAGTCTATAGGCATGATTGCCTCACCTCGAAAGGCCACCCCAATAGCTAAAAATTTGATCGGTGCCTTTTAAACAAGGTTGTCCCACACTGGTATGGCCCCAAAATTACTAAAAGGTAACCATATCTTCTTGATACAACCTTACAATTGGTGCCAAAAATATCCTAAAAAAACAATAAAATCTAATCTAGCCTACATTACATCCTAAATCTAGAGTAAGGTTCATTACCAATAGTTTAATGAGGTTCATTTTCTACATTAATTAATGAGGTTCATTTTTACATTGCAAAACAAAGAGGAAAATTTAAGTGCATAATCGCCTAGCTCTGAATCCTCCACTCGTAGATGCCTTGGGCTGATCCATCATGGTGGTAGTTTGAGTTTTTGGTAGCACTTCACTTCAAAAAATGCTCTTCTCCTCCTCACATCATTTTTTTCTAACTTATAGTAGTGCAAATGATGTCAAAATTTGAGAAAATTTGCTTTTGTATTTTTCAAATTATGAGACCACCCCTATGGGAGGTGATCGCATTTCGGTGTGACCATCCTACCTCGAGATGGTCCTAGAATTTATAGAATGCCATCGTTCTACCCTAGGATGGACTAAAATTAGCAATAAATATGAGCATCTTGTAAGCATCATTAACATCAATTAGGGTATTTAACATTGTTTAATAGGTCATCTTATTAAAAAATTTCACAAACATCTAAAAATCAATAAAAAAAATCTTGAGTGATCCTCGTACCTAGTAATTTACCCTATACACCTAGTGGTTGCAGTGACTAATTATCCATGCAATTTGGTTGGATGGGTTGGTTACAATAAGGCCACTTGAACAAAAAATAACTCCAAATAGAATCAAATTGGTATTATCTCAACTCCCTAAGAAATCCATGTGATTGGACTGCTCTATGAGATAGAGATATACATGCCATTATCCCATTGCATTTCAAGAGATCATTGAATACAATGATTCACTAATGGAACAAATAAAATTGTTATCACCTCAATTCCCTAAGAAATCCATGCACCTAGACTGCTCCAAGGGATAGAGATGTTCAATTACCAATGGTTGAAATCATAGTTGTAACAAGATTTTATAATTTCCATATTTGCAGAAGCCTTGCAAACCTAAAACAAGTCATGTTGGTCAAGTGAATTGTCGCTTTCATCAAATTCCATATCCTCATTGACTCATCACTTGAGGGGGTAGTCATATACTCAGAAAATTCATAATCAAAATCAATAATCAAACACTCAATCATACAAATTGTGTTCATGCAAGAATAATTTTCAAAGACAATCATGCCCTTGCTTAGGGTAGACAAAAAGCAAAAATTTCAAATAATAAAACACTTAGCAAAATCGACGCCATCGTCGATGGACTATAGCTTGACAAGAAAAGTTTCTCTAACCACAATGAAAAGGTTTTCTAAAAATTGATAGCTTCAATTTTCCAGAAGCATTTATTCAAATACACATGCTATTTCCATGATTGGGACATCTAAAATTGATCAAATTAATGAACACCTTCAAACCTCAACTTGATTTTAGGTCATATATTTTTACTCTGCACTGTGCTTTCACATAATGCATCCCAAAAGTGGCATATGTGGACACCTAAAACACATCATTTTAATAAATACTATCTATATGGACACCTTTGTAGGCCATATGACCCATCTTGGGTATCTCCAAGGCTTAATAGTGGTTTTCACCACTCAAACAGGGGTAAATTACCTTTTATAGCCTAGACTATCCTACCAAGGAATGACATTTAGAGGCTACCATACCTCAAGGTAGTCATAAGTCATGACCACCCTACCTTGGGATGACCGCTCCTGTAGTAATAAAAACTTGAGCATCGAACAATGGTTTGAGTAGTTATAAACACCAACTGTAAGCAATGATACAACAATTATCAATAAGTTGTTATATTTCATGATTCCAACTACTTATTGGCTTCTCAAGGAAGCCTTAGAATCCCATTGTAAAGTCTATTTAAAGGTGCTCAACCTTCATGAAAAATATAGCAATTTGATGATAATGAAGTGTTGTCATATTATACAACCAAAGAGATCTTACTCTCATAAGCAACAAAGTGCTACCCAAATCCTATCATGGAGCTTCAAAGCATGACAATGAGCCAATTCAAAGGTTGAAGACTAAATTTGAACTCATTTCATCATACAAAGCTCTTACTTCATGTCAAAATCTTACCATTAAGTCATTCTTAATGAGCGCACCCTTGAACATCAATCCCATGGATTAAACCCGACGTCGCGTTACATTGGCCACAAGGAATTCATCGTAGTTCAAAGATCATATTTACCTAAGATGGCTCGTAGGTTCCACCACCCTGCTTAAGGAAGGTCAATAGGCTAGACTGCTTTGCACAAGGATGGCCTCCCAATAAGATCTATTTTATTACTTTCAGTAGATTTAACAACATTTAAATTATTATCTAGCATAGTTAGATTTCATTTTTATGCATATGTTTATTGTATTTCAACTTTCTTTATAATGGATATGAGCCTTATCCTGAAAGGCTCCTCATATGTTATTAATTCCTTTTAAGTTATTTTGTGAGGATATTACAAGTTCTTACATGGATCAAATGACATAAAGATTCATTCCTCATCATCATACATTACGGAGGTCACAAGAAACTCCTCTCCAAATCAATTTGTGGGATTGAAGAAGATCCTGCGTATTACATCCAAAATATTTTTATTGTAATAATTGTATCAAGAAGGGCAGCACATCCCTAAGAGGGATTTTATTGTAATATCATGAGAAAGAATGGATATCATTAATAATAAAAGGACACCATCATTCATGTTATATATATATTGTTCTTGATCTTTATGATTTCATTATTATTGCTATCTTTAATGTTTATGTGCTTGGATGTATGGTCTTTTTCATATCTACAGAGTCATACAATGAAGTCACCAAGTGAATTGTTTGAGTTCTTCTATTCAAGTAGGAATACTATGACCTTCACCAAAATCATAGTCAGACTTCTTCAATCTTTATGGGGTGAACAATAGAAGTTGGTCCCAATATGCATGCCCAAAAAATTGTTGTCATTTTAGAATGTACATACCAACTCAACTAAAGGGCTAGAAAAGAAAAATGTGCGCTTACACCTCGCATAGAGAAAAACAACAAGAAGTATTACGAATGGGGCATTGCCTACAAGGTGATCTTCTGGAAACTAATCCTTGATGTATAGTGAAACTCCATGAGTTGAGGTCGAGAAAATAATTAAAATGAAAGTAAAAAATAAGAAATTAAATGGTCTATAAAAAAGTAAAAACCTAAACTATGGGGGTGATGCACAAAAGAATTTATAACCCCTAATTTTTTACTACAAAAGTGGTAATTGAACATAAAATAAACCATCTACGACTAGTGAACACAAATAAGCAAACACATCGCTAGGAATTGAGACAAGTTAATAGAAGGACAAAGCAAAATTAGTTATGGATTCCATTAACATGCTTAAGATAATTACAAGAAAATGAGGTCCAGAGGGTTTGATGCTCCTTAAACATGAGAAAAGGTTTGGGCTCCCCTTGTTATAGTAGGAAAGAAGGGTGAAACAAAGAGCTTGCCAAGTTAAGTACCGGACATGAGAAGATAAGTCTTGATGACTTTTACAATAAAATTAGGCCTATTTATAAGTTGAAAGGAGGGTTATTTCCCTTTGAAGTTCTATGCATAAGGCCTATAAATATCTTCTATTTTGCCAACTGAAATCCTCCTACAACTATGAAATGGTAACTTTGATGTCTCTAGATCTAGGACTATAAATTCTAAAAGCTTTTAGTCTTTCAGATGATCAAGTGTTGTTGATTTAGTTTTTTGTTGCTACATTGGGGTAGCTATGCCATTACTATTCCATCATGTTTATTATAGAATGTGTTGCCTTTTTAATCAGTAGATATGACCTCCTTGACTAGAGTAGGTTGGTAGGGTAGACTCACATGTATGGTGGGTGATGACCATGACTGACATATGATTGGGTTTGACAATATTGGTTACAAAATTCAAGCTTTGTGTCCAATGATAGGAGTCCTATTTAATTGATCCTTTGCCTACTTTCTCCATCGCATGTGTAGCTACCACATTTTTTCAAATGAGGTGGAAACTTCTTCAACCAATATCACACCTTCTTCTTTAAGCATTAGTGCTTTCCTTTCTTGGGATCTTGACTAGTTGCCACATGTTCTATCTCAAGCTCTATTAGAGCCTTCCATTAATTTACACACTATCCTCCATAGAAAGGACTACATGGATTGTTGGATTGAAAATCAATGGCCCACAAGCTTTGGTGCCCTTGATGTAGTTGGATTTGGGTGAAAGTGAAGCATTGACCTTAGATGGAAGATCTAATGGTCACTGTGTCCTTTGATATTGTTCACCTTTCCTTTGAGCTCCTTTCATCTAAATAAATGTAGGAAGAACCTTTCGACTATACTTTATGCTTATCTCACTTTTGATCAAGTCCTTCTTGGAGTGAAGCAAGGTTATAGGAAAAAGGTCCCTATAGTAGGATTCTTGAGCAATGAAGTAAAAATCATGGCGTAAAAATCATGGCTGCTCCTTCCTAGAGGGATGAGTCTCAAGTATTAACCATTAAAACCACTTAAATTATTAAAAATACTAAAAATATATATTATTAAAATAAAAAACAAGAACCTTTCCATTTTGATCCCTACAACTAATAAATTAGCATAAAACTCTATTGAGGTTTTAGTTCTTGCTTGAAAGCTTTCTACCCAAGATTCAAATGGCTCTGTATCACATATTGTGAAAAGTTGTTTTGGCCATCATTAGGACCCTAATTCATAGGAGTCTCCTTAATTCTACTGCAAACCATGATATTATCCTAAATAAGATCATTATCATATGATTTTCAAAAATCATTTGAGCTTGAGCCTCTTACTCAACTACTATTACTCATCACTACCAAGAATATAATTTTTTCTCTTAGTAAAATAAGGAATTTTTTCATAATAATATAGAAGTGTGCTTATCTGAATTTTTAAATGTGCAAATAATTGAGAAATTTTATATAAGATCTTTATTGTCATTAAGTTGACATACATAACAAGACATCATTATTTATCTCGATCTTATTGTAATGATTGAAAATATTAGTCATGTGAAATCATTTATATTTAACATGCAAATCCTTATTCATTGAAACTTTCACAACATGGAAATAAGCTTAAATCTCAATTTCTTATTCTATTTTATTACTAAAACATGTTTCATGTTCATAAATATTATTTTTATTATTGAACACAATATGATAGGTGTTCAAGAAACATGATATTTGTCAACTATTTTTATTCCTTGAAATTGTTTATAAATGATTATGATAATGATTATAATGTAAATTTGTTTATATTATAATTAATATTATGTTGATATCATTTATAAGTTAACCATATATTTTGAAGCATCCCACTGGGTTTGGGATAAAATGTGGAGAATGAGGAGTTTCATGTTATTATCTAAGGTTCCAATCCCATGGGTAAACCTTAATATTTTCCTAATGAGTTTGGTACAAGTGGTGGGGAGTAATAAAGTTTCACACCATATGCTATTTTTTCAATTCTAGAGGTAAATATTAACATTACATCCAACAACATGAGCCTCAAGTTTATCATTCCAATTTAACTTATTAAAACAAATCACATCTTGTAAAATAATTCAAACTTTTTTTTCATCATTAAAAATGTTCAACTAAAAAGAAGAAAAAATAATATACTTAATATTTTAATATAAATATTTTATTCTAAAAAAGAAGGTACAAAAATAAGGCACATAAAGCATTATTAGTTACATGAAACCCTACAAATATGAAAATGAACAAGTTACATTACAATTTTAAACACAAATTCAACCAATTTTTAAAAATTTTAATCCTAAAAAATAGTATATATGGCCATTTTTTAACATTAGAAAGTTGGTGAACTTCAATAATTTTAGAAAGTGGAGCATATACTAGGAACTCAACAACCAATGCCAATGCAATGTCAAATTTGGATAAGCATAGGTACTGGCTTGTGACATAGCTACAACACTATGATAGTATTATAAACATATTATTAAGAAGAAACAATATTACACAAGTATTAATACGGCATTATGATACAATCATTTTATAAGGATTAATAGTACATATTATAATCACTTTTTTAGTGTTTTAATTCATTAACTTTACATGCATTTGTCTTGTAAAATGTTTAAATCTATAAATTTGGTTTTGAAATAAGTGTACACATTAATAAAGCTAATTGTATCAATTTTTAACTATATCCAAGCCCTCATAAATTTTAAATAAACTTTAAAGAGGTAAATTTCAATTTACAACTCAACAATAGCAATATTTTTTTAGCCAATGAAAGCATTATTAATGTTACTGTATGTAATTTCTTAGTTTCTTGTTCCTATATATAGATACCCAATTTTGTGTGTCAATTATGTTGTCAACCAATCATTTTGACCAATTCAACGAAATCTCCCATTTTATACCCAAATTTAAGGCAAAAAGCAAATTGATCTTTGAGGCTTACAAATATTCTTCAAATATTTAAAAATATTTACAAAAGTAGTACTATTGCAACAGGCTCAAAAAAATATTTCCAAGGAGTATAAACATACCTATACTTATATAAGGGCTCATGCCTCCAAATGCCCCAAAAACAAAAGCATCATAACATTGCAAAAACATTTTGGCACTTTTATCACCCTATGGAACTTTTGTCAATCAAACTTTAGGATTCAAAAAATTATGTCAAAACTTCACAAATTTTATAAAATTGTCACTGTTGGAAATATCTCAAAAAGAGATTTCCAATGAGTATAAAATTGCCTATGCTTGTCTAAACATTGACACCTAAAAATATCCAAACTGGGCCCTATATCCTCATAAAAGTGCCATACACAATTCCATATGACACGTTAGCATCGTACAAAATTCCATATGAATCTTTCATGCCTTCATGATGCTTTTGTGCTACCATTGCTAGAACTAAAGCTTTAGTAATTTGATTGCCCATCACTTCCTATTTCTCATGAAACATTGTCCTTTTGCCCATTCTAGTGCATGATTAGACTACCAACTAAGCTACTTGAATGCCATTCAAGCACATAACTGGTTAATCAAGGCATGCAATTGACAATAAATCTAGTTAGATCTCTAATCAACTCCATTTAACTAGTGGTAACTACCTAGTCATCCCTTGCAATTTATCTCAAGTTGACACTTCATCTTGCAAACTTCACACCTCATCCTCCTTGTAATCCTCCCCACACATCATATTGCTATAACCTTGAAGTAATCTTGACTTCTCGCATCTTTGAATCCTTTCCAACACATACAAGGGAAATAGCAAATGAAAGGAGGCATCCGCAAGGGAATTGACCAAGCATCATTAATAACAAATCCATATTGAATCAAGGAAATAATTTGATTATTGGTTGTGATTTTCCTTCAATTATTATTTGTTTTTTTTTGCTATTATTTTATCAACATATTTACATGCTACCACTTTATCATGCTTTTTGATTGGATATTATTTTAATCATTCATTGTAAAAGGAATAAGGGTTTGATAACCCTACCAATAAAGCTCATATTTCCTAGAGAGATTGGAAAAACCCCTTTATATTGATTGATATTTTCTTCTATTTGTATTCATAGGCTTTTAGTGCTTTTGTAGCTATTTACAAAAGCACTCTGTAGTTACAAAAGCATTATATAACTACAAAAGAATCATATAGTTGCAAAAGCATTGTATGACTGTAATAGCACTATACAACTACAAAAGCCTCATACAATTGTGATAGTGCTATACAGCTATAAAAGCACCAAATTACTATAATAGCATTTTATAGCTACAAAAGCACCATATGACTACGATAGAGCCATACAACTATAAAAAAACCATATGACTATGATAGAACTATAAGGTCCTATCTGTGATGCTTCTATCTTAGTTCTAACTCAGGTATTAATTTATTTTTTTTGTTTATGGAAAACACCCCTTTTAAGGTTCCAGTCTCGGGTAATACCCAAGGAGGTAGGGGTATCTATTCCACTAAAAAACACCCAAGGCTCACACCTAGATTGTCCCCTTTGACACACTCAAAGAGCATGCCTAAAACAAAAAAACACAAACAACATAAAAACACAAAATACAAAAGAAACATAAAAAACAAAAAACACAAAAACACACACACACATTGAAAAATTAAATGAAGAATAAAAAATATTACATCTTCAGCCAAACCAATCCAACATGCCTTTTATCCAAGATTTAATAAAGGAAACATAAGAAAGATATTTCTGAGTTGGAGAACTAAAATACCTTGATTGAACCAAAGAGAAGGTAATACAAAGAAAAAAGAAACTAGGTACCTCTAGCACTTGAGCCATCCAAAGAAAGTATAGAAAGAAGAGCATCCCTAATTTGTAAAGCCCACCATTTGGGAGGGTGGTCGTAGCAAGTAAGACAAAATTAGTCCAATGCCCAATTAGCTAAAGCATCAACAATCCTATTATGTTAGACTCCCTTTGAGTCCTCTAATATTCCAAGTGATGATTTTCATTAATAATGGGGCTAAAGATATTGGTAAATAAGGGCATTAATCTTACCTTCCTCTATCAAATTTTCACCTTCTTTTACCATATGATGTTGATTAGTCTTGCAACCTACCTTTTGGTTAGTGTCCATCTTCATTTTTTTTACCTGTTTCTTATCTTATCCCAAGTGAATTTTGGATAGCTTCTAACCTTGAAGTATGCATATACGAAACCAAAACATTATTGGAAGGTTCAACAAAATTTGTCTTGGGGCCTGAATTGTTTGAAGTTCTATAATTTAAAAGATTATTCTTCTTGTCTATGTTTTCTCCCTTATTTCTTTGTTTTTTTTGAATTTACATGGTGGAATCGGTAGCTGCCACGAATCCGGGCAGGCTGTCCAAATTTTATGGCTGCCACAGTATTCTGCGTTGTCCGCCCCAGAAGCCGCCACACAGATCTTCGTGCAGTCTGCCCCTATAACCACCATGCCACAATCATTTAAAACCTTTTACGCCGCTGAAAGCAACCCTTATTTCTTTGTTGAAAACCTTTTATTTCTTGGTTTTTCTCTAAGTCCTTCCCTACAACTTTAAACTACATTTCTAATATTTTCTTCCTCACCTAGGCGGTTATTTGTAAAAATAATATACTAGTTGACATCACTTGATCCTTCTTAACTAGTTTTTTTAGTTTTTTTCTTTTTAGGCATTTGAAAACCTGCTAATTTGAAAACTTGCTAAGTTTGTGTCCTCTTTCTTTTGATCTAGAATCTTATTTAGATAGAAATCATCCAAATGACCATATTCATGGTATATTTTGCAACATAAAGGAATGTTCTCATAGCCCACCACCTTCTCTGAAGTGTCCTTCCCAAATTTTAATGAGATCTCTTTTGGAAGGGGTTTGTTAAAATCCATTAAGACACAAATTTAATAATAAATAATGTGTTCAAATTTGTGAGTACAGTCAACAATCATTATGAAACTTCCAAGGGAGTTTTTGATTGTAGAAAATATAGTTGGTGAGCAGAAATTCATGTCCCAAAAAATATTCATTTCTCTTCCATAAATTATCAATCCGATAAGTCCGTAAACTTCTGAGTGTCATGCATAGTATATGCCTGCAGTGTTGAGGAACAAATATGATTGTACATTATTTATTTTGGATGAGTATGTATGTGCATTTTGATTTCATCCAAACTAAATAAACTAAGTGCGAAAAATAAATTACAAACTAAAATACTAAAAATGAAATACATAAAATAAATGTACAGGAAAATAAATGTGCTGAAAAGAAAACACATAGCTAAATAAATAAAGCAATAAATATAATCTAATGAAAATAAATAATAAAAATGAAATAGGGGAGAGTTACTGCAGAGAATGGGCCCAAGCTCCCACAGATAGTCCGCCCAGCTAGCTACGTAGAGCTTGCTCAAATAAGAGGAATTGCACTCTTAATAAATTTTACAAGAAATAAAATAAAATAATTTCTCCATAAAATTAATAATAACTCTCTCAGGGGAGACCTATGCATTTATACAATGCACAACCTTCCTCTATTACAAATTTAGACAAGTCTATTTAAGACTTGAATTTATAATAGATATGCAATGAATATTGCATCCATTCAATTATAACAATCACATATTAATTAAAACACTCACGCACTACCCAGGTGTTGTAGGTGAGTTGGAGAGGAGAGGACAATCCTCCAAGGGAAGTCCTAGGTTTGAATCTCCACCCTACCCAAAAGCTGAATTGGGTACCAAAAATCCAATTGATAATGTTGGTGTGGGCAGGGCTGGGTGAGAATCCCGGGTGACTTTGATGGTGTAGAACCCCTTGTTCGTGGTATCTCAGACCAAGGCAGCCTTGTAAGGGGTTTTTTTATTTAAAAAAAAAAAAACACTCACGCACTAATTTTACCCTCTCGTAGAATAAATTAGGCGTGTTTTGTTTATCATAACAAAATATGTCTAGAAACAACAAATTGCATGAGGAAGTTGTGTTTTGAGGAGATCATTGTTGGTTATTTGAGAGATATTTTCTTGAGGGAGTTGTGCTTATTTCTTGAGAGCTTATTAAAATTGCATGAGGAAGATATTATTGAGAACCTATTGCTATCGCTTGTGGAGATTGCCCTTGGTTGGTTGAAGTCCTCATTGTTATTGCTTGGAGAGGTTTTCATTAGAGAGCTCATTTGCCATACATTTGAGAGTACCATGTTGATCATTGTTGTCATCCATTTGAGAGATCATTTGTCATACATTGTTGAGATCATTTTAGATCATTATTTTCATCCATTTAAGAGTAAATTTCCATTCATTGTTGAGCACATTGTTGATTATTGTCATAATTATTTTGTTATCCATTGTTTAGTTCATCATTGAGCCTTGCCTTCGTTGATTTGTGGTTGAGATTTGAGTGCTACTTGAGAGTCATTGGTTGAGCCTTTGGGAAGGCTCTTGGGATAGAATTTTTGGAAATATTTGAGACAACTTTTATGCATGATTGGTTGAGCCTTTGGGAAGGCTTTTGGGACAAAATTTTTGGACAGATTTGAGACAGCTTTTGTGCATGATTGGTTGAGCCTTTGAGAAGGATTTTGGGATATATTTATGGACATATTTGGGATAGCATTTGAGTAGGATTGTTTGAGCCTTTTGTGAAGGCTTTGAGAATAAATTTGGGATAACATTTGAGTAGGATTTTTTGATCCTTTTGTGAAGGATTTTGGGACATATTTGGGACAACATTTGAGCAAGATTATTTGAGCCTTGTGAGAAGGAATTGAGGTATATTTGTGAGCAGTGAAAGAGACAGGACAAAAATAGAAAACACATCAACACCAGTTGCCTAGATAAGAAGATAATAGATAGCCTACCTGAGAATATTAGTGGATAGCCTATATAAGCAGATTAATGTATATCCTAGCTAAGCAGATCAGTGGAGAACATAGCTGAGAAGATTAGTGGATAGCCTAGCTAAGCATATCAGTGGATAGCCTAGTTGAGTAGATCAGTGGAGAGCCTAGTTGAGTAGATCAGTGGAGCCCACCTGAGCAGATCAAGACAACCTAGCTTTGAGCAGATCAAAGTAATCATTTGTATTGGGATAAGGATCCCTATTTATTTATGAAATATTATAAGGATAATATCTTGTGGACTACCCCACATTGGGGGAACCACATTAAATCTTGTGTCTCAATTGTGTGTGATGATTTGTGCACTTACTTACTATTGATATCTATGTTATTAATGCACACTGCTATATTTGGTTATTACAATTGAGGACACTAATTGATATTGGTTTGGAAAGAAAGTAAAAAGTGGGTGCTATACTGTTCATCCTCCATATCAGTATAATATTGTGTTCTTCAATTGTTATCAGAGTCGATTCCTTCAAAAAGTCTAATAGCTTGAGGGAAAATTCTACAAGAACACAGATGGCTTCATAGAATGGATAATATAAAAGTAAGGCTCCACTGTTTGATGGTAAAAATTATGCTTTTTGGAGCATGATAATGAAGAACTATTTGATATCACAAGGATATGAGGTATGGCAGATGGTTGCAAAAGAGTATAAGGTTGAAGGTGATCCCGAGACAGATAAGACTATCAGGAAATTAGTTGAGATCAATGCAAAGGCAATGAATTATTTTCTGAATGGGCTTCATGAGATAGATTTTGCAAAGGTCATGGTATGTAATTTAGCTAATGAAATGTGGAAAAATTTGTGGAATACCTATGAAGGAGATTCTAAGGTAAATTTGGCAAAACTACAAACTCATAAAAAAAGATTCAAAGAATTGAAAATGAAAGATTCTGAAGATATTACAAAGTTCTTGCTTCGAGTTGATGAGATTGCTAACACCATGAGAGGCCTAGGATTTGAGATGAAAGAATTAGATGTTACTCAAAATGTTTTGAGATCACTTCCCATGAAGTATGATGCAAAGGTTTCAACGATAGAAGAAATAATGAATATAGACAAGCTAGCAATGGAAGAACTACAAGGAACTCTCACAACTTATGAGATGAGTATAGATAAGCATTAGGATCCAAAGAAAGAAATTGCATTCAAAGCTTTAGATAAAAATAAAGGAAAATATCTAGAGATAGATAGAGAATTAGATAATGATGAGGAAGCTAACTTCATCAAAAGAAAAAAGGACTCAAGGAATTACAGGGATATGAAGAAAGTCAAATTCTACAAGTGTGGTGATTATGGTCACTATGCAAACAAGTGTCCACAATAGGAAAACAATGATGATAAAAAATAGGATCATAGAAGAAAATAAGAAAAGCATACGCATGACAAATATGACAGGTACAAGCAAATCAAGCATGAGAAGAAGAAGAGTTTTTGTAAGAATAAGAAAACTTTATACATTGAATAAGCAAGTGATGGTTCAGATCATAACAATGAAGACCAGTAATATGAAGAAGAATGTACATTCTTTGGAATAAGTGAAGAAATACAAGAACACCTATTCCTAGGTATTGAAGTTTAATAAGAGGATATATCTATCAAAGAATGAGATGAAGAGCTTTCTATAGCCATTGAGCAAGCAAAGAGGTACAAGAAGGATCTAAGAATACTAAAATGCTTCATATGTGGAAAATTTGGGTATTTAGATGATGATTGCATGTACTACAACAATTACAACAAGAAAAGTTTATTTGTGGAAAAAGAAAGTAGCAGTTCTAGTAATAGTTCTAGTAGCAGTTCTAGTGACAATTCCAGTAGCAGTGATGATGAAGAAGAGGAATCCACAAAACAAGAAAATAAAATCAAGATATTGAAAAGGAAAATCAAAAGGCTTGAAAATAAGGTTCATGAAAATGAAAAGGTCAAAGTAATGCTTAATCGACACATTCAAGGTTTGGAAAAAGAGCTTCAAGAAACAAAAGAGCTTGGCATCACTATTTCTGAGTAATTGAAGAAGAAGAAAGAAATATGTAATCAGTTACAAGAAGAATATAAAAAATGTTTGGGGGTCTACATAAATAAATTAAACATGATTTCAAAGGAATTTAAAAACTTTGGATAACTTTTTGGATTTACAATGAGATCCATATATAAAGACAGGGCTTGGTTATGAAGAAGGGAAGTAAAAAATAAACACACAAGGACCTCTATTTGTATCATGAGGTGTTGTTTTAGAAATATATAAGGAAGAACCAATTCCCAAAGAAAAGGAAGCAATAGAAATGGATACTTCAATTTAAGAGGCTATAGAGATGTGTGCCAATTTGCTATTTGACACAAATAAAGAGAAATAAGAGGAAGGTTCATAAGCACCAAAGGTCTCATATTTTAGGTTTGGGGAGTCACACTCAAAAGGAAATGAAGTTATAAAATATGAAAGCAAGGAAGCGCCTAAGATTCATGAAGAAATTTCCAAAGCTCCTATGGCTCCAAATATCCAGTTTGGATCTTGTTTTGAGATAGGTGAATCAAGTTCAAGAAGCAAATAAATTATTGAAGAAGAAAGCAAGTAAGAAGTTAATGAAGAAGATTTGGATACCATAAAGAAGGATCAAGGATACAATGCACAAGTCAAAGATGATCACAAGGATAAATGTCAAGAAAGGGTCTATGGATAAAAGAAGTTTGATTTTTCTAGAAGGAACTTCAAAGGAAGAAGGTATGGTTTTTAGGGACATTGCTTCTTATGCAACATGATTGGTCATAGAGCTTCTCAATGCAAATAAAATGAGAAATATGGTTTTGATTATAGAGCTACACATTTTAGAGGTCATGGTCAAAATTATTATGGAAACAAAGCATCACAATATAGGGTTTAGGAAAGGAATGGGTATGGAAATGATTTCAAGAAAGAATTCAGGATATGGGCACCATCCAAAGACTACAATATCAAGTGTTTTAATTTTAATAACTTTGGACATATTGCAAGATGGCGTAGGACCCAATTCCAAACAGGTTCAAGGCAATAAGGGCAAGTAGTTTCAAGGCAAGAAGGTCAAATAGGTTCAAGACAAGAAGATCAAGTAACTCATCAAGAAAAGGATATCAGAAATATGTGGAAGAAATTTGACAAAGGAAAGGAACAATGTAATATGGGAGTAAATGTACTGCCACCCCAAAATTAATCACCTCAAGAGAGAATATGGTACGGGGGCTAAGCTTAAGAGTCATATATTTTAGCCCCATAGATGTCCCTTTTGCCATTGATGTCAAAGGGGGAGATATTTGAGTAAGGAGGAGAGCATTGAGATAGGGGGAGCAACCTCCATAGAGAGTATTAAGTTAGGAAGAGCAGATTTGATTTTCAGAATGGCTTTTGCATTGTTTATGGTTATTTGCATTAGAGGTGTTCCCACTAATGACAAAGGGGGAGATTATTGGCAATTTGAGTTATTTTATGTTGTCATTGATGTCACATGGATCACATTGAGTTTTGGTGGAAAAAGAACTTCATAAATAATAATTTATGATATTTTGGAGAGCATGGATATTTACAGGGTTTTGTGGCACAAGAGGCATATAATATTTAATTTTTTAATATTATACTAATGGTTTTTATTAAAACCAATGGTAAAGGGTTTTTATTAAAACCAATGGCAAGGGTTTTTATTAAAATCGACGAAAGGGTTTTTTATTAAAACCAACAGAAAAGGTTTTCATTAAAACCATTGGAAAGGGTTTTTCATAAAAAACACTATGCTAAGACTTCTCCAAATTATGATGGATGAAAAGGTTTTCCAATAAAACCTAGGTGCAAAACGTTTCATGATGAAATTCAAAAGAATGAAGGAGATATATTCCAATTCAAAGTTAAAAGGTGAATTATTAAATTTTTATTTAATAATTCTAAGGTCTAAGGTTGTATTATGTTATACATCGATGTGTAAAGGTTGGGGAGATTAATAAATATTCGTCGACGTCATTCGAAGGATGGAGGTGCATATAAATAAAATGTGAAAAACCTTTGTTTATTGAAGACTTGTCATAGCACATGAGAGAGAGTCGTCGAAAGGGGAGCAACAAAGAAAGGATAAATAACTTTCTATTTGAGAGTAAGGTCAAGTAAACAACATGGGAAAGTGACATCACATAGAATCCCATAGTGCAGTTTGTAGCGTACTAAATTTACACAAGGTAGGTTCGATGTTCGAATCCTGCCAAGGGCAAAGTATTTTTCTAAGAAAGTAAAATCAAGTTTCATATTTGAGCGCAGGTTAAATTTGGGTGTTTGGGATTAAAATCCCAATATGGGATAGCAGCCACATGGTAAGTGCTTCATAGTGCTAAGTGAGAGGAATGGAGTTCGACTCCTATGAAGGTGTGAAGGCGCATTAATTTTTGCAAAGACAATTTCAAAGGTTATGAAGGCAAAGAATTTCATATAAAGGTATTTATCTCCAGTGCATGGTAATATTTGTTATTACCAAATTTTTGGTGCATTAAAATCACTTTTGTGATAACTAGGAAGTCATAAGGAGTTTATGTAAATAAATGCTTGTTGTATGTGTTAATGTGCTTAGGGAGTTATAAGGTGTAGAATTAAATATTTGTTATTACTATGTGTGATTAGGGAGATATAAGGTGTGGAAATAAATATTTGTGATTGTTGTATGTGGAGTTATAAGGTGTGGAATTAAAAATAAAAGCATAGGTGCTTGTTGTATGTGTTAATGAAATTAAGGAGTCATAAGGTTGAAAAGTTTTGAACTTGTTATATGTCCTAGTGCATGATTTAATTATGAAATTAAACTAGGAACTTGAGACCTAGTTAATTGCTACATTGAGTTAAAAGACATGCACATGAGTTAGGGTTTGAAGTTGAAGACAAATTTCTTGATTATATGCCTTGGTTATTGAGAGGAAGTGGATGGATTAGAAAATCAATTTTATGGATAAAAATTATGCTTGAGTTCCATGATTGATTTAGTGGAGTTCATTGAGAGTATTGCCATTATTGAGGAGGTTTTTGCTATTTATTTGAGGAGATTATTGTTGGTTACTTTTTAAGTCCATTGCCACTATTTGAGACCATTGAGGAAGATCATTTGCTAGTCACTTGTGGATACATTTATCTTTCATTTGAGGAGATCATTGTTGGTTATTTGAGAGCTCTTTGCTTGAGGGTGTTGTGCTTGTTTCTTGAGAGCTTATTAACATTGCATGAGGAAGATATCATTGAGAACCTATTGCTATCACTTGTGGAGATTGTCCTTGGTTGGTTGAAGTCCTCATTGTTATTGCTTGGAGAGGTTTTCATTAGAGAGCTCATTTTAAATAAATTTGAGAGTACCCCGTTGATCATTGTTGTCATCCATTTGAGAGATCATTTGTCATACATTGTTGAGATCATTGTGGATCATTGTTTTCATCTATTGAAGAGTACATTGCCATTCATTTTTGAGCACATTGTTGAGTATTATCATCATTCATTTTTTATCCATTGTTGAGTTCATCATTGAGCCTTGCCTTCATTGATTTGTGGTTGAGATTTGAGTGCTACTTGAGAGTCATTGGTTGAGCCTTTGGGAAGGCTCTTGGGACAGAATTTTTGGACATATTTGAGATAACTTTTGTGCATAATTGGTTGAGCCTTTGGGAAGGCTTTCGGGACAAAATTTTTGGAAATATTTGAGACAACTTTTGTGCATGATTTGTTGAGCCTTTAAGAAGGCTTTTGGGATAGATTTGTGGACATATTTGGGACATCATTTGAGCAGGATTGTTTGAGCCTTTTGTGAAGGCTTTGAGAATAAATTTGGGACAACATTTGAGTAGGATTGTTTGTGTTGGAAATTTGAGCTATTTTATGTTGTCATTGATGTCATATGGATCATTGATGTTACATGGATCACATTGAGTTTTGGTGGCCAAAGTATTTCATAAATAAGCATTAATGATATTTTGGAAAGCATGGATATATACAGGATTTTTGTGAAAACCAAGGCAGGAAAAATAAAAGGTTTTATTTAAAACCATGGATGGCTGATTTGAAATGGGTTTTTCTTAAAACCTAGGTTGGCTTTTCGTTTCATAAAAAAAGGTGCCCCGGTGATGGAGATATTTAATTTTAAATATTTAAGTCTAAATTTTTATTATTTAAAATTTAAATTTAAAATTAAAAGTTAATTTATAGCACTGACGTCAAAAGAAAGGAGGAGGCATATAATATTAAATTTTAATTTACAGCGCTGATGTCAAAATAAAGGATGAAGGCATATATAAATATGCCACCAAATGTTTTGATTGATAATCCTATGTCCTCGATGATGGTGATGTGTTCGAATTGCTAAGCGAAAGATGCTAGTGTGTTAAATAGTGTGCAAAGGATGTTTGTTCGAAGAGGGAGCAAATAAATCATAGCTCATTTGAATCCAGTGAAGAAAGGAGACAATAAAAGTAAGGGAGGTCCCTTACCAAGCATCGTAGGTGCTTGTGGCCTAATGAAAAGAGGAATGCACGTAAGGTGTTGAAGCACTTGCAGATCCGAAGTTCGAATCCCATTAGTGTTGGTTTTAAAAAGTAAAATGGAGGACTCTTTTGGTGCATGTGGTGTTTGAGGACACGCTCGGAGCAAACAAATAGAAGGTTTGCGCTCACTATTCTATGTGAGCGGTTGGCTCATGTGGTTGTTGGTGGCACGGTTAGAGTGGTGTAGGGACAGCGACTGGGGATCAAATCCCGCTAAGGACAAAGGCAAGTTAATAATTTTTCCAATATTTTATTTTTCTAAGGTTGCCCTAGGAGAGATAAGGGTTGTGATGCATATTAAGAAAAAGAGATATTTTTTGGTGATTTTCCTTTTATAAGTATATCATATTATATATCGTTGGAAAGCTTATTTCGAGGGCTATTTTATTAACTTACTTAGAGGGAGAAATAAGGTGTATGTAAAGAGACATTTATGTTTTTGTAAAGGGGTTCAAAAGTGAAGTCTGTTTTGTTCTTTTTCAAAAGTGATTAATTCTTTCATAAGGGGACATGATGCATTTTTTTGAGTAGGAGTGATAAGGTGTTATTTGGATATTGTTGTTATGATATTAATCATGATCTCTAACCCTTGTTGAAAGTTTAAAAAGAATTTTGTTGAGTGTGGAAGATTTCCAAAGAGGTTTCTTCATCTTCATAAAAGGTATGGGTACATTCTCCTATTGATTGATTATGGTGGTTGATTTTTAAAATATCATTGGAGAGAAAATGATTGATTGTGGTTTCCTTTTCGAAAGTGGTTGGTTGAATGCTTCAAGGTTTTCTGGTTTGAGAGTTGTGTTTAACCCTTGTTTTATAAGCATAGTTATTGAAGCCCATTAGTTATGCAAATAACTTGAAAAGAACATGAGTATCATTTTTATGTGAGATTTTTGATTGAGCATTGTTGGAAACATTTGAGTTGGTTGATACATGCTTGGGCTAGGGTTTTGTGAGAAAGAGATATCTCTTGTGATGATTGGTTGAGTTGAGTTGATTGAGCCTAGTCAAGTGATGTATGAAGTGATTATTCAAGTTCCATGAAACAAACTATTCTATAAATCTTATTTGAGTTGAGATCATTGTGGATCATTGTTGTCATTCATTGTAGAGTGCTTTGCCATTCATTTTTGAGTTCATCATTGAGCCTTGCCTTTGTAGATTTATGGATGATATTTGAGTGCTACTTGAGCATGATTGGTTGAGCCTTTGAGAAGGCCTTTGGGATAGATTTTCAGATAGATTTGGACAAATTCTATGTGAGCTTGTTGAGAAAATTTGGACAAGTTCTGTGTGAGCTTGTTGAGCAGATTTGGACAAGTTATGTGTGAGCTTGTTGAGCAAATTTGGACAAGTTTTGTGTGAGATTGTTGAGTAGATTTGGACAAGTTCTGTGTGATCTTGTTGAGTAGATTTGGACAAGTTCTGTGTGAGCTTGTTGAGAATATTTAGACAAGTTCTATGTGATATTTTTGAGCATATTTCAATAAGTTCTATGTGATCTTGTTGTGTATATTTGGACATGTTCTGTGTGAGCTTCTTGAGAATATTTGGACAATTTTTGTGTGAAATTATTGAGAAAATTTGGACAAGTTTTATGTGAGCTTGTTGAGCAGATCAGTGGAGTTCCTAGTTGAGTAGATCAATGGATTGTCTACCTGAATAGATTAGTATGTTACCTAGTTAAGTAGATCAATGGATTTCCTACCTGAGTAGATCAGTGTGTTTCCTAGCTTAGCAGATAAGTGCATTACCTACCTGAACAGATCAGTGTGTTGCCTAGCTGAATAGATTAGTGGATTACCTACCTGAGCAGATCAGTGTATCACCTAGCTTTGAGCAGATCAAAGTAATTATTATATTGTATAAGGATTCTTATTTATGTGTGATATATTATAAGAAGATTATCTTGTGGAGTATCCCACATTGGGGGAACCACATTATATCTTATGTCTCAATTATGTGTGGTGACTTGTTCTCTTGCTTACTATTTCTATATGAGTTTTTAATGCACACTGCTATATTTGGTTATTTTAATTAAGGACATTAATTGATATTGGTTTGGAAAGAAAGTAAAAAGTGGACACTATACTGTTCACCCCCTATCAGTATAAGATTGTGTTCTTCAATTGGTATTAGAGCAGGTTCATACAGAAATTCTAACATCTTGAGGGAAGATTCTATAAGAACACAGATGAATTCACAGAATGGATCATATACAAATAAGGCACCTCTATTTGATGGTAACAATTATGCTTTATGGAGCATGAGAATGAATAACTACTTGATATCACAAGGATATGAGGTATGGTAGATGGTTGAAAAAGAGTATAATGTTGAAGGTGATCCCGAGGCAGATAAGACTATCAAGAAATTGGTTGATATCAATGCAAGGGAAATAAATTCTATTTTGAGTGGGCTACATGAGACAGATTTTGCAAAGGTCATGGTATGTAATTTAGCTAATGAAATGTCGACCAAGTTGCAGAATACTTATGAAGGAGATTCCAAGGTAAAGTTGTCAAAACTACAAACTCATAAACAAATATTTGAGGAATTGAAAATGGAAGATTCTGAAGATATTGCAAAGTTTTTACTTCGAGTCGATGAAATTACTAACACCATGAGAGGCCTAGGATTTGAGATGAAAGAATCAAAAGTTACTCAAAAGGTTTTGAGATCACTTTCGATGAAGTATGATGCAAATGTTTTAGCAATAGAATAAATAATGGATATCAACAAGCTAACAATGAAAGAACTACAAGGAACTATCATAGCTTATGAGATGAGGGTAAGTAAGCATCAGGTTCCAATAAAAAATATTGCATTCAAGGCTCCAAATAAAGAGAAAGGGAAGGTTCCAGAGATAGATAGATATCCATTTAATTATGAGGAATCTAACTTCATCAAAAGGAATAAGAACTCAAGGAATTACAGAGATATAAGGAAAGTCAAATGCTACAAGTTTTGGTGATTTTGGTCACTATGCACACAAGTTTCCACATGAAGAAAATAGTGATGATGAAAAATAGGGTCACAAAATAAAAGAACATGGAAAACATAAGCATGACAAAGATGACAGATACAAGCAAAACATGTATGAGAATAAGAAAGATTTTTTTAAGGTAAAGAAATTTTACTACATTGTAGAAGCAAGTGATAGCTCAGATCACAATGATAAAGACAAGTTAGATGATGAAAAGGAAGAACATCTATTCCTTGGAATAGAAGGTGAAAGATAACAATGCTTTGTGTGTGGTCAAAGAGATCATAGATCAGGATATTGCAATGGATTCAGTGATAGTGAAGATGAGATGACACATCAAGGAAATAGGTATGGTAAAAGAAATCATGAGATTTTGTTTGAAATAGAAGATGATAATGATCTCAGTGATAGTGAATATGAAGAAGGGTTTTTCTATGAGATAAAAGAAGTAGTAGAAGAACAGTCACTCCAAAAAGAAGAATTTATACAAGAGAATATTGTAATAAAGACATATGTCTCAACTGATCTAAAGGAATACTTCAATGATATCCATAAGAAACTACAAGAGGTTAATGAGAATCTAAAAGAATTGAGATGTTCCATACGTGAGAAGTTTGATCTATCACATGACTCAAAAGGTCAAGATATTTTTACTAAGAAGGAAACATGTATTTCAGAGACAATAAATATGGATGCCAATTTGCTACTTGACACAAACAAAGAGAAAGATTTAAAAGCACCAAAAGTCTCATATTTCAGGTTTGGGGAATCACACTCAAAAGGAAAGGAAGTTCTAAAAAATGAGAGCAAGGAAGCACATAAGTGTTATGAAGAAAGTTCCAAAGTTCCTATGGCTCCAAATATTCAGTTTGGATCTTGTTTTGATATAGGTGAATCAAGTTAAAAAGGAAAATAAATACTTGAAGAGGAAAGCAAGGAATACATTAAGGAAAAGGATTTAGATACTAAAAAGAAGGTTCAAGGATGCATTGCACAAGTTGAAAATGATCATAGGGATAATGGTCAAGAAATGTATGAGGAACCAAGGCATGAAAAAAGGGCTTTTCAAGGACATTGTTTTTCTTGTAATGGATTTGGACATAGGACTATACACTGCAGGGTTCATGGATCAAAGAAGTTTGATTTTACTAGAAGAAAATTCAACGGAAGAAGGTATGGTTTTTAGGGACATTGCTTCTTATGCAACAAGATTGGTCATAAAGATTCTTAGTGCAAATAAAATGAGCAAAATGGTTTTGGTTTTAGAGCTACACAATTCATAAGTCATGGTCATAATGGTCATGAAAACAAAGCTTCACAATATAGGGTTCAAGAAAGGAATGTATATGGAGATTATTTCAAGGAAAAATTCAGGATTTGGGCACCATCCAAAGGCTACAATATCAAGTGTTTTAATTGTAATAACTTTGGACATAATGGTGTAGGATTCAATTCCAAACAAGTTCAAGACAAGAAGGACAAACAGGTTCAAGAAAAGAATATCAAGTAATTCATAAAGAGAAGGATATCAAAAAATATGGAAGGAAATTGATAGAGGAAAGAAATAATGTAAGATTGGAGTAAAAGTACTCCCACCCCAAAATTAATCACCTCAAGAGAGAAGGTGGTGAGGGAGCTAAGATTAAGAGTCATATTTTAGCCCCATAGGTGTCCCTTTTGCAATTGATGTCAAAGGGGGAGAGATTTGAGTTAGGGGGAGCAAGTTCCAAAGAGAGAATTGAGTTAGGGGGAGCAGCATCCAAAGAGAGTATTGAGTCAGGAGGAGCAACTTTGATTCCCAAAAATGATTTTTGTAGTGATTGTGGTGATTTGCATTAGAGGTGTTGCCATCAATGACAAAGGGGGATATTCTTGGAAATTTGAGTTATTTTATGTTGTCATTGATGTCACATGGATAATTGATGTTACATGGATAACATTGAGTTTTGGTGGCCAAAGTATTTCATAAATAAGCATTTATGATATTTTGGAAAGCATGGATATATACAAAGTTTTTGTGAAAACCAAGGCAAGAAAAATAAAAGGTTTTATTTAAAACCATGGATGGCAGATTTGAAATGGGTTTTTCTTAAACCCAGGTTGGCTTTTAGTTTCATCGAAAAATGTGCCCTAGTGATGGAGATATTTAATTTTAAATATTTAAGTCTAAATTTTAATTATTTAAAATTTAAATTTAAAATTAAAAGTTAATTTATAGCGTCGATGTCAAAATAAAGGAGGAGGCATATAATATTAAAGTTTAATTTATAGCACTGATCTCAAAAGAAAGGAGAAAGGCATATATAAATATGCCACAAAATGTTTTGATTGATAACCCCTATGTCCTCGATGATGGTGATGTGTTTGAATTGCAAAGGAAATGAAAGGTGCCATCGTGTTAAAGAGTGTGCAAAGGGTGTTCGTTCGAAGAGAGAGCAAAGGCATTGCAATTCGTTCGAATATAGTGGAGAAATTAGGCAATAAAAGTAAGGGAGGTCCCTTACCAAGCACCATAGATGCTTGTGATCTAATGGTAAGAGAAAGGTGTGTAAGGTGTTCAAGTGCCAACAAATCCGAAGTTTGAATCCCACCGGCATTGGTTTTATAAAGTAAAAGGGAGGACTCTTTTGGCGCACATGGTGTTTGAGGACATGCTCGGAGAAAACAAATAGAAGGTTTGCGCTCACTGTTCTATGTGAGCGGTTGGCTCACATGGTTGTTTGCGCCGCAGTTAGAGTGGTGCAGGGGCAGCGACTGAGGATCGAATACCATTGAGGACAAAGGCAAGTTAACTTGCTTAGAGGGAGAAATAAGGTGTATGTAAAGAGATATTTATGTTTTTTTAAAGGGGTTCAAAAGTGAAGGCTATTTTGTTCTTTTTCAAAAGTGATTAATTCTTTCATAAGGGGACATGATGCATTTTTTTGAGTAGGAGTGATAAGGTGTTATTTGGGTATTGTTGTTATGATATTAATCATGATATATAACCATTTTTGAATTGAAAAAAAAGTTTGTTGATTGTGGCAAATTTCCAAAGAGGTTTATTCATATTCATAAAATGTATGGGCACATTCTCCTATTGATTGATTATGGTGGTTGATTTCTAAAATATCATTGGATAGAAAAGGATTGATTGTGGTTTTCTTTTCTAAAGTGGTTGGTTGAATGCTTCAAGGTTTTTTGGTTTGAGAGTTGTGTTTAAACCTTGTTTTATAAGCATAGTTGTTGAAGCCCATTGGTTATGCAAAGAACTTGAAAATAACATGAGTATCATTGTTATGTGAGATTTGTGGTTGAGCATTGTTGGAAACATTTGAGTTGGTTGATACATGCTTGGAATAGGGTTTTGTGAGAAAGATATGTCTCTTGTGATGATTGGTTGATTTGAGTTGATTGAGCCTAGTCAAGTGATGTGTGAAGTGACTTTTAAAGTTCCATGAAACAAACTATTCTATAAATCTTATTTGAGTTGAGATCATTGTGGATCATTGTTGTCATTCATTGTAGAGTGCTTTGCCATTCATTGTTGAGTTCATAATTGAGCCTTTCCTTTGTATATTTATGGATGAGATTTGAGTTCTACTTAAGCATGATTGGTTGAGCCTTTGAGAAGGCATTTGGGATAGATTTTTGGATAGATTTGGATAAGTTATGTGTGAGCTTGTTGAGCAAATTTGGACAAGTTATGTATGATCTTGTTGAGAAGATTTAGACAAGTTATGTGTGAGCTTGTTGATTATATTTGGAAAAGTTTTGTGTGAGCTTGTTGAGCATATTTGGATAAGTTCTATGTGAGCTTGTTGAGCAGATTTGGAAAAATTTTGTGTGAGCTTGTTAAGAATATTTGGACAAGTTCTATGTGAGATTGTTGAGAAAAATTGGACAAGTTTTGTGTGAACTTGTTGAGCAGATTTGGACAAGTTCTATGTGAGCTTGTTGAGAAGATCAGTGGTGTGCCTAGCTGAGCAGATTAGTGGATTTCCTACCTGAGTAGATTAGTATGTTGCCTAGCTGAGCAAATTAGTGGATTTCCTACCTGAGTAGATCAGTGTGTTACCTAGCTGAGCAGATAAGTGGATTGCCTACCTAAGCAGATCAGTGTGTTGCCTAGCTGAGTAGATTAATGGATTGCTTACATGATTAGATCAGTGTATTACCTAGCTTTGATTAGATCAAAGTAATCATTGTATTGGATAAGGATCCTTATTTTTGTGTGATATATTATAATGAGATTATCTTGTAGAGTATCCCACATTGGGGAACCACATTAAATCTTGTGTCTCAATTATGTGTGGTGACTTGTGCTCTTGATTACTATTGCTATCTGAGTTATTAATACACACTGCTATATTTGGTTATTGTAATTAAGGACATTAATTGATATTAGTTTGGAAAGAAAGTAAAAAGTGGGTGCTAAACTATTCACCCCCCTCTCAATATAAGCTTGTGTTCTTTAGTTTGAGCCTTTTGTGAAGGCTTTGAGGATAGATTTGGGATAACATTTGAGCATTTTTTGAGCCTTGTGAGAAGGCATTGAAGCATATTTGTGAGCAGTGAAAGAGACTAAATAGAAATAGAAAACACATCAACACCAGTTGCCTAGCTAAGCAGATCAATGGATAGCCTAGCTGAGCACATTAGTGGATAGCCTAGCTGAGCAGATCAGTGGAGAGCCTAGCTGAGTAGATCAATGGATAGCCTAGCTGAGCAGATCAATGGATAACCTAGCTGAGTAGATCAGTGGAGAGCCTAGCTGAGCAGATCAGTGGAGCCCACATGAGTAGATTAAGACAACCTATATTTGAGCAGATCAAAGTAATCATTTGTATTGGGATAAGGATCCCTATTTATTTGTGAAATATTATAAGGAGAATATCTTGTGGACTACCCCACATTGGGGGAACCACGTTAAATATTGTGTCTTAATTATGTGTGATAATTTGTGCACTTGCTTACTATTGCTATCTATGTTATTAATGCACACTGCTATATTTGGTTATTGCAATTGAGGACACTAATTGATATTGGTTTGAAAATAAAGTAAAAAGTGGGTTGTTCATCCCCCCTCTCAGTATAAGCTTGTGTTCTTTAGTTTCTTGGCCCCCACAAGGTCTTCCTTAAAACTCATGATAGGATTGTAGTGGAAGGCATAATAGGAGAAGAATGTCTAAAGATATACCCATTGGCACCTAGATCTTGGAATTCCTAATTCACACTAAGGCACCTATTCAAATAGCAAGGGATGGACCACTAACAAAGGGTGCCTCCTCTTGATAATGTAAAAAGTGAAAACCACTACCTCTATAGGATGCCCTAAGGATAAAATATTTACTATGGGAACCTGCCAAAGGGATATGGGATGAACGATCACCATTGAGACCACCAACAAAATCAGTCCTCTTCTCTCCACATCTTCTATGCCATCCTGAATGTCACCCATTTTTAGCTTAACTATTGGGGTTCCATCAGCTGCTCTTAGACATATTGACTAGATTTCCATGGGATCAATCTTAGGTATTCTTAGAGGTCTACAAGAAGCCTTAATATTAATGTTAGCATTAGTCTAGGATTGTCCACCATGGAGGGCATCCCTAAAATTCATTTTTGGGGCCAAATCCCCAAAATCCTTACCCTTGAAAGGGGTTTCCATAGTGGATCTATTTTAGGGGTGTTCCTTAGCATCAATATTGCTTGAGTTCTAATCCATTTTTATTTTCCTAAGGAGGCTTCTCTTATTTCATTTGCAGCTTGAAACTTGTTTTGATCCACACCTTAGACATCGAGGAAAGGTGTGATTTTTATTTTTTCCTTGGGCAATAAATTGGAAGTAATTTTCAATCAAGTCCATAGCATGAATATTTTTTGAATGACAGATTCCTAACCCATCGTGGGTCTCATACAACATATCATGTATTTATTTTGTGTAGAAACAAGATAAAATTAGTTTCTAGGGCCCAAAGGCCCTACAATATAGCCTTTGTCACCGCTTGTGATCGACCCATAGCCAAAAACCTCACATAGTTGCCTTCAAAACCCTCTTAGATATTAATTTCTTGGGTTATACTCTATTTTAGTATTATATTGGTAGATTTAGGTTTTTTTTCCATTTTATAATCCATACAATGATTTTGTAAACTTTTAAAAAAAGGCAAAGTTTACATCTTCTAGTTATAAAATTGACGCAAAGTAGACATAAGATATAATTATCGCATTATATATGAAGTTGAAATATAATCACTAATATCATAAGGTAATTTCATTTGGCTATTTATGTGATTTTCTATTTTTTGTTAACCAAATTTTCGAAAAAATAAATAGGAGATTGGATGATTTTGTAAGTAATTAAAAATGGGATAAAATATTGCTTTCTTTTCCAGCATTTAGGCATAAAAATAAACATGAATGTATTTGCATTCTATTGTAACCTAGGTCGTTTGCATGCACACTTTTTTACCTCTCACTTGAAAAGGGAAAATGAATCTTTACATTTATAAAAACATTGAAAATAAAACATATTTTAGTCTAGGGCTTGCATTTTGCATTCTTTGTATTCACATGCATTGCATTCATTATCTAAACTTGCATTTAGGTTAGGATTAGGACCTTGCAAAATCCTAGGTGTGTGTTCAAAGAAACTAATCAAACATAGATAAATTGGATTCACAAACACCTCTTCATAATCTCAAGTGTGGAAACGCATTTTGTCTCTACATATTTTGTGAACCTGACATGAAACACCACATGGGTCTAAAATATTTTTATCCAACCCAAAAACTCCTATTTAAATATAATTTTTTTATTAAACACTTAAACAAGACCTTTTAAATTACTTGTGTAGTTAGAATAGATTAACTAAAGTTAAATAAGCTAACCAAAGGTTAGTCCTATTGGGGTCCATAAATAACCCTTTAAATAGCCACCATACAAACCTTGAGGTTATATTGGGTATATAGTTAGCTCGAGATGCCAACCTCCCATATAGGGTCTTGCATGTATTTTAAGCCTCCTAGGGAGTATATTGTGGTAGGTTAATGAGATTCATAAGGAGGGATCTTGATTACCTCTCATACAGTTGTCTTGGATCATGTACCTAGGATGGTCAATTCTATGTACCTTTCTATTTCACATACCTCAAGTTCTCTCTCACATATGATCACATATTTAGAGAGGGCTAGGTTCTTTCATGTTTCGATGAGTATATTAGAAGGGCAGGTATAGAGGAAAGTTTAGGTATATTAAGAGACCTCCTAAGGTATATCTATTTGATCAATATGTCAAGAGAAGGAAATATAAGGGTGTATAGACCTCTTATATTTCTTCTAAACAACTCTAAAAATAAAAATTTAATAAAATTTATCCTTCCTAAATCCATGTCCAAACATCACTATCTCACCTAAAGTGTTACCTTTCAATTGGTATAAAACCCTAACTCCTTACCCTCCTTGCTTGAGATCCATGGGGATAACGTCACATTAAAAAATCCTATATTTTAAGAGGAAGACAAAGAAACTCCTCCCTTAGTTGCCCTCTCCCCATTCATAATGAATAAGGAAAATTCATCTTTGGGACTATGTATCATATGGTTTCTTTCCTACATGGAAAAAAAGATTCCATACAAACTTTTTAAGAGCATATGAAGGGACCTTAACTACTTCTACTATGGAAGGGTCCTTTTTGGACCTTTCTCAACAACCTAGGTCCACTCCCATAACTTTAAATCATATAGAGTTATCATGGATATCTATATGTAGACCTTAATGCATTAAACCTTAATTGTAAGTGTTCAAATACTCCTATAGTGAAGATTCACTACATCAGGAAAATCCTTCCTCTAAAGGTAATTTTATTAGAGCACCTACCTAAATCTAAAATGAAGGGGCCCAAATCTCCTACTACTTATGAAGTAGCTAAATCCTGAAGACCTTCCAAAGTGCAACTGAGGAGGAAAAACCACCATAAATTAGTGTTGAACATGAAGCTTTCCACATCGTGGATCCTAGGTGGATCATTGATCTCAAATTATAACTAATCATCAAGTATTTTTGATGAAAACTAAGTTAAGTTCTACCATAATACAGAGTTATAAAACCTTTTTAGTGATAGCTAATGGGACTTTATGTATAGCAAAAATCCACCCCATATAGAGCTCTTGAACCTCTCTCCCCTTGGATAAAAGGGACCACTAGTCTGGCTTCCCTCCACATTCTTGAGTGCCTAAGAGGGGGAAGAAAGTGGTGTAATTCAGTATGATCAAGTAGGAAGGGAGCCATGAAATCTTCCTCTTCCTTAGGAGGAGATAAGAACTCAAAGGGTGGATGAAAGCCTCAAATATTGGTAACTTCAAACAATAAGGTCCCTACTGTATTTTGAAGTTTCTTGACCCCCACAAGGTTTTCCTTGAAACTCATGACAAGATTGTAGTGGAAGGTATAAGGGGAGAAGAATACATAAATACATACCCCTTGGTAATTAGAGCTTGGAAATCCTAATTCACACAAAGGCACCTATTCAAATAGCAAGGGATGGACCACTAATGAAGGGCACCTCCTCTGTATAATGTAAAAAGTGAAAACCACTACCTCTATAGGATGCCCTAAGGATAATCATAACATCTTCACTATGGGAACTTGCCAAAGGTGTATGGGATGGCAAAGAACCATTGAGACCAACTGTAGACACCTAAAATGAGTCATGTCAAGGGTGACTACTCATATGGACATGCTACAAGACCATATGGAGGATCTTGGATAGACTCCAAGATAGAGCAATGGTTCTAACCACTCAATTTAGGCATTTTGGCCTAAGCAGTCTAAACCGTAGCCCAGACCTATGGTCTCCAGTCTAAACCATGGTTGACACCTGTGATCTATAGTCTGGACCACAACTATGACCTGTGGTCTTAACTAAAGTTTAGTTAGGCCTTCCATCCGAGCCAAATCGGTTGGAACGACCAAAATATCTAGAAGGAGGTAGTTGAAGGATGAAATATTCTAGAGGCTTCCATCCCAACTATCCTAACCAACCTTCTTGGTCTTGGCTTCTCCATGAAGCCACCCCTAGCCCTAGGGGCATGCTATAAATACCCCCTCCAAATGGGGAGAAAAAAAGGAGAGCAAGCATTGGAGATTTGAGCAGCGAAGCCCTGGCGAATTGTACACTCAAACTGAGTATACTAAGAGATAGAGCTATTGCACTTAATCCCTGACCCTTTTGCCACCATTCATGATGAATTGCATTATGGATGCCCTAGGTGCTTAGGAGGATCAAGAAACACAAATTCAAGAAAATGAAGGCCCTTCACATCGAATTGACCACCAAATCAGTTTGAGGACAACGAAGGTGACCCTTGAACATCAATTTGGACAAGGAGATTGAGCCCACTACCCCTGATTTTGAGGGTAAACTTATCAAAGGTCAAACCATGGCTGTCAGCCATGGTTCATAGTGCAGACCGCTCACCAGAGCTACGGTTTGCAACAGGTGATAGATCACCTTACTCTTTTCTTTTCTGTCTAGCTAGTTAGGTTAGATTAGCTATTTTGTTGATTTAATAGCATTTTAGAAGACTTATGACCGTAGAACTAGGCTAGATTCACATTTTATGCTTATGTTTTAATTAGGACTAAAATGTTTTCTTTATGCATGTTTATGCTTCATTTTCTATATTTGATCCATGCATAGTGTAGATGCTATTTTACTTTATGCTATTACATGAATCTTGATTCAATTTGCATAGTTTAGTAGCTTTCTTTATGCTTTCTTGATTATGCATGTTAATGGTGTCATTATGCATTTTACCTAAAAGGGCCTCATCATGAGAGGCTGCCTATCATTTTTGACATTCTTGTTGTTTCTTGACCTTAGGGAACAGTTCCAAAGGAGAGATAAAGCATCCAATTCCTTCCTCAACATGAAGAAGAGGGTCATCGACACCCTAGAGTAGTTCATGTCACCCTAAGGGGCATTTTGATCACACCTACCCTTGATAGGGATTAAACACTATTGTAATTAATGTATCAAATGGGTATCCCTAAGAGGGACGAATATGTAATTTGACTCCATTGAAATTAATAAAGGATTCCTTGTATTCATGTTATTTCTTGTTATCAAATTATGCATGCCTATTTGTGTATTTTTCTTCAATTGTGATAGTTAGATCGGGTGTGAGCCTTTTTGGTGGTTACAAATGGCGATCACGATGGAACTCCATATTTCTAGCCCCTAAGTGCTGACATTCTTGTTTGTTTTATCTCAGGTGCTAACCGTAGCTAATAACTACAGTTATTTTTTGGCCTACGGCTGTCACCTATGGTTCACACTGTAGCCCGCAGACTAGAGCTATGGTTTACAATAGAAGTAGCAGACAATAGAGAAACCACTTGGCAGTAGATCAGGAGCTGAGGTAGGCTCTATTTTCATTCTTTGTTCTACATTTTCTCCTCTATATTTTTATAGTAAGTGATAAATCGATGGAAAATTAGGTACATTAAAGGAAAAGGATCAATGAATAAGTCCTAATTTTATTTCGCATTCTTTCCATTAGAAAGGTGTTGCTAGGAACAACGGACCTCTGATTGTAGTTCGCCCTAGAATACAATGACCTTGATAAAATTGTGTGGTCGTTTGCATGCGTGAGGCCCAATTAGAGGCCATGTCATCGTAATTGCATTGTAATAACATCATGTAGGGCATAGCATGCATACCTTTGTGAATTTGAAATGTTCCTTCTTATGCATATCATGTAGGAATGATCATATGAATGCTCTTTTATGCATTTGTCTTTATGAAAAGTAAAATGAACCACACACACCACATTTCATTTTAAACATCAGTGGCATTGGGCTCTCACATCCAACCCATTTTATTGAGACCAATAGTGGATGTCATTACCACTTGGTTGGCTCATTTGAAATTGTATTATCGGGACCCGCTCGTTGCCAAGGCCGACCCAAGAACTGTCCTATCCATGCAAAATAGCATGCACTCATCTTTGGAAGGGTGTATCACTACGCACGGTGTGTTGGGTGAGGGTTGGTAGTACCTATGCTACTTCATTGAGTATGGAATTCATTACCATATTCGGCTTGTGCGAGTATATAGGTGAAAGCCAATTAAACTGAGAATAAAATCCAATGATTTTGCAAAACATGCGAGAGTTTCTCATACTAATACAACACATTTTGAAACAACATCAAACAGTTTAGGGCATATTTTAAAATTTAAAAAATAAGATAAGCATCAGTGTATACCTTGTTTGATAATAAAAGATACATCTAGATGTTAGGTACACTATGGTGGATACACGGGGTGGTCGGAAAAGGCGTAAGCCTGAAGCCGATGACCAAGCCCCAACCGATTCACAATTACACATGTCTAGTCCTCAACCACATGAGCAAACCGAATGATGTTCGATGAGCATTAGAGGAGACAACTCGACATGAGGGGATCCCATTGAGCGTACCCCTAATAGACTAGCATCAGTGCATACTGTTAGATGTAGATTAGAGCATGGGGCTTCTCAGCCTGAGGGTGCTCCACTCGAAAGCCATTATCGATACCATAGTGCACGCGCATCCATGGGATTGGCCAAAGAGTATGTCATGCAGGGGACCAGATTGGTACCCATCCGCACTAAGTCTATAGGGTGTACTATACCCCCACCTTCTGAGTATAGAAGGAATAGAGATCCACCCATTTAGGGGCAAGTAGATGGGCTCCTTGCTAAGTGCAAGTCTACCCATACTCCCATGCATACTATAGCATGCAAGATCACCATCGATATGTCAAAGGTGGGAGCTAATGGAACACCACCCCATGAGAGGTGGAGGTCTAGATAGCTAGATGGTCTAGGTAGTGTGCTAGAGTAGCTAGGCTGCAAGCCTTCGACTCCACCCACTCGTGCTCCAAGTGAGCATAGTAGGAGCACCATTAGAACTACTAGAGAGCATGGAGAGGCTTCTAAGAGCCCTCATATCTCGTGTCCACCATCCATGCATGGTGGCATGTAGCACAGGACACAACATGATGTCGATGCCATCTTCATAGATAGAGGAAAAAGCACAGCACATCAGTCCGATGGGTACAGAACCCACAAGGTCGCTCGTACAGAGCAAGCATATCAAAGGCCTTCGATGGTTGACTAGGTCGAAAGATCATATCGACTGGCCTCTGAGCAAAAATTCCAACTCCTCCAAGATCAATTGGAGGATGCTCACCTAGAGAGGTAGTGCATTGAAGATGAAGATCTTCAGGCACAAAGGCTTACTAGACAAAGGCTATATGAGTAGCGCTTGCGCAAGGAGTGCATCCTCATCCAGAAGGAGTGTGTAGAGTAGGAAGATAGGTTGGCTAGGGCCAGCCTATATTCTCAAGATGAGCGTAGAGAGCAGGTGCATAGGAAGGCTTTTTTGCAAGCCGACATGCACCATGAGCATGTAAGCATTCACACTCATGTCACTGCCCATCACAGAGAGTGACCACCCTCGGTTGACAATCAGAGGCATCAACATTATGAGGAACAAGAGGGGAACAGATGCAACCAGGAATATCTCGAGAGTTCTCAAGCTGAGGAGGAGGAAGAGAAATGCCCTCCACCTTGATAGAAGAGGAATGTACCTCCCAAACCACCTCCACACCGACTTAGGGAGGAGGACTTTCTATCTTCTAAGGCTTACAAAGCTTTGGCTGAGAAGGTCAAGGCAATTGAGAAACAAGGCACGACTGTCCAAAAGTTGACACTAAGGAAAATTCACAATGAACCTTTAGATCCCTCAGTGCCTACGCCCCCATACCTAGAGCATTTTGAGATGCCCAGGTTGGACAAATTCAAGGGTGATGAAGAGGCGCAAGAACATGTCATGAGCTTTCTGGATGCTTGCTTCCAGATAGAGAACAATGATGCACTATTGTTGCATACGTTTGTCATGACACTCTCTGGGCTGACCCGAGAGTGGTTTAATCAGCTAAAGAAACACATCATAACAAATTTTGAGCAATTAGTTGATGCCTTTCTTGAACGCTATTCCTTTGACATCAAGAAATAGGTCAACCTTTTCGATTTGGCTATGCTAGCTCAGCGCGATGATGAGCCAATAGAACAGTATGGGAAGAGGTGGAGGAGATTAATGGTAAAGTTGCCATTCTTGATTCCTACCATAGAATTAACCCAAATTTTCACAAAGAGTTGTGCCAAGCACATCTCGCTACTATTGCAACTGCAGCAGTATGCCACATTCGAAGAATCTTGGGCGCAAGCCAAGGTAATTGAGGACATCAAGTTGTAGGAAGGCAACTTGAAGCTAAAAACCAGGAAAGAGGGATATAAGAAGAGTACCTCAAAGCAACAAGGCAAGCAGGCCCATGTGAATCAGGTGGTACTAAATCTCCAAAATGAGGATAAGGGGCAAAAGAAATAGAATTATCAAGCCCATCCTCCTCCTACGCAATACGACCAATGCAAAAATAACTACAAGGGCAAGAACAAAGAGCAACACCCACCTCGCATATTTATGCCATTGACGAAATCAATGACATCAATTTTTCGTTAGCTCTATGAGGCCAAGGCAATAAGATTACCCAAAGTCAAGATGGTTGATCCAAATCAGCCCAAGCCCAAAGACTATCAGGAAGAGTTGTTTTGCATATTTCATAGAGCGAAAGGCCATGACATCGAGGTGTGTTGGTCCTTCAAACACATTATGCAAAATATGATAGAAAATGGAGAGCTTGTAGTACCAGGAAATTCCTAGGTGCTAGACAACCAAAACATGGGGATTTTTAAAAATCCATTACCAAACCATGAGGCACCCCGTAACCACGCTAGCCACGTCAATCAAGTGTGAGTCGAACCACCTACCCAGGGGTTCATTGGCATGGTCAATGTTGTTACCAAACATGGGAGGTACGAATGGCCGAATCAACCTCATGCTCCCATTCAAATACAAGCCATGCCCCAACAACGATAGGCACAAAATATTCTAGGCCCACCAACGAGATCGGTGGTGACCATTAGGAGCAGGCTGGTTCAAAACCTGTAGATGACTCCTATAAAGTTGTCGATATATGAGCTTATACAACAGTCCCCTAGGCATAGGGAGACTCTTATGGATATTCTAAGGTCCATTGAGGTACAGTCCTAGGACGCATAGGTGTTCATAAACTTCATGGGGCACGTACAATAGTGCCAGGAACCAATGATCCAATTCTACGATCACGAAGTGAAAATGGTTTTTGCAAGCATGGCTGACCCACCACTACATATCATTGCATGTGTTAACCACGTGTTGTTCAAAAGGGTCTTGATTGACACTAGTTCATTGATCAATATAATCATGACTAAGGCACTACACCATTTGAAATTGCCTAAATCACTCATCGTACCAACCACCTTTACATTGAGAGCGTTTAATGATGCACTATGCTCTATGGTTGGCACGATTGTCCTACCTATTCAGGTGGGACTAAAGACCATTCCCATAATGTGTCACATGATAGAGGGTGCCTTGCAGTATAACATCCTACTAGGGAGGCCTTGGATTCATGAAATACATTGTGTTCCCTCGATATTGCATCAATGTGTCAAGTATATACATGAGGGACAAGTTCACGTGGTTTCATCAGATGAAGAACCATTCAAGTTCATGAACTTAGTAGATTTTCCAGGGGGTTTCATGATCCCATCAATGCACTTGGACATATGGCCCACGTCACCGATAAGGGTTCCAAGAGGTAAACATGTGGTGCATGTTCAACCATCGATATCCGTATCAAATAGATCTGAACATACCACTGCAACTTCTCTGAGACCGAGTGCATCGACAATGCATCGGAATGACAAGAAATTAAAGGTGAAATTGGGTAGGAAAGAAGCAAAGAACGCGCCCAAACTAGTCACCATTGAGGCTACCACTCCCATGGAGGTGGAGGAATCCCAGGATCAAGTCAAGGAGGCACCTCAGCCTACTTCACCTGCATCATCAGTAGGGTCATCCGCATCGTAGGTGATTGTTCACCTAGCCAGCATAGGTCTGGGTGAATATCTTATGCAAAATGTGACCTTCGGTCCTATTTTAGAGACTGCACGAGATATGGGCCGATCGATAGCCCATCGATATCTAGTTGGATCTATAGTACTATTGGGTGAGCCACCCAACCAAACAAACTTCATTTATGCTGGGTTGGATCAAGTTCCAATGTGGGCACCCATGGAGGTGGATGATGATGAACAGTTCATGGTGAACATTCGGTACTTGTCCAACCCCGAGTATGCCATGCACATTTTTGATCTCTATCATTGGCATGGATACGACCTTGGTATTTTTGAACAAGGACGAAGAACCCCTCTTGAACCACGTTATCAGTTGGCAACTGATAGGTTCGGATTGGGATTGTAGATTTAGGGACATGATGATTTACTCGCTGCATCATTGGATCATTTGTACCTGGGTCTAGGGGACAACATGGATTTTAATCCGTATCATCCTAACATGTCTAGCCTTTAGGGCAACAACCCAATGGTGTCAGTCATCACCATTGAGAGACCGAAGATTGAACATGAAGAGTTCTCGGAGAAGAACCCCAGAGGCAACCTAGGTCATCAAAATCGTATCACAACCGACGATACCGGTATGCAGGGGCACAACCCCATCATTCTAGGTGATCTCAATTCAGGAGATATTTGTAGTGAAGATGTAGAGGAGTCCACCTCCAAAATGAGCAGACCGAGTTATGATGCAGATGGTGAGTCCTCAAATGATGATCAATTTGAAGAGGAAATTGATCGAGCCTTCGTGGTTTTGGTATTTCTACGCCATTTGCTGCCTAGAGAGCAATTAGATGAGATACAAGAGCATTTCATGGTCGATAGTGATTATGAAGACGAGATAGAGCAGGCCTACTTAAGGCCTCATCCAACTAATCTCCCAATATTCATGGACATGATAGAGTGGTCTGCTCATAGTAGCAATCATAGCGATGAGGTTGAGATGATCGATCCGAGGCTAGTATATCCGCTACATCTATTGCCTACAAAGTCGGAGTATGTTATAGAAGAGGTGCCTCTTAACATTGATCACTCTGAAGAGGAAGTAGAGCCAATTTTTGCACTGGTGTCATATACGATCATTTTATCTAGTTTATCCGGATAGTGATGATAGCGACCGCAGAATAAAATACATGGGGCCACATCTGGCAGATCACCCCTTGCATATGGGGGGAAGTGAAAGATTATATATTTATAGTGATGATGAGGATTCGTTGGAGATGGCCTATTTGGGGCCTCATCACCTACGTAATCAAAATCCACCTCGGGGTCTACCACCTGTTACAGCTATGGGTTTGCATCGAGAGATTAATCTCCAGCATCACCTCAAGGAAAGAATAAATCTAGAAGAGGAATATCAAAGACTCTTTCCCCATACACCTACTTATGCTAAGCTACTTGAGTCAAGAGATCCCATTTTGCAGTTAGTGCATAGAGAGGATCCAGTTGTCTAGGCATCCCACAGGGAGGACCTGTTCATCCTTGTACCATCCGAGCCAGATCTTGGGTATGAAAGCTACATAGATGATGTAGAGTTTAGTTCGTGTGGTCTTGGAGATCAATTCCATTCCATCAACATGGTCTCCATTGATTTGACCACTCTGCTCTACAATCTAGTAGATCCATCCAAACCATTACATCTAAACATGGATGCTATCGATTGGGATCACGTTGATTCACCAGTAGAGCCTGAAGATTTCTTCCTGAATGAAGAGATGCTACAACCATTTCATTTTGGACCAGGCTATGCTTATGATGTCTATCATGCTAAAACATGCTTCCAACGAAGAACATATAAATCTAGTTGATGACATCCATTTGATCCCTATGCCTCATCAGCTTGAGGAGGGATCCCATATGTCAGTAGAGGAAACCTTTGAAGTGGATATCGGTAACGACCCCACCAATCCAAAGAAGGTTAAATTTAGAATGAGTCTCACTCTAGATGAGGATGCTAGCATCATCCCTCTGCTGAAAGAGAGACCTGACATTTTTTCTTGGACATAAAAATATATGCCCGGTCTAGACCCAAATTTGGTTACTCATAACCTTTCGCTAGACCCATCCAAGAAGCCTATCAAGCAGAATCTCAGAAAGATGCATCCAAAAGTAGCCTTAATGGTGAAATATGAATTGCAAAAATTGTTGGATGTAGAATTTGTCATTTCCATCGACTATCCAGAATGGGTATCCAATATGGTGCCTATAGGAAAACCAGATGGAAGGATCTGTATTTGTATGGATTTTAGAGATCTCAACAAGGCAACACCCAAAGATTCATTTCCATTTCCCAATATCGATGCTCTAGTAGACTCTACTGCTGGTCACGAAATGCTCTCCTTAATGGATGGTTTTTTTGGTTACAATCAAATTTGGATTAAGCCCGAAGACCAACACAAAACCATATTTATAACACCATGGGGAACATTTTGCTACAAAGTTATACCATTTGGTCTCAAAAATGCTGGTGCTACATACCAATGGGCCATGACATACATTTTTCATGACTATATGCACAAAATTTTGGAAGATTATATCGATGATTTGCTAGCCAAGTCATTGCTATGAGAAGAGCATGCGGAGGTCTTGAGAAAAGTCTTCGATCGCCTGATAGAGCACAACGTCAGGCTGAATCCTAAGAAGTGCGTATTTGGCGTAACTTCTAGAAAATTTCTAGGGTTCATTATCTCTAAGAGAGGCATCGAAGTAGACCCAGTGAAGGTCAAGGCCATTTTGGAAATGCATCCTCCCACCAATATTAAGGAATTAAGGAGCCTTCAAGGCAAGGTAGCCTCAATAAAGTGATTTATCACCCAACTATCGGATAAATGTCGACCCATGAATTGACTACTACATAAGGGTGTCCCATTCAACTAGGATGAGGACTGCAAGGCAACATTCACTAAGATAAAGCAATACCTGGAAACGCCACCAGTGTTAGCTCCACCAAGGCCAGAAGAGCCTTTTATGCTATATATATTGGCAATAGACTTTGTGTTAGGGACCATGTTGGCCCAAAAGAATGTACAAGGCAAAGAGCAAGCCATATATTACATTAGCCGAACCTTGGTGAGTTACGAGCTAGGATATGCATATGTGGAAAAGCTATGTTTAGCAGTAGTGTTCACTACCAAGAAATTGTGGCACTACATGTTAAGTCACATGACATATGTGATATCAAAACAAAATCCTTTGCAGTATATGATGAGCAAAAGATATCATAATACACGTACTGTAAAGTGGATCATGCTATTGATAGAATTTGATCTAGAATTCATAAGCCATAATTCCATTAAGGGATAGTGTTGAACAAGGTACAACAAGAGTATTGTCATTGTTGTCAACACAGAAAACAATTGATGCAGTTGAAGCAATGGACAAGAATTCTGAAGTCAGTCAGATCAAGTACAGTAAATTTGCAGGAAAACGAAGTCACCAAGATTCAAAAAATTGCCAGAAAAGACCAAGTAAGAAAACTGTCGCGATATCGCGACAAGTTTTCTGTCGCGATATCGCGACAGGTTGAGAGGTCCGTTAGCAGAAAGAAAAATTGTCGCGATTTCGCGACATAACCGAGGAGAGAGAAAATGCATGCCAAATGGTCACGATTTCGCGACATGTCCGAGGAGAGAGAAGATGCAAGCAAATTTGTCACGATTTCGTGACATGTGGGCAGAGAAGGAAGCAAGGTGAAAAGATGTCGCGATTTCGCGACATGTTGGAGGAAAATGCACTAAGTCAAGGAGTTGTAGCGATTTCGCTACAAGTTTGAAAGTCAAGGCGAAAGAGTGCAGCGATTTCGCTGCATGTTGAAATGAAGGGCAAAGAAGGTGTAGCGATTTCGCTACAAGTTTGAAAGTCAAGGCGAAAGAGTGCAGCGATTTCGCTGCATGTTGAAATGAAGGGCAAAGAAGGTGTAGCGATTTTGCTACAAGTGAAAAAGCACAAACAAGAAGGTGTAGCGATTTCGCTGCATGACAAAATGCATGGAAACAAAGGTGTAGCGATTTCGCTACCATTCAAAGTTGCAAAAATTAAAGATGTAACAAGTCAAAAGCACAAGGCACAAAGTTGTAGCGATTTCGCTACTGCATGAAGCAAAGAGTGTACGGAAGCCCAAAGTGTCGCGATTTCGTGACATGTTCCATTTTTGCTGTTGCTGGCAAAGGAGAGTGTACGGAAGCCAGAAGCGTCGTGATTTCGTGACAAGAAGGATGATGACGTCAGCAAAAGCCGGAAGCGTCGCGATTTCGTGACAAGAATGATGATGACGTCAGCAAAGTCAGAAAGTGTCACGATTTCGCGATAGGGTGCAAGGAAAGCTGCTGGAAGCCGAAAGTGTCACGATTTCACGACAACATACAGGATGACATCAGCAAAAGTTCTAAGTGTCGCGATATCGCGACATGAATAGAGGGAAAGCTTTCAAAGCCAAAATGGTCATGATTTCGTGACAACATACAGGATGACGTCAGCAAAAGTTCTAAGTGTCGCGATATCACGACATGAACAGAGGGAAAGCTTTCAAAGCCAAAATGGTCGTGATTTAAAATAATATTATTATAAGAAAGCTTTCAAAGCCAAAATGGTCATGATTTTGTGATAGCAAGGGCATGAAGTGTACGGCTTCAAAAAGTGTCACGATATCGTGACAGGTAACAGTCTGGCAGGTAAAACCCGTAGGAGCATGCAAGGTGACACGTGTCAGAAAAAGCATACAAGAAAGTCATGCAGCCTGTTACGTAAAAAGTAACTGATGTCAGATCGATAGTTACACGTTGACAGGTGTCGGACATGCATGGGAACAGATGTATATTCTTGATTGAAAAAGCATTCGATGCATCACATATGCAGTTTCAAAAAAGCATTCAAAAAGCCGTATTTGAAGAAATTGAAAAGCTGTATTTGAAGAAATTGAACAACCGAATATGAAGGATCAAAAAAGCTTTCAAAAATATGTATTTGCAGCATTTAAAACAGTCGTATTGCAAGGAATCGAACCGCCGTATTGCAGGGTTTCGAACAGTCGAAGTGCATGGAATCGAACAGTCGTATTGCATGGATTCAACAGCCGTATTACAGGGTTTCGAACAGTCGAAGTGCATGGAATCGAACAGTTGTATTGCATGGATTCGAACAGTCAGAGTATGTGATTCGACTGCATGCAGGATTGATAGGTTATAAAAGAATAGTCGTACAAAGAAGATGTTGCTGCTGTTAGAGAGAAATTGCTGTAAAAGGAGGGTTAGAAAAGAGTCAAGAGAAAAATTAGGCGAGCCAGTGAGAGTGTGCAGAGTTGGGTTAATTACAGACCAGTCAGGGTCGTGCATGAAGTGAAGACATTTTTATGTCATTCTAAATTGATCAGAATTGCAGTCCAAGTTGGTGCTTGGTACTAGGGGTTGGTGCTCCATCTGTTGTAGCGAGAAAATTACAGGGGTTGGTGCTCCTTCCAGTAAATGCTGGTAAAGAATTTGTAAAATTGGTATTTTGCAAAGACTGGATTTGGATTGAAGTCCAAGCAGTCAATTTTGAGGAGTAGCCAAATTGGTGAACCTCATTATATTGTGTGTTGTGGTGTGCTCTCATGTTCAATTTGCTTTTCTGGTTTTAAAGTTCTCTGTGCTTCAGTTTTTGAATGCTGTTGTTTTGAATTTTAAAATAACTACACTGATTCACCCCCCCTCTCAGTGTCATTGTGTGAATATCAATTGGTATCAGAGCAAGGTGCCTTGTTCAAGCTTAATCAGCTAAGGAGATCTTGGAAGAAACAATGGCAGGCGGTGAAGGATTCTCATCCAACAAAGCTCCCTTATTTGATGGAACAAATTACACTTTCTGGAAACTCAGGATGCAAACATATCTGAGTGCATTGGGATATGATATTTGGGATTACGTAGATAGTGGATACACAGCACCCACTACCCCTCCAACAGATACTACTGAGAAGAAAAAATTTGAGAACAACTCCAAAGCTAAGAATGCTATAATGTGTGGGCTTGTTGACAGTGAACTGATAAGAGTCATGAGCTGTAAATCAGCAAAAGACATGTGGGATAAACTGAAGAGCATCCATGAAGGAGACAACAAGATCAAGGAAGCAAAGCTGCAAACTCATCGAGCACAGTTCGAAGCACTGCAAATGAATGAAGATGAGAACATAGAGGCTTATATGCTTGAGAGTAAACGGAATCATTAATGCAATCGAGAGGACTCGATGAAGAAATTGATGATGGAGTTGTTGTGAAAAAGGTTCTCAGAACACTGCACAAAAGATTTAACTCCAAAGTTTTTGCAATAGAAGAGGCAAAAGATCTGAACAACTTCAGCTTGGATGAGATGCATGGTTCTCTGACAGCATATGAAATGAGAATAGGACAAACCAAGTCTATAGACAGAGAAGCAGCTTTTAAAGCACACAAGAATATAAAAGCTGAACATGAATCTGAGGATGAAGAGACTCTGGATGAAACAGAAGCTAATTTTGTTCGAAAACTCACAAAAGGAAAAGGAAAATATAGAGGAAAGCTACCTTTCAAATGCTTCAACTGTGGAGGAGTCGGTCATTTTGCAGCCAAATGTCCAATGCAGGAGAAAACCAAAAATGGTGAAGGCTCACACCAAGAAAAAGGTGACTGGAAGAAGAAACAAAATTTTAGAAAGAACAACTTCAAGAAGAAAAGCTTCATATCCAAGAATGTCAGCACTTCTGAAGAAAGCTCAGATGAGGATTTTGAAGAAGAAAAAAGTGAAGCTCTGTTCATGGCACTTGAAGAGGAAAGAACGAGAAGAAAATCAGGAAAGTGATGAAAACTTTAAAGATGAAGCTGAAGTTTATCTGGAAGGAGAATTGGTTGCTTGCACTTGAAGAGTTGAGTGTTGAAAGGAAAAAGAACAAAAAGTTTTCAAGAAAACTAGAAGATGCCATCGACATAATAAATAGTTTAAAAATACGAGACGAAAGGAATTCAAGAAAATGTCTGAAGTTCTTGATGAACAATTAACTGTAAAGACAGTTGAATGCAACAAGCTAGAGGAAGACATGGTTAAGTTAAGAATACAGTTAGAGGAGATGAATAGAAAATTAAACTATTTTCATAAGTTTGAAGAAAGTACTGTAAAGTTGGATAAAATGTTAAATAACCAAAGGCCTTTCGGCATCAAATTTGGTTTAGGCTTCGATGAAGGAGAATCATCAAAGGGTTCAAAGGCCTCGAATGTAGAACCCATAAAGAAAGAAGAAAAGATCAGGGTTGATCTAGAAAAAACAAAACATGCCCAAGAAAGCAATAATGCCAGACTCAAGAAGAGTACTGAAAAAGATGGCTTCATAAAAGTCACACATCCAAGAAGGAAAAGATTTATGGCTCCTACTTCAAGCGGCAAAGACCGGCACCCAGGTTTAATCATTCCTTTTTTGGTTACCGTTTTAAATGCAATGCTTATGGCCATAAAATTTTAGATTGCAGGCATAATGTATATCAAAGGAATTTCACAAGCAGAAATGTTTTTTCTCCTTTAATGAATTATGCGGTTGAATGTTATAATTGTCATAATTTTGGACATATTGCTAGAAACTGTAGAAGCACTTTTGCAGCAAATAGTTATCAGGGTAGAAAATCTCAACCAAGTGAGTTGAAACAAAACAAGAAATTTCTTGAAAAACAAGTACATGCTAATGAGAAGACAAAGGCAAAACAAGTAGCCAAATCTGTCATCAAACCAGAATGGAAAGAAAAGGAATCTTTAATTGTTCAGACTGCCTTTAAAGCTCAGAACAAATCTGCACCTTGGATACTTGACAGTGGTTGTTCCAGTCACATGACAGGTGACAAGCAAAAATTTGAGAATTTGCAGAATTATGAAGGTGGTTCTGTGAAATTTGGAAATAATGATGGAGCAAAGATTGTTGGAAAGGGATCAGTCAAGATCAGTGATGGCAATATAAAATCAAAAGAAGTCTTGTTTGTGATTGGTCTGAAGCATAACTTACTGAGTGTAAGTCAAATCTTGATGAGAGGCCATGATGTAATCTTCAAGAAGGAGGGTTGTGAAGTAAGAAAGACAAAAAATGAAAAGATAATAGCCACTGGACTAAGAACTTCTGGAAATCTGTATACACTTTCAGAGACTTCATAAGGAGCTTGCTTGGTTGGTCAGGAAGAAGAAAACTAGTTGTGGCACAAGAGACTCGGTCACATAAGCTTTGATAATCTGGTAAAAATCAGCTCAAAAGGGGCAGTAAGAGACATACCAACTATTGGTAAACCTTCAAATAGTATTTGTGAGTCATGCCAAAAGGGAAAACAAACCAGAGCCACTTTCAAAGCAAAAGAATATTTCACAAGCAAGCCATTAGAATTAATTCACACTGATTTATGTGGACCCATGAGAACTGAAAGCATAAATGGACACAAATATTTTATGCTGTGTATAGATGATTACTCAAGAATGACATGGGTACTATTTTTGAAACTTAAATCAGAAGCCTTTGAGATGTTTAAAACCTTCAAAAATATTGTTGAGAATCAATCGGGAAAAAGAATTAAATGCCTAAGATCGGACGAGAGGAGGAGAGTTTATTTCGGAAGAATTTGCAGAATACTTGTCAAAAATATGGGATAAGAAGACAATTTTCAGCGGCTAGAACACCTCGGCAAAATGGTGTTGTAGAAAGGAAAAATAGGACAGTGCGAGGAAATGGCAAGGACAATGCTGGCTGAAAACAAAATAGCTGATAGATTTTGGAAAGAGGCAGTACATACTGCAGTTTACATTCAAAACAGGTGCATGCTAAGACCACATGAAAGCAAAACACCTTATGAACTGTGGTTTGGCAGAAAGGCAACAGCAAGACATTTCAAAGTATTTGGCAGCAAGTGCTATATAAAACGGACTGAAGATAACCTCGGTAAATTTGAAGATAGAGCTGATGAAGGTATCTTTCTTGGTTACTCAACAAAAAGCAAAGCCTACACATGTTATAACAAGAGGCTAAAGAAAATTGTTGAGAGTGTTGATGTGAAAGTTGATGAAGGTAGAGAACAAGAAACTACTTATCAAGAAAACTACCCTATGTATGAAGAAGTCATTGAAGGTGATGATGAAAAGGAAACGAGATAAGAATCGAGAAAATTGATCCGGATGGTGTAAAAACTGAATCTGAAGAAGAAGAAAATAGGAAATTTAAAACAGAGCAAGCTGGCGAGAAAAATCATCCAAGTGAACAGATTATTGGGGATCCCACAGATGGTATTCAGACAAGAAGAGCAGCAGTGCGAAACTATTCTCTGTTATCTAGCATTGAACCTAAAAATGTTGCTGAAGCAAGCAATGATGAAAGTTGGTTGAAGGCAATTAATGAAGAACTAGATCAGATTGAGAAAAACAATACCTAGGAATTAGTACCTAGACCAACAAATAAAAACATAATTGGCACTAAATGGGTTTTTCAAAATAAATTAAATGAAGATGGACAGGTTGTCGGAAATAAGGCAAGATTGGTGCTGTAAAGGCTATGCTCGGAGTTGAAGGCATTGATTTTGAGGAAACTTTTGCACCGGTAGCCGGACTAGAGGCAATCGAGAATGTTTACGGCATTAGCGAGTTCATAAAAACTTCAAAGTATATCAAATGGATGTAAAATCAGCATTTTTGAATGGAAAACTGGAAGAAGAGGTTTACATTGAACAGCCAGATGGCTTTCAACTTGGTGAAAACCCAGATTTTGTTTGCAGGTTAAAGAAAGCATTATATGGTTTGAAACAGGCACCCAGAGCATGGTATGCAAGGTTTGGATAATTATCTAATTAAACAAGGGTTCAAGAAAGGTTTGGTGGAGCAACTTATATGTCAAAGCAGAGAAGGGCCATCTTATTGTTCTTGTTGTTTATGTAGATGATATAATATTTGGCAGCAACATGGATGAATACTGCAAAGACATATCAACTAAAATGAAGAAAGAATTTGAGATGTCTATGATTGGTGAACTTTCTTATTTTCTAGGATCTGCAGGTCAATCAAAATGAAAAAGGCATTTTTATTTCTCAAGTTAAATATGTAAAAGAAATGCTGAAAAAGTTCACAATGGAAGACAGTAAACCGGTTAGCACTCCCATGACAACAGGCTGCAAGTTGAGCAAGGATGATAAATCCCCAGATGTAGATCAAACTATGTACAGGTCTATGATTGGAAGCTTGCTGTATTTAACAGCCACTAGACCAGATATATTACAAGCAGTATGCATGGTTGCAAGATTTCGGGCCAGTCCCAAAGAAACTCATGTAACAGTTGTAAAGAGGATCTTCAGATATCTCAAGGGCACTATGGATTATGGGTTGTGGTACCCAAAAGGTAAATATTTCACTTTGATTGCATATTCTGATGCTGATTGGGCAGGATGTATTGATGACAGAAAGAGCACAAGTGGAGGGGCATTTTATCTTGGAGACAGGCTGGTAGCATGGCACAGCAAGAAACAAGAATCGGTATCTCTATCCACTGCAGAGGCAGAATACATTGCAGCAACAACATGCTGTACTCAGATATTATGGATGAGACAAACGTTGAAAGATCTTGGTATTCATTTCAAAGAGCCAATTTCAATTAAATGTGATAACACTAGTGCTATCAACATATCCAAGAATCCAGTAATGCATTCAAGAACCAAACATATTGCAATCCGATATCATTTCTTGAAGGATAAAGTTGCAGAAGGAGAGGTAAAATTGGACTTTGTTCCAACTACAGAGCAAGTAGCTGATATATTCACAAAACCATTGCCCAAGGATGTTTTTGAGTATCTTCGAAATAAGTTGGGAGTGGTCACAATTCCCAAGAACTGACTATCTTTTGGGATCACATTCTCAAGGGGTGCATTTATGCCTATACTTATAGTTTTGCTTATACTTATGATTTTTGCTAACTATAACAACATTTGTCTGAGAATGGTGTGCGAGAGACTCAGGGGGAGTCTGCAAAGTGACCCTTTGGTATTATTGTCAAAGGGGGAGAAGAATTACAGGAAAGTGCATGAGTGTTGCCAACAATTCCAAAGGGGGAGATTGTTGAACAAGGTACAACAAGAGTATTGTCATTGTTGTCAACACAGACAACAATTGATGCAGTTGAAGCAATGGACAAGAATTCTGAAGTCAGTCAGATCAAGTATAGTAAATTTGCAGGAAAACAGAAGTCACCAAGATTCAAAAAATTGCAGAAAAGACCAAGTAAGAAAACTGTCGCGATATCGCGACAGGTTGAGAGGTCCGTTAGCAGAAAGAAAAATTGTCGCGATTTCGCGACATAACCGAGGAGAGAGAAAAGGCACGCCAAATGGTCACGATTTCGCGACATGTCCGAGGAGAGAGAAGATGCAAGCAAATTTGTCACGATTTCGCGACATGTGGGCAGAGAAGGAAGCAAGGTGAAAAGATGTCACGATTTCGTGACATGTTGGAGGAAAATGCACTAAGTCAAGGAGTTGTAGCGATTTCGCTACAAGTTTGAAAGTCAAGGCGAAAGAGTGCAGCGATTTCGTTGCATGTTGAAATGAAGGGCAAAGAAGGTGTAGCGATTTCGCTACAAGTGAAAAAGCACAAACAAGAAGGTGTAGCGATTTCGTTGCATGACAAAATGCATGGAAACAAAGGTGTAGCGATTTTGCTACCATTCAAAGTTGCAAAAATTAAAGATGTAACAAGTCAAAAGCACAAGGCACAAAGTTGTAGTGATTTCGCTACTGCATGAAGCAAAGAGTGTACGGAAGCCCAAAGTGTCACGATTTCGCGACATGTTCCATTTTCGCTGTTGCTGGCAAAGGAGAGTGTACGAAAGCCAAAAGCGTCGCGATTTCATGACAAGAAGGATGATGACGTCAGCAAAAGCCGAAAGCGTCGCGATTTCGTGACAAGAATGATGATGACGTCAGCAAAGTCAGAAAGTGTCACGATTTCGCGACAGGGTGCAAGGAAAGCTGCTGGAAGCCGGAAGTGTCACGATTTCGCGACAACATACAGGATGACGTCAGCAAAAGTTCTAAGTGTCGCGATATCGCGACATGAACAGAGGGAAAGCTTTCAAAGCCAAAATGGTCATGATTTTGTGACAACATACAGGATGACGTCAGCAAAAGTTCTAAGTGTCGCGATATCATGACATGAACAGAGGGAAAGCTTTCAAAGCCAAAATGGTCATGATTTCACGACAACATATAAGATGACATCAGCAAAAGTTCTAAGTGTCGCGATATCACGACATGAACAGAGGGAAAGCTTTCAAAGCCAAAATGGTCACGATTTCGTGACAGCAAGGGCATGAAGTGTACGGCTTCAAAAAGTGTCGCGATATCATGACAGGTAACAGTCTGGCAGGTAAAACCCGTAGGAGCATGCAAGGTGACACGTGTCAGAAAAAGCATACAAGAAAGTCATGCAGCCTGTTACGTAAAAAGTAACTGATGTCAGATCGACAGTTACACGTTGACAGGTGTCGGACATGCATGGGAACATATGTATATTCTTGATTGAAAAAGCATTCGATGCATCACATGCAGTTTCGAAAAAGCATTCAAAAAGCCGTATTTGAAGAAATTGAACAGAATATGAAGGATCAAAAAAGCTTTCAAAAAGATGTATTTGCAGCATTTAAAATAGTCGTATTGCAAGGAATCGAACCGTCGTATTGCAGGGTTTCGAATAGTCAAAGTGCATGGAATCGAACAGTCGTATTGCATGGATTCAACAGCCGTATTGCAGGGTTTCGAATAGTCGAAGTGCATGGAATCGAACAGCTATATTGCATGGATTCGAACAGTCAGAGTATGTGATTCGATTACATGCAGGATTGATAGGTTATAAAAGAATAGTCGTACAAAGAAGATGTTGCTACTGTTAGAGAGAAATTGCTGTAAAAGGAGGGTTAGAAAAGAGTCAAGAGAAAAATTAGCAGAGCCGTGAGAGTGTGCAGAGTTGGGTTAATTGCAGACCAGTCGAGGTCGTGCATGAAGTGAAGACATTTTTATGTCATTCTAAATTGATCGAAATTGCAGTCCAAGTTGGTGCTTGGTACTAGGGGTTGGTGCTCCATCCAGTTGCGGCAGAAAATTATAGGGGTTGGTGCTCCTTCCAGTAAATGTTGGTAAAGAATTTGTAAAATTGGTATTTTGCAAAGACTGGATTTGGATTGAAGTCCAAGCAGTCAATTTTGAGGAGTAGCCAAATTGGTGAACCTCATTATATTGTGTGTTGTGGTGTGCTCTCATGTTCAATTTGCTTTTCTGGTTTTAAAGTTCTTTGTGCTTCAGTTTTTGAATGCTGTTGTTTTGAATTTTAAAATAACTACACTGATTCACCCCCCTCTCAGTGTCATTGTGTGAATATCAGATAGGTCATAGCAGATTAGTTAGCTAAGTCACCACTATCCAACAGTAGGCCTTTGACAATCGAGCTTTCGATTGATGCCATTTTTGTAGTATTCAAAGCTCCTGAACCTAAAGAACCAGAGAATAATGTTGATATGACTCTGTTCTTTGATGGTTCAAAGAGCGAGAAAGGAGCTGGCATAGGGATAGTGTTTTTCACACTACAAGGAGCTCCAATGCCCTTGTCATTCAAACTAGACTTCCCATGCACCAATAATAATGTTGAATATGAAGCCCTACTTTTGGGCCTTCATACAACCGTCACCATGAATATCAAGATATTAAACATCTTTGGCGATTCCTTGCTCATAATTAACCAAGTATAGGGACTATTTAACTGTTGATATCTGATACTGGAAGCCTACAAAGATATTTTTGACACATATCTAGATAAACTGGAATGGTACGACATCGAGGCAATCCCTCGTTCATCAAATAGGTTCGTAGACACCATGGCATATTTGGGATCCTTAATCCCTAAGAATCTATCTACCGACTTCACTACCATTCATGTCAAGATGCTCTCACATCCTATAGTAGAGCGTGCAACATTTGATAAAAAAAATCAATCAACATGATTAGTGTGGAACCAAAATCTGATTGGTTCTGCAAAGCTAAAGACTTTCTCAAGAAAACTCCCTAGGGGTCTTTAACCTCCTAGAGTCCTATGGGGAGTGGCACCACCATTCACGACAAGGTTGTCCCTTAGTCTAAATTTGAAAAAGTAAATACGTAGGGGGTACAAGTTTTCTTAGCGATCGAAGCTGAGTCTCATTAGAATTGGATGTCATAGATTTAATACTTCCTAAAACTTGGTTTTGTCCTAGAGGGATTGTCACGTACTACAAGACGCACATTTAAATAGAAAGCAACTAAATTTATCTTTATAGGAGACATTTTTTACCACAAAAGTTACGATGGAGTTCTCCTTCGTTGTCTTGAGCCCCAAGAGTCATCTTGGGAAATTTTAGAAGCTCATGATGGTACATGCGGTGGCCATTTCAGTGGCATGGCCATCATCAAGTGCATCCTTCGAATGGGTTATTATTGGACCACTATGGAGAAGGATTGCAATGTTTATGTCAGGAAATGAATCAAATGTCAACATCATGCTAATCTTATGTACCTACCATCACAGGCCTTACAACCCATCCAAGCGGCTTGGCCATTTTATCAGTGGGGGTTCGATCTAATTAGTAAGATCTCTCCTCTATCATCAGGCTGACATACATTCATCATTACAGCTATTGAGTATTTTACAAAGTGGGTGGAGGCCATTCCATTAACAATGACCACTAGAGCTCTCATAGCAGAGTTCATAATGGAGAATATCATAAGTCATTTTGGGGTACCATCTAAAATAGTTTCGGATAATGAAACTTATTTTAAGAACAAAACTATGCAAGCTTTAACATCTAAGTACCGCATCAAACATAGTTTTGCATCTCCATATTATCCATAGGCAAATGGGCAAGCTGAGGCCTCAAACAATACTGTGGTAGCCATCTTGAAAAATACAGTGCAAGAACACCACCAGGATTAGCATATACAACTGCCCCTTGCATTATGGGCTTATAGGACTAGCATTCGAACTCCCACTAGGGCAACTCTTTTTTTACTAGTATATGGAACTGAGGCCATTATGCCCTTAGATTTGGAAATTCCAATGTTGCACATTGCATTGAAAGAGTTCATCGATGATGACACCACACGACAAGCTCACCTAGATCAACTGACACTGCTCAATGAATGTCGCATGAATGCCCTTGAGCATCTTCGTGTTTATCAGGAGTGACTCAAATGAGCTTACAATATCAAAGTCCACCAGAGATACATTGAATTTGGGGATCTTGTGCTAAAAGAAAACCAACAGAACTCGAATTTACCACCTATTATGCGAGACAAATTTGTGGCTAATTGGATAGGACCCTATATCATATCTAAAAATATTGGTCTAGGTACCTATTGCTTGACATCGCTAGGGGGTGTTGAAGAGCTTGAAATTCTCAACATCATCCATATTAAGGTATTCTATGCTTATAGAGTGTAGCAAAAAAAGCTCCAAATGCATCTGTAAGCCCTTTGGTCAGTCAAAAGGCACCAAGGATTTCTAAAAATCACTTGGTCAACCCAAAGGCTCCGAGAGTTCCTATAACTACTCGATCATCCCAAAAGGCTCCAAGCTCTCATTCAAGTGATTTGGTCATGTTAGAAAAAGCTCCAAAGGCATCTATAAGCCCTTTGGTCAGTCAAAAGGCACCAAGGATTTCTAAAAATCACTTGGTCAACCCAAAGGCTCTGAGGGTTGCTTAAAGCCACTCGATCATCCCAAAAAGGCACCAAGGATTTCTAAAAATTGCTTGGTCAACCCAAAAGCTCCAAGGGTTGCTTAAAGCCACTTGGTCATCCCAAAAGACACCAAGGATTTCTAAAAATTGCTTGGTCAACCTAAAGGCTTCGAGAGTTCCTATAACTACTTGATCATCCCAAAAGGCTCTAAGCTCTCATTCGAGTGATTTGGTCATGTCAAAAAAAGCTCCAAAGGCATCTATAAGCCCTTTGGTAAGTCAAAATGCACCAAGGATTTCTAAAAATTGCTTGGTCAACCCAAAGGTTTTGAGGGTTGCTTAAAGCCACTCGGTCATCCTAAAAAGGCACCAAGGATTTCTAAAAATTGCTTGGTCAAACCAAAGGCTCCGAGGGTTGCTTAAAGACACTCGGTTATCCCAAAAAAGGCACCAAGAATTTCTAAAAATTGCTTGGTCAACCCAAAGGCTTTGAGAGTTCCTATAGCTTCTCGGTCATCCTAAAAGGCTCCACACCCTCTTGCTAAGAGTTTGGTCAACTAAAAGGTTCCAAAGGCATTTGTAAGACCTTTGGTCAATCCAAAAAGCTCCAAGGATTTCTAAAAATTGCTTAGTCAACCCCAAAAAGCTTCAAAGGCATATATACTCGTCGTTTCATCAAATATGAAAGCTCAAAAATGCATAAAAATCTAAAAATATATAAAATTCCAAAATTTTTTGGTAAAGCATAAAATCCAAAAACATTTGCTTTTACAGTTTGCATTTTCATACATGCATTCACATCACAACATTGCATTTAGGCATTTGTCATTCGTTGCATTCCACAGTAGAGTGTAATGTGTCTATCAAAATCTTCCAAACGATTGCACGTTTGTGTTTCACTCATGCACCCTTGCATTTATCTTAATTCATTGCATTCATACACGATACCTGTTGCGGAGAAATATGTATGTATATTAAGTTTTCCAGTCATTCAAACATACCTAGTAGATTCTTCAAATATTGTAGAAATATTGCTTTGCTATTATAGATGAGGTCATTAGTTAGGATAGTGCTTCAACATATAAAAATCCCATCACTAATCAAAACAATATAAAATCCTACTAAGACAAGAGATGATGAAAGCTATGAAAGCAGTCTTAGGTATCTAGAGAGATGGGTTTCACGATCTGCTTATCTTGCACATAGTTGATTTAGAAAGGTGAACTTTGGCAAAAGGACAAGAATTTCCCCTATAAATCCCAAAGTTACAAATTGTAAATCCAAAGTTACAAAGTACAAATTTCAAAATACAAAGTTCAAATCAAATGTAAAGAGACATAGTGAATCAAAAGCACTATAAAAATCCCTTGCTCAAATAAAATGATAACACATGGACTAACAGTGAAATTTATCACTACATATGTGCAAGTAAGAAGGGTGAGAACTTTAATCCCTTGATTATCCACATTTTGAAAGCCATAGAGTGATCCCCGATTGTAGCAATGGGTTGGAAGTGTCCCACCTGCAATCGGAGGGGTAGTTCTATTGGGTGATCCCCAAACGTAGCAATGGTTTGAAAGAGTCTCACCTACATTTGGAGGGGTAGCCCTGATCAATTTGCAAGATGAGCTAGCTCTAGGTACCTAGGATTGTATAGTTCTATAAGTCTAATCAAATCTGAAACAAGGATGGTATGATCGTATGAGGAACCCTATCTCACATATGGGTTTAAAGAGTCCCTACTGACATACGAGGTATGCTTATGATCTATCTAAAAATACTCACATACACACACAGGGATAATAAATAGTTGGGTCTGTCATGACAAAAGCCTTGTCCAATAAAAGCCTTGTACAGTTAGTATGTAATTTTTGGAGAAGTGTACTAGGGTGTTTGAGTCTCAAGAAAAACCTCAAAAAGTTCTCTAATCGCAACAAGATACCAAATATCATTAGTCATCAAAAATACGAGTCATTCATTCATCAAAATGCATTTTTCAAAGCACAATCAAACATATAAGATAGATACCGCATGAATATCAAAAATTATGTTTAGACGACCACTAACTATATAGTGCAGCAAAGAAGAACTATACAGAATGACGTATTCATTCATTAGCATTATACCAATCCATTTCACTGCATTTCACATATGGGTGATTAATTGATTAAGTTATTGTAATGAGAATTATCAATTATTTTGCATGATTGTCATACATTCTGTGGCATCGTATTTTAAAAATTGATATGCACAATTTACATTCATTCCTTATGTTTTAAGTGATTAAAGAATATAAGTTCATTCCAATTAGATTAATATTATGTACACAATGCATTACCATACATTGCATAGCACACCATAACTTCATAAAAATAAACATATGCCCACAAAGCAAAAATAAATATGCATTCAAAATAAATACTGCATTCATTTGCATCCATTATATATGGCACATTTAATCATATAGATCACTACATGTCATCAACATCATCATAAATAAGATAGCTATCTAGTGCATGTCATCCATACATTGCATCATATAAACATAGCATCAACATAAGCATTGCATCCATGTGCATCAAATGAAAATAAAATAAAAATTAAATATTAGATACACATAATGAGCCAAAAAGACCAAGTCATATATATATGTGCAAAAAGAGTACATATGAGGAGTATCAAAATGCCCGCAGGCTACAAAGTGTGTAGGTCCTCGACCTTACACTCAAAATGAATACAACATAGCAAAAGTATAGGCTACATCTAGCAGAGCCCAGATCTAGTCTGCTTCCCATATATCAGAGCTCTTGTCGCCTCCCTCAGAGCCCAGATCTAGTCTGCTTCCCATATATCAGAGCTCTTGTCGCCTCCCTCAGCACTGTGCTCTAGAGCCTGCTCTCCTGTCTACGCTGGAACCTATGGTGGGTCCTGTTGTGGGTCTTTCCTGCCTCCAAATCCTAAGGCACCCAAAACATGAGAAATCGGTAACTACAGGATGCTAGTCCCCCAACTGGTGGTCCCTAAAGTGTACCCTACATCTCTAAGCATGGCATGCAATGTCACTCCATGTGTGCTAGAGGACCTGTGCGTCCTCTCAGTCCTATGAGTCCTGTGACCTGAGCTCGCCATAGGCTACCCTAAGGTACTGGACCTGGTATGCTAATACTTTGAAGAGAAAGGATCCTCAAGAACATGTAGCCCATGCATATCAATATAACCAACTAGCTGATCAACATAAGCAAGTTAGGCCATTTGTATTTCATTGGTCCTCATGACCATACTACATATTCGCTCTACCTCGGTCATTATATCTTGTACAGCTACTGGTGCTACCGTTGGTGCTATCGAAGGCCCCATAGTAGCCTGAGGAGGTGGCATAGCCCCCATCGATACCCAGAGGAGATCCCTCTCTGCCTCTACTACGGTTTGTTGTGCCTACACTAACTATAGAGTAGTCTATAATATATGAGCCTAGGCTTTTGCATATGTCACCTACATAGTCAGATATTGTATCTAATCTTGTGCCTCAGTAAGGCACCTATACCTGTTAGCTACTCTTGCCTCTATAGTGGTGATAGTAGTATCTCGCTCTAGCTGCTACATGTGGAATCATCCTAGCTGACTCTGTAAGTCAGCCACATGATCTAAGAGCTGACCCTCTATGTTGTCGGTATGGACCTCACCCTCCTCTAGAGCCTCCTCATTGGGATCAACCTTGGGAGCCTCCTCGGTGGTGACCGCTATGTCTTAGCTGCCCTCTATCCACTGTCACACCTTGCGCCTATCAGGATCCACCTCTGCCTCTACCTAGTATGGCTCTCGTCATAGATACTCCATGCCATACCATATGAACATGGACCACCACCCGTCATACTATGGAGTGGTCCTAGCAGTCTCGACTCCAGTCTCTTGGTAGTCATTAGTAGCATCTACCAGAGGATTAGGAATTATCCATTGTATATCAGGCTCTACGACCAAGCATCGATACCTGAGGGGGATATTTGAAATATCTTGCATGAGCCCAAACTACCATAGGACTCGATAGTAGAACTGGTACTGTTGAATATCGGCTTATGACCGATCAACCATCTATCATGGCATGCCTGTCTTAGCCACTAACCCTCCTCTGGCCACTTTGGGCAATCCATATAGGTTAACCACTAAAAATCATTTAGGCCAAGTGCCATGAACTGAGTGATATAGTGTTGTACATCACCAGCATGGATCTTGCTATGGGTACCCTCCTCCTCATGAGTCCAGTAGGTAGCATAACACTGACAATTATCAACAATAGCAGTGATCCATAGTGGAAGATCTGTAGGATGCTCGATCCGGATGTGTTGCCACCCCTAGATCTGCAACAAAAGACTATAGTTGAGGCCCTTACGGCTATGCTCTATAATCTGGTACAACTCCTTGTAGAGCTGACATAGTAGGGTGCTCCCCCAATATAGAAGTAAAGGCACCTCTGTAGAGCTCAGCAGCACCCTCCAGGTGGTGGACAAGAGGTTCTAGGGAATCCTTGCACCCGAGGAGTTTGGAAGCACAATATGTACTATGAGGTGCATAAATAGGGCTTCCCGTGTAGAGAAGACATCCTCATGGTACCACTCACCAATGTGCACCCCTTCCTGGTCAATCATGTTCTGAGCATCCTCGCTTTGGTCGCTGAAGATAGTATAAAAAATAGCCTCCTTTACCCTGGAGGTAGAGGAGATGTTGGCGTCGCCATCAATGGGGATCCTAAAGATCCTGTAGATGTCCTCTAAAATAACAATCATTTCACCTATAGGCAAGTGAAATATGTTGGTCCACGCATTCCAACACCAGGCCAATGCAGTCAAGTAGGATTGATCTACCCTAATAGTGGATAGATCCATGACATATCTGAACCCGACAGCTCAAAACTAATCTCGATCATCGTCAGATAAAGCCTCATGGAGAGTCTTCAGAATATCTGGCTCTCAGGCTCTAGAAGTCAATCTATAGAATAAAAAGCATAATTTAAGATAAAATATAGCTAACTAGAGCTAAAAAAAAAGCAACAACAGCAAATTGCAGTTGAAACCTACGATCCCCAATTTGCAAATTGTGAACCACAGCTACAACTTGTGGTCCCCAATTTGCAAATTGGGAACCACAGCTAAAACCTACAGTCCCCAATTTTCCAACTGGTAATCATAGCTACCAGTTGTGATTTAGGAGTGACACCCATTTCGGGTACCCTCCTAGACCACTAAAACATAAAATTAAATTCCTAAAGCTAGCCTAGACTAGTGGGGTTCATTACCAGCAGTTTAGTGAGGTTCATTATTCACATTACTTAATGTGGTTCATTTTACTAGTGTTGAGTGTGCGGTCTTGGTTTCGAGTTACCTTGCCCACACCTTGACCCCGACTAGTAGATGGCTGAGCAGGATCCACCATCGAGATCGAGGAGTGTAATCACGATAGAGTGTGGTATAATTTTGGATCAGGAAGGGTCTTCCCACTCTTAGAGCTCTCAAATTGCTAATGCTTATCAGAAAATAATGGAAAATTTCAAATGGGAATTCAATTTATATGTTTTCCTAGTCTCAGAAAACCCTAGTTGACACCTGCGATTCCAAAACTAGGGTTTTTCGCCCGCAGGTCTGACCTGCGATTCCAAAAATTTGGAAATATAAACTGTAGACCATACCTATGTTCTACAAATATAATTAAATGCACTCAAAACCCACTGTGGGAAGGTCTAAAAGAGAAAATTAATGACTTCCATCGGATAAAATTTCAAAATCAATGATTAAAATTGCAAATTTGGTGATGTTAAAAGCACCAGGACCAATCAAATCCATGCAAAATTAAAATTAAAAAATCAAATAATTAAAAACCAAATGTGCTTCGTATTCAATGATTTATCCTATGCACTTGGTGATTGTAGCGAGTTGTGATCCATGCAATACGACAAGATGAGTAAATCACCATAAGGAAATTTGAGGAAAAATTGTGATTTATTTTATGACATCTTTCAACAAATCATCAACAAATATGATTCAACACAAGTCTAATTGCATTTGTATCATTTTTATTTCTTAAGACGGCTAGTATAGCCTGACTGCTCCATGGGATAGAAATGTGCCAATACTACTAAGAGTTGCAATCATAAGATGAACTAGGCCTAGCCAAGGCATTAAAAGGCTCGAATATTAATTTTTTCAGGATCATTCATTATGGTCAAGCGATTTCGTCGCTTCATACATTGTCATTACCCTCATCGACTCGTCACTTGAGGGGGTAGTCATAATTTCATAATCATAATCAAATTCAATAGAAGATCCCTGAGATCGTAGATCCCTTAATCTTGTCAAAATTGCATTTGTTCTTGTGAATCATTGTCAACAACTATCATAAGCTTCTCCCTTTTCTTGGGGCAAACAACAAATATGATAATTGGTTTGTAACTCTCATATTTTAGATTTATGGGTCAAAATATACCTATACTTGGCATTGATGCTATCCGAACGTCTGATGACGAGTGCAAACTTGTCAAAATGTAAGCCTTTCACAAGCTGGAAGAAATTATTCCAAGATGCGCGTCCTTTTGTTGGACTTGGGGTATCTAATGTTGATCTGACTAATGATAATAATATAACCTTAGACATCATTTTATAATGTATATTTTTTCTCAAAATTGTTCAATCTCACAACACATCTCAAAAGGGGCATCTGTAGACACCTAAAATGCATCATGTCGAGGGCAACTACTCATATGGACATGCTACAAGACCATATGGAGGATCTTGGACAAACTCCAAGATAGAGCAGTGGTTCTAACCACTCAATTTAGGCATTTTGGCCTAAGAAGTCTGAATCACAGCCCAAACCTGCAGTCTCTAATCTAAACTACGGTTGACACATGCGGTCTATAGTTTGGACCACAACTATGACCTGCGGTCTTAAATGAAGTTCGGTTAGGCCTTCCATCCGAGCTAAATCAGTTGGAACGACAAAAAGATCTAGAAGGAGGTAGTTGAAGGAAGGAATATTCTAGAGGCTTCCATCCCAACTATCCTAACCAAAATTCTTGGTCTTGGCTTCTCCATGAAACCACCCCTAGCCCTAGGGTCATGCTATAAATACCCCATTGAAATGGGGAGAAAAGGAGAGCAAGCATTGGATATTTAAGCAGCGAAGCCCTGACGAATTGTACACTCAACTGAGTATACTAGGAGATAGACCTATTGCACTTAATCCCCGACCATTTTGCCACCATTCATGATGACTTGCATTATGGATGCCCTAGGTTCTTAGGAGGATCAAGAAACACAAATCCAAGCAAACGAAGACCCTTCACATCGAATTGACTGCCAAATCATTCTGAGGACATTGAAGGTGACCCTTGAACATCAATTTGGACAAGGAGATTGAGCCCACTACCCATTATTTTGAGGGTAAACTCATCAGAGGTCAAACCATGACTATTAGTCATGGTTCAAAGTGTAGACCGTTCACCAGAGTTGCGATTTGCAATATGTGACATATCACCTTACTCTTTTCTTTTCTGTTCGGCTAGTTAGGTTAGATTAGCTATTTTTTTGATTTAATAGCATTTTAGAAGACTTCTGACTATAGAACTAGGCTAGATTCATGTTTTATGCTTATGTTTTAATTAGGACTAAAATGCTTTCTTTATGCATGTTTATGCTTCATTTTTTATATTTGATCCATGCATAGTTTAGATGCTATTTTACTTTATGCTATTACATGAATCTTGATTCACTTTGCATAGTTTAGCAGATTTCTTTATGATTTCATGATTATGCATGTTAATGGTGTCATTATGCATTTTACCTAAAAGGGCCTCATCATGAGAGGCTGTCTATATTTTTGATATTCTTGTTGTTTCTTGACTGCAGGGAACAGTTCCAAAGGAGATATAAAGCATCCAATTCCCTCCTAAATGCGAATAAGAGGGTCATCGACACCCTAGAGCAGTTTGTGTCACCCTGAGGGGTATTTTTTTATCACACCTACCCTTGATAGGGATTAAACACTATTGTAATTAATGTATCAAATGGGTATCGCTAAGAGGGACAAATCTGTAATTTGAATTCATTGAAATTAATAAAGGATTCCTTGTAATCACAATATTTTCTTGTTATCAAATTATGCATACCTATTTGTGTATTTTTCTTTGATTGGGATAGTTAGATCCGGGTGTCAGCCTTTTTGGTGGTTACACCACAAAACCAATCCTAAGAAACCATACATAAGGGAATGGATGGTGATTCAATTTTTGGTCCTAGCATCTCACAACTTGATGTAGTTCCCCAAAGGACAATTGGAACATTTAAGTGGTTATGTAGAGGATAGCCCAAGGGTTTACAAATAACCCAAGAAATTGATGATAAAATATCCTATATGTCTAATCATAGGGGTTTACAAAATGAAATAGATCAATGACATAGTGATAAAATCAACTTGCCAGTAGCCTTTATGGCCATAAATCCTTGAGGCCTTGAGGTCACTTCTTATTAATGCCAACCTAACTTGGGTAATTTTAAATGAAATTATTTTCAATTATTGCATAAATTTTGGGGGGAAAATTCCTCAATTCTTCTTATAAATACCTCCTTCATTGTAAATATTGAAATCCAACCATCCTTATATGGGGTTTTCCTTCATTCTGTTTTGTATCATGACCTGGATTGAGCCTTACATTGTTTTAGATGATTATTTTTTGACCCTATTTCCTTGGTATGAATGTAATTTGGAGTTCACACTAATATGAAACTATTGTTACTTTAGTATTTTTATCTTGGTTCTTGTGTGGGTGTTTTGTATTACGCATGGACGAGGGAACCATGTTCCTTGTGTACTATTGATTGCTATGCATGTGTCCACTCAACCCACCTTGGTGGAGAGAGTCTCTTATTTATTTTGTGCATCACCACCCATATCTTAGCCTAGTTAGGGTAGATAGATTTTCTTTCCTACCAATTTACTATATTTTCTCTCTCTACATTTTTTATGGTAAGACACCCAATAGAGTAGGCTAGTATAGGATGAAATAGCATCGAATATTACATAAAGTCAAGGATATAGTCTTCTTAAAAAATCTCCATGTTTATCCAAAGGAGTTGCATATCATGCTCCTCAAACTTTTTATGGCTGGAAACCCAAGCAAGGCATAGGGCATTAGGAACACTCTCTCAAAAGAAAGACAACCACATCCATGGGTATCACGATGCCTAGGGTGCAAGGGTTATGTTATACCCCCAAAAATTTAAACTAGCATGCTCGATGGGACCCAAATTTTGAAATATACCCCCTAATTAGAAGTTAGGATGAGGTTATAGTGAAGGTCTCATTCATCACCTTATTGAAGCACTTTGAAGATTCACCTAGAAACTTTGCTATAAAGAATAACAAAAAATCACCATTTAAGACCTAGGTTATGGTGGTATCCTTAGTCTATTAAATAAGCACTACTCCTCACTTGGAGACTTTGATGGCAAATGAACCAAATTTAGTGGCTCCATTAGAAAATGATCCTAGGATCTACCATAAAGAAGAAATTTCAAATAGAGACACTGGTGGAAATCTCTATTCATCAACTTTTTAAGAGCAAATCCAAACACCACTCATTATATATAATTGTGTAGCTGAAGGATCCCAACATGGAAAAACCAATATCCCCTATATTTGCCAATTTAACCCAATATATGGGACCCATCCTCACTATAGCTTTGGATTCTCTACCATAATTCACTAGAGAAGAAGAGACTATTGCATTGGAGTACCTGCATCATATGGTAGTTTTTTACACTATGCACAATGTGGCCATACAAATTGTGGCCCCAAGACTATCGAAAATATCATTTGAAGGTAAAGTATGAGAGTGGCATGTGTCCCTCCCTGCACACTCGATAAGATATTGAGACCATCTGGTCACCCAAATAAGAGATAGGTTTAGGGAAAGGATAGATGGAACTTCACTGTTAGAATACCTAATGAGTATCAAGTGAGATCCCATGGAGGCAATGGAGGATTTCAATGCTAGTTCTATAAAACTGGGTATAGAATCCTAGATGAGATTAGAACCCGTAGGTATAACACTTATTTTCTATCTCAGGTCCTTTAATTTCAAAATGGCCATGACAATAAAAATCTTAGGAGGGAATTATTTATCCATTACCTATATGATGGTCATCCAAGAAAAAAATAATCTCATATAGATAGATAGGCTCCCCTCAATATCCCTAAAGCCTTTGTTTCCCCAACCCATGTACCTTTCGTTAACATCTATGCCATCCACAACAAGTTCAATTATTTTCCCTTCGTACCACTTGATCTTGGATCCCTCACCAAAGACAAAAATATAAGAAATGAGGATGAAAATGTAGGTGCTTTTTGAAGAATTGGTTCTCTTAAGAAAGTAATGGAACAATTCAAACATACCTTACTTTTGACTCTCCTCAAAGGTGTTAGATCATGAATTATTAGCCGATCCCAAGAGCATGAAAGGTTTTTTATCTCCAGTAGAAGTTCTAAGAAAAGAAACATCGATAGTGCTAGCCCATTATCAAACAATTTTCCACTAGGATATTGCACTACATAGAACAAATTTTATTCACATGGGAGTAAATTTGGGAATATATGAGAGACGACTAGACTAGAGGGGGAACACTTGATGAGCACCAAATATAATTGAGCTTCAAAAAAGAAACCTGATCCAAAATTATCAAAATATCCTAGAAGGAATGACTGAATGAATTAAAAAGGGAGTCTATTGAGTGACCACCTAGTTTTTTGGTAAACACTAGGATCAACATCTACTTATTCTCAAAGGTCTTCAGGTCAACAAAGTAAAAGTATGGACCTTAGTTATGATTGAAATCCACACTAAAAAAATATTAAAGGATGATGGATCAAGGCAAGGAGAAAATGAGGTAGAACCTTTCTACATAGTTTTGAGGTGTGATAGAAGAAAAATTTAAAGTTGCCTTATTAGTTTAACACCCATTTCCTCCTTACCAAAAGAAGTGAAAAACACACTAGGATCATCCTAGTGGTTAAAAAAAGAAGAATTTGGATGACTAGGCAAAGTGTTGCATGGTTATCAACCTCCCTATGCCATTCTAAGACTGCAATTGTGAAGGCATAGAGTCCAAACAAAAAATTTATTAGACAATTGAACTAGCATGAGAGCTCCCGTAGATAGGGAACAAGACTAGAAGTAACCTACAAGGGGTAACTCAAATGTGAACATGGATAGGGGCTAATTATAAGTGATAAATAAGAGGAGGAGAGGAAGATACAAATATAGATGAAAGCACACCCGAATTGTAGAAAGAAGTAATAAATCATAGAAGTGTGGGAAGCTAATCCGGTTAGGGCTTTCAATCATACCAACATGGGATAAATTCCTAATGCTAAGAGTGATCCATCAGCCTTTGGGCCTTTGTAAATATATATATGTAAATATATTATTATTGTAGGTCCACCTAATTGATGTAGGACATGAGTGAGCTCAAACTTGTAGCAGGAGGATTAAGATCACACATGTTTAAAGGATGTGGTCATTGAGGTGGAGGTATGAACATCAACCCTCTTGGGATTAGTAATAGAGACATTTTTATTGGATGAAACATGACTACCATATTTAGGAGAAAGAAAATACAAAATATGATGATGTTCTTTGCAATATAGACATGAGGGAACATGTCTCTCTATATCCACCCATGGTCAATAGATCAACATAATGGGAAATAAAACTTGGGATCCATCCAAGTGATGTCACTCATAAATTGAGTCATACCCTATTTCTAGTCTCCATGAAGTATCAAGTAAAATTATCTTAATCTCAACCTCGTTTAAACATCCATCACTATTATAGAAGCCTCAAATTCTTTATTTAGACTCCACGTTTAAAGTACAAGGTCATTTTATATAGATTCCCTTACTCTTGCTAGTAGGAATTTCCATATGATTTACCAAAGTTGTAGTGAAGATTCACAATATTGGGAAAATCATACCTCCAAAGGAAATTTTGATTAAAGCACCTACCTGAAGATAAAATAAAGAGGTTCAAAAGTCATACTACTTATGAAGTAGTTGAAGCCAGAAGACCATATATTTTACAACCGAGGAGGAATCACCACCGCCAACTGGTGTTGAAACTGAAGCTTCCCACACAATGGACCTTAGATCATCCACCAAAATTGAATGATAACTAATCATCAAGTCTTTTCAATGATAGCTAAGGTAAGCTCTACCATAATATATAGCCTTAGAGCCTTTTTGATGATAGCTAATGGGAATTCATCTATGGTAGAACTCCACCCCATATAGAGCTCATGGACCTCTCTCCTCCTTAGATAAGAGGGATCACTAGTCTAATTTCCCTCCACATTCTTGGGTGTCTATATGAGGGAATAAAGTGGGGTAATTTGGGGTGACCAAGCAATAAGGGAGACATGAAATCTTACCCTCCCTTAGGATGAGCTCAAAAATCAAAGGGAAATTGGAAGCCTCACATGTTGGCAACTCTAAGTGATGGACCCCTACCATATTTTTAGAGTTTCTTGACCCTTAAAAATTCATCCTTGAACCCATAGTGGGAGAGCAATAAAAGGATTGAGGAGAGAAGAATACCCTGAGACATGCCCACTATTACTTAGAGCCCCATGTTCCCAGTTCACAATAAAGTGCCTATAGAAATATCAAGGGACGGGCCCAATGTTTTGCTTAGTGGCGAATGTTCACAAATTGGGTGAATATTAGCATTTTCAAAAATGCCAATTTGCGATTTTGAGGGACCTTAGATGTCAGCGAGTTCACCAAAAATTTATGGGTCAATTTTTTCTTGAAGGGTCGATTTGTCGTGTGTTGATAATAGTATTAGGTTATTTTTTTAAATTTGTCGATACTACCACCTAAGTCGTGGAGCATTTTCACCAATTTTTTTAAAATTTTTAAATTATCTCACCAAATTTGCTAACTATACCACTATATATATAAGTAACAAGCCAGAGATAATTTTCATTTATAACATTCGAAAAGTAAAACTCTAAAGAGAAAATATGAACTGAAACATTCGATCTATTACAGAATCCATCGAACTTCAACGTTATGCATTGTACATGGATCAACACGAAATAGTTCTCTATTCGGCATGATGACTGTACATTATATCCACCCAGATCGGTAGTCGGTCTACTTGTTCCACCCAGACAACTAGTTCCAACTGGGTCGTATGCCGAACTGCATATTCCACTTGGACCGTTAACTGATGAGATAATTCCATCCGAACCAATTTCTAGACTTCTTGTTAATCATAGTTTGACCACCAACATATAATTTCCATTTGGATCGAATACCGGTCTTCTAGTTCCACCAGAACCATAGTCCAGATCGACCATTCACCCAAATCGACAACCCGTTTCCTGCACCAACTGCCCGATGGGTCTCTTTTTAGATGGACCTTTTCCTATAGTAGGTATTCTATTTCTCTTTAGAAATTTGAATCTGTGATCCTATTTGGTTTTATAGAGAATAATAGTAGCACTTGTAATAAAAGAACTATTTTTTTATCATCTAATTTTTGGTTTTTCTTTAGATATGTTTTTATTATTTACTGAAAATAAATCAATGCTCCGTTCTTCATTTTTTCTCCTATTTTCTATCTATATTAAAACTCTTTGATTCTCTATTTCCATTAAGATCCCCTTTTTTGTTACAAGATTTTTAAATAGGTAAATATTGTGGTTCTCTATGGACAAAGTGATGCTCTGCTTCTTGTCCAATTTGTACTAGAATTTTATATTTTTCAACATTTTGTATATCTAATTGTATCTATGATTAAATTGTATTTCAAATTTATGTTGATTGTTTTTTTACTCTTATTAGTTACAGGTACTATCTCCATAAAATAGAGTATTTGAATACCCTAAAAAAATTACAATAAAAAATGACTGGAAATAGGTATTTATTTTCTTCCAACCATCTTTACTTTTATTCTAATTACAATATTATCTTAATGTTTCACAGAAGTAAGATGTATTCAACATTTTATTACTTTTCTAAATTTAAAAATATTTTCTTTACAAGTAAAATATCACCTAATGGCAATGCAAAAAATGGGGCCAAACCTGAAAAGAGTATCCTAAATTATTTTAGCTATACATTGAAATCGAGCGAGCCATTGACATCCGTTAAAATTCAAGGTACAAATTATTTTTGACTAATTAACATTTAGGTGTATTTTTTAGTTTAAATAGTGCTCTCTTCCTCAAATGGTTAGAGTGCATCTAGCCATATTGCATGATGATGTAAACCATATTTTTGTTTGTTAGTTTTTTTTGTTAAATTAAAAATAATTAAGAATAGTATTGTATGCTACTATGTAGAATACCATGTGGACCTTGATATGCATCCGCTTGAAGATATTCATCACCAAGAGATGACTTCTAATGAAAATTCTCTTAACAATGTCATCCAACAAGCAATTGAAGATAATCCTGAAAATAACATAGTTGAAAATGAAAGCGATAAATGAAATACATTACAAACTTCTTTTGAATCTACAAGTGAGAAAAATAAAAAGCAGAAGGCATCTAACTGGGCTATTGGAAGGGCATTTAAGAATGATTGGGAAGAAAAATTTCCACGGATAAAGCCTATCCTAACTAATGATAACCAAGTCGATGATAAAGTATGTAGATGCAAAATTTGTAGTTGGAAACTGGGCAAGGAGCATAGGTTGCAAAATAAGATAGATACAATAGAAAAACATGCTAGCAAAGTTTATGTAAAATTTAAAGGAAGTGATGGTGAAATTATTAAAAAATTTAGGTGGAAGGATGCATTAGAATGTATGCATGTCAGATATGCAATAGAATATGATAATTATTTAAAGGAACAACAATTTCTTGTTGAGAAAGGTGCAACAATTGAAGCTCATTTTGAAAAAATGAAAAAGATCAACTTAGGGGTAAAAGGTTTACATTTTGTTGTTGTACTTAGTATTATCAAGAAGGGTAGACCCATGTCCAATTTTTTTGATTATAAGAACCTGTTTTTGCTGGCTGGTTTGCAAAAAATTTTGAGTTGCCATTGATATGATCAAAGTGGTTGGGAAATGGTAAAATGTGTATCATTAGTAGAGAAGGAGGACCTAAGAGAGAGTAAAACTTTTCAGATTTATTTCACTATCTATTTATGAGGTGACGATAGTGGATAACACATCCTGGATTTGTATGCATGTGTATACTTTTCATACCAATGTCAGGTAGCCTAGTTTGCTAGGATTACATAATATGGTTGAAAATTAAAACACAAAAAATATTTATAATGTGGTTGTGACTAGTTTAAAATATTTTATAGGAATGAATGATATAGACATAGCCTCAAAGTTAATATGTATTGGAGCTGCTATAATACAAGGGCATAGGAGTGGTCTCTGTATTCGACTCCAAACCACAATTGCATCATATATGATACCCATTCATTGCATGGATCATAGAATGAATCTTTCATATAGCAAGAGTAGAAGACCTCATTCATAAAATACATTCTTATTTTTCTTGTAGTACAAAAAGGTTTTTAGAATTTCAACAATTTGTACTAGGAATTACAGAAGGGAAAAAAATGTTAAAAGATGTAGATACAAGGTGGATTTCATTGTATCAACCTGCACTCAGAGTTTTTATAGAATATCAGACATTAACAGGGTTTATGTATGCAAGTAGTCGAGGAGTTAATAGGGTAAAAAATTTGTTCTTTCATTTGACTAAATTTGAAACCCTACTGAGGTTATGTGGTATTCTTCCAATGTTACAAGAAATGAGTAGATTGATAAAAATTGCACAAGAGAGATCCATATATATCATTAATTTCATAAGGATGAGAAAACAAATATGTGTTGTTATTGAAAAATTATGTGTTCAAAGTAGATTTTAAATATCCCTTGTTTCATAGTTAGAATACATTAACAAACGTGAACGATCCAACAAACTATTTGAAGTTTGACATCAATGATCATCTTTGTATTAACAATCATGGAAAGTTGATACCTCTTTATTATTTTGAAAGGCAATCAAGTATAGGTGTGGACGATGCTGAATAAGTTCCTATAACACACAATAGATTTCAAAACTGATCTCTTATCTCACTTGTTAAATATTTTTCTATATTGGAAAAATTTGAGGCCATGGGTGTGGTTAACCCCATGTTTTGGGGTTCTAATAGTGACTTCAATTCGATAAATGAGTTGTTTGTTAAATATATGATGAAAATTATTGAGCATTTCAGTAAAAATATGGAATTTAATGGTGTTACAATCAATAGTATTGTTGAGCGGTATTTTCACGCGGTTGTGAAAACACACTCTCCGATAGGATTTGGGTTCTAAATCCTCTTCTTGCAAAGAAATTAAACAAGTAACTTCTCCAAGGTTCCTGTTATGTTAGCATTTTGCATCTGTGTATTAATAATCTCAAATAAAGATATTCAATTAAAATGCTTGGAACACCTTAGTGGTTGCAAGTAACTGAAAACAAGGGGCCTTGTGGTTTATTTTACTGTGAAACTTTTAATGATTGTTCATTGAACCCTGATAAAGCAAATGTGATTTGGTCTCTATATGACCATGTTGTAACTTCAAAATAAAATTTAATGAAATGCCATAACATGAAGGAATTATTTATGGATTTTGAAGTTTTTTAAATTTTTTTATTTTATTTTAATGCTTGAAAAAAATTAAAATTGGAACTTCTAAAAATAAAGTGCAGCAAAAAGAAAATAAAATGCAAAAGAAAAAGAAACTAAAATTGCATTCGATTTGATGCTATCCCGTCCTGGAAAAATCGAATATGATGAGGTTTCCATGCATGCAACCTAACTTATTGGACCCGCAAACACGCACAATCCGGTAAGTTAAGTGCTGGTCTCAAAGGGTTTTGAAAGTAAATTCAAATTTAGACATTCGCATGAAGCAACCAAGAGAAGTGGCATTAAACATTCACCTATAAACCTCGAAATCTAAAAGGTGAAAAAATAAAACAATTAAATCTTGCATGCAGAAAATGACTCCTTCCTTGCCAAAAAGATGCAAATTTCTAAACACTCCTGCATTAAAAATATGTCCTGTTACAATAGCAGACTCTCTGGTTTTCTCAAAACCAAAAAAAGGGGAAGAAAAACACTCCCAAGCAGGCCCAGAATGGCTTCTCTCCTTCAGCACTACAACACTGCTCGCAGCGGTTTTTGACCCTTGTACCAATCTATGCTTCTGCTTTTATACTTTATGGCAATGCTCTCTATTTCACCTTGTGAGGCTTCGCTTCGCTTCACCTTCCTTGCATTTTTGTTGTTTGGATTTATGTTCGACATCGAGACGCTTGATCTTCCCTATGAACTGTAACGCCCCTGCAACATTTACACATGTACACCATGTGCTCTGCACTTTTTTGCATGTTCTATAATTGTCCCATGTAAATCACGACAAAAAATAGCATGTCGCGATATCGTGACGTTTTTATGCATGTAGCCTTGTTCCTTTACTTTCACCGTGAAAACGTGATATCGCGACATTTTTTTGCCAACAGCCTCGTCCGCCTTCATGCACCGCGAAAATGAGACATGTCACAAAATCATGACATTTTTATGCTATCGGGCCCTGTGGGTGCAACCTGTCACGAAATCGTGATGCTTTTCATCTCCGTACGCCTTCGGTCGCAACTTGTCGTGAAATCGTGACGCTTTTTCATTTCTTTCACTCTGGCAGCTTTCTGTCGTGAAATCGCGACACTTTTCTATTCCGTACACCTTGGCTGCTTTTTGTCGTGAAATCGTGACACTTTTTCATTTGGAGTTGTCTTGCGGCTTTCTGTCGTGAAATCGTGACATTTTTCTCTTTCGTTCTGTTTCACTATTTTCTGTCACGAAATCGCGATGCTTTTCTATTCCATACCACTTTGCCAGCTTTTCGTCGCGAAATCATGATGCTTTTCTATTTTGGGCTGCTCTTGCTATATTTGGCTATGAAAACGTGACATGTCATGAAATCGTGACATATTTTCCTTTCGTACCACTTTGCTGCTTGGAGCCGTGAAAACACGACCTGTCGTGATATCACGATGTTTTTCGCTTTGTGCCCCTTTGCTGCCTTTTTGTCATGAAATCGCGATGCTTTTCTGCTTTGTGCCCCTTTGCTGCTTTTTGTCACAAAATCGCTACGCTTTTAGTGCCTTGCCCTATTTGACTAGTTTGACCGTGATTTTGTGACATGTCACGATTTCGTGACAATTTTCCATTCTATCTTTCTCTCTCCTCTCTGGACCGCGACGGAGCAACATGTCGCGATATCGCGACATTTTTTCATTTCTGGCCGCGACGGAGCGACATGTCGTGATATCACGACGTTTTTTCATTTTTGGCCGCGACGGAGTGACATGTCACGATATCGTGACAACTTTTCTTTTTTTTGGCAGCGACGGAGCGACATGTCGCGATATCGCGACACCTTTTCATTTTTGTGCAATTTTGCCTTTTTTCTTGATTTTTAGCATCTAGGTCACTGAGATCTTCTTTGAAAGCATGCAAAAAGGTGGGTCCCCAATTTTGGGGTGTGTTGTGGATCAACCACAACAAATGGCGACTCTAATGTCAAATGCTCTTGAGCATTTTGGTGAGAACCCAACCTGGAAGTATACAAACTCGGAAACCAGCATTAGCACATAAGAAATATAAACAAATGCCCATAGATCAAAAATACATGAATCATCAGAATTGTTAAGTATCAGCTCGATGTGTGCAATGTGTTTTCATTCCCTATCGCTTGAACTTGATCAACATTCCATCGTCGCGTTTTACATGAATGCATATGTGAGATTGTGAATGATTTGTGTAACCTAATAAATATGCTAAGAGATTTTGCTTTTATAAAAGGCATAGTCTTTCTTCTAGTATCATACACAAACATTCAAGATTATCAAACCCTCTTAGGATCAACTATATGTATAATGAATTGCTTTATTAGATCCCAAAGTTGGATATGAGTCCCTACTATCTTGAACCCATGTGTAAGTGAAAGTGAAATCAGAGCTTTGGGAAATCAGAATCCCAACCTAATCGAGATGGGAGTTTAACCCTATTCTTACTACTCCGATTTGGAATTCATTACCTCACTTTGAGCAAAATAATTTAACCAATTATGGAAGAAATGGTCATGCTAGTCTAACCCTTTGAACAATCAGTGGTCTTGTTTTTTAGACAAGACATGTTGCCATGCATGGGCATACTTAACCCCATAATCCATGACTTAGCTTCATTTCTTTGGACCTTGGGGATGACTACCCATCCTTTGTAGAGGACAAGTAGTACGATCCTTCCAATCCAATATAAAGATGAGATGGGAAAAATTAATTTTTTACTTCTTGAACCTTGGGGATGACTACCCATCCTTGCTAGGGACATGTAGTACGATCCTTCCAATCCAAGCTTTGGATGAAAATGGAGAATATTAATTTTATTGCTTAGACCTTGGGGATGACTACCCATCCTTTGTAGAGGACAAGTAGTACGATCCTTCCAATCCAAGATTTATCATGAAATGAGACATAGGAGCTTTGGGGAATCAGATTCTCAACCTAAGCGAGATGAGAATTTATGCCCTATCCTTACTACTCCATGTAGGTCAAATCAAAGCTTTGGGGAGTTGGATCCTCAACCTAAGTTTGATGAGGATTTAGCCCTATCCTTACTACTCTGATTTTAGGCTTTAAGCTTTATGGAAGTGGTCAAAACCATTGTTTTAAGGATCATGTTGCATAATAGGATAGACATGAAATACTTCTTTCGCCCAACCTTTTCTTCCAAGCAAAGTTTTGATCATTTTTCTCAAGATCCTTTTTAATGTGTATAAAATGTGCTTGGTTCTAGATATCTCAAGACTCAGTTCCCAACCTTAGGATCTTCTTCTTATTTATGTGATAGCATAACCTTAAGAGGATTTGACACACTTTAATGATTTGTATTTGAAATGCATATGCAACTAAGATGGCATGTATGTGCAAAGTGAGATGTAATATGAATGCATTGTCTTTTGAAATGCATATGAAATATTGCCATATAAAACTGACTACTTCATGCATCACAATTTTCAAACGATATTATTAAATTGTTTGTATTTCTTGTGGAGCTTTCTACCACATAATTCCAATGTTCCATATTTCCCCGATCTAGAACATAAGTTAGCATCTCAAGGCAACTTTTTCATCATTTTTTTTTTTTTTTTTATATACAAACAAAACATGTCAAATAAACACACAACTTTAAATCCAAATCCAAATAGCAATCCCAAAATGAAACTTGAAAACACAAACCCAAAACCAGACACTATAATACAAGATGATGCAAAGCTTGGACTATCACTTTCCTGGATCCCAAACATGATTAGAACATTTCAACAAAAATATAACGTGATATGCATGCCAAATGTTGTGGGAATCCCACAAAAACAAGACTAGACCAAAAAATGCAACAAATTTCCACTTGCCATGCTCACCATACCAATTTGATTTAGTTCCAATAATACTCCCATAGGTGAGCACCAAATTACTAAAATGATTAGACAATAAATGATTTTCAATTTTATCATGTCTATTCTTTAAAATGTAAACTTCATAATTCCCTCCTTGATTTAGAATTAGGCTATCCTTTTCAAATATGCAATTTTGTAAGTAGTAGCCTATTTCTACAAATTTCAAAGCCAAATCATTTTCCAAATTTGTAGGCCAATCAAATTTGTGTAACAATTTACAAGCATCTAGGATATTTACTAAATTAGGATCATTAAAAGTTTTTATCCTAGATTCAATTAGTAATTGTTGATGAATTTGGTTTAACAATTCAAGTGCATCAACTTCTTTTCCATTCATTAAAACCATGTTATTAAAGGTGTGATTAAAAATTATACCTTGTTTTTCATTTACCTTTAATGACATTTCATCATTCAAATTCAAAACATGGTCATGCAAATCCTCACCCAAATCTTGGATACTTGAACACAAAAGGTTAGACTCTACCTTTTGAACATTTTTATTTACCAAAAATTGGTGAGAAATCATAATTTCTTCTTTTACCTCATGGTCTTCATACTCTTCATTGATTACTTGTTTATCAAACATACCAAAGTTAGGCACCCAATTGAAAACATGCCTCTCCTTTTCAACCCTCAAATGTTTTTGGTCAAAGTGTATGCCAAGTAACTCATTTTGATGATCCTTTATTTGAGTTGCTTCCAATTGATCAATCTCTTTGTCATTTGGTTCTAATTCTTTGTTCACTATCCATGGTATCTCTTCATTTGAATCCTCAAAATCATCATGCAAACTTGCATCCACACTTTCAATGAATTTATATTCAACATGATCAAATTTTGTCACCTTTTCAAATCCTGTGAATATGAGATCTTCGTATGATGTAGAAGGTTCAACATCCTGCATATCGCGTGAAATATGAGTTTCATTTATAGGGATGTGAGAAAAGAATGCATTATCATATCTTCCCCAACCATTATAAAAATTATCTTCCAAACTTGTGGGATGAAACTCCATGGCATTTGTGACATGATATTTTGATTCATTCATAAATTATTTTCTTTCTTTGTCCTTGGCAATAGGATCATTATAATCTTCCAAAATTTGATGAGATTTGAAACCCTCTTCCAAAACATCCTCAAATTGTACATGAGTTGTAAAGTCTTCCTTTGAGTAGGCGATTATGTTGTCCTGTATATCAATGGGCACACAAGTTTCATTAGTAGTTTTGGAATGAGTGAAATCTTCCCACTTCTTCCAAGCATCATAATAATCATCTTTCAAAATCAAGTGGTGACGTTCAACTACTTCTTCAACATCTTCCAATTCATCAATGTGCTTCTCATCAAATTCATCTTCACCTTCCTTAGATGGTTCAATTATTTCCAAAAGTGGGTTATTTCTTGAATTCAAATTTATAAGGCTATCATCATCCAAATTAGTAACCCATGATTCATTATCATAATTTGGAGGGTGAAGAATTTCTTGATCCTTAATTTTACACATCTCATCAATAGTATCTTCCAAGAACAAGTGGTGAAATTCTATCATGTCTTCAAATTCATTTATTGGTTTTCTCCCAATTTCACTTTCAACCACTTCATTTAATTCTATGGTGGGTTCCATCTTATCACATATATCAAACATTGTTGAATTTAGAACCCCTTCATCCGGATAATCGTGTATCTCTATGAATGAGATAATTTCTACATAATCCTCACTAGTGGATGTTGGCTTATCAATTTGCACCTTCCCGTGGACTACATCTAAGGTGGTTGTAAGATTTGGATATTCAAATTCATCCCCTTGATCATTCACCTTAGGTATCATTGGAGTGGAGGGTGCTATGTTTGATGGTTGGTGTAGGTTGGCATCAAAAGAACAATCTCTCATATGAACATGTTGTGCCTTTTCTTCTTCAAGACCTTGTCGTTCTATCTCTTCTAAGACCTCATGGATTTTCTCTAGGGACAAACCACTTAGTTTTTCCTCAATGAGTGAAGCAAGTGTGGGGTGTATGGCTCCCAGGTATACTTCCATGGCTTCCTCTTCTAATGTGTTAAAATTTTCCCACATTTGGGAGTGCAACTCACGAAATCTTCCATTAAATTGACTCAAGGATTCATTAGGCTCCTTACATATGGAGGTAAACTGATTTTTCAAGATTTCTAAGTCAACCTGATTACCAAAATGGTAAAGATAGGCTGCTTCTAGTTGTATCCAAGAAGTCCTAACCTCCATAGGTAGTTGGATGTACCAAAAGAATGGTTTATCATCCAAAATGTATGCAAATAACTTACAAGCTACCTCCTCATAGAAAATTTGGAATTGACATAATGTATTCTTGTAGACATGCAGTTTTTGCAAGTATCCTAGTGGCACCTCTTGATTAAAACACCGTAAAAAATCCAATAACATTTTAGGAATTTGATAGGGTACCACAGGTATAGATAAACCCTTATAATGATCCTCTATCATTGATACCATTCTCTCTCTTAGAGACACTATTTCAGCTCTCAGGGATACCATTTGCTCCTCAAGTGTTGCCATTAGTGAAACTTAAAATGTAACTTTAGAACCAAATCTGTTGAATATTCAACCTGCAAGGTAAAAAAAAAAAAATCAAGTTAGCATCAACCAAGAGATGTACTTATTAAAATCAAATGTCAAGTAATTGCATGAGACCAAAATTTTCAAAATTAAATCAAATCACATATTTCTATATGAACAATCAGAAAAGTGTTAGAATAATATACAACATACCTGAATTGCTTAAAATAGAACAAGTAAATAAATTCAGGCCGTCCTTTTTACAATCGCTGAGTGTTAGAGGACTAAAGCATAAAAAATTTTAAATTTAAATAACACTAAAATAAACCCGTTTGGCCCTCCTAGCACCAATCTGTTGAGTGGTGTTAGAGGCTGAAGATGCTAATCAAATGGACTTGAAATATTTAGCAATGTAAAGCTCTTAAACAATTATAAACCCGTAGCATCTAAAATCACGATAAAATAAACCCCTTCAGGCCCTCCTTCTAGCGCCAATCTGTTGAGTGGTATTTTCACCCGATTGTGAAAACACACTCTCCGATAGGATTTGGGTTCTAAATCCTCTGCTTGCAAAGAAATTAAATAAGTAACTTCTCCAAGGTTCCTGTTATGTTAGCATTTTGCATCTGTGTATTAATAATCTCAAATAAAGATATTCAATTAAAATGCTTGGAACACCTTAGTGGTTGCAAGTAACTGAAAACAAGGGGCATTGTGGTTTATTTTATTGTGAAAATTTTAATGATTGTTCATTGAACCCTAATAAAGCAAATGTGATTTGGTCTCTATATGACCATGTTGTAACTTCAAAATAAAATTTAATGAAATGCCATAACATGAAGGAATTATTTATGGATTTTGAAGTTTTTTAAATTTTTTTATTTTATTTTAATGCTTGAAAAAAAATAAAATTGGAACTTCTGAAAAATAAAGTGCAGCAAAAAGAAAATAAAATGCAAAAGAAAATGAAACTAAAATTGCATTCAGTTTGATGCTATCCCGTCCTGGAAAAATCGAAGATAATGAGGTTTCCATGCATGCAACCTAACCTATTGAACCTACAAACATGCACAATCCAGGTAAGTTAAGTGCTGGTCTCTAGGGTTTCGACTGTAATTTTAGATTTAGAATATTCGCATGAAGCAACCAAGAGAAGTGGCATTTAAATTCACCTATAAACCTAGAAATCGAAAGGGTGAAAGAATAAAACATATAAATCTATGGCATGCAGAAAATGACTCCTTCTTTCTTGCCCACAAGATGCAAATTTTTGAACACTCTTGCATTAAAAATAAATCATGTTACAATAGCAGACTCTCTGGTTTTCTCAAAACCAAAAAAAGGGGAAGAAAAACACTCCCAAGCAGGCCCAAAATGGCTTCTCGCCTTCGGCACTACAACACTGCTCGTAGTGGTTTCTGACCCTTGTACCAATCTGTGCTTTTGCTTTTATACTTTCTGGCAATGCTCTCTGTTTCGTCCTGTGATGCTTCGCTTCATCTTCCAGATCGCTTCACTTGACCTTCCCTGCCTTTTCATTGCTTGGCTTTATGTTCGACATCAAGACGCTCGATCTTCCCTGTGAACTGTAATGCCCTTGCAGCCTTTACACATGTACGCCACGTGTTTCGCACTTTTCTGCATGTTCTGTAACGGCCCCATGTAAATCACGACAAAAAATAGCATGTCGTGATATCGCGACGTTTTTATGCATGCAGCCTTGTTCCTTTACTTTCATCGCGAAAACGTGACATGTCACGATATCGCGACGTTTTTCTGCTTCGTGCCCCTTTACTGCCTTTTTGTCGTGAAATCGCGACGCTTTTCTGCTTCGTGCCCCTTTGCTACTTTTTGTCGCGAAATTGCTATGCTTTTCATGCCTTGCCCTGTTTGACTGGTTTGACCATGATTTTGTGACATGTCACGATTTTGCGACAATTTTCCATTCTATCTTTCTCTCTTGTCTCTGGACCGCGACGGAGCAACATGTCGCGATATCGTGACATTTTTTCATTTCGACTGCGACGGAGCGACATGTCGCGATATTGCGACGTTTTTTCATTTCTGGCCACGATGGAGCGACATGTCACGATATCACGACAACTTTTCTTTTTTTTGGCAGCGACAGAGCGACATGTTTGCAGTGACCCACCTTTTTTCTTGATTTTTAGCATCTGGGTCACTGCAGTCTTCTCTGAAAGCATACAAAAAAGGTGGGTCCCCAATTTTGGGGTGTGTTGTGGATCAGCCACAACAAGTATACTCAACAAAAATATTTTAAAAGAATAATTAGCACATTTTGGAAGAAAAATGGTTGGGCAAACATCACTTTTTAGTAACATCAATGAGACTAGATCTATTGCACATTTTTGGCAAAAATTGTTTCCAAGTATTATCCTAGAAGATACTATAAGTGAATACTTATGTTTATATGAATTATGTTAAATAATTATTTTGGGATCAGTGGAAGATGAGAGAGTTTTTAGTGCACTATATTTTATGAAATCTAAGCTTCGCAACAAGCTAGACAAAAATTTAGAAAATTGTTTGAAAATATATGTATCATCCTATCAGTTGGAAAATTTTCCCTATGACAGAGCAATTGCAATTTGGAATTCCCTTGCAAGCATAAGGAGTGTATTGAATATGAATGATGTGGAAGATGATGATGCATTCAATGATCAGAATATGGAGACACAAATATCCACTATCCTTCATAGTGATACAAAACAAGCAAAAAATTATTTGTTCAAACTACCTGATTTGTGATTTTTTTAGTATTACATTTTTTCAAGTATTTCACAATTTGAATTCATTTAAAAACATATTTGACAAGCTGAGCATTGTATGTTTCAGGTACCTGATTTGGTATTTAATTAGTTTTATGACTTTTCCAATATTTCAAAATAAACTAGAATTGATTTGATATCAAATTTTACAATATTTTATCAGATTTGTTAGATTTCACAAAATTTGATTATTAAGAAGTTTTTATGTTCTGCCCTTTGTTGTTTTTGAAATAGTTTTAATTGCCTTTATATCATAGTATTTGTTTGTTTCAATTACATTAATTGTAAATTTTTTCAAGTATTTACAACATTGATCAATATGAATTTGTTAGTTATCATTTTCATCTGTAAATTTTTTATAAGTATTTACAACATTGATCAATATGAATTTATTAGTTATCATATTCATGTGAATTTACAACATTGATTTTTTAACTGCATTCATATTCATATTGAGATTATAAATAGTTAAAATCATTTAAAAAAAAAGAAGTGCATTCATATTGACACAAGAAGAGCATTCATATTGATTTTATCTAACACAAGAAGAGAATTCATTTTGATTTTATCTGACATAATAAGAGCATTCATATTGATACAAAAAAATCATTCATATTTTTTTGAAAAGAAGAGCATTCATACTGAATTTAACTACATTCATATTTATTTTAACTACATTCATATTCATATTGAGATTACAAATAATTAAAATCATTTCAAAAACAAGAAGTGCATTCATATTGACACAAGAAGAGCATTCATATTGATTTTATCTGACACAAGAAGAGCATTCATATTGATTTTATCTGACACAAGAAGAGCATTCATATTGACACAAGAACATCATTCATATTTATCATTTTGGACAAGAAGAACATTCATACTGATTTTAACTACATTCATATTGATTTTAACTACATTCATATTCATATTGAGATTATAAACAGTTAAAATCATTTCAAAAACAAGAAGAGCATTCATATTGATACAAGAAGAGCATTCATATTGATTTTATCTAACACTAAAAGAACATTCATATTGATACAAGAACAACATTCATATTTATCATTTTGGACAAGAAGAGCATTCATACTGATTTCAACTGCATTCATATCATATTGAGATTATAAACAGTTAAAATCATTTCAAAAACAAGAAGAGCATTTATATTCACACAAGAAGAACATTCATATTGATTTCATATGACACAATAAGAGCATCATATTGACACAAGAATAGCATTCATATTTATCATTTTGGACAAGAAGAACATTCATACTAATTTTAACTGCATTCATATTGATTTTAACTACATTCATATTCATATTCATATTAGAAACATTTAAAATCATTTCAAAAACAATAATACTCATAGTCATATTCGTATTGCCATGGACGAAAAACACATCAAAATATTATAAATAGGAAGAACAACAAACATAAAGAGGATAACAAATTTATAAATTGTCTTTTTCATATATAGATTTAAAATATATAATATGTCTTTAAAGTTTTAATTATGTTGAAAAACAACACAAACTTCCACTCAACAAAATTTTTCTCAAACTATGTTTGACATTCTGGACGTTCTATCAATGTTTGTTCTGCTGAAGTTTCTCCTGGAGCTACCTATTCTATTACTTTTTCTACTTCTTCTACACCAGGATTTGGCAGTGCTCCAGATATGACTAAAATTTCTTGTCCTTTCTTGAAAATTTTCAACAACCCAACATCTTCTTTGGTGGGATCTTGAAGCTCTTTCAAAGCAAGATTTTTCTCTAGTCCTTCCCTTATCAGGAGATCCGGATCCACTTTTAGTTTTTCTCGCAAATATTTTTTTAGAATGTTGTTATCTCTTACTTTCTGTTGGGTTGTTCTCTTCATAATAATGGATGTTTCTAGAAATTTCTTTGCATCCTCTATGTTGAATTGCATTCTCTGAACCTGTAATTTCAAATTTTTAAAGTTTGACTGCAAAAGAAAAAAATAAGTTAGTAGTTATATGACATAATTTAAGCAACTTCAATAGTTTTAAGACATAAGTTAGTAGAGTTGGAAAAATAAAAACATGCATCTAAATTCTCACCTCGGCCACATCTCTAGCGGCTAAAGCAACATCAACAGTTTTCTTGTTGAAAGCCCATTGGTTATAGTACGCTTGGGCTTCAACATTGATGTTTTCAATTCTATATAACATAATATTTAAAACTTCATCATCGAATGAAGTTCTGCACATCACTAATCTTGATGTGGCCTGTTGTAGCATACCATTAAGTTTCTCTGGTTTATTATCATATCGAGATAAAAGATTCTCCCTTTTATTAAAATTTTTGTAATGGGCATTTATTTTCTTGATAAGCACTTTAGCCCAAATTTCCCACTGTTTCATAACTTATAAATATTTAAGCACCCTCTCTTGGAGGTTTGCTTCAATAACATCACACATAGAAGACTGAATATAAAATTTAACTTTGTCATCCTTGAATCGAGGATGACAGTGGGCTTCCATCGCAAGAGCATATACTGGTTGCTCAGTTGTTGGGGGTGTTGTTTCTTCTGCCTCTACATGTGCATCTTCAAGCACCTCTGTGTCTTGAAAGCCCTCAATATTTTCTTGCAAGAAAAATTCATCATCAAGCGAAATATTATCTAATCCAACATTCGCGCTTGACACCTCTGGTACTTGACTTGTGTTAAATGAAAAATTTGAGAAAACACCATATGATATTGGATGCAAAAGTATTTTTCCCGTTCCATAGGCCATACTTATTTGTCCTCTCATTTTCTGCACCTATGGTTGTTGTCGTGCTGACGGTGGCCTCATCACTTACTTTTTAGGGCTTCTCATGATTTGATCTTGAGAGCCACCTAACATTCAAATAAGAAATTGCCAAAATTATTTTCCAAAAACAAAAAAAAACTTTAATTTCAAGAAAATAAAATGATTTACTTGGTGACGATTGAATCTTATGTACAAAGTTACGAACGGGGGTTGTGCGCATTTCTAAAAACTTAAAAAAAAACTTAATATAATTTTGTGTAACGCACTAAGAAGTATAATGATAAAATATTGAAAGTGAAACTTACGTGCAGGATGGTTGATCTGACTAGATTCAATTTTAGGGCGATGAGGAGTAGTAACTGTAACCTACCGTGTATGTTTTGTTGGCCTCGACAATGGTGATGATTCTAATTTATTTTATTCAGAATCACCACATACCTCATGCATGTGACCCCTTACACCAGCATCCTATTTTTTATTTTTGGTCACTAACTTTCTCTGCAATCATGTGCAAAAAAATGAAAACTGAAAACAAAGGTAAAATATATTAAAAATTGGATTTGAAACATGGACTTACCCTCAATTCATCTGAACTCATATCCAAGTTCAGAAGTGTGGGATGTAATGTTGTTGGTACTTTTTTTTTTTAAATATTAAAAACTTTCATAAAAAATAACTAAAATAAAATTAACTGTCACCACCATTTTGACTTCTTCTGTTCTGACATTGTGCAACTCTGTTCTGATGCATTCTAAAATGTACATGCACTAGTCGAACTACGTGCCTTGAACATTGTGAACGATATAGGTCAATACCCATAATGGAATTTTTGTTCTTCCAAGCAAAAATAGTCTTTCTTGGAAGAACTCAATAATGGCCTTCAAATTTTTATTTTCAACGTAGCTATAAGTTAAGCCTCTCTTAGACTTAGCCACAAAAGTTGCATAAAAAAAATATATGAAAAAACATATTGAAAATTAAATTTTGAATAATAATAGAAATAATTTACGAGAATTATACCTTCAACCACTTTCCAGGGAAGATCGAATTCATCCTCCAAGTATTTTTTGTCATGCTTACCCATAGTGAACCTCAGAGACACGACAGGGAAACTCCTATGTGGAAGTTTTGTTAACCTCTAGATGTTTGAAGGTGTGACAGTGAATGACACTTGTTTATTATCAAACGTGAATTTCACTATTGCACGGTCATGGTCATAACCATCAATCATACTCTACAAATTATGCTTGTTGGTTTTGAGCTGTGTCATTGTTAGAAAGTGCTACAAACCCGATGTAGAGAGCCACATATTGTCATAACCAGGGGTGGTTGACAAATATATCATGGCAGTGCAAGTAGCATTCTTGAACACCAAATTTCCAATGGTAGTTTGAGTAGATGTGGTAGGATTAGCCATTGTTCGATAAAGTAAAAGGAGAAAGTGGAATGCAAAGAGTGTGGGGTGATGGTGTATTGGAAGGAGTTAGAGAGATCACAAAAATGTAACCAAAAAAATGACTTCTTGATGTCTATTTATGGATACAAATGATAGGATTTGGACACGTGGCAGAATGTCATTCGGTATGCACTGAGGCTAACTAATCGATTGACATGTGGCAGAGTAAACATTGGTCCAGTGATGAATCTTTTCCACCCAGTCGTATGTCAGAATTTTTTTTCACCTGGTCCATTTACCAGAACTCAAAAATCACCCATTTCATTAGTCAGACTATGTTTTCCATCCGGGTTGCTTTCGGTCAATGATTTACATTCGGTCCACAAACCGGACTTCTATTTTCACCCGACTCATTAACCAGTTCTCAAATTCCACCCAGGATATTAGCTGGTTGAGGTTTTCCATCTGAGTCGTTACCTATCCTCGAGTTCCACCCAGGACATTGGCTGTACTTTGATTTTCACCCAATCCATATCATCGTTTCTTGCTTTCCACTTGATCAGTCACCGGTCTATGTTTTGCACCAAGTCCATTTCCCAAATTTGTATGTTACCCACTACGTAATTGTAATGTGTTTTCACCCGGTATGTTATCGATCTGTGTTTTCCCTCTGTTCGCTAATTTTTTCCCATTTTTTTTTCAAAAATTAAGATAATTCGCCATGTCCTTTGACATGAGGTTGACCTGGATTCACCAGGGATTCGCAACGGATTCATAATTTTTTTACAAGGATATTTTTGATCTGACCCCTTATGCATAACCTTGTATGGGCCATTGATGAAGGGTGTATCCTCCTAACAACTTGAAAATTTAAGAGCACTACATAGGGTTATGCATAAGGGTCAAACCCGAAATGTAATTATAAAAAAAATTGAATTAGTTTTGAAATCCAGATGAATCCTAGCCAAATTCATGTAGGATACATGGCGAATTACCTTAATTTTTCACTAAACATTATAAAATAGTGGTAAATTTGATAGTTTTGATTGAATCGGATGCAAAATAGGGTTCAACCATAAACTAGGTGCAAAAAAGAGCCTAGATGTGGATCAAGTGCAAAACAAGGTCTGAATAAATTTGGGTGCAAAACTGGGACTTTCTAGGAGGTCACTCATTCGAGTACTACTCCAATTGAGCAAGCTTAACTATGGAGTTTTTTAAGGGTTGTAAAAGATCAAGTCATGCTAGTTTTTTAAATTTTTGGTTGTGGTTGTGAGGTCCAAAAAGAATAAAGGAAAGGGTGCATTTTTTTGCTTACCCTTCCCACCCTTTCCAATAAAAAACTGTCCACTTTTTTCCTTTTTTTTTGCTTTTCGTTTTTCATTTTTTTTCCTTACCCTGCCCACCCCTGCTTTTGGATTTTTGTTTTGTTCATTTTTTTAATATTTTTTTAAACATTTTTGATCCCACAACCTAAAAATGGATTGTAGTCCAAAAATAGTACAACTTGCCAATCCCAAAAAAGAAACAACACAGGATTATCACCTCCACACATTAAAAAATGACTAATATGAGCCTATCAAATCCAAAAAAATATGTCATGTTGAAGCCTACCATCTCCAAAATAAAATGCTATAGTAAAACCTATCGAATCTAGGTCAAAAAAAGACGTCCCTCGGAAGCCTATCAACACCAAAAACAAGATGTCGTAGTTCAGCCTGACAACTTTAGTTAAGAGACACCAGAGGAAAGCGTATGCACACCAATCATAAATAAATATAGGGGGCATAATTCATGAATGACATCCACTTTTGTGCCATGTGACCTCATGCATGAAACTTGATTTGATGCCACGTATCGATCACATGATCAATAATGCCACATGTCAACATCTCATTTAACACTCCGCATGCAAATGTCTATAAAGGCCATCAACATTCATCTTTCTTATTTTGCACAAAGCCCAAAAATATTTCAAAACCTCCACAAACCCTTTGAAACCCTTCCAAGCCTTGTAGTAATGACCACAACATCTTCCACTCAACAAAAAGTTACTTTCAAAAACCTTTTTTACCCTATCATATATGAAATTCTTAATGATCCCCATTACCATTCAACATTGATGAAAAAATCTAAGCTTATCAGGATAGCATTAATGTCCCAATTCAACACTGGCATTTATTTGTTGGATACAATTGTTCAGTCCTATAATAATGATGGTTCAGTTGTTACAATTATGATCGACAACAAAACCCTATCCTTCTCTGTTAAACCGTCTGACGTCCATCGATTGATAGGCCTTCCCTACCAAAATTGTCAACCCATCTCATCAAAATTTAGTCTAATTGAAGAGGAAAAAATATATCTAGAGACTCACTACAATATCTCATCGATTGCGTTACAAGGTAAGTCTTTGAAATTGTAAGTTTCCTCTTCCTTGTACAATCTTTAAATATAATTATTAATTGTGTTATAATATTTTTGTAGGGCAATCAAATGCATCCAGAAGGGGCCTTAATTTTTTGTATGTTTTCCACAACTTCCTTCGCATGGTCATGGAGTTATTCTAGGCACGTATTATTTTGCAGGAGAGAACATCCAACATTTCTTTTTGGGATTTGGTGTATATTGTGCGTTGTGTTGGAAAGAACAAATATGACTGGTCCTCATATGTTTTTGACAAAATAAAAAATGATCTTCACCACATGCGCACAAATGCTACTACCTATCTTGTTGTTGTTGCTACTACCAATTACTTGATTTATTTTATATGAAGCATATTATAATGTAAACAATACCCCCATCCCACCTCACTCCATGCAAAATTGAAGTCAATTGGCTTACCGTCGAAGAGGTGTAGGTAAAAAAAATTTACATTCAAATTTGCAATAAATTTATGTTTGTTATATTATAGTGTTTATGTTTTTAATTTTTAAATTCATTTTAATGCAGAAAAGAGCAACATCAGCTTTGAACAAAAGAGAGGTTGCAATTAGAGGAATGCACCCAGAGGCTAGTGGAGATTCTGAGACTATGTCACCACAACCTCCACTAACAAGGTCTGCAAAATGCATTAGGTCTTTTGCATCTCCTCTTGTTCATGCAATTGCCTCTTCTATTCTATGTCAAGAGCTCATTGATGTTGACGAAGTTAGCCAACACATTACAGGTAAAGTTTTTTTTTCTAGAATTGGGTTCTGTAATTTATTTCTCTTTAATTTAGTTGTCATTAATTACTATTTTTTAAATGTATTCAGGGCAACATTCCAAACATACTTTACAATCGGCCCAATCCGAACAGGCCACAATGACATCTTGTATGGACAATTATAGTTAATTATTCATTTGATAATAAATATTATTATAATAATTTTTTTATAATAAATATTATTATAATTTTTTGTAGGGTCAACTCAATATCATCGTAGAAAGTGAATGATGACACCTCTACTATAATACAAAAAATGTTCTTAACAACTGGCCAAATCAAGGAAAGAGACTATATCAGTACACAATATGCATAATTAAATTTCTAAACAACTCGAGGTATGACAGTGGCAGGTTTCCTAAGCCCACATTTTACCCTTATATGTGTCCCTACGCAAGGTGGTTGCCTTGTCATATGTGTAAGACCCCCACCTCACTCGAGCCACCTATCATTTGCATCCACACATGGTCTTCATCTTCCAAGTTTCATTTGGCAAAGTGTCTCATCACCCACCACCTCACTGGTCCCCCCATCTCCTCGTCCTTTTTTTGTACTTCACTTTCACGCTTGCTCCCCTCTTTGTTGCTTCTATCCGTTGGTCTCCTAACCACCTTCTCGTCCCACCTGTCCTTCTGGCCCAACTCCTTGTGTGTGCCTTAGTGAGTCGGTGCTTTTCCCTTTCCTCCATCTTTTAGCAACAACCTTGACATACTTTCCTTCTTGTATTAGGAAACGGGGTTGTCTCGTGTGTGTAGAAACTTCATTGTGGATTCCCACCTTTTAGCATCCATTGCTGGCCAAAATTTTGAGGGTTGTTCCATCCACCGCCACAAACATAACTAGGAGGTTGAATTAGCAGTGTTTCAAGAGAATGAGAAAATTCTTAAAAAACCAAGAGCCCCAATATCTTCAGGAGTGACTTTAATTCTCTATGGGATTCTGTGATGAAACCAATCATGGAGTTCATTATAGTTGACAATCCTAACAAAGCCTTCAAAACTTAGCACTTGTCCTTTTTCAATCATTTCAGAGACATTAACCCCCTCAGTATTCCCTTGTTCTTCCTCAAATCCATGAATCATGCTATTTCATTCTACAGAGACAAGAAAACCTTACCTCCCCGCATAGGATTGTACAAGTTTTATCTTATGTCCGGCCAACAACCCTAGCATAACCCTATTGGTATCTCAATAACTGTGGTCAAACCTCCCATTCGAGAGGAGAACCTGTAATTTTGGCATAGGGCAGGAAGCATCTTTTGAGTGCTGATGTGAGAGTCTACTAGGATTCAAAACTTGGCCACAGGGCAACATCTAGTATTTTAATGACAAAGAAAAGTGCAGATGAAAATTGCTGAAGCTTCTTTTCTCCACCTGACAATGATGAACTCGTGGTAATCACATGTGGACTCATAGAAGGGAACTCTTCTCGGCTAGCCTAGTGGTGGAGAGGCTGGTGGTTTGTGAACCCAAGGAAGATGGGAGGGTGTACCAGGGAACTAGGGCTTTTTCTTTTCCTTTTTTGTTGTTCCTATGACTCGGTTTGGTTTGCTATTATAAGCTTTTTGTTTTCTCATTTTCTTGCATGGTAGTTGCTCACTTAGTGTTTTTTAAATGGTATTTTTGGTGAATCCCAGTCGAGGCAACATCCTCATTTTCTAGTAAATACTATAATTTTTTGAATTTCAAGTCTGAGGCTGTGTCCTCATATATTACTTATGTCAGTATATACCTTGCTAAAGTCTCTCAATTTATCTTTTATTATGACAGTGCCATCATGGCTATTTTTTTAAATAGGTTAAGGGATCCTTATAAACCCTACCAGTAATATAAAGTATCTTATTATAATTAAAGTTCTAAACAACTTATTACAATATTTTCTTAAAACATTTATTTTATTTTATTTATTTGGCCTTAGGTCTATCACAACGGCTGATGCAACATAGGATGCCACCACCACCTCCACAATGACAACAGTTGATGAGGGGTCATCAAATGCATGGAAAACAATTATTTTTTGCAAGGATTTCAGGAGACCAGACACAAACCGTTTTAGACTTTCCCACTTTTTTGGTGGGGAATGTTTCCAATATTATGCATGAGTTTCCTGGGTTGCCTAATCCTCCCCTAGATCAGGATTATCTTTTCCAAGGTTTGTTTCCTGAGAGTTTTAAAGCTTCTGATGTGCTTCAAATTGAAGCATTGCAAACTAGAGGAAGAGCAACCACTGCTCACAACTCCTCTCCCCCTCGTCAAACTAGTCAAGATGCTCCTCTTACTGAGGATGAAAAATTAAGTTTTTTAGAATCAATTTTATTAGCAAAAAATTTGGAAGCCACAATAAAGGATAGTGTGATTGCGGATATTTCAAAACTCAAATATTGGGAGTATCGGGCCAAAGTTCTAATCAAAGAAATTAATGCTCGATACAATTTTTTTCAAATAGATAGAATTTGTTTTCTTTGGTTCAACAACACCCTGAAAATCTTGATGCTTTATTACATCAAGCAACTTCAGGAAATGTAAAGGCCACTAATATTTATGGTGATGAAATTATAGATCTCCTTTTGAATAGGCTGGAGAATCTGAATGTTGAAGCTCAAGCGTATTTCAATAAGTGGACAATTGATAAGAAAAAAGTTAAAGTGGCAAAGGCTGCCCAAGTAGTTGCAGAGGTAAGTCATCAATATTATTTAAATTAATTTATTTTTTAACACATTTTGACCTTTATTGACTAACATATTTTAAAATTTTTGCTATGCAATCCAATTTTGAGAATGTCAAGAATCAGGTGGAAAGCATGAAGGTGTTTTTGGCCATGACAAAGCAGAGTCTACTAAATGCTATCGAATTCAAACAATAATTTTATGAGACCATCAGATAGAATAATACCCTCAGAAGAATAATTATTAAACATAATATGGATCCGAATATATTGCTCAAGGAACAGGAGAAAGAAATACCTCCAAAAGAAGATCCAACTAAAGAGGAGAGGGCATTGGTAGATAGTTTGAAGATTGGTGAGGTGAACCTGAGGAGAGTTGGCGTGCTACAAGGAGAAACTTCTGGAATAGGGGGCCATGAAGAAAGTCTGGCTCAACCTACATTAGAGGGAGCATCTGGGCAAGGTCATGAGGAAAAGCAATCGGATCCTTCAATTGGGCAAACACCTAAAATGGGCCCTGGAACCGAATAGTATGAAAGTGGATGCACAGTTCACTTGTTTTGTAATGAAAATTTATTTGAAATAAATAAAAAACTTTTTCTAAATGTGTGATATTTTTGTATCATTGTTTTGTTTTATTAAATATTTGTAAATATTTACAATTTCTTGCTATTGCAACTATCGAAATAAGTGTTGAGAGTCAAATAGTTCATTTGCTTATTGTTTTCTAAAAATTTGTTGATTGAATAAGATACAATTTCTAATATCTTTAAGGATTCTTTCAATTCAACACAAACAAATGTGTCATTAAGAAGTTTAAGTTTCACTTTATTATCAATATGCCATCCAATGTTTAAAATACTCAATAAAGCAAAGCAAGGCTATAATATAAAACATATAATTTTGTGAACAAAGGGTATGATATAAAATTAAAAATTTCATTACAAGTATGGCATATTATTTGAATATCAGATCAATCCAATGAAAAAATTAATAATTATGAACAAAGGGTATGACATTATTTGAAAAACTCATCAATGCAATGAAAAATTCATAATCCTGAACAATGTACATGTATGACATTATTTGCAAAACTCATCAATCCAAAAAAAATTCATAATCCTTATTCACAACATCAGGATTATATTAGAACTATCCAATGTGTAAAATTCAACTATCCAATAAAAATCATTATCCTAAAGAAATTTGTTGCAAAAATAATGCAAATATTACATTGGAGGAAGTTGAAACAAACACTTCCCATCTTGTCCTAAACCACTTGTATGCATAGTTGATCTTTGTGTCTCGACAATATGATCACTGTAGTTATCATTTTCCTCATTATCATCATCAATATTCATGATACCTCTTCTATCTGCTATAGATTTCCAATAGGCCAGAGCTCTCTCATAAGGAAACTTGTCCACCTCATAAGATGAGACATATATTCTCAAGCAGTTTTCCAAATTTTTATCCAATATGTTATGAACTTTAGATTTCACAAAATATAATGCACTAAAAACCCTTTCATCTTCCATTGATCCCAAAACCATTGTTTGACACAATTCATATAAGCGAAAATATTCGCTCATCGTATGCTGTAAAACACTACTAGGGTACAAATTTTTCCACAAACGTATAATAGAACCCGATTCATTAGGATTAGTCAAATGTGGAATTTGATCAACCATTGTCATTCCAAAATATGAGGATTGATTGGTCAAAAGTTCTTTATTTAGAATGCCATTGATCTCAGTATCATTGACTTCCACATGTTTAGCAAAATGTTGGATAAGTGTACCCATATATTTTATAAACAAGTCATTTTTACTATTATAGTCTATTCTTGAATCCCAAAACATAGGGTTAACCACACCCATCGCTTCAAGCAACTCATCTCTTTGAAAATGGTTTCTGATTTCTTTTGTCAATGTTTCTACTATTTTTCTCAATTTAATCCTTGTATTCAGTAAAACTTCATCAAATATATTGTATGTGATTGACATCTGTTCAACATCTTTAGTAACTATATCCAATCACTTATCAAAATAATATAAAGGTATCTCTTTTCCGTGAACATTAATACAAAGATGATCGTTAATGTTGAACTTCAACAAACTATTTTGTTCATTGACATTTGTTAAAGTTTTCCAATCATCAAACAAAGGATCCATAAAATTTTCACTTGACAAGTATAACATATCAATACGCATACAAATTTATTTTCTAACCCTGATGAAATCAACAATATAAATGGATCTTTGTTGTGCAAGTTTTATCAATGTATTCATTTCATGCAACATTGGAAGAATACCACATAAAGTGAGTAGCGTTTCCAAATCTCTCATACGATATAGCAAATATTTTGCTTTATCAATTACCCTCTAGTTATCATACATAAAGCCTACTAAGGATTTATATTGTTTGAAAACTCTTGCTGCAGGTTGAAACAATGAAATCCACCTAGTATCTACATCTTTCAACAATTTTTTACCTTCTGTAAGTCCTAGTGCAAATAGTTGAAACTCTGCAAACCTTTTTGGACTGCACAAAAAATAAGCATGTACTTCATGGATGAGTTCTTCAACTCTTGCAACATTTTCAAATGTGCTCACAATTTTGTATGCAAGATTCATTCTATGAGCCATGCAATGAATCAGAGATCAAATATGGGGTAACAGATGTTTGAAGTCGAACACAAAGACCATTTATGTTACCTTGCATTATAGCAACACCATCAACTCCGACACATTAATTTATTGGCTATTGCTACATCATCCATTCCAACAATATTCTTTAAGCTAGTAACAACAATATTGTAAATATTTTCAGCATTACAGTTTTCCACCATCTTATGTATTGCTAGCAAATGAGGTTGCCTTACATGATTTTGAAAGGTGTAAACATGCATGCAAATCCAATATGTATTGTCAACAATAGTTACCTCATCAATAGAAAGTGAAATGAAATTAGAATTTTTAACTTTCTCTTTCAGGTCCTCCTTCTCAACCAAAGATAGATATTTTACCATTTCCCAACCACTTCGATCTGACCAATGGGAATTGGGGAGGTTTTGTACATCAACTAGTTGAAAGAGATGCTTAAAATCAATAAATTCTGACATAGGTCTACCTTTTTTAAGAATAGTAAATACGACAGCAAACTGCAAGCTTTTCAAAACTAAAGTGGTTTTATGAATTTTTTGAAACTATACTAGAATCGTTCCACCATTCTGAGCTAGTATTTGTTTTTGTTTCATCTCTTTGTCATAGTCTAGTGCATATCTAACATGTACACAATTCTTCCACCTGATTATTTTCTTAGTTGTTCCATCAGCTTATTTTACTTTAACATAAAATTTCCCACAATGTTTTTCTATTGTATCCAACTTTAGTTGCATCTTATGATCTTTTCCTAGTTTCCAACTACAAATAACACATCTACATTCCTTTGGCATATCATTACTATTTTCTGGTTGCATTGGTTCAATAAATGACAATTTGGATGCCCATTCAATATGAAATGACCTTATAATAATATGATGCAGGAGCATCTGGCGACAGTAGAGCAATCTTGCATCCTCCAAATTTTTTCTAAGTTTTCTAAGTACTTTGTATTCCCAAATTTTCTAAGTACTTTGCATTTTGATTTATTTCAGTTATTTCCCAAGGGGGAAGTTTTGTAAAGCAAGGGGGAAGTTTCGTAAAGCAAGGGGGAGGGGTCGCGAAATCACGACATGTCACAATTTCGTGACATGTCACGAAATCGTGACCTCAAAAGCTACGACAAGACATAGGCAAGTTTTGTCGTGATATCGACGTCGCGATATCGCGACGATATTTCAAAACTAAGGTGAGGGGGGGAGTCCCGTCGCGATATCGTGACCTGTCGCGATATCGCGACCAGTTGAAGGCTGCCACGTGGTTATGATATTGCGACGTCAAAACTAAGGCAAGACGGAGACAACTTCAAAAGCTAAGGCAAGGCAGAAAACAAGGCAAAGGCAGAAGGCAGGGTAGTTTGTCACGAAATCGTGACAGAAATAAAAAGCTAAGGCATGGGCGTAGTTTGGTCGCGATATCGCGACGTCGCGATGTCACGATGTTTTTGCGGACTAAGGCACAGGGGGCAGTTTGGGTCACGATATCGCGACATGTCGCGGTATCGCGGCCAAGAAAAGGATAGGCCAAAGTAAACACGCGAACGGCCAGGCAAGGCCAAAATAGACACGTGGCTACCACGTGTGTTAAAAGCGACGCAACCAATTGGAGGTAAAGTTGAATTAGACATGCGGAAGCATACGTGTATTAAAACAAAGATGAGGGCCACGTAAATTAAAAATAGAGATGTCGGCCACGCATATTTTTAAATTCTGGCAAAACAACAGTTATAGGCGATGGACATTATGGATGAGATAGCGGTGCAGAAGAACAGTCTGACCAAAACGGCGGTTGCAGGTCAAGGGAGGTCTTTAATGCGAGCTTCATGGTGGATCGGGCAGTTGCCCATTTATGGCAAAAATTTTGAAAACTCGGTTGGGGGAAAGCGAACTTGAGATTTTGTTAGGTGAGGGCATTAATTGCCTAGAGGGTCGAGGCCTCGATAAAAACTCGAGAATTGTAAGGGAATGGGGATGGTGAGTTCGATATTGAGAGGGAGAAGAATTATACCAACGAACGGTATTGTAAGACTGTGTTAAGCAATTTACAAAAAAATATTTACAAGCTTTGTTGTGTAGATCTCGGCTTGCCATCAAGTGGTATCAGAGCGGGAGTTCCTGAGCGTGTAACAGATCACCGAAAGAGAGGCAGTTACACCAGGATCTGTGGAAGAGTTTGTGAGGGAAGAAAAAAAAAATGCCTCCACGAAGAAACCATGGTGGAGTAAGAAATGTGGTGCCGGCAGAAGATTTTCGAACCTTGCAGAGGCAAGTTCAGGCCCTGCAAGAAAGGCTACGCAGAAGGCACGAGCCCGAAATGGATGAAGGAAGTGAAGACGAAGTTGATGAAGAAGAAGACCAGTCTGAGGAAGAAGAAGAGGCTATAGATCCTGCACAGGCCAGGTTGTACAAAGCCATATCTTAGATTGGAAAGCAACCAAAAATGGAGGTTTCTACATATTCTGGGAACCTAAATCCAGAAGAGGTGATTGACTGGATAAATGACCTAGAAGAATATTTCGAATATGAGGAGGTTGAAGACCCTAATCGGGTCAGATTTTCTAAGACAAAGCTGAAGGGTCATGCCAGCATCTGGTGGAAGGGAATACAGCTAGAAAGGCACAAAAGAGGGAAGGAAAGAATAACAAGATGGGATAGGATGGTGGAAAAGCTGAAAAGATAGTTTATTTTGATAGATTACGAGTTGGATCTGCTAAGGAAAATGCAGAGCTTGAGACAGACAAACAAAAATGTCCAAGAATACACCGAGGAGTTTTACAAGATCTCTATTAGAATCGAACATTTAGAGGCAAACAAGGAGAAGGTGGCCCATTATATCAATGGGTTGAGACTCGGTATCCAAGAAGAGCTGAGCCTAGTTCGGGTAAGCACCATTGACGACGCTTACCAGTTTGCCCTAAAGGTGGAAGAAAAACTGAATAGACGGTTTGAAGGCAAGCAAAGAGGAAGGGGCCGTGGTGGAAGAACTGGTGGGAGGACCAGTGGAGAAAAATACAAAGATCTAAAAAAGACTGGGGAAACAAGTAGTAACCAGGATCAAAGGGAAGAAGATGGTTATCAGCCCCATGGTCAGAACAACTACCCAAGAGGATGGGGTGGATTTGGATGAGGGTTTGGAAGAGGAGTATTTCGTGGGACCTATTTCCACTGTGGTGAAGAAGGACATCGAGCATTCGAGTGTCCACAACACCGGGAAAGGATGAACAAGAGGCCTGAAGGTCTAGCCAGAGCTGCTGTAGCAGATGAAGATGCAGAATCAAAACATTCTGAGGAGGCAGAAGGAGGAGAAGCTATGGTAACAAGAAGAGCTCTGTTGAAAGAAGAGGAAAGATCAGACCAGAGAAGAAACCTGTTTCGCACACGATGTAAAAGTTTGGGTAAGGTCTGTAATGTCATTATTGATAATGGAAGCACTGATAACTTGGTCTCCGAGGAAATGGTTACCAAGTTACAGTTAGAGAGGAGGAAGCACCCGCATCCATATCGGATCGCGTGGTTATAGAAGGACCATCGGGCTTTGGTCAGTGAGCAATGCTCCGTTAAATTTAATATTGGAAACTATTGTGATGAGGTCCTGTGTGACATCTTGCCTATGGATGCTTGCCATCTGTTGCTTGGAAGGCCCTGGCAGTTCGATCGGAGTGCAGTGCATGACGGCCGTGCCAACACCTACTCATTGACAAAGAATGGCGTACGCCATAAGCTAAAGCCCATGAAGGAGGTAGATGAAAAGGTGTGTAACAGCTCCAGAATCTGTTTAGTTGAAGGGAGAAAATTTTTGGACGGTTTGAAGCATGAACATTTGTGTTATGCAATAATTCCTAGAGTTAGGGAGGAGGAATGCAAAGATACCCCGACAGAAGTCCTAGATCTGTTGGAGGAGTTTCCAGATATTGTATCAGATAATGTGCCTGAGGGTTTACCCCTAGTAAGGAAGATCAGCCACCATATAGATTTGGTGCCAGAATCGAGCTTGCCAAATAAAGCTGCACATAGAATGACACCTATAGAAACTGAGGAGTTAAACAGATAGGTCCAGGAGTTGCTGGAGAAAGGATTGATTAGGGAGAGTCTTAGCCCGTGTGCAGTACCTATAGTACTAGCACCCAAGAAGGATGGAGAGTGGAGAATGTGCACAGACTCTCGAGCAATTAACAAGATCACTATCAAATACAGGTTCCCATTGCCAAGGATGGATGATATCATGGACTATTTGAGTGGAGCTGAGTACTTCACGAAGATTGACCTGAAAAGTGGTTATCATCAGATCCATATCAGAGAAGGAGATGAGTGGAAGACAGCCTTCAAAACCAGAGAGGGCTTGTATGAGTGGTTGGTCATGCCATTTGGGCTGTCCAATGCATCGAGTACCTTCATGCGGCTGATGAATGAAGTACTAAAAGAATTTTTGGGAAAATTTGTCATTGTATATTTAGATGATATATTAATATTTAGTAGAACCATGGAGGAGCACCTGGCACACATCAGAAGGGTTTTTGAGAAGCTGCGGGAGGAGCAGTTATTAATTAATCTGAAAAAGTGCAATTTTGTAAAGAAGGAACTAGTGTACCTAGGATTTGTCATCTCAGCAGAAGGTCTAAAAATGGACCCAGAAAAGGTGAGAGCTATCATCGAATGGCCTACCCCAAGAAGCACAACAGAGGTAAGATCATTTCATGGTCTAGCCAGCTTTTACAGAAAATTCATTAAAAATTTCAGCAGCATTTGTGCACCCCTCACAGAGACAATGAGAGGGGATAAGAAAGAATTCAAGTGGACCTTAGGGGCTGAAAGGAGCTTTGATGCGTTAAAGAAAAGGGTCATAGAACAGCCTATTTTGGCACTTCCAGACTTTAACAAAGTATTTCAGGTAGACTGTGATGCCAGTGGCGGTGCAATAGGGGTCATCTTGAGTCGGGAAGGCGGACTCGTTGCTTATTTCAGTGAGAAGCTAAATGATGCTCGAAAAAAGTATTCAGTTTATGACCAGGAATTTTATGCTATAGTTCAGGCTCTGAAGAAGTGGAGACATTATTTATTGCCAAAGGAGTTTGTTCTATTTATTGATCATCAGGCTTTACAGTACATTAACAATCAAACAAAACTAAATCAAAGGCACTTGAAGTGGGTGGAGTTCCTCCAAAGTTACACCTTTGTTCTGAAGCACAGAAGCGGGAAATCAAATAGAGTTGCAGATGCCTTAAGTAGAAGGCAAAATTTACTGATTAAAATGACAGTGGAAGTAGTAGGGTTTGAAGAACTGAAGGGCTTGTACCCTGAAGACCCGGATTTTGTAGAAGCCTGGACGACTTGCTTGACACCTGTTACTGTGGACAGGACAAAATGGTTGGATTTTCTAATCCAAGATGGAATGTTGTTCAGAGGAAGTAAATTATGCATTCCAAGGAGTTCCATGCAGGAAAATTTAGTCAAGGAGAAACACAGCATAGGACTGGCTGGACATTTTGGCCAAAATAAGACAATTGCTATGGTGAGTGAAAATTACTATTGGCCACAACTACAACAAGATGTGAAAAGGTTTGTACAGAGTTGTAGAATATGCCAGATGGCAAAGGGCGAAAGATAGAACACGGGATTATATCAGCCGTTGCCTGTACCTGAAAGACCATGGGAGGACGTCAGCATGGATTTCGTCCTTGGATTGTCGAGGACACAGAGGGGAAATGATTCTGTATTTGTAGTAGTTGACAGATTTTCCAAGATGGCACATTTCATTCCCTACCAGAAAACAAGTGATGCAGTTCACATAGCAGGCTTATTTTTCAAGGAAGTGGTACGACTTCACGGTCTACCGAAGAGCATTGTTTCTGACAGAGATACAAAATTTGTTGGATATTTCTGGAGAACTTTGTGGAAGAAGTTAAAGACAGATCTGAAATTCAGTTTTGCATACCACCCACAAACTGATGGACAGACAAAGGTGGTAAATAGAAGTCTGGGTAATTTACTGAGATGCTTGATAGCGGATAAACCCAAGGGATGGGATTTAGTTTTACCGCAGGCAAAATTTGCATATAACAATTCTATCAATAAGAGCACAAATAAATCTCCATTCCAGGTCATATATGGAAACAGCCCAAGAAATGTTTCTGAGCTGAGAAAATTGGAAAAAGGGGAAAAGTGCAGTGTCGAGGCAGAAGAATTTGTGGAACATATGAAAATTCTGCATGAAGAAGTAAAGAAACAAATTATAAAAATGAATACTCAATATAAGACAAGAGCAGACCAGAAGCGACGGTTCAAAGAGTTTGAAGTAGGAGATGAAGTCATGGTCCATCTCAGGAAGGAAATATTTCCTGCCAAAACTTATAACAAATTGAAGATGAAGAAGTTTGGGCCATGCAGAATACTAGAAAAATGGGAGTCAAGAAATGCATATGAAGTGGAATTGCCAAGTTGGCTTGACATTTCACCTATTTTTAATATTTCAGATTTAGTGGAATATCATGAGGGAGAGAGTACAGAGGTACCAAGTACAGAATTATGGCAAATTCCAGCATCTACTCCAACCACAGACGAGGTCGAGGAAATATTAGACACTCGTGAAGGCAGAAGCACCAAAAACAAATAGTATTCTGAATATTTGATAAAGTGGAAGGGCAGACCTATTGAAGATGCAACTTGGTTGTCGAAGATGGAGGTTGACCACCTGGGTCTTCCCCTAACAAAACATAAGTGAGGATCACTTTTTTTAATTTACCCCGGGTGTCTGATGCAGGAGCATCCGACGACAGTAGAGCAATCTTGCATCCTCCAAAATTTTTCTAAGTTTTCTAAGTACTTTGTATTCCAAATTTTTCTAAGTACTTTGCATTTTGATTTATTTTAGTTATTTCCCAAGGGGGAAGTTTTGTAAAGCAAGGGGGAAGTTTCGTAAAGCAAGGGGGAGGGGTCACGAAATCATGACATGTCGTGATTTCATGACATGTCGCGAAATCGTGACCTCAAAAGCTATGACAAGACATAGGCAAGTTTTGTCGCGATATCGTGACATTGTGATATCGCGACGTCGCGATATCACGACGATATTTCAAAACTAAGGCGAGGGGGGAGTCCCGTCGTGATATCGCGACATGTCGCGATATCATGACCAGTTGAAGGCTGCCACGTGGTTATGATATTGCGACGTCAAAACTAAGGCAAGATGGAGACAGCTTCAAAAGCTAAGGCAAGGCGAAAAACAAGGCAAAGGCAGAAGGCAAGGCGGTTTGTCACGATTTCGCGATGCGAAATCATGACAAAAATAAAAAGCTAAGGCACGGGCGTAGTTTGGTCGTGATATCGTGACGTCGCGATATCGCGACGTCGCGATGTCGCGATGTTTTTGTGGACTAAGGTGCAGGGGGCAGTTTGGGTCGCGATATCGTGACATGTCGCGATATCGTGACATGTCGCGGTATCGCGACCAAGAAAAGGACAGGCCAAAGTAAACATGTGGACGGCCAGGCAAGGCCGAAATAGACACGTGGCTGCCACGTGTGTTAAAAGAGATGCAACCAATTGGAGGTAAAGTCAAATTAGACACGCGAAAGCATACGTGTATTAAAACAAAGATGAGGGCCACATAAATTAAAAATAGAGATGTCGGCCATGCATATTTTTAAATTTTGGCAAAACAATAGTTACAGGCGATGGACATTATGGATGAGACAGCGGTGCAGAAGAACAGTCTGACCAAAACGGCGGTTGCAGGTCAAGGGAGGTCTTTAATGCGAGCTTCATGGTGGATCGGGCAGTTGCCCATTTATGGCAGAAAATTTGAAAACTCGACCGGGGGAAAGTGAACTTGAGATTTTGTTAGGCGGGGGCATTAATTTCCTAGAGGGTCGAGGCCTCGATAAAAACTCGAGAATTGTAAGGGAATGGGGATGGTGAGTTCGAGATTGAGAGGGAGAAGAATTATGCCGATGAACGGTATTGTAAGACTGTGTTAAGCAATTTATAGAAAAATATTTACAAGCTTTGTTGTGTAGATCTCGGCTTGCCATCATAGTACAACTTGTTAACTTTCTACATTTAGGTTTCTTAGTCTAAGATTTCAAAGAAATCTGCATATGGTCAGAATGATTGTTTTCATTTTGGATTTGTATGCTAGTTTTAGGATTTTGTTCAAGTTGTTGCATGTCATTGTTGATCAAATTTTCATGATGTATTTCATCTTGGGGAATATCTTGTAGTGGAGGCATATCAAGATCAATTGGGTATTCTACATTCAAAGATGTTCTATATCATTTTTTGAAATTACTTATTAAAATTACTATTAAGTAGGTAAAACAAGTATGTACCTTGTAATTGTTCAAGTTGTTGCATGTCATTGTTGATCAAATTTTCATGATGTATTTCATCCTAGGGAATATCTTCTAGTGGAGGCATATCAAGATCAATTGGGTATTCTACATTCAAATATGTTCTATATAATTTTTAAAAATTACTTATTAAAATTACTATTAAGTAGGTAAAACAAGTATGTACCTTGTAATTGTGCAGGTTTTGGTGCCTTATTGTATTTCAATGCCTCATTAGATTTTGAGATATGGCTAAAATATTTTAGGATACTCTTTTTTCCAGAATATTTTTCTCCCTTGTTTCCATTGGGAGTTGGAGCCATTGTACCTATAAAGGAAAATGTTAGAAAAAGAAAGCGAGATTGAAAAAATTTGATTTCAATCACATGGCATTAATTGTGTGGCTGTAAGTTCATTGTTTTGCAACCATAAATGATGCTTTGAATTATTGCAATGATATTTGATTTTTTTCATCCATTTGTGGATGTCACTTGCTAACATTTTAACAACATGCACTATTATGCTTTTGTAAATTCCTTTAACTTACATTGAAAGGAGAAACTTTTCAAAGAAAAGGTAAAGCAAATATGCTTTTGTTCTATGGTATAGATCTTGATGAATAAAAACTAACATGCATTGCTACCACCACTGATATTATAGATAAACAAAAGTAATCAAATAAGGTTTGACTTCATGTCCTTATTAAAAAAATTATGGCAAACAAGTGGAGCATCAAAAGAAGTCATGGTCTACCTGTTGTTGGTAGTGCTTGTTAGGAGAGTCTATTAACCACAAAAACGAGATGACCATAGACATGAGATGACCTATCTACTACCTATAGGATTTTGTCTATTTTTCTGTTGCATATAGTCTTTTATTCATAGTCTTTCATCTGCTACCTATAGTATTTTATCTACTGCCTATAGTATTTTATCTATAGTCTTTCATTTGCTACCTATAGTCTTTTGTCTGTAGTCTTTCATATACTACCTATAGTATTTTATCCATAGTCTTTCATAGTGTTTCATTTGTTGCCTATAGTATTTTGTTTATAATATTTTTTATACTACATATAGTATTTTGTTTGTAGTATTTCATATTCTACCTATAGTATTTTTTCTATAGTATTTCATCTGCTGCCTATAGTCTTTTGTCTACTACCTATAGTCTTTTATCTGCTACCTATAGTATTTTTTCTATGGTATTTCATTTGTGCCTATAGTCTTTTATCTATAGTATTTCATCTCCTGCCTAGTGTCTTTTATCCATAGTATTTCATCTGCTGCATATAGTCTTTCATTTGTTGCCTATAGTCCTTTATCTGTAGTCTTTCATCTACTGCCTATAGTATTTTGTTTGTAGTCTTTCATTTGTTGGCTAGTCTTTTGTCTGTGGTTTTTCATCTTCTGCCTATAGTCTTTTGTCTATAGTATTTTTTCTACTTCCTATAGTCTTTTGTCTCTAGTATTTTGTATGTTGCCTATAGTATTTTGTCTTATTTGCTTCCACTATTTTTTTGGCTTCTCTGTTGTCGATTGAGAACCAATGTTTAACATGTATGTTTAGGTACATATAGTGGGGGTATATATAGGTGAATTTATCTAGGTTAATAAAATTATATATAATATTAAGATGAATCAATAAAAAATATAGGTGGGAAGGCTAGCGATTTAAAATTTAAATAGTAAAAGTATTATAATTTTGAGGGTAAATCGACCCCCAAAAAAATTACCTCCAAAACTTTCGGGAAAATGGGCCGATGTCTAGGGTCCCAATATTAGCCAATTTTAAATTTTAAAAATCCTAATATTTGTTAATTTATGATAATTTTCCACTATGCATAACCCTGACACTACCTCTATAGGATGCCCTAAGGAGAACATCTTCACCGTGGGTACCTACAAAAGTGATATGGGATAACCAATCACCATCAAGACCATCAGATTGACCTAGAGAGATCAGACTCAAGGGAAGGGATGGCAATCTAGTTTCTAGTCTTGGCATCTCACATGTAGACATAATTATCTAAGCGACAACTAGAAATTTTAAGTGGTGATGTAGATGATAACCCAAGGGGCAACACAAAATCCCAGACATTGATGACAAAATATTTTATAGGTCTAATCATAGGGGTTTTCGATATAAAGTAGCTCAATGGAAAAATGATCAAATCAACCTACCAGTAGCCTTTATGACCATAAATTATTAAGGCCTTGAGGTCACTTATTATTAATGCCAAACCATCCTAGGTAATTTTTAATAAAATAATTTTGAATTCCTATGCAAATTTTATGGGGAAAATTCCCCAATTCTTCTTATAAAATACCTCATTCTCCATTATAAATATCAAAGCCAACCATCCGCGTATAGGTTTTTCCTTCATTCTCTTTTGTCTCATGGTGTAGCTTAAGCCTTGAATTATTTTGGTTGATTAGTTTTTGGGTCTCTTTCCTTGGAATGTATATAATATGACATTCATACTAATATGAAACTATGACTACTTCAGTATTTTTGTCTTGGTTATTGTGTGGATGTTCTGTGTTACACATGGATGAGGGGGTTGTGTTCCTTGTGTGATATCAGCTACTATGCATGTGTTCACTCAACCCACTTAAGTGTAAAGAGTATCTTATATCTTTGGCATATTTTCACCTATAGCTTAGGCTAGTTAGGCTAGATAGATTTCCTTTCCTACAAATTTATTGTATTTTCTCTCTCTCTTTTCCAATGTAAGACACTTAATAGAGTAGACCAACATAGGATGAAATAGCATTAAATATCACATTAATTCAAGGATCTAGCCTTGGTAAAAAATATTGGAGGTCATTCGAAGGAGTTGCATCCCATATTCCCTAAAATTCCCTGGATTGACACCCCAAGCAAGGCACAGGACATCAAAAACACCCACTCAGAAGAAAGACAATTGTATTCATAGGAGGTCATGGTGCCTTAGGCACAAAGGTCATTTCAGACCCCCAAGTCCTCCCATTGCTACCATTTTTATATAATGTGGTCCAAAAAATCCTCCATCATCTTTTGGACATCATTTGTATTTAGCCTTTGTTGTAGAGTTGCTTTGGGTTCAAACTAGTTGTCCTATTTCTCAACCGATAAGTACTAATCGAGTACAAAATTTTGATATCCTTTCTATCACCCCAATTTCCAAATCCTTTATCCACAACCTACCTCCTATTCTAAGTGTGAGTATAGGATTTTTTCAAAACCTTGCTCTTGTAGATTAACCCCACACCATCAAATCCATTTATCATAAATAGTTTAGGGACACATCGTATGATGCCCACATCATATGATTCAATATCTCAACCATATCTTTTATTTAATCACCAAATCTGATTAATTTTTCAAAAAATAACCTATGTACCTCAAAACATTATCTCTCCAGTGCTCTAGGCCCTTAACTTGTTAATAGACCAACTAACCTAGTGAGTAGCCTCTATCCAAGGCTTATTGTCTACCTCTAAGTACTCCTATAAAAAAATGTATAATCAACACCTTAACCCTATCATAGTCATATGTCCATTCCACCAAAATTTTAAGACACCTAAATTCTAGATGTACAAGGGAAAAGAGGACCCCATAAATCACCTTAGGTTCTTGTGTATTTCCTATAATGAAATCATGCATGATGATATGTTACTTATTAAAATATTCCTTAGAAGACTTAGTGGTTTTCCCTAGAGTGGTGTTATCATATGCCATGACATCGACTTAAAATATTTGTTCAACACTTCTTAATATACATTGAGGAAAAGGTAACCCTTAGTGACTTGTATGCACTCAAACAAGCTAAGCATGAGAGATTTTATCAATTTTCTAACAAAGTGACATACTCTAGTAATGATACTATTGTACACAACCACATAAAAATAAATCTTAAATATCTTCACATGTAACCTATATAAACAACTGGCCTGCCCCTTGGAGATGGCTAACAAATCCTCTTTTTAAGAGGTAGTAGATTTAGCTAAACATGTAGAAACTACCCTCTTGAGGAGAGTCTGGATTAGAACAAAAAAGAAAAATAAAAATCATCCTCTTTCAACCAAAAGAGATATTACAAAAACAAACATGTGGGTGATAGGGTAACTAATTCACACCTAACCAATAATGTAAATACTATTGTAGCCCTATAAAAATTGGTCCTAAAAAAATCCCAACAACAACAAAATCCTAAGATAAAATTTACCAAGTTTGATCAATCGCTTGTAGTTGTCCTTGACCAACTATTGGAGGCTATAATGATAGAAATCCCACCTAACAAACTCATAAACCCTTAAATGGAAAATCTACCTTCATTAAAACCCAAAGAGCAATGCACTTTCCATTGCATGAATGATCATCCATTAATAATTGTAGGATCCTTAGGAACTTATTCAAGACCTGATTGATGATGGATGAATTATTGTCAACAAATTTGAATAACAAACTCCCTCTAATAAAGAATTGGACATATTCCATTATAAATTACTTAATCATGATCAATAAGAGACCAATCATATTCAATATAAAATTGTTCCACCTCCAAATCAATACATGGAATAAATGGTCCTTTCTTCCATTCATGCTATTATTGGACAACAACATAAAACTCAATCATCTTATCAACCCCCCAAACCTCCTTTGGTCCTTGGTCTAAATATACTTCTTTTTAAGGACCACCTATCATCATACATTCCCAAAGATAGGATAAAAGTACTTTTGACCTTCAACAAAACTTGAAAGTACTCCTACAAAAATATCTCCTTTATCTTTTAAAATACTTTTTGACCTATAGAGAAATACTTTTTAAAATTTTAAGTTAGAAATTTATCCCTTAGTACCTAAAACCTAGTTACCTCACTGATCTCATAGGATCTCTTGGAATAAACCATATGAAAATATCATTCTATGAAAATAATGATCTCCCTTCACACCCATGGATGAAGATCCACCACTATATGTTACAAGTTACATCAATAAAATATTTATCAAACACATTCTTGTTGATAATGGCTATGCCCTTAATATTTTAATCCTTAATTTCATTAGTAATTTTGGGTTGACTAAACAATAGTTGGATGAATTAGATATTATCATCAAGGTGTTGGACAATGAAAAGTATAAGATCAATGGCACCATAGTATTACTTTTGAAAGATAGACCTCGTATTCTCAGCACTATATTGTATGTTATGCCTTGTAATTTATCTTATTATATTCTTCTTGGGAGACAATGGATCCATGTGATTCCCTACACTTATTACCAATGCCTTAAATATAAATACTAGGATAAAACATACATTATCCTAGTTTATCCTCAACTATTTTCATAATGTCAAGTAGTTGAATTCAAAAATAAATAATCATCTTTACCCTTCCCTTAATTCTACTTCATCATCCCAACCTCTCATCAACGATGAATTAAGGTTGCTAATGCTAAAACCACAAGTTGATCAGCCTAAGGACCATTCTAAAAAAATTAACCTTAATAAAAATAATGTTGATAATAATAACCAAGTAGAAATGTAGGATCAATCCAAGTCTCAAGATGGTAATCAACTTGAAATTTAAAATATTAATTAGATTAATCAAGAAAACAACTTAATAGCATTAGACCTAGCCAAACTCCCCTTTCCATTGAACCTTAGGATTACCATCCAATAAGGGAAAAACGATGTAGATAGGAAGTTGTTCTTTTATTTGTATTAGTACTACCAATGAAAAAGAGATCTGTGGTAGTAATCCCCACCTGGTTGAACAATAATATACTTTATATTACTTTTCAAACTTGTATCCAATACCTAGATAGATCCTTTATAATATGGGATACCAAGGATAAATACTAGGGCTCTATGAGCAAGGTTTTAAATGATATTCACACAATGACACTGAGAGGGGGGGTGAATCAGTGTAGCAATTTAAAAACAGATCTACAACTCTTTCAAACTTAAGCAAAGAGAACTTGAAAACAGATACAACAAATAAACAAGAGAACAATCCACAACACAAGATTTATCGAGGTTCACCAGATTTGGCTACTCCTCAAAAATTAGACTGCTTGGACACCCATCCAAATCCAGCCTTTGCAAAGCACCAACTTTACAAAACAATTTATCTGCACCAATAGAAAGGAGCACCAACCCCCTAATACCAAGCACCAACTTGGACTTCAGATTTGAATAGATTTTATGACATAAAAATGCCTTCTCTACAACAAGACCCTCACTGGTCTAAATCCTTTATAATAAAAACTTCATATTCTTACAGCTCTGCTATTCTTTCTTACATCACTCTGTTCTTAACTTTTACAACACTGACTTCTGTACTTTTACAGCACACTGCTCTGTACTTTTACAGTACACTATTTTGTACTTTTACTGCAATATCCTCTCTGCACTTTTCACAGCACAAAGCTCTCTGTTCACTTTTCATAGCACAGTATTCTATACTTTTACAGTACTCTATTTTGTACTTTTACAACACACAGTTCTGTACTTTTATAGTACTCTGTTCTGTACTTTTATAGAACTTTTACAGCACTCTATACTTTCACAGTACTCTGTTTTGAACTTTTACAGAACTCTGTTTTGTACTTTTACAGAACTTTTACAGTCTTTTGAACTTTGTATACACTATACTCTGTGGTATTTTCTCTACAAAATACTCTGTATTTTCTCTGCAAAATACACTCTGTACTCTCTGCACAATACTCTCTGTACTCTTCTCAGCAAAAATATTCTCTCTTGATTAATTAGCTTTCACAGCACCTTTTTCTTTTTATCCGGCAAGTCACAATACTCTTGCCACGTGTAGAGCTCAACCCTAACCCTAACTTTATGTGCACGTAAAGCATACTTACAGCACAACATACTACGCTGTTAATGGCCTTAAAAGCTTACTTGTGTCTCTGACAGACTTATCTGCCCACTTTACTGCTCTGACAGCTTTTTTGGCTCTTTGTAAGTAAATCCGATGTTCTGACAGATTTATCTTTCTATTTACAGCTCTGACCGTCTTACTCTGCTTTTTATGGCTCTGTCACACCTTACCTGCGTATTTACGCTTCGACGACCGAACTCGCTTCTCTCGACAATGAAGCCGCCGCTCGACAACTTTTTGTCTTCTTCTTGGCAAGCTGGCGTGAAAATGGAACATGTCGCGAAATCGCGACAACATTTTCTCTCTCCTCCCGTGAAAACTCGACACCCGCGAAAATGGAACATGTCACGAAATCGCGACAATATTTTCTCTCTCCTCCCGTGAAAACTCGACGCCCGCGAAAATGGAACATGTCACGAAATCGCGACAATATTTTCTCTCCTCCAGCGAAAACTCGACATGTCACGAAATCGCGACAGTTTTTCGCATTTTCTCTCTCCTCGATTTTGTCACGAAATCGCGACACATTTTCTCTCTCCTCAGCGAAAACTCGACATGTCACGAAATCGTGACAGTTTTTCCGCATTTTCTCTCTCCTCGATTTTGTCGCGAAATCGCGACACATTTTCTCTCTCCTCAGCGAAAACTTGACATGTCGCGAAATCGCGACAGTTTTTCCGCATTTTCTCTCTCCTCGATTTTGTCGCGAAATCGCGACACATTTTCTCTCTCCTCAGCGAAAACTCGACATGTCGCGAAATCGCGACAGTTTTTTCGCATTTTCTCTCTCCTCGATTTTGTCGCGAAATCGCGACACATTTTCTCTCTCCTCAGCGAAAACTCGACATGTCACGAAATCGCGACAGTTTTTCCGCATTTTCTCTCTCCTCGTTTTTGTCGCGATATCGCGACAGAAAACATGTCACGATATCTCGACAGTTTTCTTACTTGTCTTTTTCTTTGAATTTTCTGAACCTAGGCCACTTCTTTCTTCTTGGAAATTGACTGTACCTGTTCTGGTTGACCTCTGAACATCTGTCCACTGCATCAACAATTGATCTATCTGTCTGAGTTGACAACAATGACAATACTGTTTATGCACCTTGCTCAACAATCTCCCCCTTTGGAATTGTTGGCAACACATGTTCAATTTACACATGTTCAATTTCCAAAAATTCTTCTCCCCCTTTGACAATAATACCAAAGGGCTGCAGACTCCCCCTGAGTCCATGCACAACATTCTCAGGCACACACTATTACAGTTAGCAAAAAATACAAACAAGAGCAAACAAATATATATTAAAGGGCTGATAATCAAATATATAAATGCTCCCCCTGAGAATGTGTTCCCAAAAGCTAGTCAGTTCTTGGGTAGTGTGACCACACCCAACTTACTGCGGAGATATTCAAAAACTTCCTTGGGTAACGGTTTAGTGAAGATATCTGCTACTTGCTCTGTAGTTGGAACAAAGTCCAATTTAACTTCACCTTCTGCAACTTTATCCTTCAAAAAGTGATACCGGATTGCAATATGTTTGGTGCGGGAATGCATAACCGGATTCTTTGAGATGTTAATTGCACTGGTATTATCACATTTAATTGAAATTGGCTCTTTGAAATTAATACCCAGATCTTTCAGTGTTTGTCTCATCCATAAAATATGTGTACAGCTTGTTGTTGCTGCAATGTATTCTCCTTCTGCTGTGGATAGAGAGACTGATTCTTGTTTCTTGTTGTGCCATGCTACCAACCTGTCTCCAAGATAGAATGCACCACCACTGGTACTCTTTTTGTCATCTATACAACCTGCCCAATCTGCATCTGAATATGCAATCAGAGTGAAGTCTTTTCCTTTTGGATACCATAACCCATACTCCATAGTACCCTTGAGGTACCTAAAAATTCTCTTCACAGCTGTCACATGAGTTTCTTTTGGACTAGCCTAAAATCTTGCAACCATGCAAACTGCCTGTAATATATCTGGTCTTGTGGCTGTTAAATACAGCAGGCTTCCAATCATGGATCTGTACATGGTCTGATCTACATCTGGAGAATTGTCATCCTTGCTCAATTTGCAACCTGTTGTCATGGGAGTGCTTACAGGTTTACTATCCTCCATTGTGAACTTTTTCAGCATTTCTTTCACATATTTAACTTGAGAAATAAAAATCCCCTTTTCACTTTGGTTAACTTGCGATCGAGGAAATATGAAAGTTCACCAATCATAGACATTTCAAATTCTTTTTGCATTTTATTTGCTATGTCTCGTACATGACTCATTATTGTTCTTTGCCAAAAATTATATCATCAACATAAACAACAAGGACAATAAGTTGGCCATTGTCAGTTTTGACATACAAGTTACTATCCACCATACCTTTCTTGAACCCTTGTTCAAGTGAGATAGTTGTCAAGTCTTGCATACCATGCTCTGGGTGCTTGTTTCAAGCCATACAAAGCTTTCTTTAACTTGCAAACAAAGTTGGGATTATCACCGAGTAGAAAACCATCTGGCTGTTCAATATACACTTCTTCTTCAAGATTTCCATTCGGAAATGCTGATTTCACATCCATCCGATAAACTTTGAAATTCCTGTGGACTTGCTAAAGCCGAAAACATTCTTATTGCCTCAAGTCTAGCCACCGGCGCAAAAGTTTCCTCAAAATCAATACCTTCAACTTGAGCATAGCCTTTACTAGACCAATCTTGCTTTATTCCTTACAACCTGTCCGTCTTCATTCAATTTGTTTCTAAAAATCCATTTAGTACCGATTATGTTTTTACTTACAGGCCGTGGTACTAACTCCCAGGTTTTGTTTCTCTCAATCTGGTCTAGTTCTTCATTTATTGCCTTCATCCAACTTACATCTGTGCTTGCTTCAGCAATATTCTTGGGCTCAATGTTGGATAACAGGGAGTAGTTACTTACTACTCTTCTTCTTGTCTTAACACCAACTGTGGGGTCCCCTATAATTTGTTCTCTGGGATGATTTTTCTGCCAACTTCCAGTTTTAAATTTATTGTTTTCTTCTACTTCTGAATCAATACTTAAATTATCCGGGTCAATTTTTTGATTCTCTTCCGATTCCTTTTCTTCATCTCCTTCAATAACATCTTCATAAATAGGGTAGTTATTTTCACAACTGACAACTTGTTTCCTATCTTCATCAAATTTAACATCAAGATCTGTCTACAATTTTCTTTAGCCTTTTATTGTAGCATTTGTAAGCTTTGCTTTTTGATGAATAGCCAACAAAAATACCTTCATCAGCTCTATCTTCAAATTTACCAAGATTATCTTCTGTTCTTTTAATGTAACACTTGCTGCCAAAGACTTTGAAGTATTTTGTTGTTGCCTTCTTGCCGAACCAAAGTTCATAAGGGGTCTTGCTTTCATGAGTCCTCAACATGCACCTGTTTTGGATGTAAACTACGAGTATGGACTGCCTCTTTCCAAAATATGTCTACAATTTTGCTTTCAGTTAACATTGTCCGTGCCATTTCCTGTACAGTTTCTGTTCTTTCTCTCAACAACACCATTTTGCTGAGGTGTCCTTGCTGCTGAAAACTGTCTTCTGATCCCATATTTTTGACAGTATTCTGCAAACTCTTTTGAGATGAACTCTCCTCCTCTATCTGATCTTAAGCATTTGATCCTCTTTCTTGTTTCATTCTCAACTTGGTTTTTGAAAGTCTTGAACATTTCAAAAGCATCAGATTTCTGCTTTAAAAAGAATATCTAGGTCATTCTGGAATAGTCATCTATGCAAAGCATGAAGTATTTATCACCATTTATACTTTGAGTTCTCATGGGTCCACATAAATCAGTATGAATTAGTTCTAAGGGTTTGCTGGTAAAGTACTCCTTTGATTTAAATGTGGCTCTAGTTTGCTTTCCCTTTTGACAAGAAGCACAAATACTATTTAGTGGTTTGCCAATGGAAGGTATATCTCTTACAGCCTTTTTTGAACTTATTTTAACCAAATTGTCAAAGCTGATATGACCGAGCCTTTTGTGCCACAGCCAATTTTCATCTTCTTGTCCAATCAAGCAAGCTCCTTCTGAGGTCTCTGAGAGAGTGTACAGATTTCCGAAGTCCTTGATCCGGTAGCAATTAACTTCCCACTCGTTAGCTTTTCTCACTTCACGACCTCGCTTCTTAAAAACTACTTCATGACCTCTGTCACGGATTTGACTTACACCGAGCGAGGTTATGCTTCGGACCAATTACAAACAAGACTTCTTCTCGATTTGATCTTTCCATCACCGATCTTGACAGATCCTTTGCCAACTATCTTTGCTCCATCATTATTTCCAAATTTCACGGAACCACCTTCATAATTCTGTAACTTCTCAAATTTTTGCTTGTCACCTGTCATGTGACTGGAGCATCCACAGTCAAGTATCCATGGTGCTGATTTGTTTTGTGCTTTAAAAGCAGTCTGGACAATCAAAGATTCTTTTTCTTTCCATTCCGGTTTGATAGCAGATTTGGCAACTTGTTTTGCCTTTCCCCTTTCATTAGCTTCGTGCCTGTTTTTCAATAAATTTCTTATTTTGTTTCAACCCATTCGGTTGAGATTTTCTACCCTGATAATTATTTGCTGCAAAAGTGCTTCTACAGTTTCTTGCAATATGTCCAAAATTATGACAGTTATAACATTCAACTGCATAATTCATTAATGGAGAAAAAACATTTCTACTGGAGAAATTCCTTTGAGCTACCTTATACCTACAATCTGAAATCTTATGACCATAAGCATTGCATTTAAAATAGTAACCAAAAAAGGAATGATTAAACCTGGGTGCAGGTCTTTGCCAGTTTGAAGTAGGAGCCATGAATCTTCTCCTTCTAGGATGTGTGACTTTTGTGAATCCATCTTTGTCAGTACTCTTCTTGAGTCTGGCATTATTGCTTTCTTTGGCCTGAATTGTTTTTTCATGATCAACCTTGATCTTTTCTTCTTTCTTTATGGGTTCTACTTTTAAGGCCTGTGAACCCTTTGATGATTCTCCTTCATCGAAGCCCAAACCAAATTTGATGCCGAAAGGCCTTTGGTTATTTAAAATTTTATCTAGCTTTACAGTACTTTCTTCAAACTTATGATAATGACTCAATTTCTTATTCATCTCCTCTAGCTGCATCCTTAACTTAACAATGTCTTCTTCTAGCTTGTTGCATTCAACTGTCTTTACAGTTAATTGTTCATCAAGAACTTCAGACATTTTCTTGAATTCATCTGTCTAAACTTTCAAGCAGTTTATTATTTCATTGGCATCTTCAAGCTTTCTTGAAACCTTTTTAATATTTTTCCTTTCTGTGCTCAGTTCTTTAAGAGTAGCAACTAACTCACCTTCCAGATAAACTTCAGCCTCATCCTCAGGTACTTCATTACATTTCGGTTTTTCCTCTGTTATTCTTTCTTCAAAAGCCATGAACAGAGCTTCACCCGCTTCTTCTTTAGAATCCTCACCGAAGTAGTCTTTAGAAGAGCTGACATTCTTGGATATGAAGCTTTTCTTCTTGAAGTTGCTTTTTCTGAACTGTGGTTTCTTCTTCCAGTCACTTCTTTCTTGGTGTGTCCCTTCATCATTTTTGTTTTTCTCATTCATTGGACATTTAGCAGCAAAGTGCCCGACTCCTCCACAGTTGAAGCACTTAAATGGTAACTTACCTCTGTACTTTCCTTTTCTCTTTATTAGTTTCCTAACAAAGTTTGCTTCTGTTTCATCTGAAGACTCTTCTTCTGCAAATTCTTGATTAGCTTTTATATTCTTGTGTGCTTTAAAAGTAGCTTCTCTGTCAGAGGGCTTAGTTTGCCCTATTCTCATTTCATATGCAGTTAAAGAACCATGCATTTCATCCAAGCTAAAAGAATTTAAATCTTTAGCTTCTTCTATGGCAGAAACTTTAGAATCAAATCTTTTGTGGAGAGTTCTTAATACCTTTTTCACGATGACTGCATCTTCTATTTCCTCATCGAGTCCTCTAATTGCATTAATAATTCCATTGACTCTCAGCATATAGGCCTCTATGTTCTCATCATCATTCATTTTTAAAGCCTCGAACTGAGCTCTATGAGTTTGAAGCTTGGCTTCCTTGATCTTGCTGTCTCCTTCATGGATGCTCTATAGTTTGTCCCACATGTCTTTTGCTGTCTTATAGCTCATGATCCTTATCAGTTCACTATCAACTAACCCACACATTATAGCATTCTTTGCCTTGGAGTTATTCTCAAACTTCTTCTTCTCTGTAGCATCAGATGGAGGAGTAGAGGATATTGTGTACCCACTTTCTACTGACTCCCAAATGTCATAACCCAAAGCACACAGATAAGTTTGCATCCTGAATCTCCAGAAAGAGTAATTAGTTCCATCGAACAAAGGAGCTTTGTTGGATGAAAATCCTTCACCACCGGCCATTGTGAATCTTCCAAGATCACCTTAGCTGATTAAGCTAGAACAGGAACCTTGCTCTGATACCAATTGATATTCACACAATGACACTGAGAGGGGGGGGTGAATCAGTGTAGCAATTTAAAAATAGATCTACAACTCTTTCAAACTTAAGCAGAGAGAACTTGAAAATAGATACAACAAATAAACAAGAGAACAATCCACAACACAAGATTTACCGAGGTTCACCGGATTTGGCTACTCCTCAAAAATTAGATTGCTTGGACACCCATCCAAATCCAGCCTTTGCAAAGCACCAACTTTACAAAACAATTTATCTGCACCAACAGAAAGGAGCACCAACCCCCTAATACCAAGCACCAACTTGGACTTCAGATTTGAACAGTTTTTATGACATAAAAATGCCTTCTCTACCACAAGACCCTCACTGGTCTAAATCCTTTATAATAAACACTTCATATTCTTACAGCTCTGCTATTCTTTCTTACAGCACTCTGTTCTGTACTTTTACAACACTGACTTCTGTACTTTTATAGCACACTGCTCTGTACTTTTATAGTACACTGTTCTATACTTTTACTACAATATCCTCTCTGCACTTTTCACAGCACAAAGCTCTCTATTCACTTTTCATAGCACAGTATTCTATACTTTTACAAAACTTTTATAGTACACTGTTTTGTACTTTTACAGCACACAGTTCTATACTTTTACAGTACTCTATTCTGTACTTTTATAAAAATTTTACAGCACTCTGTACTTTCACAATACTCTATTTTGAACTTTTACAGAACTCTGTTCTGTACTTTTACAAAAATTTTACAGCCTTTTGTACTTTGTCTACACTATACTCTATGGTATTTTCTCTGCAAAATACTCTGTATTTTCTCTACAAAATACACTCTGTACTCTCTGCACAATACTCTCTGTCCTCTTCTCAGCAAAATATTCTCTCTTGATTAATTAGCTTTCACAGCACCTTTTTCTTTTTATCCGGCAAGTCACAATACTCTTGCCACGTGTAGAGCTCAACCCTAACCCTAACTTTATGTGCACGTAAAGCATACTTACAGCACAACATACTGCGTTGTTAATAGCCTTAAAAGCTTACTTGTGTCTCTGACAGACTTATCTGCCCACTTTACTGCTCTGATAGCTTTTTCGGCTCTTTGTAAGTAAATCCGATGTTCTGATAGATTTACTTTCTATTTACAGCTCTGACCGTCTTACCTGCCTTTTTATGGCTCTGTCACACCTTACCTACGTATTTACAGTTTCGACAGCCGAACCTGCTTCTCTGATAGCAGAACTGCCGCTCTGACAGCTTTTTGTCTTCTTCTTGGCAAGCTGGCATGAAAATGGAACATGTCGCGAAATCGCGACAACATTTTCTCTCTCCTCCCGCGAAAACTCGACACCCGCGAAAATGGAACATGTCACGAAATCGCGACAATATTTTCTCTCTCCTCCTGCGAAAACTCGACGCCCGCGAAAATGGAACATGTCGCGAAATCGCGACACATTTTCTCTCTCCTCCAGCGAAAACTCGACATGTCACGAAATCGCGACAGTTTTTCCGCATTTTCTCTCTCCTCGATTTTGTCGTGAAATCGCGACACATTTTCTCTCTCCTCAGCGAAAACTCGACATGTCACGAAATCGTGACAGTTTTTCCGCATTTTCTCTCTCCTCGATTTTGTCGCGAAATCGCGACACATTTTCTCTCTCCTCAGTGAAAACTCGACATGTCGCGAAATCGCGACAGTTTTTTCACATTTTCTCTCTCCTCGATTTTGTCACGAAATCGCGACACATTTTCTCTCTCCTCAGCGAAAACTCGACATGTCGTGAAATCGCGACAGTTTTTTCGCATTTTCTCTCTCCTCGATTTTGTCGCGAAATCGCGACACATTTTCTCTCTCCTCAGCGAAAACTCGACATGTCACGAAATCGCGACAGTTTTTTCGCATTTTCTCTCTCCTCTTTTTTGTCACGATATCGCGACAGAAAACATGTCGCGATATCGCGACAGTTTTCTTGTCTTTTTCTTTGAATTTTCTGAACCTGGGCCACTTCTGTCTTCTTGGAAATTGATCGTACTGCTATTCGGTTGACCTCTGAACATCTGTCCACTGCATCAACAATTGATCTATCTATCTAAGTTGACAACAATGACAATACTGATTATGCACCTTGCTCAACATTAAAGAGCCCTTAAAAATTGAACCATGGCTAGGTTTTTGAGGGTTAGGATACATCCCCAGCCAAAATGAACCTCTACTAATATTGATCTCATCTAAAATTAAGGATAAATCTAATATATCTCATTGTGAGTCTCATAATGACACTATCTCAATAAATGGATTAGATTGGGATGAGGAATACAATAAGGATTAAGGTCCTAACTATTTTTTGTTCACATAATTTTCTAGTGCAAACACTCTAACTATAAATAATTCCAAGATTATCATCGATAATAATCATGGGATGGAGATTTATCACCACACTCATTCAAGGGATGGTCCTGTTGTGGTTTGAATTAACACCTAAATGACAATGCATGATAACTATCATATAATGATTAATCTTGTAGGCAAGCACCCACTAGTTACAACCCAAATAAAATATTGGATGAATCAAATTGCTTTAACTCAACCTCTAGAGTATATTGGTTCCATGTAAACTTGCTAAATATTGACTTTAATAAGCTCAAAATAAAATGATAAAAGGTTAGGGATAGGGATGAGAAAGGGTAAGGAAATATGAAATATAAAATGGATGGATGAAGCTAACAACATAGGCTTCTACCAACAACCTCTCACAAATCAAATGTAAGAAAACCACTGGAACTAACAACATTTAAAATTTATGCTCTTCACAATTAAAGATCATAGCATACCACATGAACCATTCCAAACATCTAAGATACTAGCAATCCAATATCAATAGAATAAACCAATACTTAGACTAATAAAAATGAATTCCTAGAAGCATACATTCATATTATGAATCATTCCAATTGCCCTAGGCTAGCAATCCAATATCAGCATAATAGACTATCCCAACAACATTAACAGAAATGACTTCACAAGATTAATACCAGGTAACAAAGAATATCACAAGTCTAAGGTAAACATCCCAAGTAATGCTCCTTTATTTGATTGTAAGAAAATGTTACAACAGTATAAGGAAACACTTCAAATCTAAACCTTTAAAATAAGGGTTCTTCCTCTATTTATATATTTTTACATTGATTATGAATCTAAGAATTACAAGGATTCTCATATGGAGTTTGGTTCTCAATAACTTGTCTAGAATTGGTGGCCTCTAGATGTATCTTCTTGAATTGGTTGTAGGGAAACTGAATCTGGGTCATCCCCTGTTATTGCAGCAACTCATGACCGTAGATTATCCAACAAAAATAAACATGATTTTTGGACTAGCTCCTATGGACATGATGTTATTCATGATGAGTAGCGTTGATCATTATTTGACTATTATTTTGAGACTTTTCTTCAACACTCAACCATTTTTTGGAAAATTTGACTATCTTGTTCTACAAGGTAGCCTTTTGGGCCTACATACCCATTGACTATCCTACTCAGAATAATCTATATAATAGAGGATCTCTTTCCAAGATAGATAACATCAATATCTAATAGCTAATTGATGATTTTGAGTAAAGGATTATCCTCATAGCCCTCAACAAGATGGTCCCTTTGACCATTTGATTCAAGATAACTCCTCTAATGGAGGGTTTCTTTTATAGATAATTAATACCAAATTCACAATCACTTAACCATGATCAACCACTTTTAGACCACACTAATCTTAAAAGCATGGGGGTATTACCTACTCAATGCATTTAAAAATATACTACATTTAATCTACATCATCTTCTATCATTTACTTATTGCTATTTGCATGCATGATTATTTTCTTGCATGACTGCTTGATTTCATGATTGTTTGTTCACATGTACTTGGCTACTTGATGCATATTGAATCAAGAGATCCACTAAGATGCATGTTATTATACTATTTAGGATAGTATGCATATGTATTGCACTTGCACTAGGTGACTGATGCTAGCAGATCTCTCCATGTTTGTATCTCTAGATTACATGTTATATATCATTTCAATTTCCATCTTGTATTCATATTTTTATCTTCCTCTTATCATGGTTTCCAATGCAAATAATTTATGATGGTCATATGATGTTGTTAGCTTCACTCAAATGAGATAACTATATTTTTCTTATACAAATTGTTGAATAAATTACAAGGTGCACACATGGAAAAGCAATGAGACAACTATTTAACCTTTACAAAGGATCTTACATGGAGGAAAATCATAACCCCTATCACTCCTATCCTTCACTGTGGATACCCACAAGATGCAATGATGATCCTAGTTAGGAATATATTATTTTGTATTAGGTATATGATGCTAGCGGTACTCTTCTTATCTCATATTTCTATTGACCAATTGCTTACCTCTAATATATGCTTTCATTAATTGATACATGTATGTTTGATCTCATGATCTCTTTCTTACACATGTTTGCATCTACTTGTGCATGTTTTTTTGCTGCTTGTTGAGTCCAAAAAACAACAATAATGCCATGATGATCCTTGTTAGTAAAACTCACGTATGCATTGCACTTGTACTTGATTATAGTAGTTTCTTCTAGTCCCCTCCTTCAATCATTTTTTCTCTCGATCACCTCCTATCAGACTCATCACACAAGCACCTTTCCATATGCATTTTGAAAGGAACATAACATTGTTAAAACCTTACCCTATATGTCCAACAAGTAATGAAGCAACTATGATATAGATACCATGCTAAACAATAAGACAACTATGTTACATTCAAGTGATAAGAAAACTATGTTACATTATAAACACATATGCCAATGTGCCACACATGATCCCCTTCTTATTATATTTATTTTAAGCTATGAACACCTTGCCACATGATGTCTACTATGCGAGTCACAAGAATGAATGGCGTGATATCTCTATTTCCTTCTATTTACTTCTATTTATCCATTTCTAGTCACTTTATAGGCTCGATAGATGATGGACCAATATGACCCATTTCCTCATGGGATTATAAGGCACAAAGAATAATCAATCATAACATTCAATATTTCTTCATCATGTGCTACATGATAAATACTATGATATTTACAAATTATTATAAAAAAAACCTCATGAAATACTTTCTTCTATCTCATCAATGGGCTACATTATGACCATTGTGATAGTTCATGTTTCTAATAGCTCTATCATACTCTCCTTATTATATTTCACATTAATAGGCTACATGATGACCATTGCAATAGTTCACAATTATGATAATCCCATATACTATTCTTACCCCTCCCCCTCATACTTGGAGGAAAATAATAATAAACTAAATGTTATTTAAAACTAGGGGCATCACACTTAAAATTGCTAACAAATAAAGCATTAAAGTCCTAAGGAAAAATTTGTCTAGACAATATTTAAAGCCATATGAGCACTTATCCATTAATTAGGCTTAGAGGCCAGTTCTTAGGTATGAATCAAACTTAACAAATAAATCAATAAAGTCCTATAAACACAAGCTATTTAGGTAATCTTCAAAATCCACCTAGGATTAGGCCTAGAGGCCACTACTTAGAGATGAAGAAAATTTAACAAATAAAGAATAAAATTCCTATAGACATAATATGTCTAGGAAATATTTAAAGCCTCCTAAGCACTTGTACATTAATTAGGATCATAGGCCATCACTTAGGGGTGAAACAAACTTAACAAATAAATCAATAAATTCCTACAAAAATAATGTGTCTAGGAAATATTTAAAGCTACCTAAGTCCTTATTCATTAATTAAGGTAAAAGACCACCATTTAGGGATGAAGCAAACTTAACAAACAAAGCATTAAAGTCTTCCAAATACATGGTGTCTAGGAAATCTTTAAAGACACCTAAGTGCTTGTCCAATAATCAAGCTAAAAGGCCCCTACTTAGGGCTGCATCAAATAAATAAAAAATTAATTTCCTTCAAATACAAGGTGTTTAGGAAATACCAAAAAAATATGTTAATCTTAAATCAAAATAATTTACATATATCATATATTTATATAATATCAAAGCAAGTATCATTAACATTCATTACATCACATAAATTAATAAACATTGCTATACATATCTCCCAATAATTTTAATTACAATACTATAGCAAAAATTATACATAATAAAAAATGGATATATCAAATCTTTCAATATTGTCCAAATTAAATAAATTTCTAGTTTCCTCTATCCAATTTGGTTTTCCCCTCCAAAATTTGAGGGGGCATAACTGCATTTTAATTGAAATTTAAAATCACAAAATTGGTCCTAGGAAAATAGGTACCCATTTTTACCATAAAATTAGGGCACCTATGATAGTTTTGGATCCAATAATTATACAATAAACACTTAAAAAATAAAATATAGACACCCAATTTTGCATGCCAATTGTGCCATCAACCAATCATACTGACATATTCAACAAAATTAAACCTTTCATACTCAATTTGAGGTAAAAATTAGCCTGACCTTTGAGGCTTACAAACCTACTTTAGATCTTCACAAAACCTTATAAAATCATATAGTTGGAACATCTTGAAAAGATATTTCCAATGTGTATAAATATGCCTATATTTATATAAGGAAGGTACCTCAAAATACCCCAAAACAAAAGCATCGTAACCCTACAAAAGCACTATGGTGCTTTTCTCACTCTGTGGTACTTTTGTTAGTGAAAATTTATGATCTGTAAAACCATAGAAAAGCTTTACAAAATTTCACAATATTGGTACCATGGGAAAAGAATAAAAAAGAGATTTCTAACAAGTATAAACATGCCTATTTTTATCCAAATGATGACACCTAAAAATTTCCAAAATAGTAGTGCTATACCCTATGAAAGTATCATATAATATTTTGTATGGTTCTTATATTAACATTGTATGGAATTCCATATGAAATTTTCATGCCTCTATGGTGCTTTTATGTTACCACCTCCAAAATTAAGGATTTTGTGATCTAACTATCCATCACCACCCATTTCTCACAAATCTCGGCCATCACCCTATCCAATGTGTGATTGGACTGCCAAAAAAGCTACTTGGTTACCAATTAAGGTACTTAACTAGTCAATCAAAGCATGCAATTGACAATCAAGCTAGTTAAATCCCTAATCAATTCCATATAACTAGTGGTAACTGTCTAGTCATTCCTTGTAAGCTGACACTTCATAATATAAACTACACATCTCATACTCCTTGTAATACTCCCCATGCATCTATAATATACCCTAAAATGGGGCTTGGGTGATCTATAAAACCACTCTTGGAGGAATCCAAAGGAACTAATGTTCTACAGGTACTTGTATATTGTCAAAACTATAATAGGAAGGGATTCTCTTCATTGATATGCTATTGCAACCTTGAAGTAATCTTGACTTCTCATATCTTTGGATTGTTTACAATGCATACCAAGGCCATAACAAGTGAAAGGAGGTATTCTAAAGGGCATTGAACAAGTATAATTGATAAGAAACCCACATATAATCAAGGAAAAATCTTGAGTCTTGGTTGTAATTTTTCTTCATTTAGCATTTGTTTGTTTTCTAGCTATTATTTTATCAACATCTTTACATGTTTCCACTTTTTTACACTTTTTGATTAAAAATTATTTTAATCAATCATAGTAAAAGGAAAAAGTGTTTTATCCCTCTAGCAAGGAAGATATTTCCTAAGAATATTGTATAAACACCTTCACACTAATCACTATTTTCTTCTATTTGTATTTGTAGGTTTTTAGTGTTTTTTTTTTGTATAAACAAAAGTGTCATGCAACTGTCAAAGTGTTGTACAATTGCAAAAGTGTTGTACAGTTGCAAAAGCATTGTAAAACTATGATAACACTATACACCTACAAAATCACCATATGGATGTGATAGCACTGAAAGGTTTTGTTTGTGGTGCTTCCATATTAGTTCTAGCTCAGGTATTGACTTCTCGAGTTCTACTCTTTTTCAGTATTAGATTAGCATATTTAGGCTTTTTGTTCTATATTATAATATGTAGACTATTTTTATAAATTATTAAAAAAGATAAAATATTATTTTATAAATTATTAAAAAGGAGATAAAATCTCACTTTCCCTTTCAACATTTATGCATAAAATAAAAATTCATGTAGTTGCATTCTAGGGTAGTTTCATTGTTTGCATGCACAATTTTCTAATGTCCCACTTGAAAAGAAAATATGAATATTTCATTTTTTCAAATATTTAAAAGAATAAATCATTTAGTCTAGGGCTTATATTTTATATTCTTTGTATTCGCATGCATTTCATTCATCATCTAAACTTGCATTTAAGAGAGGATTAGGACCTTGCAAACCCTAGGTGTTTGTTGAAATCAACCCATAAAACATAGATTGGTAGGATTGATAATCTCGAGTATGGACTTGCATTTTGTGTCTCTACATATTTGGTGAACCCGATGTGAAACATCACGCGGATCCAAAATATTCCTATTCTACCTAAAAACCCTAATTAAAGATAATTTTTTTGATTAAATACTTAAACAAGACCATTTAAAATTCTTGTGTAGTTAGGAACATATTAAATAAATATTAATAATAAGCTAACCAATGGTTAATCCTACTGGGGACCATATACAACCCCTTGAGTAGCCACCATATGAATGAGACTATATTAGGTATATAGGGAGCCTATGATACCAACCTTGCATATAGGTTCTCATGCATAATCTAAGCCTCTTGGGGAGTATGTAATGGTAGGCTAATGGGATTCATAATGAGGGATCTTGATTACCTCTCACTTACTTATATTGGGTCATGTACCTAGGAAGGTCACTTTTCCATGCCATTTTATTTCATGTACCTTAAGATCTATTTCACATATGGTCACATATATCAAGAGAACTAGCTTCTTCTATGTAATGACGAGTACATTGGAAGGGTTGGTATATAATAAGGTTTAGGTATATTCGGTGTACTTCTAATGAGTATTTAGAGAAGGTAATACAAATGTATATAAACCTCTTTGCTTTATTCTTTTTAACAACTCTAAAAACAAAACATTAATAAAATTAATCCTACTTTCCTAATGCATGGCTAAACATCACTATATTACTTGAAGTGTTGCCTGTAAAATGGTCCACAATCTTAACTCTTTGTCCTCATTGCCTGAGATCCAAGGAGATCAAGTAAAATTTTAAAATCCCACATTTAAAGAGGAATAAGAAAAAAATCCTCCCTCAGGTACCCTCTTCTCCATTCATAATGACCAAGTGGAAGTCATTTTTAGGTATATGGATCATATGGTTGCTTTATTTAATAGCAATAAGGAAACCATATAAACTAATCTAAGAGTATACAAAGAGCCGTTACCTACTTATACTATGGAAGGGTCCCTTATGTACCATTTTTTACAACTTATATCCACTCCCACAACTTTAAATCAGATATGCTTATCTAATGTATCTCTATATGTAGACCTTAATACATTAACCCTCAATTTCATGAGTTCAAATCCTCCCATTGCAATCACTTTTATAGAATATGGACCATAAAATCCTCCATCCTCTTTAGGACATCATTCATCTTTATCCTATGTTTTAGAGTTAATTTAGATTAACACTAGTTTCTTTATTTCTTAACTAGTAAGTACTAACCAAGTACAACATCTTGATATCCTTCCTAGCACTTCAATCTCTTAGTCCTTTATCTATAACCTCCCTCCTATTCCAAGTGTGACTATAGAATTTTCAAAAAATCTTACTCTCTTAATTTCTAAACCCACATCTCCAAATCCCCTTATCCTAAATAGTTTGAGAACAAGTTGCATGATACCTACATCATATACCTCAATCTCTCAAATCTATCCTTTTTAAAAAAAGGAGTTATATATTAATAATAAAGTTTACAAGGTACAAGTAGTTTATCCAACAAGTAAATTGGAGGTCACAAAATTACTATCTAAAAAGAGGGACAAGCAACGAAGTAAAATAAAAGAACTACTAAAAGTGTGCTAGAGTACAAATGTTATCAAAAATCCAAATAAAAACACTCCAAAAATGCAAATACAAAAGGTGCCAAAAATACAAATGGTTCCATACTCATCAAGAAGACTGAAAATCCAAAAGCTTCATAGTCACTCACTATTCTAGGATTTCCTAGAGGCGTTAGGAACCCCTATCATTTATTTAATCATAAAAGCCTATTGATTTCTTAGAAAATAACCCATGTCCCTCAGAATCCTATATATTTATAGCTTTAGGTATTTATCTCGTGGATAGACCAACTAATCCAATGAGTAGCCTCTATCCAAGGCTCAACCTCTAGCAATAAGTACTCCTATGTAGAATTGTATAATCAATCCCTTAACCCTATCATATCTAGTCACCCATTGCCCAAAAATTTTGAGAAAGCCAAATTCTATATGTACTAGGGAACAAAGGATCCCATAAATCACTTTAGACTATTTTTTATCACCTATAATGACATCACATATGATGAGATGTTACTTCTTAAATTGTTTCTCATAAGCCTTAGTAGTTTTTATTAGAGTGGTACTATTAAATACCATGCCATAACCTCAAAGCCTTCGAGGATTTGATCAAAATATTCATCTAAATATTCTTAGTATACATTGAGGAAAATGTAATCTTTAGTGATCTATATGCACTCAAAAAATCCAAAAATAAGAGTTTTGATAACTTCTTGATAGTGGAGGAAGCTCTTGTAGGGATACTCCAGTACACACCCCTAGAAAAGGAACTCCGAAACATCTTCACATGCAATCTACACAAATAATTAGCCTACCCATTAGAGATGACCAACATATTCACTTTTGAAGAGGTAGTAGATTTTGATAAATATGTGGAAACTATCCTCATGAGGAGAGGTTAATTTAGAATTAAAAAATAATAAGAAAAAGCATCCTCTTCCAACTTAAATATACAGTACAAAAACATACATGTTGTGGATTATGGGGTAACTAATTCGTGCCCAATCAATAATGTAAATACTATCACAACCCTATAAAAACTAGTACTAGAAAAATCTAAATAATAATAAATGTCTAAAGGAAAATTTACTAGGGTTGATCAAACCCCTATAACCATCCTTGACCAACCATTAGAGGCTAGAATTATAGAAATCCATCTATTAGACTCACAAACCCTAAATAGCAAAAGCTCCCTTGGTGCAAATCCAAAGAGCAATATGTTTTCCATCACATGAATGGTCATCCTACCAATAAATGTAGGACACTTAGGAATATTATTCAAAACCTAATTGATAATCAATGCATTATTGTCAATAGCTCCAAATAATAACCTTCCTATAATAAAAAAATGAAACTCTTTCAAGACCAATTACTCAATCATGATAAAAAAGTATCCAATCATATTTAGTATAAAATCGTTCTACCTCTAAATCAATACATAGTTGGAATGGTCCATTCTTCCATTTGTGTGCTTACAATATCACAACACAAATCTCAATCATTTGATGAGGCCCCTAAACCTCCTTTGGTTCTCTGATCTAAATGTACTTCTTCTTCTAGAGGGACACCTCTCATCATACATTCCCAAAGCTAGGATAAAAGTACTTTTGGCCTTCCAAAAAAAATTGAAAGTACTAAAAAAATATCTCTATTTGATCTTTTAAAAACTTCTTCAACCCATTAGGAAATCCTTTTCAAACTTAAAGTGAATAAATTGTCCCTTAGGACCTAAATCCTAGTGATCTTACTAATGTCATAGGATCTCTTGGAATTATTAGCTTTTGGTAAAGTATGCTATGGGAGATAGCAATCACAAGATGCAAAATGACAATGAAGTTCTGGTATGACCCAAAAATATGCTATTAATAGGACTCATGAAAATAAGGAACTGAACACAATGGACAAAATACTACTCTACTAGTGCATACACTAAGCAATGCACTCTCACATATATTTCTCACACTACACTATGAGACCCTTTATATAAGAAAAATGATTCCTTGGCCAATACTCTAGCTAGTTGTACAAGGGAATACCTTTCACATTTACAACTTGCACATTGACACGTGTATTTATTATATTACTTGAAGTAACTAGCTAACTATCCCCTAAAGTAATCTACTACTCTAGTTATGTACCAAGGGTGGTATATTTACATGACACAAATGATGTAATATACTCTAACACCCCCATGTATTACATTGTTTGGGTATTGAAGACTTTAGAATTCAATATATATCATTGTCTTGGTCATGGAATTTGAACTCTTCTCCTCTGATTCCTTCATAGTCTTTTGTATTTGAATTTGGATGAGTATCTTCATCTTGTTCATATTATTCTTTGTTTGGTATAGTATTCAATTTCTTCTTGGATTTTATGTGCCTTTTCTACTTTCTCTAATCTGATACCTTCATGTATACTTGATCAAATGAATTATTAGTATATTTCAATCTTTGTGGCTTCAAGATTACAAGTTTCTTGATCTCTTCCATAGTCACAAAATTCCTATATAGGAATTTTTCTTTTTCCTCTATTTCTAGAATCATATTGTCCTTTATTTTCCTATCTAGAAACTTTTGCTTCATCACATCCATTATTTGATTCTTGTGTATGAATATGGAAGATAAATTTGGATCATAATTGATCCATTTTCCTTTTTCATTCTCTGCAATCTGTTTCTTAGAAAATCCATTAGTGTTGTTTTGAACAACAACATCTTGTGTGAATCCAATAAAAAAAGAGAGCATATGCACCATTATTAATATATATTGTATCTTATCTTTCGTACTTGGATTCTACCATCTCTCTACTTTCAGTTAGTTTGGTCACTGAAATGTAGCTTGTAATTAGTTCTCTCAAATTAGAAATATTTGAGACTTTAAGGTGATCATACCATCGTGGATTTCCTATTATATGTTTATTTGTTCTTGTATCCATAATTGCTTTGAATTTGAAGGTTCTAATCCTTTGAGGTTGGCTTCCTTATGACTACTTAGTGGTTTAGAATACGCTATAAGTTTGATAAAGTGGATGCGTTCATCATAGATGTTATATAAAATCTTGCTGTAATTTATGTCAATTCCTCTACTACAATTTTTTTACAGTCAATGTCCTTTACTACAGTTAGCCTTGTTAAGACATTCTCTCCTATTATTATTTTGATATATGGTTATTTAGACTCACTAGGCACATAAATAGAGGAGTTATTATGAATGTCAATATTACATGGTTTCTATTCCTGCCCTTCCATTGTGTTTCAAGCACAATTTTTGTTCTCTAAGATGACTCTTTTCTTCTCCATGGGAAGAAGAGGTAGATGAACGTCCCTCCAATTTATTATCATTCGCATCCAAGAAACTATCATCCAAGTTTTTCAAGTACAAGAGGGATTTGGTGAGGTTTCTATGTATGCGATGTCGCTTTAAGACATGCGATCTCACTCTTAATATCATCAAGACGTTCCCTTATTTCTTTGAGCAAATCCACACAATTTGGCCAAGACATGACTATGATACAAAAAATTAAATAATAAATTATTCTATGATTTCCAAATATTGCTTGGATACACATTTTTATCTACCCTAACCCTAACAAATTACATAACAATTAATATATTAATTATTATGACTATTCTAACCCTAATCCTAATATAATAATTAATTAATAATTAATTATTATAACTATCCTAACTCTAATATAATAATTAATTTAATTATTATTAATAATAAATAAATGTTAGGATTTGGGATCCTAATAGTCTATGTGGACTACGTGAACTATCTTCACCAATATAGGTTATAAATAGTCCAAAAAATTAGATGCTTTTCAATGTGACTTTGAAGATTCGCAAGCTAAAAACTACTACAGTTCAATCCTTCCTTCAAGGATGAATTTGCAACACATAATGACTATTGATAACAACTATTAGTGATTTCACAGTCTTCTCCATGTGGATGATGATGTATTTATTCTTATTGTGTAGTCTTTTGAATGGTGCTTAGGGTTTTTGATGAGCATGTGATCTTATCATTCATTAGCAATGGATTCCCAACAACTGCTAGTTACTGATGCATACTTTCTGCTCCTCCTTCCTTTGTTGTAATTTCTCTTTGAGCTATATTTCATTAATTGTAGATAAATGATAGAGATAACAACAAAATGAATGGTAGTTCCACTTATCTATAATGCTTTTTACTGATTAGTATCCCTTGATCTGAGGTCTTACAAGTCTATGCACTCTCTTATAATCTTGGGCACTTTGAATGTGCTTCAAACGTTCTTCAAATACCTATCCACATGTTACTCACTTATTTAAGAGGCGTTAATTATGATAAGCAATGCTTCCATTATTCCTATGTAACATTCCCTTGAATGATTATCTTCAGGCATGCAAGACTTAAGCATTACTTTGAATGCTCATTTGAAAGGCATTAGGGTACAATTGGTGCCCTTTTTCTATTTCATGTATTTTTTCCTTCAACGTATCAAAATGACTCATCAACTTATTCTTGCAAACTTTTGTAAGCTTGGATTCTTTCTTCCTTTGTAACAACCAATTGTGAGATGGCTCATTTCCAATGGATATGGATGATGTGCTCTCCCAAAGTTGGTTCTAGCTATGAGGGTTCTAGAGTAATTCAATGTAGGTCCTATGGTGCTTTCTTGGTTGGTGGCTAGAACTTTTTAATGCACCTTATATTTTCTTATTATTTGCTTGTAATATGCTATGTTAAAATGCTTAGTGTAGACCTTGTAATACCCTCCTTATATGAATTATGAGCTAGCATTGGTTCTTTCTTAATGTTATGTAACATATGCTTGCAGGTTGCTTGCTATGGTTATCTAAATCCATTGCTGATGAAGGTGTTTTTAGACACTATAATGTGAGCTTCTTGAAGGCTCTTCAACCTTACATGGATAGTGCTCTTCTACGACCGTTCCTTGCTTGTAAAGGATGTGTTATTAGGATACTCAAAATATATTATTGTTCCTACGTAGGACAAGATGTTATGGTGTAAAATAATGTAAATAGATTTGCAATAGAATACCTTGATTTTGCACCTTCTCCTTTACAAGATTTTTTTGCTGGTTTTAATGGTAGATTCTCTGTATTATTTCTTGTAGGCAAGGGCTGATTTGATATTATCTTCTTTGCTAGAAAACTCTCTCCTTTGATAGTAATGAATCTAAGATAATAATCATGTAGATAGTATACCTTTGAAATAATAATAACTACACTAAATTTTACCTTTAATGAAACCCTTAGTGCACCTTGAATCTAAACCTCATCAAGTCTCTATTTGTAGCTTCTTTCAATGATTTAATGGCTGCCTTATTCTTCTCCACTCCTTGAAGTAATTTCAATCTACTTGGTGGATTATATAGGCTACAATAGATTGCATATTTTGTGCATTCAATAGTATCTTTAGACACTTTGATATTGGTAGATTTTTGTGCACTTTGGTTTTATCTTCAACTTAATAACCAAAGCATATAATGATCTTTAAGAGTAATAATAGTGCAATAATAATCTTACCTTATTTATAATTTAATTCACAAATAGAAACTCTCAAAGAATTCTCAAATGCACTAATAATTTTTGCAACTTAATATAGTCTTATTCTCAGTAATTAGATAATAGAAAGAATGTATCTAACTCCTATTAATATGTAGGTAATGAACCTTAAAATAAACTATCTTCTGCACTTCCTTTTAAGACTTAACATGCAACCTTATATTTTGCAACTTCTAAATTCTAATAAGGTGCTTAATGAAGTTAAGTAGTAATAAGTGTTCAAGTAATGAACCTTTCGCACCTAAGTTGCATACCTTTAATGGTATTTGAAGATGATGTAGGTTTTGGTGTTTTGATTCACCAAATTTTTGCCTTGATATGGATGAATTCAGAGCTTCTTGTTGGTTGTCCAAAAAAACTTCTTGCTTCACAAAATTCTACAATAAGGCTCTCTAAGCCTTCTCTTTGTTTCTCCTTGAGACCTCTCCAAAATCTTTGATATTGTAGATTCTCTGGTATTACAAATGAGATATTTCCTTTAATATTGTATTTGTGGAAGTGTTGGCAATGATATTTTCCTCTCTGATATTTGAAATTTGTTGCTTCTATAATTAGGAACATGACTTTGCTAGTCCCTCTCTATCTCTTCCAATATTGGAAGTTTTTCAATGAGATATTCTATAGATATATTTAGCTTATTTTGGAAGGAGTCTTCAATTAGCAAGGTAGATTTCCAATCTCCTATCTTGTAGACTCTTCTTTGGAGTCTTCTTCAAGTTTAAGGACTCTTTTTTGGACTCTTCTTTAGGTTCAAGGGTTCTATGACATTTTTTTTTGGAACAAGGCATCTATGGCCCTTTCTTTTGCAATGTGCAAGTTTGCAATAGGGCTTCCATTAGTTTCATTTTCTTGCAACAAAGTATTAGTGTGATGATTCTAAATATAGCAATGATGAACCTTCACTAGTTGATTTATCAATTTAGTGGAATAAATGTTGAGTCCTAGTCTTCACGAGTTTTTTTAAACTTTGTGAAAAGACTCTAGCCAAATACAACCTCAAAAATTTTGGAACTGATATTTGCTTCTCCTCTCAATATTTCTTGTGGCTCTCCCTATTACTATCTAAATAGATCATGGCTCTGATACCACTGTTAGATTTTTATGAAGTAAATAGCTATTATAATATGTAAAATTATAATGAAGTTATGTTATGATCCATAAATATGCTATTAATGGAACTCACAAAAATAATGAATTGAATACAATGGACAAAATCCTACTCTACTAGTGCATGCACTAAGCAATGCACTCTCACATATATCTCTCACACTACATTATGAGGACCTTTATATAGGAAGAAGAATGCCTTGGCCAACACTCTACCTAGTTGTACAATGGGACACCTTGCACATTTACAACTTGTACATTGACACTTGTGCATTTATTATTTTACTTGAAGTAACTAGATAACTACCCCCTAAAGTAATCTACTATATTTATTTATAAAGGGTGGTACATTTACATGACCCAAATGATGTAATATACTCTAATAGAAATAAAACATATGATAATATCATTCTATGAAAATGATATTCCTTCTACACCCATGAATTAAGATCCCCCACTATACATCATAGGTTATGTCAACAAAATATTTGTAAAACACATTCTCATTGATAATGAATTTGCCCTTAAAATTTGTAGCTTAAATTTTATTAGTAATTTTAGGATGACTAAGCAAAATCTAGATGAATTAGATTTTATCATCAAGGTGTTTTACAAAGAAGAGTGTAAGGCTATTAGCACCATAGTATTACCTTTGAAAATTAGGTATCATAACCTCAACACTATATTTTGTGTTATGCCTTACTATTAATCATATAATATTCTTATTAATAAACCCTATATCCATGCAATTCCCTCCACTTATCACTAAAGCCTTATATTAATACAATGGTAATACCTATAATTGCCCAACTGATCCCAAACTATTTGCCTGTTATCAAGCAACTAAAGTCAAAAATAAAATATCCATATTTGCTATTAATAAACTAAACCATTTCTAGGTCATTGGGGGTTAGGATATATACCTTGTTTAAATGAACCTCTACCAACTTCAACCTCATCCAATAGTGAGGATGAATCTAATATCTCTCCTTGGTAGTCTCATGATGACATTATCTCAATAAATAGTTTAGATTGAGATGAAAAATACATTAAGGATTAAGATCCTAAATCTTCTTAATTCATGAAATTTTCTAGTATAAACACTCTAACTATAAAATATCCTGAGCTTATCACCAACAACAAGAATTATGGAATGGAGATCAATGACCACAATCATCCAAAGGATGTTCTTTGCCATCCTTCTTAGAATAATATATATTATATAGGACTCATTCCCTAGCTATATTATGTCTTTGTATCACATCTAGTTGACAATTCAAAGTTGATCCCCAACCAAAACAACTATGAGATAAATGATACTCCTCAAAACCCTCCATAAGATGATCCCTTTGACCATTTGGTTCAAGATAACTCCTCCTACAGAGGATTGCATTTATAGATAATTAATACCAATGCCTCACAATCACTTAATTAGTATCAACTACTTTTAGACCACATTTATACTGAAACCATGGGGGTATTACCTACTAAATATATTTAAAATGATACTACATTTTATGTACATCACATTTTATCCTTGTTGCATGCATTATTATCTGCTCATATGACTATTTGATTTCATTATTTCTTGGCTACTTGATGAATATTGAGTTAAGAAATCTATCACAATGCATGTGTTGATCTTAGTTAGGATATTTTGCACATGCATTTCACTTGCACTAGGTGACTAATGCTAGTGGATCTCTCCTTGTCCATATTTATCTAGATTGCTTATTGCATATCACATTAATTTCTATCTTGAATTCCCATCTACCTCTTCCCATCATCATGGTTTTATCATGTAGCTATTTTGTGATGGTCATGTGATGTTAGCCTCACTCAAATGATATAAATTTGTTAACCATATAAATATTAATGAAAAATTACAAGGTACACACATGGGCAAGCAATGAGACAGCTATGTAATCTTCACAAAGTGTTGGAGTACATTATTTTCTATATGATAATGTATCCCATGGTACCTTCATGGTACACCTTGTAAATATTAGACAAGGGTTGTATCTTAGTTTAGGGTGTGAGTAATATTTATGTAATGTAATAATGTGCAATAATGGCACTTGTATTATGTAAGTGTATATGTGCAAGAAATGCACAAGTGTCATGTGAGTAAGTATGCAAATGTAATATGAGGTGATGTTCACAAGTGTCTTATATGTGAGTGTGCATAAGTGTCCTTAGATTAGAGTATGCTAAGTGAATATTCATGTCTAGGTGTGCATACAAGATAGAGTTAGGTGTGTGCAAGTGTCAAGTAGATAAGCCAAGAATCATGTGGAAAGAAATAGTCAAGTATCCAAAGAGTCATTCTACAATGGCTATATATTGATCCATAGAGGATCATTAGGGATATAGAGAAGAAGTTATCAATATCATTATCAAGAGTCAAGTACTATATTTGTAATAGAAAGAGGAGTAATAAAGTTTGTATACATTTGAGCAATTAATATGTAAGTTGTGCTACATTCTTAGTTCATGTATGATTTAGGCTATTTACATTCATATTGTTGCTTATTAGTGAATATTATTTGATATATTATAAGCCTTGATTTACATATTAATTTACTCATATTATTCTATTTACATCATTATCTTGATCTTACTATTTTATGGCTATCTAATATTTGCTCATGTGGAATTTATCTTGTGAGTTTTATATTGATATTAAGGCTTAAAAGCCATCTCAAAGGAGCTACCATAGCAAAAAACCATAACCCCTATCCCTCATTCTATACTTCTCTATGAATAACTACAAGTATGTGATGATAATTGTAGTTAGGAATTGATCATTGCATTAGGTATATGATGCTAGTGACACTCCCCTTATCTCATGTTTGCATTGACCGATTAATTTTCTATTGATCAATGCTTGCATAACTTGATACATGTCTATTTTATCTCATGATTGTATACTTATATATATTTTCATATACTTACTACATGTTTTCTTATTTATTTTTGAGTCTAGAGAACTACAATAATGCCATGATAATCCTAGTCAAGACAACTCATATATGTATTCCACTTGCACTAGGTACCTGAAGCTAGTGGTTTATCTTAGTCACCTCCTTTAATAATTTTTCTCTTCATCAATTCCTATTAAACTCATCACACAGGAACCTTGTTAGATGCATTTTGAGGGAACAAAATGTTGTTAAAACCTCACCCTTTATGTTTAGAAAGTAACAAAGTAGTTATGATATAAGCCCCATGCCAAGCAACAAAACAACTATGTTACATTTAAGTGATAAGACAACTATGTTATATTTTAAATGCATTCACTAAGGACCACGCATGATACACTTATTTTTCTCTTTCTTCCAAGCTATGACCATCTTGCCACATGATGTCTTATTCATGAGTCATAGGAACAAATGGCATGATATCTTCGTCTCCTCCTAATTTACTTCCATTTATTTGTTCTTGGCTACTTTATATACTTGAAAAGAAATGAACCGATATGAACCATTTTCTTATGGGCTTATAAGGTGCTAGGAACAATAAACCACAACATTCAATCTTTCTTCATCATGTACCCCATGATAAATTTGTGATATTTACAAATGCTAATGGTAAAATCTCATGAATTCCTTTATTCTATCTCATCGATGGCCTACATGATGACCATTGGGATAGTTTGTAGTTTTGATAGCCCTATCATACTCTCCTTCTTTTATTTCATAATTAAATAGATGATAGCCATCACAATAGTCCATGGTGTTGACATCCCCATATACTCTTCTTTCCCCTCCCCCATCACATGTAAGTTAGATAATCATAAACTAAAATGCTATTCAAATCTAGGGGCATCACACTTAAAATAGCTAACAAACAAAGCAATATCGTACTATAAATATTTGGTTTCTAGACAATATTTAAAGCTACCTAAGTGGTTGTCCATTAATCAGGCTTAGAGGTATTTCTTAGGGATGAAGCAAACGTAACAACTAAATCAATAAAATATTATAGACACAAGGTATCTAGGTAATATTTAAAAGCTATCTAAGCACTTATATATTAATTATTCCTAGAAGCCACCCCTTTGGGGTGAAGCAAATTTAACAAATAAACAATAAATTCCTATACATATAAGGTATCTATTTGATATTTAAAGCTACACAAGCATTTGTCCATTAGTGAGGCTCAAAGGCCATTGCTTAGGGGTAAAAAAAAATTAACAAACAAATCAATAATGTCCTATAGACACAATGTGTCTAGGCAATCTTTAAAGACACCTAAGCACGTATCCATTAATTGGAATAAAATACCACCAATTAGGGGTGAAGAAAACTTAACAAACAAAGCATTAAAGTCTACAAACACATGGTATCTAGGTAATATTTAAAGCTACCTAAGTGCTTATGCACTAATCATGCTAAAATGCCACCGCGTAGGGTTGAATCAAACAAATAAAATATTAATGTTCTTTAGACATAAGGTATCTAGGTAAAACTAGAAAAACATTTTAATCTTGAATACAATCATTTAGATCTATCATATCTTTCTATAACATCAAATAAAATATCATAAGAATTAATTAGATCACACAAATTAATAAATCCACTATATTATTTTAGGGTACATCATAAAAATGGATATAAAAAATCTTCCAATATTGTGCAAATCAAAGTAATTTTGAGCTTCCTTTGTCCAATTTTGTTTTCCCCTCCCAAACTCAAGGGGATATACTAGGGCATAACTTAAATTTGATTGAAGCTTAGTTAGAATCACAAACTTAGTCCTAGAAAAATAGTTACCTCTTTTTACCATAAAATTGGGGTATCAATGATAGTTTTTGATGCAATAATTATATAAGAAACAAATAAACAAGGGGTAGTTATAGACACCCAATTTTGAATGCCAATTGCATTGTCAACCAACCATTTTGACTAACTCAATGAAATCACAACTTTTATACCTAAATTTGGGGCAAAACATAACCTAGACTTTGAGGCATACAAACCTACTTAAGATCTTCAAAAAACCTTACAAAAATGGTACTATTGGAATGGGATCAAAAAGATCTTTTGAATGAGTATAAATATACCTATAATTTTATGTTGCAACACCAAAACTAAAGCTTTGGTGGTATGACTACTCATCATCATATGTTTCTTATAAAATCTCATCCATCATCCTATCTAGCATGTTATGGGACTACCAACTAAGCTACTAGACTACCAATCAAACCACTTAACTAGTCAATCAAGTCATGTGACTTACAAACAATCCAACTAACTCCCTAATCAAATACATGCAACTATTGGTAACTACATAGTCATCTCATGCAAATCCTCTTAGGATGATACTTCATTCTATAAACTACACACTTCATCCTCCTTGTGATCCCCCCATGCATTTGTAATAGATCCTATAATAATATTAGGTGATCTATAAAACCACCCTTGGAAGAAGCTAAAGGAACTGATATTTTATAGGTACTTGCATGCTATCAAAACCATAACAAGAATGTCTTCTCTTCATTGACATGCTACTAAAAATTTGAAGCAATATTGACTTCTTGCATATTTGGATCCTTTCCAACATATACCAAGGGCATAGAAAGAAAAGTGGGGCATCCTTAAGGGCATTGAAAAAGCTTCATCAATAATAAATCCAAATTGACTTGAGGTAAAATATTGAGTCTTGGTTGTGATTTTTGTTCATTTATCATTTGTTTGTTTTTTGCTACTATTTTATCAACATCTTTACATATTTCCACTTTTTTCATGCTTTTTGATTGAAACTTATTTTAATCACTCACCATAAAAAAATAGGGATTTGATCCCTCTACCAAGGAAGCTCATATTTATTTGAGATATTGAACAAAACCCTTTGCATTGATCACTATTTTATTCTATTTCTATTCATAGGTTTTTAGTGTTTTTGTAGGTACAAACAAAAGTGTTGTGTAGCCACAAAAGCACCATATGATGCTTAAAGTGTCATATAGCTAAAAAAGAACTGTATGAATACAATAGCACCATAGAAATACAAAAGCACCATACAACTACAATAGCACCATAATATCGTGTCTAAAATTCTCTTGTCTTAGTTCTAACTCAGGTATTGATTTCTCAGGTTCTATTATATTTTAGTATCAAATTAGAAGCTTTATGTTTTTTGTTCTATTTTATAACCCATGGAGTGATTTCATTAAAAGCTTTCAAAAAGGGTAAGGTTTACATCTTCTAGTTATAAAAATAACACAAAAGTAAGCATAAGTTATAACTATTGTATTATATCTAAAAATGAAAACATAATCGGTCTCTGCACAAAAATTAGGTTAGTGTGAGAAAACCCTAGGAGCTGGGAATCTGCCTTTGTCCTTGTAATGGGTGCCACTCAGATGGAAACTTCAAATTATGCTAAAGCTACCAGAGTAAGGAATGGTTACATGGAAGAGACCCCACAAGTTCATGCTAAACATTTTACATGAGGTAACAATGTCAATCCTATTGTTAAAATTCTTGATATTGAGTTTGATAATACATGTAAGTGGCTAGAACAGCATACCCTGATAGGATATTGCTTGGGTTCTATCCCGAATGATACTCTGATCCGATCCTAGATTCAATAGTATTGGAAACATTATGGTATTAAGATAGAGAATATCCAAAAATTTTCAAAAGGGTTTTTTTCTTTTTTGCTTTGCTAATGCTCAACATGCACAAGAAGCTTTTAGTTGGGGTCTCTAGTATATCTGAAGCTCTTTAATTATCTTTCAATAGTGGTCCAAATATTTCTCTATCAATGATGAGGCTTCTTTGGAAGTTCCTATTTGGGCTGAGTTACCTGGTCTTCCAATGAACTTTTGGCCATTCCTGTAAAGTATTGCTTCCACCCTTAGGAATGTGGTCTGCTTAAAACCAAATAAATTCTATAATGTTCGCCCTAACAAGCATGTGTGTGTCAAAGTTTATATTTCCAAGGACCTTACTGAGTCTATTGACCTAAATATTGGTGATAAGGTTTTTACGCAATGTGTTGTGTACATTAATTTACCCAATACCTTCTATCATTATCAATCCATAGAGCACAAAATTAAAGATTATTCACTTGTGGATGATAAATTCAAATTGTGCAATGCTATTGTTCCTCCCCCTACTTAGACAAATCCAACTATAGGAGCCAAAAATCATACAAATGAATGGACTACCATGATAAATAGGGAAAACCATCAACCTAAGTAGTCGATGTTGCAGGGAGGTTCTAGTTCCAACCCTCTAGTGCAAAAATCCTTGGCACCACGCATGCTATCCCTTTTGGCTCCCACTGCTCTAGTGTAGCTGTATCCCTCAACACAAGGAGGGTCCTCTTCTAAACCTTCTTCAAATGGAGTTTCACCACCTCTAGTATATTCTTATTTTGATGATTTTGCTACTTCTATTTTTAAGAAATTTTTACCTAAGGATGTGTTATTATCTAGGTCCCACCGTTCACGTAGTCTAGCTCATGATGGGTTACATCAAGAAAATAGACATCAATTTGACTTTCTTAGGGAAAATCATGAATGATTTCTAATCAATTTGTTCACTTCCCTAGAAGAGTTGGGAGATACTAAAGATGTTCTTGAGGGAATGAACCTCGATCATCCTCAATTATTTTTTACCCTAAAATGTAAGAGGACTGATGGGCCCAATCCAAAAATATCAGCTCCATAGAGAGATTCATAATGTTGCTCGCTTGCATGGCAGTTTGGATTTTTTGTGTTTATAGAAAGTTAAAGTTGTTGACTTCATTTTGGATAGTACTTGTACCTTTTTATGGCCAACAAGTAAGTTTTTTTATTCCCATCATACTCTTGGTAGAGGAGGAGTTGTCACTTTCATTTCTCCTAGGTGGCATTCTCATATTGTCACATGGGGGGTGGACCCCTCAAATCAAGAAATTTGGATTCTTTTTGAAGTTGGTGGTATCCCTTTTGGTTTGATTAATGTGTATGCTTCTAATAATGTATCAAAAAGGTATGCTTTATGGTGATGGGTTACTCTCTCCTTATCTAAAGTGGTTTGGGTGGTGTGTGGTGACTTCAATATGGTGGAGAAACCAGTTGATAAGCTTGGTTTGCTCCCTATGCATTGGAATATATATATATTTTTGAATTTACACGGTGGAAATGGTAGTCGCCACGAATCCGAGCAAGCTATCCAAATTTTATGGCCGCCATAGTATTCTGTGCTTTCTACCCCAGAAGTCGCCACATAGATCTTTGCATAGTACGCCCCTATAACCACCATGCCACAATCATTTAAAACCTTTTACGCCACTAAAAGCACTAGAAAAGGGACAAGCATTCAGTTCGATGAGACTCGATATTTAAACCTTGGACCTCCACCCCCCTTATAGGGTTTGGATGAACCAATTGGTCTACACCTCGGACCTTAAGCATTGGAATATTGGATAGCAGAAAGCATGGTTTTTTTCAAGAATAAACTTGGGTTGAGTGACCCTAATTCCTACTTTATACCCTCCAATTTTCATAAGTTGGTGTGGTATACCTGGTCCAACTTTCAAGTTGGAAATGCCCGTATTTTGAAGTGTCTTGATAGAGCTATGTTATCTGAACATTCTCATTTCAATTTCAATCACTTATTAGCTTCTCTACCCTTTGTTTCAACTATTCTTGATACCACCCTTTCTGATCATGCTCCCATTGTGTTTTCCATTTCTTTTTCTCTGCCTCCACCTTGTCAATTCAAGTCTCAGTTCTATCTGAATATTTATTTTTTGAAAAATCAAACTATATCTGCTCATATTCATAGGATTTGGAATATAGTTCTTAGACCAACTGGAATTCATGGTAGAATTTCTTGGTGGAATGCAACTATCTCTAGAACAACTATTCTTCTTAGGAATTTAGGAGTTGAAGTTTCCAAGTGGAGACAAACCTCTAATGCAACCCTTAAAGCTGAATTGGCTCGAAATTATATTAGACTATAAGTGAGCCCTCTAAGCTCTATTATTCAAGCCCAAGTTGCAAGTATTAGGCATGAGCTTAAAAAAATTGAGCTTTATGAAGCAAGGGGAGCTCAACTTCATGCTCGGCTTCACTGGTTGAAAATTGGTTAGGGTTTCAAAATAATTCTTTTTCAAAAAATAAAGTTCTTGAGACAAGTCATTCAGTTCAATGCTATTCAGGATGTAAGGGTTCATTGGACATCACTTCCTAATATAATTAAAGTTTTTGTCAAGCATTATCATGAAGTTTTTACTTCTCAGGAGTTAACTACTGAACGACAAGTTGCAATTCAAGCTTGCTGTGTAGTTGTTCTTGAGAAGCTTTCAACTCTTCAAAAGGAAGCTTGTGAATGCCCTTTGTCATTGGATGATCTTGCTAAAGCCCTGTCCAAGATGGCCAATGATAAATATATAGGATTAAATGGATTTCCTTATGAATTTTATAAGGAGTACTGGGATATGGTTGGCCCAGATTTATTATATGTTTATCAGGAAGCAGTGGCTTATGGCTCTTTAGGTTCTATAATTAATAAGAGCAATATTAAATTCATTCTTAAGTAGGGGGATCCAAAATTTCTCACTAACTGGAGGCATATTACTTTATTCAATGTGAGTTACAAAATTATTGCTAAGGCTTTGGCTTTACACCTTAGACCCCTATTACCACTTATTATTCGCCTTGAGCAGACTGCGTTTGTATAGAGTAGATACATTTTGGATAGTGTAATTGTTGTTTGGGAGGACATGGAATGGGCTAGATCCACTCAACAAAATACTATTTTCATCAAGATTGATTTTGAGAAAGCATATGATAGGATAGAATGGAATTTCATCCTTACCATTTGAGCTCTTGGTTTTGGGCCAAAATTTTTGAGCTCAGTTAGTATGCTTTTTACGGATGCTTTAGTTGTGCTTACTTTGAATAATTATCAGTTTGAATTAATTAAATTGTTTAGATCTATCATACAGGGTTGTCCTTTGGCTCCTCTTTTCATATTAGCAGTTGAAGCTTTTGGACACCTTCTTGCTAACCAAGTGATTCAAGGTAATATTAAGGGTATTTATTTACTAGGTGAATATTATCAACTCGCAAATGGATATTTTGTAGATGATTTTTTTTTTATACTTCATGAGGATGGATGCTCTATCAAACAAGCACTAGATTTCCTGGATATTTTTGCAAAGCATAAAGATCTAGCATTCAATAGAGGAAGACCTTATGCTATAGAAAATTCTCTTTGGACCTTACAAGATGGCTTGAAATCTTATAGTGGCATTGGATCCAACCAGGGGAGATGTTTAAATTCCTTGGCATCCCATTTGCATTCTAGAGTTCTCCTGCTATCTTGTGGAATTATGTTTTATAAAACATAGATAATTTTTTTTATTTTGGATCACTCAAAAACTTACTCTTGCTGGTAATTTTCAGGTGTGTTCTAAAATCGTTGCTACTACTCATGTATATTATTCATCATGTTGGATCCTTTATCAAGCCTGCTATAAAAATTTGGAAAATATTTTAAGGGATCTTCTTTGGGCTAACTCATCACATAAACAAGGGTTTCATTGAGTTGCTTGGGAGATTTGTTGTCTTCCCAAACAATCAGGAGGTATGGGACTACATGATTGTCAAAGATAAGGTTTTGCTTTATCTGCTAAATGTATTCTTCGAGCCTTAAATGGTTCTAAATCTTGGAAAGTTCTAATTCGGCACTACATTTCCACTAGTTTACCTCAGTAGGAAGGCTTGGAAAAACATGAATTTTCAATCCTTCCTGGTTGCTCCTATCCCAGTTAAAATTCAAGGCTCTTTTGTCATTCAGAGCATATGGAGGTCTTGGGAGAAAATTAAGCCCTGGTTGTGTTGGCAAGGGGATGGACATCAAAAATGCGCTTCTATTTCCACTTATAATTTTTTGTGATCACATTTTATTACTTTTCAATGTTCCCCTCTTGCTTCCATGCAATGGATTCATGCTCAACGGTTCTTCAGGAAAGGGATTTCAATAGTGGCAATTTTTTTTAAGATATTCTAGGGATTGGATCCCATGGGATGATTTTAGGAGATTATTTTGTCTACGGCTAGATGATAAGAATATTTATGACACCGTTTTAGATTATATCTCTTTTTCTCTTTGGCCCATGCTCTGTAGACATTGTCAAAAGTCTTGGTGGTCTAACTGGGGATGGTTTAAGAAAACCCCACTTCTTACTTACAAACCTAAGTTAGGGTATGTTTGGCTTACTCCCAATGTCCCTATAGTTCAAAGACTCAATGAACAGTGGGATATTATTTGCACTCAGACTCGTTGGAGTCTAAGATTTAAATTGGATTGGGTAGGATATATTGAACCTAAAAAGGCTTTCTTTGCCTAGAGCTTATTAGCCTATGGTCTTCCTTTGTTAGGATCCCACATCCTAACATTACTTATTAATTATTATTTATTACTTTAATTATATATTTCATTATTGATGAAAAGTCATGATTGAAGAGTCATGATTGAAAAGTCATGATTTAAATGGCATGATTGAAAAAGTCTATATATATGATATGAGAGGAATCCATATCAAATCATCCATGAATAAGAATATATAATTATTTATTGAATGCATTGGAGGGACCTTCCTACCAGTGAAACAATTATTCTTTATAAAAGTGATTCTTTTAATTTAGATGCTATTTTAATTATTTCTTTATTAAAATTGTGCTAGAACCTTCAAGGTTCTACCATTTGGTATCAAAGCCATGTGGGACCCAACCATGTGGGATTTTCTCAAGGACCTTCATCAAAACACTTGGGACCTTCATAAAAACACTTATGTGCATGAGTATGAAATTCGATTTAAGGATATCACCAAACAATACACAGGGTTGGATGAACTTTTTTTCATATATTGTTTCATCAGTGGATTAAAGGAAGAGATTCGACTAGAGGTACAAATGTTCAACCCTAGTACCATGATGCAGACTATTGGATTGGCCAAATTATTTGAAGATAAAATCAATGCACAATGTTAATTAGGGAAACCACCTATGGGGAAATCTCAAACCACTTAAATTACCTTCGAATCTATGCATAATGTAAAGGCACAAAGCACTTACACAACTCCAAAATTTAGCCCAACCCTACCAATTAAACATATCAGTTTTAAAGAAATGAAATAATTACAAGAAAAAGGTCTCTGCTATCATTGTGATGAGAATTTTTTTTTCAATCATCAATGTATTACACCTGCACTATATATTTCAAATGCAACTATTCCTTGTAGTTCTCCCAACGATGAAAATGCAATTGAGGTAGACATAGTGACAGATACACTTGAAGATAACACTAAATATGGAAATTATGAGGAAGGTAAGGAAGATGAGGAAGCCATGGAAGATAAGAAAGAGGAGGAATATGTGGAAAACAATGACAATGAGCAAGAAATATCCCAAACACTTGATCACAATGATAAAGGCAATACGATTGATATGCCATAAGTGATCGATGCATCAGGTAAGGATGAGGTAGAAATTCCCAAAATGATCCATTATGGCCAAAATTACACTCTACAAGAACTACACTCAAATTTCCCCCCAATTGTGAGTTCTTTCCATATAACCAAACCTATTCGAAAACAACATAGAAAGGTGATTACACACTCATTCATTGTTGGCTCTCCTAGGGAACAACAAAAGGATATGGAAGCATTACCACCACTTTTGATGCATCCTTCTAAAGTGTTTGAGGAACCCCAAGGGTTGCCCTCCCATCATCATCATGATTCTCCTAAGGAAGATTCTACTATTTTTCCTAGCAACCCATCACTAACACTTTGAACTTCAAGATATTGTTACCTTCAAAAAAGTGAAATTAAGATAGTACAAGAACTTGCACAAATTCAATTGGAAAAACAAACAACAAAGCTCCTTACTTTGATCTTTGAGGACAAATCTCTTTTTAAGGAGGGTGGCATGTTAGGATCCCACATCCTAACATTACTTATTAATTATTATTTATTACTTTAATTATATATTTCATTATTATTGAAAAGTCATGGTTGAAAAGTCATGGTTGAAAAGTCATGATTGAAAAGTCATGATTGAAGAGTCATGATTGAAAAGTCATGATTGAAAGGTCATGATTGAAAAAGTCTATATATATGATATGAGAGAAATCCATATCAAATCATCCATGAAGAAGAATATATAATTGTTTATTGAATGCATTGGAGGGACCTTCCTACCAATGAAACAGTGATTCTTTATAAAAGTGATTCTTTTAATTTAGATGCTATTTTAATTATTTCTTTATTAAAATTGTGCTAGAACCTTCAAGGTTCTACCATCATCTTGGATAAATATGAAAATATATTAGAATAGAGAATCCTTCCTACCATTTTTTTGGTGCTCTAGAGGATCCTCTTTATATTTTTTGGTAGTGCAGGAAAGCTCGAATGATTTTGGATTGGCTTGAGTCCTTCTTTCATCCTCTTATGGCTAGTTCATTCACTTGGTATCATGCTTTGCTTGGCAACCCACCAGATTTTTCCTTACTCTTGTTGGAAGTGTGGAACATTCTTCGCATTAGTGTGCTCTTTCATATTTGAAAAAATTATAACATATTTCTATTTTATCAACAACATAGTTCAGATGAATTTTCAATTGTTGATAAGTGCACAATTTATTCTAAATTTTGGCTCTAAATTTTAGTTCCAGTAGAGAAAATTCATATGGAGGTGGAGCATCTTACCGCTCTTATGCAGTACTGGGGTAATACCCCATGTACAGTCAGTTGAATGCCTTATAGAGAGCCATCTCACAAAGTTTCCTGATCGCGCTTTCATAGACGATTCTCTCCTAACCTACAAAATAATATTGGTCTCAATTATCTCTTGTTCACAAACCCCAAGGTAACATTGGCAATAATGCATCTCATCATGGCAATGGTTGTGAGTTTTTTCATGTGGATCCGGACCCAATTTTTGATTGGGGAGATATCATTCCCACATGCCTAGTTACTCCAGCTAATAATATTCAACGTTTTGTAATAAAATATAAAAAAGAAAAATAGGATATTGATATATTTTGTAAGTCATTAAAAAGAGGATAAAATATTATTTTCCTTTATAGAAAATAGGTATAAAAATGAACATGCATGTAGTTGCATTCTAGGGTAGTTTTGTTGTTTGCATGCACAATTTTTTGATCTCTAACTTGAAAAGAGAAAATAAATCTTTACTTTTTTGCAATCACTAAAAATAAGAAATAATTTAGTATAGGGTTTGTATTTTTTATTCTTTATATTCACTTGAATTTCATTCATCATAAAAATTTGCATTCAAGATAGGATTAGGGCCTTGTAAAACCCTACATGTGTATTCAAATCAACCCATAAAATTATAAATCGATAGACTTCATAAATGCCTTATTTTAATATTTAGTTTAGGTACACATTTCACATCTCCACACTGTTCTATTTAAGTATAAAATACATTAATTTTTTTTATTGAAACATTGAACCATTGAAGCAATCCATATTTCCTTGATATTGCTTACTTGATCTTTTTTGTATGTCAAACACTCTGTAATTGGCTATAATAAGGATGAGACTAATACAAAAAAATGGGAAAAAGTAGTCCATATTTCCTTGGTCTTGCTTTCTTGGTCTTAATTTTATGTTAAGCACTTTATAGCTAACTAGAATAAGGGTTTAAATATTTATGCACAAACCAATCATTTTGCTCTATAAGGGGATATCACTCATGGAGATGTTTTATGCATAAATAATTTATGTATGATTTGTATAATGATATTACAAGACAGGTAGATCAAAGAATCTCTTGATGTGAGGCCCACTTTTATGACTTGATAAACAATAACAACACAGATTCAAACATGGATAATCATAGGCAAATTCCTTTGATTTTATGAATAGATACCTGATTATAAATTGATCAACTTAATGATAAGAAAGAAAAACATTCATGTCTACAATTTTATTTCATGTTATTCATATTATTATAATATGATTTCCAGTGCATATTATCCTTCATAATAGTTATAATGTTTCAATTAATTACCAATGCATCTCTATGAAATTTAAGTTGTTTTTTCATGTTTGCCTTATTTTTCAAATTACTAGACACTATTGTAGAAAAAAAATGACTATTAGAATATATAATTTTTTTGTTATCTCAAAGTACCTATCAATTTAAAATATATTTGATAATGTGATTCTTTGATTCATAAGTAATCAAATATCATGTTGATTTATGCAATGAAGACATTAAACTACAATATGAGATCTATTTTAAGTTCCTTGTTTCTATCTTAGTTCAAGTATGAAATAATTTTACCTCTTGATTGGAACCCTAAAAACATAAAAAAAATTCATGTTCTCTTTGTAATTATTTTATCCTATATTTGCATTGCAAGTTAGCTATAACTTATCTCAAATTTTCATGGATAGATGAGTCATATTTTTTCTCTAAAGGGGTTCTAAAGATGATGATGTTTATGCACAAATGAGTTGTATTTGGGTTGTATAGGAAATATTCTCATAATGAATAAAAATTTGATAATAACAAATCCTTTTTAACTTTAAAAATAACTAAATAATGATGTGCCTCTTAACCTATAAATCATCACTAATCATATTGAGTTAAGAATAGAAAATATGAACTTTAACATGGAAAGTAATGGAACATTTCTTAGTTTCTTGTTCATTGTTCCTCTTTGTTTCAATTACAAATCAATTTAACCTTTTGATCCAAGCATTAAAAGCACCATAGGATATTAACTTGATACAAAATTTTCAATATCCTCTTAGTATTTATTTTTAATGCTTCATTGTGTATATAATGCTTGGAAATGGGCTATAGTGGAGCTGTGCTAGGGGATTTAACGTAAAGACAAGCTATATTTTATTTTTAGGAAAACAATAAGGGTGGGAAATTTTATCCACTATTTATCTATATTTGGTATCCATAGTGATGATAAAATTAGATAATTCTATGTAAAAATATCTATACATAGTCCATGTAGGGACCCTAAGTAGGAATTCATCATTATAAATATATTCTTAAAAGAAGATGAAGAGTTTAAGTACAACAACAGAGGGGTTCACATTGTGGGAGAAGATTATATTGGCATGGATGTTAATAAATACATTAATGCAAGTAAGTGGAGGAGGCGTAGATAAGCCAATGGAAGGGAGATGACAAATCCTAATGGATAATGGAGGAGTGCCTACAACTCACATAATAGGTTTGCATAAAAATAAAATTCTCATGTTTGATCAAACAAAGGTAGGTCCATAAAACAACAAAAATAAGGATCTAAAAATTACAAAGATTACTACCTCTTCCTCATCCTCTAGATTTTCTTCTTCATCATCTTCCTCTCCTTATTTTTCATGCCATAAATTAAATGCATTTTACTCTTCCATATGCTCTTGGTATATTCCACTCCCAATTCCCCTTCCCATATCCATGTTGATGTTGTTCTTTCCTCTTCCTATTCTTGGAGTTCCTCTTCTAATTCCTCTTCTTCTCCCCATTTCTTGTTCCACAAGACAAACTCTTTCTCTTTCCCTTTCTTAAACTCTTGCTGCTCTTCCTCTACAAGTTTACATTACCCTCCACGTGTTGATAAAATTCTTTACTCATCCTATACATTAAGGTTATCCTCTAATTCCTCTTCATACCTCCCTTCATCTTTCCATAAGACCAACTCTTCTTTCTCTTCCTTTCGCAATTCACATCCCTCTTCCCTCATGATGGTGTTCTTGCCTTGTTTTCTTCCTCAAGCTCCTCTACTAATTCATCTTCATGTTCTCCCTCCTCAGCCTATAAAAACAACTCATCTTTGTCTTCCTCCTCATAAATTTAATGTTCCTCTTCCTCAAGATCATGTTCTTGTTCCTCTCCCCATTCACCTTAATTTTCCCTTATTGATATTGTAGTATTCTTTACTATCTTATATCCATATTTAACATGACCCACCAAGGCCAAGAATTAAGATTAAATACGAATCCACTTTTGAGATCGTTTGCTATTTATCTCTGACTCTACCAACACACCTGAATAGAACATTCACTTTCATACCTATGCTCGTCCAACCATGATGCACTCAATTTCTATTAACCAGAGAATGTTATCTCTTGCAACAGTCATAGCCATCTAAAAGGGACCAAACAAAGTATTGCATGTAGGTATCACAACTCCTTCAAGCTATTATCTGTTTACAATCATCAATCGAGGTGTCCCCAATAAGGTAGAATGGAATGGCTTCCTTTCCCTCCAATAAAACCTAACCTTTCCCTGTAATGGATCTCATAGAAATACTATTCTATTACATCCATAAAAAAAATTAAAAATAATGGTTTGTTTATCACTACATTACATTTTCTCTACTTTTCTGCCTTTGCTATGACTTATATTGTAAGAAAGGGTTATCCATAATGAGTAAATAAAATGTTTGATTTTTTTTAGGGATGGTTATAGTGTTTTTTTTATTAGATAAAAAATGGAGTTTTGAAAGGGACCCCACAATTTTTTACAAAATGAAGCTACCAAAGAAAAGGAAACCTTGAATATCTAGCGAGAACCAAGATCCAAAGATCAAACAACACAAAAGGGGCAACACAACAAAAAAATTTAAGAAAACATAAACTAGACTAGGATAGAACCCCAAACCTAGAGCTAAATAAATAACTTGATAAAAAATTAAAGAATATGTGACACTAAGGTTACTCCCTAACATGCTACTCAAACACCAAACCATGAATATCATGGATAAAAGAAATAATTACTTCACGAGAGCCCAATAGGGATTGATGTTTCAAGTCAAAAATGTTTAAGAAAGAAATAAGGGTCGAAGGTTTAGGATCTAAAAATGGGGAAGCCTCATCACTACCAACCAAAGCCTAAGGAACTTTCAATTTATTTTTTACCGGGCCAAAATCCCCCAAGTCTGAGATCTCAATTGATTCCCATGATAGCTTAGATCTTTCACGCTTTGATAAAAGTCATTTGGAGCATCGAGTAATACCACCCAACCCTACATTGGGGGAATACAAGTCCTCTCCAAGAGGGCTAGCATAATCAAAAGTTGTTGAGTTCCTCGAGCCTTCATAAACTAACATAGAAATACCACCATGCACCTTCGATGCAATGACGTTGGTGTTTAGAACTGGAATTTTTTTAATAAACTCTATTTTAGCTAGTGCCTCCATAACCTCCACCCCTTTTGCCTTTGCCACATGCTCAAATGTTAGTAAGATAAGTATTTTATGGATAGGATCAAGACCTCTTTGAACCCTTACATATTTGAGAAATTTCACCGATGAATGAAAAATAAATAAGGGTACATTCATCAGCCTTTTCCTCTAAATATGATTCAAAAACATCAGATGGTAATTGTGGAGCACATCTCTCTTCACATTCAATGTAAAATAATCCATGATGACCACAATTAAATGATCCTAGGGAGCCTTGAGAGATTTAATATCATAAACATTTCCATGCTTTAGGAGATCCTTCCCTTTACCCCTAAAATTATTCATTTTCCATATGAGAGAATGCTTCTTTTGATTGTGGGTCATTCCAATAATAGGTAATACTGTTACTTCACCAATAAATTCAATCAAGAATTGAAACTCAATGTCACTTACCTTAACCTAGCCTATCCTCCATGAGTGAGCTAGTGCTATGGATAGAACTCTATGGTGTCCATGGAAAGAAATGACACAATTCAATAGTCCTACGTTTTATAAAATTCTCCTTACCTCATCATAAACCTCCAAAAAGCTAGGCTTAATCAGGATCTTACCAACTTTCTAAGCTTTAACCCATAATGAAGACTGAAACTCTAGGTCACCAGGAACAATTTGAAATACTTTTATAGCAAATACAATGGATAACCATATCCATAAAGGGTGAATAAAATAGCTCTAGTCCTTGACAAATATCTTCAATGAGAGTTTGAATAGTTTGCAAGGGAAATTGAGTCCACAAGAAAAAATGATCATCCAGGAAAACAAAGTATACTTGAATATCTCATACAAACACCTAATAAAATGAGCAACACGAGATTGAAAACAAAGAGCATATTTTCCATAAAAATGCATGGGTATCTTAGGTAAGGATGATCAGATCCAATCACACCAAAATGTACAGTGAGGAAGTCAGAAAAGCCATAAAAAAACTAGCCACACAAGCCCCCGCCACTAAAACCAAGACTAAAATCTACAAAAAACACGTCACAAGAGCTGAGGTAGAAAAAGGTAGACCAAAATCACACAAGATCAAAGAAACAAGAATTCCTAGAGAGCACATCAGTTTACTCAGCGCCAACACAACCACACAAGGACCAACAAGAGTACGTGGGTTCCATGAAAGAAAACAAGGTCTAACCAAATGGATTGAGGGGTACCCAAAAAAAATATTGTGGAAGAGGGTTTGAAAAATACCAAAGCCTAGAAACCATCCTCTCAGACCCACAACCCAAGAATTCATCTAAAGCCTCAAAAAGAGCATAACCACTACATGAGCAACCCTAATAGTGTAATGAATAGCTCCTAAACTACATCAAAAGAGTCTGAGATCAATGATTGTCATCATGAATCAATATTTGAAGACTGGGAGGGAAATTTATGGCCTACACATTCAAGTTATGTTGATGAATGCCAAGGTTAGCCATCCAATCTACCGTAGAATTACCTTCACAAAAAATATGTTGAAATCACACCTTCTCTCTAGAAGCAAGAATTCTTTTTGCTTCAAAGATAATGTTATCTATTTACCATATTGGGGAAGAGGTAGAATCTAGTAGAAAAATTATGTTTAATGAATCTCCAACAACCAATTTTAGGAAGTCCATTCTCTCAACAAAAATTAGTCCTTGTAATATGGCTCTAGCTTTAGCCAATTGTGAAGTTTGAGATAATATATTCTCTGCATAAGCACCTATAAAAATCCCTCTCTCATTTCCAATGACCCCACCAACACCTATCAAGCCTAGATTTCCATTTGAGGTCCCATATAAATTGAGTTTGACCCATTCTAGTGGGGGTGGTAACCATTTCACAGAGGCTCTCTACTTCCTCTGAGAGACTTCCCTAGACACCTGAAGATTAGGGAAATCAAGATTAAGTTCAAGTTTAGCTTCACTTCCCCTTCCTACCTCTAAGCCTGGAATGCTAGAGATAATATTCTCTATCATGCTAGTAGTAATTCTTAAGCACACTAATTTTATATCTATCTTAAAATTTCTAAAGTTTCTCTTATTTTGTTCCCACCAAATGACCTAGAAGGTATGCGAGAGTAAAAATTTCCAGAGCCAAGTTATTCTAGAGGATCTAAATGGGGAGACCCATTATGAACAATGATCGAGAATAGACAAGGAGAAAACCCATCGAACAACCATTGCATGAGAAATTAGATACAAAACTGACCTAAAAAATCAATATTGAGCAAACAAGTGTGTTTTTGATTCCTCAACCACGCCATAAAGATAACATCTTCTTATGAGGATCATGCCTCTGCTACGTAAATTTTCTATGGTAAGCCATATTTTTTTATAGCCAACGAAAAGAAAATATTAACCTTTAGAAATATATGTTTGAGCCAAACCTTAAAAGGAGGAAGCTAGAAAGGAGAGTGGGTATCTAGGAGGTTGTACACTGACTTTACCAAAAAGGAGCTACTACTCTCCATTTTTAAAATTATGTGATCTTCACATATTGAAACTTTAGAACCTGAATTCTTAGCAAATTTTGAATTGTCCTCTAAGCCACCAATTCATCTCTTCTAAGGTTGGCTATAAAAATTTACTTCCATGATATTTGTCATTGACCTCCATGGATGAAATTTTCCATGGATGAAATCTGCCACTGAGGACCACCCCATATGCCTAGTTATATTTTCAACTAGAGAGAAGCAGGGATTCTATTGTAAAGGATAGTCAAGGAGCCATGAATCCCTATATAAGCTAATAGATCTCCCATTGCCAAAAATCCATATGCATCCTTTCACAAGGGAGTCTCTAGAACTGTGAAGACTATGCCAGGAGATCAAACCTCTCTCAGGAAGTACCTCCACATGAAAGCACCCAAATTGTGAAAGGTATTTTCCAAGTACAATATTTACCCATTCCAAATATTCTTGTATTAGAAGCTCCCATCCTTGTTTCATGATTAGCATTTCATTCATCCTTCGTAGATTATTGAGACCCAAAATCCCACATTCCTTCCTTGAGTATGCTTGATTCCATGTGTATCGCTCCAAATTTTTTGCATCCTTACCCTCAGGCTATAGGATCCGTGCCTAGAAGGAGGATGCGAGAAGGATGGGACAATACCTCGGACCGAGAGGCCCTTTGAAGGTCCCGCATCTCAGGGGAGGGGTATAAGGGTGAATTTTTGATGGATGGTGGGTTCACCAGGGAAACTTTTGAGTGGCGGTTTCCACGCCTAGGTTGATAGTGGGTTTGATGTGTTCATTTTTATACTCGATCATTCAACTCCTAGGTTTGGTCGAGATGAATCTAAACTATTCTATATGCCAATGCTGATTTAAATGAATACAAAGAACATGAATGAATGCTAAACATAGAAAATATGCTAGTTAGATCATAACATACCTAATTCTGTATGTTTGATGAAGATTTTGAGTCTTGTAGCAGTTCAAATTGTCTTGACTCGTACGTAATCATATAAAATTACATCGAATCATCTCAAATCACAGTCGATCATCTGATATCAGAAAAAATCATCTAAAATCTGACGAATTCATTAGACGAATTCATCAGAAACCTGCAACCACACAAATAGATACAAAATACCCAAGATGCAACTACAAAAGCGAAGGGAAATGATAGAAATAACTACAAATTTGTCTAAATGATAGATCCAAATTGTAATTAAAGAGGAAAAGCATCAACTTCACAATTTATTTTGATTTTATCATGCATTTATATTAGATGAGGTGAACTCCAAGATGCATAAACATAATAATTTAAGACAGTGTAGAAATACAATAGGAAAATGCAGAAAAGCTAAGGAAATGCAAACTCTAGACTCTGATTGCCCCCAATATGGACTACAGTTAGGATCACCTCCAATTGTACGAGATCGTCTGTGCTCCTCGACAAGATCGTTCGAAATCATCCGGGATCACTTGCGATGTTTCGAGCTAGCTTCGATTAAAAAATAGTAGAGTTCCTGCAAGAAAATGCAAAATATAGAATGCAGACAGTAGTGCGAGGATGATCTAGTGAATAAGGAACTAAATCTACAGGGAAATCCATCATCTAAGGGGTTCAGGGGAGTCAGGGGGGATAAACTAGAAAATTCCTAGTTTATATAGGATTAGGGGGAGGCTAGGAGGTTGGGGATCATCCCAATCTAGGAGATCTCCAACAGGGAAATCTCCAACTACACAGACACACTTCTGCCCAAGTTGGAGAGGCTGTTGAAACAAAAGCTAATTATGAAAATTTGGTTTTGGGACAAAATCGTCTGGACGTTCTGTTCCAGATGAATTCGTTAGATCAAGGAGGATTTTGTCTGATCTACGATGATATCGTCCAATGGTCAAAACAAATCCTAAAAATGGCATGGAAAATGGGGAAAGCGGGTAACAAGCGATTTTGGGGTTAAAATTTAAATTTTTATCTTTTATCTTTTACTAAGGTTTTAACCATGCCAATTTTAGGGTGCTACATTTTGCCCCCTCTTTAGCGAATTTTTCGAAGAAAATGCATTAAAGACGAGTTTTTCCCATTTTTACGAGAAAGCAAAAATGTAAATTTTTTAGACGATGATTCTTCGTCGAATCGTACGAATGCTAACTATGGTGCCCCTTCGTGTTTTTACCCAAATCGAACGTTTGAGGTAAAAACGCGAAAAAGCAAAAATTAAAATATTGTTGGTTTTGAATAAAATTAAGAAATATAGGGAAAACCCTAATTCATTTTTTTTTACTATTCATTTTTACTGTTCTAGACCTCTGCAAAGAGAAAAAGGTGGAGACAACGCACAAAAGGACAGAGGTCCGGCGCGGGCTACGGGTAAGGATCTAATCCTAGTAGATTATGTTTGAATTAACTTTATGCAATTTTTGGATTTGAATTTTGATTGTTTGGGGCATCACGACCATTTTTAGTCCATCGATGATGTCAGGATGAAATCGTCCCTATTTCACCAAAATCGTCTCTAGATCGTCGATCTCGTCCTAACAAAGGACGATGCTACCCAATTTGGGATGATATCATCCAATGGTAGATGATATCATCTTTAAGCTAGATGTAAAATGTGTTTAATTTAATTGCAATGATTGATTTATTAATAAATTTTGTTGTTTTATTGTTTGTTTTGTAGAAAGGATTACTAAAGAGCCGAGAATGGAAATAAGGTGGGCTGAAAGATGACTTAGCCTCTCTCAACCAATAAAAGTGCAACCAACTAGCATAGGTTGGGCTACGACATGTGGCAGAGATGCCACAAGTATCGACGGATATGGGGCTATTGACAGCCCTAGCAGAGAGGTGGTATTCGGGGTCGTCTTGCTTTCGGTTACCAATAGGGGAGATGGCTCCTACTCTAGAGGACGTATGGAGGATCATGAGGATCCCCATATAGGGACAGCTCATGACGCCTGTGACCAATCATGGCTAGGCGATGATGAGACTGACTGGAGACCCGAGCTTCACCCTAGAGAAGGGCGAAGTTAACATCGAGTCTCTATGATAGATGCCTGGGGCATCTAGGTTGACTCGAGTTTTGGCAGGAGTGGTAGGTTGTTTACTGCTGTGCCACCAGAGTGGATGTAGGCTACCATGGGTGCTCTCAGACATAGTTTGTGACATTAGAGACCATGGGTATAGGTTTACATGGAGAAACTTTGTACTTTGTCACTTGTATAGGATCCTGCATGGGGTTGTATACAAGGGAGGTTGATGTATGGTCTTGACATCATTGCTACAAATTTGGTGCTAGGAGCACATTGCGGTGTGGAGGTTGGTAGGGCTCCCACTAATAGGGGTTGATCGAGAGAGGACTTGGGTTTTCTACTGGTGGCTATATAGGGGGTCATAGTGGCGAATAGATCTACCGATGTCATGGAGGTTGCTAGACGACCTCATCCTAGACTAGATCACCTAGAGGCCATTGCGAGAGCACCCCAAGTGGGTAGAGGATGGGCAGGAGCTAGCTTGCATCAAGTGAGTCTGCTAGCTGAGGATGGATCAGGGAGAGGTAGATCTCCATTGCTACGATCGAGTACTACGATAGTTCAGTCTACAGTAGGGGATCCCTTCTCTCAAGGACTACAAGTACTTCCATACTATTTAGGATAGTACTACATTGAGCGGGGCTCCAGACATACAGTGGTTCTAGAGTCAGGATGCTGACGATGCCCCCATACAGCTAGTGGATGGTGACGACGTGAGGGTTGCAGATGGCTACGATGCCTAGTACGCAAGCATCCGCTCTCCTCGAATGACGAGGGCGTAGGGTCTAGTGCACACTGTGGTGCACCAGATGGGGAGGCAACGATAGGCTATGATTGAGGCAACATGGGGTCATGATGGGAGAGAGAAGGGCGATCCCCACATGTGAGATGCCAGCGGATGGGTCAGGCTCAATAGAGGCCATTGGAGACAGGGCAGAGGGAGGAGAGACTCCCTTCGCAGTAGGGAGAGATGCCACCATAACCTGGTAAGGGCAAGGGTGTGGATTTAGGGGAGAGCAGTGAGACGACGACTCTCCAGGATGAGGTTGCCCACCTTCGAGCTCAGGTGCAGTCATTGCAGGACGAGGCTACTTAGCTCAGGGTTTAGGTATGGACACTGTAGGATGAGACTATATGGCTTAGGGCATAGAGCGGAGGGGTGAGCAAGGATGAGCTAGCGTGGTCTATGATGCAGACCAAATTCTACCAGGGAGTATACTTTCAGTTGGCTCCAGAGGGTCAGAGGGTACCGTTGCCAGTGAACATTGTGGAACCAATCCGGATGGGATCGATGAGGACATCCTCATGATCGATAGCGAGGACTCGAGACACAGCACGGACTGCTATGGGACCACCTCCTCCACGTCAAGGTGGGGGAGAAGATGAGGCTAAGAGCTTGAGGTCTTCTCGAGACTAGCTGGATATAGACTGCATAGAGATTGTATATATTTTTGAGAGGATTGAGTATGCTAGGGTATAGATTGTGGCATACCAATCCAGTTTTGATATGATGTATATAATTTTTGTGATATATATATATATATATATATATATATATATATATATGATCTTTTTGTGATATGACTTGTTCATATGTTTTTATGATGCTTCAATATTTGAATTGTTTGTTTGTTTGATTGATGATTCATGTAATTATGTCGTTTGGAAATATTATAATTTGATGTCATGCTGTAAAATTTAAATGAAATAATCTGATGTAAACAATTGGTTGTTTTGGTGTGATTTGATAAAAAATAAAAAAAATAAAACTTCTAACAATAATTTCAAAGGACATTGTCGCTGTTATAGACCATTTCATGGAGTCACTGCTCGCTCGGTCGTCAAGATAATCCCAGTATAGAAATATTGTTAAAAAAGTAAAAGAGTGCTTAAGAGACTGTCTTAAGACTTTGTGTTGTGATGATGGAAATGATGATGGTGATGATTTGTTTTCAGATTTTCATAAAAATAGTATGCATGAGATACTAAAAGAAATATGATTTTGCTAGGCATAAATTCCTAAGTGTGATAAAATTTTGAACAATTCCTTAGAAATTATACCATGGTTTGCAAAATTGAATGTTGACATAATGAAATGAAATAGAATAAGTGTTTGTTCGTTTTAAAGCATAATTGTGTAACATAATGATGCAAGTCATATGTTTTTATGAATTTGTTTTAAAATAAATGGAAAATAAAATTAGAACAATTGTTTGCGCTAGACATAGAATTTATAGGTATAGACTTATACCATCATCGCGAAATCCAAAAAAGAAAATGGATATTTTAGTTTTATTGCAAGATTAATTTTTGATTGTTGATAAATAGAAAAATAATAATATGAACATGTTGTTTGAAATCATTTTGTGATTTTGTGAAACAAAGTATATAATTGCTTGAAAACAAAAAAAAAATTCTGAAATAAGCGGATAAAACTATTTTGAAAAGAATTACACAAATAGTTTAAATTATCGCAAAGACAAATGTAGATTTATTAAGGGATCCTCATGTGCAAATGTGAGTTCATTACCGATATTGATTTATCATAATTATATAAAATCTCTCAAATACAAATGTGTGTGCGATTGTATTGTTCATTCACCAATTTTGAGCAAGATAATTTGATACAAGTAATTTGCCTTAACCAAATGAGTGTTCGTTGACCATGATTTATATGCATGTAACCATACCAGACTACTATGTAAGTCGGGTTATCAAGAGCTAGCTAATCCATAAGCTGACATAGGTCTGTACAAAAGAAGGTCGCTAATATGACAGACATATCACCAAGCTAGGAATTACCCAAGGCCAAGTGGGTTGGGCACAAACCACCTGTTATGGGGCTTACCTCACAGTTTTTGAATAATTGAAAATTCCAGGGATTCAAGCTCATTCACCCTTCTTTTCTTTTCAAGGGGTAGGGAAAGGGATTTTATTGCATTTTGCTTTTGCTTTTCACTTTTGTTTTTTTTCTTTCTCTTTTTTTTTTTTTTTGTATTTTTGCTTGGAATTGAGATAATGCTGAAATATTGCTGCGATGGTACAAAATAATATTTTTCTTTTTTCTCATTTTCTTTGAATTTTATTTTTCTTCCTATGCTAGGGATACTTGCTCGGATTGGTTGTAGAGCAAGGTATTTTTATTCTAGGTAAGGGTGAGCTTGTCCTTTTGTCAATTCTCAAAGATTCTAGACCATGTGCATGATAGGATAGCAGGGAAAAATTTTCGCTTAGGAAACCATTTCTACTATGTAACATCATATCAAATTTACAATGAAATCATTTTAATGTGAAGATATGTACTTGGTTTAAGTAAATAACAAGATCAATTCTCTATGCTCAAAACTTTATTTAATGCTAATGTGGACTTTGATATAAGAGAGATAAATAATCATAGAAAATAAAATCAAGATATTTATTCATGTGAGTGCGGGATTTCAAAATAAATTCTAATTTATCCACAATAATTGAAAATATAACTACAATACTTCAAGAATTGATAGGTATGAAATAAAATATGTTTTTGAAGATTTTGACGATTTTGATGTTTTCGTATTTTGATTTTAAGTTATGAATTGAAAGAAATACAATGTGATTGTTTTTGAAACGTTTTATATAAGTGACTAAAAGGAAATAATATGCAAAACAAATATATACAATGATGAAATGACCAAATTTTATGCATAGTAGCGTTGGAGATGCATAATGTTCATAGGTTCTTTAAGTTCTTTACCATCTAAGGTATATAATTTGTATGCTCCCAATCCAAATTTAGCAGTGATGACATATGGTCCAAGCCAGTTGGGCTCAAATTTACCTTTAAGGTTTTTAGTTGCATTAGTATTTTTTTTTATTTTATTTTAAGACAAGGTCACCGATCTCAAAGAATCGAGGATGAAATTTCTTGAGATATGCTCTCTTAAGCTTGTTTTAGTAGGCACAAAGATGCTCCAAAGAATTGATGCGCTTTTCATCTAGAAGTTCTAGCTGACTAAACCTTCCAGCACGATATTCATCTCCTACTTCAGTATCTTGAAATAGTAGAGCTAAAGAAGGAACTTCTAATTCAAAGGGGAAAATGGCTTCAGCACCATAAACCAAGACAAAAGGTGAAGTTCCAGTGGGGGTTCGAACACTAGTTTGATAGGCCCACAAAGTAGAATATAATTGGATGTCAATAAATCTCGACCAGATTTATTGACCAGTATTTTGAGAATTTTGATTAATGTTTTATTAGATGCTTCTGCTTGGCCATTACCCTGAGGATAATAGGGAGTGGACCAATGATGTTGAATTTTATATTTTTGACATAATTTTTTGACATCTTTATTTTTGAAACAAGTTCCATTATCTGAAATGAGATTGGCAGGAATTCCAAACCTGCAAATAATTTGATTAAAAATAAATTTGGAAACTTGTGTTCAAGTGCAAGAAGCTAATGGCATAGCTTCAACCCACTTCGTGAAATACTCGATGGAGGTTATGATGAATTTGTGTCCATCGGATGACACAAGGTTGATTTTTCCAATGATGTCTAAGCCCCATTTTGAAAAGGGCCAAGGAGATGAAATAGCCTACAGTTCTTGTGCAGGTGCATGGACAAGGTCAGCGTGGTTCTGGAACTTGTCGTAATGTTGCACATAATTATGTGCATCATTCTCCATGGTAGGCCAAAAATATCCTATCCTAAGGAGTTTCTTAGCAATGGCTCTACCACTAAAATGTCCCCCACAAGATCCATTGTGGGCTTCATTCAAAGATGATCTAGATTCTTCTAGATTCAAACATCTCAATAGGATGCCTTCAAAATATCTCCTATACAAGGTATTTCCAATAATAACGAAGCGACTTGCTCGTCTATGTAATAACCTATGCTGGTTGCTAGTACAACCATCAGGGAAGGTCCCATTTTGGAGAAAATTAAATATATCAGTGTACCAATGTTCGGGGAGTAGTTTCGTTGATTAGAAACACATCCAAAGGTTCTAGGCATGATTTTTTTGAAGCGGGTTCCTGGAGTTGACGAATAATGATGGTAGCATATTCGTCATCTAACTCCAAGGGCAAAAGAGATGCAGCTGCAGCCATAGAATCAGCCGCACGATTGCTACTTCGAGGAATAGCTTCCAAGGTAACTTGATCAAATATGGATAATAATTGCAAAACATATGCTTTTTATGGGCATAATTTATCATCTCTGGTCTGATAAACATCATTGATTTGATTTACGACAAGTTGAGAGTCACCGAAAACCAATAATTTTTTAAATTTTAGGGCCAAAGCAGCTCGTAAGCCAAGGATAAGAGCTTCATATTCAGCAGTGTTATTGGTGCAAGAAAATGTTAATTTGAAGGACAAAGGTATAAGATGTTTTTGTGAAGATATTAAAATAATACCCACACCAGAGATATTAAAATAATACCCACACCAGCCCCACTCATGCATCGGGATCTGTCAAAGTATATGGACCATTGCTCGGGATGGTCTGCCTCTAGTTTAAGGCATTCATCAGGAAACTCAATGATGAGGGGATGGGTAGACTCTAAGGGTGTAGTAGCTAATTGATCTACTATGATTTGACCCTTAACAAACTTTTGTCCTATAAATGTGAGTTCAAACTCGCTTAGCGCAAGAACCCACTTTGTTTTACGACCAAATAAGTATGGTCGACTCATAAGATATCGCAAAGGGTCGAATTTGGCAATAACATACATTTTATGACTGAGCATATAATTTCATAGTTTCTGTGTAGAAAATACAACTGCTAGACATAATTTATCTAATATGGTATAGCGAGTTTCATAATTGATTAAGGTTCTGCTGATGTAATAATTAGCACGTTATTTCTTCTCATCGTCAAGCTGAGCTAACATAGCTCCTAAGGCAGAATCGAAAGTAGAAATGTACAAGATAAATGGATGATCAGATCTAGGTGGGGAAAGCACCGGTGGTTTAAGAAGATATTGCTTAAGGAGTTCAAATGCTTCCTGACATTCATCATCCCAATGAAAAGAGACGTCTTTCTTGAGAAGTTTAAGAAAGGGTCCGGTTTTGTCTGCCAACTTGTCGATGAAGTGACGAATAACTTGAAGCTTACCTTGTAAACTTCGTAATTTTGATATATTGGTGGGTGCGAGCATATCTGTGATAGCCACGATCTTGAGAGGGTCAATTTCAATGCCACATAAAGAAACTATAACCCCTAATAATTTATCGGACTTGACTCCGAATATGCATTTGGTTGGATTTAGTCGGATAAGATATTCCCTTAATCGATCAAATACTTTTCTCAAGTCATTTAAATGATCATATTCTTTGATAGAATGAGCTATAATATCATCTACATAATCATGTAGAATATCATGCTCATATCGTGAAAGATATAAGTCATGGCTCGTTGTTAGGTTGCACCTGCATTCTTTAAACCAAATGGCATCACTTTCCAACAAAAGGTTCCCCAAGGGGTAATAAAGGCTATTTTAGCCTGATCTTCAGGATCTATCTTGATCTAATAATAACTGAAAAATCCATCCATTAGGGATATCATTCCACTTCCAGCAATAAAATCAATGATTTGATCCATGTTAGGAAGAGGAAAATCATCTTTAGGGCAGGCAAAATTAATATCTTTGAAGTCTATACAAACCCTAACTTTAGTGGCTTCTTTCATAGTTACTAGAACTACATTTGAGATCCATTCAGCATAATCCATGGCTTGTATAAAATGACCTTCAATAGTTTTTCTAGTTCTCCTTTGACTAGTAAGGCCACTTTAGGATGCATTTTTCTAAGTTTTTGTTTAACAGGTTTAGCATCTGGATGGACTACTAGATGATGCATAACTATAGAAGGGTCCAAACCTGGCATGTCTTCATATGTCCAAGCAAAGACATCTTCATAGTCTTTAAGAAATGAAATGTATTTATCTTGTTTTTCTTGACTTAATTCTGATCCAATATTGATTATGTGAGGGTTATGTTCGGTTCCAATGTTAATTTTTATAACGTTTTCAACTTCCATATGTAAATCTCTCTCAAAATTAGGTGGGGCGGGTGAAACACCCAATTCTTGTAATTCTTCCAAGGTTAGCTTGGATAATTCATCTTGAGGAGTCGAGGCCTCAAGTTGGGCTATACTAGGTATAGAGCCATCAAAATAAAATTCGTTATGTAACAAGTCATCAACAGAGACATCATGGAAGATATCCCCTTCCAACTCATCATCGGATTTGGCAATCATCTCAGGGTAGGCGAGAGATAGCATATTATAGGTAAAGGGATTATTATTTGAACACAACGAATCTTGTTTATCCAGATAATCTTGGTAACATGTAAGATGGTCATCCTCCTCAAATGGGAAGGGTTGACCTTTACTAGGAAATAGGCCCACACCACATCGGGCAGACCACGGTTCTACCTCAATAGGTTATTTCATACCATTTTGGGAAGGTCCCAAACCTTTCCCTTTATATCCCAATTTAAGCATTATGGGTTTAGCTTTAATATACTCATTAGAAAAATAGCATCTAGCATATCCATCACAATGTGTCTTGATTTTTTTGGGTATTCTTCCCCAATCATATCCCTTATAAATAAAAGCACAACTCCTGACTTGGTAAATATTTCCCATCGGCTGTGGGAGGCCCAAGGTACGAGGAGAGGGTGGGAGTTTATTTAAAATAAGGACATCTTGCATGACAGTGTTTATTTTTTCTGATATAAGAATTTTAGATAAATCGGGTAAGAGCTCATCAGTAAGAGCATAAGAGGTAGAAGGATCATTTCTTATTTTTTGGATGCAGAAATCATGTCTTTGATATGCGTAGATGTTGTAGATATGTTGATGGAAGGATCTAAAGGTATGGAAGTTATAGGAGTAAAACAAGAAGCATTGGTTGTAGTTCTGGGATCTTTTCGAGGTCCTACTATGGCTTGTTCAAAAGATGGTTGAGCTAAATGTATAAGTGTAGTTGAAAGAGTAGATGATGTTATGGGTGTGTGTTTCACATGTTTAGGTGGATGATGAGAATTAGGATGTGTGGATGACAGGGCAGGGTAAAATTGAACTCCAACAGGTTACGCCAAAGCACACATATCAAAGGGTCTAGGATCACCATGAATGGTAACCAACTGATTTTTAAATTTGAATTTAACACACTGATGTAAAGTGGATGGAACCGCTCGCATTGCATTGATCCAAGGGCGACCCAAAAGTATATTGTACGATGTAGGGCAATGTACAATAAACACGATCGTATCTAAGGTTCTAGGACCAACTTGCAAGGGTATAGTAATGACTCCACATGTTTCTTGTGTTTCGTCATTGAAGGCTTTTATAATCATATCCGTTCTTTTCATTTCGTCACTTCTAAACCCAAATATTTGGTAGAAGTCAAAAGTGCATATGTTTAAAGATGAACCATTGTCAATCAAGACCCATTTAACTACTACATCCCCAATTAGGGCAGTAATATATAATGGGTTATCCTTATGTAAACTATGTTGTGGTATATCTCTATCCCGAAAGTCAATACAATCAACTTCTCGAGTTATGATAGTATTGGTCATGGCTTCAGGCTGAATATTTTGTGGTACCATCATTTGGATTAATGTGAGCATTAATTCATCCCTATGGGTAGGAGAAGATCTTAAAAGGTCCAAAAGGGAAATTCTAGCTGTAGTATTGGATAATTGTTCATTAATATTATAAGGAGGCTTAGGTTGAACATTAGGCACATAATTCCCTTTATTAGGAATTTTCAAAACAATTGGAGTTGATCCATCATTCTGATTTTGATTCTGTTGAGAGTTTTGAGCCTATTTTCTGGTAACGGCTCCGATGCTTCCTACAATATTATTTTGCGAGTGATGAATAGGTCTTGGTATAGCATTTATGGCTTGTTCATTAGAAAGTAACTGATGAGAAGATGGTCGAGTAGTAACTCTTCTGGGGAATGGTTCTTCTGGAACCATAGAATTTGTGATGGGTTGAATAGGATCTGATTCATCTTTAGAACTATTCGATTGATTTGAGGTGATTTCCATGTCACTTTCAGTATCATATTCTACATCACTAAGTTTAGGTGTTCAAATATTATATAGAGGTCTGGACGTAACCATGGATAAAGTTGTATCAAATATTTCTAAGTCATGAATAGGTAAATGCCCACTAATGGCTCCTACATATCGGGTAGGAGGGGGAACATTATGATGTTCAATTTGATTAGCCACATCTTTACCATGCTTTGGTAAAGGATGTTGAAATATGTCCAATGATTGATTGGCATTTTGATTCTGACTTTGAGGGATGTTCTTTTGAGCATTATTAGGAGGATTTTGTTTAGGTTGAAAGGCTTGCACCTCCATATCATTGTTATCAATTAAATCTTGTATTTTATGTTTTAACCGTTTACAAGAGTTGGTAGCATGTCCAGGTCCTTTATGGAAATCACAATGTAAATTGGCTTTGTATCCGGGTATAGTTGGATCAGGTTCCAAGATAGTAATTGGATCAATCCTCGTGCTAGTAATTGCGGGAGAATGGTTGATAAATGTTGATTTAACCTAGTAAATTCTTAGGGTGGTTTATCAGGAGGTTTTAATATGAACTTCTCTGTTGTTTTTCTAGTATTAACATTGGCAATGTTTCTGCTATCAGTGACTCCATCACCCACAACTTGTTTATTATTATATTGATTTCTGGATGTTTTCTCATCATCTTTCTTTTTGAGATGACCTCTTCTAATGAGAGTGTCTTCCACTCTTCGGGCTAAGTCTATAGCTTGATCAAAGGTGGTCACGATAGCAGTTGATAATTCATAGGATAGTTGTTCTTGTAAATTATTGATAAAAATATCCAACATTTCTTGATAAGGTAACACAAAGTGTAATTTTCCTATCAACTGTCTCCATCGAGATAAGAAGTTAGCAACACACTCATCTTTGTCTTGTTTTAGGTTGTACAAATCTTTAATGGTTACATGCATTTCGATATAGGCTCCAAATTGATGCACAAAAGACTCAGTGGTCTCTTCAAAATTTCTCAAAGAATGAGTGGGCAATTGATAATATCACTCCAATGCCATCCCCCCTAAACTTTTCGGGAACATTTTTAGTAATAACAAGTCATCATGTGATATATCATGACATGCTATCCTAAACATAAGAAGATGCTCTATGGGATCTTCAGTTCCTTTGTATATAGGTAGGACAGGCATAGGAAAGTGTTTGGGATATGGTTGTGCTACAACTATAGGATCTAAAGGCTGACTACACATCTCTCGATAATTATACGAGGGATGGTAGGGATCTATTTGGTCCATACGGGAGACTAACTATTTCACCATGGCTTCCATATTACCAGTTTGTCCACCATATTGGTTCGGTGGTACATGAGTATGGGATTTGTGAGAGTAGGAAGGCGGGACATAAGGATTAGATGCTATATTGATGTTATGTAAATGGTTGGTAGGAAGAGTATTATGAAGAAGATTTGTTGTAGCATTATGTTGTATCCCAAATTGTTGGAAATTGGTATTTGGTTTTGTTTTAGACTTTTGTTGATTTGAGGTATATTGATCAATAGCTTGGCGAAATAGAGCAGTGAATGAAGGTTTCTTTTGTGTGGGAATAACCCTAGGCTTAGTAACAGGCACTCTAGGTGGTTGGGTAACCTATTGTTGTTGCGTGTTTTGAATTATAGTAGCCATGTCCAAATTGGATGGTCCAGCTTGATCACTTTCTTGATCAACAAAGGATAAAGGATTAGTGCGTGTGTGGTATATTTCTTCTAGGGTTGCTTGAGTGTCACTAATTTGATCTTTTTCCATATGGATTGCTCTATTAAGGGTGCCCATATTATTATGGAGGAACTTCCAAAAATGTTCCATGTTCTCAAAAGTAATAGCTCCTTCTAGAGATATTTTAGGGGATGAGGATCCTTCCTCTCTATCATTTTCTTTTTGTTCATTTCCTACAGAAAATCCTTCTTCTTGTTGGTCGAAGGTTCCTTCTTCCTGAATTTGGTCTTCAGGAAGGACATCTGGGTTATTTTCTGGTTTTCTTAACCAATATTCTTCTACTTCAATTTGTTTTCCATTCCTGAGTTTAGTCATTATGTCTAAATTTATATTTTAGCAAATATATATATTAATATATTTGCAACAAATTTGGGAGGTATATATTTTAATTATATACCTACTATAATGCTTAAAAGAAAATGTTTTGATTTTTGTTATGATTTTGTTTTGTTTATATATATATATATATATATATATATATATTTTGTTCTTATGTTTACAAAGACAACAAACAACACACTAAATACAAGAAATAACAATAATAAAAGAATAGCTTAGTTTTCTATAAATAGTTTATGAATGTCATTGATAGGATCAAGTTCATCAGGAGTCATAAAATGCTCCTCTTCAAATTGGAAATGGTTTTTCAAGAACTTGATAAAGTGTGCTATAGTAATATTATCTGTTTCATATTTTGTCTTGTAAAAATAAATCTCATGGCAATACTCTCGATATAACACAGCTCTGGGAACTCTATTCCATCTTTGTCTATCCGTAAGAACGACCTCTTGGTCCTCTATACAAGACAAAAATTTATGTACTACAGCTACATTATCGAGGTATTCCTCAAAGGTATACAACTCAGAAGACACAAGGGCTCTCTTATCTGCTAACCACCTATGGCAAGCTCTCTGAAGCTCATGATACAAAGTCACTTAATCGGGATCCAGGATTCTATCTAGGATAAACCTCTTGATTTGCCTAAGTTCGGTTGCTCTAGATCCAATGATACCCAATCTCCTATCAAGTTCATCCCACAAAGGTTGAACCTTATTTGTTTGAGGTACTCTAAGCACAGAAGTAATCTCTATAGCTGTTAATTGATTCTCAACATTAATGGTGACAGCTTGTCTTTTGTTATAATCTACCATCTAAATACAATATGCGATCTTTAGTTCTAAATGCATTTATTTTTTTTGTTTTTTTTTGGATTGTTTTCAAAAGGTTTTTAGTTTTCACGTTGGATTCACCAAAATGTATCGCTCCAAATTTTTCGCATCCTTACCCTCAGGCTATAGGATCCATGCCCACAAGGAGGATGCGAGAAGGATGGGACAATACCTCGGACTGAGAGGCCCTTTGAAGGTCCCGCCTCTTGGGGGAGGGGTATAAAGGTGAATTTTCGATGGATGGTGGGTTCACCAGGAAACTTTTGAGTGGCAGTTTCTATGCCTAGGTTGATAGTGGGTTTGATGTGTTCATTTTTATACTCGATCATTCAACTCCTAGGTTTGACCAAGATGAATCTAAACTATTCTATATGCCAATGCTGATTTAAATGAATACAGAGAACATGAATGAATGCTAAACATAAAAAATATGCTAGTTAGATCATAACATACCTAATTTCGGATGTTTGATGAAGATTCTGAGTCTTGTAGCAGTTTAGATCATCTCGACTCGTACGTAATCATCTGAAATTACATCGAATCGTCTCAAATCATAGTCGATCATTTGAGATTAGACATAATCATCTGAAATCTGACGAATTCGTCAGAAACCTGCAATCACACAAATAGATACAAAATACCCAAGATGCAACTACAGAAGCGAAGGGAAATGACAAAAATAATTGTAAATTTGTCTAAATGACAGATCCAAATAGTAATTAAAGAGGAAAAACATCAAATTCACAATTTATTTTGATTTTATCATGCATTTATATTAGATGAGGTGAACTCCAAGATGCATAAACATAATAATTTAAGATAGTGCAAAAATACAATAGGAAAATGCAAAAAAGCTAAGGAAATGCAAACTCTAGACTTTGATTGCCCCCAATCTGGACTACAGTCGAGATCGCCTCCAATCGTACGAGATCGTCTGTGCTCCTCGACAAGATCGTTCGAAAGCATACGGGATCGCTTGCGATGATCCGAGCTAGCTTTGACTAAAAAATAGTAGAGTTCCTACAAGAAAATGCAAAATACAGAATGCAGACAGTAGTGCGAGGATGCTCTAGTGAATAAGGAACTAAATATGTAGGTAAATTCGTCAGCTAAGGGGTTCAGGGGAGTCAGGGGGGATAAAATAAAAAATTCCTAGTTTATATAGGATTAGGGTGAGGCTAGGAGTTTGGGGATCATCCCAATCTGGGAGATCTCCAATAGGGAAATCTCTAACTACGCAGACGCGCTTCTGCCCAAGTTGGAGAGGCTATTGAAATAGAAGCTAATTATGAAAATTTGGTTTTGAAATGAAATCGTTTGGACGTTTTGTTCCAGACAAAATTTTCAGATCGGGGACGATTTCGTCTGATCTGCGACGATATCGTCCAACGGTCAAAACAAATCCTAAAAATGGTGTAGAAAATGGGGAAAGCGGGTAACAGGTGGTTTTGGGGTTAAAATTTAAATTTTTATCTTTTATCTTTTACTAAGGTTTTAACCGTGCCAATTTTAGGGTGCCACACCATGATACTAGATGAAACTTCTTATGATCGTCAGCACCAGCATAGAGAAAATTCTTTTGGATTCTCTCTAATTTTGTAAGAATTTTTATTGGAAGTTTAAAGATTGACATAAAATAGATCGAAATACTTTGAAGGACTAACTTACCAACATCAATTTTTTTCTTGACATAATAAGACATATTTCAAGGTAGCTAGTTTTCTCTACAATATTTCAGCCATTGAATTCCATAACTTGTCCTGCATTCTTCCCACAAAGAGAGGTAAGCCCAAATAGGTTGTTGGGAAGTCCACCACCCCAAAACCAATAATCTCTGCTATATTTCTTTGATGATAGGGTGGAGTGTTAAGAAAATATAGCAAGCTCTTCATGTATTTAACACTTTATCCAAACACTTTCTCGAATAAGGAGAGTATATTTTTAATATTGTTGGCTTGGATAACTGACCCGATGAGGAAAATAAGAGTGTCATCTATAAATTGATGGTGGGTGATCAGATTCATTGGGATGGTAGGTGTGAGACCTACAAAATTATGATCTACCTAGATAGATCTACCCAATGCCTCTACCAAGAATAAAAATAAAGGGAAACATAATATCTCCTAGACTTTGAATATTCAAAAGTATCTGCCAGAGATCTATTTATAAGCACCAAAAACTTGGTAGTAGAAAAGTAGGATTTTATGAGATTAATATAGGCCTCATTGAATCTAAATTTCAATAAGACTTCTACCAAGAACTCCTAGGAAACCCTGTCATAGGCCTTGTTCATATCAAGCTTGAGGAGGAGACCAAGGCTATCATTGTCCTGAATGGAGTGAATAATTTCATGAACTGCTAGAACACCATCAATAATTTTCCTGCCAACAATAAAAATATTTTAGGATTTTTCAATGAGCAAGGGTAACCATGGCTTCAATTTGTTAGCCACCACCTTCAAAATTATTTTATAGATAGTGTTACATAGGTTGATTGGATGGAAATCATTGAAAGAGGAGGCACTTATAGACTTGGAGATAAAATAAAGAAAGGTAGAGTTCACCCTCTTTGCAAACATCAGTCCAAACAACATGCTAAAACGTTTGAAAGAACATATATGAGAAACCATTGAGACCAAGGACCTTCAACGCTCCCATATCAAAGGTTGCAGACTTGATTTCATCATTTGAAAAGGGGAATTCTAGGTTTTGATTCATCTCCCCTAAAAAAAATGTGGTTATTGACCTTAGAAGAAAGTTCTCCACATCTCTATCTTTGATGTTTCTAGAACCTAGCAAAGAATTAAATAAAAGAACTACTTCAGCTCTAATATCATTGATATCCTTTGATTTTGAACCATACAACCTGGTAATTTCACAAATTATATTAATACTTCTATGTTTTAACATTGAGGAGTAAAAAAATTATTATTTAAATCACCTTATTTCACCACAACACTCTAGATTTTTTCTTCCATAGAACCTCCTCTCTAGGTAACATATTATGAAAAATGAAAATAAGATCTTTCTTCTTGTTCCTCAATGCCTCTGTAAGGTCAACTTCTTCAATGATTAAGTCAATCTCTTTCAAATTACTGGAGATGGCTGCTTTAGATTCAAAAATGTTAGTGGAGACTTCTTTATTCCATATATTCAACCTGTTCTTAACTAGTTTAAGCTTGTTCACCACTTTTACCATTCCCTTACCTGGAACTTGCCTAGACCACCACTCAACAATTCTCTCCTCCAAATTAGGATGAGAGCACCACATTACTTCAAACCAAAAAGGCCTAGGAAAAAATTAGTTTGGCGATGAGACTCAAACCACAAAGTACTGTGATATGATTCTGCCTTGGGTAAAAAATTTAGAGTAGCATCCCCAAATATGAAGAGGCCTTGTTTCAAGACAAACACTCTGTATAGTCTGGAAAGAATGACATTTCATCCAACCTATCTGTTTCTCCAAGAAAACCTTGATTCTTTAACCTTTAGATCCATTAATTCACATTTATTAACAAAATTGGTAAAAACATCCATACTTTTGGAGTGTGGGGAAGAACAAATAATTTTATCTAAAGGATACACGGGGTAATTGAAGTCTCCAGCCAGTAACCAAATCTTATCCTTGAACACCTATCACATATCCATGAGATAAGACCAAAACATATTCCTGTTGGAACCCGAGGATAAATTTTAGACATTATCCATCCTCGAGAAGAGGATTTACAAAAAAATAATAGATTAATGACTATTTCAGAAGAAAAAATCACAAAACCATCAACTTTCCATAGATCCCAAAAATAGAGGAGACCTCGTGTGGATCCAATTGCTGGACTATACTCAAATAAGTTACCTCTACTTTAGACTTGAAAAAAATAATATATGGCCTATACTCTTTTCTAAAAGAAGAGATAATACAAAGCTTAGAGGAGCTATTAAGTCCTTTGATATTCCATGAAATAAATTTCATTTATAGGGGTTAGAGATACCATACTTGCTTCCAGCTAGTCGCTGGGTAGAGGACCTAAAGGAATGGACTGTTTGCTTGTAGCTTCTTTATATTTCTCCACCTTCAAAATAGCTTGGATTCCAATAGCTCTCTCAGCTTTTGCTTCCTTTTTCCTATGGGAGACATTTGAGGGTCTTCCCACTTTCCTCTTGAACCCAGTGGTTCTTTGTGAAGCTCCTTGTTTTTGGACCCGGAGAGCCATTCATCATCTCTCACTAACCTCCTTGTTAATGTCAAGATTGAAATTGAATTCGTGTTGATTTTGTCTTTTATCTAACAAAAAAACTAAAATTATAAAAATCTATGAATAAATAAAAAATAAAAAATAAATTCATTAAAGGGATTTTATAAAGATGTTAATTGGGTTTCTCCTATCAAAATGCAAATTCAAAATATGTATGCTTAAAACTATTTGCTTCAATATTATGTTTACCATTATCTAATGTCTCTTTCACGTCCATGCTTTTATGTAAAGCTCTTGTTCTATATGATTCTAATAAAACTCTATACAATAGATTGGCTAGTCATAAGTCCACAAGTAGAGGACTGGAGTTATAAATCCTATAAAGTTTTAGGAGTGTATAATATAATATAATATAATATAATATGTATTTGGATTAAAATTTGATAATATTTTATTTTAGTTTTATTTTTAATAGAATTAAAATAAATTATGAGGATTTTAATGTTGATTTATATTTTTATCATAGAAAAAATATTTATTTAAAATTACTTTTAAGTCTTTTTAATGAAATTTTTAGTACACTATCATAAAATTATAAAAATTATGTATATTAATGTAAAATGTATTACTTATTAGAGAGAGTTTATAAGAAAATATATTACAAAAGAAAATACTTTTAAATTTGTTGGTTAACTATTACATATACTTTTTTGTTGGTAGAGATTCATACATTTAATATTTATATGAAATAAATACTTAAAAAATATTTTTAAAATTATATTAACTTAAAAAATATCATGCACTTTTTTTAAATATATATTTTTTCGGTTGGTTATTTTTAAATGTTTTTCAGATTAATATTTTCTTAAAAACTAATATTATATCAAAATAAACAAGTTAATTATACAAAATATTTATATACCCATTAAATATCACTTTTGAACAAAATACTATACCATACTATTCTTCCTATTCTAACCATAAGATTTTATTATTAACAATTATGCAATATTTAAAATATTCATATCAATGACATGCACAACATTTAAATAATATGTCCTCGTAGTCTAACCATTATTGAATAATATGTCTTAATGTTTTGCAAAATTCTTCTAAGAAAAGCATGTCAATGACCAAATTGATAAAGAAAAAATCGCTATTTATCATTAATATTTTGAATTTAATGTCATCATTTGCTTATTAAAAATCCTACATCTTTAGAATTTCTTTCCATGTTATAAGATTGTGTATATTTTAAAAAATTTGATAAATTTGATATTTATGTTATTCATTGAGTTTAATATCAATCATTGAAATTTCATCTATGTTATCATGGGGTAAAACTTGACATTTACAATTATAAATGCACAACTTCAATGGGGCTAATTGTGATGATGAAGTTACATTAAATAAATTCAAGGTTTATATCCTCAAAGAGCTAGGGTATGCACACCAAGTTTAAATTCAATCAAGCTAAATAAAATGGGTCTCCATCTTCCATGAAGAAGCATCATGGTGAATTCTTAGATATAAGAACCTAGTATACATGAATAATGAGTGTTTGAACCACTTTATTTGTCTTTACCTCACTATTAGCTAGACTCAATGATATCCCTATGAAAAGGCAAGGATTTGTAGACTTCATGAATGTTGTAGAGGTATCCCATTCATACTCTAGATACTCATCTCAATTGATGAATATTAGTATCTAAAAACAATGATCCACATAACAACTATCAATTAAAATGCTAATAATGAAAATACTTTTAAAACAAAATACTTGATGTGTCTAATAAAATCTAATAATCAAAGAACACAACATTTGTACTGATATTAGACTTGGTATTTTTAAAACACATTATTTGATGTAGCTTTTGATATCCATTATCCAAGATCTAAGATTCACATATTTGTGATAATAAATGATTGGCATATAGCTTCTTGTGCATTATTGATCTATTAACCATCAATAAAAGAAATGTTATTCATGAAAATAACAATTGAGGATGACCCAGGTGTTGTAGGTGAGTTGGAGAGGAGAGGTCGAAGGGAGGTCCCAGGTTCCAATCTCCACCCTACCAAAAATTTCAATGGATACCCAAAATCCAATTGATAATGTTGGATGCAATTCCCGGGTGACTTTGACGGTGTAGGATACCTGGTCATAAGATGCCACCCTGCAAGGATTTTTTTGCTTAAAAAAAACAATTAAGAATGTTTGTTAAATATGCACAAAATATAACAACTCATACCATAATTTTCATGTTTATATTGAATGTAAACCCAAATACTTAAAAAAAAAAAAAAAATTTCTAATAAGCATAAATTATGAATGTATATACAAGAAAGGTCTATTATCTAGGATTATACATTCTGATTTTTAATATTATATCATCATTGATATAATTATTAAATATAACATTTTCATAAAAAAATCTCCTTTTGGACCATATAATAGGAGTGTCTAAAGGCTAGTATGAAGTTTATGATAGATGGACATAACAGGTATGCCAAATACCATATTATTTCATCTTTCAATTTCATCTATGTGATCCCATATGATTGTAAATGCTTTTATATATATATATAAAATTCATGATAATACACACAATCCTAATATGTGTCTTGTACATTTTACGAGGTATTCATAGTTCATAAGGCTATATACGGTTCATACACAACTCAAGATACATATGTGCAGCCCAATGAAATTCTACCTGCAAGACATAATATTTGTATGAAGATAATAATTAATTAGAATTATTAAAACTTGTAAAGAATATGTGTAAGGCATAACTAACTATAGTTTTTGCTATATAAAAAAAATCATCCATATTAACTTATGTATGGTCTAAGAGGCAAGTAAAAGTACTTAGAAAGGAAATATTAAAATTTATTATATATAGTCACTATATATGAACTAGTACTAAACTATTGCCGTATAAAAACAATCCATATTAACTTATTTATGGTTTAAGAGGCAAGTAAAAGTACCTAAAACGGAAATATTAAAATATATTACATATAGTTTAGTACTAAACTAAAGTCATGCACAATCTATAACTCAAGTGGATTCTCATTCAATCCATATTTGTCAACCTAATTCAAAAGATAATTATATTAAGTTAATTACATATAAAAGAATGGTATATTGCATCAATTATATAAAAGTGTGATATTTTTACATTGATTACATGATTTTAGATTAAAATAACAATATTTAATCTATTTGAATTAAAGTAATACAAAATATTGATGTATTACATGATTTCAACCTAAATCTTGTGTTTAATATTGTTCATAACCCCACATTTCATTAAGCATGCATGTCTTCAAGTGAAACATAAATGTATATGTACACAATATATATTTGATATAATATAAAACACAATTTAATAATAAACTCATTGGTCAAGAAGTACTATGTTTTGTATATAATATGCAAAACATAATTCTACTAATATAATCACATGTTAACAATAATTATATGTTTATATAATATGCATAAACTAACACATGCCTTAATCTTAGTTATCATATAAACAATCAATCACATTTCATCTACTATAATTTTTAAATCATGGTAATATACTTCAATTTCAATCATATAGGGTAAATAACCTTCTATTATACAACTATTAGCCATAACACTTGTATAAAATCTATAAAACCTTATGTATCTTAATATAATCATAATTATAACATATATTGGTAAAAAAACAAAGAATCACAAAACAATAACTCTTACAAGGATCAGAAGAAAGAGACCCCCAAAATCATCCAACACCGATCAAAAGACACCTAACAAACAACAACCAGGTATATCCGCAACAAGTAAATTAGCAAGATGATGAGAACTTTCCAATGGGAGTTGATCTCATTCCCTAACATTCCAATAATTGTGAAACTCAAAAGCTTATTTTGCAAAGCAATTAGTCATCCCATTCCATTCCTTAGGAATATGAACAAAGGAAATAAACTCCAGATACCCACAAATTTGAATGATTTTCTGAGCCACTAACACTAGCTGCAAATAAACATTAAAAATATTATGAGTCTTCAACAAATTAATAATAATATGAGAGTCCGATTCACAAATTATCTTCCGCCATCCCAAAGCATAACCTTTTTCCAAAGTAAAATGAATAGCAAGGGCTTCCATATATTAGTTTGCTTTTTCCAAAGTAAAATGAATAGCAAGAGCTTCCATATATTAGTTTGCTTCCCCTTATAACAGGAAAAAATGAAAAAAGTTGTACCACTACAACCTCTACCAACACCACTAATACCTGCATACCCAAGATTCCCTCTGAAAGAGCCATCAATATTAATCTTAATCACCCCCGATATTATCATCCCCGAGATTGAAGATACCATCTACCATCCTAAATAGTGTGTAACAATTCCTTTATGATATCACATGTGTAAAACAAGACTACAATTGGTATTATATATAATATAAGTGTAATAATCTAGTCCATATACAATGAATACTAGAAAAATATAAAGGTATATACTTCAATTTTAAGGAATGTGGTAGTAATAAGAGAAAAACATATACCATTCACTAAAATTTGAAGAACCATGTCACTCATCTTAACCATATTTCAGTGAGGGAAAAATAAATTTTAAATTGTAGCATTAGGTTAGAAAAGATAAAAGCTAATATTAATTTTATTATTATGATATTCTTAATATGTTGTGTTCATATTAATTTATATTTTCATTAGTTCATTTATGATAATAATAAAAATTGCTGACATAATGGATTAAACATGAATCTTTTTTACCTCATTTCAACCATACCATGAAATTCTATTTTTCAAAGTGTTAATGAACTAATGGTTAAAAATATTATGTATAATTAAATCTAAGAAAATATATTTACAATGTTAAATAATTGTGAAGTTTTACTAATGTTTTAAATGATATAAGTTTGGATGTGTAACTCATTATAAAATCAAATGGTTTAAATATATAAATATGTGAGTTCATTTCATGTGTTCTTATAAAAAAAAAATCTTTAATCCTGGTTATTGTAATATCTTATGAAGAGGTCCGAGGTGTAGACCAATTAGTTCATCCAAACCCCATAGGGGGCGGAGGTCCAAGGTTCAAATCTCGGGCCTCGTCAGGTTGAACGCTTGTCCATTTCCTGGTGCTTTCAGCGGCGTAAAAAGTTTTAAATGATTGTGGTATGGTGATCATAAAAGTTGGACAGCTTGCCCGAATTCGTGGCGGCTACCATTCCACCATGTAAAAAAAAATAAAAAATAAAAATAAAATAAAATCTTATGAATGAAACATAAGTGTAACTTCTTGACTAAAACCTTATTAAAATAAAGTGGAAAAATTATCTCTATTTTTTTTTATCTTTGTAATTATACTTACTTTTATTTATTTTTCATTAGATCTCTTTGCAAGATAAAATTATGCCATACATATAAAAGTAAAGAAATCCATTTTGTTCATGAGAATTCATTTTAATTACTAGAATACATATTTGTCGAGGTCTTATAATATTTATCATTCTTATTCAATAAGAGGGTAAACAATTTTAAAATCTTCCATAATTTTCTATTTTTGAGAAAGTTATTTGGGAACAAACATCTTCCCATTGAAGATATTTTAGTATATTTATGAAAGATATGCTTTTCCATAAATTTTTATGTTTTCTTACATCATTTTTCAAATGATGTATATTTTCATATAACTCTTTGTAACACAAAATATTTACATGAATCCAACATGAACAACATCATTTTTGAAGTAAGTTTTTTTTTTTTTTTATATGCTGGTATACATGATTTTTTGAAGCCTTGATATAAATTTTATCCATACAAAACAAATGGAAACAACTTTAAAATATCTAATAATTTTTACTGTATACATAACATGATGTCATAGCCTTCACGATTCATGTGGATATAGCCTCAACCATGAGCACACAACAAGCATTGATATGCAACCTTCAATATGAAACTCCATGTCAAAGCTAATCATCAACTAATATCCCTAAAAATAAGTCCTATCTAGTATTATATCCCATTTATTTATTTGAATCTATATGGATATTTAATAAGTTTTACATTCAATTTGATTTAAACCCTTTTAATGCATACCATTAAAATATTAACAAGATAGGTTATATCATGATAGTTTTTTTTTTTGGAAAATATAATATTAATCCATTATTAATATGTTTATCTATTATATGCCTTAGTAAATTGTACACCAATTTTAATAACTTGTTAGTTTTGCATGATTAAATATATTTTACATATGTGATAAAAAATGTATATCATTTTTAATGCATCATTCATGATAGTAAACTATCTATGTTTTATTTAATTTTAACCAATATTTGAATACATTTGTATCATTAATTTTTAATTATATTCATACATGCAAGTATAATATTCTTTTTGACAAAACAATGACCTTAAAATTTGATATGAATAAAGCCTATAATAGGGTTAAATGAAAATTTCTATTTTGTAGTATTATAAAAGTTTGAATTTGGGAAGAAATGGTTACATGGATTAAAGCATGTGTCTCTATAGTATTATATTTAGTGTTGGATAACAAGCTAGTAATAAAATAATTTAAATCCAAGAGAGATCTTAGAAAAGGAGATCGTCTATGGTCATATCTATTCATTATTATGATAGAGGTATTGGAAAGGAACTTGAATAAGGTATACAAAGATAGGCTAATTAACAAACTTAAGGTTATTATTAACATCAACAACATCACCCATATTTGTAGATGATACAACCCTTTTTGGTATGGTAGGAATAAATGAGGCTATAGATTTGAATAACTTATTAAAGAAATATGAAAGAGTGTTAGGGAATAAAGTTAATGGGACAATATCTAAAATTTACTTCCTAAACACTCCAATTGGAATCAAAGTAGGGATATGTAGGTTCAAATGGAGGAGGCAAATTTGCCAACAACACATCTTGGGATATCTTTATTTGAGTAGATAATGAGGATATAATTATAGAATCCAGTTATAAGTAAATTTTAAAATAAAATACCAAAATGGAAAGGTAGATGGTTTTTGTTAGCAAGAAGAGTGAAACTAATTAAATTGGTCTTACACGTCATTTCAACATATTATATGCCTTTGCATATTATACCAAAATTAATAGAAATAAGTTTAATCTATATTATATGATCATTTTTATGACCAGGAGTATACTACAAAAGAAAATTTTCTTTGGTGAAATGGAGCAAGATGTGTGATGAAAAAACTAGTGGATGTCTCATTTTAAGAGTTCTTATGGATTCAAACTTAGCTTTAAGTGTTAAGATAATTTGGAGATTGTACAAAAAGAGTCAAATATAATGGTCAAGAATTCTTCTAAGCACATTGAGCATAATTATCCAAGCTTAATATTTAATACATTCTCACTACCAGATGGCTCTGTTCTATAGAAAATTTTTAAAAAATCTATTAATCTAGTAATTAGAGGTATAATATGAGTGGTAGGAACTAGGGAAATTTTTTTTTGGATGGATACTTGGTTTGATAAAAAAATCTCTCAATATAGATCCAATGTTTAAACCATGGATGATATTACTTCAAGATAAATATGGTGATAGATTTCAAATATTAAGTACAAGGTTCAAGAATGAAGATACAAGTGGAAATAATATTTTATTACAAGTATACTAAACATTGTTGCTAGGAGGTAGTTGAACAAAAAAATAACAACAATAATTTTTCCTAGGGAACTTGAGGATAAACTTATTTGGGATTTGAATAGCTCTAGAGAATACATAACAAGAAGCATATATAATTTAAAGCACCAAAAAAATAGGAATACTATAATAATGTGGATAGAAATTTGGGATAGCCTAAGCATTCCAAAATTCAAAATGTTTGTATGGCTAGTAGGTCATAGGAAAATTTTATTTTGGGATAATCTAATGAAAAGGGGTTTTCATGCCCCCTCACAATGTGTTCTATATAAAAAAGAGGAGAAGAGTATAGACCATCTCTTGGGGAACTATTCAATAGTCTGGAAACTATGACAATGAATTCTTAATATGTTTAGTAAATGCATGATGATGAATGATAGAATTGAATAATTGTTAAAGCATTGAAAGAGCATTTTTAAAAGTGGGGTATTATAAATAATTAGAGATATATGAAAATGGATTGTATGGTTGGAAAGGAACAAAAAATTATTTAAAGGAAAGAAAAATAATTTATAGGTAATTAAAATGATTTTTTTTTACCCATAGAGTCTAAACTAACCCTATCAACTCATCCAATCCCTAATATTGAAGCAGATAGATGGAATCAAGTCATCAAATGGAATTTTAATGTTGGCTATAGGAGAAACAAAAGGAAGACAAAAAATATAAAGTGTAAACCATCAAATGTGGAGTTGGTCAAATTGATTTTTGATGAAGAATGTAAAGGAAATCCAAAACTAGCAAAAGGAGGAATAATTAAAAATAATAGAAGAGAGATTTTGTTAAATTATGCTATAAATAGTGGATTTAAGACAAATAATAAAGTTGAAGCTTGGATGGCTTTGGAAGGGTTAAAAATATATAGACAAATAAAATGAAATAGATTATGGACGGAAGGAGATTCATTAATAGTAATAAATCCAATTTTGAGAAAAGCAAAGGCTCTATGGAACATATAAAATATAATTGTGGAAATACAAGACATTGCTATAGATTTTGAAAAAACTATGTTTGCACATATGTTTAGGGAAGAAAAAAAATGTACAAATAAGCTAGCCAATAAAGGGCTTTTAATAGAGGATCATGATATTAAATTATATTTTCCATGGTTAGAGGAAGTAGTAAGTTTAGCTGAAGCTAACAAGAAAATGTTTGTTGTATTTTATAATATTAATATGTTTTTATATAAACTATTTATTACAATTTTTATGGTTTCACTTATGATTCGGGAAGAAAAGCTAGTAGTCCATATTTGGTAAAGCAGACTATAATAATGTGAAGTTTTGGAAATATTAATCTTCTACGATGCAACGCATAGTGAATAGAGGTGAATTTTTCGTATTGTGAAGGTTGTTCCAAGAAAATGTTAATAAGAAGGATGAGGAATTTTGGAATATTTGTATTTACAAAGAAAATTGAAGAATATTTAGAAAATAAAAATAAAGAATTCAAACTTTGTATGAAAAAGATGTAGGTATCTAGTTATAGCAACTTAGTTGAGATGATAATTGAATCTATTTGTAAAATCTCAACTCTAAAGGAGAGAGTTGCTATGTGTCAAGGATGGGGGATCCAAGTACAACCCCTTATTTTCTAGGAAAAAAAACATTCATAGAACTCAACTTTTATTGCTCATCATTACTAACCATATAATTTCTTCTCTTTGTAAAATTTCAAAGAAAAAATTACATAATAATTATAAGTATGCTTATCTAAATTTTTTAATGTATTACTAATTGATAATTTTATATAAGATATCTAATTATTGTAAAATTGACATACATAACAAAACACATTATTATTTATCTTAATCTTGTCTTAATGATAGAAAATATGAGTCATGTGGTATCATGTCTTTAACATACAAATATTAAGCTTCCACAATATGGAAATAAGCTTGAATATTAAGTTTTTATATTCTCTTATCACACAAACATGTGTCATATTCATAGATATTATTTTTATGATAATCAATAAACACAATATGACACACACTCATGGAGCATGATGTTTATTGACTATTTTCATTCCTTGAAATTCCTTATAGGTAACTATAATAATAATTATAATGTAAACACTGGGTTTATATTACAATCAATTTTATGGTGTTATAATTTTTAAGTTAACTATTGTATTTGTAAGATCCCATTGGATTTAGGACAAATGGTCGAGAACTAGGAGTTTTACATTTCCAATCCCATGGGTAAATGCTAATATTTTTTGAATGGTGTTGACACAAGTAATAGGGAGCAACAAGTTTCATATCTTAAGCTAATGTTTCAATTCCAAAGTTAAATCTTAATATTTCATCAAGTAACATGAACCTCAAGTTCATCAATCCAATACAACCTATTAAAAAAATCACATCTTATAAAATACTTTAAATATCATTTATCTTCCATCATTAAAAGATATTAAACTATAAAAATAATATACATATTATTTCAATATAAATATTTTTTTCTCAAAAATTAAATGCAAGAAAAAAAGCACATAAAGCACTCTCACTCACTTGAAACCCTACAATATGGAATTAAACAAGCTATATCATTATTTTTTTCATAGATTAAGTAAATGACTTATTTTTAATCCTGAAAAAAATTATATATGATCATTTTATAGTTTTCATAACATAGATTAAGTAAATGACTTATTTTTAATCCTTAAAAAATATTATATATGGTCATTTTATAGCTCTCATATAGCTGTGTATGTCATGATTTTGTGAGAGTTTATTGGTTTCTCATTCATTGTATATGATTTCCAATCTATGCCAATGAATAAAGTATAAACAATTTTAAAATTCTCTAGAATTTTAAAATAGTTTATACTTAATTCATTGGCATAGATTGGATATATATATATATATATATATATATATAAACAAGAAAAGCATAAATTTTCTTGAGTAAATTTAAGTTGATTAATCATAATATAATGTTGTATCTATTTAAAAGCTTATTTTTTTTCTAGTTTTCTTTTACATATGGGGTAGTGGAAAAGGGAGGAATTGGTCTTTTTTAATATCATTAGAAAATTGGTGAAAACTTTATTTCATGTTATTAATATTATTATATTATGATTTTTAGTGCATATTATCATTCATGATAGTTTGTAAGTTTTTTCATCATGTTTGTTTTATTTTTCAAATTACTAGACACTACTGTAGCAAAAACAAGATTAAAAATATATATTACTATTTTTGTTATCTCAAATCCCTTGTTAATTTAAAATATATTAGATAGTGTGAGTATCAAATCATAAGTAATCAAAGGTCATACTAATTTAGGCAAAGAGGATATTAAACTAAAATATGCGGTGTTATGAAAAATTTTAGAGCTTTTTGTATCTATCCCATTTCAAGTATGAAATAATTTAACCTCTTGATTGGAACATTGAAAACATCTAAGTATCCTATTGTAATTTGGATATAATTGGTCTAGGGATTTCTGTGGATGGATGAGTCATACTTGATCTCTAAAGGGGTCCTAAGGGTGATGATTTTTATGCACAAATTATCTATATTTGGTTTATATAGGAAATATTCTCATAATGAATCATAATTTAATAATCACAAACCCCATTTCACTTTAAAAATAACTAAATAATTATCCACAATTGATCCATATTTGGTCTTTATAGCAATTTATAAGTTGGATATTTCCATGTAAAATTATCTATACTTAGTTCCTATAGGGGTCTTGAGTAGGAAATCATCATTATAAATATATACTACACTTCTAGTGATCTCAAACAAGAGTAGACATATTTAAGAGTGGGTTTTAAAAGAAGACGAGGATTTACAAAAAGGAGAGGCTTACATTATGAAAGAGAGTGATATTGGTATGGATGCTTATTAATTTATTAATGAAAGTAAGTGGAGGAGGTGGAGAGAAGTAGGTAGAAGGAAGATGAGAGTTCCTAATTGAGAATGGAGGAAAGTTTATAACTTACATGGCACACTTGCATAAAAATAAAGTTATCATGTTTGATCATACCAAGGTAGTTCTATCAAATATTAAATTGAATGATTCACCAAGTACAAGCATTACCACCTCTTCCTCATTATATATATCATATTATTCATACTTTTGATCTTGCTCCTCTTTCTCTTTCAATTCCCTTCCCCTTCCCCATGTTAATTTTATTATTTCCTCTTACTCTTCATTGAGATACTATTTTAATTGATCTTCTCCTTCTTCCTTATGCCACAAAATAAAATCATATTCCTCTCCCTCTTCCTCAAGCTCTTAATTATATTCCTCTGCTAGTTTACCTTCTATGGGTGGTTATCATAATTTTTGGCATGCCTGGTGGGACCCAAACCCTACTATTTTGATAGATTAGAGACCTGGTGATTCTATGCTTGAATATATATTTTCAAGTCACCTTGTGACTTCGTCCATATAGAAACCTATATATATATATTCAAGACAACATTCAAAATCTAGCCACTCTGTTGATTTTCCAAATATATGATCACTAGACAAGCAACTAGAAGGCTAGGTGAACTGGTACAATTTGTGGAACTATCCCCTTTTATATTCATAAGACAAGCTTCCAACCCATCATCTATATATTCTTCCTCGTCAAGCATATTAGAAGATCAAGAATACACTGAATATTTAGTATCTTCAAAAACATAAAAATCAATGGCTAACAATCAGAACCCACAAAACTTCTCAAACTAGAACAATACAAGACCTCTCAATATGCTTAACCAAAACCATATTTCTCAAGCAATGTTAAAATTCCTTCCCCTGTATCATGGCACTAGGAAAATGACTTATAAGAACTATCAGGATGTAGTCTCATTAGCTGCTACACATAACATCCAATATGAAGATATCATGATAAGGTTATTAATAAGGAAAATCTTGAAATGGTATAGAACCTTGTTGGACTACAATATAATTTCGTGGTCACAACTAGCTGGAAGATTAGTGTAAGATTTTAATGAATAATCTGATCCTTTCTCCCTACTAACATAGTTTACTGTGATACAAAGACATCCATAGGAGAAAATAATGGATTTGAATATTAGATTTAGCTATACATGGAAAATAGTACCTCAAGGTGAGGCCAAAAGATGAACAAATAATGTACTATTATCTAAGGGCTTTTAACTCAAATATAGGCATGACTATAAGGCAATATAATACATTTACATTCCTAAAAAATTTCTAGGTAGCATTAACAAAAAAAAAAAGACTTTATTGCTAAAGGAAAATTGCCTCCCAAGACTATAATGCTAATATTTTTATAATTGTCCCAACAATGATTATAAACCCTTGCTACAAATACTTCCTTACTAGTTGTGTCTCCAACCATCAATTTACCAACGTGGCCAACACCACCAATAACTCAAATATGTTCGACACCTCCAATAATTCTAGTATTGTTAGCATTGCCTCCTATTCCTGCATTACCAACCTTGGATCCCTAGATTATTGCATTAAAATAAATAACTATAGTTATGAAGAATATAACAAATAAATTTACTTCTATGAAAAAAAGAGAGTTTGAGAGAAATTTATCCATATGTAATGAAGGATGAAGCAACTACCTCTACCAAAAAAACCATAAAAAAGCCTAACATAATGTACAATAATTAGAAAACTAATCCTTCCACTACAGTCTCTAAACTAGAATATTGATGTTTAACCTGTAATGATCCTCATGGTGAAAGTTCTTGCATGTTGCATCAACATCATATACAAAAAATTACAATTCAGATGTTTGAGAGAGCTCAAAAAGGGAAGATAAATATGCTAAGGGGAATGGACCAATGACTTTATGATGCCATAAATTGAACAAGTGATAGTTCTAATAATATTAAGAAAGAAGCCCTTGCAAGTAGACCCTAAAATAATGGATCCCTTTAGGGTGTCTTATAAGCAAAAGGACTAGTCAAAAGGGGATCAAGCCACTCATAATTCAAATCAATCTCCAATACAAAATTTTGCTCAAGAACAACAAATTATAGTAAAGAAAGTTGATACTCAATAATAAGCTAGGGATAAGCTGAAGTATCCTTCTGATACTAAATGTTAGAGGATTAAAGCAACTCATGAGTGTAGGAAAATATTCAATGAGCCTGGCAAAGAATAGATGAAACACTTAGAATCTCACAACTTCAACACAGTTGAGGAACTAAAGAAAATACTATCCAAGGCTAGCTTATATGATACCCTATTGATACCTAGGCAATTTGACTTACTTAACACTTCTTTGAAATCTATTAAACATAATATTAAGCATTAGCTAGAAATAAATTTAGCCCAAGGAAATCCTACTTTAGGGACAGGTAAAAATAGGCCATCACCATTCTATTTGGTTTTATGCATGGAAGGATGGGTGGTGCATAACTAAATGATCAATTCTAGAGCAACAACCATAGTAATACCTAAGTCCATGTGTGATATAATGGGTAGATGACACACCTATAAAGATAATTGGAGTAATTAAATATATATCTATGGTGCTGCATAGGATGCATTAAATAAAAATCATCCAAGAGGTGGTGGTAGTAGAATTGGAGCCTTGTTTTAGGATGTGCCTCTCTAGGGAATTCATAGTTAAACTTGGTGGATATCTATTTTGATATTATTTATATATGAAGATTCCAAATAAGGTAAAATAATAAAAATATTATTTGAAAAGCCATCTACTTATCACATATAGAGGATTGAAGAAGAAAATAAGCAAGTTAGTATAGTTGGTATGATTGACGAAGAAATTGATCTAATGGTGAATATTATGGAAGAGTTGTAGACAAAAGACTAGATCTCACTTAAGAATTTTAATGTCATGATTAAAACTAGGATTGGGACATATTCAATTACCAAGCTGAAAGAAAAGAAAAACCCAATTGTGGAAAATCATGATCTGTAGCATGATGCCATGTGGAGGCTCAACTTTGATGGAGTAAGGTGCAGAAATGGTGTTGGAGTGGGCATTGTATTAATCTCACCCATTGGAGCAAAGAAAGGATTTTTCATATAGATTAGGCTGGAGCTACACAAATAATGTGATAGAGTATAAAGCACTTTACCTTGGTCTAAAAAAGGCACAAAAAATGGGTATTAAGTAGTTATTGATTTATGGGTATTTGGAACTAATTGTTAAGAAGGTCACATAGTGATGTAGTAGTAAGAAAAAATACCTTAAAGCCTACCAAAATAGAGTATGGGACCTATTGGAAGGTTTTGAAGCACTTAACATGAAATTTATTCCTAGAGAATAGAATACCCATGCTGACACACTAGCTTTGGTTGGGGCTAACTATTGCTCGGTGTCCAATATAATACACAACTCCAGGATAGTCAAGATGATATACAAGTCATTAGTTATAGATAAAGATACATTATGGTAATTTTTTTACTCTAATAAGCATATAGTTGATTTCCCTAATACAAGAAATGAACTATGTAAATGAAACCAATCAGCCAACCAAAAAGGTAGAGGATGAGGATGTAATTCAATTAAAAAATAATCATATTCCAAAAGGATTGATCACTCTAGAGAGTTCATTTGATAGCAATGATAGGCCATCTTCTCATACCATTCAACATACCATTGAACTCACAATAGATGCTAAACCTTCCTATCAAAAGCAACAACCAATTAATCCAAAGAGAGAGTATATGATGAAGCAAGAACTGTTGAAACTTTTGAATGCTAAAATATTTTATCCAATTAAGCACTCTACATGTGTAGCAAATCTGGTCTTGGTAAGAAAGAAAAATGGTGATATTCACCTCTGTGTAAATTTCTAGAATCTAACTAAGGCCTCATTGAAGGACCACTATCCTTGCCCTAGATTGATCAAATCCTACACACTATAGCTAGAGAAAAGAGGTTATCTCTTTTGGATGGATTCTCCAATTTTAATCAAGTATGGGTTTGAGATGAAGACCAATACAAGACCACATTCACTACTAAGTGGAGAACATTTACATATCAACAAATTTAGGGAATTGGTTAACAAAATAATAGTTATTTGTGTGGATGATATGACAATTTTTTCTCACTAGAAGGAAAAGCATGTTGAACATCTTCGACTGGTATTCCAAAAATATACAAAATTTGGTGTTTCTTTGAATATGAAGAAGTTAATTTTTGCTATACAAAAAGGAAAATTGCTAGGTCATATTGTATCTAAAAAATGATTATCTTTTGACCTAGATAAGGTTGAAGCTATAATGGAACTTCCATTACCGCTTAATAAGGCCCTACAATCATTTTTTGGATGAATTAAATTTATGCAAAAGTTTATTTAAGATTTTGCTTAGATATTAAAGCCCATGATAGAGATGCTAAAGAAGCAAGCTAAATGCAAGTGGATGAATGCCAAAAAAAAAACCTTCAAAAGTATCAAATAAGCCATTATTAAAGCTTTAGTGTTGCTAATCTAGACTATACAAAGGATTTTATTCTCTATGTATTCGGAGTAGAAGAGATTTTTATAGTTGTGCTCAGCCAAAAGATGGAAGGAAATGATGAGAAACCTATAAATTTCTTAAGCTAGATCCTAAATGATCATGAGGAAAAATATGATTTCATAGAGAAGTAGGTCGAGTTCCTTATATAAGTTTAGGCAATTTATTTTTAGAATAAAAGAATGGTGTATGTGGTGCACTCAAACATCCGAAAATTTATAATACAAGGAGAATTGAGTGACAAGTGAGTCGATTGGATCACAATGATTTAGGAATATGACATTGGAATCAAACCAACCAATATTGTGAGAGGCAGAGCATTGTGCGAACAACTAGTAGAGTCAACACTACAGAATGCAAATATATTATTGGAAGAGCAACAAACTGTTATGAAATTGCTTTTTTATTACCAAAATATTATTTTTATTTACTGAAATAAAAACATTCAGATATAACTCCTCCTTGCTCACCTATAGAAATTATTACAATTTATAGAAATAACCACAATGAATTTTAAATCAACACAATCAATACAAATTGCTCAGATTTTCTCAATTTATATTTCAAACCCTTGAGGTAGGGCAACATCATACAATACTCCTTATTGGAAGGAAGCCACTCACAATATATCAACTTGAGATAATTACAATATTATTATCTTCATATTCTCTCTATGATTATTTATCTATATTTATAATGCCCAAATACCTACCACTCCCACTTATCCATACATACATGCATGATAATTACATCTTTACCCATATTTATAATACCTAACTACTCATCAATCCCACTTATCATTGCATGTGGGATGATTACATATAATACAATATTATAAAATTTATATATTATTATAATATTAAATACTTATTTTGGGTACCTAAAATTCCATATCCTTACAAAATGTTTCATCCTTGCAACATAAGAAGAGATTAAACAATATGATCTTTTAAAATTTGTTGTGAATTGGTACCGATATTGATCATCCATCCATCCTAGTGAAACTTTGATTGGTGGTGGTATTTATTGATGCTTTTTTTTATTTGTGGAAAACATCCCAAAAGGGATGCCATTTTTGGGTAAGACCCAAGGAGGCAGGGGTATCCATTCCACAAAAAATTCCCAGGACTCGGACCTAGCCTACCACCTTTGACATACTCAAGGAGCAAACAAACACACAAAACCAATTTAAAAATAAGTAAATAACAACAAAATAATAAAATAAAATAAAAAACATGCTCCTTGAGTGTGTCAAAAACAAAATAACAACCAAACATGCACAATAAGATAAAAGAAACCACAACATGAACCACATAGAAAAACACAAGAACCACATAACAAAACACAAACAAGACAAAAACAACAGAACACTACAAAGACAACCCAAAAAAAACATGAAAAATAAACACAACCAAAACCTAAAAAATAAAAAAAACCATTTTACAATAAACAAAAACAAAAACATAGAAAACACTCACACATAAAAACACGAACTAACACAAACAAAGAGAAACCCAAGAACAAGAACGAAAAAAACACAAGAACAATAACAAAAAAAAAACACAAAACAACAAAAACACAAGAACAACAAAAAACAACACAAAGAACACAAAAACAAAACAAAACAAAAGAACCCACCCACCTTATTAAACTAAAAAAAAAACAAAAAAGAAAAAAAAATGAACATAACAATGACCTATCTAGACAAAAAGACTATTAAGGCAAGAATCAACAGAGGAACAAAATAAAGAATAGAATGAGCTAGGAAACAAAAAAAAAATGAATGAACCAAAGAAAACCAAAAAAAAAAAAAGTAAGAAGAAACTAGGTACCTTCAGAACTAGAGCCATCCAAAGAAATTATAGAAATAAGAGCTTCCCTAATTCGAGAAGCCCACCATCTATGAGGGTGGCCATAACAAGTAAGATCACCTTTGTCCAAAGCCGAATTAGCTAAAGCATCAGCACTCTTGTTTTGATCTTCGACCACATGATTGTAATCAACTTAAAAAAATCCCATCTAGATTAATTGAATCTTCTCAATAATTCTTTTTATTCTCCAATCCACCTTATGATTCTTAGGAGTCTTCAAGAGATTAATCATAAGTTGAGATTCAGACTCAACTAACACCTTTTCCCATCCAACCTTAGTAGCCTCCTGAAGGCCTCTGAGGATACCATACCCCTCAACAAGGTTATTGGAAAGAATACCCAAATTCTCAGCAAAAGTAAAAACCAGGGAGCCATTTGAAAGTCTACCAATTCCTCCCACATTGGCTTTTCCAGGGTTCCCTCTAGAGGCTCCATCAGTATTGAATTTTCCAAAATCTTTAGGAGGAGGTTGCCAATTTCTTGTCATATCCATCTTACTAATACTCACATTCCCTTTAAGTTGGTTGCCCTTAGAATATTTAATCTTCAATCTTTGCATCACTTGATATTTATTGATGTTGATATACCCTTTTGCCATTTGAATTTTTAGAAGTAATCCTTTGGTTCCATGTGTTGGAAGCATCGTTCTATTGGCAATCAATATCACTTTTTTTCATCCATACTTTTTTGCATTTGTCACTTGAGTATTCAAGACTGCTTTGTTGGCTCCACGATTTTACTACCCTACTATGCTAACTTAAATGATGGGTACATTTGTTCCTTGATGCTATTGCACCACTTTGAAAACTAGAGTCATTATGATTTATTTTCCAAACACTATCATAGTTGCTACCCTTTTGATTTTATATAGAACCATAATATTGTTTTCCAAAGCCATACCTTCAATATTGTTGTCACTCCTGGTGGTGTGGGTGGCAATATGCTATAAGTTTAACCTGATGTTCTATTATATTTAATTATTCAATATTTTATTCTTTTATTTTATGCTCGTCTATCATGCTCTCATATTTTGGCCTATCCTCAAACTCTGTTTTATTTCTTTTTTGATTTCTACTACTACCTCCTCCTTTGCCTCTATTTTAGGTTCTTTTGCTTCATTTTTTTTTAGAGTTTCTTTTATCTTTGATATACTTTTTTTTTTAGGCTATTTTTATTTCTATAGTTTCAAATTTTGATTATTCTATTGGTTTTTCAACTTGTTCCCCTACTATAACTACTTGTTTTTTCTTGAATTCTTGCTTTTTATACTAGGAAATATCTTGTACAATTATTTTCTTTTTTTTGTATCAAAATTTCATGAAATTTTGTTGTATATTAATTTTAACGGTGCCTAAAGAATTTATTGGAATATATTACATTATTTGGTACATGCTAATGTACCACCTTGGGTACATATTTAGATTATGAGTGTGTCTTAGATTAGGGTTTCAGTATTTACTTTATGCAATGTAATAAACACACAATTAATATTAGAATGTGCAAAGTATTCAATAATGTAAATGTACATCATAGTCCATGTGCACATGAGTCCAAAGAATAGGAAAGTGAAGATTCATAGGAAGATGGAAGACCAAAAATCACATCCCATTATATTGGACTTTGTGTGAGCATAACATATATCATCTTATCATTTCATAGGACAATGTAGAGTAGAGTAGAGTACAAGTTAGATACAATGTAGAACTTGGATGGATCATGGAGTATTTGAGATCTCCATATTTTGTATGAAGGTACTATTTTTGTGAGATTTCATTAATGGTAGCTTTATGAGTGGTTACAAAAGTTTCTTATGAGTTTTACATGCTTTGTATATTGTCATTATCTCATATTTGATATAGTATGCTTATTCTAGATCTTGTGGTTGTTTTCATTAAGTATTTAGTATAAAAAGCTAATAGAATTTAACCAAAAATAACTATGAACAATATCCGCATAATTCATATCAATAACATAAAAATATGAGTGTAAAATATATTTGTCCATGGTGATTTTCAAATCTTCAAAATTTGAACATTTGTACCCTCTAGTTGTATGTATTTTATTTTGTTTGTCTGAACCTGCAACCTCTTAGCCAAAGACATAATAATGATATTGTATCTACTGCAAGGGTTTATAGAAATAATAACATTTTCCTTCTAAATGCAAACATGAACCTGTAAAATAGAATTTTTAAAATTAAACAATTTTCTCTGACCACTCTTTGACTTATCTGATACCATAAATGTGGTTTTTTCAACTTGCTTGTTGTCATATGTATTTTTATTTCATCATATTTATTTATTTTTTCTATTATTCTTAAAGCCTATTTACTTCTTCTGTCAACTTCATAATTTCAAAAAAAATTACATAGTCTTTGGTGTTTCCTTCAGTCTATATATTATAATCCTTCTCTTTTTCTTTTGCTAAGTTTTTGCAAATTATTTGCCTGTGTATTTCTTCTATCAAAATTTTCATATTTTTAATATTTTTTACATAACCTTTATTGCCTCCTTCAGTCTGTATACTATCATTTTTCTCTTTTTCTTGTCATTTTTCATAAATTATCTATTTTTTTATTTCTTCTACATAGTGTTTGGTCTTCCTATTTGTTTTGTTTATTTCTTCTATACATTTTGGTAAACACAAACAATTTTAAACATTGTTCAACGTATCTGACATCCAAGTCGTGCTTTCTTCAATCTCCATACTATAAATCTTATATTTTTATTCTACTAGCTTCTTGAAATTTTTTAACTCTTTCATTAGTTCCATTTTCTCAATAAAGTTTTTAACTATCGTTTTTCCAAATACCCATCTGATTAAGAATGCATCATCAAATTCCTCCAGTGTGTATTTATATTGATGGGTAAATTGAAAGTTTTATACCATGATGTAGTTGTCCCATAAAAAGAATTATAAATCTTATCTTTCCATTCAAAATTATTTAAAGACTTAAAAATTCTCCACCATCCCTTAGCATCATCATTCCTTCTAGTGAATACTGGAAAATCCATGACCTCAAATCCAAAAAAAATTGAAACATGAATTTTAAATATAAAAAAAAAACAAACTGCCTTCAAATTGTAATTTTTTCTTTTTGGGCTATGGAATTCTCTTTCTCTATTTTTTTAATTTACTTTCGGACTACCTTAAAATTGTGGATTTTTTTTCAAAAATATTACCAAACTGCAAACCATTTTTTAATACTGATAACAACTTGCTCTATGAACTAATTTTTTCTTTTACTATGATTAAATTATAGTCTTATCTCTCTCTATTTTTTGTTTTTTAAACAACTACCACTTTTATATTATTGGTATACTACAAATTGCCTACTTCACTGAAGTTGTGGAACTATAGACTCTTGTTGAAGTTGTTGTCAATGACTATATGACACTTCTATGAAAAATATGGCAATGAACTGGGCCTTAGACGTTGGCTTCCTAGTGGTTTAAGGAAATAATAACTAGCCATAAATGTTGTATAAGTGAGTACCTCTATCTTATTACCAACAATATTTCCCTAAAGAATAATTATTGAGAAACTAACCATGGTTTTACCTCTAAACGATAGCTCTTTATATACTCTCATAGGGTAAAAATACTACTAACAGGGTGTGGGGTCGTTGATCATTTTCATTGGTGACACACTCAAACCAATTACTTTGGGGTTCTTGGTATACTCCTCATAATGAGTTTTAGGTAAATTATTGGCCCAAGTACTTCCTGTAGTTAAGTGGTTGGGACTTATACCTAATATTGCAAGAGGTTATTAGCCTAATGCAAGTGCTTATTAAGCACCAAAAATTTTGCAGTTGAACTTGGCCTTGAAATGTCCTCTGGTACTAAAGCTTCTAAAATAAAACATGACCCTAGAAAGTGCTCTAGTAGTGATGATCCTACAACAAAATACGGGCCCTGGAATGTCCTTTGGTACTTAAACTTTTATAGTGAAACATGACCCTAGAAAGTACTCTGATACCACTTGTTATGAACCTATTTTTTATTACTGAAATATTATTCACATTTACTAAAATAATAATATTCATATATAACTCCTCCTTTTTCATCCATAGAAATTATTACAATTTATAGAAAAAACCACAATGAATAATATATCAACATAATCAATGTAAATTGCTTAGATGTTCTCAATTTATATTTCAAACCCTTGAGGTAAGACAACATCGTACAATGCTCCTTATTGGAAGGAAGTCACTCACAATATCTCAACTTGAGATAGTTACCATATCATCTCTATGATTCCTTATGTATATTTATAATTTACAAATACCTACCACTCTCACTTATCCATGCATGTGGGGTAATTACATATAATATAATATTATAGTATTTATACAAATATTATAATATTAAATACTTATCTTGTGTACCTAACAACTATTAAAGTCAATATTGCAGAATGCAAACATGTTATTGGAAGAGTAGCAAACTCCTCAGCCAAAAAGCACACAACTAGGTTTGTACATTTGGATCTAGCACTTAGTGCATTATTTTAAATCTGGTCAATGTCTAAATAGTTTATTAGCTTTCCAAAGGTGCAAATATAAGTTGCAAGAAAGAAAATATGTAGTTATTAATGGCACTTTATATCGAAGAAATTTTTATGGTGTATTATTGATATGTTTACATCTAGATAAAGCAAAATAAACCCTAAAGGAAGTTCATGCTAGATTTTCAAGAGGTCATTACTCTGGATAAACTATGACTGCAAAAATACTCAAAGTCAAATATTATTGGCCTACCATTTTTTTAGATGTGTTTAAGTTAGCCAAGTCATGTAATAAATACCAAATATTTATAGGAAAGATCAAACATTTGATAATGTCTCTTTAGCCAATAATTATAGAAGAACCCTTTCAAAAATGGGGGTTAGATATTATTGGAGTTATTAACACCAATTCTTTTGTTAGACATAAATACATTCTAACAACAAAAAATTACTTCACCAGATGGTTTGAAGCAGAATCTACTAAGCATAAGACAATCATTGAATTTTTAGAAAGGCTAATTACCAGATTTGGGATCCCAACCACAATAGTTGTAGATAATGTTAGATCATTTATAAGTGCAAAAACTATGTACTTCAGTATAAAATATGGTATCTATTGAAATGCATCCCCCAATTATTATCCATAGGGAAATAGATTGACAAAATCCACAAATAAAAAAATATTGAAGATTATTAAATGCAACATAGAGGATACTTCATGAACATAGAATTTACTACTCAATCAAGCTTTATGGGTTGATAGGGTAAAAATTAAATAAGCTCTAAAAAAATCGATCTATGCTTTGGTATATGGGAAGGAGGCTATTCTACCCATCAATTTATAATTTTTGGCTATAAGATTTATTAGTCAAACCAACTCAAAATATGCACAACCAATAGAAAAAAGGATGGTAGAATTAATGATGCTAGAATAAAAGCATGAAAAAACATATAGTAATATTTGACATCATCAAAAAAATATCAAGCAATGATTCGATAAGAAAGTAGTACCACAATTATTTAATGAAGGAGATCTTATGCTCAAGTGGGATGTAGATTGAACTAAATTAGGTGGACATAAAAAATTTAAATCTATGTGGTCTAGGTCATATTTAATAGAGTAAAAAAGGTATTAAAATGTATTTGAGATCCACAATATGGAAGGTCTCATATTATTTATATTGGTAAATAACCAATACCTAAAGCATTATGCATAAAAAGTGTATGACTAACTTGTAAATATGTAAATTGTTTCATAAGAAAGATCAACCATCAAAAAGTGCTCAAAATTAGTGAGTTTTTATTGGCATAAATCAACCGCAAAATTATAGCTAGCATAATTTGCATTGGTTAATGGCACATGATTTGAAGTAATGCATCGCAATCCCCTATGACAACTAATAGCTAAGTGCAATAATAAATAAATCTCTCATTAATATTTATAGAAAGACCATGCCTAATTTATCAGTTAAACTCTCATAAGCTACCAAATTGTAGAACTCATTAAATTCTTAGTGGCCAATGATACAATGTCATAAAGCACACACTATAACTTGTTGCAGTAGTGTTGAGTGGAAATTTTGCCCAATAGAAAAATCACCATCATAGTTAGGATTTTGATTAGAAAACCCTCTCCTGCAAAGAAATGAAGTTTCTCCAATGTTCCTTTTACTTAATGTGTGCTTGTAATATTGTGAAGATGTATCAAATAAGTGCTAAGAATACCTTAGTAATTTGCAAGAAACTGTTAACAAGGGGCCTGTGTTGGCATTATTTTATTACTATACTTGTGATTGTTCATGATACTTAAAAGAAAATAAAACTGTGATTGCCCCTCATATGAACACGATGTAAAAGCCTTATTTCATTTTATATTGGAGTCTTTTAGGTATATTTTATCTTCTTTTGGTTAAGCAGATTTTAAACAAGTTTTATCTTCCTTAAATCCTGCTTTGAACATGAAAGAGAAGACTAAAGTCTATCTTTTGAAAAGTGAACCTTAAATGATGAATGAATTCATTTAATGTTACCTTGAGCATGAAAATAATATAAGTTACATGAATAAATTGATAAATTAAATAGCTTGTGACATATGATATAAATTACCTCTCTTCAATTAAATTATAATATTCATAAAGAGAAGTCAATTTATTGCTTTAAATGTAATAGCTTTGGAATGCCTTATAAATTACATCTCCTTAATGAAATTATGATTTTCACAAAGGAAAGTTAATTTATTGTTTGCAAAATGAAATAAAGAGCTTGAAATTTGATTTACCTTCAAAATGTGAAATTATGTCAAATTTTGAAATTACAAAATTCCTTATAAAACAACAACTTTAAATAATTTTTATAATTTTCAAAATGGCTTCAAAATGGAATATAAAATGTTCTAAATGAAGCGTTAAAACTTATTCTTCACACCTGTGCATCTATTTTTGGATTTTAAATTTATTTTATTTTTATTTTAATTTTCAAAGTTTTAAAAAAAATAAGAAAACAAGGTTAGAGAAATAAAATAAAAATATGAAAACATGAAACAAAATGCATAAAATGACCAAAGAGAGCTACTATAAACTGGTTCCCCAATCCTATGGAAAATATAATGCAAAAACAAAAACTAGGTTAGACTTGCATACACAATCTAAGACAGTTCAAGACGAGATTCTAAGGAGTAAACATGTATGAAAATTATCTAAATGATGCAATCGACTTAACACATAAGATATCATTACACAATTGCCATACATGTAGTAAAAATATTCATTAAAGCTTTTTTATTGCATTCAAAATATGTTTTCTTGCATACAAAATGAAGACAACAGCTGAAATCCTTCCAATCATTCCCTTTTTTCTGTTCCAAAACTTGTAGCCTATAGCTAGTTTCTACGTTTTCATGGGTATTTAAGGTTTTCCATCAAGAAATTTCCATTTCCCATTATTGGTTTTGCCTTATCGTTTCTCCTTCTTTTTTGTTTCATCTCCCTCCAATGATATCCTTTATTTGTTATAACACTTCTTTCTTTTTTTTTATTACCGTCACTCCTTTTGTTGTTATATGCATGTCGAGCGTTATACATTCTTCTACTCCATTTGTAATTATGATTATAGAATGCATTTATTTCTCTTATATGAAAACATCCCTTTCAATATTCTTACCATTGTAACCATCCTCACTACTGTGTCACCAAATATAATCTCATAATAAATGAAGTCCTTTATTCTCATATGAGGCACCGTTGTATAAATATAAATATGACCTTTCTAACATTATGCCAATTAGCATATTAAAACTGATACTTTCCCCATCAACTAGCTCTCTAACCGAAATTTATACCTAAGTAATGAAGATAAAATTTAACAAGCCTTATGACTGAGCTTAATCGCATCCCACATGTATTTTTATGATCTTCATCACTGATAATATCATCTATTCATTCACAATGCTTCTTCACCATGTAAAAACTTAGAGTACCCTCCTAGCTTTGCACTCCATTCGTTCCACCACCATCAGTTCAACCTTCCCAGTTTAGAGGATTGTTTCTATCCATGACCTATGTGCTGCGTCAGTACCATATGACCAAACCGACGATCATAGCCTCTGATGTATTAATAGATAATGTATTCATAGTCTTTCACCATTGTAATAATCCTTACCACCTAACACAACACACACAATATTTGTTACCCATCAGCACGTTACTCCTGTCTAATGCATTCTGCAATTTGCATCAACGCCATCCAACAAACTTCATCTTCACACGTCATTATCAACCTCCACCATCTACCACTTCTATAGTCCAAGTGCCTTGAATGTCTATTTTGGGAGCTCCCACTTGCTACATAATGACCTATCCTTGTAGATAATGGCTAATTTCTCAACCTTGATAATTCTTAGTATTATATTTACATTGAAGACCTTGTTGTAGTTATCTAATATTCCACATTGGGGTTGTTATATTTTTTTAACATTTCCCTAGATACCTTAGACACAAACACTGCATCTATTATAACTTTGTCCTTTTTTGTCGATGTTGCTCGTTTATCATTCGAACAACGATGCTTATATTTCAATGGCTACCCTTATTGTAACACCAAATCACCATGTAAAATCCATTTCATGAATGTTTGAAACTGTATCTAGGATGACCCTAACTCACCAATACATGATGTCCATGGTGGTAGCCATATCATACATGTCTAGGTCACCTGTTCTATGCCTCATCACTCCATCGCATACACCTGAACTTGTCTGGTGTAGTCCATAGGATCGAATATCACCACCTTGAGAGCTTCTGGAGATACACAATATGGTTTAACCCATGGTATCTCTAAAATATTAGTAACAATATTCACAACTTGGGTGAATGCTCTCCCAAATGAACACAATGATCTCCTTTTGGTAATATACGTAAACATGGTGATCTTCAATGAAGTATATTTTCTCCAAACTTACTAGATAACAATGCCATGGAACTCACTTTTATCCCAATATATTGCCTCAACTTGTTCACCCATGCCTAAAGCTAGTAAAGGTAATTGTAGAATTTTATGACCTGAATATAGTTATAGTCCACAACTAGAAGTTGGAAAAGCTATTTATGATATTGAAGGAGGAAATTACAAAATATTTTGCAACAAGAGCCATGCTAGAGGTTAAACCCAAAATAATAGTCTTAAAAGAATAGAAGAAATTTTTTACCTAGGTCACTTTCAAGAAGTGGCTAACTAATTTGTTGGGGATGTTCCCAGATGATTACACCGAGCAAATTGTGGAGCTAGAAACATTTGAGACCCTGATGTAGATAATTATGTCTATACTGACAATAATTTTGGGGCTAAAGATAGATGCTATCGTATACCCATATAAGCTCTTTGGCTTATGTAGTAACCAACACATACAATTACATTGGGTAGGGTGAACATCCTTCTATTTTATTTGATTGGTCAAAGTTCTTGAGTACTAGTATACATATCTAGCTAGCCACTATGAAAATGGGCCAAAGCGAGCAATTTACTTACCCATAATATTTAGCATGGCTAGTCTTGTTTAACATGCCCACAACCTTGCATGACAAGGATTTGCAAAAATAGGATGAAAATGGGCAAATACACCCTATGGTAGATTGGACTCATGCACTGAGAGAAAACACACCATATTTGTAGTTTAACAAAAGATTCTTGGGTCTTGCACTTGTTGGAATTACTAGAAGTTGCTTGCGTCTTACCTTAGAGGCTATAGGTATGTTAAGAGGAAAGAAACATGGGTTGAGTGATTAGTACTTTTTGAAATAAGGAACAATAATAAGATTATATGGGTTTTTGGGCACTCCATACCTACTTCCATATTATATTACGAACTAGATTTTTGGATTGGAATTTTGTAGGCAGATCCATGTAATAGGAAAGCATTATGGTGCCAAAATAAAGAAAAATATCATTTTTTGGCTTCCCATTAAATTTTAAGACATAATTATATCAAAGAGGCATAAAGGACAATATAAGGTCTTGGATAAAAAGCTAAGTGCATGACAACTTCCAATGGTGTCTCATAGATGGCACTATGATCCATAAGATATTTTCAAAGTGAAATTGGTAGCTTTGAGTAACAATCCTTTGCCATTTGAGAATTTTATAGTGATAAGCATTGAGAGTTTCAAGAATTTGGATAATGACCAAGAATCATAGTTAGATATTATGAAGATGCAAGAGAGGCCACCATGGAGGACATGTTATGAGTATAAGCATATTTTTGATCCTAAAAGAAATGAAGACCAATGGATAAGCTCTGAAATTATATAGAATAGTCAAGATGAATTTGGCTAGGAGGAGCACAAGATAAATTAATGGTGGATTCACATTGTGAACAAGAAAAAATCAAAGAGGCTTATCCTAGAAATGCTGATAATTTTTTTATCAAAAAGTGATGCAAATTATACTAGTTGGACAAAGAAACATGAGAAGGAAATATTTCTTGAAGTCAAATTATTATCAAACTTAGAGAAATAAATAGAGGAGGAAGAAATAGAGGCAGCAAATCAACCTCAATCACAAGTAACTACCGTAGTAGGCTATGATGATTTTGAGAAGGAATGATATCTCATTTCCAACAAAGGTAACAAAGCAAGGTCCTCCCTATAAATATAGTTGCCATGGAAGGTGTAGAGAAAATGGTATAGGGATAGGCTATAGGTTCTAAAATACTACAACCAACTAGCACTCATAAACCTTTTAGGGCACACTCAAAAACTCAGTCAAAACTATCTCAACAAAATACCAAGCAAGGAATGAAATGAAAAGGTATTTTTAGACTTGTAGATTTGGATAAAAAAAGAGTGATAGCTAGGGGGCAATAGTTGCAATAGGAGATACATAGAACTAAAATTATGATTGAGATGGTTGAGGCTGAGGAAAAAAATTAAAATAAGCTTGAAGTAGCTAAGGTTGAAATGGCCAAAAATATGGAGCCAAAGCCAAAAGCACAAGGAATAGGTAAGTTTCCTAAAAAATTTCTTGCTCAATCATCCCCTTCTCATGATTCTACTCAATATTCATCTTCACTTGATATCATCCCAATACCAACCCAACCTCCATTGTAAATACAATATCTATCACAATCCCACCAGTCACTAGTGCCCCCTTCACATAATTCTCTAACCCAAACTTCTATTTTGCCCCCTACAAAAAAGAGGTCAACAATCCAAGAAAGCCTTATCCCCATTAAAATTAACATTCTATCATAAAATCCCCTATAAATATTCTCCTCATTCTAAAATACCCCTACTCCACCCCTTGCATATGAAGATCCATTGCTAGAGGTATTCTCTATTATCCAAAACATAGAAGACAATAAGTGAAAGAGGGCAAAGGAGTAACAAAAATAGAAGCAAGTAAAATAAGTGGGTGCTATAATATATTATGTAGTAGAACCAATAATTTAAGAATAATTAAAAATGATTGCCCACCCAAGGATCAAAAAGGTTGTTGCAAAAATGAGGATGGAGAATTATTAGGTTGAAGTTTAGAGGCAAGATATATCAAAAATATCAAATATAGAGACACTCCAAGCCCTCCAAACAAAATCAAATACACTCTTTCTATAGGTAAATAGATCAGATAGAAAGCTTCGAGCTATTGAAAAGAAGATTGAAGCCCTTGAAATTATATTAAGTAAAGATAATCTTGAACAATATGCGCTCAAACAAGAGATTCAAAATTTGAAGTAGATAATTGATAAGTCCCCTATAGAAGAGTAGTTGCAACAAAAGGATGAAATAATATGAAGCTTGGAGAAGGAGCTAGAAGTGGCTAAGAGTGAAATGTAACAACATGATGCAGTGCTGGAACATCTAAAAGCCAAGCTGCAACAATAAGAGGAAACTCTTGTTGTTTCTCAAGAAGAGCTAAAGTAGGAAAAGGAAAAACCTCATGGCCAAGAAATATCTAGAGACTTCGTCAAACAAATCATAAGGTAATATTGGGATAAAATCAGAGAGGTAATCTTATGGACTTGTCCTCCCTTTATCAAGAAAATCAAGAAAATTGCCAAGGTGATCCTTGAAGCAAAAAAGGAGTTTGAGAAGGATAAAATAGACTAGATCAACAACATCGAGGAAGCACAAATAGGTAAAAAAATGCTAAGGGATAAAGAATAGTGTCCTATTGTAGAAAAAAATAAAGAAATATATCGACATAAATGTAGATTCACTATTCATTAAGTGGATACAGTTAGTGAGTTGACAAGAAGGGGAAGAAGTGCTTAACATACTTAGAAGGGAATTTGAAGAAATGAGTAGTGTTGGTAAAGAAATAAAAACACTAGGCTCTCCAAGATTTTGGGATGAAAAGAGATATTCTCTAAATAAGAGAATATTGACCAGCTACTCGACTATAAACTCAATTATGAAAGTGAAGTTGAATCATTGCCAAAACCACTTGTAATGGAGGAGGTATTTTCTATATTTCATAGTATTTTTTATCTCCTAGTTAAATCTAAAGAAGTAGCTATAAGATATGGTGATCCCTCTTATGAACATTACTACAAGTTGCAAGATATCATTTGCAGAATTAGAGGGATTCATGTTCCCTTCCCAGACACATGGAATAAGATGTGCCAAATTTTTTAGATCACAACCCCCTACCAGCATAGGCAATAACAGAGCAATATGAAGCAACTTAGATAATGACACAAGGAAAATCATTGGGTGCACCCTTCGAAGAAGGACCCAAACAATCAAGTGAGTTGGTTAACTCTCTAATAAGAGAATATGTACAATAATATTGTGTGTACAATATTTTGATTTTTTGTACAAAATTTATTTTTGGTACGTAGTATACTTTTGACTTCTTAGTCCAATGGATAATACTAGATAAATGGATGATTATAAAAAATGATGCTAGACACATGTCATTAGATGCTCTAAAACACATGGTTAAGTGTACAATAACTAAATTAAAGTAGCTCAAATCATTTACTTTGCACAAGTTTGAAAGGATAGATATAAAAGTTGACTTGAGAGAGAAAATTGTGCAATTATAATAGGAATTCTAGTTGGCAATATCGGTGCACAATAATTATTCTATATAAAGTTTTGCTTGCCCTAAAGATAAAAACAAATTATTTTTAGTTTGAGAATGAATCTAAAGGTAGAGATGAGGATTTGCATGGTTGTGGGAGTAAACCAGAAAAGGTTCCTACTGAACTGCATGGACCTGAAACAACTACAAGTGCCTTGTGTGGACCTGAAACAACTACAAGTTATGGTGAAGTTTGTTCATGAAGATTCATTTTGTAGAGGTGTCCCATACTCTAGGTATCCCCATGCATATTCTCTCCTTTTTTTCATCCTTTTATTTTCGTATAATCTTTTGTAAATTGTGCCACAAACTCCATCATCATCTTCATTAGAATTTTGTTTTCTCTTTTCTCTCAAAGTCTATTTCATGTGATAATGTCCCTATCCTTATCTCTAGTCATATATTTTATGCTATTATTTTACCTCATTTTTGCATAAGATTTCTATCGATCTGTATATATGTATGCATAAGAAATTCATATTATCTTTCTTGTGGTATATAGATAATGTATCATATTCTCCATTATCTCTAGCTAGTATATTTTCCATTTCTTGTTATAAGTAAAAGGGGGATTATCTAGAATCTTAATTTTAATGGATAGAAACCCCCTATGAGTCTCCATGAATGTGAATATTTTTATCACCACCCACAAGCATATCCATGTGAGATGGCAAAAGGTAGCAGAAAAAGCAAGAAGCGACTAAGTATGGAAGCTTCTAAACATTTTTTACCTTCAACAATAGTGGATGGGTATCAAAATATTGTCATGCAACAACTATCAAGGAATGAGAAAATGGTAAAGTATGAAGGTCATCGAAAATTTTGTACCATTGATGACAACAATGAGGGTCCAAAGGTTTTTCACCTAACAAAAAGATAGAAATGCAAAAATTGTCTAAGTATGGTGAACGTCAAAGATGTTGTATCGTGTCAGAGATAGCAAAAGGTATTAATAATAACAAAAATGACTAAGTATGGAGACTGTCAAAGATTTTGGTACCTCCAATAGCAACAACTAGTACCAAAATTCCATCATAAAACAACTAGAAAAAAACATGAAAATGACTAAGTATGGAGGTTATCAAACATTTTGTACTATTTATGATAACAATAGGGGTCCAAAAGTTTGCATCTCAATAGCAAAGAAATATTGTAAAATCCGCTAAGTGTTGTATTCGCCAGACTTTTTGTACTATCAACATCAACATGAAGGGACAAAAATTTTATCACCTAGCTAGGAGCAAGCAAATGTGCAAATGGGTGAAGTATGCAAACCATCAAATATTTTGTAACAAGGAAACTTCATGAGGGGTGCAAAAACCCCATCACCCAAAAACTATATAGAGATCGCCCGACAACTCCTCAAGAATGTAAAATTACCTAAGTATGAAGGTCGTTGGAGATCTTGCATCACTATTTTCAATAGCAAGAGATTCATATACATTTTCAACATGAAGGGATATAATACCATAAGCCTCAACCTTATTATCCTTGTACAACTACTTTATTTGATAAACCCTATCATATAATCTTGAGGCTGCCCATTCATATAATTGAGTAACCCTTTCTCTAGAGAAAATATTTGATCTTGATTTTTTAGATAGCATAGTTTGGAAAACTAAACAAGGGCATATAGTAATCCATGAATATCCTACCAATATATAAAATATTACATGTTTTTATAACCAGAAACAACACCATCAATACAAAGATCTCAAAACTTCATGTGATTTGAAATATAAAAAATTGACCTCAAAAATAATTTTGTATGCAAAAGTTATATTACTAAAAAGTTTGACTAAAATACATAAAATGCAAAACCCCTTCATCCATAAAATAAATAAAAAAATACATAAAATACCTCCAAATACTTTAAAGAAAATTTTAAAACTTTTAACACCTACAATTAATGAGAGGCCATCACATGTCTTTACATGAGTATTTAAGGGGATGCCAAGTGTGCTCTAATTGGACAACATAATGGTGAATTGAATTATACCACTTCTCACAATCAAGGGATTGCCACCTATGCATTGACTTGCAGAACATTATAAAGGGTACAAGCAAACCAAAATGTGATACTTATTACACTATAATTAGTTTATTGATCTATGAACTACATTATGCAACTTGTCATGTCCTGATTCACTAAAAAAATATAATTTATCAAGTCTATTCTTGATTGTGTGAATTAGTTATTACATGTGATGAGATAGAAGAATATAGTTGGCCAATATTATAAATATGCATGCCAAGTGGTATACAACCTACCATGTTAGTTTTCATACAACTTGGCATATCATCCCTATCACAACCTCCCATATTAGAACCTTTATTAATTGTCAAATATTGAGCTATAATTCATGTATTAACTACCACATCAATACCTATGTCAACCCCTACATCAGCTATCACATGTCATGCCATTCCACTTGCAGAGATCATGATGGGGGTCCAAAAGTTGCTCCTCCCAAATTCTCAAATCTCATTCATTAAACTTGGTAAAATTTACAGAAAATGGCAGCAGTCCGCCAAATAAACTCCTTTACCCCGAAAGATAGTTTATTTTTATTTCTATTACAACATTTTTTCACCCTGGAAGAAAAACAGCCTAAATAGGTCTAGAATGACCCTCTTGCCTTCGAATTTGCTACTCGGTCTCAGCAGTTTTTCGACCCCTTGTGCATGCCTTTGCTTCCCCTTTTAAAATCTCTGGGTTTCTTTCGAGGTCTCGACCCTCTAGGCCATTAATGACCCACCTGGAAGAATACATCCTTTGAAACTGAAAAGTCGGCTCTTGTCCCCGCCTTCATGACTGAACCTTCACATATTTTACCCTAACTGGCAATTGCCATCGGGTCAACCGTGGAAACATGCATTGATGAGCCGTCTGAATGTCTTTGACCTCTGGGCGCAGCATTCGAGTGGCCGCCATGCTCAGCAAGCTTACCGGGCAAGAAATCATGCATTAATGAGGCCTTTGACCGCCTCAAGAAACACCGTCTGGGAATGCATGCCTTTTTGAATCGTGAACCAACAGTATGTCATGATATCGTGACATTTTTCTTCCTCGCTGCATTTCTCTTCTTTGGGTCATGATATCGCGACATGTCACGATATCATGACATCTTTCCTTTTCGACTCTCCTTTCTCCTTTTCGATCATGAATATTTCCTTTCTGCCTCCTCCTCGTATCTCGGGTCACAAAACCATGACATGTCACGATATCGCGACATTATTCCTTCCTGCTTCCTTCTCGCCTCTTTGGGTCGTGATATCGCGACATGTCGCGATATCGCGACAGCTTTTCTCTCTGCTTTCTCTCTCTATTTTGGGTCACAAAATCATGACATGTCATGATATCACAACAGCTTTGCCTTCCTCTTTCGCTCTCTGCTTCGGGTCGTGAAATTGTGACATGTCGCAATATCGCGACAGTTTCCTTCCTTGCTTTCTTTCTGCTCCTTTGGTCGCGATTTCGTGACATGTCACAAAATCGTGACATTTTCTTCTCTGGCCTTTCCTGTCTTCTTTCGGTCATGAAAATGCGACATGTCACGATTTCGTGACATTTTTCTTCGGACGCCCTCTCTCTCCTATTTCGGTGTGATTTTGCGACATGTCACAAAATCACGACATTTTCTTTGGGCACCTTCCCTCTCCTGCTTTGGTCGTGATTTCATGACATGTCACGAAATCATGACATTTTTGCTTTGTGCCTTCTCTCTCCTTCTTGAGTCATGAAAACGTGACATGTCGCGATATCGTGACACTTTTCTCTTTCACGATATCACAACACTTTTTGCTCTGTGCCTTCTCTCTCCTTCCTGAGTCATGAAAACACGACATGTCGTGATATCGCGACACTTTTCTCTGTTGCAATATCATGACACTTTTTTCTCAGCACCTTCTCTCTCCTTCCTGAGTCGCAAAAATGCGACATGTCGCGATATCGCGACACTTTTCTCTATCACGATATCGTGACACTTTTTGCTCCATGCCTTATCTCTCCTTCTTGAGTCATGAAAATGTGACATGTCGCAATATCATGACACTTTTCTCTGTCACGATATCGCGACATCAAGGCAAACACTTAGAAATATTTTTTTGTTGATGCAAGATTGCTCTACTGCCACTGGATGCTCCTGAATCAGATCACAATGTTAGTTGTACAGACTACCACATGTTGTGCATCACTGTGACCACATCACTTGTATGAACCACCATAACATTCATATATACTACACTATATCATGCATTTGTTGCTACCATATCACCTATATAACCTACCAAATCAATTATATAGACTATCACATGTTGTGTGTCCATTGCTGCCACATCATCATTTTCCTACAAAAGGGTGATGTCATTTAGTGTCATTTCATCATGGTTTGCCATGTTATTAGACACTTATGTAATATTAATGACATATTTAAAAAAAAATCATGGTGTTGGGGAATCAAACTCAAGACATTCTACTTACATTTTCGTAGCACACGAATGATAGATAATATCTACAATGCATTCCTTGGGAGGTAGGGGCTAGCAACATATTTAACCAAAGAATAAAAATTGAATGGTTTTTTCCTCCCCTTCCATGACACAAGCTTATGTCAACATGTTGCAATCAGGTACCCATATACACCTCTTATCTTGCTAGGCCAAGCAATATTCCTTGGCTTATTTTATTTTTAAAATTAATTTTTTTTTTAATTTTGGAGGGACAAAATATTTTTCAAACATGAATTTGAGATACGTAGAGGCAAATTGAGCAAAAGTAACAAACTAGGACTTCTTATATTTTTGTAAAGAATCTAAAAATGCTAATAATATATTTGTATCTACCATGCTTTTCCCTATAAGAACTTTATGTCAAATATAACCAATTATGATATCCTCTCATGTCTATGTAGCAAAAAGTTTTCAAACAATTTTTGTAAATTTTGTCAAGTGGTTCAAAGGTCTTTATTAAGCATGAAAGGTTACCTATGCCTTCTCTTGTACCAAGTGTCTATATATAAATTTAGCCTTTTTTTTTCTTCTTTCATGATAGATAAATAGCATATCCTTTCATTTATGTTTTTATTGAACACAAGAATCCAAAAGAGAAAAGAAAATACATTTTTTTTAAGGATCCATAAAAGATAAATGTATTTTTTAAAAAACCTAAAAAAACATAATCCTAAAACTAGGATATCCATCTCGTCAAAAATCAAAAGAAACAAATAGATCAAGTACTAATGATAGGAATAAAGGAACCTATCACTTAATGTTTCTCCAGGAGCATATCTATTAATCCCATTAAGATCCTTACAATACAATTCCACCTAGGGTTTTTATCAAATAAACCTTTATTCTAGTCCCATTGTCAGTTTTAAAAAATATTCTTAGCTAATCCAAATACAGTTGCCCTTGGGAGAAGCCATAGAAGTTAAAATACCAATAGTAAGCAATCAAGTAATGGAGATTCACATCCACTTTGATATCATACTATAATTCATAACAATTTCTAGAAATCAGTGGAATCAACACATTACCTTGTATTACTAAAAAGAAATACATGTGAAGCAAAATAAAATAGTATATGGGGTGTCCATTGAAACCAAATAATCTCACTATCAAATAATAGAATTACACTCCAACTAATAACCAAATGGTTGATAGGAAGGGGTATTTATACCCAAATACAAGTTACCTTTAGATTAAAGTTGTCAAACTGGCCTTTAGGAATAAAATGATAAAATATTACTAAATACCTTTTTTCAAGGTTTACAGGGGCCTAAAGGGAAAATGTGAATAATACCATGCAAAATTCAGTCATGGCCTCATGAGAAGGTTGACCACCACATAATCCAATATACAGGAATATATTATTTAAATGTCACTAATATATTTTAAATGTTAGGTCTGAGGTGTAGACTTCCAAACCCCATAAGGGGGGCAGAGGTCCAAGGTTCAAATCTTAGGCCTCACCAGACTGAACGCTTGTCCCTTTCCTAGTTCTTTTAGCAGCGTAAAAGGTTTAAAATGATCATGACATGGTGGTTATAGGGGTGGACTGCATGGAGATCTATGTGGTGGCTTCCAGAGCGGATAATGTAGAATATTGTGGTGGCCATAAAATTCAGACAACCTGCTCGAATTCATGGTGACTACCGGTTCCACCAAGTAAAAAAAAAAAATGTTGCATAAGTACTAATAATAGTGAAAATATGGTTAAAATTGTAAGGTATTCCAACTATTAACACTTGTAATGATTCCTAAAAGATAACATTTCAATTGATCAAATTATAGATAACAAATCATATTAAATATATTATAGTGTAGTTTTCCATATAAAGCTTATATTTGACAACTATTAAAGTTTTTTTATAGTTAACTAATTTATTTTAATATAATATTCGTTTATGAGTAAATACAAGTCTTATCATATCAAATGGCATTAGCTCAACTGGTTAGATTCCTCAACATTTGAGGAGGAGACTAAGGTTTGAATCTTGCCAAACGATTAATGGATAATATCTAAGCTTTATTGTAATACCACTATGTGGTGATGATGTAATATGGGTGTGGGTCGTTTGAATCTCGTGTAATTAATTGAAAAAATATAATTATTATCATAATAAAAGTATTAATACATAAATTATTATTAATATAACATGACACCTTTTAAAATTGTATATAATTATGAAAATACCTTTTTAAATATTCCACTAAAGTACTTGAATATATAAAACTCTACCAACAACAAAATAAATAACAAGTTTAAGTAAAGTGTTTTCTTAATATATTTTTCATATTTTTATATAGCAATAAATTTTCTTATAATCTCTAAAATGTAATCAATATATTTCACCCTACTCTATATTTTTTTATAAGATTGTGATGCTGTATTAAATATTTCATTAGAAAGACATAAATTAATACTAAATTAATAATATTATATATAACCTTATTATAGAAATACAAATAAACATTAACTTTTGTAGACCATTTATATCCTTGTAATTTATTCCAACTTAATTAAGTCCATTGAGAATGATAATAAAAAATAAAATTAAAATGAAACAATACTAAAATTCTAGTTCAATTCCATTGTAAATAAACAAATATATTTAATAACATAATATACTAAAAATATCAATGTTCAAAATATCAAAGGCTAGGTTATAAAATTTTATTGTTGTAATCTATTGTAAGTAGATAATATACTGAAGGATCTACCATTACACTTGGTGGAGTCATGATAGCTATGTGGAAAAAGTCCTTTGGTCCATTTTGGACGGATGTGGTTGCTACGAAGAACAACATTTTCTAGGTAATGGACACCAAGTGCATCGTGGATGGAGAGGCATAGGCATGAAAGAAAATGTTCTAGCTAGGTGTCCTAGTAGAGTCAAAGAGAGAGAAAGTGTTCTTGAAATTGAATTTGTATTCAATCTCCTTGCTAGAAATAAACATAATTTTTGGCTTCACCAAGTCATATTGGATATGAAGATAGTAAAAATATAAGCTTTCGAGTGATCTCAAGAGAGGAATGGTAAGGGGTAGAGGGATAATAACATGAGCTTGAGAAAGAGGAAGATGAGTTTGACTTGTGGTAAGAAGACAAAGAAAGATGAATAACAACTCCTTAAATATGAAGAGAAAGAGGTTAGAACAACATCATTAATAAAATGGGAACTAGGAGGGGAAGAGGATTAACATGAGCTTGATGAAGAGGAAAACAAGATATTTTTATGGCATGGGAAGAGGAAGAATAAGATGAATTAGTAGAGGGTCTCAAGAAATAATAGGAGGTAAAACACCATCAAAAGAGGTAAGGGAAGGTGAATTGAGAGAGGTAGAGGAAGAAGAGATGGTATTATGGAATAATTAAGGGGAAGAAGAACAATAATTATAATATATGATAGAGTAAGAGGATGAGCAAAGAACAATATCAATAGATAGAGAGGAAGGTGTTGGTCTGAAAATTTTCCTAAGGTTAAATTTTGCACCCTAAGAGTTTGACCAAAATTGGATGACCTTGAAGATATAAAGCTTTAAATATTAACCTCTGGAGTGGGTTGGTTCCTCTAAATCCTAACTAGCTAACTATTGCAACTGGGAGGTGAAAAGGGAACAAAAATAAATGAAAGTAAGATAGCTAGAATTATAATAGTATGGTTTCAGCCTCATCAATATACATTATGCATAAAGAGTTATGTAATTTAGCTATGAACATATTGCCTAACATGTAGTGCCTCTGCATGATTTTGACATAATCCTAGGAATGGATTTGTTGCAAGAGCATAGGGTAGTACTCATATTTCAGGATAGATGGATTGAGTATATATATGATAGGGGTGTCATGCAAAATATGTTTAGCCTAAAAGGGTTTTTCAACCTCAAATATTGTTGGCAATGCAACTTAAGAAGACCATAAAGAAATGAGGAATGGTCTATATAGTTAAGATAAACAAAATTGATGAAGAGAAGAAGGAAGAGTTATTTGAGAAACACCCAATTATTCAAGAATTTAGGGATGTTTTTCGAGAGGATTTACCTAGACTACCCCCTAAAATAGAATTTGATTTAACTATTATGGTCCAACCTGGAACAAAACCCATCCATAGAGCTACTTACAAGATGAATCCCATAGAAATGCAAAAATTGAAGGTGCAATTACAAGGGTTACTAAAGAAGGAATTGATTAAACCAAGTGTATCACCCTAGGATGCACCCATATTGTTTGTCAAGAAGGATGATTATTTGAGATTATGCATAGACTATAGAATTTTGAACAAAGAGACCGTCAAGAATAGATATCCTTTGTCAAGAATCGAACATCTCTTCGATCAACTTAAAGATACCACAATATTTTCAAAGATTGATATGAAATCAGGATATCACCAATTAATATTCTGTAAGGAGGATACTCACAAGATAGCCTTTAAAACTTATTATGTAAATTATGATTTTGTTGTCTTACCTTTTGGTTTAATGAATGCTATAGCAACATTTATGAATTTGATGAATAGAATTTTTAAGAAGCACTTGGATAGATTTGTGCTGGTATTTTAGGATAATATTTTGATATATTTCATAAATAATATAGAGTACAATGAGTACATCATGGTTGTGTTAGAGCTATTAAGGAGAAACTAGATATTTGGGAATTTATCCAAGTGTGAGTTTTATGTGTCGAAAGTGTAGTATTTAGGACACATTGTTTTGGCTGAGGGGATCTCAGTGGACCCTAAGAAGATAGAAGCCATTTTGAATTAGTTACTGCCTACAAGTATGTCAGAAGTTTAAAATTTTATGGGCCTAAATGGATACTATAGGTGATATGTGAGGGAATATGCCAAGATCACCTCACCATAACTAAACTTCAAAGAAAAAGGTAAATTATTAAAGTGGGCAGACAAATGTGAGGAAGATTTTGGGCTACTTAAGCAGAAGCTTACTATGCCTCCTATTCTAAAAGTACCTGATATTTAGAGAAGTTTCTTGGTCTATACTAAAGCATCCTTAGAAGGATTAGGATGAGTGCTCTCACAAGAAGAATTAGTGGTAGCCTTTGGATCTAGAAAACTGAAAATACATGAGGTTAATTATGCAACCAAGTGTTCGTTCTCAAGAGTTGGCGATATTACATGGTTGGGAGACCTTTTGAGCTAAGGATAGACCATCAAAGTCTACAATATATATTCACTCAACCTTTAATCAATGTTAGGTAGATAAGGTGGATGTAATTTCTCTTGGAATATGATTTTGGCATTGAGTATATAAATGGAAAATAGAATAAAGTCACTGATGCATTGAGTAGAAGACATATAGCAGTTTCGTATCGCATCCATGTAAAATTGATAGAATAGGTCAAGGAAATGCAAAATCAAGATGCATACCACGACCAAATTTGGAAAATCTTGGAAAGAAAACCTAATGAAAATAGGGACTTTGACATCAAAGATGATTTCTTATGTTTTAAAAATAGGGTAGTAATTCCTGAGACTGGAAATTTGAGAAAGATAGTTTTTCTCATCTAGGAGGAGCAAATATGAGGGAGAATATGAAAAGATATACTTTTGGTAAGAAATGAAGAGATACATAACAAAATTTGTCACTCAACGTCTCAAATGCCAAAAATTAAAAGCAAAATATAGTCATCCTACTAGATTGTTGCACCTACATGTTGTGTCTATGCAAAAATGATAAGTAATTTCATTGGATTTCATAGTAGGACTGCCTAAAATAGATTTCAACATGACACAATCCTAGTAGTAGTCGAAAGACTAAACAAGGTTGCATATTTTATACATGGGAACAACAAGGATGATGCAATAATTGTGGATAATAGGTTTACCAAAGATATATTTTGACTACATGGTTTTTCAAAGGTAATTATATCAGATAGGGACCCAAAATTCACTACTAAGTTTTGATAATCTCTGCGTCATGCCATTGGTACTAAAATCATATATGCTTACCATCCAGAGATTGAAGGGTAAAATAAAATAGAGAACCAAGTGCTAGAGGACATGTTTTGCATGTGTTGTACGTATCAAAAGACCCGAGAATATTTCTTGCATTTGGTAGAATTTACCTACAATAATGGTCACCATTCGACCATAGGAATGTCTCCATTTAAATATTTATATGGTAGAAATTGCATGAAACCTTTGAAATGGGATAATCCAGAAGACTGAATTATGCTTGCACTAGATATGGTCAAAGAAATAGAGCAACAGTTGAAGGTAATTAGAGAGAGGTTGAAGGAAGTTGCAGATTGACAAAAAAGCTATTTCAATCTTAAGAGATCACCAAAAGAGTTTGCGTGGGTGAAAACATGTTTCTAAGGGTAAAACCAATAAAGAGTGTAATTAAGTCCACAAATATAGATCCTCACTTTGCGGGGCCCTTTCAAATCATAGAGAAGATTAGTCCTATGGCATACCGACTTACCTTACCATCCAATCTATCCAATATTCATAACACCTTTTATTTTTCATTGCTTAAAATGTATGTTGCTAACCCTGAACATGTGTGGGATATATCTAATTTGTAGATGATGAACCCAGAGGCTATAGAGGTCCAACCAGTAATACTATTTGATTTTTGATCCAAATTGATGATAAAATGAACCTTAGAGCAGTGTAAGTTCTAGTGGGACTGCTATTTTGAAATAAATGTTGCTTGGGAGAAAGTAGTGGATATGTAAAAATATTTTCATTTTCTGTTTTAAAATTTTGTATAAATTTTTTTGGATTTGGTAATGGTTAAACACATAGGATTGTGTTAAGCCTAATGGGGATGATTTTATGACCCAACCTTTAGCAGACTTTTATTTTCAGGGATTTATGTTTGCTATATGGCTTATGGATGAAATGATGGACTATTTCAATTTTAGTATTCAAATACTTTTTATTATTGAAAATGTGAGATATAAATCTTATTGTGGAATGTAGGATAATTCCATGTTTTATTCTGTGAAAAAAATCTATTCTAGATATAAATATGATGCTGCTAATGAGGTGCACTTTTATAAGAAACATATTTCCTTATGGTGGCAGAAAGAAATAATCACTGAGAAAGATTGCCTTGGGAAAATGATGTGATGGGTAAATTGACCGAATATTTGAGAAGGCAACATGGATAAATACCCTCTTTCATGGAGATGCATATCATAAATTGCATAAGAAAATTTATATTAAGTTAGATAGATTTCTTCTTATATCATATTGCTTCCTTATGAAAGAGTTCGTTGAAATGGCATTAATACTAGTAAAGAGTGTTAATATTTTAATGATTATAGTTGATAATTGCAATGAGTATTTGGGAAAGACGTTTATGAATTTTTGAAGATAGATAAATGAAATTATTTTATTTATTTTATTGTGTTTAAAAAAAGGGAACATAATATATTTTCCTAGATTTTGAAAAATGACATTGAACAGAATCCAATGAACCCAAACATAGAGATATACTTTAGAGTAATAACTTTAACTCTAGCTTGAAGGGAACTTCATTAAAGAAAAGTATGCTTGGAGTAGTGGCTCATCGGATCATGCGACACAAAAATTTTTCATTTATGATAGAGTAGTGAAGATATGGAGAAAAAGGACAAACCCATGGAAAAGAGGGGAAAATGGAGAGAGAATAGATGGAAAACATGAGAAGGAGAGCAATAGAAGAGGTTAGCAATGAAGTAGAGCCAAAAAATATTGTGGAAGAAACTAGGATTCTTTTTCGAAATGCTTTGCTTTTATCTATGTGGTTATGTTTAATTGTTGCATCGTATTTTTGAAAGGTAATCTAATTGAACTAGAAATTTTTTTATATTTGTATGTGTTACCTTGTATTTAAATCAATGAAAGAATGGATGGATAGAAGCAATAAAGTTGAGCTAAAATTATTTTACATTTTTATGTGTCGCCTTGTCTTTAAATCGATCAAAGAATAGATAGGTAGAAGAAATCTAGTTGAGTTGAAACATTGTTATATTATGTTGTGTTGCTTTATCTTTAAACCAATAAAATAATGGAGGGGTAGAAGCAAACCAATAAGCTGAAAATGTTTTATATTTTGCTGTGTTACCTTGTCTTTGAATCAGTGAAATAATGGATGGATAGAAACAATCTAGTTGAATTGAAACATTGTTATATTCTTATGTGTTGTTTTATCTTTAAACCAATGGAAAAATTGATAGGTAGAAGAAAATGAGTGAGATGAAAATATTTTATACTTTGTTGTGTTACTTTGTCTTTAAACCAATTAAAGAATGGATGGGTAGAAGTAAACTAGTGAGATGGAATCATTTTATACTTTGTTGTTTTACCTTTTCTTTAAACCAATGAAAGAATGGATGGGTAGAAACAAACTAGGGAGAGATTGAAACATTTTGTCGGGGGTTGGAGTATAAAAAAGTTTTGTTGTACCCATACTAATGGATGATCCCAAGACAATATTATGTTTTAAGCAGTGGAAATGGCTGACCAACCAAATTTGGTGGTATTTGTTGATCATAAATGTATGGATTGTATGTAGTGGGAGTAAAGACTAGTTTTATCAGATGGATATAAAATTGTTGTGAATTCTAGTATGTATATGCATATTTGAGGGTGAAAGACATGTTCTTACACTGATAGAAGTTAAGAAAAGAATGAGAATGTGTGAAATGTGTTTCTCCTTTTGGATAGAAATTGTGAATTGAATATTTTTTGTAGAACAAAAAATATAGCAGAAATAAACTATTGATGGTATGTGGAATGGGGTGTTGGTTAAATGATTTTTCATCCTTAGAGAATAAAAGCAATGGATGTGTTGTTCTTTATTTTACTAAAATTGCAATGTTGTAAAGAATAGTGTATTGCATTATTTTGGAAGGATATTAGATGAAATGGGTATATCCGTATGGTGGTTGAATTTAGACCACATTGATTGGTTGCTAAAACCAATGTTTTGGAGTCGTCTCTAATCCCCAAGAGGTAATATTTATAGTGGCTAGCATCTATGTGTGAAAGAGAAAGAACATATTCCAACGAGCTAGGATAATGAATAGTTACCATAAGAACAATAATTATTTTCTTGATGTCGAGATCTCTGATCAAATGATGTGTGACTCATGTTGGTATGCATAGTAATGGTTGAACTGTAGCTATGGAATATTTCCTTTGTAAAAAGAAAGCCATGTATTCGTTGTTATCTCAGTTGAAATGGTAGTGATGTAATTATGAGTTATGCCCATTGATTTATAATTGTCATCATCAAGCTAGACTAGGTTAAAGACATGCACACACAATCATAAGGTCACTTGTAAATCATAACAATCCATTAGGATATTACCACTATAGGAAGAAGGATAAGTAGTATCCACTAACACAATGTCCCAAATCCAATAGCTATTTCCCCTATGGGCTATATTTTTTGTACTATATGGGGTTATATATGATAGATATGGTATATATGCATATTGATTTGTGTGATGTAGGACTCATGTTGTCGTTTTAGTGATGTTTATTATTGATGATAAGAAATTGATTATATATATTATTTTATGATGTTTGGACTTGGTGATGATGTGAATGATGATTATATTTTGATGATTACATAATAATAATAATAATAATAATAATAATAATAATTATTATTATTATTATTATTGGATTTGGATAGTGTGAGCTGAGCATTCCCATCCTAGCCATGACCCCTCATAAGACCGAGAGCTAAGCTTATCAATAGGGGATTAACACACACCCACACACACACACACCATGGTTTGAATCTTGGACCTCCCAAGGAAGAGCCAAAGCCCAAACTATTGTGTTGTCCCCCCGAGACTAATGATGTGATTATTATTAATGATTACTATTATTTCATAATAATGAGGTAATTATGTGGTTATGCTTAATGATTTCTATATATTAATAATGATGATATAATTATACTTAAGTATTAACATGATGATGAGATTTAATTATTATTATAATTTAACACTGATAAAGAAAGTCAATTCTAATTATGATTTGGTTAATAATGCAAAAGATTTTATTTCATAAGATGTGTTTCGATAGACTTGAGATGTGTTAGGAAGGTCCTTATGATAAAATTTATGCATTAAGATATCTATCCAAGGGTATACTATATTTTTCATAAAGACATAGCTATAATACATATATGATAGAGATATGTACACAAGATTTATTACCAATGGGAATTTGGATGTACCATAAAGGTGTAGTTATGATACATATAGATAAAAAGGATGTACTTAGTGGGACATTAGATATGCCATAAAGGTGTTGCTATGATACAAATATGATACAAAGATATGTGCCTAGGAGGATATTAGATAATCCATAAAGACATTCATATAATACAAATATGATACAAGAAGATGTGCCTAGGGGGGACATTAGATATGCCATAAAGTCATTGTTATGATATAATTATTTTAAAAAGATATGTGCATAGGGTTATCTCAGATACACCATAAAGTATTTGCTATGGGATAAATATAATACAAAGATATGTCTCAAGGGGGATTTTAGATACACCATAAAGGAGTTGCTATGATACAAATATGATTTTAGATAGCTAAAATATGTCTTGATCAAGACTTTAGATATATCATAAAGGAACTACTATTATACAAAAGGATGTGCTCAAGAGGACTTTAGATATGCCATAAATACATTTCTATGATATAAATATGACTAAAAAAGATATGCCTAGGGAAATTTTATATAATAAAGCAAAAGAGGTTGGATCCATATGATCCTCTCTCCCTCTCTCTTACTTTCAAAATACAAATGAGGTTTTATTTATGATGTGATTAAGTTTAACATATATATTAAAGAATACACTTTTAGTCTTCTTCTAAACTTTCACCTACTTTTACCTCTTTTAGATAATCTAAAATTAACAACTAAACATCTAGTCAATCTTAGAAAAATATAGAGATGTAAGATGTAAACAAAGGAGTGCTTATGCTACATGCATTTCACTTTTGAATGATACTATAAAGGAAGGTTTTTTTAATAAATTAAGGGCTCAAGAAATATTATGTAGCACATAAAATTCTAAACTACTTGTAATTTAGTTACCTTAAAAATTGAAACTAAACAAGATATTAATATTCATTGTGAACACAAACTAATCAAAATATTAACTAGTTTAAATAGTGATTTAGAAACAACAAGAAACATGTGTAATAAGACTATGAAATATATCAAATGACATTATCTCAACTGGTTATATTCCTTAACTTTCAAGAAGGAGACCTAGGATTGAATATTGCCAAGTGATACATATATAACTAAAAGCTAGTATAATACCACTATGAAGTCATGATGTAATAAAGGTGGGGCCTATTTCAATATCACATAACCTATTTAAAAAATACTATGCAATCCATCCTACTTACATTTTTACATTCTTAAAAATGTTTCCTAACTAACCTAAGTGGTTACTTTGTTGCCAATTCTAAATGCACATAATATGGAAAAACTAACAATGATATAGTACAAATATCCAAAGGTAGATTATTGCATGCAATATAAAAACTAATAATAGCACAAACTAAAATGGCTACAATTTTATATTACTACAATGAAAATAAAATATAATAGAGAATTTGTACAACCTATTCATGCACCTAATGTGGCCAAATACCTTGATCTCAAATCCTTCATTTTTCAATTGTTGCTCCACATAAAGCAAACCTATACATATGCACACTTAATAGATGTAGGGATTAAGGGGTTTACCTTAGTTAGATCCCCATTATGTAAGACAAAAAAAGACATGTTTTGTTTTGAAAAATATAGTAGATGTAGGCACTCTAATCAAACTGGCAAGAATGTTGTATTAGAAAAATTCTTACAAAAATGTTATTGCACTATTGAAAAGCATTGTATCTTGGCACTTTTTCTTTCAATTTCTATATAATAGAATGTGACCCTAAAACCTGCACAAAGACTACTATCTATGATTTTTGAATAGATATCTTAAGTTGAAATCATAAAAAAAAAAAAATTAATATGCTCTAAAGTTCCATTTATATAAATCAAATGGAGCAATAATGTAGATATTAAAATAAATAAAAATAAAAAATTGAACAAAATCTAACAACAAAGAAATGGAAGATAAAAATAAAATAAAAGGTAAAAGGATTAGAAACATTGCCACTCATCCAAAGTACAAGTGGAAATAATCCTTCATTGATCTTAAAGACCTTATTTTTTGGTTAAGGTTGCTTGTTGCTTGACCTATAGATTTGAATTTATTGTGGAAAAGACAACGATTTTCCCTTAATATCCTCTAAAAATTCATCCTCCAACTAGCTATATTTTTATCTATAATTTCACTCATTTTCTCATCTCCTTTATTCCTTTCTAAACAACTAAATTATGGGTGCCCCAAGGGGCTAATTTTATAGGTTTGAGGGATGTGATTGTTCAAAAGTAGATTAGATTTAATTGATTTAATTGATATTTGAATAAATATTTTATTGCTTGTTTAAATTATTTGGTAAGGTGATAATGGATTAGGTTGATTGACTACTTGTACTAGATCCTAATTGATTAGATCAAACTATGATTGGTGGTCTATTGAAAACTAATATGACTTGCAACTAATGTGATTTGGTTTCTTTATTCTCTTTAATTATTATTTTTGCAATAATACTACAATCATATGTGTTATAGCTCTAATAAACACATAATGTAAATGTGAAAGATATCCATTAGAAAGCTAGTAGGTCAAAATAGGATCATATTCAAACTTTAAGCATTATTGGTATTCTATATAATTGAAGCACTATTATGCTACTCTTTCTAGGACAATGCTTCTAATAAGGGAGACTTAGGTTAATATTTAATAAATTTATATGTAGTCATTCACTTATGATATTTGAAGTTTATGATAGGCCATGGGTTGCTTTGATTATATTGTAGACAGACTATTAAAAATTAGATATCTATATTTACCCATTTTAATACAATGATCAAATTATAAAAGTATTTTTTTGTGTGGAAAACACCCCTTTTAGGGTGCCACTTTCGGGTAAGTCCCAAGGATGTAGGGATGTCTATTCCACCAAAATTTTCCTAGGGCTTACATCTAGCTTGCTCCCTTCGGCATACTAAAGAGCACGCCTAAAAACACAAATATAACAAATAAAAATAAAACATAAACATCAATAAACACACACACAAAAAAAAAAAAAACTAAACTAAAATAAAAATAAATAGATGAGACAAAAAATAAAATAAAACAAGGATAAAATAAACGAATGACAATAAGACAAAAAAAAAACAAGATTAATGCAACAAGCAAAAATCATAAGATTTTCTCCATCTTGCTTTCACCATGACTAGTGCCACCAACACCCTCCTTATCTTTATTGATAAAATTTCTTGATGCCCTTGGGAACATTGATATCATCAACTGGTTGATCCATGTGGTCTCTCTCAGACCTCTATCCACTCACCAACTAGCAATAGCATCAAAAACCTTGTTTACCGATCTCAACACATGATAGAATTGCAAGGACTTAAATGAGTGATAGAATTATTTAATAGTATAAATAATATACGTTAAACTCTAATTAGAGGGAGAGGAGGAGCTTTTTGGTCTTTTAATTATTTTACGATCATCTAGGAATCCCCTTCAACACAAATATTGTACCAATTGTTTTAAGATCCCATAACTATACTTCCAAGAGGGTCTGAGCCTCAACATGATTATTAGTAGTATCTTCAAGGCTGAAGAAAAAATAGACTCTCATATTCCCCTTGTCATCACAAAAAATGCCACCCCCACTAGATTTCCTAGGATTCCCCCTAGATGCACCATCAAAGTTGATCTTGAAAAACCCTTTTTTGGGAGGTTGCCATCTGATATTCGTATTATTCCTAACATTTTTATTATTCTTGATTGGGCACCATGCACTTTTATCATGTAAATGTTTGCCCAAACATTGATTCTTGATATCTCTAAGATTACTATCCAAGGGTTTATCCCAATCCTCCTACTTCTTGACAAAAATGGATTTGGCTACCACTCTCTGAATAGAAAGCCAAGTTTAGGATTGGGAAGTTATTTCTTCCTTAAAAATAATTTATTTCTTCCAAGCCAGATCATCCATATAATGTAAGCAAGGGTCCACTCCCAAATGGCTCTCATATAATCTAGATCAGATTTTTGTCCAACCCACTCCACTATCTAATCCCTAATAGATTGAATATTTTGGAGGGATTTTCTCCAAAAGTTTGCAAAGTCTTACCAGAGAGACTGAGTAAAGGGGCATGAGATGAAGAGATGGTTAGTGGTTTTAGATTCAGCTTCACAATTAGGGCATCTAAAGGGGCCATAATAGCCTCTCTTCATCAAGTTGTGACCAGTTAGGAATTTATCTTGCACCACCATCCAAACAAAAATAGATATTTTGGGCCAAACTCCTTTCCTCCAATTTTTTTGTCAAATTCTATTCTAATCCCCATTGAAGTTAGCCTCCATAAGGAAATTATAAGAATTATTGGTAGTAAAGTTTCCATATCCACTACTCCTCCAACACAACACGTCTGGGTCCTTACAAAAGGAAATATTTCTTCCATAGATGATTCCTCAAAGATTACATTTATCAACATTCCTTATTTGACTAGGCTATGACCGAGGATATTTCCAAACATGCAACACAACCCTACTAATCTCATGGGGAATGGGATGGTCCTAAAAATAGTCCTTGACTTGACTCCAACCCTCCTCTTAAAATGTATCATTCAAACTAGACAAGGAGTTATCTTCTATTAAAGGAGCATATTGGTTCCATGCATTCTCCCAAAAGAGAGCTTGGATACCATTCCTAATATTCTAGAAGGCAACAGAACACACCCATACATTATTGGACATCAAGCTGAACCAAAGAGAAGACCTCGAAGAAAAGTTTTCAAGCTTGATCACCTCTTTCCAGTCCACCTCAGGGATATATTTTTGTTTAAGAATTATAACCCAAAAAAGGTTCTCTTGATTATAAAATCTCAAAAATAGTTTTCCATTAAGGTCTTTGTTGAATATTTTAAGATATTTGATACCAAGGCCCCCCTCCTGGAGAGGTTACAAATTTGTTTCCAAGAAATAAGAGGTCATTTCCTTTCAAGAGAGGTACCACCCCAAAAAAAGTCCTTTTGAAGTTTTTTGAGCTGGTTTAAAATATTTGCAGGTGCTAATAAAGTAGAGAAGAAGTATATCGGGAGCACTTGAAGAACATACTTTATAAGGGTTAATCTACCTGTTGAGGAAAGTAATTTGAAATTCCATCCCAACAAACTCTTTCTAAATTTAGAAATAATTTCATTCCAATCCAATATTTTAGGATTAGAGTCAAATAAAGGAAATCCCAAGTACTTAAATGGAAGAGAGAACCTCTCATAGTTGAAAAAGCTAAAAATATTTTCTTGGACATGAATAGGGGTATTGAAGAAAAACACTTTCATCTTCTACACATTTTCGGCTCCTCCAGAGGCATATAAATAATCCTCTAAAATTTCCTTAAATCTGAGCCTCCCTAAGAGTGGCTTCCACCATAAGCAAAGTATCATCCATGAACTAGAGGTGGGAAATAAACAACTCATCCCTTGCCACAAAAAACACCCTTTAAGACACCAAGGCTCTTATTTTTTTGGATCAGTCTTCCAATACCTTCCGCAAAAATAATAAAGAGATAAGAGAGAGAGGATCTCCCTATCTTAGAACTCTATATGGAGAAAATAAACCTATAGGATTACCATTAACCAAAACTACCATTTTTATTGAGGAGATACAAGATTTCACCCACTCAATCCAATTGTGAAAGAAACCAAAGCTTTCCAAAATATTTAAAAGAAAGGTTAGATTAACTTGATCATAATATTTTGGCATGTCTATCTTAATAAGCATCCCCCTCTATCTATTGTACTTCATGGAGTGTATATTTTCTTGAGCAATGAGGATGCTATCCCAAAAAAATTTACCTTTCACAAATCCACCCTGCTCCAGAGAAATTATAGAGTTGAGGATATTCATAAATCTATTAGCCATCACTTTAGCAATAATTTTGTAAGTAGTATTACATAAGAATGTGGGTCTAAAGTTCTCCATACGAGTATCATGATGGATCCTAGGGATAAGAGTTAGGAAAGTGGAGTTAAGGGTTCTCAACATCTGCATAGAGTGATGAGCCTCCTCAACCACCTGATGGATGTCATTATTAATGATGTCCCAATAGCGTTGATAGAAATAAATGGGAAATCCATCAAGCATAGGAGATTTCCATTTCTTAAATCTAAAAATAGCATCTTCCACTTATTCCAAACTAATAGTCTTAGTAAGACTTTCATTTTAATATTAGAAAACCTCTAAGGGAATGACAAACATGACTCTTTCTCTTGCTTGAACTTTGTCAATCAAAGGTTAAGTTAGGAGGCTTTTGAAATAGTTTTCAGCCAACAAACCAATCTCGTAAAGATCCTAAGTAATATCTCCCTCAAATTTATTCAATCTAGAGATTCTATTTATATTCCTATTATGGATAGTGGTTCTATGGAAGAAGGTAGTGTTCCTATCTCCTTCCTTCAACCAGTTAATTCTTGACTTTTTTTCTCAAAACAGTTCTTCCTTCAAATCTTGTTCATCCACTCATCTATTGAGATCCTCCTCATGGCTAAGAAGGGCCTCTGTAAGTCCTTGGGACTCCACATGGCATTGAAGAAGAATGACATCATTGTACAGGGCTTCCTTTTGTTTGAATATATCATCGAAGATTTGCTTGTTCCAAATCCTAATTTTCATTTTGATAAAACTGAGCCTTTTAGCTAGTAGATACATGTGAGTTCCCCATGTTGGCTTCCATTACCTCCTTTAGAACCTAAATTTATCTTCTAGGTTAGGGTGAATAAGCCACATTCTTTCAAATTTAAAGGGATATTGTATATGGTGAGTAGAAATATGCACACTTATAGAAATGGGCCAATGGTCTGAGAGAGAGTCTGGTAAGATAAAAGACTCAATGATAAAGGATACCTCAAGGAAACTCTATGTAACAAGGAATATATCCAATATATCAACCACAAAGGCATTCCCAACTCTTCTATTATTGTAGGTGAGCTACCCCTCTTTTGATATCACATCAGTTAAGTTGAGGTTGTAAATAAAAAATTCAAAGTTTTCGCTACTTCTGTCTAGTTTCCTAACCTCTCCTTATTCTCACTACGATTGCAAATAACATTGAAATCCCCTACAATGATCCATTTATCATTTCTAGACTGATCATGAGAAGAGATAATATTATTCCAATATTCAACTTTACTTCAGGAAATAGTAGGACCATAAATGTTTGTGATCCAAATATGGATAGGGGATGAAACTAATTTAAAATTAATATATATCCACAACTTTCCTACAAGGTAATCCATAAACATGTATTTTTTAGGGTTCCATAAAATCACCAAAACCCCTACCTAAACCCTAGCTTCAATTGCCAAACATTTTACATCCTTCCAAATTTGATTAGTTTTGAGAGCCATATCTGGTATATTCAGCTTGGTTTATTGAAGAAAAATAATGTCAGGGCTCTCTAGGCTAATCCTTCTTTTAAGGATTCTACATTTACTTAGAGAGTGTAACCCACAAATTTTCCAAGAGAAGATCTTCATTATAAACTAGTTGTAAAGGGTTTCCCTACAAAAAAATTTGCGGTCAAGGGTACCACCAATCCAAAATCCACGAGGGTATTCCCTATGTCTTCGAAGATATTGATGAAATGTTTCATTCCTTTCATCTGTTGATTAAATTTATAAGTCTTACTTTTTGTAAGAGAGGTAGGATTTAGTCCCATATGACAAGTCTTAAGGGAAAAGTTCCCTAAGTCTTTTGATTTTTTTCTCCTCTTCACTCCTTTTTTTTACCTCTGCTTTATTTCCTTCAATATTAAAGTACTTTAAGAGACTATAGTTTAAAGGGATAGAATAGAGGTCATTAAAATTAAAATTTAAGGAGGTATTAGTGGAAGAGGATACTAAAATTTCAAGACTAGGTCTCTGTTGCAGTATGGTTTGACCACTCTACTGTCTCTGGTTGGCAAGGTCACTTCAAGGGAGGGTCCTAGGATCTTTCTTAAAAAATATTCTTGTGTTGAATAGACTCACTAGCATACATGGGGGTATCTTCAAGGCTCAAAATTTGACAAGGATTCCTTTGGATTAAATCCCCTTCATCTAGGTTTTTCAGATATTTCATAGATTTCTTAGCAAGAATTTTCACTGCATTTTCCCTCTTAATCCATTCCTTGTTAGTGTGTTCATGTTTCTCTATGGGGTATCCACGGTTTTCTCAATATCTTGGTTTGTGTCTTGAAGAATTGTAAATGTATTTGTTTGTATGTCTTTGTGTTCCCCTTTCTTCTTCCACTCTTGTTTATCCTTTTTGTTAGACAATTTGGAAAGTTGCCACTCTTCCTTATTCCCTATTGTATCCTTCTTATTTTCTATCTCCTCTACTTCTTTATTAAGAGTAGGAAAATTTTCTAAGGATATGACCATGAGTATGGTAAAATATTCATCGAAAGAGCACATTCTCATAATCTAGGTCTTGGGCCCATTCATAATCCCTTGTGCTAAGTATAATTGCCTCCAAAAGAGGTCACGACATGTCAAAATGGATAAAAATATGGGCAAAGGTTGTAGCATGAGCCTCTTTAGTTATTTGGGACATTCCTATATATTATCCTATTGTATTTTCAATTCCTTTCAAGGTTTTCTTATTCCAGAATTCTAGAGGGAGAGCATATAGTTAGACCCAAACCAGGGATTTGGGTGGATTTTCTTTGTTGGGATCAAACCTATGGTCCAGTTATGCATAAAGAGACCTGCCCTTACCATGAAATAAGGGCCCCCATATTGAATCCTATCTTTATCCTCCATGAAGCTACAAATGGCTATGAAGAAACCTTTAGGAAAGAGTTTAAGTTCTACTTCTCCCTTTGGATTCTAGACTTCCCTTATCAAAATTAACATAACTTGATCCCTCATCCAAAAACTAGTGAAGCAAAAATTTAATGCCCACTTAAAAAAATAGGAAACTTCTTATTTAAAGAAATCAGATTTGACATAGAAGTGCGATAACTCTAAATTTTTATCCACACATTTGTTGAAGGCTAGGGGTCTAGAAACCTCTTGATTTTTTCCCTATTTGGAAGCTTCATACTTAGAACCTCTTGAAAAACTCCCACTTTTATCTGAAGAATCTTTGTTCAACACCACATCTCGAAAAGAGATTGATGGCAAGCCTCCTAAAGAAGCTGCCATCGAAAGAAGAGAAAACGTACAAAACAAAACCTGGAGCAAACAAATACTAAATGTATCAAAAGTGAAAGAACAATGAAAGATCACAATTTTGGGACCCTTACCTTACTCGCCCAAGGGATACATTTTTTTGAGTAGACAAGGATGCTTCCAAAGGCAAATGGATACATCTAGGGTTTCAATAAGCCTGTAGTTTACTTCCTTCTGCAATTTGTTTTTGCTACCCTTACCATGCACTATTTTACACTATTCACACATTTTTTCGAACTATTCACTCCTTATAGCCCATAATATTCAACCAATTAAATATTGAAAAACCTATTTTTTTGGTGGAGGGAGGGGTTTTGGATTCTGGTTTTTATTCTCTAATTATAAAAGTATCAAAATTAGCATACATTTTCTAATTTTATGATGATATATTTGTTTGCTAATTTATTTTTATCCATTAGTTTGATTGATAATTTCTTAAAATTTGTTTATTTCTAATTCCATATTTGACATTATTGTAGCATTAAATGCTATCATGTGCATGTGGTCCCCCATTTTTTTGAGAAAAATTCTAGGTTGAATAAGAAAATTCAACCTGAGCACCATGTAAATGATCAGGGTGATGAGAGAAAAGTGATTTGTGGAGGAAAAATAATACAAGAGGTGGGATAAATTGGATAAGGGTTAAACACAAAATTATTTTTACCATCTACAATTGTAGAAAGGATCTTTACACATGATACTATACCCTTAATTTTAATGGCTCAATAGGGAGCGATCGTGCTTTACAAAAACATGCTTTGACAATTAATGGTATGAGGAGGAGATCAACCTTAGGTAAAAAAATTAAAACTAATTTATTTTTTTATAACATTTTAGTCCCAAAAAAATGATATTTTTTCCATAACACTATTACACAATGCTTTTGAAGACTACAGTACTATTGCATAGCACTTTTATATTACTTTGATACTTTTTCCATGTGGATATATTACCTAAATGTAATAATTTTTCCAATTTTGGTACTGTTTAAATTATGTGGTGCTTTCATCATACTTTGGGTTGAGATGAATTTTCAATATTTAACATGATTTTGTGAATCTAGGCTAATAGATGATGGCTTGTGGATTTTGAGATATGTTGTTAACATAATAATGTGTGAAGATAATTAATTAGGATGTGTTTCATGTTTTCCCTATGCCTACATGTGCTTAGCATAGTTGTGATGATCCTACATAGATGGTTGAAACATCCTATTAAGCCCTTCCTATATTTTTGCATTGGTGTAAAAAAAATATGTGCAAGAGTTTGCAGATTATAGAGTTGGATAAAAGAGATATTAGTATCCCAAGGAAAATTTATTTGAGTACTTGTGCTATGCCATAAGGATATATATTGATAAGTCAAATAAGGTAATGATTTATTTCTATTTAGGTAAAGGGAAAAATAATTTGTTAAAATGAGGTTCATATTGTCCCATGTCCATCTATGTTTACTAATGATCCCAAATTGGTGGTTGAAACATCCTATTGGGATCATCCTATGTTTTACATGTGTACAAAAGCAACATATGAAAGAATTGTAGAATTAAATTGGCATTTTCATCTTCTTTTAAGCTTGATGATAAATATTTGAATAGGTTTAAAAGATTGACAAATATCACTAGATTTTATCACCACCAACACCTATGAATATCATAGTTTTTATCATACAATAAAAGGTGTAAATTAGGAGATAATGTAATGATTTATATAAGCAATAGTTTGAATATAAGAAATAAATTTGTGTTTCCTTGTTTATATCTTAAGATTCATATGTGGATAGAAAAAGATAATGAATTTACTACCATCAATAACTGTAAATTTCACACTATTCATTAAGTGATAGTGGATTTGGAAATGGGGTAGATAAGATGAATACTTCTTTAGACCACTTAATCTTAGATCATTGGGCCTTAGAGAGTAATTGCTAGTCTCATTTCCTATATTAAGTACACATATGTAATATTGATAGGCTTATAGGATTAGAGATCATGTACATGCTACGACATCATATTTTTAGCAAAATGAAAAAACTAATCCTAACTAGAATCATCCTTTGCCAATGAATAGAAATACGGGTTAATAAAATGGAAGAATATTGGATAGATGCTCATGCCTAAGAGTGATGTAGGAGCATCCAATGGTGTAAGAGTGATCTTGCATCATCCAAATTTGTATTTATTTTTATTCTATTCTAAAGTTTATTTAGTTGTTTAGGGGATGGAGAAATAGACCTAATGGTGAAATAATCACCCCAATATCCTGAGCGGTTTGGGAGATATGTAAGTTTTATGGTAAAAACCCTATCAAAATGGTGAAAATCCTGCCACTCAAACTTAAAGGTGAATTTTGAAGGCCTTAGATGCCTCGTAGAGGGGTGAAAATTAGGCGTAATATCCCTTAGAACATTACGTCGTTGTGGGTATTCTCGAGATCTCTTCAAAAACATGCACTAATAGTCAATCCGAGCAACGAGCGAGGAGTTATGACCCCGAGAATTTTTACCCCCAAAATTCAAATTTCAAATGAATTGTCCTATGCGAGAAAATGGAAAATAGGGTATTATAGGAGAAATTTGAAATTTTAAAGGGGTTGGTATCTATAACTTCAATTTTTGGAAAAGTAATACAAGAAATATTTGGGCTCCTATTGCATTTCTCTATTTTTTTCAATAGATTGTTTGTGTCATGTTGATTCAGTACTGCTTCAAAGAGGGATATCCATTTAGACTTAAGGGAAATAAGCTCATGTTTCTATCTCTTAGGTGCATAGGAATCCTTATTTTAGTTTTAAGAAATTATGAATACCATATATGGTTAATAAATACAAATTTTGAAAAGATCTATATGCCTTTTAGATGAAGTGATTTGGATTGAAGTGCAGAAATATACTATGTTTGCATGTTGTTAGTAATTTATTGACGATGTAATATAATAAGGGTAGATAATTCAAGACTTGCACTCAAATACCTGGTTGATATTTAGTTATCTAAAACAAATACCCTATCAATACAAGTGTGGAAAGAATGCATATACATCTAATAAATATCTTATTTTAACTAAGAAATCATCAATTTATTACATGGAATAAAAACTATACAACCCTAAATATACATAATAATTATGATATATTGTGTTGCAGATCTGATTTATGAGCATAAAACCATAGTTTATAGCCAACTTGAGTTCTCCTTGAATCCTACAAATGAATCCCTTTGAGCTCTTCAACTAAATCCCCTTGAATTTTCTTAATATTTCTTGAACCCTTCTTGAATTTCCTTGAATTCATCTTGAAGTCCCCTAAATCCTTGTTGAATTTCCTTGAACGTTGTTTACAAAAGGTACCTCACATCCAATATATAGATATCTCAGATGTTAAAAATAACATGAATTGATGATTGAAATGATAATTGAATAAATTGAATTGATAATTAGAAGGATAAATTAAATTGATGATTGATTTAAATTGGGAGATATAAGAATATTTGAAAATTGAAATTGATTAAAGAAAAGAATTTAATGAATTGAGAAATTTGAATGAAAAATTAAAATTATAAAGATTGGAGATTTTTTTTTTATATTTAAAATTGAAAATGAAATGATTGAATAATAAGAAGAAAAGTTGATTGAATGAATGTTGAAGAAATTGAAAGAAAATAAATTGAAGGAAGAATAAATGAAAGATTGAAATTTAAAATTTTAATTGAATTAATGAAGGGAAATTGAATGAAGTGATTGAATTAAAATTTTGGAGATAAAAGGATTTCTACAAAATTGAAGAAACAATTTGTGTGTTAAAGACTAATAAAAAAATACCTAGGTGTTGTAGGTGATGTTGGAAAAATATAAGACTTGATATTATTACATTGAAAGGACCTTGCTTAAATAGCAAGTGCTTACAATCTGATCCATTGGATCATAACTAACTGAATGATCTTAGCCACACAACTTATCCTAGTAACAACTTAGGATATAATATATTATTCTAACACCCCCTTTAAGTGGTACTAGGATATCTCTAAAACCCCTCCTTAAGTAATACTAGGAGGTAATGAAAAAATAACAAAACCAAAATAGGTGGCATATCTACAAGTATGAGTCCCGACAACAAGGCCTGATAAGGTACTCATTTACAAAATGTGCATACGAAAACTTTGTTGAAATATGATGAAAAAACACAAGGGAGAAAACCACCTACCAGAATAGAAGAAAAAGAAGAAGAAGAAGAAAGAGGAATATGCGCAAGGAGGATGGAGAGGAAGATATCCTCTTCAACCCCCCGTAGGACAACTTCCATAAAGAAGTCTGCAAAGGATCCATATGATGTCTCAAAAAAGTAGAGAAGCCTCATCGTCAAATTGAATGAAAACTTACTCCCAGACTGGTGCTTGTGACAAAGATCAAGGCTGTGAACCATGAAAAAAAGGTCACTAAAGAAAACCCCTTGAAACCAAAGTGTCTCACAAAAAGAAGAGTGTGAAGATAGTGTGGAAAAAGAAGCACTAAAATGGTAAGTGTAATCCAAAATTGACCACACAAGCACATTAAGTGGTGTTCACCTATACGAACACTATGAGCTGATAACAAGGTCCAAACTAAGTGGACAAACAACTTACTTTAAGAGAATATAAAAATGAAAGGGTACCAATGTAGCTCTCGAATGTGTCCTTATGGTGACCTCCTCATCCTACCGGAATGCATGGGTAACTAGCCACTACAACCGCTAGGTGATATAGAGAAGATGACTAGATACTAGGATCACTTACAAAGCTTGGGAGTGTCGGGTTCAACCGAGAATGCACTCCATGATACAATAATCTTCAAGCCACAAAAAAGTATGGAAGATAGTTTTAAAACTAAAAATGTACACCACCATTGTGTTCGGCTCAAAAAAGCCTTTTCGACGACTATAAACACCCTTATGAATGGGTGTCAAAGTGGCCTTCTTCAAGAAAAACAAAAAACTTCTCCTCTCCCTCATAAGAGATATTCCGAAAAAAATGGAATAAAAGGTTTTTATCGCTGGAGAAAATACATGGACCATATTGTTTGAATTTACAATTTTTAAAATGGAAGAATTAAAAAATTCATTTACCACATATATTTTGTAAAATGGTTAATGGCCCAAAAAAAAAATTGTTTTTATAAAAAAGTTCCTCCCTTAAATTTCAAATTTTAAAATTAATGTTCTCCTTTAATGGCTTCCATAAAAAAAGGTCAATGGGTGCTGACCATGCGGAGGTGGCATGTAGAGTTGCGAACCAAGCATCCATGGGAACGTCTACACCTTACTTGGTTTGGCACTTACCACTGCCACTTCCATGTGGCATCGTGCGAGAGGCTCCTGTGCTGAAATGAGGCTAGCACTGCATAACCGCTGAACACATGGTCACACACCATCGTTGCACGCCCTCCACACTGCTCCAGATTTTAATTGCCTTATCATCAATGCTTCCATATCCAACACCATCACCACATCCGAGCATGGTTAGCAGGATTGCGCCCGATATGCATGAGCATTCCATCATCAACCTGACTCCCACCAAACTCCTTCGTGTCAAAACATTAAAATCAAGTGTTTGAAAAAATATTACACGTAGGCTCGGCTTCACCTCGTCAACTTCACTTGTCCCAAAAATTGTTGTCGAAGAGTTCAGAATTCAGGCGCCAACGATAGTCAAAAACCGTAGAAAATCGTAGCTACCTGTCAAACTCGAGCTGTTGCAGGATTAAAAAAAATTGTGGCTCGGCATTCAATGCAATAGAGATGAGCTAATACTGCCAGTACAATAGCCTATTCTGCACATCCATTGCAAAGCGTATGTGGCAACGCTTCTGTCAGCAGTGGCCACCATGAAAATACGACATCCACACCACGATCCTTGAACTTGACTGCTCAGATCTGGTGCACAGGCTGAGAGGTGTGGTCTATGTGCTCGATCTCCTCATGAACAACTCCTTCTGATGTTCCAAGAACTCCACCATGCTCTGCATTTTGAAAAATCATCGACGAGAATGACATCATCGCAATCAACAAAATCGAACTGTGAAGATTATAGTCTAGATCTGTATCTCTCATGGGATCCTTGGCACCAATATCGAAGTCCATATGCAACATATCAGGCCATCATAACCAGATACAAACAACATATCTAATTCCCAATATGAACAATAGCACAACAAGTATGATCTAGTTGCCGCCACAGCCACAGATCTGGACTCTAATCTTCAGACCGGATTTTTCGAGTATCTCCTTCAGTGGAGGCATGTGCTATATGAGCTGTTCCAAATGCATCTTTTTTCTCCTCTTTTTATGAAACTGGACATTCTCTAGAGACAAGAGATATCGTGTATAATTTCTTCTATCTTCATCAGATACAAGAGATAGCACCATATCCTCGTCAACAACATCACCGCATGAAGGTATTGGACATCGTATACGCAATCCTCCTATTGTAGCAATAATCCCTTGTGAAAATTTTTACAGCCAACATACTTCCCCCAATAACTGCAAGAGAAGTGCACATTGTGTGGCCTATTGTTGCACCAATAGCAACTCCAACTACATTCTTATGGGTTTCCAGTGCAATTATTGCTATTTGGCTGTGATCACCCCACTCAGCTGCAAATGTTAAGATAAATGCCTTGAAAAAAAGTGCCGAAATGGTGTCTTTCCTGGACCAATTTCAAGATTTTATTCAACCTCCTCCATCTCTTTTTTTGTGAATTCTTTGAATTTGACCTCCATGCTTGGAGTTGGTGCCATGAGTCCCTCTATTTTCTATTTATTTATTAGAGTAAAAACAATTAAAGTGTTTTATTGACTAAGTGGAGCCCATCCATGATTTAGCTGCACCCATGCTCATATGAGATAAAATTAAAAAAAGGTGCATTTAAAAATGCAACACAAGCTCCGTTGCATACACGAATCATGCAGTAGTCGTCACCATTGGAAATGCTTGATGACCAAACTCAAGGAGAATCAAGCTGATGGTTCTTGGTATGGCACACGAGTCAGGTAGTTGAAAAAAAACTCTAGATGACACTTTATTGGCTTATCTTCAATTGAGATCCCTCACGGTCGCAGACGGGGCATGAAAGCTGATTCTTTTTATTCACCATGCACGGCTTCCGAATGGCTAGGTGGTCCTCCATAAAACCATAAAATACTGATATGTGGTGATAACCATATCCATTCTCGAATCCCGGTGAGAGTTTCGTCGTTCGTAGACTGAGGTGAAAAAAATAGCCGACTATTAACCGAAATCACCCTAGACAACAATCTATGACAACACCTCAAATCTGGGAATACTGCACTGTGCACCAATCCATGGTGCCAACACCTTTTACATGCATCCTAATTGTTGCCCATTCTCGGATGCCATATCTGATGTTCACCGGACCATAATAAAGGCTTTGATTTGGTACTCCATGTTGCCCTTGATTTGGTCTGATCAACACTGTACTCGTTCAAAATAAGGGGTCAAATCTCCTTTCCTATTCCATTCACAACAAGCTTTACATAGGGAAAACAAGCCACGAGCGCTCGTCAACCACCTAAAAAATCTGGTCCAAAGTTTCGGTTCTTGCACCACTATGCACCAAGGTGCTCCTCGACAGAAACTATGTGGTGATCTTCATCTCTACTGGATTGATCCAAGCCACGAAGTTCTCCCAAGCCACACAATGCTTTCATTGTTGTGCCATCTAAAATTTCTGTAAACGGTAACCTTGCAGGGGTATTCTCAGCATATACGAATGAGAAAGAAAAAGGTTTTCTTGCAAACCTCACACTATCTAGAATTACTGTAATTTAGCCACTAAAGGAGACAAACCTGATGAACATCATGTGAAATATATGGCGAGGTCGTGCGAGGGCCAATGATGCAGAGAAAGGCATGAAGTGCGCAAGGTAAAGGACGCCATAAACAGTAGCATCCCCATGAGAACCACGGTCATACGGATCACCACCATGGTTGAACCTTACCCTAGGCCTATGAAATATTGAGGGAAAAATAACAAAATATTTGTGCATCTCACCTCTCAACGAATAGATGATGCCTGACAAAACATACATGTAGGAGAGCAGATTCGAGAGTGGGGCAGAGATATGGGACCATGGGCAATACACCAGACAATGTTGGTTCAGACTGCAATCACGATAGAATGCAATAGTATTGAAGTTGCCTGCCTCTGCCATGACGAGATCCATATAACAAGATCTTTGTGGCAATAAAAAAATTCTTGCAGCTACGGTTGTTTCTGCTATGGAGAATATGGTCCTCTCATCAGCAAGTGTCACTCCTTCACAGATATCTAGACCAAATCCACGCAGCACGTAATAAGACCCAAAAACATAAGGCCCAAAAAAATTATCTATGTCAAGGTAGCTTTAGACAACCACCAAATGCACTTAAGCAAGCGGGCAAATCCCTAATGAATCAGTCTAAAAAAAATGGCGACCATGAATCTTTTTAAATTTCTGGTTTCTGATCCATTGTATACAATGGAGAGCATATTCCTTGATTTGAAAAGAAAAATGAGAAAAAAAAATGTGAGGAGGGAAAAAATATGGAAAAAATGGGGGGCATTTCCATGAGGGAAATCCCCCTGAGGGAAATCCTCCCTTAGGTTCACAGGGCAGGGAAAGCCCACTCTGATACCATGTTGGAAAAATAAAAGACTTGATATTATTCAATTGAAAGGACCTTTCTTAAATAGAAAGTGCCTACAATCTGATCCATTGGATCATAACTAACTGAATGATCTTAGCCACATAACTTATCCTAATAACTACTTAAGATATAATTTATTATTCTAACAGGTGAGTTGGAGAGGAGAGGGCAATCCTCCAAGGGAGGTCTTAGGTTCGAATCTCCACCCTACCAAAAAATTGAATTGGATACCCAAAATCCAATTGATAATGTTGGTGCGAGCAGGGTCGGGTGCAACTCCCGCATGACTTTGACGGTGTAGAACCCCCTAGTCGTGGTCTCTCAGACCAAGACGACCCCACAAGGGGTTTTTATTTAAAAAAAAAGAAATACTGATCAAAAAACAAATTGCCATGGAAGAAAACAACTAAGAGAGTGCATTACTGGATGAAAGTAAAGAAAGGTTTAAACATATAAAACTTTTCCCACAAATAAAAATACTTATGAACAAAGAGATACATCAATAAAATTAAAGAAATAATTACACTCAATTTTCAAATAAGCCAAAGATGAAAACTTTGGCACATTTGGTAATTACATGAGAACATAAATAACTGAAGTACATGATGATTCTAAAGATGTTAATATATTACCTATTGACATAGGTATGATAATGTACATGGCATTGCTTACTATTGAAGTTTATAAATACAAAAATAAAAGGCAAGAAGAATTGATTAAAATCTTGAAGTATAGACCTGTGATGAAAGATACTAATTGCGATACAAATGACTTATATAACAAGAAATGACCTTCTTAAGAAAAAAGTTTAAAAAAAGAATGTACGTACAATCTAAAAATCTCAAGATATGAATAGGATGATAAATTGTTACATTATACATGTAAGTAATAGGATTCAAATATTAATAGAATAAATTATTGTGATGACTTACTAAAAAGAAGGATAAATATTAGTGAGGAAGAACATATGCAGTGCTACAGCTTGAAGTAGTGCCAAAGTTAACATCAAAAAATCAAGGCAAGATTCAAGGAGACTAAAAATCACTTGAAGGCAAAATGTCTTCACACGAATAATGTAATATAGGGGGGTGTTGGAGGCATTACATTATTTTGTCCCACTATAAATATTTAGATTAGGTGTATGTTTGATATGTATATTTATAGTATGTTTTAAGTTCTTAAGTGTGAGCATGTGTCATGTAATTAAGTGTGCGAGGTGTCTAATTAGCAAGCGAGAATTATGAGTGTGATGCGTAAATTCTAGAGGTAGGTTGTCATGAGCAATCATGAGAGACTTTATACTTATGCAATATATGCAATTTATGAATTTGAGGAGAGCAAATATCAAGAGTTATGTAATTTGAAGAGTCTCGTGTATATTTATATTGAAGACAAGGCCATGCAATATGTAACTCAAAGACGATTTGCTTTATACTTTGCTTTAAAAGTTTCAATAAAGCTTTCTATGTGATTTATGTGGGATTAGTGTTCATTATTGAAGTGTGATTTATATGCATATTGAATTGGTATATGATATTGCAAACTATTTAACCTATGATAATATCATTATATTACTAACAAATATACATGACAATTAGGTTAAATAATATTGAAAATATGATTTATGATCATAACACTAGAGTTTATAGCCAACATGAATCCTCCTTGAATCTTGTAATTGAATCCCTTTGAATTTATCAACTAAATCCCCTTAAATTCTTTGATACTCCTTGAATTCTGCTTGAATTTTGGTGAATCCTTCTTGAATTCCAGTAAATCCTTCTTGAATTTCCCTAAATCTTGTTTACAATAAGTGTCTTACACCTAATATATAAAAATCTTACATGAAAAAATACAATGATTATTGTATATCTAGTTTCCCTTTTTTTCCACATTCCTTTTCGATTTTTAATAATCCAATTTTTACCACTCACTCATTATAATTATGGGCTTTTTACATTATGCAATTCATATGCACTTTTTTATTTTTCAATTGCATTTCTATTTTTAGAACTACTTTTCTTATTTTTTAATTGTCTTTCTATATTTAGAATTGCTTTTCTTATTTTCTCCAACTCTTTGCATAAATAAGATCCAATTACAAAAATAATAAATAAATAACTCATATCAGTGATTTTTAGTTAATCAATTTTGCATCACAATTTCTAATATTCCCCTCTTTGATGTAAAATAGATAACTATCTAAATTTATCTTTGGCACTGCATGTGCCTAATTTAGCTATACCTTGGTCAATGTATCATCAAGTTGATATTCAATATTGAGATACTCAATATTCACCATCTTCTCTTGCACCAAATCTCTTGCGTAATGATGCTTTAGGTCAATATGTTTAGTCTTTGAATATAAAACTAGATTTTTGGATCATTTAATTTCCCTTTAGTTATCACAAAAAAAATTGAGTTGGATCTCCTTAAGCCTCTCCAAGGTCTTCAAGAACTCATCACATCCATACTCTTTGAGTACATGTCAATGCTAAAGCCATATATTCTACCTTTGTAGATGATAAAGCAATTGCAAATTATTTATTGAAACTTCAAGAGTTTGATCCAATACCATGGGTGAAACAATAGTGCGATGTATAATTTTTATCATCAATAGAATCTCCCCAATATAAATTTGTTAACGTAACCAACCTTGTATTCTTGGATGGTCTATAATATATGCCACAATGCCTTGTGCCCTTCATATACCTAAATATATTCTTCACTACTTGAAGACACCTTTAAGTGGGGTTGCTCATGAATCTTGATACTAGTGAGACTGTAAATATAATGTCCATTCTATTAGTCATAAGGTACATAAGACTACCAACCATGCTTCTATATTTCTTCTCATCAACCTTGGGACTGTTATTATCCTACATTAGCTTTGTACCATTTGAAATATAAGTATCAATATGTTTGCAATCATATATTCGAAAAATTTCAACATATCATGAACATACTTATATTGACAAATGAATATTTCACCTTATGCTTAGTGAACCTCCATCCTAAGAAATTACTTCATCAACCCAATATTAGTCATTTCAGACTCAACTGTAATAGCTTCTTTGATGTGCTATAAATTCCTAGCTAAAATATAGATATTTATAAAAAATATGTGCATAGGGGACTTTAAATGCTTCTTCCACTACATGTAATCCATTTATTGTCTTCTTGGGGAGATTGAGTAGTCACAAATTCACTAAATATGTAAGAGGAAATTACAAGGGATATGATCTTCTCTATCTATATATTTACTTCTATCTCTATTATACTTTCAAAATATAAGGTAAGTTTGATTTATGATGTAAATAATTTTTATGGTTATATTAAAGAACACATATATGGTCTCCTTCTAGATTTTTACATACTTCTACCTCTTTTAGATAATCTAAAAGCAAAAATAAAAAACTTAATAAATTCTAGGAAAAAAATAGATGTAAGATGCAAATAAATAAGTTCACATACTTCATGTGTTTCATTTTCAAATAATAGTAGAAAGGAAAATTTATTTATTTTAATAAAGCAAGGTCTCAAGAATTCTTATATAGCACATAGAATTATAAAAAAAATGCAATTTTGATTCCTTACAAATGTAAACTAAATGGAATTTTATGATTCCTTGTAAAAAAAAAAACTAATTAGGACTTTAACTAGTTCAAACCAATATTTAGAAATAATAAAAAAACATGTGCAATAAGACTATATTGATGGCTTTTTAGCCAAATTAATCATAGGTCCCAATAGCCAGGATCTTAAACAAACTCAATATTAGAGTGTTCAATATCTTGGACTGAATATAAAATTAATTAAATAGTAACAATAATTCAATAATAAATCATTCATATATTATTCATATACAAGATCGAATTACATGAGATCAAATTGTATAACATTGTATGGAGCTTTACCTCCTTAATATTGATAATAATGACATTAGAAAAATAATATCTAGTCTAATAGTCATAAACTACATAATACTACCAACTATGTTTCTATATTTCTTCTCATCAACCTTGGGACTACCATCATATTGCATTAGCTTTGCACCATTTGCAATCTGAGTATCAATATGTTTACAATCTCATAACCCAAAGTTTTAAACATATCATAAACATAATTGGATTGAAAAATAAATATTTTACAACCTCTATCCTAACAAAGTGACTCATCATTCCAAGATTAGTTATGTCAAACTTATCCATCATAGCTTTTTTGACGTTTTCCAATATTTCTCTTGAACATTTGTCAATCATTGAATACCAAGCTCTAGAAGCTAGCTTAAGATCATAAAATACCTTCTTCAAATTGTATACCCATATCTCCTTCCCAACAACCTCAAATCCTTGTGGATTTTATAGATAGGCCTCTTCATCTATTACTCTATTTAGAAAAGCACTCTTGACATCTAGTTGATGTACTTACCATCTATTGTGTGCCAATATGGCCAAAAATAGTCTTATGTTGTCATGCATTTCAATGGGAGCATATGTCCCCTCAAAGTCAATGTCATATGTTTGTACAAAATATTTGACAACCAATCTTACCTTGTGCTTTTCAATAGTGTCATCACTATTGAACTTGGTCTTGTACACCCACTTGTTTCCAATAACACCTTTGTACTTAGGTAGTTGTAAAAAATCCTATGTTTCATTTTTGTCTATTGATTCCATCTTATTTTCCATAGCTTCAAATAATTATTTACACTTGACCACTTCATCAAAGGTTCTAGGTTCACTAGAAATACAAGATAATGCATAATAAGTCAATTCATCATCAACTTGATTAGCAACTTGATTTTTATTACCTTGCCATGCTTGAAGTCAAGTTCTCCTCTTAGGTGGATGTGGGAGAAGCAACCTTTTATGCCTTCCTTCATGGGATGTATAAGATGAGTCAGGGTTATGCACAATGGCGAATATTCAAAAATTGGGCGAATATTAGGATTTCCAAAATTAGAAATTATTGAATATGAGGACCCTCAACGTCAACCTATTTGCTTAAAATTTTTGGGACCAATTTTTTCTTAGGTTCAGTTTGCTACAATATATATCCAAACATAGGCATATTTTTACTCTTTGAAAATCTCTTTTTGAGCCTTATCTAATGGTGGTATTTTTATGAAGTTACAAGGTGATGCAACAGGTCAAAATGTGTCCTAAAGATAAACTCAATTTTTAGGGATTCAAATGCCCCAAATTTTGGTGTGAAGATGATTAATTTGATTTTCTTAGGATTCACCTTGATTCAACTTTATTTTATTAGGATTAATTTAATTTTGTTAGGTTAACTAATTTTTTACAAGTACATTTTGAGTCTAACCCCTTATGCATAACTGTGAGATGAGTCACTTGATCCTAAAATAGGTAATACCTCAATAGGAGTTGATGGTGTAACATGTATGTCCTATTCATTTAAAACTTTAGGTATTTAGGGCCTCCCTTCTCTTACAACCTCATTTCCTTTTTATAATGATCTTCATAGACACCACTCTCAACAAATTTAATATTTCTAGAAATAATAGCCTTCTTATTTTAAGGGTTGTAGAACTTGTATGTAATTTGGTATATGGATTGTACAATTATAATTGTAGTGCCTATATGCACCCCCAAATCTATGTGTCTCTCCTCTCATTTTTGTCCTTTTCTATTTTTTGTATAAAATTTAAGTGGATTTATTGCTTTTGATCATTTATGGAAAATATTATGAATTCTAATCTAGTGTTAAAGCAAGTATGGACTTGCATATAACCTAACTAATGCTTTTGAATTTGTTTTGTTATCTTATTATAGTTAACAATTAATAAACACTTTCCAACCCCTACAACAACTAATGTGACCACATAGGTTATAATTAAATAAAGTAATTAATAATCAATAAAATTTATAAAAAATACATATATAGAATTGAAACAATATTATTTGTATCACATTATAAATATATTTTACTATTGCTATAGATTTATAGCATTTTGATAATAATACATATATTATTTAGTAAGTTATGAAATTGTATTTTTTTCATAAAAATATAAAAAAAATCGTTTGATCTAAATTTTTTGTTAATTATTCAATAAAAAACATATTTTTCTGACTATATGAAATTTTAGATATTCAATTTATAATTAAAAATGCATGCTCAATGATCATAAGAAATAAGCAATACAAAATTAATAGTAAAAAATAATCATAATTTCTAGTATTTACAATAGTTTTACATAAACTAATATTCATGTAAATAGTTCTTTCACATTGGATCTTTAAAAAAATGTTACATTAATATCTATCTATTTATATAACTTTTATACTCAATGCTTTAGATTTTTGTTCCTAATTTTGTAGACTTGCAAAAGATATTAAGTTAACATTATTCATGACTAGAATTTAAGTAATATTTTCAAACTATGCATTCAAATATTATGCATTCATGAATAAAATTTAAGTAATTTAAGTAATCTCTTTGCATGAAAAAATAGTCTTTTTAATTTTTTTATAAGCTATATTGTTTAATTAATTTTTATTGGTTATATGAGAATAAAACAAGTTCATGTATGTATAACTTGGTAATATTCAACCCTAGGTGTCCTTCTTGATATATTGCTTAGTTATTATTATTTAAGAGTTTTTATAAGTTGTGAAAGACAATTATTTTTATAAATAATCTTTATAAAGTCTTTATATTCTTTTCAGAGTGAAAATTTAATAATTGACATAAGTTGCTCAAATTTTTATGTTTTAAGGAGTTTATTTTTTTCTTAGATATCACTAAATAAAGTGGACAATTATGCATCACATATTTCTCATCTTCCATTTTTTTCCCTCATAGTGATTGCTTGATCAACTGTTTAAGTTTTGCACTTGGAAATTTCCAAAAAAATTATATTTTCATACAATAAATTTATGCAATGAAATATTCAATATTATTAGATTCACCATATGATAATTAAAAATAGGAATTGTTCTCTTTCTCAAAGGAAGAAGTGATAAAATTTATATACATTTATGGTACATTGTTGTTAGGGTACCTAGGAATAGATATTTGGGGATATGTTATTATATTGTATAGGGGTTGGCATGGGCCACAAATAACCCAAGGTTGATTGTATTATAATATAATATTATATTAGTAGTGAGCTCTCCAAAGTAGAATTAGAATATGGGTATGTAAAGAAGAAATATTTGTCATTGTAATCATCAAGGAGATTAATCTAATGTAATCATATTTACCCATGAAGTGGCTTATGGGACTTCGTCCTCTCTAAGTGGAACTCTCATATTGGGAGATATTATGGAGTTATTCCTTCCTTAAGGAGTATTATTGGTGTTGCCCTACCTTAAGGGTATTATCTATCTTTGTCTCATTGTGTGGATTATTATTGTGGATATTATTTGTGAATGAATTATTTAGTATTTCTACATATTTGTGAATGATTTATGTTTATAAGAATAAATTTTGGTAACAAGTGGTATCAGAGCAATGATTCTGGAAAAGTGGGAATTTTTTGTGGAATTGCAGAATTATAGTAGATTTTTTTTTAGAAAAGTAGCTCATATGTTAGGAGCCACATCTCTACAAAAGTTTATGGGATTTAGATGATTATTGCATCATTTTGTATGGAATTTGAAGAGCTTTAAAATGAGTGGTCATATGAAGGAATACAAGTAGCATTGAGGGATATACGACCTTGTGAAGTCAACTATCTAGAACAAGTGCAATGACAAATTTTCAAATTGTAATTTTTTAAAGCAAGATGAAATTTGTTAGTTTGGGTAAGAAAATTAGTTTTAATTTATTTTATTTGGAGGAAAAGTTGTAAATCTAGTTGTCTATGAGGAATTTTAGCTTCAAATCAGTGGGGAGATATTTTTTCATAAAACCCTCGTTTGCATTGGGGAATGATATATATTTTTATAAATCCCTAGTTTGCATCGAGGTATCAACTATGGAACTACAATTATTTTCTAGAGAAGATGATATTGATGTTAGAGAATGGTGGAAACTATTTAAATCCTTGTATTCTAATAATTATTTTACTTGGAGCCTCATGCTTCCTCACTATCTTGGAGGAGAAGATTTCTCTTGGTTTTATAGTTTTAATAATACCCATAAATATAATTATAGTTGGGATGAAATGGAGCATTCATTCTTGAGTAAATGGGACCCATATAAAAATATAGCTAGTTTGAAGGTCACCATCAAGGGATATGAAGAAGAAAAACATGCTTCAAAAAGAACAAAGGGAAATATAAATAGAGCTAGCAAATTTTAAAGTTGTACAAGATAAAAATATGTCAGTATGCAGACAGAGAAAACAATACCTTTGGTAGAAGGTAAATTAAAAAATGAACAAAGAGATTTGTTTGAATCTAAAAGTCTATTTTGTAGTTTCGTGGAAGCATTCAAAAGAAAAAGGTAATTATTTCCATTAACCCTAGTAGTAGATTTAATTTTATTAATATTGCTTTGGCTAAGAAGTTGGAGGTTAAAGCAAAAAAAATAGAGGACATACATCTTGAGGGTGAGAATGTTTAGGTTTTTAAAAATTTGAAGATCACCAGGGATAAATATATTTTATATTCTATTTTTCATGCTATTGATATAGATGATGTCGATATTGTTCTAGGTTATCCTTTGTTGGATTCATTAGGTATTATTAACATTAATTTTCAAAATAATTTTATGAATTTATGGTAAAGGAAAAAGAAGATAACATTACAGGACATTTTTCAGCTTAAGGAGCAAGGATCCAAGGAAGACCAAGAAGTGGATGTAGAGAAAAAAATTGAAGAACAAATAGAAGAAACTAAAATAGAATCCAATAAGGAAGCAACTGTAGACACCAACACAACACCAATCTGATCAGGTGGCTACAAGCACTGACTGAATTGGCATACATAGCCTCTAGGGCAGTCCCCAGAGGTTAAACAGTGGTCCTAACCACTTCCAAATTAGTTTTGGAAGTCAGAGGTCAATTTGGCACCTTTCAAGCACCCTGATCCTTACTCGTTCCACCCTGGGGCAATTAGAATGCTATTCGCCCCACCCCGGGATGATTAGCAGCAATCGCTCTAGGGTGGGGCGAATAGCAGGTTTGACAGGCAAAAAGTCAAATCTTGACAAATGGCAGCCCATATCCGCCACTCAACTCCACCTTCAATGCATGGGAGTGTGAGTGAGAATTTCAAATCTCAAAGAGGCAGTCATAGAGCCCTTAATCAGGGAGGAATCTTCTCTCCCCTGACAAGGCATGATGGCCAAGTGGTGCCCCTGCATGCACATTCAAAGCAGACCTTCAGGTCTATAAAATGGTGAGTCTTCTTACCCCAAAATGAGGATAGAGCATGAGCATTTGGAGCAATGGAGTGCTGCCGAATTATACCCTCACCCTCACTATGCTTCCTACATCCTTGATCTCTCTTTTGGAAGGGAGGTTATCGAGTGAACATTAGGAGTGCAATACGGACCCAAAAACTGAACAATTAGCCACAATACCACACCCAATTTGCTGATACAACCTTGTAGGAGGTTTTAGACCCATAACAAGTGTATTGGTGTTAAAACCAAGCCCTAAACAGTGGGCATCCTGCCCCCGAGTGCCTCCCGTACTGTTGCAGTCCTAATCGCCCCACCCCGGAGTGATTAGAAATATATAGCATATTTATTTATTGTTTATTTTGCATCATGTTTTGTGTGTTTCATATATGTTGCAGTTTAAATTTCAAATAATTTTGACTTGTTTTGACTATGTTTTCATTGTTTTACGCTTTTACTAACATACAGGGAGAACCTTCAGATACACGATTATCAGGGCAGAATAATAAAAATCCGACCTTCTGGGTCATCTCAAAATGCCCTATTTTTCCTAAAACCAATTTTTTAGGTGTTTTGGAAGCCTATGTATGGGACATTTGGGAGGTCATTCTCAGACTTTTTATGATAGTCCTAATTGTCCCATCCCAGAGCAATTAGAAATATACAATATATTTCTTGACTGTTCTTTTTGTAGTGTGTTCATGATGATTTTTACATGCTTTTTTTCAAGTTTCATATTATTTTGATATGTTTTGATCATTGTTTTAATTATTTCATGTATGCATTAACCGGAGGCCTTGGGGATTGCATGTTTCTCTCCATCCACATGTGCTATTAATCATTTGCTATTTCTCTGAACATTAGATATCAAAATACGAGGGGTAGAAAGGAACTACAGACACATTCAAGCAAGTGGTAGTGACATTTGTCCAACCCATTTCAAATGTGGGCACGCGGAAGATCCCGAAGGGAAGCGTACCATCCGTTGGTGTAACAAAACTATATCTAACGCTCCGAGCCCTTGAAAAGGGGGGAGACGTATTGTAACCTGATCACAAGTAAAATTAATAAAATAGGCTGCACTTTAATTTTGCTTTATATCTTGTTTCATTCATGCTTCACTTTCCTTTTCATGCACTTGTTCTTTGTTCATTCGTAGGACTTAGCGTTACATCAGCTTTTTTTTGCATCGCACCCGGTGCGCCTGTGCTTCCGTAGAAATGCTTTCAGCAACAACAAAAAAATTCATGGAAGAATCAATAGCACCAAAGTCCATAAAAATAATAGTAGTATATTCCAAGGAAACTTTGTTAAAAGAGCACAAGGACATACCAAACAAAGGGAACATGAAAGAATAATTTGTATAAGAATATAAAATAGTGGAGCCAAATGTTGAGAAGTAAAGGAAGGTAGAATATCAAGTTAAGGTTGCAGCTTATCACCATCCACACCACCATGAGCAACAATAATATTAGAGGCATGGATCAAGACAACAATATTATGGTTCTACATGGAATAAAAAGGGCACCAAGTATGGTAAGTTTTTGGTAGAGAAAGCATAGTGATCCTAGTTTTCAAAGTGGTGCATTAGTAGCAAGGAGCAAGTGGACCCATCGTTCAAATTATCAAGATACAATACTAGAAGTGTGGAGCCAATGAAGCAAATATGAATACTCAAGTGGTAAAATGGTATACCAACATCAACGACAACCATCACCAATTAATATTTCACGAGGATGGATGGATGATCAAGATTGGTACCAGTTTATAATATTTCTTAGAAATCATATTATTTTGTTTCTTCATATATTTCGAGGACAAAATATTTGTAAGGAGGGTGGCATGTTAGGGTACCTAGGAATAGATATTTTGGAATATGTTATTATATTGTATAAGGTTTGGCATGGGCCACACATAACCCAAGGTTGATTGTATTATAATATTATAATATAATATAATATAATATTAGTAGTTGACTCCCCAAAGTAGAAATAGAAGATGGGCATATAAAGAAGAGATATTTGTCATTATAATCATCATGGATATTAATATAATGTAATTATATTTTCCCACAAAATGGCTTATGGGACTTTTCCCTCTCTAAGTGCCACTCTCATCTTGGTAGATCTTATCGAGTTATTCCTTCCTTAAGGAGTATTATTGGTGTTGCCCTACCTTAAAGGTTTTATCTATATTTTTTTTATTGTGTGGATTATTATTGTGGATGAATGATTTGATATTTATGCATATTGGTGAATGATTTACGTTTATAAGAATAAATATAGTGAAAGAAAATCTATTCTAAATAACATATAAATCTGAGATAATTTTTAATGATTTACAAGGTTGGTATTTCTTTTAGGATTAAATGCAATCATGAAAATATTGAAATTCTTAGTAGGATAAATTTTAATAAGCATGAATTCACTTTGATCATCATGGATTAATATGAAATCAATCAGAATCATGATTAAGGATTAATAAGAATTTAGTCAAATTTGTAACCATATATAAACATATAATGCAATGACCCTCCCTTGGCAGAATTTTTGTATGAATGGTTTTATGATATGTTGTGTTGATATATTGATGAAATGTTTGGCTACTTCATGAATAGAAATGCAAAACATACATTTTTATGGAAATGTGACATGTTTTATTTAAGGAATAACTAACTACTTTTGTTTAATTTCTGCAAAATATACTTTTATCGAAGATTTTAAAGTTGCTAATAGAATTGTACTTTTGTAGGGATATATCTCCTTATGGTGGTATAAAGGGCTTAAAACTGAGAATGGGATAACATAAGGAAAATAATGTGGATACTCATTCATAGAAAAACCCAAGCAACATGAATATATACCTTTGTATTTCATGAAATTCCATATATAGAATCTACATGAGTAAATTATAGCATGATAAAGATGATTTACTCCTTATTTGATCTTGTTTAACTTTAAAAGAAAGAGTTTTAATCTTACAAGTATTTTAATCATGATTCAAGATTTTTATTTAATAATGTTATGATTTTACTTGTTTTATCCACCAGAAAAATGAGTTATCCTTGAGTAGGGAAATATTATTATTTTTTAATCACCTACTTCACTTAGAAGGAATCCATTGATTTGAAGTGGTTGATAGAGCTATCACTTCACTTTAAAATAATTAGAAAATTAGAGTTGTTATTTCCAAATAAGATTTTGGAAAAGGACAATTAAATACACTTTATGCCACTATTATTATTGTGAATAGATGGCTATTATTTCTCCTAGTTGCTCAAATCAAGGAGGATCATGCATAGTGGGGAAATGCATACTTGTAGTAAATTTCCAATGGGAAGGGGTGAAATAAAGGGGAGAATGGTGGTTACTTAAAAAAAATAGAATGGAAGAAATTAGGAAAAGTTATGGTTGGAATGAAAAGTAGACCCAATGCTTTCAGGTAGCTCATGGATTTTAACCATATCAGAGAGTAAGGTTGGAAAATGGAGCTTTTACCTGTGTTTTTAATGGTTTACAAATTAAATAGGTTCTGGCTTATTGAAGTTCAATATTTGTTGCAATCCCAATGCTGCTTTGGAGTGTTCTACCTGTAGACAGATATGATTGAAGTTCTTTCGAACCCCCTTTAATGCATGTATATATTAGCTAATCGTAGGAACTAAAATTACAATAAAGGGATGGATAGTGATCATTTTATCTAGCTAGGAAATCATTGTAGACTATGTTTATTTTTTCTTCTACATCATAAGTATTTAATACTTTTTTCTATCTGTTATGGCCAAAGTTGTAGTAGTTTGAAAAAATTATTTATGAAGCCTTGTAGTCGCTAGTTTTAAAGAAGCAGCTATGATGTTTATGAAGAGATTGTCATTTTAGAGATGCCATCTATCTTAGCTAGAATTCATGGTCATTCTTTGATAAGCCACAAAATTGCTCATTTTTTATACTTGTTTCCCCATAATGTGCGGCATATATTCTTGTAGATATAAATATTTTATCGAAATTATATATATAATTGACAGTTTATTTTGCATGTTCTCTAATATTTATCTTTAAGTGTAATATGTGTAGATTTAGTGGAAATCGTTGCATTTTGGCATGTTTTCATCGAGGTCCAACTCGGACCTGGAACTTACAAATTAATAAAGGAAAAATATCTGTAGAATATCGATAAAGAGGTACGAAGTCAAGCACCCAAGTCCTTTGAAGTGCTTGACTTTCGTTCGACACCTAACTGTTAGGTGCCTACTTCCCATTGAATGGTGGAAGGCACATGCTTCTGTTGTACGGTGGAAGGTGCCTACTTTCCGTTATGTGACAAAAGACACCTACTTACCATTGTATAGTAGAAGGTTCCTGCTTTCCGTTATGCGATAGAAGGCACCTACTTCTTGACTTCTTCAACCGCGGTGCTTTATACCTGTTAACACCAAACTTTAGCATGAATCTATGGTCGACAGAACAGAGTGAACACCTCGACAACTAGTGTAAAGGGATTTCCAGTATCATAACCAAATATGAGATAATGTCAAAGGTGACTCATTACCTATTTTTTAGCTGAAACATAAATTAATTTTGTAAGTCTCGCAAATCAAATATCAACATATTCTGGAAATAGAATACGCTAAAAAATCATGATATTTTTCCTGAATCCTTTAATTGAGAAAACAGTTGTTACAAGATTGGCCTCATATCTTATAAATATGCAGGCCACCCCTGAATAAGATCACCCAAACTTTGTATGTAAATTTCTTTGCTACAAACTATTAATAAAAATTCTGCATTGTTCTTGTAAAAACATCTTCTAAAGCGTCCGGTGATCATTCTACCATGGGAAGAACCTGCTAAAAGCGTGGGCCCACTTACAATAGAGTTATTTCTTATTTCCCCTATTTTATTTAATTATTTTAATAGATTAATTTATTTCTAGTTATTTTTTTTATTTTCTGTAATTTCCAACAACGTAGTTATTTAGATTTTGAATGTTGTCAGTCCTATTTCTTAGACTTAGCATGAGATTGTTTTTTTAAACATAAAATTCAAAAAACTCCAAACACCCCCCAAACCATAATCTAAGGGACTCATATCTGAAGGAGAAATTACAAGCATAGATTTTGCATGGCTTCTCACAAGACTATGAGATATCCCATGTTGAAAATTAAATGGAGACAATTATTTGAATCATAGAAAAACTAACCAATATTTTGCTCAATATTTTGGCACCATTGCAGGGGAGTATCCATTGTAATTTTTTGTTCTGAAGAAAGCATAGTTATAGTAGCCTAAAGTCTTTTCTTTAGAAATATTCATCTGAAACTTTGTATGAGTCCACCTAAGAACAGGGGACCATATGGTCATTTTGTCAAAAATAAAGAAGTTATTTCTCAAAATCCTTTTGCTTCAGTAGAACCTCAACCTAATACTGAAATCTCACCATCTCAATCTCCACCTATGAATTGGTAGCAAAACCCACTATTTGCACAGGATCCCTCTAAAATAATCTAGTAGAATCCCATAGCAGCATCAGAGATAAGTAGAATCAAATCTAAGGAGGATATACTGAATGCTAAATGTTGGCAAGCCGTGTTAGATGGAACTATCTCAAACACTGAATTATCCATCATTTTGAAGGATAAAAGAAATGAAATAGAAGCATTGACAACTGCTTTGAATGAAGTAGGGGTAGAAACATCAGTAGTAGGTAGGATGGCAAAAAATCCAGATAAAATATCCACTAGTCTTAATTTTCCAATATAAGAGGTAGGAGAAGATCACAAGATAAAACACATCTCTCCTACCCATCTTCCAACTTTTAGAGGACTACCAAAAGAAGATCCATACCTATTTTTGTTCAAATTTGATGTTTTGGTAGATCTATGGATTACACCACAGATCCTAGGAAACTAAAATTATTCCCTTCCACCCTTGATGATTCAACTTTGTGTTGGTTCATCAGCTTGGGGGATAAACGGATAACTACCTGGGAACAGTTGAAGAAATATTTCCTAGATCAGTATTAGGATTTTGGCATAGCAAGAGATGTAAGGGAGGAAGTCCTAGATATGACCTAGAAGAAAGGATAATATATGGAAGAATACTAGGATAGGTTCAACTTCAATTTGCAAAGATCATGCCATTCAAAACTAGGAGATAGGTCCCTAAGAAGCATTTTTCTGAAAGGACTAACAAATGAATCCTTGGAAGCTTTAAACATGATATCTGGGGGCGATATTTACCAACTCCAAATGAATGATATTCAATAGTTGTATCAAAATTTCTTAAGAAGAAAGGGTAAATTAACCTCTAGAAATGTTAAGCAGTTAGCCACTATCACTAAAATAGAAATAGACAACATTTTAGAAGACCTTAAGAGTGAGATGTTATCATCTCTGGATCTTCAAATGAATACTCTTCTTCTTCAGAGAAATAAGCAGGATAATGAGGCAACATTGGTCTACTTATATCCTAAATGCAGAGGCAAACATCGTAAAAATGAGTACCTAAAAAACAAAGTTCATGTATGTGTTGTTTGTAAGAAGGATCATAAAATGAAGCTGTATCCATAATTAATGAAATATAAAGGGAACATAAAGTAGTCGAGGTATACTTCATGGGTAATAGGAGGAAATGACAATAGTATCCTATGGGTAACAATATGCAATTAAGAATGTCATCCTATGGGGACAACAATTACCAGAATCAAGGTCAAACCCAGCCACACAACATGGGTTGGTATGGTCAAAAACCTTGGAATCCATTTCCCCAAGGAGAAAATCCTTACAACCCTTATCCTTGGAACCAATATCAGTAGCCTAGGTAGCAGTAGAGAAATTAGAATGCTTGGAATCAATATCCAAACATACTACTCCAAATCCACTACAACCAATTCTGCTAACTTTACCTACTCCAAGGACTCCTCAGTTACCAACACAACCAACAACAAACCCAAACAAAAAGAAGCCAAATTATCAAATGGAAAACGAGATGTACCATATATATAATATTAAGGTATATTACGATCCTATCCAGTTAAGGTCAGGAAAGTAAGTAGGTGTAGAATTCACTCCTCTTGTAGAAGAAGAGGAACCAATAGAAATATAGAAAGGGGAATCACCCCTTTTAGAAGAGATAGAAGAAAAATCAACGCATGTACATAACAAAGAGGAGGTTCCAACTTTTAAACAAAGGTTGTAGGAACCCAATAAACCAATACAAATAAAGTTTGATATCCTCTCTAGTTTAAAGAACTTAATAGTCACAATTCCTCTCTTCTATTCCATTAGAGACATACCTATCTATGGGAAGGCCATAAGAGAGTTGTGCCTCAAGAAACCCAAGAGGAAATAAGCTAAATAAATCAGTTTGGTAGGTCAATTAGTTGACCTTGTATTGGGGAATATCTACAACTAGAAGTATTCAGATCCAAGAAGCCCTGTGATGACTATAAAAATAGAGGGTTGTATTTTATCCAACACACTAGTATATTTGGGGGTTGCCATAAATGTCATGCCCCAAGAAACCATGCAAAAACTAAAATTGACCAACCTAAAGCCCACTAAAACTGTGTTGCAATTGGTAGACAGGTCTAGAGTACTTCCTAAAGGAATATTGGAAGATATCACTATTACAATAGATGCATGGGAGTATCCAAAATATTTTTAGTGTTGCAATCTAAATCTAGACTAGGTGGATACCCCATTAATCTTAGGTAGACCTTGGATAGCAATAGTTGATGCCTACATAAGCTATAGAGATGGAAAAATGACCATTTTAGATCGTCAAAATATAAATAAACTAATCATACATCCACCTGCATAGTCTACATATTTGTTGGGATAATATGAGAATGAAAATTAAAATATTGATGGTCTATCAAATATCCAACCTATGATAACACTTGAGGAGTTGGAAGATGAAAGTGATGAGGATAAGATGATCTCCCACTTTTTTTAGGGAGAACCTTCCTATCCTCCTGATGATTTTCCATTGGTAGAGGGAATAGATCATCATATTTAGCAAATAGAAGTTGCACCTGGTAGAATGCTGAATGTGGATAATAAGTTGATAGTTGAACAACAAACCAAACTAAAACATACATTGGAAAAACATCAATATACCTTTGCTTGGGAGTATTATGACATGAGAGGAATAGCTCCTAAGACCTGTAAATATAGAATATATCTAGAATATTAGGTAAGACCAGTAAGACAACCACAGAGGAGAATGAACTTGTTGCATAACTTTATTATTATTAAACATGAACCATTCACCAATATGCAGAAATATCAAATCATTCATCCACAATACATTATCCACAATAACAATCCACAAATGAGAGAGAGATAGATAATACCCTTAAGGTAGGGAAACACCAATAATAATCCTTAAGGAAGGAATAACTCCACAAGATCTCCCAAGATGAGAGGCCAGTTAGTGGGCACGATGATTACATAAGATTCTTCTTCAATGATATGAAAATCCTTACAATGACAAATATCTCTTCTTTATATATCCATATTCTTATTCTACTTTGGAGAGCCTACTACTAATATTATATTATATTAAAATATAATATAATATTATAATACAATCAACCTTGGGTTATGTGTGGCCCATGCCAACCCTTATACAATATAATAATATATCCCCAAATATCTATTCCTAGGTACCCTACCATGCCACCCTCCTTACAAATGTTTCGTCCTCGAAACATATGAAGAAACCTGATAGTATGATTTGCTAAGCAATGTTAGCAATTGGTACCAATATCGCTCATCCATCCATCCAAGTGAAACCCGATGATGCTGGTACACCATTTTGTTACTTGAGTATCCAAATCTGCTTTGTTGGCTCCATGCTTTTGCTGCTGTATTTTGATAACTTGAATGATGGGTCCACTTGTTCCTTGATGTTGATGAACCATGCTGGAAACCATGATCACTATGCTTTCTTTGCCAAAAACTGCCATAGTTGGTGCCCTGCTGATTACATGTAGAACCATAATATTGTTGCCTTGAACCATGCCTCCAATATTGTTTCCGCTCATGGTGGTGTGGATGGTGATATGGTGCAACCTTTACTTGATGTTCTACCTTCTTTCACTTTTCAACATTTGGCTCCATTATTTTAAATTCCTCTACACATTGTGCTTTCATTTTCTCTTTGTTTGGTGTGTCCTTGTGCTCTTCTATCAAAGCTTCCTTGGACTCTATTACTGTTATTTCCACTGAATTAGTTTTTGCTACTTCTTCCATGGACTCTTTTGCTGCTACGGCCTTCTTGGATTTTGTTTCAGGTTCTTCAATTTGTTTCTCTACAACCGCTTCTTGATTTTCCTTGGATCCCTGCTCCTTAAGCTGAGAAATATCTTGTAATGTTATCTTCTTTTTCCTGTACCATAACTTCATAAACTTCTTTTGCACATTAATGTTAACAATACCCAAAGAATCTAACCAAGGATAACCAAGAACAATATCCTTATCATCCATCTCAATAGCATAGAAATCTAAATGTAAAACATATTTATCCATGGTGATCTTTAAATCTTCAAAAATCTGAACATTCTCACCCTCTAGCTGTATGTCCTTGATTTTTTTGCTTGAACTTGCAACTTCTTAGCCAAAGCAATATTAATAAAATTATATCTACTACCAGGGTCAATGGAAATAATAACTTGTTCCTTTTGAATGCTTCCATGAACCCGCATAATAGACTTTTTAGATTCAAACAAATTCCTTTGTCCATTTTCTAATTTATCTTCTACCAAAGGTATGGTTTCCTCCGTCTCGCATACTGGCATCTTTTTTATCTTCCCTGACCTTTTCCTCTTTCTTCTTGAGTAATTTTATTTCTTTTTCATAGTCTTCATTTTGTTTCTTTAAAACTTCACATTCTCCTTTTATTGCATTTCGCTCATTTTGAGTTTCCTGTAGTTTCTTTTCATCATCTTCGATGATATCCATTAGGTAATCTATATAATATGGATCCCATATACTCAAGAATTCATGCTCTATTTCATCCCAAGTATATTCATTATTCCTTTCTTTACAAAATTTTATCCACCAAGACAAAGCTTTCCCTTTAAAACATATATCCAGGAAGGATTTCTCAAAAGAAATATTATGATATGGAGACCTAAACATTTTCCACCATTCCCTAACATCAATATCATCTTCTCTAGAAAATATTTCTAGCTCCATAAGTTCACCTCCAGATAATGCAAATCTAGGGTTTCATGAAAATATATATCATGCCCTAATGCAAACTAGGGTTTTATGGAAATAAATATCTTTCCACTGATTTGAAGCTAAAATTCCACATAGACAACTAGATCTGCAATTTTTCTTCCAAACAAAATAAAGTGCAACTGATTTGCTTACCCGAACTAAACAAATTGTCTTTTGAAAAATTCGCGACTTGAAAATTTGTCACTTTCCTTGTTCCAGATGGCTGACTTCAAAAGGTCATATCTCCCTCAATACTACTAAGATTCCTTCATATGACCACTCATTTTAAATCTCTTCAAATTCTACACAATCTGATCCAAGAATTGCCTCAATCGGATTAGCTGTCGCAAAGATATGGCTTCTGAAAGATGAGACGTTTTTCTAGAAAAAATCAGCAAAATTCGTCACTATCCTTGTTCTGGATACTAACTTCAAAATGTCGTATCTCCATCAATACTACTTAGATTCCATAATATGACCACTCATTTTAAATCTCTTCAAATGTTGCACAATCTGATCCAAGAATCGCCTCAATTGGATTAGCTGTCGCAAAGATATGGCTTCTGAAAGATGAGACATTTTTCCAAAAAAAATCAGCAAAATTCGTCACTATCTTTGTTCTGGATACTAACTTCAAAAGGTCGTATCTCCATAAATACTACTTAGATTCCATCATATGACCACTCATTTTAAAGCTCTTCAAATTCTGCACAATCTGATCCAAGAATCACTTGAATCGGATAAACTTGCGTAGAGATATGGCTCCTGAAAGATGAGATGTTTTTCCAAAAAAAAAATTGCCCTAATTCTAGGGTTTCACACAAAAATCCCCACTTTGCCAAAATCTTTGCTCTGATACCACTTGTTGCATAACTTTATTATTATTAAACATGAACCATTCACCAATATGCAAAAATATCAAATCATTCATCCACAAATACATTATCCACAATAACAATCCACAAATGAGAGAGAGATAGATAATACCCTTAAGGTAGGGAAACATCAATAATAATCCTTAAGGAAGGAATAACTCCACAAGATCTCCCAAGATGAGAGGCCACTTCGTGGGCATGACGATTACATAAGATTCTTCTTCAATGATATGAAAATCCTTACAATGACAAATATCTCTTCTTTATATATCCATATTCTTATTCTACTTTGGAGAGCCTACTACTAATATTATATTATATTAAAATATAATATAATATTATAATACAATCAACCTTGGGTTATGTGTGGCCCATGCCAACCCTTATACAATATAATAATATATCCCCAAATATCTATTCCTAGGTACCCTACCGAACCCAACCATGAAAGAAATTGTTAAAACAAAGTTACAAAAACTCCTCATAGTTGGATTCTTCTACGCCATTTTAGATAGTAAGTGGGTATCATCATTAGTGGTGGTGCCCAATAAAAATGGAAAATGAATAATTTGTGCTCATTACAAGTTACTGAATAAAGAAACTAAAAAGGACCACTTCCCCTTACCATTTATAGATCAAGTCCTTGACACCCTAGCAGGCAAGAAGTACTTTTATTTCTTGGATGGATTCAGTGGATACAATTAGATCTGAATAGGGTAGGAATATCAAGATAAAACCACCTTCATTTATCCATGGGATTTTCTTACAGAGTCTTACCATTTCGCCTATGCAATTCACCTACCATATTTCAAAGGGCAGTTCTTATCATTTTTTTAGATATGATTGGAGAGACTATGGAAGTATACATCGATGATTTCGCTGTGTATGGTGAGACTTTTGAAACTACCATAGAGAATCTGAAAAATACACTTAAACATTGTGAGGAAACTAACCTATCCTTAAAAAATGAGAAATATTATATGTTGATGCAGTAAGGGATAGTTTTAGGACATCACCTTTCTGCAAAAGGGATCAAAGTAGACAGAAAGAAAATTGAAGTCATCCAAACTATGCCTACTCCCAAAACATAAAAGGACATTCATAGTTTCCTAGGATCAACCGATTATTATAGGATGTTTATATCAGACTTTTGAAAAACTGCTAAACCTCTTACCACTTTTTTAACAAAATATGCAAAGTTTATTTTGACTGAAGAATGTGAATAAACATTCGACACCTTGAAGGAAAAACTGATTACTGCACCAATGCTGAGAGGTCCAAATTGGACCATATATTTTCACATATATGTTGATGCATCTAACAATGCAATAGCCTCAATACTGGGATAACAATATGGTGATGATTTTTATGCCATCTATTATGTTATTAAAAACTTTATATGTGTTGAACTAAATTATACTGCCACAGAGAAATAGTTTCTTGTAGTAATACATGCTCTTAATAAATTTCATCATTATATTACAGGCTATCAGGTATTTATACACATTGATCACTCAACAATTAGATACTTGATAAACAAACCTGGTATTAGTGGTAGAATTATCATATGGTTGTTGCTCTTGTAAGAATTTGATATGGCAATAGTAGATAAGCTAGGAAAGGATAATGTGGTAGCTGATTTTTTGTCTATATTGACACATCTAGACTATGCAGCTATAGAAAATCAATTTCTAGATGAACATTTGTTTGCTCTAAATGATCATATACCTTGGTATATATATATGGATAATTATTTAGCCACTGGTAGAGTATCCCCTACATTTTTAACTCATGAAAAATAGAATATAATTAAGAAAAGTATAGATTTCTGATGGATTGATGGGTGCCTGTTTAAAATAGGACCTGATCAAATCATGAGAATATGTGTTACTGGAGAAGAAATAATTAAGATACTAAAGTATTTCCATGATGAACCTTGTGGTGGCCATTTTTCAGGAAAATGTACTGCATATAAAGTGTTGCAGTCTGGTTATTACTGACCTTCACTATTCAAAGATGCAGCCAAGCATGTGAGCCAGTGTGATTAATGTCAGAGATGATCATACCTACTCTCAGATATGAGATGCCTCTCCAACCACATGTTCACATTGAAAAATTTGATAAATGGGGGATGGACTTCATAGGACCTATTAATCTACAGTTGGGAGGTAAGAGGTATATCCTAGTTTGTATTGACTATGTGACAAAGTGGGTTGAAGTACATGCTTTGCATGATTCAAAGAAGAAAATTATAGCGTATTTCTTGTATTAAATAATTTTTACAAGATTTTGAGTCCTAAGAGAGATCACAATAGATCAAGGACCTTAGTTTACTTCAAGGATGATCCAAGAACTCATGCAACAATACAAAATCAGGAATAAAAAAACCACTCCCTACCATCCACAAGCAAATGGATAAGTTAAGGTGATTAATAGAGAATTGGAGAATATCCTGACAAAGATAGTGCAAAAAAATAGGAAGGACTAGGCTACTAGATTACCAGAAGCAATGTATACCTACAAGACCACCTGGAAGACTACTACTGGTTTCACATCATTTCAGTTAGTCTATGGAAAAACATCCATGATGCCTATAGAGTTTGAAGTTAAAACACTTAGGACTGCTTTAGAATTGAATATCAATCTGGATGACGCACAAAAATATAGAATTTAGTAGCTTAATCAGCTAGATGAATACCACCTTGAGGCTTTGTAAAAAATGGAGGTCATTTAGAAACAAAGGGTCAAGTGGCATGACTGCCACACCAGGTCAAAATAGCTTAAAGTGGGAGAATGGGCATTACTCTATGGTTATCGATTCCAAGAAAGAAAGGGTAAGATCATGCAACATTGTATGGGGCTATATGAAGTAATAGAAATCATCAATAATAGGTATGTAAGAGTTAGAACAATAGATGGTAGCAACATTGCATTAACAGTCAATGGCCATCGCTTGCGTCCATACTATGTGTCTAAAGCATATATGATTGAGTATAGATTAGGCACAGGGGAGACCCTAGTTGATTATGATATTATATTGAGTCAATGAGATGTGGACCTAGTCCACACAGTCCCAAAGAAAATTCTTTTAATTTTTTCTTTTTTTTAGTTGTTTTTTTATTTTGCAGGTACAATGCCCTTTGTGCAGTTGTTAGAAAGCTTGGGAGACCTAGGACTAACAAGCACAAGATCCATGAACCTACACTTTCAAATATTTTTAGGAGAATTTTCTTAGGATTAGTTAGTCCCCATTCAAAGATGGGAATACTAAACCTGAACCTGCAAAATAATATTTGGATTGGTATTTTTGGACAATAAAACACTCAACTGCTAGTTTAGGGGTAGATGTTGATTTTATACCTATTTTTCAATTATAAGTACTAAAATGCATAATCAACCTAAAATCACATATATAAGGACACATCAACACCTGTTGAATAAAAGAAAAGAACCATGTTTTTGTATTTGATGGGAAGGCACCTGCTTTTCGTTATTAGAAAAGGCACTTGCTTCCCATTGTATGATGGAAGGCACCTGCTTCCCATTGTACGGTGGATAGTGCTTGCTTCCCATTATATGGTGGAAGGTTCCTGCTTCCCATTGTATGCTTCATGGTGCCTGAATCCCAGTATGTTATGGAGATGGTACATGCATCCTGTTTTCTAGTAATTCAATGCCTGACTCCCAATTTTTTAGGAGAACAGTCAACTACCAGTTTTGGGAAAACTAACACCAAATATTCTTAACATATATGTAAAAAACATGCTTGTATAAAGTTTGTTTCATAAGTACGACACCCGAAAGTTAGCAAAAATATGCTTGCTACCCATGTTTAGTAGAGCGCCTGATTGCTAAGGCACCTGATTACAATGTAAGCAAAGAGTCTAATTCCTGCGGTGCCTGTTACCAGTTTACAAGGTACTTGCATGTCATAATTTGAAAAGAAGGTGCCTGATTTCAATACGAAAAAGGCACCTAATTTTTGTCTATTGTGGGCATTTTTTGCCTTGATAGAATAACACGTCAGCCTTGGGATGTGGCCTAAGCCATGTCAGCACCCCATACACATGTAAAGTCAACTCCATCACTGATAAAATTAAAAGTTGATGTCAACCAAATTCAAATGAGGAGACGTTTTTTATCCCAAGGCGACACATTTTTCTAATGTTTTTTTTTAATTTTTGTAGGATTTTCTTGAATAACCCATAGTGCAGCTACCAAGAATCAATCACATCAAAGGAAATTCTTTGCATGGGAACCATGACCATCATTTTCTATTGCGATTTGCTCCATCATTAAACACTAGCCAATAGCGATGCACCACGAAAATTTGTACAGATGCACCCACGAAACAAATTTAGGTGCATGTTTAAATTTTTTGTTTCTTGTCTATATTGTTTTCATGAACATTTGTGTCTATGGAAATGTGTTGGAACAACCCCCCATTATTACCTTAACCACTTGAAAAAATCCACTTGGTATGATGTTGTGTGGCATACCTCTGATTTGTTGATAGTTTATGGTTATCACCTCCAAACAGTTGGACACATGCTCAAAGGAAATTTACTATGGATAACCATAAACACTGTTGATTACGACAATTAAACGCCTGTGTGTATGAACGTAGTTGTTTTAAAATGTTATTTACCAACTACTATGCAACAAAATTTAGTAATAAAAACATAGAGCAATGAAGCACAGTGGTAATTCATAAGGGAGACATTAAAATTGTTGAGTGAATTGTGAACTAGAGGTAAAGCATGGGGTAAAGTCAAAAAATCATGACCTAAATAATAGTGAGTCGATCGATTGCTCGAGAATTTTTGTAGATGTCCAAAAATAGTTGGATTCTACAGAATGGATGGACTATTGTCGATTAGTCATTCAGGGCCAAGATACGACAGTAGCAAATGAATTTGTGACATCGATGAGTGATGAGATCATGTGTATGCGTGGGATGGATATCCCAGTCACTGAGGACTACATTTCCAGAGTTACAGGCCTCCCTCTTACAAGGAATTGCACGTACAATGAGGATAACCTTACCCTCTATGTGCAAAGATTTTTTGGAGCACCAACCGAGTACCTGACACACGTTGGATTACTAAAATAACACATATCCAAGCTCTAGAGGGCTATTTTTAACATATCATCTATTTATTTACATGCTCTAGTAGGTACTCCCATCTGAATGCCAACCATTTTTGTTTTCTCAATAATATTTTGCATGGGGATAAAATAAACATCCCCCACTACCTTGCATGCACCTTGAAATATGAGGTCAAGTGATACTAGGTAAGAACCACCTCTGGCCTGGCTCACCATAGCCTAATTTCAGTCATATAGAAATGTGATAATTGAGGAAGCTACATGCACTAGTGTAGCGGCAGGGGCACAAGCAGAGGATGAGGTGTCCATTCAAAATGAACAGTCAACCTAGGAGGTGATATAATGAGAAATAATGGTGCTTGCATCCCAACTTGCAAGAAATATAGGGGAAGCAGGATAGCCCTCATTCCTTGATTTTATCCAATTTGAGGAGGAAGCAGGGTAGGTTCCATCCTCTTCTGCACCCCAATTTGAGTATGAGGTAGCAAAATATTCCATGCCTATTTCCACCAGGATGTGAAGCATAATAATGAGGGTGTTGAGGGTGGTTTCAATCTCATATGATGAGGAGAAAAACATCGATGAGCTCAACAAGGAGGAGTATTTGGCCCACATTTTATAGGAAATTTCTTGTGGGCCAAATCCTCAATAGGAGGTGTCCATGGCAGATGTACCACCAAAAGACCAGGTGGAGGATCTGTAGCAACAACTGCATGTTTTGAAAGAATAGGCTTCCACCTGGGAAGCAAAATTTAAATAGGAACAAACTCTATTTAAAGATTCTTGAAAGGAGGTCACCTTAAAAATGCATGAATTGTATCAAACAATTCGATGACTGTAGATGCAATTGCAGTTGCAAGGCAGACCAAGAGGTGCCGAGTAGCCAGCCATAGTTGATGCAATAATATAGACCTATGGGACAATAGAAGTACCCCCTACTAATAAGGAAATAGAACAGGAAGACACTACTGCAATGGAACACCCCTCTCTTTAGATCAGGTAATTCAGGAGGATGAGGTTGAAATTTAAGAACCTCAAAATGTAGAGCAACCTACAAAGGGGAGAGAATATGGAGAAAAGGAGATGGAGGTTGAATAGCCTCAAATTACAGGTAGAGAGATAGACAAAGCACTCTCCAATTAATACAAGGACCGATCAGTCTCAAGAAGATGTAGCAGTCCGTGATGTGCAGCAAGAAGCTACAGAGGAAAAATAAACAGTCCCTGATGTGCAATAAGTAGCTCCAGAGGACCAAGAGCCTCAACATATTGCATCCCCTATACACCAGGAAACAATAGTGGCACCAACATATCCTAGGGTACAGAGTATCAAGCTGAGATCAAAACAAAAATACATATGGCCATCTCAGTGACGGCCCAAGACAAGAGCAAGAGTTGCAAAGTTGAAGGCCCTGGGCATTGAATCTGAAAAGGAATCAGAGTTGGATTTCGATGAGGAATGGGAGGTGGAAAATAATATGTTTGCAAAGAATCATGATTAAGGATTAATATGAATTTAGTCAAATTTGTAACCATATATAAACATATAATGTCATGACCCTCCCTTAGCAAACTTTTGGTATGAATGATTTTATGATATGTTGTGTTGATATATTTATGGAATGTTTTGCTAATTTATGACTAGAAATGCAAAACATACATTTTTATGGAAATGTGACATGTTTTATTTAAGGAATAACTAACTAATTTTGTTTAATTTCTGTAAAATATACTTTTATCGAATATTCTAATGTTGCTAATAAGATTGCACTTTTGTAGGGATAAATCTCCTTATGGTGGTAGAAAGGGCTTAACACTGATAATGGGATAACATAAGGAAAATAATGTGGAGACTCATTCATAGAACAACCCAAGAAACATGAATATATACCTTTGTATTTCATGAAATGCCATATCTAGAATCTACATGAGTAAATTATAGCATGATAAAGATGATTTAATCCTTATTTGGTCTTGTTTAACTTTAAAAGAAAGAGTTTTAAGGTTACAAGTATTTTAATCATGATTAGGATTTTTATTTAATGATGTTATGATTTACTTGTTTTATCCACCAGAAAAATGAGGAGTTATCCTTGAGTAGGTAAAGATTATTTTTGTTTAATCACCTACTTCACTTAGAAGGAATCCATTGATTTGAAGTGGTTTAAGAGCTATCACTTCACTTTAAAACAATTAGAAAATTAGATTTGTTATTTCCAAATAAGCTTTTGGAAAAGGACATTGAAATACAGTTTATGCCACTATTATTATTTTTAATGGCTGGTTATTATTTCTCCTAGTTTCTCAAATTAAGGAGGATCATGCATAGTGGTGATGAATGCACACTTATAGTGCATGTCCAATGGGAAAGGGTGAAATAAAGGGGAGAATGGTGGTTACTTAAAAAATAGAATGTAAGAAATTAGGAGAAGTTATGGGTAGAATGATAAGTAGACCCAATGCTTTTAGGTAGCTCATGGAGTCTAACCATATAGAGAGTAAGGTTGGAAAATGGAGCTTTTACCTATGTTTTTAATGGTTTACAAATTAAATAGGTTCTGGCTTGCTGAAGTTCAATATTTGTTGCAATCCCAATGCTGCTTTGGAGTGTTCTACCTATAGACAGAGATGATTGAAGTTATTTTGAACCCCCTTTAATGCATGTATATATTAGCTAATCGTAGGAACTAGTTAAAATTCCTATAAAGGGATGGGTAGTGATCATTTTGTCTAGATAGGAAATCATTGTAGAATGTGTTTATTTTTTCTTCTACATGATAAGTATTTAATACTTTTTTTTCTATATGTTATGGCCAAAGTTGTAGTAGTTTGAAAAATTTATTTATGAAGCCTTGTAGTCGCTATTTTTAAATAAACAGCTTTGAGGTTTATGAAGAGATTGTAATTTTAGAGATTCCATCTATCTTAGCTAGAATTCATGGTCATTCTTTGATGAGCCACAAAATTGTTCATTTTTTGTACTCTTTTCCACATAATGTGTGGCATATATTCTTGTAGATATAAATATTTTATGGAAATTATATATATATAATTAACAGTTTATTTTGCATGTTCTCTAATATTTATCTTTAAGTGTAATGTGTGTAGATTTAGTGGAAATCGTTGCATTTTGGCATATTTTCATCGAGGTCCAAATCAAACCTGGCACTTGCAAATTAATGAAGGAAAAATATTTATAGAATATCGATAAATAGGTATGAGGTTAGGTTCCCAAGTCCTTTGAAGCATTTGACTTCCGTTCAGCACCTAACTGTTAGGCGCCTGGCTCCCATTGAATGATGGAAGGCACATGCTTCCTATTGTATGGTGGAAGGCGTCTGCTTTACATTATGTGATAGAAGATACCTACTTCTTGTTTTATAGCATAAGGTGCCTCCTTTTCATTATGCGATAGAAGACGCCTACTTCCCAACTTCTTCAACCGCGGTGCCTAATACTCGTTAACACCAAATTTAGTACGACTCTATGGTCGGTAGAATAGAGTGAACACCTCGAAAACCAATGTAAAGGGATTTCCATTATCATAACCAAACATGATATAATGTCAAAGGTGACTTGTCACATATTTTTTAGCTGAAACATGAATTAATTTTGTAAGTTTGAAAAATCAAATATCAGCGTATTCTAGAAATAGAATACGTTGAAAAATCATGATATTTTTCCTGACTCCTTTAATTGAGTAAACAGTTTTAAAATGATTGGCCGCATATATTATAAATATGCAGGTCACCCCTAAAGAATATCTCCCAAAATTTCTATGTAAATTTCTCTGCTGCAAACTATTAATAAAAATTATGCATTATTCCTGTAAAAATACTTCTAAAGCATCCGATGATCATTCTACCATGGGCAGAACCTGCTCGAAGCATGGGACCACTTACAACAAAGTTATTTCTTATTTACCCTATTTTATTTAATTATTTTAATAAATTAATTTATTTCTAATTATTTTCCCTATTTTCTATAATTTCCAACAAGGTAGTTATTTAGATTTTGAATGTTTTCAGTCCTATTTCTTAGACTTATCATGATATTATTTTTTTAAACATAAAATTCAATGAACACAAAACACCCCCCAAACCATAATCTAAGGGACTCATCTCTGAAGGAGAAATTCCAAGCATATATTTTACACGACTGCTCACAAGACTATGAGCTACCCCAGGTTAATAATTAAATGGAGGCAATTAATTGAATCATAGAAAAACTAACCAATGCTTTTCCCAAAATTTTGTCACTATTGTTGGGGAGTATCCATTGTAATTTATTATTTTGAAGAAAGCATAGTTATAGTAGCCTAGAGTGTTTTCTTTAGAAACCTTCATCTAACTAAGAACAGGGGACCAAATGGTTGTTTTGTCAAAAATAAAGAAGTTGTTTCTCAAAATCCTTCTGCTTCAATAGAACCTTTTTCTAAGACTGAACTCTCACCATCTCAATCTACACCTGTGCATTTTCGGTAACACCCACTATTTTCATAGGATCCTTTTGAAATAATCCAGTAGAATCCCAAAGCAGGATAAGAGATAAGTAGAGTTAAATATAAGGAGGATCTACTGAATGCTGAATGTTGGCAAGCAGTGTTAGATGGAACTATCTCAAAAACTAACTTATCCATACTTCTGAAGGATAAACTAAATGAAATAGAAGCATTGATAACTACTTTGAATGAAGCAGGGGTAGAAACACCAGTAGTAGGTAGGATATCAGAAAATCCAAAAGAAACATCCACTAGTTTTAATTTTTCAATAGAAGAGGCAAGAGGAGATCACAAGATGAAACACATCTCTCTTGACCACCTTCCAAATTTTAGAGGACTACCAACATATTATCCATACCTATTTTTGTTCAAATTTGATGTTTTTGGTAGATCTGTGGATTACACCACAAATCCTTAGAAACTAAAATTATTCTCTTCCACCCTTTATGATTCAACTTTGTGCTGGTTGATCATTTTGGGGGATAAACGGATAACTACATAGGAAAAATTGAAGAAAATTTTTCTGGATCAGTATCAGGATTTTGGCAGAGCAAGATATGTAAGGGAGGAAGTCCTAGATATGACCTAGAAGAAAGGAGAATCTGTGGAAGAATACTGGGATAGGTTCAGTTTCAATTTGCAAAGATCACCCCATTCAAAATTAGGAGATAGGTCCCTAAGAAGTATTTTTCTAAAAGGAATAACAAATGAATCCTTGGAAGCTTTAAACATGATCTATAAGGGAGACATTTACCAACACCAAATGAATGATATTCAACAGTTGTATCAAAATTTCTCAATAAGAAAGGGTAAATTAACCTCTAGAAATGTTAAGTAGTCAGCCACTATCACTAAAACAAAAATAGACAATATGTTAGAAGACCTTAAGAACGAGATGTTATCATCTTTGGTTCTTCAAATGGATACTCTTCTACTTTAGAGAAAGAAGCAGGAGAATGAGGTAAAATTGACCTAATTCTATCCTAAATATAGAGACAAACACCCAAAAAATGAGTACCCAAAAAAACAAAGTTTGTGTATGTGTTATTTGTAAGAAGGATCATAAAATGAAGTTGTGTCCACAATTAATGAAATCTAAAGAGAACCTAAAGTATTTGAGGCATATTTCATGGGTAATAGGAGGAAATGACAATAATCTTCTATGGGTAATAATATGCAATCAAGAATATCATCCTATGGGGCAACAATTACCAGAATCAAGGTCAAACCCAGCCACCCAACATGGGTTGGTATGGTCAACAACCTTGGAATCCATTTCCCCAAGGAGTAAATCCTTACAACCCTTATCCTTGGAACCAATATCAACAACCTAGGTAGCAGTGGAGAAATCAGAATGCTTGGAATCAGTATCCATAACATATTGCTCCATCTCCACTACAATCAAGTATGCCAACTTTACCTACTCCAAGGACTCCTCAGTTACCAGCACAACCAACAAAAATCCCAAACAACAAGTAGCCATCCTATCAAATGGAAAACAAGATGTACCATATATATAATATTAAGGTAGATTGTGATCCTATCTAGTTAAGGTTAGGAAAGTAATTAGGTTTAGAAGTAACTCCTCTTGTAGAAGAAGAGGAACCAATAGAAATAGAGAAAGGGGAATCACCCCTTTTAGAAGATATAGAATAAGAATCAACACCTGTACATAACAAAGAGGAGGTTCCACTTTTTCCACAAAGGTTGCAGGAACCCAAGAAACCAATACAAACAAAGTTTTATATCCTCTCGAGTTTAAAGAACTTAACAGTCATAATTCCTCTCTTTCAGGCCATTAGAGACATACCTATCTATGGGAAGGACATAAGAGAGTTGTGCCTCAAGAAACCCCAGAGGAAACTATCTAAATCAATCAGTTTGGTAGGTCAGTTAGTTGACCTTATGTTAGGGAATACCTACAACCAAAAGTATTTAGATCCAAGAAGCCTTCTGCTAACTGTAAAAATAGAGGGTTGTATTTTACCCAATACACTAGTAGATTTGGGGGTTTCCATCAATGTAATGTCCCAAGAAACCATGCAAAAACTGAAATTGACCAAACTAAAGCCCACTAAAATTGTGTTGCAGCTGGCATATAGTTCTATAGTATTTCCTAAAGGAATACTAGAAGATATCACTGTTATAGTAGATGCATGGGAGTATCCAACAAATTTTTTAGTGTTGAAATCTAAATATAGACTAGGTGGATACCCATTAATCTTAGGTAGACCTTGGCTGACAACAACTGATACCTACATAAGCTATAGATATGGGAAAATGACCATTTTAGATCGTCAGAATATAAATAAACTAATCATACCTCCACTTGAACAGTCTACATATTTGTTGGGATAATATGAGAATGAAAATTAAAATATTGATGGTCTATCAAAGATCCAACCTGTGATAACACTTGAGGATTTGGAAGATGAAAGTGATGAGGATAAGATGATCTCCATATTTTTTTAGGGAGAACCTTCCTATCCTCTTCCTAAGTTGCCATTGGTAGAGGTAATATAACATCATATTCAGTAAATAGAAGTTGCACCTGGTAGAATGTTGAATGTGGATAACAAGTTGATAGCTGAACAACAAACCAAATTGAAACATACATTGGAAAAAAATCAATATGTCTTTACTTGGGAGTATTCTAACATGAGAGGAAAATCTCTTGAGACTTGTACATATAGAATATATCTAGAAGATCAGGTAAGGCCAGTAAGACAACCACAGTGGAGAATGAACCCAACCATAAAATAAAATTTTAAAACAAAGTTACAAAAAATCCTCACAGTTGGATTCTTCTACCCCATTTCAGATAGTGAGTGGGTATCATCATTAGTGGTGGTGCCCAAGAAAAATGGAAAATGAAGAATTTGTGTTAATTAAAAATTTTTGAATAAAGAAACTAAAAAGGACCACTTCCCCTTACCATTTATAGATCAAGTCCTTGACACCCTAGCAGGAAAGAAGTACTTTTCTTTCCTGGATGGATTCAGTGGATACAATCAGATCCAAATAGGGGAGGAAGATCAAGATAAAACCACCTTTACTTGTCCATGGGGGACTTTTGCTTACTTAGTCTTACCATTTGGCCTATGGAATGTAGCTACCACCTTTTAGAGGGCATTTCTTAGCATTTGTTTAGATATGATTGGAGAGACTGTGGAAGTATACATGGATGATTTCACTGTATATGGTGAGACTTATGAAACTACCATAGATAATCTGGAAAAGACACTTAAAATTTGTGAGTAAACTTACCTATCCTTAAAAAATGAGAAATATTATATTTTTATGCAGTAAGGGATAGTTTTAGGACATCACCTTTCTACAGAAGGGATCAAAGTAGACATAAAAAAAAATGAAGTGATCCAAACTATGCCTACTCCCAAAACATAAAAGGACATTCGTAGTTTCCTAGGATCAACTGGTTATTATAAGATGTTTATATTAGAATTTAGAAAAATTTCTAAACCTCTTACAACATTGTTAACAAAATATGCAAATTTTATTTTGACTAAAGAATGTGAAAAAGCATTCAAAACCTTGAAGGAAAAATGATTACTGCACCAGTGCTGAGAGGTCCAAATTGGACCACATCTTTTCACATATATGTTGATGCATCTAATAATGTAATAGCATTAGTACTGGAATAGAAATATGGTGATGATTTGTATGCCATATATTATGTTACTAAAAACTTTATAGGTGCTGAACTAAATTATACTACCACAAAGAAAGAGTTTCTTGCAGTAATACATGCTCTTAACAAATTTCATCATTATATTACAGGTTATTAGGTATTTGTACACACTGATCACTTAGCAATTAGATAGTTGATAAAAAAATTGGGATTAGTGGTAAAATTATCATATGGATATTGCTCTTGTAGGAATTTGGTATGACAATAGTAGACAAGCCATGAAAGGATAATGTGGTAGCTGATTTTATGTCTAGATTGACACCGCCGGACTATGCAACTACAGAAGATCAATTTAAATATGAGAATTTGTTTACTCTAAATGATCATATACCTTGGTATGTAGATATGGCTAATTATTTAGCCACTAGTAGAGTATCCCTTGCACTTTTACCTCATGAAAAATAGACTATAATTAAGAAAATTATAGATTTCTCATGGATTTACGAGTGCCTATTCAAAACAGGACCTGATCAAATCATGATAAGATGTGTTGCTGTAGAATAAATAATTAAGATACTAAAGGCTTGCCATGATGAACCTTGTGGTGGCCATTTTGTAGGAAAAATGACTGCATATAAAGTGTTGCATGATGGTTAGTATTAGCCTTAACTATTCAAAGATGCATCCACGCATGTCAGCCAGTGTGACCAATGTCAGAGGATGAGCAGACCTACTCTCAGAGATTAGATGTCACTCCAACCACATGTTCACATTGAACCATTTGATAAATGTTGGATGGACTTCGTAGGACCTATTAATCTGCAGTCAGGAGGTAAGAGGTATATCCTAGTTTGTATTTACTATGTGACAAAGTGGGTTGAAGTACATAATTTGTGTGATTCAAAGAATAAAATTGTAGTAGATTTCTTGTATTCAGCAATTTTTACAATTTTGGAGTCCCAAGAGAATCACAATAGATCAAGTACATTAGTTTACTTCAAGGATGATCCAATAACTCATGAAAAAATACAAAATTATGTATAAAAAAAACACTCCCTACCATTCACAGGCAAATGGATAAGTTAAGGTGATTAATAGAGAATTGGAGAATATCCTGACAAAGAAAATGCAACAACACAGGAAGGACTGGGCTACTAGATTACCAGAAGCAGTGTAGACCTATAGGACCACTTGGAAGACTACTACTGGTTTCACATAATTTCAGTTAGTCTATGGAAAAACATCCATGATGCCTATAGAGTTTGAAGTTAAAACACTTAGGACTACTTTAGAATTGAATATCAATCTGGATGATGCACAAAAATATAGAATTTAGTAGCTTAATCAGCTAGATGAATACCACATTGAGGCTTTAAAAAAAATGGAGATCATTCAGAAACAAAGGGCCAAGTGGCATGACCGCCACACCAGGCTAAATCAACTTAAAGTGGGAGAATGGGAATTACTCTATGATTCTCAGTTCCAGGAAAGAAAGGGTAAGCTCATGCAAATTGGATGGGTCCATATGAAGTAATAGAAATCATCAATAATTGGGTTGTAAGAGTTAGAACAATAGATGACAATAACATTACATTAACAGTCAATGGCCATCACCTACATTCATACTACGTGTCTAAAGCATATATGATTGAGTCTAGATTAGGCACGGGAGAGAACCTAGTTGATTATGATATTATCTTGAGTCAATGAGATGTGGACCTAGTCCACATAGTCCCAAAGACAATTTTATTAAATTTTTATTTTTTTTAGTTGTGTTTTTGTTTTGCAGGTACAATGCCCTTTGTGCAGTTGTTAGGCAGCCTGGGAGACCGAGGCCTAACAAGCACAAGATCCATGAACCTAAAATTTCAAAGATTTTTAGGAGAATTTTCTTAGGATTAGTTAGTCCCCATTAAAAGAGGGGTATACTAAACCTGAACTTGCACAAGAATGTTTAAATTGGTGTTTTTGGACAATAAAACACTCAAATGCTAATTCAAGGGTAGATGTTGATTTTGTACCTATTTTTCAATCAAAAGTACTAAAAGGCCTGATCAACCTGACATCACATATACAAGGACACATCATAACCTATTGACTAAAATAAAAGCACCATGTTCTTTTATTTGATGGGGAGACACTTGCTTTTCGTTATTAGAAAAGGCACTTGCTTCCCATTGTACGATGGAAGGCGCCTGCTTCCCATTGTACAGTAGAAGGTGTCTGCTTCTCGTTATACGGTGTAAGGTTACTGCTTCCCATTGTACGCTTCATTGTGCCTGACTCCTAGTATATTATGGAGATGGTGCCTGCATCTTATTTTTTGGCAATTCAATTCCTGACTCCTAATTTTTTATGAGAACAGTTGACTACCAATTTTTGGGAAACTAACACCAAATCTTCGTAGCATATATGTAAAAAAAATGCTTGTATAAAGTTTGTTTTATAAGTATGACACTTGACAGTTAGAAAAACGATGCCTGATACCCATGTTAAGTAGAGCACCTAACTTCTAAGGCACCTACTTACCATGTAAGCAAAGCGCCCGATTCCTACGGTGCCTATTTCCAATTTATAAGGCACTTGCATGCCATAATTTGAAAATAAGGTGCCTAATTTCAATACGAAAAGGCACTTGATTTCCATCTATTGCGGTCATTTTTTTCCTTGACAGAATAACATGTCAACCTTGGGATGTGGCTCGAGCCACATCAGCACCCCATACATGTACAAATTCAACTCCATCACGGATAAAATTAAAATTTGACATCAACCAATTTCCAAGGAGGGGACGTCTGTTATCCCAAGGCGATACATTTTTCTAATGTTTATTTTTAATTTTTGAAGAATTTTCTTGAATAACCCACATTGTAGCTAGCAAGAAAAATTCACATAAAAAATATTCTTTTCATGGGAACCATGACCATAATTTTCTATTGTGATTTGCTCCATCATCAAATGCCAGCCAATAGCGATGCATCATGTATATTTGTACATATGCACCCACAGAAAAAATTTAGGTTCATGTTTAAATTTTTTGTTTCTTGTCCATATTGTTTTCATGAAAATTTGTGTCTATGGAAATATGCTGGAACAACCCCACATTATTACCTTAACCACTTGAAAAAATCCACTTGGCATGATGCTACATGGCATGCATTTGATTGGTCGATAGTTTATGGTTATCACCTCCATACAATTGGCCACATGTTCAAAGGAAATTTACTATGGATAACCATAATCACTGTTGATTACGGTAATTAACCGCCTGCGTGCATGAACACAGTTGTTTTAAAATTTTATTTACCAACTACTGTACAACCAATTTTAGTAAGAAAAACATAGAGTAGTGAAGCACAATGGTAATTCATAGGGGAGATAGTAAGATTTTTGAGTGAATTATGAAATAGAGGTAAAGCATGGGGGTAAAGTCAAAAAATCATGACCTAGAGAAGAGTGAGCTGATCGATTGCTCAAGAATTTTTGTAGATGTCCAAATATAGTTGGATGTTATAGAATGGATGGACTATTATCGACTGGTCAGTCAGGACCAGGATACGATAGTAGCAAATGAATTTGCAACATCGATGAGCGATGGGATCATGCACATGTAGGGGCTAGAGATACCAGTCGCTAAGGACTACATTTATAGAGTTACAGGCCTCCATTTTACTCAATCATATTCTACATGGGGACAAAATAAACGTTCCCAACTACCTTACATGCACCTTGAAATATGTCGTTAGGCGATACTAGGTAGGAACCACCTCTGCCATGTCTCATAATAGCCTAATTTCTACCTTAGTGAGACATGCTGAGTCACATAGAAATATGACAATTGAGGAAGCTATAGGCACTAGTGTAGGGGCAGGAGCACAAGTAGAGGAGGATGTGCTCATTCAAAATGAATAGTCAACCCAAGAGGTGATAGAATGAGAAATGACGATGCCTGCATCCCAACCTACAGGAAATATAGGGGAAGCAGGATAGCCCTCATTCCCTAATTTTATCCAATTTGAGGAGGAAGCAGGGTAGGTTCCATCCTCTTATGCACCCCAATTTTAGGATGAGGTAGCACAGGATTCCATGCCTATATCCACCAGGATGTGAAGTAGAATAATGAGGGCATCGATGGTGGTTTCAAGCTCATCTGATGAGGAGACACCCATAGATGAGCTCAAAAAGGTCCTATTTGGCCCACATTTTATAGGACATTTTTTGTGGGTCAAATCCTCAATAGATTTCATCCATGAAATATGTGCCACCAAAATACCAGGTGGAGGATCTACAACAACAACTGCAGGTTTTAAAACAATAGGCTTCCACCTGGGAAGAAAATTTTAAAGAGGTAAAAACTCTATTTGAAGAGTCTTGGAAGGAGGTCACCTTAAAAATGCATGAATTGTATCAAACAGTTTTATAACTATAGAGATAATTGTAGTTGCAGGGCAGACCAAGAGGAGCCGAGTAGCCAAACAGAGTTAATGCAACAATATAGACCGATGGGACAATAGACATACTCCCTGTTGATAAGGAAATAGAATAGGGAGACACTGCTACAATGGAAGTAGATCAACCATGCTCTACACCCCTCTCTTCAGATCAGGTAATTCAGGAGGATGAGGTTGAAGTTGAAGAACCTCAAAATACAGAGCAACCTGTAAAGGGGGAAGAAGATGGAGAAAAGGAAATGGAGGTCGAAGAGCCTAAAATTATAGGAAGATAGGGAGAGGCAAAGCACTCTCCAATTAATACAAGTGGCTATCAGTATCAAGAAGTAGTAGTCCATAATGTGTAGCAAGAAGTTGTAGAGGAAAAAGAAGTAATCTGTAGTGTGCAACAAGTAGCTACAAAGAACCAAGAGGCCCAACATCTTGCATCCCATGTACACCAGGAAACAACAGTGGCACCAACATACCCTAGGGTATAGAGTATTAAGCTGAGATCAAAACAAAAATCCATAAGGCCATCTCAGCAATGACCCAGGACCAAAGCAAGAGTTGCAAAGTTGAAGGCCCTGGGAATTGAATCTTAAAAGGAATCAGAGTTGGATTCCAATGAGGAATGGGAGGCAGCAAAGAATATGTTTTCTACCCAAAAACAAAAATTTGAGGATCTCAAGGAGGAAATTAAGGCAGATAAGAAGAACTAGAAGAAGACCTCCAAGAAAGCCCTCAAGGAAGCAGAAAAAGAGGCCATTAAACAATCTAGAAGACCTCACAGGAAGATTTCAGTTGCTCAACCTGAGAAGTTTTTGTATTTGTATGGGTTAGAGGATGGAAAGACTTCAAGAATGTAGGCATATTTCAAGTGGATGGGATTTTTAGGCCCTATGCAGAAGGAGGATTTGGAATCAAGCAATAGAACTACCCGTATGTCAAAAGCAATGGTCAAAGCTGAACCTGAGTTTGACCCAATAGGGACAGATTTACCCACAACCAGGCTTGCTAGGGAATCTAGCATCCCATTTGGATCTAATGAATCAGTACCTGTGGGTGAGAAATTTTCACTTCACCACAAGTACTAGAAAATGGTTGAGCCTACATTATAGAAGGATGCCACCAAATTCTCTGGTTTTTATCTGAATGTTGATAATGGCAAGGTGGCCTGGACTAGAGAATGACCCAAGAAGAGAGTAGGGCCTAGTGAACCACTTAGACACAGCCAATGCCAGAAGTAGCAAGGATAGGAGACAACAACTCCCTCAAAATCAAAGGGTTGTGTTGTGGCTGATCCACAACGTACCCCAAAATTGGGGACCCACTTTTTTGCATATGTTCCAAGAAGACCGAAGTGGCCCATAGGCTAAAGTTCAAAGAAAAAAAAAGCAAAACACCACAAGGAGAAAAAGTGTCGCGATATCGCGACATGTTGCACCATCGCGGCCAAAATGAAGAAGTGTTGCGATATCGTGACATGTTGCTCCATCGCGGCAGAAAATGAAAAAGTGTCTGAGCCTTTGCAATGTAGGTTTCTATATGTCTAACATCTTCATCATACATCAAATCCCACAAAAATCATTCATAACCTTGCATACGAATCATAAGTGAAACTAACAATGGAATGTGATCAATTTCAAACGATAGGGAATGAAGCACATTGCACACACCGAGCTGATGCTTAATAATTCTAATGTTTCATGTATTTCTCATCTAGTTTCATTCTTAGGATATTTGCTAACGCTTGTATTTGAGTATGTGTGTTTTTAGGTTGAGTTCTCACCGAAATGCTCAGGAGCATTTCCCAGCAAAGTCGCCATTTTTTGTGGCTGATCCACAACGTACCCCAAAATTGGGGACCCACCTTTTTGCATGTGTTCCAAGAAGACCGAAGTGGCCCATAGGCTAAAGATCAAAGAAAAAAAAGCAAAATACCACAAGGATAGAAAGTGTCGCGATATCGCGACATGTTGCTCCATCACGGCCAAAAATGAAAAAGTGTCGCGATATCGCGACATGTTGCTCCATCGCGGCAGAAAATGAAAAAGGGTTGCGACATCGCGACATGTTGCTCCATCACGGCAAAAAATGAAAAAGTGTCACGATATCGCGACATGTTGCTCCATCACGGCCAAAAGCAAAGGAAAAGAGGAGAAAGAAAAAGTGTCGCGATATCACGACATGTTGCATTTTCATGATTCAAAATGGGCAGACAAGCAGAGAAAGAAAAAGTGTCGCGATATCGCGACATGTTGCATTTTCGCGATTCAAAATGGGCAGACAAGCAGAGAAAGAAAAAGTGTCGCGATATCGCGACATGTTCCATTTTCACGATTCAAAGCAACAAAAGAGAGCAAGGAGCCAAAAGTGTCGCGATATCGCGACATGTTCCATTTTCACGATTCAAAGCAACAAAGGAGAGCAAGGAGGCAAAAGTGTCACGATATCGCGACATGTCCCATTTTCGCCAAGGTAACGGACCTGCATAGTGACGCGGACATAAGGACAAAATCTAGTAAATAAGACCAAGCGTTACATAAGAAATCTTTAATGATTTGAAATCATTTAAGATGGTCGTTACATAGGTAAGGAAATGGACGCAAGCCTATGTGGAGAAAACGTAGCAAAGGGCCACAAAATGGAAATCGAAGCACACGCATGCAGGGAAGGTGAAACGAACAATCAGGGAAGGTGAAACGAACAGCCATCGAAAAATGAAAATGAACCGTCATGGAGGGAAAAACAATTCTTTCAGAAAGTTTAAATACGCCATTCAAAGAGGCCAGAGGGGGGGAAAACTCTTCAGAGAAGATTGCAGTAATGAAGGCAAGGCCTTAGCACTGGGTTTCTCTGGATATTTTCTTCCACATTGGACTGGTTTTTCTTCTTCCATAGAAAGGGTTGGAAACTGCTGCGAGCAGAGTTGCAGAGCTGAAGGCGAAAAGGCCATTCTGGACCTGTTTGAGTTGTTTTTCTTCCATGGACTGGTTTGGGAAAACCAAAAATTCTGCTATTGTAAAATGACATATTTTTAATGCAGAAGTTTTCAGAAATTTGCATCTTGTGGGCAAGAAAGAAGGAGATTTTCTTTGCATGCTATGGATTTAATGTTTATTCTTTCATTCTTTCAGATTTCGAATTTATAGATAATGTTAATGCCATGTTTTTTGGGTTACATTAGGCGAATATTTGAAATCTGAATTTTATTTCGTACCCTAGGAACCAGCACTTAGCTTATCCGGATTGTGCTTGTTTGCAGGTCCAATAGGTTAGGTTGCATGCACGGAAACCTCACATCTTCGGTTTTGTCGTAATAGGATAGCATCATACTGAAAGCATTTTATTTTCAGTTTTCTGCATTTCATTTTCATTCTTTCTGCATTTTTATTTTCTTTTATTTTCTAGAAGTTTTAACTTTTCAAGGCATTAAAATAAACAATTAAAAAAATATCAAAATCTAAAAAAAAACAATGAACAATCACTAAAGTTTCATGATGAAATAAACCAACATTGCCCCTTGTTTACAGTTACTTGCAATCACTAAGGTGTTCCAAGCATTTAAATTGAATATCTTTATTTGAGATTATTAATACACACATGTAAATGCTAATACAACGGAGACCTTGGAGAAGTTGTTTGTTTAACTTCTTTGCAAGAGGGGATTTGGAACCCAAATCCTAAAGGAGAGTGTACTTTCACAATCGGGTGAAAATACCACTCAACAGATTGGCGCTAGAAGGAGGGCCTGAATTGTTTTATTTCAGTGTGATTTAAATGCTATAGGGATTTAAATTTTGAATAGTTCATGCCCTATTGATTATTATCTTTAGCCCTCTTTTAACAATACAACCTTGTACTGTTAAAAGGAGGACATGAATTGCTATGCATCGTCCTAACGCTTTTTGATTGTTCATACAGGAATAAGATGTTTAAATAAGGTGTTTTGATTGTGCATTGTTTTAGAATATTGCTTTGTCATGGTTCCTTCTTTCATTCTCGAATAATAAATTGGTTTTGGAGCTATTCTTTGAATTTCACTAATTACAGGATTTTCTCTGTGTCATAGGTTTTCTTTGAGGCATTGAGGGTTGTGGCTGATCTTGCAGGGTAGTTTCATTTACAAGCTGGACCCACCGCATCGCATCACAACTAGGTCCAATACAACCGAGGAAACCATATTCCAAAGCCTCCCACTCACTCGTAGGAATCCAAGGAATAAAACCGAGCAAATTGTGGTCCCGCCAGATATTCTTGTTACAGAAGATCCTTCTATTTCAGGCACACCTAGCGGACTTGCATCGGTGGTGTCATTTGCCACTAGTGTACCAATTATCAGTACCATTTCCACGGCTCTTGTAGGGTTATCATCATCGATTTTGAATCAAATGGCCCAACCTCCACCACCTCCTTGGTACGGAGCCAATAACATTCCTTTGAATATTGCAGGGGATATTCACGAGATCCCTAAGAATATAGAGAGATTTTTGCCCAAATACAAATCTGGATGGCCCAAGGACCGTAGAAGAACATATTCAGGCCTATAGGGATGTTTTGATAAGATTGCAAGTTCAACATGAAGATGTGGCTTGTAGACTCTTCCCCATGAGCCTAGACCAAGTGGCTTACGAATGGTATATTTGCTTACCTACTTGGTTCCATTACGTCATGGACGCAAATGGAGGATGCTTTTGTCAACCAATTCAGGTCACCATTAGATCCCACCATCATCTATAATCAGTTCATTACATGCAAAAGAGGCCAGGGTGAGCCAATCCGAACTTTTAATCAGAGATTTCAGAAGTGCTATAATAGAGCAATTCGGCATTTTACCATTGATCCCGCAGTAGCTTTGCAAATATATTTTGGGGCATTGGATCCTATGACGGCAATGTTTGCAAGGCGAAATCCTCAAGTTACCACACTGGCTCTAGCCTACAATGAAGCTATGACCATTGAACAACAAATGACACCACAAAATTATGGGTTTTCCCAGATGCCTATGGTAGGACAATATGGTCCTTATGGTCAAACTCCTATGATGAATCAGATCATGGCACCACAAATGTCAGGCATAAATGCTTTGCCTTATCAACAACCATATTCATCAACACCCGCTTACGCACCCATTCCAATTCAACCAATCACATCCATTCCTCCCATTCCTCCATTTCTGCAAAATAGTCAACAGACTATGCAAGGAGCTAGTCTGGTTAATTCTCAGGCTATGGTTCCTTTCCCCAATCCAATTCCGATTCAAAGTGTGAATCCCTACGCAAATCAAGTGGCTCAAAATCCAACTCCAGTATTGAGTCAAGATCTCACCAATCATGCAAATCCTATTGGAACTAGCAATAACATAGCTCAACCAAAAGAGATTTATTCAGAGGTTGAAGAACTCAAAAGGATAGTTCACAAATTGAGTAATGATCTGGTTCAAAAATAGAAGTATGAATCCCATGCCTCTCACCCAAATCAAAATTTCAACAATAGAGGGAGACAAGTGGAATACGAAGCCAAACAATGGGGGTGTGCCTTCCCCTATTGCTAATCAAGATAGATACTTACGCAGGACCAGGTCACTCTAGTTCCATTCTTAATATTTCTGATTTTGCATGGGAAAAGGGGTGTAGATTGCATAATACAAAGGAGCATAATGAAAGGAATTGTCCCAAAATTGCTAGGTATACCCATTGTCTCCAAGCTCAAGTGGATGATTTGGAACTTGTGCCAAATGAGGGTCCACCCCAACATCAACAAGGAGAGGACAACATTTTGGTGGTGGAAACTCTATATCATCAAGAAAGTGGGAATGAGGAAGAAGAGGATGAAATCTTGGAACAGGAAGTGCAAGCTTTTAGAGAATTTAGAAAGGGGAACCATGGATACCATTTGAGGAGTAAACTCAAATCCCCTAAAACATCCTCAACTCCACCAAACAATTCTATTATTCCTCCCGATGATAAGGCTGATAATAATCCCCCTCCTCCATCCGGAAGAGAAACGTCTAAGGACACGCAAAAAACATTGAAGCCTGAGAAGTCAACTTATGACATAGTGGAGGATTTAAGGAAGTCCAAGTCTAGCCTTTCATTTTTAGAGGCGGCTAGGTTGCCTGGCCAAAAGGAAGCATTGATAAAGGCTTTGGGCTCATCTAGTCAAATACAGGAAGGAAAAGAAGTAGAATCTCACATGGTTTTACGAAAGGAAATACGGGATGTCCCTCCTTTTTTATTGACTGTGAGGATTGCTGGCAAAAATTTGCACAATTTTTTGGTGGACACAGGTGCCACAAGTAACCTCATGCCTGCAAAAATTTGTCAAATGCTAGGCCTAAAGCCTGTTGCTACCAAATGCAGGGTTTTGCAACTGGACCGGTCTGAGGTAAATGTGGTAGGGACCCTCTACGATGTTAAGATCCAGCTCAATTCTGAACCTAGGGTCCAACAGGTGGTTGATATTTTGGTTGTCAATATCCCAAGTCGATATGGAATGTTACTTGCTAGGGATTGGATGAAAAGTTTGAATGGTTATTTTGCCACTGATTGCTCGCACATGTGGCTACCCTGGAGAGGGATTGCTAATCAAATTAGAGTGGAAAATGAGCCAAGGCTTAAGGAAATCATCACAGAATTCAACAAGCCAAATGAAGTTCAATTTTTTGAACCTGAGTTAGGGGTCTATGCTTTTGATGTTGAAAGAGCTACCGAAGAACCTCAAAAAGAAGCGGTTTCCTGTAGCTCTTCGAAGAAGATAATCTTGTGTGGTTACTCAAGTTTGATGGATCTAAGTCAAAACAAGGGGCAGGAGCTGGAGTGGAACTCACTTGTCCGGGAAGTAAACCAATGTTTGTTGCCTATAGATTGCAATTTCCTTGCACTAACAACGTGGCAGAATATGAAGCTCTTATCTTTGGATTACATTTGGCTTTGAGCAAGAAGGTTAAGTGTTTGAAAGTATTGGGAGATTCGGAGTTGGTTGTCAAACAAGTTAAAGGACAATATACCTGTCGTGACAAGAGATTGAGCCTTTATAGAAATAGGGTGAGGGACCTCATTGAGGAATTTGATGCTTTTAATATATCCCTTATTTCTAGGAAAGGAAATCGTATAGCTGATTCTCTGGCGGTCGCTGTAGGCATGTTAAATCCAGTTGACATAAAAAAATGCAAGAAGTTTTCCATTGAGTTGGTCCCTTGCCCATCGATACCTGATAACGTCAGAAACTTGCAAGTTTTTGAGAATGATAGACACATTTTCGAATTTGTCACCAATTCAGGTATTTTTGAGAACCAAGTGATTGATGAAGATCAAAGGTGGCAAGAAGAAACAGAGGGAGAGAGCGAAGTTACTTTTCAATCCAACAAGATACCTAAGAACATTGTTTCATTGGAGAAGGTGTTTGATATGGGATATAAAACTAGAAAAGGAAAAAGGGTTCCACCTCCTAAAGATGCTTGTGACCTGATCAATATAGGGAGTGTGGATAATCCGCGTGAAGTGTACATCGCAAAGGCATGTACGGCTGATGAGAGGGAAAATATAATATGTGCACTAAAGGATTACAGGGATTGCATTGCTTGGAATTACAATGAGTTGAAAACGTATGATCAGAACGTTATTATGCACACCATCCCTCTAAAACCGGATTCCAAACCCTTCAGACAAAGACAACGACCTGTTAACCCATTACTTGAGCCCTTGATTGAGAAAGAGGTCAAGCGGTTGTTGGACGCAAAGATAATATTTCCCGTTAGGCACTCAACTTGGGTCGCTAATCTTGTTCCAGTAAGAAAGAAGAATGGGGAGATAAGGCTATGCATAGATTTTAGAAATCTCAACAAAGCCTCACAAAAGGATAATTACCCACTACCATCAATTGATGAAATCTTGCAAGCGGTGAATGGGTCTGAAATGATGTCTTTTCTCGATGGGTATTCTGGATACAATCAGATTCTTATTCATCCCAATGACAGGATGAAGACGGCCTTCACAACCAAATGGGGAACCTTTGCCTATAGAAGAATGCCTTTCGGATTATTAAATGCAGGCGCAACATTTCAACGTGCCATGGATTATGCGTTCAAAGGGCTCATAGGTAAATGTATCATTGTGTATGTGGATGACATTCCTGTATTTTCAAAGGAAAGAAAAGATCATGTGAAAGATTTGAGGAAGGTTCTCCAAAGGTGTAAAGAGCACGAAATTTCTTTAAATCCAAAAAAATGCATCTTTGGAGTGACAGAAGGAAGATTACTTGGCCATATCATTTCAAAAGAAGGTATCTCCATTGATCCGAAAAGGATAGAAGCTATCCAAAACTTGCCTCTCCCAACTAGCAAAAAGGAATTGAGATCTTTCTTTGGGAAAATCAATTTCGTGAGGAAGTTTATTTCTGGCTTCGTTGAGATAGCTAAACCACTTGAATGAGATGCTCAAAAAGGATGTGAATGTCAGATGGGATGAAGAAAGTAGGGTTGCCTTCCAAAGCATCAAGGATGCTATTTCTAGAGCCCCTGTCCTTATAAGTCCAAATTATTCTAAGCCTTTCTTTATTTATGCTTTCGCATCTGAACACTCTTTTGCGAGTGTCTTGACTCAGAAAGGTGAAGATAACACAGAAAATCCCATAGCTTTTCTAAGCGCCCCTTTGAAGGATGCTCAATTGAGGTATTCCATCCTCGATAAGCAAATGTATGCACTTTTCAAAATAGTAAAAAAATTCAGACATTACATTGTGCATAGTAGGGTCTTTGCCATTGTGTCGGATCCTGCTGTTAAAACCATGTTTGTGCAAAACGAGCTAGGTGAGAGAAGAGGTAAATGGATTTCTACCATCCAGGAATTTGACCTTGAAATTCAACCCATGAAGTTAGTTCGTGGACAAGGACTTGTGAAAACAATTGCTGAGAACAATCCCCAGGTCACATGCCAATATTCAGATGGAGAGCGCGTTTCTAAAGATGGTTGGTATGTTGATATTGTGTATTTTCTATTAAATGGTAAGTGTCCATCACATCTTAATTCTACCCAAAGAAGAGCCGTGAGACTTAAATCTGCTAATTATCATATTTGGTCTGGTGTTCTTTACAGGAAAAATCACGAGGGAATTTACTTACGATGCTTAAATCAAGAAGAAGCTACCAATGTTTTGCAAGAGTTTCATGGTAAATACGGAACCGGCCATGGTTCGGAAAATTCAACAGCACATCAAATCCTGAGAGCGGGATATTATTGGCCCCACATTTTTAAAGATACACATGCACACGTGCGATCTTGCCATATTTGTCAAATGGCTGCCAATAGAGAAAGGAATGCAGCTATGCCATTGCAACCTGTAGTTGAGATGAGACCATTTGCACAATGGGGATTAGACTTCATCGGGGTTATTAACCCAAATTCTTCAGATTCCCATAAATTCATACTCACAGCTACAGATTATTGCACTAGATGGACAGAAGCAATTCCTACGAAGCATGCTACCACGGATGTGGTAATAAAATTCCTCGAAGATCATATCGTAACAAGGTTTGGAATGCCCGATTCTATTGTAAGTGATAATGGTAAGGCTTTTGTTTCCACTCAATTTGCAAATTGGGCATATGATAATAAGGTGAGTTTAAAGTTTTCGTCTAACTATTACCCTCAAGGCAACGGTTTGGCAGAATCTTCAAATAAAAATTTGTTGACCATCATTAAGAAGTTATTGGAAAAGAATCCTCGGGATTGGCACAACCAATTAAAATTTGCTCTTTGGGCAGATAGGACTAGAGAAAAAGAATCAATAGGGAATACACCTTATCATCTAGTTTATGGGCAAGATCCAATTTTTCCTGCAAACTTGAAGCTTCAAACCCTTCGTTTCACACAAGAATACCTCGGAACTGACAATCACATTGAGGCTAGATTAAGTCATCTAATGCACCTTGATGAAAAAAGAGAAGAAGCCATGCTCCACATGAACAAACATCAAGGTGTGGTCAAGAGATGGTTTGATAAAAGAGCCAAAATTAAGTCTTTCAGGATCTCGGACTTGGTCTTATTGTGGGATAAAAAACATGAGGAGAAAGGGGATCACAAAAAGTTTGATTGTCTTTGGTTAGGCCCTTATCAAATTTCTGAAATCTTAGGGGAGAATACTTTCAGACTAAGAACTTTGGATGGGAAATATTTGACGTTACCGGTTAACGGGCAAGTTCTAAAGCATTATTTTAGCCCTTAAATCATGTGAGATTTGTATCATATTGTACATTCATTTTTAATTTTTTTTGGTTTTGATGTTGGTTTTGCATTTCTGTTTTGGTTTCAAGTTGTGAGTTGGTCCTTTGGACATGAAAAAAAATAAATAAATAAATAAATAAATAAATGTTAGCGTATATCCTTATGAATGTTGCCTAAGACTAGAAGAATATGAAATATTGGAATTGTATTGCGAAAGCTCCACGAATATCACAAAAACATTAAAGAATATCGTTTGGAACTTGTGATGCATGAATTTGTCAATTTTATAAATTATGGCAAAGTAGGTGGTATACTCCATCCGCATTTCAAAAGGAGCAATGCATTCATATCTCATGTACATTCCGCATTGCATATACATTCCATCTCAATTGCATCTTCATTTCATGTGCAATCATTGAAAAGGTGTCGAATCCTCTTAGGATTATTACATAACATATATTAAAAGGATCCTAAGGTTGGGAACTGATGCCCGAACTATCTTGAGCCAAGCACGTTCTACGCATATTAAAGAGAATCTTGAGCAAAATGGTCAAAACCATACTTGGAAGAAAAGGTGAGGCGAAAGGAGTATTTCGTGTCTGTCCTATTATGCAACATAATCCTTAAAATAGTGGTTTTCACCACTCCCATAGTGCTTAAAGCCTAAAATCAGAGTAGTAAGGATAGGGTCTAATTCTCATCTCGCTTAGGTTGAGGATCCAACTCCCCAAAGCTCTGATTTGACCTTCATGGAGTAGTAAGGATAGGGTCTAATTCTCATCTCGCTTAGGTTGAGAATCTGATTCCCCAAAGCTCTGATTTGACCTTCATGGAGTAGTAAGGATAGGGTCTAATTCTCATCTCGCTTAGGTTGAGAATCTGATTCCCCAAAGCTTCCATTTTGCCCACTCAAGAACTTGAAATTCAAAAGAAAATATTTTTCATCTCTTTATTAATATTGGACTGGAAGGATCGTACTACATGTCCCTTGCAAGGATGGGTAGTCATCACCAAGGTCCAAGAAATCATAGTAAAGTCAAATCCTGGATTATGGGGTTAATCTCCACCGGGGCTATAGACGCCTGGCTGGCAGTGGAGTATGCTCATGCGTGGCAACATGTCTTGTCTAAAAGCAAGACCACTGACTGCTCAAACGGACAGGCTAGCCTGACAGTTTCATCCATAACAGGTTAAATCATTTTGTTCAAGATGAGGTAATGAACTCTAGATCAGAGTAGTAAGGATAGGGTTAAATTCCCATCTCGCTTAGGTTGGGAATCCGATTCCCCAAAGCTCTGATTTCACTTACACCTGCACATGGGTTCAAGATGGTAGTGACACATAACCAACTTTGGGATCTAGTAAATTAATTCAGTATACATATATTTGGTCCTAAGAGGGTTTGACAGTTTTAATATGTTTGTTCATGATACTAGAAGGTCTGAGCCTTTGCAAAGCAGGTTGTTATATCTCTAGCATCTTCATCATACATCAAATCCTGCACAAATCATTCATAGCCTTGCATACGAATCATAAGTGAAGCTGACAATGGAATGTTGATCAATTTCAAATGATAGGGAATGAAGCACATTGCACACACCGAGCTGATGCTTAATAATTCTAATGTTTCATGTATTTCTCGTCTAGTTTCATTCTTGGGATATTTTCTAATGCTTGTATTTGAGTCTGTGTGTTTTTAGGTTGAGTTCTCACCGAAATGCTCAGGAGCATTTCCCAGCAAAGTCACCATTTGTTGTGGCTGATCCACAACGTACCCCAAAATTGGGGACCCACCTTTTTTGCATGTGTTCCAAGAAGACCGAAGTGGCCCATAGGCTAAAGATCAAGGAAAAAAAGCAAAATATCACAAGGAGGAAAAGTGTCGCGATATCGCGACATGTTGCTCCATCGCGGCCAAAAATGAAAAAGTGTCGCGATATCGTGACATGTTGCTCCATCGCGGCAGAAAATGAAAAAGTGTCATGACATGTTGCTCCATCGCGGCCAAAAATGAAAAAGTGTCGCGATATCGTGACATGTTGCTCCATCATGGCCAAAAGCAAAGGAAAAGAGAAGAAAGAAAAAGTGTCGCGATATCGCGACATGTTGCATTTTCGCGATTCAAAATGGGCAAACAAGCAAAGAAAGAAAAAGTGTCGCGATATCGCGACATGTTGCATTTTTGTGATTCAAAATGGGCAGACAAGCATAGAAAGAAAAAGTGTCGCGATATCGCGACATGTTCCATTTTCATGATTCAAAGCAAAAAAAGAAGGAGCAAAAGTGTCGCGATATCGCGACATGTTCCATTTTGCGATTCAAAGCAACAAAGGAGAGCAAGGAGGCAAAAGTGTCGCGATATCGCGACATGTTCCATTTTCGCCAAGGTAACGGACCTACATAGTGACGTGGACATAAGGACAAAATCCAGTGAATAAGACCAAGCGTTACATAAGGAATCTTTAATGATTTGAAATCATTTAAGATGGTCGTTACACAGGGAGGGAAATGGACGCAAGCCTATGTGGAGAAAACGTAGCAAAGGGCCACAAAATGGAAATCGAAGCACACGCATGCAGGGAAGGTGAAACGAACAATCAGGGAAGGTGAAACGAACAACCATCGAAAAATGAAAAGAACCGTCATGGAAGGAAAAACAATTCTTTCAAAAGTTTAAATACGCCATTCAAAGAGGCCATAAGAGGGGGGAAACTTTTCAGAGAAGATTGCAGTAATGAAGGCAAGGCCTTAGCATTGGGTTTCTCTGGATATTTTCTTCCACATTGGATTGGTTTTTCTTCTTCCATAGAAAGGGTTGGAAACTGCTGCGAGCAGAGTTGCAGAGCTGAAGGCGAAAAGGCCATTCTGGACCTGTTTGAGTTGTTTTTCTTCCATAGACTGGTTTGGGAAAACCAAAAATTCTGCTATTGTAAAATGACATATTTTTAATGCAGAAGTGTTCAGAAATTTGCATCTTGTGGGCAAGAAAGAAGGAGATTTTCTTTGCATGCTATGGATTTAATGTTTATTTTTTTCATTCTTTCAGATTTCGAATTTATAGATAATGTTAATGCCATGTTTTTTGGGTTACATTAGGCGAATATTTGAAATCTGAATTTTATTTCGTACCCTAGGAACCAGCACTTAGCTTATCCGGATTGTGCTTGTTTGCAGGTCCAATAGGTTAGGTTGCATGCACGGAAACCTCACATCTTCGGTTTTGTCGTAATAGGATAGCATCATACTGGAAGCATTTTATTTTCAGTTTTTTGCATTTCATTTTCATTCTTTCTGCATTTTTTATTTTCTTTTATTTTCCAGAAGTTTTAACTTTTCAAGGCATTAAAATAAACAATTAAAAAAATATCAAAATCTAAAAAAAAACAATGAACAATCACTAAAGTTTCATGATGAAATAAACCAACATTGCCCCTTGTTTACAGTTACTTGCAATCACTAAGGTGTTCCAAGCATTTAAATTGAATATCTTTATTTGAGATTACTAATACACATATGCAAATGCTAATACAGCGGAGACCTTGGAGAAGTTGTTTGTTTAACTTCTTTGCAAGAGGGGATTTGGAACCCAAATCCTAAAGGAGAGTGTACTTTCACAACCGGGTGAAAATACCACTCAACAGGTTGAAAGCATTAGGACAAAGAGAAAGCCAAGGTTGCTAAAATAAAGAGGACACAGATAAACCGAACATATTGGTATGAGGTGAACAGAATTGGAAATTACCAGTTCAAATTGGTACAGGGACGTGCCACCCCTTAAGCATGGGGGGATGATGAGCCACAAAATTGCTTATTTTTTGTACTCTTTTCCCAATAATGTGCGACATATATTATTGTAGATATAAATATTTTTTGGAATATATATATATATATATATATATATATATATATATATATATATATATATATATATATATATATATATATATATATATATTTTTTACAGTTTATTGTGCATGTTCTCTAATATTTGTCTTTAAGTGTAATGTGTGTAGATTTAGTGGAAATCATTATATTTTGGCATGTTTTTGTCGAGGTCCAAATAAAAAATGACACTTACAAATTAATGAAGGAAAAAAATCTGCAGAATATCAGTAAAGAGGTACGAAGTCAGGCACCCAAGTCCTTTGAAGCGCTTGACTTCCGTTAGACACCTAACTGTTAGGCATCTGCTTCCTGTTGAATGACGAAGGTATCTACTTCCAATTGTATGATGGAAGGTGTCTTCTTCCCATTATGCGATGGAAGGAGTATGCTTCCCATTGTATGGTAGAAGGTGTCTTCTTTCTGTTATGTGATGGAAGGTGCCTACTTCTCGACTTCTTCAACTATGGTTCCTAATTCTTGTTAACACCAAACTTCAGCATGACTCTATGGTTGGCAGAACAGAGTGAACACCTTGGTAACTAGCGTAAAAGTATTTCCATTATCACAACCGAACATGAGATAATGTCAAAGGTGACTCGTCACCTATTTTTTAGTTGAAATGTGAATTAATTTTGTATGTTGGACAAATCAAATATTAGCGTATTATAGAAAACAGAATATGTTGAAAAATCATGATATTTTATCCGAATCCTTTAATTGAGCAAACAGTTGTAATAGGATTGGCTGCACATCTTATAAATATGCAGGCCACCCCTAAATAATATGTCCTAAACTTTCTATGTAAATTTTTCTACTGCATACTGTTAATAAAAATTCTGCATTGTTCTTGTAAAAACATCTTATAAAGCGTTCGATGATAATTCTACCATGGGAAGAACCTGTTGGAAGATTGGGCCCACTTACAATAGAGTTCTTCCCGATTTCACCTATTTTATATAATTATTTTAATAGATTAATTTATTTCTAGTTATTTTCCCTATTTTCTATAATTTTTAGCAAGGTAGTTATTTAGATTTTGAATGTTTTCAGTCATGTTTCTTAGAATTAGCATGAGATTATTGGTTTAAGCATAAAATTCAACGAACATCAAACACCCCCCAAACTATAATATAAGGGACTCATATCCGAAGGAGAAATTACAAGCATAGATTTTGCACGACTGCTCATAAGACTACGAGCTACCTCGGGTTGATAATTAAATGGAGACAATTAATTGAATCATAGAAAAACTAACCAATATTTTTCCCAACATTCTTTTCTTTCAGTAGCGATTGGAAAAATTATTCCTAAAATATTGTTTGAAGTTGAGAAAATGAACAAACTATCTGTTATAGTTTTTGTGAACATCTCGCCTTACGCTATCTTATTATGATTTAACTCTTTTAGGCATTAAAGTTATACCTAATAGTATCGAATGGCTGACAGTGAGCTTTGTGTTCATTTGATATTTTGAAGGGACTTCTGGTGTGTTTAGGGGTCACAAGAAAATGGCTTTTGAGAGGTCAGGGTGCTAGGACTGTGCTAGGTCGCTTAGATGGAAGTTTTGTGTATAAAAAAAATCAAACCTGTGTGAGCATCATACCTCATTGAACATGCTCAGGTAAAAGTTATAGTTATACATGTTAAAATGATTGGTATTCATGTGTGCCATGATGGCCACCAAGTCTAGTGGAGAATAGTCCAATGTGTGACTTAAAATGTCACAATAGACATAGCATGTGTGACTTAAACTATCATAATAGATGTAGCATGTGTGACCAAAGTGCATTCCTTTCCTTTTCCTTATTATGCATGAGGAACTTGTAGTGAACCGAGGAGCCAAGTTGTATCAATGTAGAACTAGGTAATGCCAATATAGTGAGTGATCTTTGTGATCAATTTCCAATAAAAATGTGGCTAGAATGAATCTCTTAACTTGATAGGTTGGATTCTGGGTATTAGATATACTCAACAATGCAAGTTATGGGATCGAATCCAAAGTGTGTATCTTCCAACAAAAAAGCTAATGGCAGGTAGTTGAAAATAGAACCTATAGAAAATTGCACACCTTGATAGGCTTATGTTAGCAATGGGTATTGCATTGTTATCTCTGGCAAGTTAGGCTTTGGAAAATGATAGCAACTGGTTTTGCTTTACCAAGCTTCAAAAGAATGTGAGCTAACTAGAATGATATTGATAGGAGGTAGATGATGAAGGCATCACCGTGTCTAAGGACCTTTGTGCCATAGATGTTTTAGCCTCGATGTGGCAATGACAAACGTTGAGGAACATCCAATTCTACCTGAGACATCCTTTACTTTTCTTTACTTTGAATAGATGCAATTGAGAAAACGTATTGGATTAAAGTTCTAGACTAGCTAAGGGCTTGTTAGGACTTATTATTTTTATTATAGAAATAGATATATATTTTTCTGGTTGTTTTAGCATCAAAAATACTCCTAACTTATTCTTGAGGATAGTGGATTTTCTATCGAAATAATAACAGAGGATTGCAGCGACGCCATGCTGACTATGCTAACTTAGTAGTGTTATAGATTTGGGTGTCAATATAGGAAAATCTATGTTTTTGAGGTTGGTTAGGTTAAATGAATAACCTATATATTTTTTGAATGACTAGATTGACCAAACAAGCATTATCAGAAAATAATAGTTTGAAAGAATAATCTAGGTTTGTATAGAATAGATTGATTGATGAATCGATGGGCAGTGGAAGAATAGGGTAAATTATTAACCTATGTATTGGAATAATAGATCAAGAGATACATCTATGATTTGAGAATGATAGAATTTAATGATATATTTATGAATGGATAAGAGATAGATAAATTGACTCATCTTTTTCTGGATAAAGAATAAGGATAAATGTGATATCTTCATTTGGTAGAGGCTAGAGTAAGAACTTATATTATCTAGAATGGGTTAAAGTATAAGTATTAGTAGGTTACTTTATTTTGATTTTATGAAAATTATATGTTGTATATTGCTTGGAAAATTCCATTAATAGGCGAATGTATCTCTTGGAAAACATAAATGTTTCAGTGGATAAAATACTAAATTGAGATTCTCTATTGGTGGATAGCATAAATTGGTTCTAGGTAGTGATTGTGATTGGATAGTACTTGCTTAAGAGGCAGAATATTCTCTCCTTATTTTATATGCATACACAAGTAATTCATTGGGAGGATTGTGGGATCCTCTTAAATGGGTTGTCTTGTGCTTTGTTGCTTGTAGTGAAACTACAATAAAATCAAGGGGAAAAGGCTTTCTTTGATTTTGGACCAAAGGTAGAAGACATCCTTTGAAGGATGAGCATGGAGTTAATCTAAGGAATTTATGAGGTTTTTATCAAGTTTACATGGCATGAATTAATGAATCTATTCATGTATATGAAAACATAGGAAAAAAAGGTTTCTATGCACTTATAATGAAGGAAGTAACATAAGGGATTATGAATTCCCTTTGTACAATTGTACTTGAGATAATTAAAGATAATGAAAAGAAAATGATACTTTTGGAGACTAGGTTTATTCCCTGTGAGGGTTCCTAGTATATATCTTGTGTCTCATATGTGATGATTATTGCTCATTCATGTCTTTATATCATGGTTTCTAGAGATAGCTTGCTATGAATGTATTGCTCCATTTTGTGGAAGAGGATTACGGTTATATTGATTGTAATTAATAATGTAAAGCATGTAAATGGTTTTTATATGTTTAATATTTGTATATTTTAATGGCTAAGTTCATGGATATCAATTATAAGAAAGAGGAGAAAGAGAAAAGGATTTTCCACAATTTTATCAACCTGGGTAGATGGAATTACATATGGTGAGGGTAGGAATAATTTAAAAAAATATCTCTCGGGTTTGGTTTGAAAATTTTGGGTTGTTATATATAAGCCATAAATATTGAAATATTAGAATAACTTGGAGAATATTTTTTATATAAATACAAATAGAGATACTAATAGTGCTAAACCCCATTTGTATTTAATCCAATGTGATTATTTGAGGTTACTAGAATTGTCATGAAAACTTACTTAATTATTCAATCTATAAAGTTCAAGCTCCAAATTTTTGGACTTCATAATTAGAAACAACTTACCAACATGTGGTTGTGTCAATATTTTCTTTATCACCTCTATAGTTGAATATCATCCATTACTAATTTAAAAAGAAAACTTCATTCAGAAACCACAATCACTTTAAAACTTATAACAAGTGATCCAAGCAATATTTACAAGTATGTGTTAATGCATAGAAGTACCATTTTGGTTGCCATAATGATAATTGAGAAGTGTAGAAAACCAAAGAGCAAAGTAGTACTTATAATGTTAAATTGTATATCATGGTATTTTTATAGATTGAACTAAGAAAATTCATGTCATATTTTTGAAACAAATTGTTTACACTTAAAAAAAATACCTTGGGTTCTTCCATTTTATTGTAATGTGTGGGTGAAATTTTACATCCCACACTTTTTATAAAGATGATGGTCCTATTTAAGGAGATCGCCAAGTTTTGAAGGTATTAATGGATGAGCAAAATATGTTAGAATAGCAGTAGCAGCCACAGGTGGATCAATCTAATGGGCGGATGGCAGAATAAATCAGGGCGAGCAACAAGAAGGGGTGAACACCCACCCTTATCGATTGGGAAGAAATTTTCAAAATACCCGCTCAACTCGTTGGGCAAACATTTCAAGGGGCTAGCATGGGTGAACAAATCACAAAATCCTACCCTTGAGGAATAAAGAAAACTCCCACCCAACCCAGGTAGGAATTTTAGAATGTAAGATAGGAAAACATATGAGAAACACCCATAGGATACACAAAATCCCTTGCCATCACCTAAAATCCAAAGGAAGGCCCACCTGCTACTGCAGTGGTCCAAGTACCTAGTGTCGTACATAAAAGTGATATATTTTTGGTGTGATGATCCCAAGGTACTTCAATGTTTTTCACTCACCTCCTAAACAAAGGATCATTAGTGAAGGATAAGGATGAGGAAACTAAGAAATAATGAGTTGAGAAAAATATCGAAGGGTCTATATTGATCTAGAAGCACCTGCCACTCTTCTAGAAGATCAATGCTTCCTAGTGGAGCAGTATACCAGAAGAGCGCTCGTCAGCTACAAAAGCCATCTTCCTAAGGGTGACTCTTTAGCCATTAAAATTTTTATGTAAGGTTTCCCCTCTGTAAATACAAATTCTGCACTATTTGGCTTCTAACTATATTTACTTTGTCTTCACTGAATGTATGAGTAATCAATTATTTATTTGCTTAACTCATCCTTTGTTATTCTGGTATTTGTATTCTATGGGTTGTTCTTGAGAGACTAAGGGGGAGTGTGTTCATTATATAGGTTGAGGATTTATTTCTGCTAATGTCGATCGATTGAGAGTGCTTTGATTTTGCATCTTGGATCTCATGCACTTGCTCATCGGTACTAATTCACCTCATGCCCACTGCTGATAGAGAGCTAGTACAAGGATGCCATTGGGTGATCTGGTGTAGGGCTTATGTTTCATATAGGGTATCTCACCTGCATGGGTCTTGATGCGGCTATATCCATCCTTGTGAGTTATGGGTATGGCCTTTTATTTATTTTTTTACTCTTTCCCTTTTTCCTTTCCATTTGTGGTGTAGAGTAGCTGGAATCACCTTGATGAACCAAATTTCTTCGAAGATTTTCTATCCCGCCCTTCCAATGTGGTTTTCATTCTACACTACTTGGAACTGATCCGTTTGCCCTACCCTATATATGGTACCATATTGGTGACCAATAGTTTTTGGTGACTCTGTTGGGGAACACACTAAGTCCTCATGTTTTGGGAAATCAAATTTTGGTGACTCTCTGATTTACCCAAATTTTCTCAAAGTGACTTGGTGACTTTGAATGCACAACATGACTAGATCATAAGACCAATCGCTCACCCACGCTAAATAGACAAACATCCTGGAGGACTCAAAGTATGGTGAGTAGCCTTGATATCATTGGTAGAGATAGTATGCTCACCTAACGAATCTAAATCTGAATCTGAAATTACAGTATGGACCTTTGAATATTGGTGCATTAATGGCTCAATTTTTGTTCCCCCAATGGAATGACCCCAGTCCATTGAAACTCCACTGCTTGCATGAGATTCCCAAGGGTGCCCTGAAGGCCCTAACCAAATATAATGGCATCTTGGGAATTGCTCAAGAGCACAATGGAGATGTTGCTGCACTAAAGTCCCTCCATGGCATCACCCATAAAGACGTCATAATCAAAGTTATATTCATGTATCTATAAATAAGGGCACTATTGTGGTATCATACCCTTGGACGAAAGACCATATGCTCATGGGTGAACTTGGTGGGAGCTCTCATTGACACATTTTATTGCTACATGGACCCTTTAAAACTCTTGATCCATATATCTTTCATCAAGAGGGCACCTATAAAATCCTTTATTGACTTCAACATTTGATTCAAGAGGAGCTAGAAAAGGATTTCTCTTGAATTACATCCCTCACCTGCCTAGGCCCACCTATATTATATTTGAGCTTTGAGCTCAAATATAGGCCTCCTCCTACTTCAAACTAGGGAAAGAAGATTACCTTAAGTCTTTCAAGAGGTTTTATAGGTAGAGGTTGTACATATTTAGGAGACTATTCTCTCCCATCCCTATTTCCATCCGTCACTGCTACCCACCTCACTGCATAGTATCCACCATGGATCCCATCTCAAGTTGTACAGGAGCTAAGTCTGTAGTATGGTGGAACACAAAGGGTGGACACCATCTTGATCCCAGGTGGAAGAAGTATAAGCACTAGTCCCAAAAGTTATAACTTCAATGCTTGCACCTTTTCCAAAAAAGTGGAGGATTTGAACAAGGGTGGGAACATCATGTACTAGGAGGGTGTATTTTTTCACCCTTTTTGTATCCTAAGGTGCAATGAGTGAGGGATAAGTCATCTCCATTAAGGCTTGAATAATAAACACCCAGTTCCTGAGGAGGTCCTATCAGTAGAACGATCAATGAATCCTACAAGGAGAAATGTGCATAGGCGATAGAGGCATACTAAGCTAGGATTTTGTAGCAGGTGAATTCCCAGGTCTGGCAATATCAAGGCCTATTTATAGATAGGACAGTACAAAATAAATACTCCCATATGGAAAAATTCATTGTCATACTGATAATCACTTGCATAAGTACTAATGTGCACGATGATCTACCAAGTTGTGGGTTCATGACTTAGAAATATTGGTGATGTAAGCTAAACTACAGAAGACACCTCAAGTACAATGCAATATAGTCTGATCATTGCAGATTCACTGGATGAGCTCCAGAATGAATCAATGGTTGTGGCTTACCACTCAAGCCATGATTTTATGTACATATCCCAAATAGTAAATAAAAGTGCTCCAGTCGCGTGTCGAAGTGATATCATATGAACTCTTGATGATTAGACGAAGACTATCAGAATCCTTCATATTGGAATTCACTTATTTTTTCTATGCAATTATTGTGATACCATGCCAAATGGATCTAAGGCTCATGATTCAGGCATCTCTATGGACAATCTTGTATAATATATCTTCTACTTCAAGGAAGTAGAACCCACTCTTAGAGTGATGGGAAATGAACTCTATAAGACCCCAAATGGTAGAAGTAGCATGAATCAAAAAATTAAAATGAGGCTGAAACTGAAGAGTCCTCGAGAGAGTGGAAATAAAAAAATAAGGTTATTGCAATATTGTATCAACAAGAGGCATTACACCAAAGCTGGAAAATACCTTTGGTATTCTATCTATTCTTGAATCTGCCATGATCCTTGATGGGGTATTTTAGTGGGAATGTAGTTTGTGGGGTGTCCCATGGATTGTTTTCCCTTTTATTTCTTTTATTTTAGTGCATCCTTTGCTTTCTTCTCTTTTCTTAATCGCTTCCAACCATCAAGGTTGGTAGCGACTATCCCTCTACTTCTACTACTTCATGTGTTCTCCTCTCTCACCTCTTCCCGTATTGTTCTCTTTTTTTGGATTTGTTTGTTGTTTCTACTTGTTGTCTCTCCTTCTTTCTTCTCTTATACCTTTGTCCCCCTTATTTTATATTTACCTTTGGCTCTCTTCCTCCATTGTCTTACAACTCTTATCAACTGCTTTTGTTTATGCCCTCATTGTCCCCCTTTCCTATGTTGTTCTTTGTGTTTCAATTCGAAGCCTTATGGGTCCTCATTTCCCATAAGAAAAAAGTCCCTATGATTTACCAAGAGTGTGGGTGCAATTTTACATCCCACCCTTTTTTGCAAAGATGATGGTCCTCTTTAAGTATCTTGCCAAATTTTGAAGGTATTAATGGATGAGTAGAAGATGTTAGAATAGAAGTAGTAGTCATTTTTGGATCAAATCGATGGGTATATGGTAGAATCAAGTAGGGTGGGCAACAAGAAGGGGCAGACAACCACCCTTATCAATTGGGCAGAACTTTCAAAAATACCCACTCAACTCATTGGGTGGACATTTCAAGAGGCTAGCATGGGCAAAAAATCACAAAAGCCCACCCTTGAGGAATAAAGAAAACTCCCACCCAAACCAGGCGAGAGGTTAAGAATGTAAGCTGGAAAAAACATATGAGAAACCCCCGCCAGATACACAAAATCCCCTACCATTACCCAAAATTCAAAGGAATGTCCACTCGCTACCATAGTGGTCTGAGTACCCGATGCCATACACAAAAGTGATAGATTTCTAGTGTGATGCTCTCAAGGTACTTTAGTGTTTGTCACTCGTTGCCTAAATAGAGGATCATCAGTTGAGGAGAAGGATGAGGTAGCTGAGAAATAAAGAGTTGAGCAGAATATTGAAGGGCCCAGATTGATACAAAAGCACCTACCACTCTTCTAGAGGATTGGTGCTTCCTAGTGGAGCAGTGTACCAGGGCAACGCTCATTAGCTACAAAATACACCTTACCACATTCCATAATTATTGTTCAGATTTTGAAATCCATGTAAATATAATTATAAATAGTGGAATGCTAGTCATTCCTAAGGGTGGATTTTTATCCATTACAATTCTTATGTAAGGTTTCCCCTCTATAAATACAAATTTTTCACTATTTGGCTTCTAACTGTGTCTGCTTGTTCTTCACTAAATATATTAGTAACCAATTATTAATTTACTTAAGTCATCCTATGTCATTCTAGTATCTGTATTCCGTGGGGTGTGCTTGAGTGACTAAGGGAGAGCATGTTCATTATATGGGTTAGGGGTTTATTTCTGCTAACATCGATCGAGTAGGAGTTTTTTTATTTTGCATATTGGATCTCATGCACCCACTCTTCGATATTGGAATTTGCCTCCCATACACCACTGATAGAGATCAAAAGGATGTCATTGGAAAATATAGTGCAGGGCTTGTGCTTATGATGGGGTATCACGTTTGCATGGATATCTATGTGGCTATACCCATCCTTGTGAGTTTTGACTATGACCTTTTATTTATTTATTTCCTCTTTCCATTTTCCCTTTCCTTTTGTGTCATAAAGTAGCTAGAATCACCTCGAGGATCTGGCCTTCTCTAGAGATCGTCCATCCTATCCTTCCAATGCAGCGATCGTTATACACTGCTTGGCACTGATCCATCCACCCCGCCCTATGCGTGGTGTCGGATTGGTGACCAACATAATGTACTTACATAATTATTATTTACAAGTATGTTTAATAGAAAATATTTGCTATATTTTATTTAGAAGTTGATATACAAATTACATAATATATGAGAACAAATTTCCAAGCCTACTAGTTCTTTTTTAAAGTAGTTGAACCAACAATTCAAACAATAAAGCATTTAAATATTAGCATAAGACACCTCCTACAAGCATATTTTGTGACTAGCAACACTTATATGAAATTTGACCATGGCTTCCTAACATTCATTACCAATTATTGATCTTGTAAATCATTTGGTATCAAAGCATCTTCCCTAAGTGATAGGATCAAGGATTGAGCAAGGTGCAAAGTTTCTATAAATGTATTCCATACCTTTTAGGCCATCCCATTTATACTGAAATTTAGAAAAATACATTATAAGTAGCACTGGGTGGAAGCCAACACACAAACTAGTAGGCATGATTAGTAATGAAGATATTTTTAATGACATAAATTATCCCAATAACAGTAAGGAACTTACAAGGCCAAGAATCAATATTTTTCTAGAATTTAACAAGAGATAAATTTATACCAAAGGGGATGCTAAGGTAATGGATAATGGATCATTTACCTATAACTTTCCAATATTTTAGGATCTCAGACTACATATGATTAAGAGAAGTGTAAGGCACCTCTATTTAATATCAATTTTGTTTTTGGTTGATGGTCTACCTTTACCCTCCATAGTAACTTGAAGGGACATATCTTATCAAAAGGTGAAAATTTTCTTAAATATTTTTGGTGCCATAATGCTTAGGATTAGTTGTCTTGAAAGATTATAAAAATTGGTTTCTCCCTTCCTTTATCTTGTAAGAATACCCATATTTACATATTAGAGTCTATTCTAAACAAGGTTTGTGTCAATATGGGAATCAATGCAACTAACATTGAGAAGGATTGGACGTAGAGCAACAACCACAATGTCCAACAATTGTCAACTAAGTTTATCTATTAGATTTTTATTCCCATGCTTGCTATCTTATAAAAAATTAATGAGAAGTAGAACCTCTGATTCTTGAGAATAGTTGACCTTACTTTATCAACCAACTTTTAAAATCACCATTGGAATCACAAACACATATCCTTGCTTAGAGATTCATATTTCTAAAAATCCTTATTGCTACCTCCTTATCTAAACTCCACATGTGTTATGTCAACTAATAGTTTTACTCTCAACCTAAGACTATTTTTCATACCTTTTGGTATTGTAATATTATGAGATGTCTTTGGTGCTATGCATTCTTTTTGGTATTTTCCCACTTCACCAACCCTACTAGTTAAATGTTGAGAATATATTTTGAATTATGCCGAAGGTCGACATTGTATGATACATTATTGTATAGTCCTATGGGAAATTATTATACATAAGTATTTAATTTATTGTATTAGTTTATTATATAATCCAATAAGGTATAATTAACATTGTTGTGGATAAACCCATGTTATAACTTATAATTAAAATAAATACCTCTCTTGTTATATTGGTTTAAATTAGCTTAATTTATGTAATTGAGGTATTAGTATTGGAATAATACCCCCATAACTCCATCTATTATATCAAAGTGCTATAATTCCTAGCTATGGATAATATAATGATTATTTATGGTAATAATTCCTAGCCTTCAATATTTCTTTCAACTTCTAGGATGAGTTATTTATTTGAACTTCATAAACACCTTCAACAAAAGAGGCAAAGGGAAGATCCAAATTGTTTTATTTCTCCAATTATTCTAAATCTTTAGAGAATTTTTTACATAATTTAAGTTATGTTCCATTATTATTGGAATATTTTGTACCTATTTACCATAGATCCAAACTAATCATAGTAGAAGAAGTATTGCCACTTTGACTTTAGAAGTGTTTCTTGACTTCTTCATGAAGAGTCAAACATTGTTTCCTTACAAAGAGAACATGGTGCCATTATGAAGGAGGTGTAGTAATTTACCTTGGTTGAAATATTGTGCACATTGTATATTTAAATATTTGGAGCTCTTTACTATTATGGACCATCTTTCCCTTGATCATAGATAGCATGCACCTTTGGACCCAAGTAGTTATGGTGGTAATCAAGCTAGAAGGGCATATCATAAGGGTGTTCTACCTTTTAACATAAGGAGAAAAAGAAGAAATTTATTTCTTACTATTTTTCTTTGTATACAAATTAAAAGGAATTTTAAAATTTTTTATATTAACTTCATTCTTAGGGCTATTTTAGAAAAAAAACTTATAGAGGCTATAACTTTTGCATATGAAAGTATTTGGAGCCCTTTTTTCAAATCACGTAGCTTTTTGAGCTCTTTACACTAGTAATATTTGTTCAAGGACTTACTGTAACACCCACACTACTTGCTATCATTTTATTTGGAAGAATGTTATATTACGTTTAGTTCTATGATGCAGGTGCAAGTTTCCAGACAGAAGTAGACATGCTAGAAGATGAGAGCACCCACCACCTGGTGAAGATAGTTTTGAGGCTTTAGGTAAGGTGGGATATGATGTCATGCCTATGGCACCGTGGCTCGTGGGTACATGGAAGCCCACTAAAAATATCATATAGGTCATACTGCTTGAACTTGCATTATTCCGGCCTGCACTAAATGTATTCTGCTTGCTCATTATATATATATATATATATATATATAGTTTAATAATGAAAATATTTTTTCAAATAAAATATGGCCATGGAAATTAAATATAATTATAAAAGTAAATGGTAAAATATATTTATAACCATGCAAATGATATATATATATATATATATAATCTTGCATTTAATTTAATAAAAATCAGAATACAATCATAAAGAGTAACATCAAAAAATATATAAAAATATATATAATATATAATAATGTGAATAGTAAAAGTAAATATTTTAAAATATAAATATAAACTTATATAATAAGGAAGGTCACCTCCTGGAGGAGCGGGTGTTTCTCCAATTGGTGACAAGGGAAACATGACATCTCGTCTTAATTAAAGGATGTATGTGTCTTGCCAGAAGAGGCATTTGAAACCTTTACAACGAAGTGAAGGTATGATGTTTAAACATGATTCTTTGTCTTCCATTATGTGGTGGTTTGATTTTATTTTTGCGTGTTCATTCTTTCCATGGTTTCAAGAAGATTGTGAGTGAGATTCATGTAAAGAAAAGCCAGAGCTTCTTGCTGGGAATGCCTCATGAGCTAGAATCAGGTCGTTTCTCTGGTTTCATAGGTGTGTGTTGAATGGAATTTAGTTAATAATTTTATTGCCTACGAAGTTAGGGTAACATTGATAGCTAAATTTTAGATGATGGTTGTGATAAATTATATATATTCTATTGAAATGGTATGCTTGTATTGTGTTTCTGAGCTGAGAATGTTTATCAATGCATGCTGAAATTCATATAGTTTGCATAGCATAAGAGCCACTCTGATCCATTGAATGCCCTCTTTCCTGTCTCTATCCGGATGGGATGGTATTGAACCTACTGTGAGTTCGTTGATTCCAGAGTTTTTTGGACGTAGGTGTACTAAACAGTATGCAGTGCATAGAATATTGATGTTAGATATTGTTTTAGGTGAAAAATTAAATTTATTCAATTAAAAGAAAAAAAATGGGTAAATCTCAGTATTGAAATTTGGATTCTAGAAGTCAATCCTATAACTCCTATAACTCGATAGTGAACGACCCTTAAATTAAATTTTTTATTTTCTTGTATATGTTAAATGTTTCATCTGTAATCTCACTTTTTAGTTTTCAATATGAAAACGTAGGTTATTTGTCAAATTAAATTGAAAATATTTGTCAAATTAAATTTAAAATTCAGGTTTTACAACATGGAACTTATAGTAATGTAATGGTGTGACAGATGGTCCTCATGTTGATAAAAATTATCTTTGGAAAATATAAATTTTAGTAGGTTTTCTATTTAAAAAAAAATATCAACTAAAGTCGTGATAGGTGGAGCAGTAAACTCTACTCTCTGAAAATGTAAATCAGATTTGAAAAACAACTTTTGTCAGGAAAGAATCTTCTGAAAATAATGGCTAGAGTTCATCGACAAATTTAGTAGAGAAGTGATAATTCATTCTTAGCTTTTACCTTGCCTCGTCAGAATCGTAGACAAAATATATAGTCACAGGAAAAGAAGTTTACAATGAAATATGTCTCACATATGGATTGCCAATTCGTATTAAAGAATTTATATTAAAAATATATACTAGGAAAGACACGAAACATAACTTTTAGAGTTTAGAGGATTAAATATTTACCAAGTACTCTCAAGGTATTCATACTGAGAATATTTTGGTGGCGTAGTTTTCTATCAACCATAGTCGGTCTTAGAAGAAAAAAGAAAAAAGGTAAATTTTAGGTAGTGAAATAATTAAAAACCTTGGTGGCTGAGAATTCTTGACCGTGTTAGTAAACCCGATGCGAGCGAGTTGTATGCATGAGGTGACATAGGAAAGAAATCATGTAAGTGTTGTTTCATGGCTACAACCAATATTAAGCTGAAGCATAGCCTAAAACAGTTGTCCTCACATGATTGTTAGGCAAAGAGAATTCATTCAAATATGAAGATGAGATAAATATGATTTAAAAACATAAGGCCTTATGATATGTATTAGCTTTTTGAGATTTAGAGGCCTTATGATATGTGTTAGCTTGTTGAGATTTACAGAACAATTTTTAGATGTATAATCTACAAAGTAAATGCCTTAATATCGTGGAATGCACTTCGCTTTTGCAGACATTAATGTAGAGTCATAAAATAGAGTAAATGAATAATATTTTAATATTATTTGTTAGATTAGAAACATTTTAACCTATTATATTTTATCTAAACTAAAAGCCCTAAATAAATTGGATATTGTCTCTACAGCTTAGAAATCACTCATTCTTTAACAAATGATATTAGAAAGAAATCTTATACATGTTTCTAATAGACTAAGTTTATCTTGAAATAATTAAATGGTCTTAAATTATTCTTAAAAATTTAAGAACTTTATGAGCTGTAATTTAATAGGTGATGTCTTTCTAATAGGGAAGAAAACCTTGCTAAAGAATGTATAATAGCTTAGAAGTCCTTATACATTTTAAGTTGATGTTTACCATTTAAATCATGCAAAGCAATAGGGTTTTTAAATACTTAATTCACTAGCATAGTTAACTTAGGAAACATATTTAATTTACTTAATGTGTTATGATTTGAATATTCACATAAATATTTAAGATGATAAACTCTCGAAAAACCTATAATGATAAAATTTCAAAAATCCTATAGAATTACCTACCGAATAAGCCGAGCAGGGCTATAACAAAATAAGGTTGAGTTAGAGCAAATATGGCAATTCATCCAACTCTGTTAGCCATGGTGGTGACTATCGTGAATTGGTGTTATCCATTCTCAAGAAATTATAACAAACATAGGTCCGAGGTTGTCGATAGTATAGAGTAATGGTATGGGACATTTCTCGAGGATAGCATATGAGTAATACATGAGGATACTTACATACCTACTTTGGTTATGGAATTGCCAATTGGACTCATGGTCAAAGAGCTATACCATGGGGTTGGAAGGTCCAAAGGTAGATGGTATGGGCAACATTACCGTTAATCAAAGCTGGGTTTGACATATTTGGTCCAAGATCCATGTGATGATGAACTTTGATTAAACCTTAGTTGAAGGTCAATAATCATGCACTGACATAGTTACACTAGTTCCAAAGCATGAACCTATTAGGTTTATACAGGTCAGTGGACCTCATGGACAAGAATGGATTGCGAATCCACATCCAACATGCTTTAAAATAGGGGAAAATCAACATTCACTCTTCTAGGTGTTATGAGCCCTAGAAGAACAACCCCCATGCCAAGACCAACAGATACCCAAGGGAGGGGTGAGGATCTGATAATAAAGATAAATAATTGCAAAAATTTGACCATTCCCAAGCACTTAAGTCACCATCTGCAGTGGTAGGAAACTTGAAGTGCAGTTCCTCTATGCCAAGTACTAATATCAAGTTGGGTTAATTAGTGTATATGAGTGATATCTATGCTTGTTAGACAAAAAAAATATACTCATGTTTTGGAAAACTAGGTGAGTAGACCTGGGTTGTGACACTTGGTATCAGATCATAGGTTGTGAAACCCTAGGCTATTAAGCATGAATTATTGTTTTAACATAACTCTTTTGTTAGGAATGGCGGGGACCTTGAAAAGAGCAAGTGTTAACCTGCAAGAGAAAATTGCATAAGTCCCAAGAAAGGGATTAAGGTGACTCGTAAGAGATTCAAAAAGGGTGCAAGTTGTTGATATACCTCGATGGGTGTTCAGGAAATAAAAAAATCTAGTAGCTGTGAAGGCTATACACAATGAAAAAAATATGGCTCGTATGATTCAGTTAAAGCAAGACCAAATGAATCAACAACGTGAGTAAATGGAGATTCAGAAGGCTCAAATTTTTGAGCACATTGATCAGTAGAGGGCATAAATGGTTCAGTAGTAGGAAATAATCACCCAAAAGTAAAAATTCATTGAGAATTTATGTAAGGGAAAGGAAACCAAAAAAGTAAGCGAGTTTATAGAATGTTCCTCAAGAAGAAAAGTTGGTGTTGAACTACAAAATGAAATCAAGAAGTTAGATATATCTATATTTGATGGTAAAGGAGATGGAGAAACAACCATTAATTGGCTAAGTGAAACCGAAGGATATTTTTCAATTTAGCATCTTTACTCAAAATCCAAAATAACATGGGTTGTGGCACATCTAGAAGGTCTAGCAAGAGATTGGTGGACCACATATAAGAAGATCACACCGACGGAAGCCACAAATATTTCATGGTAAAAGTTTAAAAGGGAATTCAAGGATCACTTCCTTACAACTCAATTTATATTTAAAAGCATGAAGAATTCACTAAATTATGTTAGGGTAATATAACTGTAATTGAGTACTACCAGAGGTTTGTGCAGTATCTGAAATACACCCCAAAATATGATGGACAAGAAAAATTTAAAGCTCATAAATTTGTAATGGGGCTACATCCAAAATATAGTCAACCAGTTGGGAGAAAAGTACTTGAAACATTATCAGTTGCCTATGACGTTGCTCGATATGAGGAAGTAAGCCAAAAAGAGGTAAAGGCTTATTATCAACAAGTTGAAAGAGAAAATTCCAATAAAAGGAGATACCTTGAGCAAAATAGGAGCAGGGATCAACACAAGAAGTATAGAGATGGTGGATGGTACAGAAATGATAACAAGAATAGGGATAAATTCCAAGGTAATAGAGGGCAGCTAGATTGGAGAAACTACCAGGCAAAGAAGAACAACCCCGAATAGGGTGGAAATAGTAATCAGGAAGAGGAAGGTGATAAAAAAATAATGTGAGACCAAACACATGCTATGCATGCAAAGCTTTAGATAATTTTGCAAGATAATGCCCACACAGAGCTGATAAAAAGAATCCTTCAGAATAAGCCTCACACATAATTTATGTTGCTACAGGTAAAACTAACTTTTCAAATTCACATTCTGATAGATAGTAGTGCAAATGATAGTTTTATTTTAATTAATATATGAGGGACATATCAGAAGCTTAGGATTATGATAAAATAGGTGGTAGACCAAGCAAGGGTCTGGTCTAACCTACTAAGCCAACCAATATCTATTGGGATCCAAATTGCTCCTTTACATGCTTTGATACATGCTTTGATTATATCTTGACCTTGATACATATACCTAGAGGGTCCAATGAGATGTTAAATATTAGTGAATAACTCGAGTAAGGACCGAAAGGGTCAATTAAGTAAAAATTTCTATGTTGTGAACTTCTACCATGTTGGGCATAACTCTAATTAAAAGCCTAAATGGGCATAGGTGTAGGACACCATTAACACGAGATAATTTGGATGATTGAGAAGTAATCGGTCCTGATATAGAGGTCCAATTAAAAGAAATACGCCAGCGACTTCATGAAGTCGCAAACCGTTAGAAGAGTTATGTGAATCTTAGAAGAATTTCTTGAGAATTTAATGTTGATGATAATGTATTCCTCATAGACAAACTAACCAAAAGCCCCATCAAGACTACCACATTGAGCCCCAGACTTGTCGGTCCTTTTGACATTGTTACCAAAATAAGTCCTATTACTCACCCTGATCCCAAACTTGTCTAAAATCCATAATTTTTCCCATGTGTTCCTCCATAAATATGTAGTTCATTCATCTCATGTAATAGATATGTATAATTTGCATACGTCGGACTCGCAACTCATTGAGGTTAGAACAGTTAAAATTTTGGGTTATAGAATAAAATAGTTGAGGAAGAGGACAGTGGAACAGTGTATGATCCAGTGGGATCACTACTCTAAGAAAAATACCATTTGGAAAAATGTTTTCATCATGGGAAACTAATTTCCTTATTTGAAAACTGATGATCAAAACACAATTTGAATATTGCTATATTTGTATTTGAAATATGATATTTATGGTATATGCTTGACATATTGGGATTTGATACAACATATATGACTATTGAATACTTTTTATTTTGTTATTAATTATGTATATATGATCAGATATTGCGAAAACCTACATTTGTATTCTCTAGCTAACATAGGGACTGTGTTGAATCATGGAGGGGGAGAATGTAACACCCCCACTACTTGCTATCATTTTATTTGGAATAATGTGATACCACGTTTAGTTCTGTGATGCAGGTGCAGGTTTCTAGATAGAAGCAGACATGCTAGAAGATGAGAACACCCACCACCTGACAAAGATAGTTTTGAGGTATCAGGTAAGGTGGGATATGATATCGTGCGCGAATCGTGGGTATATGGAAGTCCACTAAAAATATTATATAGGTCATACTACTTGAACTTGGATTATGCTCACCTACACTAAATGCATTCTTATTGCTGATTGTATATATATATATATAGTTTAATTTTGAAAATATTTTTTCAAATAAAATATGGCCATGGAAATTAAATATAATTATAAAAGTAAATGGTAAAATATATTTATAACCATGCAAATGATATATATATATATATATATATATTAAATAATAATAATAAATAATAATAAATAAATATATATAATAATATTGCATTTAATTTAATAAAAATTAGAATACAATCATAAAGAGTAACATCAAAATATATATATAATATATAATAATATATAATAATGTGAATAGTAAAAGTAAATGTGAATAATGATAAATATTTTAAAATATAAATTTAAACTTATATAATGAGGAAGGTTACCTCGTGGAGGAGCGGGTGTTTCTCCAATTGGTGACAAGGGAAACATGACATCTAGTCTTAATTAAATGATGTATGTGTCTTTCATTTGAAACCTTTAAAATGAAGTGAAGCTGTGATGTTTAAACATGAATCTTTGTGTTTCATTCTATGGTGGTTCGATTTTATTCCTGCGTGTGTTCATTATTTCCATGGTTTCAAGAATATTGTGAGTGAGCTTCGTGTAAATAAAAGATAGAGCTTTTTTCTGGGAACGCATCATGAGCTAGAATCAGGTCGGTTCTCTGGTTTCATAGGTGTGTGTTGAATGGAATTAAGTTAATAATTCTGTTGCCTGTAAAGTTATATTGGGTAACATTGATAGGTAAATTTGAGATTACGGTTGTGACAGATTATATATTCTGTTGAAATGGGATGCTTGTGCTGCGTTTATGAGCTGAGAATGTTTGTCAATGCATGATGAAATTCATATAGTTTGCATAGCATGAGAGCCACGCTGACCCATTGTATGCCCTATTTCCTGTCTTCGTTCGGATGGGATGGTATTGAACCTACCGTGAGTTCATTTATTCCTTAATGTTTTGGACGTAGGCATACAAAACAGTGTGCAGCCAATGGAATATTGATGTTAGAAATTGTTTTAGGCAAAGAATTAAATTCATTGAATTAAAAGAAAAAAAGGTAAATTTTAGTATTGAAATTTGGATACCAAAAGTCAATCCTATAACTTGGCAGCGAACGAACCTTAAATTAATTTTTTACTTCCTTGTATATGTCAAATGTTTCATCTGTAATCTAACTTTTTAGTTTTTAATATGAAAAATATAAGTTATTTGTCGAATTAAATTGAAAATTCAGGTTTTATAACATGGAATTTATAGTAATGTAATGGTGTGACGGATGGTCCTCAAGTTGATAAAATTATCTTCAGAAAATATTGCTTTAAGGAGGTTGTCTATTTAAAAAAAAAATATCAACTAAATTCGTGATAGGTGGAGCAGTAAACTCTACTCTCTGAAAATTTAAATCCGATTTGAACAACAACTTTTGTCAGGAAAGAATCTTTAGGAAATAATGGCTAGAGTTCATCAAAAAAATTTAGTAGAGAAATGATAAGTCGTTCTTAGCTCTTGCCTCGCCAGAATCGTAGACAAAAGATATAGTTGCAGGAAAATAAATTTACAAAGAAATATATCTCACATATGGGTTGGCAATTCGTATTAAAGAATTTATATTAAAAATATATGCTAGGAAAGACACGAACCTTAACTTTTAGAGTTTATAGGATTAAATAATTACCAAGTACTCTCAAGGTAGTCATACTGAGAATATTTTGGTGGTGTAGTTTTCTATCAGTTGTAGTCGATCTTAGAAGAAACAAGACAAATTTTAGGCAGTGAAATAATTAAAAACCTTGGTGGCCGAGAATTCTTGACTGTGTTAGCAAACCCTACGCGAGTGAGTTGTCTCCGTGAGGCGACATAGGAAAGAAATTGTGTAAGTGTCGTTTCATGGCTACATCCAATATTAAGCTGAAGCATAGCCTAAAATAGTTGTCCTCACATGATTTTTAGGCAAAGAGAATTCATGCAAATATGAAGATGAGATAAACATGATTTAAAAACATAAGGCCTTATGATATGTATTAGCTTGTTGAGATTTAGAGACCTTATGATATGTGCTAGATTTTTGAGATTTAGCAAATAGTTTTTAGATGTATAATATAAAAAGTAAATGCCTTAATATCATGGAATGCCCTTCGCTTCTACAAACATTAATGTAGAGTCATAGAATAGAGTAAATGAATAATATTCTATTATTATTTGTTAGATCGTTTTTTTTTTTTAACCTATTATCTTTTATCTAAACTAAAAGCCCTAAATAAATTGGATATTGTCTCTAAAACCTAAAAAACACTCATTCTTTAACAAATGATATTAGAAAGAAATCTTATACATGTTTCTAATAGACTAAGTTTATCTTGAAATAATTAAATGGTCTTAAATTCTTCCTAAAAAATTAACAACTTTATGAGCTGGAATTTAATAGGTGACGTCTTTCTAATAGGGAATAAAACCTTGCTAAAGAATGTCTAATAGCTTAGAAGTCCTTATAAATTTTAAGTTGATGATTTACCATTTAAAGCATGCAAAGCAATAGGGTTTTTAAATACTTACTTCACTAGCATAGTTAACTTAGGAAACATATTTAATTTCCTTAATGTGTTATGATTTGAATATTCACATCAATATTTAAGATGCTAAACTCTAAACTCTCAAAAATCCTATAGAATTACCTACCGAATAAGCCGACTAGGGCTATAATGAAATAAGACCGAGTTAGAGCAAATATAGCGATACACCCAACTTCGTTAGCTGCAGTGGTGACTAACATGACTTGGTGTTATCCGTTCTCCAACTACTATAATATATAGAGGTCCTAGGCTATCGAGAGTAAAGAGTAATGGTATAGGACGTTGCCCCAGGATAACATACAAGTAGTACGTGAGGATACTCATAGACTTACTCCGGTTGCAGAATTTCCAACTAGACTCATGGCAAAATTGCTAGACCATGGGGTTCGAAGGTCCAGTGGTAGATGGTATGGACAACATTACCATTAATCAGAGTTGGGTCTAAGATATCTGGTCCAAGAGCCATGCAATGATAAACCCTGATTAAACCTTAGTTGAAGGTTAATGATCAGATACTGGCATAGTTACGCTAGTTCCAAAGCATGAACATATTAAGTTTATACAGGTCAGTCGACCTTATGGAAAATAATGAATTGCGAATCAACATCCAACATGCTTTGAAACAGGGTAAAATCAGCATTCACTCTGCTAGGTTTTATGGGCCCTGGAAGGAAAACTCCCATGCCAAGACCAACAGATACCCGAGGGAGGGGTGAAGATCTGATAATAAAGGTAAATCATTATGGGAAGTTGGCTAGTCTTGAGCACTTAAGTCACCATCTGTAGTGGTAGGAAACTTGAAGTGTAGTTCCTCTATGCCAAGTACTAATATCAAGTTGGGTTAATCAGTGTATATGAGTGATATCATGCTTGTTAGACAAAAATTTTATACTCATTTTTTGGACAACCATGTGAGTAGACTTGGGTTGTGACACTTACTACAAATAGAAAAATATCTCATTACATGATTTTATTCAAATATTATTTCCCTATTTCAAAAGGAAAAATATATGGTATATCATGCAATAAATTCATTGGTATACATTTTATGAGAGATACATTTGGGTTTTTTACTGAGTCTTTTAATGGCATATAGGAAAATAATTTAGAATATGCATTAGTCAATCCCTCTTCCTACTTTTAGCTATTGATTCATATTATCTATGGAGATATAATATTTCATGATCTCTTCTTCCTTCTATTATTTATCTCAGCACACTTGGAAAAATTGAAATATCTCTTTACATAAGCATATAAATACAAAGCCTCTTTTGGGGATGAAAATTTGTATGGCCTAAGGGAAAGTTAAAATTAAAAAAAAGTGATGTTAGTTTTAAAATAGAAAGTTGTGCTTTAAATCCTTGCCTTATGTGACTATAGAAGATTAGATCAAATTTTAGAGGGAGTACTCTTGGTATTTGTTCCTCACATGGAGTCATAGCAAAGGTGTTGTTTATATATGTAAAGTATCTAATATTTAAGGTGATGACTATGGTCCAACCTAAGGAGATTCATTTTTAGATACATTTTCACATTAATCAATTTCTAGATGATAATGGAGATCTAGATGAGTCTTCCTGAAGTGTAGAGACCTACTAGAGCATCCATTATGGGAGAAGATTTCAATTTTACTGATATGTTCTCTCCTTGGCCCCACAATTCAAATTATGAGGTGGTCTTAAAAGTATCATCTAACTTATGTCCAAGGCTAACATTGTATGATGTAATATTGTATAGGCCTATGGGCAATAATTGTACAAATGTATTTAATTTATTGTATTATTTTATTATGTAATATCTATGCTATGTGGTTAACCTTGTTATAGTTAAACCCACCTTATAACTCGTAATTAACCTAAAGTCCTTTTATTATATCAACTTAGGTTCACTTAACTTATGTAATTAGGATTTTGGCATTAGTATGAATTGAATAAACACACACTTATACTGAGAGGGGGGTGTGAACAGTATAAGATAAAACTTTTCCTTCCAAACAATAACTACAATAATATGAATGCAATAATGAAACAATCCACAAATCACTACACACACAAGAGACAAATATTTTACATGGAAACACCCTCTCGGGAGAAAACCATGACAAAATATTGCTTATATTTTTCTTCAATAAATTTTGTGGGCACCAACCCATAGGAGACACCAATCCCCTATACAAGTTCGTGGGCACCAACCCACAGGAGACACCAATCCCCTATACAAGTTCATGGGCACCAACCCATAGGAGACACCAATCCCCTAGTACAATTTCATGGGCACCAACCCATAGGAGACACCAATCCCCTTCTACAAGTTTGTGGGCACCAACCCACAGGAGACACCAATCCCCTAGTACAAGTTCATGGGCACCAACCCACAGGAGACACCAATACCCTTGTACAAGTTTATGGGCACCAAACCACTTAGTTCTTCTCCAAAATATATCACAAACACTACTCAAATATGCTCCCAAATTTTATTACAAACACTGCTCAATTATGCTCCCAAATATGATCAACAACACTACTCAAGTCTATTTCAAACTTGATCAATAATACTATTCATATTGCTCACCATTTTGCTTACAAGGTTGTCTTGATTTTCAACTAATATATGTCATGAAATATTATACTTTCATTCTTCCTTTTTGGTTTCTTCTTAAATACAATGCAATTGATTTAACCTCTGAAATATAGTAGTGAATGATATACTTAGTGTTGGAATTTTCAATTGAGTGTATGTAATTGGAGATGCTAATACTTTGCTTTTCTTCCCCACTATCATGTGCACCTTTTCTTCTTCTTGAGATGGCTGAATTGTCCTTCCTTTTAATTAAAAACTTGGGTGCACTAATCCTCTCACTCTATCCTGCACTATTTGACACCTTGATTTGTTTTAGAACATTCCTTCCATTGTTATGTGGCTACACTCTTTTACTTGTTCCCACGTGTACTTCAAAACAACAAACTCTTTTCTAACACATTCCAATTTTATACATCTAATAATTCCTTATACCTCCCACTTTATAAAAATAACAATTATAATAAAGCCACCTTAAGAAAGGAATTAACTCACTATACCTCCATAGCTATTAACAACAATATCAAATGAACATTATTGCATCTCCTTTTGCCAAAAGAACTTGCACGTGACTCAAACTCGGGTCTCTTGCTTGTAGTCCTTACCAATGGAAAGTGAACCACCTCAGCTACATCGTCCGATGGAGAGTAACTTCACAATTTTCAATTTGAAGTCATGTGCTGGAAATATCTCTAACTTTTGTATTCGATTCTACAAACTCTTCATGTAACCATGTTGGCTTGTGCTTATTTCTTAAACCAAGAGTTCATATACTGAAGTCATGTGAAATCGTTACTCTTCCTTTCCTATGGATGATATCATAATGAGCGCTATTTGTCACCATCGTAATTTTCACACTTTGAGCCACCCCAATTGTTTTCTCCTTCACAATTTCCACTACGCCACTTTGATTTGGTAAATCCCTCTCCAATGCTTGAATATCAGCAATCTCATGCCCTAGCTCGATGATATAGATGGTCAATATCTGCGTTACATAAATCTGCTCACAACATACAATATTCCTATTGAAATTTAGCAAAATACTTTCCTTTGAACTGGTTGGTCTACAATCTCCTTCGTGTGTCTTTTCTCCAAGCAAAAAGTGCTTCTCTTCCACGTGAAATGAATGGTTGCTGGTCTCTTCAGAAGGGATAGTCAACCGAGCGTGCCTCTCCAAGAATGAGGATGTCTCTTTGGGCTCTAATGTAATGTCTTCCCTTCTACCATAAATGTGGGTTCCTTTCAATTTTACATGCACACATTCTTCACACAACAACACTTTCTCACACGATCAAAATGAGAGTAAAAGCTTCTTCACATAATCAACACACTACGCTGCTTGTCTCACAATATCAAATGAAATAAAAATACCTTCACACTACCAACACACTATGCTACTTGTCTCATAATATCAAATGAAAGAAAAATACCTTCACATTGCCAACACACTACACTCCTTGTCTCACAATATCAAATGAAAGAAAAATACCTTCACACTACCAACACACTACGCTTGTTGTCTCATAATATTAATGAAAAAGTACCTTCACACTCCCAATATTTTCTCCTATTGTACTGTTACCATTGCTATCAAACCAGGAGCCATCATTGCTATCAAACCAGGAGCCATCATTATCTTTACTTTACCAGAAGTGTTCCTCGATGTGTGCAACCAATGCTATCATTGTGCTCTTTCTATTGTATTCTTCTTTGAGCCTCCATGCTATTCGCTTGTCTTTCAAATTCCAATGCTCTATTGCACCGTCGAGCTCCCATGTCTTCTATTGTGCTGCCATTTCCCTTGCCACCGCATGTTCTGCTCCTTCTCCATGTTCTCCGCAATGCACACTTATATCGAAGGCATACTTTTTCAATCGAGACTCCTTTCCACAATGAACTTTTGCTTTATTTATATATCAAACCATTCATTTCCTTTTGGCACCCAAGGAGGTCGACCATTCACAATAATATTTGAAACATAACTTTACCTTCTTAATATTTAAATATTAAGATATTTAAATATTTAGATATTTAAATATTTCAATTTTATAATATTTAAATAAATATTTAAATATTCAAACCTCTACTCAAAATGTATTTTCCTTGATTACTTCACCCAAGATCTACTCAACATGCCTTTGACATCAATGACAACTTCAATAATTCTAACAATCTCCCCCTTTGTCATTGATGGCAACCCTACAAAGAAACTGTCCTTTATTGCAACATGATCACAAACTGCTCCCCCTGACAAGCTGCTCCCCCTTACTAAAATTCTCCCCCTTTGACATCAATGGCAAAGGCTCCTTGGGGCTGAATGATAAGACACTTGACAATGCCCCCTTACTACCTGCTCTTCTTGAGATGTTCAATGATGAGATGGGAGTGAAACTCCCAAATTACTATGCTCCTTTTCTTGTTCCATTTTATTTTTCCAAACTTTGGAGGGCATATCCTTTTGAACAGTTTGACCATCCTCTTTCTTACTAGATTTTGGAAGTTCAGGGAACATCATTCTACACCATTTAGCTTTATGCCCAAAATTATTACATTTGTAACAAATGATGTTGTAGTCCATGAGAGGTGCAAATGAATTGAAATTCCTCTTGGTGAAGCCAAAATAATTTTTAGCATGGACCCTACAATGTACAACTTTATGACCAAATTGATGACATGAAAAGCAATAACCCCGAAAGAAATATTGAAACCTGTCTGATTGCCTTGGAGGATATGACCACATGGTTCTCTCATTGTTGTTTCTGTGATGGACCTTGGTCCATGATGATGCTTTGTTTTCTTCCTTCTTGATGCTTCCACTTCTCAACACATCAACATAGGTCTTAGGCTCTTCTTTAATTATTTTCTTTGATGCCTTTGTTCCTTTTGAGCTTGACTCCACATTTTGTTTCTTTTGACTTTCTTCAAAACCAAGCCCAATATTTATAACCGAAGATCTCTGTGCTTTGATAATATCATCCATGATTTTTGTGCTTTTCTCAAACTGATGTAGCTTATCATTAGATTCTTCCACTTCCTTCCTCAGAGAGACAACTTCATGTTCCAGTTTTTCACATTCCAACTCTTTTGCCTTTAACTGCTCAGACATAATCTCTTCAATTCGATTTGCCTCTTCAATTTTCACTTTTAAGTCGGTGAGATCTTGTGAAAGCTTTGCCTTTGTCTCCTCATCCTCTTGTACTTGAGTCTTCAATATTGAGTTCTTCTTTCTAAGCATCTTCACCTCTTTAAGAGCAACAACAAGTTCCTCTTCTATGTCAACTATGGCTTCCTCTTCATTTTTTGGATCTTTCTCCTCTTCTTGTTTTTCAACAACAGGAGCATCTTCTTTCACTTCCATGGCCAAAAATAGGATTTCTTCTCTTTCACTATCGGAGAGACTTTCATCACTGTTGGAAGAACTGCTTGCTTCCTCAACATAAAGACTCTTCTTGTGCCTTTGAAAGATCTTCTTCTCATGCTTGCTTTGATCGTGCCTATTTTTCTTTTCATGATAAAATTTTCTTTCTTTCTTTTTCTTGTATTCCTTTTCTTCTTCATTGCTACTACTTCCATCTTGTGGGCAATTAGATGCATAGTGACCAATGTTACCACAATTAAAACATTTCATAGTATGCATACCTTTGTGTTTTCTTGGACCCTTCTTATTTCTTCGCACAAAGTTAGCTTCTTCTTCGTTGCTTGATTCTTCACTTGATTCTGGTTCTTTATTCTTTGTCTTATTTGAAGCTTTAAACATGGCCTCCCATTTGGATGTTTGATATTTTTTAGTCCTCATCTCATAGGTTATAAGAATTTCATGTAGCTCATCCATGCTTAAGGTTTTAAGATCCTTCATTTCTTCAATCATCGAGACCTTTGCATCAAACCTCATGGGAAGTGACCTTAATATTTTTTGAACAATCTTAGAGTCTTCAATACTTTCTCCAAGTCCATGAATGGTGTTGACAACTTCATCAACGTGGAGTAGATATTTGGCAATATCTTCCTCATCTTTCATCTTCAAATCTTTGAACTTCCTCCTGTGGGTTTGAAGTTTTGCCATTTTAACCTTGTCGTCTCCTTCATATGTTCTTTGTAACTTGTCCCAAATTTCTTTTGCTGAGGTGCATTGCATGACTTTCACAAACTCTGATTCACATAACCCACTTAGTATTGCATTCATTACCTTGGCATTATGTTCAAATGGTTTCTTACCATTTTGATCCATGGGAGGGGTTGTAGGTGGTTTGAACCCATCCACAATAGATTGCCATATATCATAGCCATGTGCCATCAAATAGGTTCGCATCCTTATGCTCCAGAAGGTATAATTAGTCCCATCAAATAATGGAGCCCTATTTGATGAAAAACCTTCTTGGTAAGCCATGTGTGTTCTTGTAAGATCTTCCTTCAAGCTGTTAGGCTTTCATGAAGGAACCCGCTCTGATACCAATTGAAGAAACACACACTTATACTAAGAGGGGGTGAACAATATAAGATAAAAATTTTCCTTCCAAACAATAACTATAATAATATGAATGCAATAATGAAACAATCCACAAATCACTACACACACAAGAGACAAATATTTTACGTGGAAACACCCTCTCGAGAGAAAACCATAGACAAAATATTGCTTATATTTTTCTTCAATAAATTTTATGGGCACCAACCCATAGGAGACACCAATCCCCTATACAAGTTTATGGGCACCAACCCATAGGAGACACCAATCCCATATACAAGTTTATGGGCACCAACCCATAGGAGACACCAATCCCCTAGTACAAGTTCATGGGCACCAACCCATAGGAGACACCAATCCCCTTGTACAAGTTTATGGGCACCAACCCATAGGAGACACCAATCCCCTAGTACAAGTTCATGGGCACCAACCCATAGGAGACACCAATCCCCTTCTACAAGTTCATGGGCACCAACCCACAGGAGACACCAATCCCCTAGTACAAGTTTATGGGCACCAAACCATAAGAGACACCAATCCCCTTATACAATTTTATGGGCACCAACCCACAAGAGACACCAATCCCCTTGAGGCACCAACCCAATTTTCTGAACTAATCACAAATATTGCTCAAATCTTCTCAAATCTGATTAAAACTCTGCTTAGGTCTGCTTCAAAATATGATCAATAATGGCATCAATTTTTTATTTTTATTTTTTTTTAATTCTTCACTTTTCTTGAGTTTGAATTTTCATACCTAATGAATTTGATTTAACCTTACGAAATATATATGAATGTTATATTGTAAGTGTTGAATTGCGTGTTGAATTGGAGATGCTAATACCTTTCTTTTCTTCCACTTATCATGTACACCTTTTCTTCTTCTTGAGATGGCTGAATTGTCCTTCCTTTTAATTGAAAACTTGGGTGCACTAATCCTCTCACTCTATCCTGCACTATTTGACACCTTGATTTGTTTTAGAACATTCCTTCCATTTTTATGTGGCTACACTCTTTTACTTGTTCCCACGTGTACTTCAAAACAACAAACTCTTTTCTAACACCTTTTAATTTTATACATCTAATAATTCCTTATACCTCCCACTTTATAAAAACAACAATTATAATAAAGCCACCTTAAGAAAGGAATTAACTCACTATACCTCCATAGTTGTTAACAACAATATCAAATGAACATTATTGCATCTCCTTTTGCCAAAAGAACTTGCATGTGACTCAAACTCGGGTCTCTTGCTTGCAGTCCTTACCAATGGAAAGTGAACCACCTCAGCTACACCATCCGATGGAGAGTAACTTCACAATTTTAATTTGAAGTTGCGTGTTGGAAATATCTCTAACTTTTGTATTCGGTTCTACAAACTCTTCATGTAAACATGTTGGCCTACACTTCTTTCTTAAACCAAGAGTTCATATACTAAAGTCATGTGAAATCGTTACTCTTCCTTTCCTGTGGATGATATCATAATGAGTGCTATTTGTCACCACCATCATTTTCACACTTTGAGCCACCCCAATTGTTTTCTCCTTCACAATTTCCACTACACCACTCTGATTTGGTAAATCCCTCTCCAATACTTGAATATCAACAATCTCATGCCCTAGCTCGATGATATAGATGATCAATATCTGCGTTACATAAATCTACTCACAACATACAATATTCCTATTGAAATTTAGCAAAATACTTTCCTTTGAACTGGCTGGTCTACAATCTCCTTCATGTGTCTTTTCTCCAAGCAGAAAGTGCTTCTCTTCCATGCAAAATGAACGGTTGCTGGTCTCTTTAGGTGGGATAGTCAACCGAGCGTGCCTCTCCAAGAATGAGGACGTCTCTTTGGGCTCTAATGTAACGTCTTCCCTTCTACCATAAATGTGGGTTCCTTTCAAATTTTACATGCACACATTCTTCACATAGTAACACTTTCTCACATGATCAAAATAAGAGTAAAAGCTTCTTCACACAATCAACACACTGCACTACTTGTCTCACAATATCAAATGAAAGAAAAATACCTTCACACTACCAACACACTGCGCTGCTTGTCTCATAATATCAAATGAAATAAAAATACCTTCACACTACCAACACACTGCACTGCTTGTCTCACAATATCAAATGAAAGAAAAATACCTTCACACTGCCAACACACTACACTACTTGTCTCACAATATCAAATGAAATAAAAGTACCTTCACACTGCCAATATTTTCTCCTATTGCACTGTTATCGTTGCTATCAAACTAGGAGCCATCATTGCTATCAAACCAGGAGCCACCATTGTCTTTACTTTATCGAAAGCATTCATCTTCTACTATGGTAGAACTTCCTCGGTGTGCACAACCAATGCTATCGTTGTGCTCTTTCTACTGTATTCTTCTCTGAGCCTCCACGCTATTCGCTTGTCTTTTGAATTCCAATGCTCTATTGCACCATCGAGCTCCCGCGTCTTCTATTGCGCTGCCATTTCCCTTGCCACCACATGTTCTGCTCCTTCTCCACGTTCTCCGCAATGCACACTTATATCGAAGGCATACTTTTTCAATCGAGACCCATTTCCACAATGAACTTTTGCTTTATTTATATATCAAATCATTCATTTCCTTTTGGCGCCCAAGGAGGTTGGCCATTCACAATAATATTTGAAACATAACTTTACCTTCTTAATATTTAAATTTAAATATTTAAATATTGAGATATTTAAATATTTAATTTAAATATTTCAACTTTATAATATTTAAATAAATATTTAAATATTCAAACCTCTACTCAAAATGTATTTTCCTTGATTACTTCACCCAAGCTCTACTCAACATGCCTTTGACATCAATGACAACTTCAATAATTCTAACATGAATAACTCCCACCACTCCATCCATTGTATCAGAGTGTTTTGATTCTTATATATGGACAATATAATAATTTTTATGTTGCCTATATGTTATGTTTTTTATAACATTTTATTGTATGGATTTTTTTTATTCATTTCTATAAATAGTTGTAAATTCCAACACAAGAAGCTTGTTATTATAGGCTTTTCTTAGTTGTTGGAAACCAATCTAGTCTAGAATATTTATAGATTGTGCATCGTTTAATTTATATAGAAGTGAAGATGTAGTAGGTTGTCTACAAGAGCATAACCCCACCTTGGGTTAGATTTTTTTACTATCATGAGCGAACATTTATTTGTATATTTCTCATCTTCAAAGGTAGTCACAAACCAACAACACCTTGATATACACGATTGATAGGAAGATTTAAATACTTCAATAGAATTTAAATTCTATGAGGGTAAAGTCAAAATATTTACGTCCAAACCAATTACATTATTGTTGTTGGCTTCATTATAAAGGAAAAAAATAGACTACCTGATGCTACTACCATCACGAGTCTCTTATAATCAATTGATCATGGGACAAGATTATCATGCTTAGTTTCTTTTATTTTTTGTTTTCTTAGTGATTTATGGTCTAGTTGTGTCTAGTGATGTATTCTCTTGTTATGGATACATCTAGTTCATTTTAGTTAGCTTCATATTGTTTAGTTATGGCTACTACATAGTAGTGATAGGAGCTATATTGACTTGTATCTAGATCATAACTTTGTTAGAGATAGGTGATTCTACTATTGTTTAGTGAGGCCCTTTTATTTTTCTATTTATATTATGGTTAGTTGGTGGTAAGTACTGCATTCATATTTGTTTTTTTATTGTTAGTGGATGAGAAAATAATTGTTTTCTTTGTCATTATTTTTTAGGGGGTTATATGGGCTTGAAATGAGCCCCAACTATATTACATCATGACTAGATAGTGGTATCATAAAATCTTAGAAATTATACATGTATTGCTTGGAAATATTCAAACCTTGACCTCCTCCTTAAAATTCAAGAATTTTGGAAGTTAAAATAATGTTATTTGGTCTTTTCTTTGTCTTTATAATTGAATTTTACTAATAATAATATAAGCAAAATTTTAAATTAAAAAATATAATAATATTGAAAAAAATTATAAATAAAACACTTCCCTTATAGTTCATGCAATCTTGGTTTCATTATTCTTAGCTTCATATGGTTGTGTTTGTCTCCAATATAAAGGAAAATGTTTCTATTCTACTAGATGCTAGTGTCATCACAAGTTTTTCACAATTGGTTGATCATCCTACTAAGATGATCAACATACTTGTGAGATAGGATCCGCATGATTAACCTCTTGTTTTTTCCTTTCTTGTTATTGTGTGGTCCATTTGGATCCACATGATTAGCCTCTTGTTTTTTCCTTTCTTGTTATTGAGTGGTTCATTTTTTTCTATTTCATAGTAGTATTAGGAGTTACTTTGAATCATTGTATTTAGAGAGTAACTATATTAGGACTGATTATTTTGATTCTTACCTTGTTTGTCCAATGCCTTATTTTTTTGGATTCTATTCTTGCTAACTAATGGCTAGTATTTTGTCCATATTTTATTTTTTGTTGTTAATGTATAAGTAACCAATTATTTTATTTATCTTTATAACTAACTTGTATTAATAGTAATATAAGCAACACCTTCAATTAAAAAATACATTAAAATTTTGAAATTCATTATAATAGAAGACTTATTAATACAACATTTACACACATATATCATATATAAAAATAATTTCATATATAAATTTATTATTTTTTCATGTTTATCTTTTACAAATTTCTAACTTATAATACAACATTTACATACTAAAAAATCCCTCTTTATAGTTACTTTTAAATTGATGATATTACATTTTATTCTAAATCCTTTGGATATATATATATATATATATATATATATATATATATATATATATATATATATATATATATATATATATAATAACCGATAATTATCATTATTGATGATGTGTAGTTTATATTTTAATTGCTCAATATTATTATTTTTTAAATAATAAAATATTCTACATTGATAATGAAAATGCCATCTTACATCTTTTCTAATATAAAAAAATTAAACAATATTTAATTTTTTTTTGTTAAAAGTTTTTATTAATGGTATAATTACAATCTTCAGTAGGGACTCTTATAAACTATTTAGGAAGTTAAAAAAAATTAAAGATAAAATAGACAACTACATTTGTAAAACCTCATCTAATAGGTGAAGGTTTATACAAATTACCCAGGAACAAGAGAGGCACAGGTGAAGTGTGTGCAAAAAGTCCAAATTTTATTATAAGAAGAAACTCTTCATCCTAGCATATATGATAATGAAAATTTTAGAGTGATGATGTGAATTTAATGGTTGGTTTATTGTTTTTTAATTGATTAATGTGATGATATAAATTTAATGGTATTTTTATAATCAAAATTTTGTTTTATCAAAGAATAAGAAAGGTAAAGGTGAAGTGAATGTAAAAAAACCAATTTTTATAATAAGAAGAAACTCTTCATCTTAGTATATTGATAATAAAAATGCATTTGTTTTGAGTGATGATGTAAGTTTAGTGGTTGGCCTTCTTTTTTTCTAACCTGTTAATGTGATGATGATGACATATTTTATGATTGGAATTTGTTCCACAGTAATACGTGTATGTCTTGTTAGTAGTGTGTGATATGTGTATGTCTTGTTAGTAGTGTGTGTTTGTGAATAATCTCACATTTTGTTCCATAGTAATATGTGTATGCCTTGTTAGTAGAGTGTTTATGAATAATATTAAATTAATTGTGTTGTTGTACTTGAGTGGTTTATAAACCCCAATATTTAACATACTCTTTTGCAATGAAGTAACAAGCTTAAAGGTACAAGTCTTTGGTCCACTTTGTGGGATTTCTCACCCCTATCATCGATTTTGGGTACTTGACATACTCTTTTGCAATGGTGTAACAGATTTAATGGTGTAAATCTTTGGTCTTACTTTGCGGGATTCTCACCCTTACAGATTTAATGGTGTAAATCTTTGGTTTTACTTTGTGGGATTCTCACCCTTATTAACATGAGTTTAAGCACTTGACATACTCTTTTGCAATGGAATAACAGTAAGTTTTAATGAAGGGTTGGCCCTCTATCTTTTTAAATTATATTTATAAATAATTTGACATTAATTATGTTTCTAGTATAGTTTCTGTTTTGTGGGCATGTGTTTTCTAACCTTCGTTCCACGTTAATACCTATAGTGCCTGCAATCCAGGCTGTTGATATTTATGAGGAGTCGTTTTCTAACCGATTAAATACCTATAAGGTGCCTGCAATCCACGTTCATACGAGGGAATGAATGAAATTATTTTAAATTTTGTAGAGGACAGAATTGTTTAATTGGTTAATGGGATGTAGTGTATTTCACCTTAATAAATATTAAGTGTTTACAATTCAGATGTTGAAAAGTAATATGAAAAATGAATAAAATCATATACATAAAATCATTTCAAGTTTTATAAAGCACACAAATGAAAGGTGAAAAATAATTGTTTTAAGTTATTTATTTATTATAAGTTATGTGTTTGTTGGTACTCTTCTAAGATTTTAATATAGAGATATATTATTTATGATGTTTGAAAATATTCCTTTGAGGATTTCCAACAGCCTAAAACATCTTAAAAAGATTAATAAAACTCAAGCCTTATAAACTACTTAAATACGATATGAATATGCCATGGGATCAAGTGGAACATACATTAAACATACATTGAAGTAGAAGAATATGCCATAGGAATAGTAAAGTAGAAGAATATGCCATAGAATATTAAAACATGTATTAACGTAGAATATGTTATAGCCATAGGAATAGTAAAGTAGAAGAATATGCCATAGAATATTAAATAGAACATGTATTAACGTAGAATATGTTATAGGAATATGCAACACGAAATAGTAATTAAAGTTTTGGACTTTCTAGAAACACGGTGTGGTTGTGTTATATATATAAAAAAAAAAAACATAAATAGTTTCACTTGCAGACGGGAAGCGGACCTTCTGGATAAAATAGTAAACAAATTTCTTAACTAAGGTCGATGTCATCTTTCATTGCCAACGACGCCTTGAATAGGTGAAGCATAAATAATGATAATAAATCAATCAATTACCTGGACAAACTAATAATAATGGAAGTTCAAAATCAGTCAGTTACCTCGACAGGCTAAAAATATGAATAAGCTACTTAAGAAACATTATATGAAGGACACGCACGACACTAAAGAAATATTATGTCAAGCCTATATTAAGCACATGCACATGTTCGGAACCTTAAGATCAAGGTAAGCAAAATCAAGAATAACAATGCAGAAATAAAATAACATGCTAGTACACAATGATAATTCACAAATTAACAGAAATGTAGAAATAAATAATATAAGTGTTATGAAATATTGAAAGAGAATATAGCAAATTTATATTATCTCAAGTTTTTTTAAATTGAAATATATAAATTTCATATTAAATAACCAACAACAAATATACATCAAAGAAGATCTAAAGAAGGTCCAAGCCTCAAAAATTAAACTAAGCTAAATATTTCTATGTAAGGAGGAAACAAAAATACTATACATCATATGAGTGTAAGTGTATCATTGTATCCCAAGTATTTTCCATGAAGTAACTTCATTTTTATAAAAACTTGTATTTACAAATAATTAAATGTCACATCAGTTTAAAAAAAAAAATTAAACTTACATAAAGTAAATGCATTTCCATAGTAATAGTTACATTATAATGGGTTCATTCATAATAGATGTTTAAGGTATAGTATTATATAATGATAGTTAGGATAGAGTCTTAATATATTCTTCCCTTTATCTTCAAAGTTTAAAGTGAGAAAATTGTTGTTGAAGTTAATGGAGCAATTCTCATATGATATTTTTTTCTTGTAATCTTCTTTATTGTATTAAATATTAGTGGGAGTGTGGTTGTAGAGTTTGTACATATATTGGTTCAAAATACATTCAAGTTTCAAGATTACTGAACCTTCTTCATCAACTATGGTAGTGTTGATTGAATTTGTGTACTATTGCCAATGAATCGCTTCAAGGAAAAGATATGAAAAATTGGATTTATGGAGGAGGTTAGCAAGCTTGTAAGCTATGGGGTCAGTCCGTTGTAACACCTTATATGGTATATAATATCTAGCTAAAAGTTTTGATGACCACAAAGTCCCAATGATAATTGCTTGTATGGTTGTAAGTGTAGGAACACCATGTTCGCAATATTAAAGTTATGCTTTGAGTGGTTTTCAATAGCTTATTGATGCATACGATTCATTGAGAATGGAATCTATGGCTTGAACCTTGGAACTTCCTGGAATGTATGATAGGAGGGATGGTGGAGGATGTCTATAGAGTGCTTCATATAGTATCATTTTGGTGGCGGAATGGTATGAAGTATTATACCACCATTTGACCAAAAAAATCCATTTGATCCAATGAGTTGGTTACTCAGATGCAAAGTAATAGATATATGTTTCTAAGCACTTGTTAACAATTTTCAATTGCCCACCTATCTAAGGGTGGTATGCCAAGATTATATTGAGTTGTGTACCTTACAACTTGAATAGTTCTTATAAAAATCAACATGAAAATGACATCATGATTAGAAATGATAGATTGTGGCATGTCATGAAGGCAAAAAATAATATCAAGAAATATTTGGATAGTTATGGAAGCATTGGAGGGGTGGATTAGAGGACAAAAATGAGCATACTTAGATAGATAATTTACCACCACAAGTATGATTTCTTTGCCTCTTGGCTTGGGAAGACCTTCAATAAAATTCATAGAAATGTCTATCCAAACTGTCTCTAGAATGGGAAGAGGCTATAGTGTGTATAATGTACATATAGTTTCCATTTTATCTACCATAAAATTTTGATAATAATTTTTCATCTCTACCCATGAAAACATGCACTTAACCTACTCATATGTCTTTAGAAACCCAAAATGTCCTATAGCTAGGAAAGCATGCAATTCTTGTTGGGTAGATTCATGAATTGGTGAATTTTCTAGGATAATAAGGTGGCTTTGATATCTTAGATATTTCCCATCCAATGCATATCCTGGCCAAGAAGTAGGATCATGTTGTAGTTGTTGAATTAAGTATTACACAATAAATTCTTGGGTCACCTCATATTGTAGTTGATGTATCCATTGAGGAAGTGGAGTTGATATCATACACAACATACACTAGTCTTCATGTTGGTATGATAATACATCAACAATATCATTTCATTTTCCTTATTATAAATTACTTCATAGTCATACCCAAGTAGTTTGGTGACCCATTTTTGTTGTTTTGGTGTGGATACATGTTGCTAAAGAAAGTATTATAAACTGTGGTGATCTATATTGATTAAAAATTATCACCCAAAAAGATAAGATCTTCGGTGGTTGACAACATATAATATTACAATCATTTCCTTCTCATAGGTCAACTTGCCCAAGTTTTTTCCTGGTAAATCCTTACTAGTGGAAGCCAATGACTATCCTTCTTATGTAAGCATGCCACCAATTCCATCTCTTTAAGAGTCACTTTTTACCATAAATATCTTAGAAAAATTGAGCATCACTAACATGGGAGTCAATAGCATGGTTTATTTTAGGTTTAGGAGGGAATTTTCAGCTAGTTTTGACCATATAAATGACATTTTCCTCAACATTATTGTCATGGGGGATGTGATCTTACCATAATTATGACAAATTTCTTGAAGCATTTGGTGAGACCTAGGAAACCTCAAAGAATCTTAAGAGTGTGAAACTTGGGCCATTCTTGAATAACCTCATTTTTCTTTGGATTTAACTTGACTCCATCCCCTAAAAATATATGGTCAAGGTACTCTACTTCCTACATTTCAAAAGAACATTTTGACCATTTTCCACATAATTTTTTATTGGCTAGTAGTTGCAAGGTCTTATCCAGATGTTGCAAATGTTCTTTCTATGTGTGAGTGTAAATTAGGATATTATCAAAGAAGGTCAAAATAAATTTGTACATGAAGGGATGAAAAATTGCATTCATAAGACTTTAAAAACTTGAAGGTGCATTAATAAGACCAAAGGACGTGATAAGAAATTGATAGTGACCTTCATGAGTCCTAAATGTTGTCTTGGGAATATCTTATTCCCTTAATATTATTTTATAATATCCTAAAAGAATATCTACCATGGAGAAAAATGAGCACCATGGAGCTCATCCAACAACTCATCAATGATTGGAGTGAGGAATTTGTCCTTGACTATAATTTTGTTGAGTTCATATAAATCCATGCATAACTTCTAGGACCCATATTTCTTATGTACCAATAGTAGAAGAGATAAATATGGGCTGATGCTTGGCCATATGGCCCCTACTGCTAACTATTCTTGCACCATTTTTTAAATATTTTTCTTTTGTATATGTGGTATTTATAGGGATGGATGTTGGGTGGTATGCTTATTAAGACAAGGTGGATAGCATGAGTGTAGGAGTTTCATAGCAGTAACCCATGGGGGTTTACAAACATAGATGCATGCTTATGCATAATTTCCTACAATTTAGTCAATTGAACTATTTCATTGGTCATCAAGACTTTGTATTACAAATAGTTGCACCACCACTCCTTGATATGATTTCTTCACAAGTTTCGCCATGTGATGGGAAATAATAAGATAGGTGGAACCTATGGCCATACAAAAAATAATGTATTGCTTCCCTAGTTGAGTGAATTGCATTCAAAGTTTAAAAATGTCCTAGACTATCAAGCCAATTATATGAATCAACTATGTTCCCAACATAATGTCACATCCTTTCAAAGGAAGGACAAACATGTAGGCTTTTATATTGTATTTTTTCATTTGTACCTTGATATTTCTACATTTACCCTTGCATCGCAGTGTTTTCCAATTGGCTATCATGACTTTATAAAATTACATGAGTAAATATAATAATATGCTCTATTGGCAACCTAAAGATCGATAAAATTATGTGTACTAATAGAATCAATGAGTATTATGTGTCATTGACCTTTGAAGTGCCCCACCAATTTCATGATTTTTGAAGGAGAAATTCATGCTAGAGCATGTACTAAGATATCCAATGGTTGATAATCTATTGATTCAAATTATTTTGGTTGATCCTCTTCTCTAGGGCCCCATTCATCAAGATATTTCATATTAGAAGGTTCACCCACATTAAGTAAATGGATTTTCTACTGCACACACTTGTGGTATGGGGAAAATTTATTGTTATAACTGTAACACAACACTAAAACCTATCATCAATCCATTTCTTCTCAAGTCAAGCATTTCATTAGAGATAATTTATTTATGGGGTTTGATGGAGTATGAGATGGATGCAACATTTGAGCTTGAGAAGGTTTGAAGGTATGCTCTTTTGTCATGAGATTATCTTTATTCAACCTAGCCAAATATACTCTTGCCATCATGATACTTGGTTTCAATATTTTCACTTCTGTATGGATGTCTTCCTTTAACCCACTAATAAAATAACTTTGAACAAATTATGCACTTAATTCCCTTTTGTAGCTTTCTAACATTTTAAACAGGGTTTGATATTAAGGGACAATGGTTATTTATTTTAATTTTGTGAGTGCTCTAGTGAGGTTCTCATACTCGCTAGGTTCAAATCTAATGAGTAATTCTATTTCAAATTTAGCCTATGTAAGATGTGAGTGCATATTCACTAACCATTGGTATTGGATTACTTCATGCTAGAGGTTGAAGGATGTTATTGCAAGCCTTTAATTTAAAATAATTACATGAAGAGAAAAATACTATTAAGCCTTATACAACCAATTGGTTTGGTCTTCACCATAAAATTTGGGAAAATATAACTTTGGTATTCTATGGTTTGTATTTTTGGGAGAGGTATTTCATGCTTTGCCTTCAAAATTACCTTATTGATTTCTTGATTTATACACTATGTTTGGGTGTATAATATTTAAGCCTTCTACTTTACTCTCAATGTCATCTAATCTATCCAATCTGTCTAGTTTGAATATTAGCAATTGGAATATTGATTGTTGATCTTCCAAACGTCTTTTTCATACAATATCTCAATTTCTTGGGCAATTATAGTACCTTCAACCATTTTAAGCACTTTGGATCTCTAAAAAATGTATGGATGTCATATGCCAAAATGATCATCTCAAAGAGAGGACTGAAATGGAATAGACTATAAAATAATGATTTGTGGTTGTTCCATACTTTTTTATGGGATGGGGGAACTACTACTAGCCAACTTCTCTAATTTTTATCCTAGGTGATTTTTGCACTACAAAAATGGAACTGACAATGACTACTCTGACAACTCACTGCTAAAACTATCAATTGACTACTTTAATATGTTTTCCATACTGATATACTCCCTAATTGATAACTAGCCACTTTGTTATATTTTCTATACTATAAATTATATATTCTCTATTCGAGCACACATAGTGTTCAAGACCTATTAGTCTATGATATGCAGTCTTCTCTATAGTATGCTTAATTTTATTTTTTTATTTTGGATGGGAAGAACTACAAATAATTCAATAATGGCATTCTACAATATGTGTGCTTTTGTAGGCTTTCATATATACAAACATCGGTCATGATTAATGGTCGACCTAATATATGAGAGATCTAACTACAAAGAGTTCCACCATATGAGATATTATCTAGGGTTAAACACTTACAAGTGCATCACGAGTGTAATAATTTTATCCAAAATAACTTTTATTATATATTTTTTATATTACCCATGTGGTTTGGGTTGAATGGTGGGAAGTATTTAGAGTTTTAAATTATAGAATGAGTCTAATATCATGCATGGAACTTAAAATTTTATTGGTTAGGATTTGGGAGAAGTGGTTTGAAGTGAAAAGTTTCATACCATGGAACAAGGCTCCAACCCAATATGGGAACTTTAAAATGGAATGAGATCAAGTGGTTAAAATACGAAATTCTAAGGTATAAACTAAGGTTTAAATCTCTCCAAGTGATATATGTTTTAATTTCCTCATAATTTTACACATGCACATGGGGAATTGTGTCTACAAGGGGCATTTTCAAGTGTTGAAAGAACTTGAATCCTTGACCTCTTCATAACAAACACCTCTACTCACCACTTTAGCAATACCTTACACTCAAAAGCTCTATAGAGCTAATGGAAACTTGATACTAATGCAAAATATGATTGTTGATGAGCTAGCATGGTGCAAAAATATCATGTTCATACTTTTAACATTAGATCTATTCTTTATAGTAAAATAACTATGATACTATTTTTTTGGGATAGTGCTTCTCATTAGGACACCTAGATTCATCTTTAATAAATTTAGATCTAATCATTCATTTATTATTATTGATATCTTTAATGACCTAGGGGTTTCTCTATTTATGTTATACATTGACTACTAAAAATTATATTTCTTCATTTATTTAATGCCTCAAAAACTAGCTTGCATACCCCAATTATTTCATGAGTTCTTGTATGTCTTCATTTAATTGATAACTTTTAAAAGAGGATTATTTATGATGTAGATTTCATATTTATGATAACACTAAAATTTGGCATGCTTATATGTGTCATTAGGAGTTTTGGAGTAAATGTTGGATATATGAGCAAATTTTGTTGTCATTGATGTCAAGAGGTTGATATCCAAGTTTCATTATCATTAATGTCATCAGGTGGTTTCTCCACAAGGCAAGAAAGAGGTTTAAAGGAATACGATATAATATTTATTTTTAATATTATATGCCTCAAATGGCTTAAAAGGTTGAAAACCTAAGCAAGGAGAAGCAGGTTTAAAAGGAAGTCCTAAGGAGGGCAGAATAGATTTGAAAGGAAAATATAATATTATAATATTTTGGGTTACAGGTTAAATTGAAGAAAAAAAATGCCAAGGACTTATCAAATTATAAGTTCTCAAGACCCAGTTGGCAGATTTTTAAGATTATAATTTAATTTATTTAAATTTAAATATTTTAACCATATGTTAAAATTTAAATTTAAACAATAAATTAAGGCACAAAAATTTAAATATCAAAAATAAAATTATTGCAAATTCCCAAATTGGCAAACATGTTGAGTTCATTGCAAATGATATAAAAAATGACAAATTTTTGTGTTAAAAAATCATCCATGCAATTAATGCCCAAGAGGTATAAGTAATTCGTGCACCGAGGAGGAAAATATATTTGCATGTGTTAAAAATGTTATTGGTCAAAAAATAGGGAAAAATCAAAGTAGAGCGCCTAATTCATCTCGAAGCACTTGGTAGTGCAGGTGGTAGTCGAGGGTTGCATTAAGGTGTTTGTGGAACGTGATATCATGGGTTCTATTCACACGATCACCTTTTGTTGAAGGAAAGTGTTTCATTTTGCACTAAAGGGAAAGAGACAAGGTTTAAAACCAACAAGGTGTGCCTTTCATTTTCATGAGGGCACATAGCCCAAGTGGTGGATGTGCTTGGTGCTAAGGTGTTTGGAAAGGCAAGGTGGGGTGTTCGAATCTCGCCAAAAGCAATTTTTGTTGGGCAACATTAAAACAAGGTATGCGCTTTATAATTTAATTTTTTCAAAAGTTTTGATGTGCAAAAATTGTATTAAGGATTGGTGTGAATTTTCAAAGGAGGTTTGAGAGTTTGTTGAGAGGGAGATATAAGGATATAAAATTAAAATATTTTATTTTGACTTTGGTCATTAGAATTTAGATAGGAGTAATAAGGTATGCAAAGGACATTATATTTTGTATTTTGGAAAAAAGCTTTATTGTGTTAATTATTTTGAGAGGAGTAATAAGGTGCATGAAGGAAATTATTGTGGAAGTGAGTTGTTTAAATATTTGCTAATTATTTTTGAAGTTTGGATATTATAAGGTGTACTTGAGATTTAATACTTTTGTATGGTGAAATAATTTTGAGGAAAATAATTGAGTGAAGATTTTGAGAAGGATTTTTGCTATCTAACCTTTGATATTGGAAAAGAGTTTGATTTTGATTGAGACAGGTTTTGAGGTCAAATATCCATAAAAAAAGGTATGGGTATATCATCCTTTTGAGTGAAATATTAATTTTTTGAATGTTGTGAAATGCAATTTGGAGTGAAAAGGATTGTTTGATAATCATTCTTGGAAATGTTTGAGTGAGTTTTAATTTTCATGATTTGGGTTTGTGAGATATCATTAGTACAATTGTTATGTAAAGTTGATATCATGAGTATCATTGTTATGTGAAGTTAAGATTATGAGTATCATTGTTATGTGAATTTGAGATTATGAGTATCATTGTTATGTGATATTGAGAACGATCTTGAACTAGGGTTTGTGAGAGAACATGAGTATCATTGTTATATGAATTTGGAATCATCTTGAGTCAAGGTTTGAGATTCATAGTGTGAGTTGTTGGAAGCATTGTGAAACACTTGTTTATGGTTTGTAATCAAGTTGTGTTTCATTGAGTGATTGGTTGAGTGAATTTGGATGAGCATTATTGATTGAAAGTATTGGAGTGATAGTTCAAGTTCTATGAAACAAATTGTTCTTTATTCTAAACTGATTTAAAAGAGAGTTTGAAAGTGATTAAGTATTTTGTGAGTGAGAAACATATTGAGTCTCTAACCATTCTCTATACGTTTCTGTAATTTAAACAAGATTCAGTGTGAAACTTGTTTGTGTGATTGAAGAGGTTTTATGTGAGAGATTGAGTTGAGTTTTGTATGCAAGTCTTGGTGAAGATTTGTTGAGTAGATTTGAGGTAAGTCTTGGTGAAGACTTGTTGAGCAGATTGGACAAGTTCTACAGAGGACTTGTTGAGTAGATTTGAGGTAAGGATTAGTGAAGACTTGAGAGCAATTTGATCAAGTCCTAGAGATGACTTAAGGACAAATTTGTGTGAGTTTTTGTGGAAGCTTATAAAGTAGATTTGAGGTAAGTCTTAGTGAAGACTTGAGAGAAGATTGAGCAAATTCTTGAGAGGACTAGTGGATATATTTGAGACAAGTATTTGAGAATAATTGAGAGCAATATTGATTGATTGATTAATTCAAGCTTTGTGTTACTGCTTGGGGTAGATCTAGTAGAGTTAATTTGTGATTAGATCAAGCTTTGTGTTAAGGATTGAGGACATATTTGAGGACAAATTTTGGTACAAATTTGAGGGTAGATTTATGTCAGACCAAATAAAGATATTGAGTAGATTTGTGCTATACTGAAGGACAATGTTTACTACAAATTTGAGATAAATATTGAGCAGATTTGTGCTAGACTGAAGGACTGTGTTTATTGGATATTTGAGATAGTGATTGAGAAAATGTTTGCTAGACCAAAGGATTTTTACTAGTGCAAATTTGAGATAAATATTGAGCAAATTTGTGCTAGATCGAAGGACTATTTTTAGTGCATATTTGAGACAGATATTGAGCATATTTGTGGTAGACCAAAGGATTGTTCTTAGTGCAGATTTGAGATAGAGATTGAGTAGAGTTGAGAGTAATATTTAGATATGATAGACTAGAGTACTGTAGTCTCCAGTGGATAGAGATCCATTAGCTAGGGTAGTGAGGATAGAGGTATTCTAAGTGAGGGAAATGATCTTCAGTGGAGAGAGATCCATAAGCCACTGTAGTGGAGGTAGTAGTCTTCTAGAGGATGACTATCCAGAGCATAGGATGAGTTCTCCTACGAATAGATATCCATGAAATACCTTAGGGGATTAGTGTCTCATATGGATAGATATCCACGAACTTGATTAAAGTATTGGCGTCTCCTTTGGATAGAGGTCTACAAATATTGTAATAGAGAAAGATTCCCAAGATATTTGTCGAGAAATTTTTAGTGAAATATTTTCTTTGTGGAGTATCCCACATAGGGTGAACCATGTTAAATTGGTATCTATATTGTGTATGATGATTTATGCATTGCTTTTATTATTGCTATTGATATTGCCATTGATATATTGGATAATATTTTTTTAGGAAAGAAAAGTAAAAAGTGGTCTTATACTATTCACCCCCTCTCATTATAAGATTGTGTTCTTCAATTGGTATCAGAGTGAGTTCATTCGAAAGATTTTAACAACTTGAAGGAAAAGCTCATAGGAACACATATGGATTCTCAGAATGGATCTTCAGGGAATACTGAACCATTGTTCTATGAGAAAAATTATGCACTTTGGAGTGTAAGAATGAAGATTCACCTAATGGCACTAGGAAATGAAATATGACAAGCAGTTGAGGATGGATACATACCGCCAAATACTCCACATACATATAAATATGGTAAGCTCCTACAACTAAACAATTCAAAGGCAATGAATGGAATTTTAAAAGGTTTACATGAAACAAAGTTTAGAAAAGTTATGCATTGCACATCAACAAGAGAGATTTGGGATAAGCTGAAATGTATATATGAGGGAGACAAAAAGGTCAAAATGGCATAGTTTCAAAATCATAAGAGAACATTTGAAGACCAAAATATGAAGGATGAGGAAAATATTACTGCATACCTACTTCATGTGGATGAGGTTGTTAACTCCATGCAATAACTTGGGTTTAAAGTTTAAGAAACAAATGTTTGTCATAATACTTTAAGGTCACTCCCAAAGAGGTATAGTGAAAATATTTCAGCCATAGAAGATTCAAAAGATAGTGAATTTTTGACAAGGGATGAGTTAAATGGAATTCTCATAACTTTTGAGATGAGAATTAAAGAGGATCATATTCCCCAAAAAGAAGCAGCCTTCAAACTAACAAAGAAGTCAAAGGGTAAGAAGTCAAAATAAAGTAATGAGTTATCGAGTTATGAAGAAGCAAACTATGGTATAAGGAACAAGGACTCAAGAAAGTATAAAGGTATGAAATCAGTTAGGTGTTTTAATTATGGTAAATATGATCATTATGCAACTAATTTTCTAGAAGCTAGAAATAGTAGTGATGATGAGAAACAGGATCATAAGAACAGGGAAGCAGGAAAATACAAGTATCAAAATAGAAGCAGGTATGGACAAAGCAAGCAAGGAAATAAGTTTTTCCAAAGGTAGAAAAAGCATTTTTATGCAGATAAGGTAGGTAAGAATTCAAGTGATAATGATGAAGGGTCCTCAAATAATGATAAACAAGAAATTCTATTTCTAGCAAAGGAAAAAGAAGATGTTAAGAAAAAGGTAAAAAGGGCACCAATAATTCTCAAGTGTTTTAGCTATGGTAACTTTGGTCATCTTGAATATAGTTTCTCAAGGGGAGCAGAACTAAAAATGGTAAAGGAAATGGTAAAATAAAATGGATTACCATCTATGAAAAAGGGGGATATTGTTGGAAATATGAGCAAGTTTTGTTGTCATTGATGTCAAGAGGTTGATATCCAAATTTCATTATCATTAATGTCATCAGGTGGTTTTTACACAAGGCAAGGAAGAGGTTTAAAAAAATAGGATATAATATTTTTTTTAATATTATATTCCTCAAATGGCCTAAAAGGTTGAATACCTAAGGAAGGAGAAGCAGGTTTATAAGGAAGTCCCAAGGAGGGCGAAGCAGATTTGAAAGGTAAAAATAATATTATAATATTTCGTTTTACATGTTAAGTTGAAGAAAAATGAAGGCCAAGGAGTTATCAAATTATAAGTTCTCAAAAAGACCTAGTGGCAGATTTTGAAGATTATAATTTAATTTATTTAAATTTAAATATTTTAACCATAGGTTAAAATTTAAATTTAAATAATAAATTAAGGTGCCAAAAATTAAATATCAAATTCAAAATTATTTCAAATTCCCAAATCCACCGATGTGTTGAGCGCATTGCAAATAATATAAAAAGGGTAAAGTTTTGTTTTAAAAAATCATCCATGCAATTAATTCCCAAGAGGTCTAAGTGATTCGTGCACCAAGGAAGAAGAGATATTTGCATGTGTTTAAAATATTATTGTACAGAAAGAAGGGAAAAATCAAAGTAGAGAACTAAATTCATCTCAAAGAGCCTGGTAGTGCAGTTGGTAGTCGAGGGCTACGTTAAGACGTTTGTGGAAGGTGAGATCGCGGGTTCGATTCACATGATCACCTTTTGCTGAAGGAAAAGAGACAATGTTTAAAACCAACAAGGTGTGCATTTCATTTTCATGAGGGCACATAGCCCAAGTGGTGGATGTGATTCATTCTAAGGTGTTTGGAAAGGCAAGGTGGGGTGTTCGAATCTCACCAAAAGCAATTTTTGTTGGGCAACATTAAAACAAGGTATGCACTTTATAATTTAATTTTTAAAGGTTTTGATGTGCGAAAATTGCATTAAGGATTGGTGTGAATTTTCAAAGGAGGTTTGAGAGTTTATTGAGAGGGAGATATAAGGATATAAAATTAAAATATTTTATTTTGATTTTGGTGGTTAGAATTTAGATAGGAGTAATAAGGTGTGCAAAGGATATTATAATTTGTATTTTTAAATAAAGCTTTACTATGTTAATTATTTGAGGAGTAATAAGGTGCATGCAGGAAATTATTACGAAAGTGAATTATTTAAATATTTGCTATTTATTTTTGAAGTTTGGAGATTATAAGGTGTACTTGAGATTTAATACTTTTGTATTGTGAAATAAATTTGAGGGAACTAATTGAGTAAAGATTTTGAGAATGATTTTTGCTATCTAACCTTTGATATTGACAAAGAGGTTGATTTTGATTAAGAGAGATTTTGAGGTTAAATATCCATCAAACAAAAGGTATGGGTATATCATCCTTGTGAGTGAAATATTGTTTTGTTGAATGTTGTGAAGTGCAAGTTGGAGTGAAAAGGATTGTTTGATAAGCATTGTTGGAAATGTTTGAGTGAGTTTTAATGTGCATGATTTGGGTTTGTGAAATATCATGAGTATCATTGTTATGTGAAGTTGAGATCATGAGTATCATTGTTATGTGAAGTTAATATCATGAGTATCATTGTTATGTGAAGTTGAGATCATGAGTATCATTATTATGTGAGATTGAGAACTATCTTGAACTAGGGTTTGTGAGAGAACATGAGTGTCATTGTTATGTGATGTTGAGATCATGAGTATCATTGTTATGTGAGATTGAGAACTATCTTGAACTAGGGTTTGTGAGATAACATGAGTATCATTGTTATGTGAATTTGAAATCATATTGACTCAAGGTTTGAGATTCATAGTGTAAGTTGTTAGAAGCATTATGAAACACTTGTTTAGGGTTTCTAATCAAGTTGTGTTTCATTGAGTGATTTTTTGAGTGAAGTTGGATGAGAATTATTGATTGAAAGTATTGGAGTGATATTTCAAGTTTTGTGAAAAAAATTGTTCTTTATTCTAAACTGATTTGAAAGAGAGTTTGAAAGTGATTGAGTATTTTGTGAGTGAGAAATATATTGAGTCTCTAACCATTCTCTATATGTTTCTATAAGTTAAACAAGATTATGTGTGAAATTTGTTTGTGTGATTGAAGATGTTTTCTATGAGAGATTGAGTTGAGTTTTGTATGCAAGTCTTGGTGAAGATTTGTTGAGCAGATTTGATGTAAGTCTTGGTGAAGACTTGTTGCGAAGATTGAACAAGTTCTAGTGAGGACTAGTTGAGTAGATTTGAGGTAAGTCTTAGTGAATACTTGAGAGCAATTTGAGCAAGTCCTATAGAGTACTTAAGGAAATATTTGTGTGAGATTTTGTGGAAGCTTGCAAAGCATATTTGAGGTAAGCCTTAATGAAGACTTGAGAGCAAATTGAGCAAGTTCTTGAGAGGACTAGTGGACATATTTGAGACAAGTCTTTGAGAAGACTTGAGAGCAAAATTGATTGATTGATTTGTTCAAGCTTTGTGTTAAGGCTTAGGGAAGATCTAGTAGAGTTGATTTGTGATTGGATCAAGATTTGTATTAAGGCTTGAGGACAATTTTTGGTACAAATTTTAGGGTATATTTGTGTCAAATCAGAGAAAGAGATTGAGAAGACTTGTGCTAGATCAAAGGATTCTGTTTAGTGTAGATTTGTGCTAGATCGAAGTACTGTGTTTTGTGTAGATTTGAGACAGTTATTGATCATATTTGTGCTAGATCGAGAGATTGCGTTTAGTTTCTATTTGAGATAGATATTGAGCAGATTTGTGCTAGATCGAAGGACTATGTTTAGTGTAGATTTGAGATAGATATTGAGAAAATTTATACTAGATCGAAGGAATGTGTTTAGTGTAAATTTGAGATAAATATTGAGAAGATATGAGATCAATATTTGGAGGTGATAGAGTAGAGGATAGTAGTATCCAGTGGATAGAAATACATTAGCTAGGGAAATGAGGATAGAAGTCTTCTGAGTGAGGATAGTGGTCTTCAGTGGAGAGAGATGCACAAGCTAGTGTAGTGGAGATAGTAGTCTTCTAGAGGATCACTAACTCGAGCATAGGAGAAGCATTTATCCTATGGATAGATATCCATGAACCATATGAGGGGATTGGTGTCTCCTATGGATAGGTATCCATAAAATTGATTAGGGGATTGGTGTCTCCTTTGGATAAAGGTCCATAAACATTGTAATAAGGAAGGGTTCCCAAGATATTTGTTGAGAAACATTTAGTGAAATATTTTCTCTGTGGATTAGCCCATAGTAGATGAACCACATTAAATTGATGTATGTATTGTGTATGGTTATTTGTGCATTTCTTTGATTATTGTTGTTGATATTGCCATTGATATATTGGATAATATTGTTTGAAAAAAGAAAAGTAAAAATTGGTCTTATACTATTCATCCCCCTTCTTAGTATAAGCTTGTGTTCTTCAGTAAAAATTTATGTTGAATAATGAAAATCATCCCAACTAGTATCCAAACAAGGAGAGTGATGCAAAAGAAATTATTGGGATGGGTGCGGTAAAATTTAAGGGGGTAAAAATTCATGTTTCCATCAATAGTCATAAAAATAGATTTATACACATAATTATGTCGTTGAATTCAATGGATCAATAGGTGATATTGATGCACTATACTAACATAGTTCAACCATTTATGGTTGGAAAAGGAGACCAACCTTTAAGAACTGTATAACTAACCAAAATATATTTTTTATATCAAATTTTAGTCCCAAATAAAAGGTCAATACTTTTGCTATGTGATATTGCTATTATAAAATGATTGTATAAGTTATAGCATTGTTGCATAATATTTTTATGCCATTGGGGCACTTTATCCATGTGGCAATATTGTGCAAACATAGTGCTTTTATCAATTTTGGTCCTTATATAGAATTGTGGCAGTTTAATTGCACTTAGTATTGACATGAAATTTTAGGAATTTTGGATGGTTTTTGAAAGGTAGACTAATGGATTATGGCTTATGGATTTTGTAGGTGAGATTATAGGTTTTGGATTGTTAAGCATATCATTGATATGTATTGGACATAATACTAATGCTATGTAGGTTAAAGGACTATTCTATTCTATTGGTGTTGGGGTTGTGCTATGTAATCTCCATGCTATAGATATAGTTCAATCAGGCACAACTAACAACATTACAAGAGATGGTTTTCAAATATAAATACCTTTTATATGCCTTATGTAGAGGCCATAATGACTTTAGAGGATGTAAGAGAAAGGATGACCTGATATCCCTCAATTTATTACAAGGATCATGCTTGAGTAGATGACTCGCAACCATTATTTCAATTTAATAAACTCTAGATCTATGTTATATATGCATGCTTGGATTGATAGACAAATTTGTTGGCAAATATTATACCATTTGTACTAATTATAGATACCAATAGGTAGGTATTCCAATGATATTTAGGGGATTTAGGGATGATTTACTAAAGTCATAAATAGTCTTCACCAAGGGACTGACTATTTTGATGCATATTTCATCATGGCATCTACAAGGGTAGTAAGAACATCACATATTGTATGGTATTTTAGGTGCAATAATTGGACCACATTGTAGTAGCACATCCTCTAGGGATGCTACGAATGATTGATTATGATGAGGTGTCCACAAATTATAAGTGTACCTATAGTTTTGAGGCTAGGTAGAATTATCCATACTTGGAGGATTTGAGTATAACTAGACATCTCATTAATGTCTTACACCATCAAGACATCACATGGTAACCATATAGGGACATCCATATTGGGCCAAGCATGCATACCAATTGGCACAAGTGAGGAGATGGATATGTTTCATGAGTTCATGTGGGAAGAGATAATTGTGTCGAAAATATTTGTTTATGATAGGATATCCCATAATAACTTGTTTGGTATTGAACGTTTTTATGAGAGTGGAGATAAAGAGACCATCAGATCCATAATCATACCAAGATATATTTAGATGATATTTTCACTTATGACATTGGGATAGATTATCCTGGTGTTAACGACTTCTATTGGGGATTGCACTAGGGATTCAAACTATAGAAAATTATGATGGAAGGTTTGAGAGTGGACTAATGGGTGAGGATAGGTTGGAGGTCTTGATAGGTGTAGCATTAGGTGTTTTTATTTGTCAAGCAATGATATTAGTTATAAAAGCTACATAGGAGGGATTTATAGTGGTAGAGCCAAGAGTTAGAGTTTTTCTACCATAGATCACAATAGTGGGGCTAGCCTATCATATCACATAGTTGGTGGTGGAGGCAAAGTACCTATAAAATTATATGGCTAGATTAGAAGAAATTGTGACAATATTAATAGCCAAGCAAACTATATCTTAGGCTAAGGTAGCAACATTCATGTAGGAATAGGACCAACTAGTCTAGAAAATCTTTAATATATCATACACCATCCTAAGCCTAAGAATTGAGCATAATATAACTATGGTAAATTCCATAGCTCTAGCAAGTGGTGGGGATAGCCAAGTGGTCTAGACACAACCAGACCAAATCATGTTGGTGCAAGAGATGCATAGTGTTGAATTCATAAGGATGATAAGATGGATAGAATTGGCGTTAAGGTTATATGGTTGGCATGGCTTCAAACTAGAGGTAGAGTAATTCACTTCCTATTGCACCTATTACCATTAAATTATACCCATTGATTTATAATTATCATCATCAATTTAGACTAGGTTGAAGACATGCATAATTAGTCATAAGGTCACTTTTTAGTCATAGGAATCCATTAGGATATCATCACTATAGGGAGAAGGAGTATCCACTAACACCAAGTCCCAAAGCTAATAGATGCTACCTTTAAGAGCTAGTTTAGATTTATTGTAAGGGGTTGTATATGATAATCATGGTATATATGCATATTTATTTTTGTGATGTAGGACTCATATGTTGTCATTTTAGTGATGTTAATTATTTATGACGAGAAATTGATTATATCTATTATTATTTTATGATATTTGGAATTGGTGATGATGTGAATGATGGTTATGATTTTATGATGATGTAATTATACTTAAGAATTACCATGATGATGATATTTAATGATTATTATTATTTAAAAGAGGTAAAAAAAATATTTTATAAGTTGTGTTTTAATAGACTTGAGATCTATCCTTATGATATAATTTATGATACAAAATGTGCATTAAGAGATCTATCCAAGGGTACATTAAATGTTCCATAAAGACATAGCTATAATATATATATATGATATAAATAAGTATAAAAGAGTTGTGACTAGTGGGAGTTTATATTGAATCATAAGGTTGATTGGAGAACAAAAAGAATTATTGAGAAGATTCAATTAATCCATATGGGGTTTTTGAAAGTTGATTACAATCATGTGGTTAGAGATCAAAACAAGAGTGCTGATGCTTTAGCTAATTGGGCTTTGGACAAATGTTATCTTACTTGTTATGGCCACCCTCTTAGATGGTGGGTTTCACAAATTAGGGAAGCTCTTCTTTCTATCATTTCTTTGGATGGCTCTAGTTTTGAAGGTACCTACTTTCTTCTTGTTTTTTTTTTGTTTCTCTTTGGTTCATTCAGGTTTTTTTAGTTCCCTAGCTCACTCTTTTATTTATTTTGTTTCCTTTGTTTTTTCTTGCCTTAATAGTCTTCTGGTATAGATAGGTCATTGTTATGTTCAATTTTTTTTTTTTTTTTGGTTTTTTAAGGTGTGTGTTCTTTTGTTTTTGTGTTATTTGTGTTGTTTTTTTGTTTTGTTCTTGAGTTTTTGTTTTTTTCCATTTTTTTTTAATGTTTTTTGTTATTGTTCTTGTGTTTTTGTCATTCTTGTTCTTGTGTTTCTCTTTGTTTGTGTTAATTCATGTTTTTTTTGTGAGTGTTTTCTATGTTTTTTGTTTTGTTTATTGTCTGTTGTTGGTTGTTTTTTATTTTTATTTTTATTTTATTTTTTAATATTTTAGGTTTTGGTTGTGTTTATTTTTCATATTTTTTTTGGATTATGTCTTTGTAGTGCTCTATTTTTTTTGTCTTGTTTGTGTTTTGTTATGTGGTTCTTGTGTTTTTCTATGTCGTTCGTGTTGTGGTTTCTTTTATCTTATTGTGTGTGTGTTTGGTTGTGCTTTTGTTTTTGACACACTCAAGGAGCATGTTTTTTATTTTATTTTATTATTTTTGTTGTTATTTACTTATTTTTAAATTGGTTTTGTGTGTTTGTTTGCTCATTGAGTATGTCAAAGGTAGTAGGTCAGGTTTGAGTCTTAGGCATTTTTGGTGAAATGGATACCCATGCCTCCTTGGGTCTTACTCGAAAGTGGCATCCCTTTTGGGATGTTTTCAAGAATTCTTTCTAGCAAATGTGTTAACCTGGGTAGATTTCTCTTAGCTAGTGGCTATTTTTTTTGTTTGGTTCTCCTGTTGGATAGTTTTTTCCATGGAGCGTTCCAAAATTTTGTTGTTTTTCTATTTTGAGCACTCAAATTCAATTATTGTTTCCAAGGTTTTGGGTTACTTTAAAAACCCTGTGGTCCTCTATTGGTGTCTTGTTTCACTTCAAGGTTATGGGTTCCATTCAAAACCCTATGTTCAAGTCATGCAATTGATATTCTCACAATGACACTGAGAGGGGGGGTGAATCAGTGTAGCTATTAAATTTAGATCTACAACTCTTAAAACTGAGACAAAGAGAACTTAAAATCAGATAAAGCAAATTCAACACTAGAGCATTCCACAACACGCGATATAACGAGGTTCACCAATTTGGCTACTCCTCAAAAATGACTGCTTGGACTCCCGTCCAAATCCAGCCTTTGCAAAACACCAATTTTACAAACACTTTACCAGCACCCACTGGAAGGAGCACCAACCCCTTATTTTTCTGCTGCAACAGATAGGAGCACCAACCCCTAATGCCAAGCACCAACTTGGACCACAAATCTAAATTATTTCAATGACATAAAAATGCCTTCGCTTTCTACACGACCCTGACTGGTCTGCAATTAATCAAACTCCACACACACTTACGGCTCTGCTTATCTCTCTTTCGGCCCTCTTCTAACCTTCTTTGCACAGCACTTTTTCACTCACAACAGCATCTTAATTCTCTACGCGACTCCCTTTTATAACAAACCTTTCGCTTTGTAACTCCAGTTATAACGCCTTCTTTCATTCCTCATACGCCACTTGTCAATTGTAACTGTTTCTTTAATATTCTCTTCTGCCACTTGTCAACTCTTCTTGGTCATGACTGTTCGTATTCTCCTTAGTGACTGTTCGCTTTCTTTTCTGTGCATGCATGATTTTCCTCTGCAACTGCCCCTGTAACTGTTCGTCTTCTTGGTCATGACTGTTCGTATTCTCCTTAGTGACTGTTCGCTTTATTTTCTATGCATGCATGATTTTCCTCTGCAACTGCCCCTGTAACTATCGTTCTACTTTAGTTAACTATCCGTAATCGTGTTGTTGCGACCTGTCACGAAATCGTGACACTTCTATCTCTTTGTACTCTTCTCGCATTTTACCCGCGAAAACATGACATGTCACGATATCGCGACACTTTTTGCCTCCTTGTCCTCTTCTCGGCTTGCACCCACGAAAACACATGTCGCGAAATCGTGACACTTTTCGCCTCCTTACACTCTTCTTGGCTTGCACTAGCGAAAACATGACATGTCACGAAATCGTGACACTTTTCGCTTCCGTGCACTCTTCTCTGCTTTGCCCTGCGAAAAATGACATGTCGCGAAATCGTGACACTTTCGCTTCCTTACTCTCTCTCCACTCGAAAAACATGTCGGAAATGTGACATTTTTTTATGATTTTTTCTCTTAAAACATGTCACGAAAATCATGACACTTTCGCTCCTTGTGCCTTTCTCTCTTTGGCCCATGAAAACGAACATGTCACAAAATCGTGACACTTTTTCATCCATACGCTTTCTCTTCTCTTCGGGTCATGAAACCTGACATGTCGCGAAATCGTGACACTTTTTCTCCTTAGCGCTTCCTCTTGCAAATTGTCATGAAATCATGACACTTTTCCTTGCAAGCTCTTTCTCTCAAACATGTCATGAAATCATGACACATTTTCATCCGTACCATCCTCTCTTGCAGATTGTCGCGAAATCATGACACTTTTCTTTGCGAGCTCCTTCTCTCCAAACATGTCACGAAATCGTGACAGTTTTCTTCCTATGCCTTCTCTCCAAATATGTCATGAAATCATGACACTTTTCTTTGCATGCTCCTTCTCCTCGAACATGTCTTTTTTTTTTTTTTCAATGTCGAAATCATATTTTTTTTTTTCTTCAACATGTCGAAATCTTTTTTTTTTTTGTGTTTTTCTTTGCTTCTTCACATGTCACGAAATCATGCTTTTTCTTCTTTTTCTCTTATTCAAATTTTTTTCTTTAATATGTCACGAAATCGTGATAGTTTTTTCTCTCTTTTTCATGAAATCGAAGTTTTGCAAATTTTCTCTCTCCTCCGATATGTCACGAAATCATGACATTTTTGCCAGCATTTTCTCTCTCCTTCGATATGTCGCGATATCGTGACAATTTTTCAAACATGTCACGATATCACGACAGTTTTCTTACTTGTCTTTTTCTTTGATCTTTTGAATGTTGGCCTCTTCTGTCTTCTTGGAAATTCACTGTACATGCTTTGACTGACCTCTGAACTCCTATCCACTGCATCAACTGATCTATCTGTCTGTGTTGACAACAATGACAATACTGTTTTTGCACCTTGCTCAACAATCTCCCCCTTTGGAATTGTTGGCAACACATGTGCAATTTCCTGTAATTCTTCTCCCCCTTTGACAATAATACCAAAGGGCTGCTATAGACTCCCCCTGAGTCTATGCACAACATTCTCAGACAAACATTGTTATAGTTAGCAAAAATCATGAATATGAGCAAAACTATAAACATAGGCATAAATGCTCCCCTTGAGAATGTGGTCCCAATTGATAGTCAATTCTTGGGAAACGTGACCACTCCCAACTTACTCCGAAGGTACTCAAAAACTTCCTTGGGCAATGGTTTTGTGAATATATCCGCTACTTGCTCTGTAGTTGGAACAAAATCCAATTTAACCTCACCTTCCGCAACTTTATCCTTCAAAAAGTGATACCGGATTGCAATATGTTTGGTTCGAGAATGCATAACCGGATTCTTTGAGATGTTAATAGCACTAGTGTTATCACATTTAACTGAAATTGGCTCTTTGAAGTGAATACCAAGATCTTTCAGGGTTTGTCTCATCCATAATATCTGCGTACAACACGTTGTTGCTGCAATGTATTCTGCCTCTGTTGTGGATAGAGAGACTGATTCTTGTTTCTTGTTGTGCCATGCTACCGACTTGTCTCCAAGATAAAATGCTCCTCCACTGGTACTCTTTCTGTCATCTATACATCCTGCCCAATCTGCATCTGAATATGCAATAAGAGTGAAGTCCTTACCTTTTGGATACCATAACCCATACTCCATAGTACCCTTGAGGTACCGAAGAATCCTCTTCACTGTTGTCACATGAGTCTCCTTGGGACTAGCTTGAAATCTTGCTACCATGCAAACTGCCTGCAAGATATCTGGTCTGGTGGCTATTAAATACAGCAGGCTCCCAATCATAGATCTGTACATGGTTTGATCAACATCTGGAGATTTGTCATCCTTGCTCAACTTGCAACCTGTCGTCATGGGAGTGCTAACAGGTTTACTATCCTCCATTGTGAACTTTTTCAGCATTTCTTTCACATATTTAACTTGAGAGATAAAAATGCCCTTTTCATTTTGATTGACTTGCAGTCCGAGGAAATATGAAAGTTCACCAATCATCGACATTTCAAATTCTTTCTTCATTTTATTTGTAGTGTCTCTACATGACTTATCATTGTTGCTGCCAAAAATGATATCATCTACATAAACAACAAGGACAATAAGATGGCCATTCTCTGTTTTGACATACAGATTGTTGTCCACCATACCTTTCTTGAACCCCTGTTGAATAAGATAGTTATCCAGCCTTGCATACCATGCTCTGGGTGCCTGTTTCAAGCCATACAAAGCTTTCTTCAACTTGCAAACAAAGTTGGGATTATCACCGAGTTGGAAACCATCTGGCTGCTCAATGTAAACCTCTTCTTCCAGTTTTCCATTCAAAAATGCTGATTTCACGTCCATTTGATATACTTTGAAATTTTTATGAACTGCTAAAGCCAAAAACATTCTGATTGCCTCTAGTCTAGCTACTGGTGCAAAGGTTTCCTCAAAATCAATACCTTCAACCTGTGCATAGCCTTTACAGACCAGTCTTGCTTTATTCCTTACAACCTGTCCATCTTCGTTCAATTTGTTTCGAAAAATCCATTTAGTACCGATTATATTTTTATTTGTTGGCCTTGGTACTAACTCCCAGGTTTTGTTTTTCTCAATCTGATCTAGTTCTTCATTAATTGCCTTCATCCAACTATCATCTGTGCTTGCTTCAGCAACATTTTTGGGCTCAATGCTGGATAATAGAGAGTAGTTCCATACTACTGCTCTTCTTGTCTGAATACCAACTGTGGGGTCCCCAATAATTTGTTCTCTGGGATGATTTTTTTGCCAGCTGCCTGTTTTGAATTTTTTGTTTTCTTCTCCTTCTGAGTCAATACTTAAATCATCTGGGTCAATTTTTTGATTCTCTTCCGTTTCCTTTTCTTCATCTCCTTCAATAACTTCTTCATAAATAGGGTAGTTTTCTTGATAAGTAATTTCTCGTTCTCTACCTTCATCAACTTTAACATCGGCACTCTCCACAATTTTCTTTAGCCTCTTGTTGTAGCATGTGTAGGCTTTGCTTTTTGTCGAGTAACCAAGAAAAATACCTTCGTCAGCTCTATCTTCAAACTTACCAAGATTATCTTCAGTTCGTTTGATATAACACTTGCTGCCGAACACTTTGAAGTATCTTGTTGTTGCCTTCCTGCCGAACCACAGCTCATAAGGTGTTTTGCTTTCATGCGTCCTTAACATGCACCTGTTTTGGATGTAAACTGTAGTATGGACTACCTCTTTCCAAAATCTGTCAGCTATTTTGTTCTCAGCCAACATTGTCCGTGCCATTTCTTGCATAGTCTTGTTCTTCCTTTCTACAACACCATTCTGCTGAGGTGTCCTTGCTGCTAAAAACTGTCTTCTAATCCCATATTTTTGACAGTACTCGCAAAACTCCTCTGAGATAAACTCTCCTCCTCTGTCTGATCTTAAGCATTTAATTCTTTTTCCTGTTTGATTCTCAACCTATTTTTTGAAAATCTTGAACATCTCAAAGGCATCTGATTTAAGCTTTAAAAATAGTACCCATGTCATCCTGGAGTAGTCATCTATGCACAACATAAAGTATTTGTCACCATTTATGCTTTGTGTTCTCATGGGTCCACACAAATCAGTATGTATTAGTTCTAAAGGTTTGCTGGTGAAGTATTCCTTTGATTTAAATGTGGCTCTAGTTTGCTTCCCTTTTTGGCATGAAGCACAAATGCTATTTAATGGTTTGCCAATGGTGGGTATATCTCTTACTGCCTTGTTTGAGCTTATTTTTACCAGATTGTCAAAGCTGATATGACCGAGCCTCTTGTGCCACAGCCAATTTTCATCTTCCTGTCCAATCAAGCATGCTCCTTCTGAAGTCTCTGAGAGAGTATATAGATTTCCAGAAGTCCTCGATCCAGTAGCTATCAGCTTCCCACTGTGTGCTTTTCTGACTTCACAGCCCTGCTTCTTAAAGATGACTTCATGACCTCTATCACAGATTTGACTTACGCTCAGTAAGTTGTGCTTCAAACCAATCACAAACAAAACTTCTTTGGAATTGATCTTTCCATCACTTATCTTGATTGATCCTTTGCCAACTATCTTGGCTCCATCATTATTTCCAAACTTTACAGAGCCCCCTTCATATTTCTGTAACTTTTCAAATTTTTGTTTATCTCCTGTCATGTGATTGGAGCATCCACTATCCAATATCCATGGTGTAGATTTGTTCTCGTGCTTTGAATGTTGTCTCGTACAATCAAGGATTCCTTTTCTTCCTTGGGTCGCTCCTTTTCTTTCCACTCTGGTTTGACTACAGTTTTGGTCACTTGTTTAGACTTTTCTTTGTCGATAGCTTTGTGCATGTTTTTCTAGGGAATTTTCTGTTTTGCCTTAAACTGTTTGGTTGAGATCTTCTTCCCTGATATTTATTTGCTGCATATGTGCTTCTACAGTTTCTTGCAATGTGTCCAAAGTTATGAGAGTTATAGCATTCTACTGCATAATCCATCAAGGGTGAAAAGACATTTCTACTGGTGAAATTTCTTTGTCCTATATTATAAATGCAGTCTGAAATCTTATGACCGTAAGCATTGCATTTAAAACAATAACCAGAAAAGGAATGATTGAACCTGGGAGTTGGTCTTTGCCATTTTGTAGTAGGAGCCACAAATTTTCTTCTCCTTTGATGTGTGACGTTTGTGAATCCCTCATTGTCAGCACTCTTCTCGTGCCTGGCATTGTTGCTTTCTTTTGCATGATTCATTTTTCCTTGATCAACCTTGATCTTATCTTCTTTCTTTACTGGTTCTATAGTTATGGCCTTTGATCCACTTGACGATTCTCCTTCGACAAAGCCCAAGCCAAATTTGATGCCTGTAGTCCTCTGACTATTTATAATCTTTTCAAGCTTCGCAGAACTTCCTTCAAGTTTGTGATAGCAACTCAATTTTTGATTCTTTTCTTCTAGCCGCATTCTTAAGACAACAATCTCTTCTTCCAGTTTCTTGCACTCATCTATTTTCATGGTTAATTGTACTTCGAGTTCTTCAGACATTTTCTTAAATTCTTCTGTCTGTACTTTCAAACTGTTTATTATGTCATTCGCATCCTCAAGCTTTCTTGAGACCTTTTTATTCTTTTTCCTTTCTGTACTCAACTCTTTAAGTGCAGCAACCAACTCACCTTCCGGATATACTTCAGCCTCATCCTTAATGTTTTTATCACCTTCCTATTTTTCTTCTATTTTTTCTTCTTCAAATGCCATGAACAGAGCTTCACCTGTTTCTTCTTCAGAATCCTCACTCGAGCTATCTTCGGAAGAGCTGACATTCTTGGATATGAAACTTTTCTTTTTGAAGTTGCTTTTTCTAAAATTTGGTTTCTTCTTCCAGTCACCTTCTTTCTTGGTGTGACCCTTCATCACTTTTGGTTTTCTCATTCATTGGACACTTAGCTGCAAAGTGACCGACGCCTCCACAATTGAAGCACTTAAATGGTAACTTTCCTCTATATTTTCCTTTTCCCTTTATAAGTTTTCGAACAAAGTTAGCTTCCGTTTCATCCGATGTCTCTTCATCCTCAGATTCTTGTTCAGCTTTTATATTTTTGTGTGCTTTAAAAGCAACTTCTTTGTCTATGGGCTTAGTTTGTCCTATTCTCATTTCGTATGCAGTCAAAGAACCATGCATCTCGTCCATGCTAAAATTATTTAGATCTTTAGCTTCTTCTATAGCAGAAACTTTAGAATTAAATCTTTTGTGAAGAGTTCTTAGTACCTTTTTCACGATGACCGCATCTTCGATTTCTTCGTCGAGTCCTCTGATCGCATTAATGATTCCATTGACTCTCAGCATATAGGCCTCTATGTTCTCATCGTCATTCATTTTTAATGCTTCGAACTGAGCTCGATGCGTTTGTAGCTTGGCTTCCTTGATCTTGTCGTCTCCTTCATGGATGCTCTTCAGTTTGTCCCACATGTCTTTTGCCGTTTTACAGCTCATGATCCTTATCAGTTCACTGTCTACTAGCCCACACATTATGGCATTCTTTGCTTTGGAGTTATTCTCAAACTTTTTCTTCTCGACAGTATCTGTTGGAGGAGTAGCGGGTATTGTGTATCCACTTTCTACTGACTCCCAAATGTCGTATCCCAATGCACACAGATATGTCTGCATCTTGAGTCTCCAGAATGAGTAATTAGTTCCGTCGAACAAAGGAGCTTTGTTTGATGAGAATCCTTCACCACCTGCCATTGTGTTTCTTCCAAGATCACCTTAGCTGATTAAGCTTGTTCAGGAACCTTGCTCTGATACCAATTGATATTCTCACAATGACACTGAGAGGGGGGGTGAATCAGTGTAGCTATTAAATTTAGATCTACAACTCTTAAAACTAAGACAAAGAGAACTTAAAATCAGATAAAGCAATTTCAACACTAGAGCATTCCACAACACACGATATAACGAGGTTCACCAATTTGGCTACTCCTCAAAAATGACTGCTTGGACTCCCGTCCAAATCCAGCCTTTGCAAAACACCAATTTTACAAACACTTTACCAGCACCCACTGGAAGGAGCACCAACCCCTTATTTTTCTGCTGCAACAGATAGGAGCACCAACCCCTAATGCCAAGCACCAACTTGGACTACAAATCTAAATTATTTCAATGACATAAAAATGCCTTCGCTTTCTACATGACCCTGACTAGTCTACAATTAATCAAACTCCACACACACTTACGACTCTGCTTATCTCTCTTTCGACCCTCTTCTAACCTTCTTTGCACAACACTTTTTCACTCACAACAACATCTTAATTCTCTGCGTGACTGCCCTTTTATAACAAACCTTTCACTTTGTAACTCTAGTTATAACGCCTTCTTTCATTTCTCATACGCCACTTGTCAATTGTAACTGTTTCTTTAATATTCTCCACTTGTCAACTCTTCTTGGTCATGACTGTTCGTATTCTCCTTAGTGATATTCGCTTTTTTTTTCTATGCATGCATGATTTTCCTCTACAACTGCCCCTGTAACTATTCGTCTTCTTGGTCATGATTGTTCGTATTCTCCTTAGTGACTATTCACTTTCTTTTCTGTGCATGCATGATTTTCCTCTACAACTACCCCTATAACTGTCGTTCTACTTCAGTTAACTATCTGTAATCGTGTTGTTGCGACCTGTCATGAAATCGTGACACTTCTGTCTCTTTGTACTCTTCTCGCCTTTTACCCATGAAAACATGACATGTCACGATATCGCGACACTTTTTGCCTCCTTGTCCACTTCTCGGCTTGCACCCACGAAAACACATGTCACGAAATCATGACACTTTTCGCTTCCTTGCACTCTTCTTGGCTTGCACCAGCGAAAATATGACATGTCACGAAATCATGACACTTTTCGCTTCCTTGCACTCTTCTCTGCATGCACTAGTGAAAACATGACATGTCACGAAATCGTGACACTTTTCTTCTTTGCACTCTTCTCTCTACTAAATGGATGATCATGTCACGAAATCGTGACACTTTCTCCTTTCCTTTCTCTCTTTCGCCTCGAAAAACAATGTCGTGAAATCATGACACTTTTTCCTTGTGCTTTCTTCTCTCGGTCGTGAAAACCTGACATGTCATGAAATCATGACACTTTTTCTCCTTAGCACTTCCTCTTGCAAATTGTCATGAAATCGTGACACTTTTCTTTGCAAGCTCTTTCTCTCAAACATGTCATGAAATCGCGACACATTTTCGTCGTCTTCTCTCTTGCAAATTGTCGCGAAATCGTGACACTTTTCTTTGCGAGCTCTTTCTCTCAAACATGTCACGAAATCATGACACATTTTCGTCCTTACCTCTCTTGCAGATTGTCATGAAATCGTGACACTTTTCTTTGCAAGACTCCTTCTCCCGAACATGTCATGAAATCGTGACAGTTTTCTTTCTTACCATGTTCTCTCCAAACATGTCACGAAATCGTGACATTTTTCTTTCTTCTCAACATGTCGTGAAATCAGAGTTTTCCTTGCTTCTTCTTCGAACATGTCACGAAATCGCGACAGTTTTTCTACTTGCCTTCTTTGCTTCCAACATGTCACGAAATCGTGACAGTTTTTCTTGCTTCTTCTCTCTCTTCTAACATGTCACGAAATCGTGACAGTTTTCCTTTTTCTCTCTCCTCCAGAATGTCATGAAATCACGATAGTTTTCCAAATTTTCTCTCTCCTTCGATACATGTCACGAAATCGCGACAGTTTTCCAGCATTTTCTCTCTCCTCCGATATGTCGCGATATCACGACAGTTTTTCTGACCAAACATGTCGCGATATCGCGACAGTTTTCTTACTTGTCTTTTTCTTTGATCTTTTGAATGTTGGCCTCTTCTGTCTTCTTGGAAATTCACTGTACATGCTTTGACCGACCTCTGAACTCCTGTCCACTACATCAACCGATCTATCTGTCTGTGTTGACAACAATGACAATACTGTTTCTGCACCTTGCTCAACAAGATTGACATACTTCACACTCATCCATAAATATATTGACGTCAGATTTTAAGCCTTTTCAAGAATCCTGAGTGACATTATGGAGGAGATGCATAGAATTTTTGGAGGACCATAGATTTAATTTTTGAAGAATGATGTAGATAGATGTGATATTTTTTGCAAAGCACTCTTGAATATGATAATTAATCATGCATGGGTGATTCCTTTTTGATATATTGAATGATTTAAGTGGTTTATAAATTAGCAATCCATTATGTTTGAAGTTGGAAAAGCCATTGTGGGTAAGGACCCGAGATGGCATTGATGGTCACATAATATTTATATTTACAAGATAAAGCATATGATACCACATTTTATTTACCCCTCTTGTATTTAATAATGAAATCATAACCCAATAGCTTTGTTAGTCATTTCTTTTGTTCAGGATATGAAATATGTTGTTCTAAGAAATGCTTAAGGCTACTATGGTCAGTTTCAATGATGAAACGACTATTTAATAAATAATGTATCAATTTATCTATAGCGTACATAATAGCTAGAATTTTTTTCATAAGTGGATCGACCCAAATTCTTCTCTAAAATTTGCTTACTCTCAAAAGCCAATGGATGTCCTTCTTGCATTAAAACTGTGCCAATACCTATACCAAAAGCATCACACTCAATGACGAAGGGCTTATAAAAATTAGGAGTAGCTAAGACTGGAGTGGAACACATAGCCTTATTGAGGGTGTTGAAGGCTTGAGAAGAAACTTTATTCCAATAAAGAGTATCCTTTTTGGCAAGATATGTGAGCGGTGCTGCAATCTTACCATAGTTATGTACAAATTTTTGGTGATAGCCTGCGAGTCTTGAAAAACCATGAAGCCTTTTGAGTGATTTGAGTAGGGAAAAATATTAAATGGTTTTGATTTTGTTAGGATCTACTTTAACTCCTTCCTGAGATACTATATAACCCAAGCATTCCACCTCTTTGAATGCAAATGCACATTTGGACCATTTAACATATAGTTTATTTTTTTGTATTAAATAAAGGACTTTTTCAACATGATCTATGTGATCCTTCCAATATTTGTTGTAAATTATGATATCGTCAAAAACAACTAGGAAAAACTTATGAAGATATGGCCTAAAGACATGGTTCATGAGACTTTGAAAGGTTGATGAAGATTTAGTAAGATTGAAAGACATGAGTAGGAATTCATAATGACCTTCATGAGTTCGAAAAGTAGTTTTAGGGATATCCTGTTCTCTAACCCAAATTTGGTGAAAATACAAGTGAAGATCAAGTTTAGTGAAATAACTAGCACCATGTAATTCTTTTAATAAGTCATCAATGACAGGGTAGGAAACTTATATTTGATGGTGATCTTGTTGGGAGGACAAAAATTGGGGTACATGCACCAATTATTCTTACGATCTACCATCACTACTGGAGATGAATAAGAACTAATACTTGGATGAATGATTTCATGCTCCAACATTTATTGTACCAACTTCTCAATATCTAAATTTTGAGGTCATGGTTAGAAATATGAATGTACATTAGGAGGAAGACTTCTTGGAACAAGATGTATGATATGATCATGCGATCATTTAGGATGGAAATCCCTTGGTTCACTGAATACTTCTTCATAGTTATCCACAATATGTTGAAGATACTTTGCGATAGTTGCAGAAGTATCCAAGGATTGAGCTTCGATGGAATTTAGTTGTGCTATATAACCATAATAACCTTTTTTTAATAACTTCTCCATGCTATGTGAAATCAAAGAATTTTAAGGAGGAGGTTGAATTACTTGAATAAAAATGATATTTCTATTATTTTTCCACTTGATGTATAATTTTTGTAGATTAATAATAACATCACCAAGTTGGCATAACCATTGTGCACCCAAAATAAGATCCAAGTTTCCCAAGTTTAATGAAGATATTACCCATCCAATTATTATTACTCATATGGATATTATTTCTAGATGTTCTACCTGCACATTGGGCATTACCACCATTTGCAATTAGGACTAGAAATCTATCTTGACTTGAAGAATTGATATACAAGTTCAAGGATTTGGTAGTATTAAATTCAATAAAGTTATGAGTACTACCGGAATTAACCAACATATTAACACATTGGTTCTTAATAAATACCTGTACCTTAATAGTATGATGAGATTTTATATCTATAAGTGCATTAACTCAAAGACCAATAGTATCATATTTGTGAGTTACTTCATCTATGTCTATTGTTTGCTATCTTGGATCTGTGAATGGCTCTAATTTGGGTAAATACTCTTCATCAGTAATTGATGCATCATCATATTCCATGAGAAATATTTGACGTTCTATACAATAATGATATCTTAGATGATGTGAATGACATTTATAGCAAAAAATATTGTGGAGCAACATTATTGCGATAAGGATGATGGAAGTTAGAATCACGTCTATAGGGAACAACATCTTGGAGCTTATTTTCAGTTTCTTGAGCTATACATGTGGCATCATAAAGAGTACAAGGATCATGCATGCTGACTTCCTTTTGAATATTATCCTTGAGACCAATATGAAAGGTGAATACCACTACTACTAAATTCAATTCATGTGTATAAGTGAGAAGACTTGTGAACTCAGCAACATAGTATTCTACTAAAACTGTTTGCTTGAGTTCCATGAGGTTAAACATGTATGATGAGGAAGAGCCCTTATCAAATATTTTAAGGAATAGTTCCTTAAATTCATGTCATATAATAGGGCGATTATGTTGACAAAGCTACCATAGCAACCAATGATAGGCATGTGTACATAGTTTAGAATATGCAAATGTGACATGACCAATTTTTGGTATATGGTATAGATAAAAAATACCATCCATTTTGGCTATCCATCCTATAGGATGATATCCTTCAAAATTAGACATTTCAGTGCAAGGAACATGAACATACTGTGACCATTCCAAGAATTTGTAAGCACCTCCTATAGAAGAACAAACACCAGAGGTAGAATATTTAGAATATGGTGTTTGAAAAATATTTAAAGGTTGTGGGTTGAGAATATTTTGTGATGTTTGATTAGTGGGATGGTTAATTCAATCAAGTTCTCAAGTCATTGTAGTATGGAAAAAATATTAGTAATATTTGTTTGTTGTTGTGAGAGACATTGGCACACATGGGGGTCAACACTATTGGGAATTTGAGTGATGTTGTTATGGGTAGGTAGAGGGTTGTTGTGGGTTGGTGTAGAAGGTGTGGAATTGTTAGGATTTGGATATGAAGTACCAAAGTTATTAGGTGAAGCCATGGAATTAAGTGATGACTAGTGGTTTGGGTCAAAAATATTAATTCTAAGGGGGGAATTATGATGCATACCTTCACTTCTTGGTTGTTGTCTTTTCATCATAAATGCATTAATTGGTTTTTCAACACATAATTTTATGTTTGTTCCATGGATCCAATTAGGAAGTTCACTCATGCATTTGTTGAGCTAACATAGTAAAAAATTGTCGTAAAAAGTTGCAAAAATTATTACAGAATTTGTAAAAAATTGATGCAAAAATTGTGGGTCATTGATCAAATTTCATATCCAACGATCAGATTTTCAAAATTTTTAGTTTACAATAGTTAATTTTCAACTCCAATGATCAAATTATCAAATTTCCAATGGTTGATTATGCAACAATTTAATTTGCAATAGGAAATGGGTGAGAGTTGGGCAACAATCAAATTTACAACGATCATCGGAGGTGATAGGTAGGACAGTGGGAAATAAGTGAATGAATGGCAAAGCAGTGATGGGTAGGCAAGTGGGATATGGATGAACGAGTGACAAGTGATAAAGAAGCACAACTAAGGAGAGTAACCAAAATTTGGTAGTGCATGGAAGGAGGAAGAAGAATTATTAGATGAACACTTGGTAGTAGTTGGAGGGAGGAGATGAATGTAGCCATCGATGGTGGTCGCAATAATGTTATTGTGAATTTAAACCTATAAAAATCTCTGATATAGACCATGTGGGACTAAAGTTCCAAACAAAAAATATATCTCGATTTCACCTATGAAATTTTTTGGATGAAACCTTAGAATTAATTTTTACCTAATCCATGTGGCACAAATGTATTGTAGATTTGTTTTAGGGTTTTCTTGTGTACTGTATGGAATTATTAGGATACCGATTTTGAGAAGTAATTGCATCAATTTCCATATATAAATGTGAATGACGACCAAAGTAAATTTGTTTCGCTTGGGCTGGAAGAGTCCTTATGTGTTGTAAATTTCTTCAACATGATAGTACAAATTGACCTGGAAGAATGTGGACAACTATGTACAATGATATTTGTTACTTTAGCTAGCATTAAATTGAAAACAACTCATGGGCACCTTCTACAAAACCAAAAAAAATAATTACATCTCTGATGTGTGAATATCTTAATATCTTAACATCCAATTTGTGATTATCATTGGGATGCTTGCTATTGGGTATTATTCATGTTGTGCTACTGGTTATATCTACAGTAATCCATGGATGAGATAAGCGTTCTTATAACAATGCATTTTTTATTACCTTGGAAAATTTATGGCTTCGAGTAAAATTTTTAGATTTCAAACTTGTAGCGGCAACAATCCACCAGTAGTTGTGTTTCAGAATTTATTTGTCCAACAATAGAAGGAATTTAATAATTATTTTAGCTTTGCTTGATGAGGATATATTATTTTTATACATGAGGCTTCACAACAAGTTCACGTTAAATTTAGTTGTTAATTTTTTAGGTAATTTTTTAGCTCAAATTAGCTAACTATTGTATTTTTGTTATGTATTTTGTTCTATTTAAGCAATCATGAATAAAATAAATATAGTTTAATGTTTTCCATATTAGTTGATATTAGAGCAGTAGATTCTACTCCTGTTTGGGTAGGGCACCATGTTGTCTATCCAAGATCAAATTTTCTTTGAAGATTTGAAGCAATGACTCAAATTGATTGTTGCTAATATCTAGCAGATTCAAGCTGCACAACCTACAAAAGAAATGGTTGTTGCAGAATAAATTCCTATAGAAATTTCTATAGAAATTCAATTTGCTACAACAGAAATACCAACAACAAAATCTGCAAAAGAAGAAATTTTTCTTGTAGAGGAAATGGCTGCAGAAGAAATTATTATTGTAGCAAAATAAATATCTATAGAAGAAAATGAAATTTGTGCAAAAGAAAAAAGTTATTCAGAAGAATAAATTATTCCAGAGGAAGATATTTCTTAAAGAAAAATTCTTTCTAGAGATGAAATATTTACTGCTAAAAAAAAATTCTGAAGTAGTACCTAGAATTGAACCAGGATCTATGGGCATGGAGCCCATCGTCCTTCCATTGGACCATACTATTGTCAATGCAAAATTTGAAGGTCTTTGTGAAGAAGACCCCTTTGTTGCTTTTGAAGCAATATATTTTCTTGAAGAAATTGAAGGCTTACCTGATGAAGATCCAGAAGAAGATTCCACCTCTTTTTCTTCCACTGCAGATGGTGGATCTTGTTATGTTGTTGGATCTATTTTTATTTGGCTCTCTAGTTTTCCACAGATGAAGGATCTATAATTGCTTCATATGCCAGCTCAGCCACCTCCTTGGTCTCCACCAACCTGCTACAAATTCCACCATGACCCATATTTCCTAAAATCTCTATATCCTCTCCCTACAAGAAGATGTGAAAAAAGGCCCTTGATTGTAGTTCCATGACCTCCTCTATGCAAATTAGTGTACAACCAAATTACTAGTTGTGTGCAAGGAGAAAGCCTTTGTGTGGAGAAAAGGTCTTTGCGTGCCTCCATGTGCATGGAGTACATTGTTGCATGCCTCCACTTGCATGAATCCCCTTTGCATGTGCTACCTTTCATGCGTAGGTTATGCATCCATGCTAGCCTGGTCTATGGCCAATGTGTTGGCCAACATGCAATGGCCTGTGCGCTCCATAATGGCATGGCTTATGGCCAGTGTGTTGGCCAATGTGCAAGGGCCTACATGCTCCATGTTGGCCTATGGCTAGTGTGTTGGCCAACATGCAAGGGCTTGTGCACTCCACACTGGCCTATGGCTAGCGTGTTGGCTAACGTGCAAGGGCTTGTGTACTCTACGTTGGCCTATGGCCATCATGTTGGCTAGCATGCTCCATGTTGGCCTATGACCAACATGTTTAGTAGTACACCCCACGCTAGCCCACGACCAATGTAGTTAGCTAGCTCATGCTCTCCACACTAACCCACTGCCAGCATGATGGGCAATACACAATGGTGCATGCGGTCAACTTTGACTACGCACCCATTAAAATTTTATGATTAAAAAAAAATAAATAAATTAATTAATTTATTAAATAAATAAATTAATTAATTAATTTAATCATTTTGAATATATATATATATATATATATATATATATATATATATATATTTATATTTATATATGTCAATTTGAGGAACCATTCATTCGTCTGCAAGCATAGGTGAGTTTATAGTCATTGGAAAGATCTTTTCAAGCCCGACACATTGGTATCCTTCTTTTGGTATTTTATGAAGACTTGTTCCAACTCATCCTTGGTCTTCTTCTCCTTGTATCTTGGAGTGCATTTTCGGTCATACTCGACACTCCTAAGTTTGCTCCCATTTTATTATGAAATCATTGGAGTCCAATGCTTATATGGTTGGGAGGAATGATAAGGACATATTATTGTTATTTACGTGAGACTTCACAACAAGCTCACATTAGATTTAGTTGTTAATTTGTTAGCTCAAATTAGCTAACTATTGTATTTTTGTTATGTATTTTATTCTATTTAAGCAATCATGAATAAAATAAACATAGTTCGATGTTTTCCAAATCATTGTTTGAATCTATATCATAGAACATTGGCACAACTTCCTAGAATGAAGGATATGATACCACTTAAAGCGATACTACTTCATAATTAATTAAATATTAAACAATAATGACACGAATGTAATAAATATGTAATAGCCACTTATAGAGGGTGGAGTCTCTTGCAAAGTTACGCAAAGGATAAAATGATTCGATGATGATAAATAAAAAATACTCTACTCCTATTTATACATGAATTCAATGAAAAATAATTAAAATTGGAAATATAGCCGACTAGGCTAGATTAGGGTTATAACAAAGGGTATTCTCCTTTATTTCTCAACATATAGCATGTGGCCTCTGCTTTTTGCAATTTACTCATCAAATCATCTTTGCCTCTCCTAAATTCTCTATTTGCATCTTAGATCAATATTGCAATGTTTGTTATCCTTTTCACCAATGGAAAATATCTCATTGAAACAATTTTTCTTTTAATCCAATATTGATATTCAATTTGCTTTAGCATATATTTAGATTTGACATGGCCCTAAGGCTTTTCTCTTTCTTTCTCAAACTTTTATTGAATTGCTGCAAAAATCTCTTCCTAGCCTTAGAGCTTTGACTTCAATTTTTGCAATGCTTTCTCCTATGCTTTCATTATATTGCTTTCTTGTTCCAAATTTTCTTCCAACCTATGGATCTTATCATCCCTCTACTACAGTTGTACTTCATTAGAATATTTATCTATTATGTGTTTGAGATCCTAAATCTCATTTTTGAGACTATATTTTTCTATTTTCACTTTATTTAGCTTTTGGTCTAGAGCTTCAATTTTCTTTTTTGTAATTGCAAGTTTTATGTCTATTTGATTGCTTTGAAGGAATAATGTATCTAATTCAGTGCAAAGGGTACATGTTGTATCAATCTTGGAAATATTTTAAATATCATACCTATACACCTTAGTATGGTAGTATTTTATTTTCATCTCTACAATTGTCTTCTAAACTTTAGTAAATACGACCATCTTGACCTGTTCTTCAATAACTGGTTCCACTCCATCATACATCTGGGTGGTTACCTTCTTTGTGTCATATTTTAGTTCTTGCTACTCTACCCATTTTTAGTATTTATCTCAATGTTCTAAATAATGGAGAATGCTTCTGGCAATGGATGCTCAAAAGTAGGGGGATAAGTGAAGGTAGATTGAAATGGTGATAAAATCATGGATGGGGGATTTACTAATACAATGGTGGTATTTATAGGGGTTCATGTATATACATATTTGGTGGTTGTTTAGGTCTCCTATACATAGGAGGTGGTATTTTTTCCCAACAACATATTATACAAGGGAAAATTTTCATTAACAAGGGAATATGGTGGGGGAGGTTTCTCAGGTGGAGGTTGTACAAGTGGTGGAGCAATTTCAACAAAAGTGGAAGGGGAGAAAGACATACATGATCCTCTCGCTTCCAATGCTAGCTCCTGTATTTTTGCATAAAATATTGAAATCTATATCTTAGTCTTTAGAACTTCTTATTTTAATTACTATATTTTGGCTACTCTTGTCGTCTCCTTCTACTGTGTTCTCGGATGATCTTTTTGTTTTGCTTTTTTACTTTTTATTCTATTGAGCATGTTGTTGGGACTTATGCTTCTTACCAAAAATTAGCAATTCCATAAATTATGCTTCTTACCACTTAGCTTATCTATAGCTTTAGAGCTAAGGTGAGGAATTTGACCATAGATGGATGCTAGTGCAAGGCCTAGAAACATTATATAAAACTTAAGGTATGGAGAGGTTTTCCTAAGAACTAGATTCTAATTGACTACAAAGAAATATTGCTCATTATCTCTTGCAAGGAGCTTAATATTGTGTAAGTTTAGAGGCATATAGAAAAGAAATAGTCACACTAAACATGATAGGTAGAAAATTTTCTTACTTTATTTTAGCTTGAGGGCAACTAGTTGACTATGGATTTGATAACTTAGAAAGTGGACCTAGTCAAAGAATATAATGTTACTAGCACTTCAACCATCATAGTTGTGAACATTAGTGACTACATAAGCAAGGGATATTTGATAGTTATATACATATTCATCAAAATATAATCCTATAATGAAAACTAATATGGACAACACTATTTATATAATTTTCTTAAAATTTTTGAGCTTTAGAGGTTTTTCTAGAAAGTCCTTTGAGATTTCCCCTATTTTCTTACCTAGCCAAGTTTTAAAAGTATATTTTTTAAAATCTCCTCTATTTATTTATGTCAATAGGCTTAGGTATTATACCTAGTTGTTCTTCTACTACAAAAGCTCCTCTAATTTCCTCTATTATAATGGAAAATAGTCTTCTCTTTTTTTGTGTCATAGAATTTTCTCTTTTTTGGGTCATAATTTTTAGCAATTGCTTTGACAAGCTCAGGTGAGGTCGACGAACTTAGGCATGTATATAGACAAAAAGAAATTCCATGGAGCAGATTCTAGATTGCTAGATGATATTTTTATTCCTCTTGCATTTGGCCCTACTCTAAAGATCTTTAGTTTTTATCTTTTTATGATGAGAGGATCATAGGTATCATCCAATTTTTTTTATAGCTCCTTAGAAGTCTTATGCACTTTTCCCTCTCTTTCCTTGAGCTATTTTGCACCAGTAAACTCCTTATATAGATTCAAGCACAAGCAATTATGTCGTTTTCCTCTCATGTGGAATGTTTCAATGATTATACAGTATTTTCTCCTTAGACTACTAAATGCTCTAATGAACATTGCTCCTTTTTGGCCTTGCATATATAATAAAAGTGCTTGTAAAGAACAATTGTTGCTAATTTAATGTTGAGAATTACACAAGCTCAACTTATATAACAAAATATTTTCTTGAAACTAAAATTTCATGTAAGTGTTTGTGGTACATATCCCTTTTTAAGGTTGCCACACTTTTGGCCACACTTTAGTCACTATAAAGCACAATCCTTAACCAATCAATTCTTACTATTTACAAAGTTCTACAACCACTACTGCAATTATAAAACTACTTACACATGCTGTTATTTACACATGTACACATCAACAACACACTCTTCTATACATAATGCTTTAACTATTGGTCACTTACTAGAATTAGTAAAAGGTAATCATCCATGACTTGAAGCTCATATAAACTTAATTATTTCCTTCTTGATATTAGATATAGACTACACCAAAATGATTCCAACTTATCATGCTTCCTCAATTTTGCTTAGTTTGAGTCCCATTTGAGCACTAGGTCACCATATTTGAAGGATTTTAATGATGATATTTTGTCAAACCATATTTTAATGGTTTCTTGATGTTGGTAAAAATTATTATGTCATTTATCTTCATTCCTCAAATAGTAACTATTTTGAAATTCTCTTCTCAATTGGTTAAATGTCCTATAACTTTGATTGGTCTATGAAATTCAAGGAAAACAACTTGATATTAATCAACAACGTGACTTATTTCCATAAACTAGAGCATAATATGTGGTTTTCAAATCCTTATTGATTGTGTTTTTATTTACCCATAACACTTGGTTTAGAATTGAATACCAACTCTTTCGTTTGTTGTCAAAATTCCTCTTGATTAGTCTCATTAAATTCTTATTCATGGACTTTGCTAGACAATTTCCTTGAGGATAATAATTATAGGATACCTTTCATTATATGCCATATATTCATGCAAAATCCATGGTCTTATCTCCTACGAATGCTTTACATTATCAAAAATTTTTGTAGCAAATATCCTAAACCTGGTGATCAATCCTTCCAAAAAATTTATGATGATGTCTTGAACTTTATATCTAGTTACCTCTACTTTAGACCATGTAGTGAAACAATTTATTGCTATCAATATAAATTTGTATTTAAGATAAGAATTTGGATAGATCATCCCAATAAAATCTAACCCCCAATTGCTAAAAGGTTTCATTTATAATAACTGGTTGGAGGGGCATTGTCATATTTTATCTTCTACCAAAAAATATTTGACATTTATCACATGTGTTAGCAATTTTGAAAGCATAAAAAAATAATGTGGTCCAATAATACCTAGATCTCATAATATTATTCATTATGGTTTGACCAAAATAGTCTCCTCTTGAGAAGCCAACCAAAAATTCATTTAATATTCCATTTTACTTATTCACTTGTATGCATCTCAATAACACACCATAATTATTTTTTAGTACAAGATATCATTAATCAAAGAGTAGTTCAAATATTACAATCTATACATGTGCCCTTGCGAGGTTGCAAACCTATTTGGACACTTACTAGTCTAAAAAAATAAACAAATTAATTTATTCATGTGTTCATTATTTCTAGGTCTCTTTTAATTGATGTTCTTGTTGTTGTTTAATCAACAAAATGGAGTCAAGTGCAATAGAGTTCATCAAATTTTCACATAGTGCCCTTCCTCTAATCAACTTGGTTGGATTGATCTCTATATCATACTCCTATATCTTTGTGATCCAAATGATTCATTTTTCACCCAAATCTCTTGCACTATAAAGTTTTGGACATCCAAGTGCATAACATAAACCAATGTTCTACTTTGAGAAATCTAATATCTTACCGTTTTGAAATATTTCATTAAATAAAACACCTATTTTATATAAAATTATAGGTTTCTTCATGATCATAGAGATTTTGGCTTAGAAAAGCTATATGCCACTTATTATGATCTTTATCATTTTGAGTGAGCACAACCATGTAGCTTTCTTCTGCTCTAGATACATAAAGAATTAAGTATTTCTTGTAATTAGGGTTAGCTAATATCAGGATCTAGTAATAGCTTATTTTATGCTCATGAAATCCTCCCTCTTGGATTTTATCCATGTGAAGTCTATTTGCTTTTTCAATATTTTTGTGATAGGTTTTATTATCTGATCAAAGTCAGACATAAAATTCCAGATAAAATTAATATACCCAAAGAATTATTGTAATACTTTTTTATTTTGAGGTAAATTAAGCACTAATATTGGTTTTTCTCTATCTATATCAATATCTATTACTTTATTTGATACTAAATTACCCAACATATTTCCTTTATGGACAATGTAAATTTATTTTCTCAGGTTGGGTGATACCAAAATTTCTATATTTCTAAAAAAAACTAGCCTAAGATGATCAAAACACTTTTCCTATTGATGAGAAAAGGTTGTCATATCATCTATATAGATCAATATGAACTTTTTCACAAGTTAACCAAAATCTAGGTCCATATCCCATTGGAAGGTAGCTCTAGAATTAGATAGTTCAAAACATATTCTTTGATAAGAAAATATTCCCCATTTGGTTGTAAACATAGTTTTATGTTGATCCTCACATCAAACCCATACTTGATTAAAACTTGAAAATCCATCCAACAATGAAAATATTTTTCCCTTGACAACAACATGCAAAATTTGATCGATTTAGGCAAAGGATAGTGATCCTTTAAGGTTGCTTTGCTCAGGTTCCTAAAATACACACAAATGGAGATATATCCATTATTTTTTTTATCAATACCAAATTAGATACCCATAGGAAGTGTTTTATCAAGTATATGATCTTTTCATTTAGTAGCTTTAGCAATTCTTGTTTCATAAATGCTTCTATTTTTGGATGTATCTATCTTTGCTTTTGTTAGAATGGCTTAACATTAGGTAGAAAATCTATAGTGTGTTGGATGGTATCATTATTGTAGACCTTTAAATTATCATAATTCCAATGAATTATGTCACTAAATGATTTGCATAGACTTAAGAGTTGTTGAAATTCTTATTTAGAGCATTGTAATTCAATATTTAAATTCTTTTCGGGTTACAATTGAATCTCTCTAAACTTCTATTCATTTATTTTCATCTTTTGTTCAATTGGTTGGTCACTACTATCGAACAAAATTTTGAGGTTGATCAGAACCTTGGGAATAGGATTATTTTTTAATTGAATCATTTCATCCTCATTTGTATTCTCTAGCATGTCATTAGTTGCATTTGTGTAGTCCATCTATTCAATTAAGAAGTCCACTATATGTCTATCATTGTTAAATACTTGTCAAAAAGAATTCTTATCCAACATAGACAACCTAAATGCTAGTTTAACAGATCTTTAGCATTATCTTAGATTAGAGATTGGATAAGAATTGGCTCCATGGGAATACAATGCATCAACTTGAGCATTATACTCTTTGGGAATTGCTTTCGTATTTAGTGCATCAAAGCTTTTGAAAAAATCTGAAACTCTATTTTGATAAGCTTTTAGATAATGCTACTTGTGGTTGCATTTTTTTGTCATTTTATTTACCACTAAATTAGAATCTCAATAAATCATTAATATATTGATTTGTCAGCATAGTCCATGCCATTTCCTGCACAATTTTGTTCTTTCTTTCTACTACTCCATTCTGTTGAGGTGTTCTTGCTACCGAAAACTGTCTTCTAATCCCATGTTTTTCATAGTATTCTGCAAACTCATCTGAAATAAACTCTCCTCCTCTATCTGATCTTAAACATTTAATTATTTTTCCTGATTGATTCTCAACAAGATTTTTGAAAGTTTTAAACATCTCAAAGGCTTCTGATTTAAGTTTCAAAAATAGTACCCATGTCATTCTTGAATAGTCATCTATACACAACATAAAATATTTGTATCCATTTATGCTTTCCATTCTCATGGGTCCACATAAATCAGTGTGAATTAGTTATAACAGCTTGCTTGTGAAGTACTCTTTTGCTTTGAAAGTGGCTCTGGTTTGCTTCCTTTTTTGGCATGACTCACAAATACTGTTTGAGGGTTTACCAATAGTGGGTATGTCTCTTACTGCCCTTTTTGAGCTGATTTTTACCAGATTATCAAAGCTTATGTGACCGAGTCTCTTGTGCCACAGCCAATTTTCTTCTTCCTATCCAACCAAGCAAGCTCCTTCTAAAGTCTCTGAGAGAGTATACAGATTTCCAAAAGTTCTTAGTCCAGTAGCTATCAACTTCCCATTTTTTGTCTTTCTTACTTCACAGCCCTGCTTCTTGAAAATTACTTCATGACCTTTGTCACAAATTTGACTTACACTCAGTAAGTTATGCTTCAGACCCATCACAAAAAGGACTTCTTTAGAATTGATTATTTCGTCACTTAACTTAACTGATCCTTTACCCACTATCTTGGCTCCATCATTGTTCCCAAATTTTACAGAACCACCTTCATAAGTCTGTAACTTATCAAACTTCTGTTTATCTCTTGTCATATGACTGGAGCATCCACTATCCAGAATCCATGGTGCAGATTTGTTCTAGGATTTGAGAGCAGTTTGAACAACCAAGTATTCCTTATCTTTATTAGGTTGTTCCTTTTCTTTCCACTGTGATTTGACAGCAGATCTAGTCACTTGTTTTGCCTTCTTCCTTTCATTGGCTTGTGCCTGTTTTTCGAGAAATTTTTTGTTTTGTTTCAATCCAGTTGGTTGAAACTTTCTTCCCTGGTATTTATTTCCTGCAAAAGATCTACGACAATTTCTTGCAATATGTCTAAAGTTATGAAAGTTATAACATTCTACAACATAATCTATCAAAGGTGAAAAAATATTTCTACTAGTGAAATTCCTTTGTTCTACATTATATCTACAGTTTGAAATTTTATGACCATATGCATTGCATTTAAAAAAATAACCAGAAAAGGAACGAGTGTACCTGGGTAATGGTTGTTGCCATGTTGTAGTTGGAGCCGTCTTCTTCTTCTTTGATATGTGACTTTGATGAATCCATCATGGGTAGTACTTCTTTCATTCTTGGCCTTATGGTTTTCTTTTGCATGATACGGTTTTTCTTGATCAACCTGGATCTTATATTTATTCTTTATTGGTTCTACAGTTATAGCCTTTGAATCCTTTGAGGATTCTCCTTCATCAAATCCCAAACCAAATTTGATGTCTGTGGGCCTTTGATCATTTAACATTTTATTCAGCTTCGCAGAACTGTCTTCAAATTTATGATGACAACTCAATTTCTGATTTATCTCTTGTAGCTGCATTCTTAATCCAACTATGTATTCTTCTAGTTTATTGCACTCATCTATTTTCATGGTTAGCTATGCTTCAAAATCTTCAAACTTTTTCTTAAATTCTTCAGTCTGTACTTTCAAACTGATTATTAATTCGTTGGCATCCTCAAATTTTCTTGAATTTTTTTTATTCTTTTTCCTTTCTGCACTTAACTCTTCAAGTGTAGCAACCAACTCACCTTCCGGATCTACCTCAGCCTCATCCTCTAATTTTTCATCACACTCCCGGGTTTCCTCTGTTCTTTCTTCTTCAAAAGCCATGAACAAGGCTTCACCAGTTTCTTCTTCAGAGTCCTCACTGGAGCTGTCTTCATAAGAGTCAACATTCTCAGAAATGAAACTTTTCTTCTTGAAGTTCCTCTTTCTAAAATGTGGTTTCTTCTTCTAGACACTTATTTCTTGGTGTGTCCCTTCATCACTTTTGTTTTTCTCATTCATTGGGCATTTTGCTGCAAAGTGCCCAATGCCTCCATAGTTGAAGCACTTGAACGGTAGCTTACCTCTGTACTTTCCTTTTCCCTTTATTAGTTTTCTAACAAAGTTTGCTTCAGTTTCATCTGCAGATTCTTCTTCCTCAGATTCTTGTTTAGCTCTTATATTTATCTGTGCTTGAAAAGCCACTTCTCTATCTGAGGGCTTAGTTTGTCCTATTCTCATTTCATATGTTGTTAAAGAACCATGCATTTCATACATACTAAAGAAATTTAAATCTTTAGCTTCTTCTATGGCAGAAACTTTAGCATCAAATCTTTTATGGAGAGTTCTTAGTATCTTTTTCACAACAACTGCATCTTCTATTTCCTCATCGAGTCCTCTAATAGCATTTATGATTCCATTTACTCTCAGCATATAGGCCTCTATGTTCTCATCATCATTCATATTTAATGCTTTGAACTGGGCTCGATGTGTTTGTAGCTTGGCTTCCTTGATCTTGCCATCTCCTTCATGAATGCTCTACAGTTTGTTTCATATGTCTTTTGCCGATTTACAGCTCATGATCCTTATCAATTCACTGTCTACTAACCCACACATAATAGCATTCTTAGCTTTAGAGTTGTTCTCAAACTTTTTCTTCTCAGTCGCATCTGAAGGAGGAGCAGAGGGTATTGTGTATCCATTTTCAATAGATTCCCAAATGTCATATCCCAATGCACACAGATATGTCTACATCCTGAGTCTCCCAAAAGAGTAATTTGTTCCATCGAACAAAGGAGCTTTGTTAGAAGAAAATCCTTCACCATCGGCCATTGTGTATCTTCCAAGATCACCTTAGCTGATTAAGCTTGTTCAGGTACCTGGCTCTGATACCAATTGATATTATCACAATGACACTGAGAGGGGGGGTGAATCAGTGTATCTAATTAAATTTTGAATTTGCAACTCTTAAAACTTAAAAATGCAAGCCTAAAAATAGATATAGCAAGTATTACACAAGAGCATCACACAACACAAGATTTAACGAGGTTCACCGATGTGGCTACTCCTCAAATAATGATTGTTTGGACTACAATCCAAATCCAGCCTTTGCAAGGATTCAATATTTACAAAATAGTTTACCAGCACCCACTAGAAGGAGCACCAACCCCTGATTTATCTGCTACAACAGATAGGAGCACCAACCCCTTTTACCAAGAACCAACTTGGATTTTATTTTGAATAAAAGTTTGACATAAAAATGCCTTCTCTTTTACAAGACCCTCACTGGTCTATTGCTCCTGCAAATCAATCTCATAGAAGCATAAAGAGTATTGTTAGAAACTCAATATCTTCTATTACAATCTAAAACCTTTCTTTTGATTTTTCAAGAAAATTTTCAGGTTTCAATTATGTAGTTGTTATTCATACAACACTCTTACCCAACCACGTTTTTGTTTTTTCAAGATAAAACACGGTTGTAGTGACCTCTCTTACTATGCCTTTTTTATCTTTATACTTGGTTCAATCGAACGACTATTTCAAAAAATGGCTCTAATTTTTCCCTCCAATTTTTCATGCATTTACGGCTATGTTCAATCTGTCAAACCCTCTTTGATGCACTCTATATTTTAGCCGCTTCTTTTTTACTTATTCTGATAGTCTACTCTGCTCATACTGACAGCTTTTTCTATGCAACCTGATAGCCTTTTTGCATGTTTCGATGCTCTATCATTTTTTTGTTTTAACTTCTACGTAACTACCTTCTCGGCACCTTTATACTTTCTGATGGCTCTCTTTTCAATTCTACGTCGAACTTTCATTTTTTCCCGCAACTTCCATGTCTGACACATGCAACCATCGAGAGGATTTCTTGTTTATCAAGATTATCTGTAATTCTGCACTTTTGCCAGCCATGCAGCATCACGGCCCTGCAACAGCCGTTCTTTTCTTTAATACGCTGTTCCATAACTTCCCTTGTAACTCCAGTTAACTTTTACATGGTTGGCTGCATGAATTTCCTCTATGCTTTTTCAACACCTGTCACTGTGTAACTGCAGATCTGACTCCAGTTAACTCTTACGTAACTGGCTGCATGATTTTCCTTTACACTTTTTTGACACCTGTCACTATGCATGCTTCTTCGGCTTTTACCCGCCAAACTATTACCTATCGCGATATCGTGACATTTCTACCCATTTGAATTTTTCTAGACTATTGACCATGAAAACTTGACCTGTCGTGATATCGTGACATTTTTTGCCTCCTCGACCTTATCTCGGCATGCACCCGCAAAAACAAAACATGTCACGAAATCGTGACACTTTTTGCTACCGTACACTTTTCTCTGCAAGCCTCAACGAAATTGGAACATGTCGCGAAATCATGACACTTTTTGCTATCATACACTTTTCTCCGTAAGCCTCAGTGAAATAAGAACATGTCATGAAATCGCAACACTTTTCACTGTCATACACTTTTCTCCGTAAGCCTCAGCGAAATTGAAACATGTCATGAAATCGTGACACTTTTCTGCCTTAGCGCTGTTCTTTGCTTTTGGCCCGCGAAAATGCAACATGTCACGAAATCGCAACATCTTTCGCATTCGTACATTTCTCGCTTCATGCACTAGCGAAATCAAGACATGTAGCGAAATCGCTACAACTTTTCGACTTGGCACTTTTCTTTGTTGCAACCTCTGAAAAACTAGCATGTAGCAAAATCGCTACAACTTTGTGCCTTGCACTTTCAAATTTTCTTCAATCCGCGAAACTTTGACTTGTAGCAAAATCGCTACACCTTTGTGCCTTGCACTTTCGACTTGTAGCAAAATTGCTACACCTTTGTGTTCTGCACTTTCGACTTGTAGCAAAATCACTACACCTTTGTGTTCTGCACTTTTGACTTGTAGCGAAATCACTACACCTTTGTGTTCTGCACTTTTGACTTGTAGCGAAATCACTACACATTTATGTTCTGCACTTTTGACTTGTAGAGAAATCGTTACACCTTTGTGCTTTGACTCTTCCTCTCTGCTTTGGCCCGCGAAACTCCAACATGTAGCGAAATTGCTACAACTTTTTGACTTAGCGCTTCTTCTCTGCTTCAGCCAGCGAAACTTCAACATGTAGCGAAATCACTACACTTTTGTTGTCGTACATTCTCTCTCTTATTTGGGTCACGAAAACCCGGCGTGTCGCGATATCGTGACACTTTTTTCCCTTAGTGCTTTTCTTCCAAAACTGTTGTGAAATCGTGACAGTTTTCGCCCTTGGCGCTGCTTCTCCAAACTTGTCGTGAAATCGCGACAGTTTTTCAACTTTGCTTCTTTCCTTCCAGCATGTCACAAAATCGTGACATTTTTGGCTATGCCTTCTCTCTCCTCATTTTTGTCGTGAAATCATGACATTTTCGGCTGTGCCTTCTCTCTCCTCATTTTTGTCGCAAAATCATGACATTTTCGGCTGTGCCTTCTCTCTCCTCATTTTTGTCGCAAAATCGTGACAGAAAACATGTCGCGATATCGCGACAATTTTCTTACTTGTCTTTTTCTGCAAATTTTTGAATTTGGGCCACTTCTTTCTTCTTGGAAATTCACTATACTTGTTCTGACTGACCTCTGAACTGCATCAACTGCATCAATCTTTCTGTGTTGACAACAATGACAATACTTTTGCAATGCTTTTGCTGCACCTTGCTCAACACCCTCTAGTTCCCAAGAATACTTTTATCCCTTGTGGAGTTGATCTGATTATTCCGGAGGAGATTATGGCTAACTACATATCCATAGAATCTTTCTCCCTGGTGGGAAAATTTGTCGGAGGGAGACCCGATATAGAAGCTATTCGACGTTGGGCGGTCGCTAAATGGAAAATGTGAGGATGTTTGGAAATCATTGCCATGTCCAGAGGTTTCTTTCTGATTCGTCTTAACAATCAAGAGGATGCAGATCGTATCCTATCTAGTGGTCCCTGGTTCTTTGGGAGGAGAAGCCTCTTCCTTCGCAAATGGGGAGAAGATTTCGACCCAAAAACCCAGAACATAAACTTCGCTCCAATTTGGGTCAGGCTCCCCAACTTGCCGCTCATGTTTTGGCATGAGGAGTTTCTCCATGGGATTGCTAGAACCATTGGAGAACTGGTCACCATAGATCCGACGATGAAAGCTAGATCAAGATTTACGTAGGCTCGTATATGTGTTAATGCGAACCTAGAATCTCAACTTTTGACTCATGTAAATTTAATCTATGGATCTTACCACAAAAGTCAAGTTGTGGAATATGAGAATAGGCCTACTTTTTGTTTTGAGTGTAACATCTAGGGTCACCTTCGAAATCAATGCTCGAAGCTACGCCCTAGCCAGAATACCCTAAAAGGGCAAGATCACATGAGCAAAGACTTCCAACAACATTCTCGCTTTTTAGCATCCAAGAACCAGGACAACCAGATTTCCAAGGGCGGGAAACACCATGAATCCAAGGAAAAGCAATCGATTGGCGTAAAGAAAAAGGCAAGTTCTTATTATGCTTTGGCTAATCATTTCAATGTTTTAAATGAATCAAATATTATTTTTGATGGCAATCAAGATGAATGCCCTAGCTTGGATATTTCTGATCCAAATTCCACTACCCCCATCAATGACGCTTCTTTCCATCCAACAAATCCCTCCACCAATGATGCGATCGAATCCCTCCGCCCTCCCAATCCCCCGCCTCCACCTCCACTTTCTTCTTCTCCTCCGCCATCCAATCCTCTTTCACCCTCTAGGTCGGGACCTTCTCACCCTCCTCCCATCCTTGGATCTGATGAGGTTGTTAATCTAGAAGGGGAGTGTGGGATCCTTGGAGCTTGGAGTCCTAAGCATACTAGAAGTTATAAGAAATATCAGATAGATGTTGGCAGTGACAGAAAAAAGGGGAAGACCCTCTGCAGTTGAACAAAGAAAAAGAGATATAGAAGAAGAGATAGCTAATGGCATTCAACGAACCCTATTTCTAGATATCATGGCATCCAATGGAGATGAACCGAATAGAACCAAACCTCCTCTGCAACAAACCAAAGGAGGGAGAAAACTTGGTAAATATTCCAAATGAAAGTCCTCTCTTGGAATGCGAGAGGGCTTAATGGGATAGTAAAACAAAGAATTGCTATCTCATTAAGAAAGGAGTTTAGACCGACTATTTTCATTATGCAAGAATAAAAATTGGGTGCACAATATTCTCCCCAAGTTGCTAAAACTATTTGGAAATAGTGTGAATTTTCTTTCAGCCCTTTAGTTGGATCATCTGGTGGTCTCCTATGTCTATGGGATCCTACCAAAGTGGAGGGAAGGGTGATTTCCAGTCAAGGTTGGATTTCCAATATTCTGTTCCATGATCTGATTTCTAAACAGTCTTGGGTCTTGACAAATATTTATGCCCCAAACAGTCCTCAGGATAGGCTAAGTTTATGGAATACCCTCACCCAAATAAGGACAACCTTTTCTAATATTCCATGGATTCTCATAGGAGATTTTAATGCTCCTCTCTACCCCTCAAGAAGAGAGGAGGAAATGATATCAATCCTAGATCCACTGAAGACTTTTGCAATTTTGTGAACACTAATGATCTAATGGATGTACAACTGAAAGGGTATCAGTTTACATGGAGTAACAGAAGAGCTGGAGCGCATCTTATTCAGGAGAGACTTGACAGATTTTTCCTATCCCAGGATGCTCTATAGATGTTTGGTGATGCCACTCTCCAAGCTCTTCCTAAAATTGGTTCTGATCATAGCCCTCTGATTTTTGAATCAACCAATAGACCTTCCTTCAAAATTCCCTTTAGGTTTGAAGCAATGTGGACTCAACACCCAGATTTAAGGGTGCGTGTTGGTGAATGGTGGAAAGAAACTTTTCTTGGATCTCATATCAGACAGTTTTCTCAAAAATTACGCTCTATCAAAAACAAGCTGAAAATTTGGAACAGGGAGGTTTTTGGAAACATCTTTGAAAATAAACAGAATATAAGGGATAAATTGTAGATAATCAAAAATCAATTTCAGCAAGGACAGGAGGGTCCTCATTCGAGACAGGAGGAAAAATTGCTTCTTTCAGAATACCATAACATTCTAAAGAAAGAGGAGATTTTTTGGCATCAGAAATCTAGGCACTTATGGCTAAAATATGGGGATTTGAACACTAAATTCTTTCACATTTCAACCCTCAAGCACAAAGGAGCAAACAGGATCAAGGGTCTGGTAAAGAGTGATGGGTCTTACACCGCTGACATCTACAAAATTAGGGATGAGGCTGTTCATCATTTTGAGTCTTTGTTGGGATCCCAGCCTATCCAATCCTCCCAAGCAATGGATTCCCTCCTTAGGCATATTCCAAGAATTGTTACTAATGAAATGAATGCCAATATCCTAAAACCCCTTAGTGATGAGGAAATCCACAAAGCTCTTTTTTCCATGCAACCAGACAAAGCTCCTGGGCCTGATGGGTTTTCCCCTCATTTTTTCTAAACTTTTTGGGAAATCATAGGTCCTGACCTTTGCTTGGCCATTAAAGAGATGCAGAATTCCAGATTTATCCCTAGAGATGTAAATTCTACTTTCCTAGCCCTTATCCCTAAAATCCCTACTGCCAAGAGTTTGTCTGATTACCATCCTATAAGCCTTTGCAATGTGGTCTACAAGATTCTTACCAAAGCTATGGCCACCAAACTTAAATATTTCCTTCCAGACATCATAGACCCGTGTCAGGGCAGCTCTGTTAAAGGTCAAAATATTGTTGATGGTGTGATAACTATTCATGAGCTAATCCACTCTACCCATAAATCTAAAAAAAGTGCTTTCTTCTTGAAGTTGGATATGAACAAAGCCTTTGATAGGGTCAATAGATATTTTCTATCTAAAGTCCTAAAGTTTGGCTTTCATAGTGATTGGACCCATCTCATTATGCAATGTGTTTCCTCTTCTTGGTTTTCCATCCTGGTGAATGGCTCCATAGCTGGGTACTTCCCAAGTACTAGAGGATTAAGACAAGGGGACCCCTTGTCCCCCATCCTCTTCATCATTATGGCTGAATCTCTTGGTAGAACTATAAAGTTAGCCTGTTCTCTGGGGTTAATTTCTGGCATAAAAGTTGCTTCCAACCTAAGACCTACCACCCACCAACAATTTGTTGATGACACTTTGTTGGCTACCATAGCTTCCATCCCAGAAGCCCGTACTATCAAGACTATTCTTAACCTCTTTGAAGATGCAGTTGGGCAAAAAATAAATTATTCCAAGAGCAAAATATTTTTTCTTAATACTCCTGTCTCGCGCCAAACTTCTATTGCTAATATCCTGGAATGTTCCATTGCTAATCTACCCACTGCCTATCTTGGGTTGCCCATGTTTGTGGGTCGTCCAAAAGATGCAATGTGGAATAATGTCATTGAGCGGATTCACAAGAAATTAGCAGGCTAGAAAGGTGTTTTGCTTTCTTTGGCAGGAAAAGCCACGATGGTCATGTCAGTTCTTTAGAGCATTCCTGTTTATTTTTTGTCTATTTTCAAAGTGCCTGCAATAGTTGGATCTAAAATAGAACAAATTCAAAAGCGCTTCCTATGGACAGGAACTGATAATCAAAAAAAGTTTCACTTGGTTGCTTGGGATACTGTTTGCTCCCCAAAAGATAAAGGGGGTCTTGGTTTTCAGAGAATTCACAAGATGAATCATGCCCTTTTGGCAAAATAGGCATGGAAGATATTTACCCATGAGAACTTGGAATGGATATCTGTCGTAAGGGAGAAATATCTACAACACCATTCCTTTATGGATGAGGAAGCTCCTCAAGTTGGAACCCATTTCTGGAAGTCTATCCTCCAAACAAGATCGTTGCTCAGTAGAGGTGTAAGATGGCAGCTTGGTGATGGGAAGACAATCAATTTTTGGCATGATCCTTGGGTCAAGGATGAGGCTCTTATAAATGATCAGAACATTGTTGTCCTAAAACCCTTAACAGATGCAAATATGGGACCAAAAGTTGTTGACTTCATCATCCAAACCCAGGGGCATCCCATGTGGAAACAACTAAGTTTCAATTCGGATGATGAATTAATTTCCCAAGCTGTTAAGGCCATGCAGTCCATTCTCAGATCAAGTTTTATCCCAGCTTCCCAGGAAAAATATAGGCCTTTCTGGAAATGCAGTGAGGATGGCAACTTCTCAGTCAAAACGGCCCATGGGTTATATGACAATTATGATTCTCAAGATGAGCAAGTGACATCTTTGATCTTCAAATGCGTTTGGCTCAAAAATATTATCCCCAAAGTTGCTCACTTCTCTTGGTTGGTTGTTAAGAACAAAATTTTAACTACTGACAATTTGATTAAGCGTGGAGTCATGTTACCCAACAGATGTTATTTGTGCTACCAAGCTTGGGAATCAGTGCAACATATTATGGTTGATTGTCAATTTGCCTATGATGTTTTTATAGTGCTTTTAAGTATCTTCAGAGTTCAATGGGCATGGCCCCATACTATTGCTGATATGTTTACCCAGTGGCCTCCTGTGTTTCGCCACCCCAGATTAAAGTTTATATGGAAAGCTTCCCTCCATCATACCTTATGGCAGATTTGGTTAGAGCAAAATAACAGAGTGTTCAATAATCAGACCAGGGATCCAGTGATGGTAGCCAATAGAGCAGTGAGGTTCACTATCGAGAACACCAACTTAATTCAGTGTGACAAACCCCCTGATCCAGGTTTAGAAATGCTTTTGTTTAAAGTTCTCAATATTTCCACCAAAATTTCTAAGCAACCAGTTCACATCAATGACAAGATCAATACTAAGTGGAAACCTCCACCGTTGGGTTGGCTAAAAGCAAATTTTGATGGTTCATCTAAAAGCAATCCTGGGGATGCTAGGGCTGGTGGTATAATCCGGGATCACAGTGGAAAGATCATCAAGGCCTTCATTGAAAATTTGGGGATTCAATCAAATAATTATGTTGAGGCTCGTGCCCTATGGAGGTGTCTTGTTCTGTGCAAATATTTTCCTAACCCAATCATCTTTGAAGGTGATTCCCTTGTTGTGGTTAATCATGCAAAAGGTTCCTCGAAACCAGGTTGGAATATTCAAAATGTTATTAAGGAAATTCAAGCCATTCTCAGGCAACTTCCCTTAAGTACAGTTCAACATGTCTTCCGTGAAGCCAACGTAGTTGTTGACACTTTGGCTAATTTGGTAGCAAACCAATCTGATTGCATTATTTGGGAAGACTACTTTTTGGAGGATTTAATCAACATTGTTCAAAAAGAAAATGAGCAAGTTTCTTAATAATCACAGAAATGCCAACAAAGGTGTTTTTTTCAATGCCATAAGGTGTTTTGTCAACACCGGTGTCTTTCCTTTCAAGTGTTTTTTCAACACTATTGTCAGTTCCAACAAAGGTGTTCTTTTTAATGCTATAAGGTGTTTCGTAAACACCTTGTTCTTTTGTCTTTGGTGTTTTTTCAACACCATTCCTTGTCTGTTTCAGGATCCCACATGTTTCCTTTCAAATTGTGGGCTTTTTCAAAATTGTGGTTTTCATCACAAGGCTAATGTTTTCACCTCTGTGCAAAACCTTCTCCATGTTTTTCACGTCAGCCACCCCACCTATTTCCATCATGATAATTCCTCTCACCCCTTTATCCTCTATTTCTGTCCTCGTGTCCCCCTTTCCATCGTTCATTCCTCCGTTTTTGTTCCCTTCTTCTCTCATGTCCCCCATCCCGTATCTTTCCTTTTCCCCCCCCTCTTTTTTTTTTTTTTTTTTTTTGTTTTCCCTTTCTTTTCCCTGCTTCTTCTTTTTTTGCCTGTTGTTGGGTGCTAAAGGCTTCATTTATTTTTTCAAGCTCCTCTTCGAATTGATGACAACATTACTGACGAGTTTGTTAATTCGTGGAATGATGGAATGGTTCATGTTAGAGGGCTTCAAATTGAGTTCGTGGATGAAGCTGAAAATATTACTAGTTGTGCTGCTGAAGCCTTTCGCTCCAGAATCATCAGCCATGTCTCGGGGGCGGTTGACCAACTCCTAGCAATAGCCAATATGATCAAGGAAGCTGGGGTCATCTTCTCTCTTAACATCAAGGAATTGCAGGATCTTTCGACGTCGCTCAACGCTCTTCTCGCTCATCAGCAGGATAATGCTATTGAAGATGGTGATAAAGCCCAGTAGTCCTGGGTTCTGAGTTAGTGGGTTTTTGAGTTTAGTTTCTATTACTGAACCTTCCCTATTTTGTCGGGTATATCCCTGGTTTCTTTCTGTTGTCAAAAAGGTTATTGGAATCTTCTGCTTTGTTTTTTTGTGTTCCCATGGAACTAGCACAACTCTTCCCTATGTCTATGGGGGTTGTTCTATTTTTGTATCTTCGATGCTAGATAATAGCCTTATGTAAATAGGGATTGGGACCCTTCAACCCAACGATATTAATAAATTTTATTACCTACCAAAAATGAATATGTAACTAATTATTATTATTATTTTTTTTTTGGTTTTTTAATACTTAAATTATTGAAATTCAAAGAAAACACATCTCAAACCAAAATACATGAAAAAAATAATAAATAAATAAATAAACTAGTAATAATATATTTTAAGTATATATATTATTACATCGATATATTACAATTAAGTAATTTTTATTTAGTTTTTATTTTTAATCAATATCATAATAATTAAATTACTCATTTAAAATATTATAATTAGTTTTTTTAAAGATATGACAATTTGATTTCAATGCACTTATTATTTAGTTAAACATGCACTCTCTATAATTTAAAATTGATATGGTAATAAAATAGATAAAAAAATTATTTTTTTTATTGAGTAAATATTTTTTATACATATACATATACGTCATATAGACGACATCATGCATATAAAAAATCTTTTATAAAGATAAACAAGTTAAATATATATAAATGATACAAATTTTTATTATTATAGAAATTAAAAGTATTTAATCTGTTGGGAAAATGCAACGGTTCGAGCTTTGGTTCTTCTTTGGGAGGTCTAAGATGTTCAAACAGCAGCAAGTGTGTGAAGAGGTGGGTGTGTGTTAAATTCCCTATTGATAAGTATAACTCTCGGCTTTATGAAAGGTCATGATTGGAAGGAGACTTTTTAATCATGTGCTTTGATAGTAAAACCCACTAACCAAATAATTTTTATATATAAAAGGGTGTAATCTTGTTAGTAGCTAAAAATTTGATGAATATATATATATATATATATATATATATATATATATATATATATATATATATAAATAAATATAAATAAAAGGGTGTAATCTTGTTAGTAGCTAAAAATTTGATGAAAATATAAATTAATTTGCTCTATTTTAAAGATAAAAATACTTTTTCTTTAATTAATACATTTTTGAAAATCAACTTTAAATATAACATTAAAACTTTGTATTTAATTGTATAGATTTAATCTTCAATATTATTTTTAGTAATCAATATTCAAATTTAATATTTAAACTTAGTATATAATATTTAATATCATATTCAATATTTAATATTTGTTATGATTTCCAACATAAAAATTCAAGAATTTAATATAAAATCTAAACTTTCAATATTCAATGTTTACAATTAATATTTGTGGAACATAAATAAACCTAACATTAAAAAATCTAATACTCTACAAATTTAAATCTTATAAAAAATAAATAAAATTTTATCATAAAATATTTTTAAAAGATTAATAAAACAATGAAATAAAATATATACACATTGCCTAACATTAAAATTTTAAAAATTAAAAAAATCTAAAATTCAAATCTTATAAAAAAATACATTTATCATACATATTTAAAAGATTAATAAAACAATAAAATAAAACATATACCCGTCATACCATCGTAAAAACATGTTAAAAAAAGATTAATAAAACTCAAGACTTATAAACTACTCAAATAAGACAGGAATATGCCATAGGAATAATAAAGTAGAATTTGCCGTAGATTAATAAATAGAACATCATATGCTTAGAAATATGCTACTAGAATAGTAAAAGTATCACATGAATTGAAAAAACAGTTTTACAGAGGAAACGGACCTTCTGGATAAATAGTAAACAAATTTGTTAACTAAAGTCGATGGCATCCGGTCATAGTCGAAAGAATAGACTCATGATTTATTTATAAAACGCTGATCTAAGCATAAGCATGTGCAGGAAGTAAAGCAAAGTGCGTCTATGGCTGATGATTCCCGTCGCTGCAAGCAAGGCAGGATGCAATGTTTCTTATAACGGTCCGTATTTTTGAAGGTCTGGTTTCGCATGGAAGCTTCACTATGTCATCTTCATCTGCTCCAGGCTTCTTTCTCGCATCTTCGCACGCATCAAAGAAGCGCTTTACTGCACGTTCAACGTATTCCTTGCCTTTTCTCACCGTCATCTTCTTCGGAAGTTCATCCGGATAGCTATGCAGAGTGTAGTCTCCATTCAACTGCGCCGCCAGCCGCACCAATTCTATCTGGAAGTCATTTAAAGCCGCATCCTCCTTTGCCTCCAATGTTCTTAGTTTACGCGGTGTTGGCAGCGTTTCTGGCACATAAAAAAACGTGTTCTATGCTTATGAATGCTTGAAATTAATGACATAAGAGACATAGGAGGATAGAACTAATATAATGCAATGCATAATAATAATATACCGGGGCAATCTGTCCTTGGAGCGTCCCGAAATTGTAAAATGTCTTCGAAAGTGCCAGCCCAAGCATCTCTTTTTGTCAGAAATTCTGCTTTTAGATTGAAAATCTTTTTGACAGTTGCAGGTATCGACGAATGCTCAAACTCTGAGAAAGGATAGGGTTTAGTTGCTTTATGCACCACTGCAAAAAAGCACATCAACATCCATCTTTCACATGTCACATAGAAATGAAATAAAAGTTTAAAAACTTCTTCATAAAAATAAGTTTTAACTTTTTTTTTTTTCCTTTTTTTTGCAAGTCACAGCAAACTAAAAGCTTGCAAACTATCTTGTCAGAGTAACACCATGTTCCTTTTTACAAGGTCACTGTAAGCATTGGAACACCATCTGCTCCACATTAAGGCTACCGTTTCGAGTTCTGTTGATCAGCTTGTTGATGCATATGATTCTGTCTCATAACCAGATTATCTTTGAGACCTTGGAGGTTGTGCATATTCATTGAGGTTGGAATCTATAGCTTGAACTTCGAAACTTGTTAGGGATGGTGGAGGGTGTCTATGGACTGTTTCATATGATGTCATTTTGGTGGTAGAATTGTATTATAGCATCATTTCGTCAAAAAAAAGTTATTTGATCTAGTTGGTTACTTGGATGCAAAGCAATGAACATATGTTTCTAAACATTTATTATTTTTCCATCTAACTGTGGTATGCCAAACTCATCTTGAATTGTGTACCTTACAACTTGAACCGTTCCTACTAAAAATGACATTATATCATTTTGGTGGTAAAACCGTATAAAATATTATACTACCATTTCGCCAACAAAAATCATTTGATCCAATTAGTTGGTTACTCGAATACAACAATGAAGATATATGTTTCTAAGCCTTTATTAACAATTTATATTTTCCTAACTATATAAGGGTGGTATGCCAAAGCTCATCTTGAATTGTATACCTTATAATTTAAACAGTTCCTATAAAAAATGACATGAAGATGATCAGAAATAATCGATTGTGATATGGCATTAAGGCAAAAATGTTATCTAGAAATATTTTGGCAGTTGTGGAAGCCTTGTAAGAGTGGACTAGAGGACAAAAAAGAGCATATTTAGAGAAGCTACCACCACAAGTATCAATACTACGTCTCTTAGAAGCCCTTCATTAAAATCCATTGAAATGTCTATCCAAACCGTATGCGGTTTATTTGCCTTATGCACCACTGGAAAAACACATCAACATCAATCTTTCACATGTCATATAAAAATGAAATAATAATTAAAAAACATTCTTCATAAATAGAAGTTTTAACCTTTTTATGAGGTAACAGCCAACAAAAAGCTTAAAAACCACCTTCATAGAAATATAAGTTTAGTTTTAAGCTTTCTTGATAGGGGATAAAAACATGAAAACTCTTGGAATTCGAATGCATGTTTTATGAACAAAATGCTTAAAAACCACCTTCATAAAAATATAAGTTTAATTTTAAGCTTGCAAACTATCTTGATAGAGGATAAAAACATTAAAACTCTAGGAAAAAGCATGTACCGTTACAGTGAAATACGACCTGGCCTGCTTAGGTTTAAAAAAACTTATATTGTTCAGAATATGATTGGGTTAGCAAATACTAGTTAAAGGCATGATAGTACAGGCCCACCCCCGGCTGATTAAAACTCTTCTTCAGAGTTTTACTTCATTTAGATGTCCGGGGAAAGTTCACCATTTCACATATTTCAATACAGATAAAATTAAACTATATAACATATTCTCCCATATTACACCGTACTTCAAACTTGGTTCTCAAAGTGAACAGTATTGAGTAATGTTAGAAGATGAAACATACCGGTTCCTTTGTTAATCCAGGGCGAAATCATAATCGTTGGCACACGAACTCCTAATCTGTCAAATTTGAAGTAATAAGGCTTGGGGCCAACGATACCATCGGGAGAGGGAACATTTGTGACAGGTGTGGGAACATGATCATAGAACCCTCCATGCTCATCGTACGTAATTATAAACAGCATTTCGTTCCACTGGGGACTCGATCTCAGCGTCTCGTAAACCTCTTTCACGAACTTTTGTCCTTCAGAAACATCATGGGACGGATGATCATCATTTCCTGGCAAAATCTTAAGATCAAAATAACGTTGTTCAATCACCACGTAGTTGGGCAGTTTCCCTTCCTTGGCGTGAGACTTGAAGGTCAGATCGAATTGGTGAAACTTTGTTATGTACTTGAGCTTTCTCAGATTTCTGTAGAAGAGAGTAGAAGGAGGATATTGATAGTAAATACCGAAGTCAAGGCCAGATTCGGCAATAGATTCGAAGATTGTCTTCTGTGGAAATCCTTCAATAAGTTTGATAGCGTCGTTGCTGGTTGCACCGTGAGAAGTTGCAGAGTGAACATACAGTCTATTGGGCTGCGTCGAAGCCGGGACGGACGCAAACCACCTGTCAAATACGGCGAATTCGCTTACTAAAGCGCTGTACACGGGAACGGCTTCTGGTCTGAATCCATTCATCACTGTCTCCGACATATTTTTCTGAATGCTTTCCGCCTGCTGAGCAAATCCATTCATGGGAGGAGGATCTGCGGATGTATCGGTTGACCCAAAAATCTCTTCTCTTGTGGCTTGGAAGGAATGACCCGGATCTGGATCGACGTACTCCGATTTGTCTTGAAAGAAGACTTTCCGCGAGTTGGGATCTGCAGTAGAGATGGGATTCCATTCTTCACCTGTTACGCCGTCTATTTCCGGATTCAGGCGTTTCATCCAGCCCAGCATGTGGTCGAAAGATCGATTCTCTTGAACAAGCACTACCACCGTTTTTACTGGACAGTCTTTCTCCATCTCTGCCATACCGAGGAAGCGAATGTGTTTGCCGAAACAAGTTGAAACAGCATTGATTATATAGGACAGGTAGTTGGACGATTACTTACAAACTACAAACTAGTTACAAGGTATTAGAATAAAAAAATCTATAGGTAATGGAGTTTCTCCGTAGGGATAACTGGCATCAATGATCGCGTAAACGGCAGGTAGCTGAAGCTTCGCAATTTTATAAACTTTTTTTTTAGTAATGGATGAGACCCACATAGTTGTTTCATCGAAGACGTAACGATCTGAAAGGTGTTGCCAACGACGCTTCATTATCAAGATTGTTTCGTACCATTCACTTCTTTCATTGCCAACGACGCCTTGAATAGGTGAAGCATAAATAATGATAATAAATCAATCAATTACCTGGACAAACTAAAAATAATGGAAGTTCAAAATCAGTCAATTACCTCAACAAACTAAAAATATGCATACACTACTTACATTAAGGACACGCACAACACTAACGAAATATTATACATAAGTTGCAGGTATGTCTCTTTTAAGAATGCGGGTTCAATTATTGTGTTACCAAGTACTTCATATTATTTTTAAAATCTTTAATTATTGTGTTACCTCCTTATACTTCATATTATTTAAAAAAATATATTATATTAAACCTCTATTAAACACAAATATATGTTCAAAACCTCCATAATAACAATGAAAATAAAATAACACGAGTGCTGTGAGTACACAATAATAATACACAAATTAAAGAAAATGCAGAAATAAATAATAAAAGTGTAAATAATACGAGTGTTATGAAATATTGAAGGAGAATATAGAAAATTTACATTAGTTCGACGAAGCAACCTCGTTTTTATAAAGTCTTAGGTTTACAAATAACTAACTTTTTTTTTTTTAGCGAAAAATTCTTTGTGGAACCGTCTTGGTTTGAGACAGAGGGTTCTACACCGTCAAAGTCACCCGGGAGTCGCACCCGACCCTGCCCGCACCAACATTATCAATTGAATTTTGGATACCCAATTCAGATTTTTGGTAGGTGGAGATTTGAACCTGAGACCTCTCTTGGAGGATTGCCCTCTCCTCTCCAGCTCACCTACAACACCTGGGTAAAACTAATTTATAGTGAAAAACACTCCTTTCGAGGTGTCACTTTCAATAGGTTGGGCATAGGAGGAATGAAGCCTTGTCGGCCTCTACCAACACATAGGACATTCCTAACTATACCATATATCTTTAGGATGGAGACAAAGGGAATGGAACCTAGGTCGACCTCTACCAACACCCAAGGCATTTACCACTGCACCACAACAAGTAGATATAACTAACTATAACATCACTAAAATAACACAAAGTAAATGTTACATCATTTTTTTACTTATATTATTATTAATTTTTGTAGGATCAATCATAATGAATCTTATTCAGGGTATAATATTACATAATGATAGTTAGGATGGGTTGCAAGATGTCCTCGTATTTTAAAAAGCTTCATCCTTAAAGTTTAAGGTAAGGGAATTATTGTTGAAGTTGATGGAATGACTTCTAGGTGAGATATTTTGGTTGTAATCTATGTTATTGTACCAAAACATTAGTGAAAGCATGATTGTAGAGTGTGTGCATCTATCAGTATTTTTGAAGTTGATGTAATGACTTCTAGGTGGCATATTTTGGTTGTAATCTATGTTATTGTACCAAAACATTAGTGAAAGCATGATTGCAGAGTTCAATATTACTCAACTATGTGGGTCTCATCCATTACTAAAAAAAAAGTTCATAAAACTGCCAACTAGGTAAAGTGTTGGCCAAGGAGCTTATCTTCCTATATAAAGGTCCATAGATATAGAGGAGTGATATAAGGTAGTAGTGTAGGATAAGACAATAGGGTAGATTGTGTGAGTTATAAGCTCAAAGCTCAATATTACTCATTTATATTGTAGGATAAGACAATAGGGTAGATTGTGTGAGTTGTAATCTCTGTTATTGTACTAAAACATTAGTGAAAGCATGGTCCAAAAAACATTCAAGTTCAATATTACTCAACCTTCTTCATCAATTGTGATAGTATTGATTGAATATTTGTACGATTGCCAATGAACCAATTTAAGAGAGATGAAAAACCGGATGTATGGAGGAGGTTGGAAATTCAAGCTTGTAAGCTATGGGATCAATCCATTGTAATACCTTATATGGTCTATAATATTTAGCTACGAGTTTTGATGACCACAAAGTCCCAATGATAGTTGTTTGTATGGTTGTAAGCATAGGAACACCATGTTACAGATATTAAAGTTGTGTTTCAAGTGGTTTTAATCAACTTGTTGATGCATACAATTCTATGTCATAACCATATTATTCTTGACAACTTTGAGAAGTCGTGCACATTCATTAAGAGTGGAATCTATGGTTTGAACCTTAGAACTTCCTAGAATGTATGATAGGAATGTAACACCCCTCCTTGGAAAAACTCATTATGGACAATAAGCTATGTGTTTATATAATGGTATAGTTACTTTTTATTATGTCTCTTTATACTTTTGAGCTTGGAATATGGTACTGTTGATATATTTATGGGTGTAGGACTAGGTGCTCTCTTGGTGGGATCATATGGGTGAACCACCTACAAAGAGATATATTTAGGGAAATGATGATGATGACTTTTTCATCAATAGCTCAGGGTAACATGGATAAATACCTTTCATATAGATGTATTTATTTTAGGCAGGTTGAATATTCACACCATTGGATCGAGAAGATGCTTGTGCATGAGCCTCCTTGATAAGGTTGGTGGTAGCATTGGACTACCTTAAATAAGAATGACCACCTACTTAAGGATTAAAATATAGGTGTGTAAAATTACTATTTTGTGGTTTATATGCATGTGTGATTAACATAGAACCAATACAGTAATATTATTTGTTTGGTGTGAAGCAATTTAATATTATTGTTGCATGAAATTAATGCTTGTGTATAGTAAGCATATAATCAATTTGGCTTTGTGGTTAAAATTAATATTAATTATATATTAGTATTAAGGGCAATAAAGAGTATTAGCCTTTGATATTAATAAAGGTTGCATTAAGGAACATTTAATTAAATTATTAAGGTTCCTTTTTTGTTTGCTTTTGGTTCATATAAGGGAGTGGTGGTTGAAGTGTCTTCATTTGATGCACTAACTCTTATGACAAGTTTATTTTATTTTTTAAATTCCCCACTACTATGTTAGATGTACTAGCATAGGTGTTAATAAAAAAAGCTCATCACTATTGAGATTTGTTGATAGGATATCATAACATACAAAAGCATGCTTGGGCATTTCAATTCATCTGACACCTTTAGCTTCAATTTTTTTTGTCAAATGATGGGTTTTTTATCATCTCTTGCTAACGTCAGCATTGTTAGAATATAACCATCTTTTTGATTTGGTACATATTCATAAGTTAGACACTTATTTTTTAGGCTCTACTTTTCATCAAGTCTTCATATGACACTACTCAAGCTCTACCATATTTATATGTGCCTATCAATGATGTTGGTATTTGGGATGTCTAGTATTCTTTGATACTTAGCTGAATGAAGTTCTTTACTAAAATTTAAATGCTAGATCCACTTTATGTTGGCTAATGCATCAAGTTTTTGTGCTATTCTTGCTGATATCAGCACTAAAAATTATTTGACACTCTTTGTTTCGTAGCCTAAACTTTAATATATGAAGTAGGCTTTACTACAACATCAAATGCTGGGCTTTTATCCATACTTAGAAAAAAATTATTTCCTAATGCATCAGATGCTCCTCCATGCTTTGTTAGATGTTAGGATTTTATCATGCCTTAGCTAACATCAACATTTTATGTTTCTAGTAGTGTTTGATACTTAGTCAAAATTTGAGGTTGGCATAAAAATCAATAAATAAACTCTTCACCCTTCGATATATGGATGTCAAATGCTTTTATGCTCATTGCTAACATCATCACCACAAAATTTTGACACCTTTATACACTTAGCAAAATTTACCATTATGATGCTACTTATACCTAACATGCCTTCCTTTTGATCCAACGACTATTTCAGGTGTTCGGTTGTGTTTCTAAGGTTACCTTACCTAGCAAAATGGTAAAACTTTCTATTCAAAAAATTCATCTCCTTCTAAAGAGATGGATGTGGGTGAGAAATTCTACCCATATTTACATGGTTACATGAAAATAATTTATAATTATCATTTAAAACTTAAAACTTAGGATATCCTTGTCATAAGCCCTAATATGTTATCAAGTAAACTATTATTTAATGTTATATGCATTCTAAGGCTTGCATTTAGATTATGCACATTAAGAATTATGAGTTCTAATAAATAAATTTATTTTTCAATAATTTTTAGCTAATTTATTATTTAATCATTATTCCAATAATTATTTAGTTCATTGTAAACCTATAATTATTGGTTATCTACAATAAAAAATCACAGACTAAAATATGAAAGTTTTTTTTCATATATTTAAGTTAATATCATAATTTTAAATTAAATAATAATTATAAATATGTAACTAATTATCGTTCTTTTATATTATGTATAAGATCAAGAGTAAACACATTTTTGCATCTATACTTCCAAATGTGCTTGAGAAGGATGAGTCTACAAACATCCCAGAGTTTGAGGCACTGATCCAGTTGAAAAAAACCAAGCAGAGAGAGCTTTCAAGATCTAGTGAAAGAGGGAAAAAAAAGGAGTAGAAGACATCTCAAAATTGTTTAGTCGTGCCATAAAACCAAAACAAGTGAATTAGATTTTCTAAAGCATTACATAAATTGCAAAGAGGAGAAATATGTAAAATCATTGCCAAATTTTCACAAGTTTGAAGTCTTTGATGCAAAAGTTGCCATCCAAGAAGTTGAGTTTTGGATTCAACAAAAACTTTCCAAATATGACTAGCAAGAAACTGCCATTGGGAATTGGTAATTTCTCTTGCCACTTGAAATTGATCTTAGAGTTTAGATAAGGAGAACACAAAAAAAAATTATAAATCCAACTAAAAGTAATGGAAGATATTATATGACTATTAAGCCATCTTCAATCATTCTATTTATAAGGAGCACTTATAAACTTTAAATATTTATGGTAACGACCACTTAATGAAATTTGAGTAGATATTTTACTTGCGAGGAGTGAGATAAGGAGTGCGAGTGAGATTTTGATTTCTCAAATGGACAAGAAGTTGGAACCAAATCGATTAAGCTAGGGAACATGATCAAGAATGGAACAGGTGGTAAGGGAAGTGGATCTAGGATTTCAAAGGATGAATCTAACAATATCTTGAGGAAGGAACCCCCAAAAAAACATCATGAGGAAACAGGGAATGAGCGACGAGTTTGCCCTAATGGCGTAGCATATGGGACTATTTCCTTTACCAAAATAGTTAGAGGAGGCCCTAAACCCCCTCTAGTTCCCAAGAATACTTTTATACCTTGTGGATTTGATCTGGTTATTTCAGAGGAGATTATGGCTAACTACATATCCATAGAATCTTTCTCCCTAGTGGGAAAATTTGTCAGAGGGAGACCCGACATAGAAGATATTTGACGTTGGGCAGTCGCTAAATGGAAAATGTGAGAATGTTTGAAAATAATTACAATGTCCAAAGGTTTCTTTCTGATTCGTATTAACAATCAAGAGGACATAGATTGTATCCTATCTGGTGGTCCCTAGTTCTTTGGGCGGAGAAGCCTCTTCCTTCACAAATGGGTAGAATATTTTGACCCGTAAATCTAGAACATAAAATTTGCTCCAATTTGGGTCAGGCTCCCCAACTTACCACTCATTTTTTTGGCACAAGGAGTTTCTCCATGGGATTTCCAGAACCATTAGAGAATTGTTCACCATAGATCTAATGATGAAAGCTAGATCAAGATTTACGTAGGCTCGTATATGTATTAATGTGAACCTAGAATCTCAACTTCTGACTCGTGAATTTAATCTATGGATCTTATCATAAAATTCATGTTGTGGAGTATGCGAATATAAATATTGAATTTAATCTACTTTAAGAAAATGCAGAAATAAATAATACGAGTGTTATGAAATATTGAAGGAGAATATAGAAAATTTACATTAGTTCGACGAAGCAACCTCGTTTTTATAAAGTCTTAGGTTTACAAATAACTAACTTTTTTTTTAGCGAAAAATTCTTTGTGGAACCGTCTTGGTTTGAGAGACCACGAACAAAGGGTTCTACACCGTCAAAGTCACCCGGGAGTCGCACTCGACCCTGCCCGCACCAACATTATCAATTGAATTTTGGATACCCAATTCAGCTTTTTGGTAGGTGGATATTTGAACCTGAGACCTCTCTTGGAGAATTTCCCTCTGCTCTCCAGCTCACCTACAACACCTGGGTAAAACTAATTTATAGTGAAAAACACCCCTTTCAAGGTGTCACTTTCAATAGGTTGGGCATAGGAGGAATGAAGCCTTGTCAGCTTCTACCAACACATAGGACATTCCTAACTATACCATATATCTACAGGATGGAGACAAAGGGAATGGAACCTGGGTCGACCTCTACCAACACCCAAGGCATTTACCACTACACCACAACAAGCAGATATAACTAACTATAACATCACTAAAATAATCATTGTTTTACTTATATTATTATTAATTTTTGTAGGATCAATCATAATTAATCTTATTCAAGGTATAATATTACATAATGATAGTTAGGATGGGTTGCAAGATGTCCTCATATTTTAAAAAGCTTTATCCTTAAAGTTTAAGGTAAGGGAATTATTGTTGAAGTTGATGGAATGACTTCTAGGTGAGATATTTTGGTTGTAATCTATGTTATTGTACCAAAACATTAGTGAAAGCATGATTGTAGAGTGTGTGCATCTATTGGTATTGTTGAATTTGATGTAATGACTTCTAGGTGGCATATTTTGGTTGTAATCTATATTATTGTACCAAAACATTAGTGAAAGCATGATTGCAGAGTTCAATATTACTCAACTATGTGGGTCTCATCCATTACTAAAAAAAACGTTTATAAAACTGCCAACTAGGTAAAGTGTTGGCCAAGGAGCTTATATTCCTATATAAAGGTCCATAGATATAGAGGAATGATATAAGGTAGTAGTGTAGGATAAGACAATAGGGTAGATTGTGTGAGTTATAAGCTCAAAGCTCAATTATTGAGCAGTAGCCTATATCATGGAGTGTTCATTTCCTCCATAGCTAATATTGTACTCATTTCCATCATTTCTATTTATAGCATATTTCAGTCATCTCACATATTTACTTTTTTTTTTATTATTCTACATCTTGGGAATGCTATCTCCCATTACATGTTGTATCAAAAGCTAACACTGGTATCAGAGCTATGATAGATCAATAGGAAAATAACCATTATTAATGATCCTAATTTTTTTTTCAACCTGATGCACCATTGGACCAATCACTGTTAAAATTTCTCAGAAAAGTCTAGGTAATAAAATTAAGGAGAGCCAAAAGTGAGGACTAAATGAAATCTTAGTTTCAAAAATACTAATATTGCATATGGCTAGAGTCTTTCCATAGAGTTACAGGAAAACTCGTTAATACTAGGACTTAGCATTTGATCCACTAGTTTGATGAATCAACTAGTGAAGCTCATCTAAGAGATCTAGAAATATTTACCTGAAGTTTATTGTATTACAGAGAATTAATTCTCATATGATTAGGACACCTCCTACAACAAAAGGCTAGGAGACATCAACTTCATTGCTTGAAGGTTGGAGTACCTTCATAGTGCAAAGATTAATTGTTGTAGAAAGGAGAATACTTTAGAAGAAACTTCTGGAAAAGAATCATGGTGAAGTTAGGAAATAGGAGATCTCCATTTCTAGATTGAAAAACTTCACAAAAATATAAAGGCCATAGAAGCCCTGATTCAAAATAAAAATCCATAGAAGCCTTGATCCATAATAAAATACCATAGAAGCTTGATTCATAAAAAGGTCACAAAAGCCTAGAAAAGGCCATAAAAGTCTTAATATTTAAGAAAAATCCATAGAAGCCTTGATATTAAAGAAAATGCCACATAAGCCTTGAAAAGGCTATAGAATCCTTGATACTAAAATTAGGCCACAGATGCATTTATCTTGAAGAAGACTCTAGAAGAGAGTACCTAATTAAGGAGAAGATTTTAGTACTAATATTTTTGTTACAGGTAAAGGAGATCAAGTAAGTTGAGAAAAATTCCTACAAGAAATTTATGAAGAGTATCCTCTTCAGAATCAATCCAGCACCTAAATAAAAATATATCAGGAGGAGATCTCATTGAAAACCTTCTAAATAAGGAAGAAGAAGAAGGACTAGAAGAGTCTTGCTCAAATCCAAAAGTAGTAGAAACAAATATCCATGAGAATATCTCACCACCAACACTTCTAGAAGAAAAATATTGAAGTTAAGGTATCAAGGAAGACCAAAATAAGTTGCAAGATCAAAGACCTTGCTGAGGTCTCGATGAGCATCCAACAAAAAGGCTAGGAGAGCCTTCCTAAATAAATCATCAAAGGACAACTCATTGGATAAGTCCATTACCAAGGAGAAGCTCTTGATAGTGAAGATCTTGGGACAATTATAGCCATCCAAAAATAATCCCAAGAGAAGACGAATCTGGTAAGGAGTGCCAAATTTGAGCAGAAGAAGAATCCAGTGAAGACCTCAAGATATTCAAAATCTTGAGAAGAAGATCCTGCTTGAAGTTAGAATTTGATAAGAAAACTCGAAGATAGAAGCTTACCAGAACTAGAAGGTTGAAGATTACCTCTCATAGAAATAAGGCATTACTTATTGAGAATCTGTAGCAAGTTAGAGGAGACTACAAGAGGAGGATGAGCCACCAAACCCTAGTTCCTAAAAAAAAACTTGAGACTATAGTTTTGAAAAGGATTGAAAATCCAACTAACTTCATATTATTTACAAACTCATTATATAGGCACTAATGGCCCAAAATACATAACCAAACCCATCAAATCATGGATTTGATCCAATATGCTTAACCATAAGCTACAAAAGTGCAAAGGAGAATGCACGTAACTTCTAAGTTAAGAGAAAAGGAATAATGCTAACTATAAGATCCATTTTAGCTATCTTGAAGTACACACTTCCTACTTTGAGTTCACACTTACTAACTAACACTCTAAATGACAACTAGAAGATAACTAGTGCCCACAAGTGCATGTGAGAAGGAGACTCACTTACAATTATTAATTTGCAAGAAATAAACTATGCAAACCTAGCTAGGAACTACTAGAGGGGTCATATGAGTGATCAAACATCAATCCTCATCATGCCTCCCCACAATAGAAGCATTGGCCTCCAATGCTTTTAGAAGAGTAGGAAAGTCACGGGACATCTGATGAAAAGAAATCCAATGAGCCTGATGCGGCAGCTATCCTCGTCGAGCCACAAGATATGAGGTGGTAGACCCCTGGAGAGTCTGTCGAGTCTTTGTGTCATAGATCTGATCGAAATCCAATGGTAACTGAGAATCAGGAACCACGTCCATAGGATGACTGATAGCTGAGTGCGGTCTCCAATGTAGAGTCAAAGTACAACTTCAAAAGATCTACATTGACGACGTCATGAATTCCCAAGTGTGCATGGGAAGATCAAGGTGAAAAGCATTCTCGGACACCTGTTGAAGAATAGTATAAGGCCCATAGCGAATCGGTTTGATTTTACTATGAGTCTTATCAATGAAACGCCGCTTGTCAAGATGCAACCAAACTTTGTCACCAACTCTGAAATGGATGAGGAATTCGATGTCGATCCATGGCCTTTTTTTTCATTGTTGTGTCTTTTGCAAAATCTCAATCACCTTTGATTGCAGATTGTGCAAGTGCTGAATAAATGAGTGTGCCTTGTCTTGCTCCTGAAGATGTGAAGTGACAGGAGAAGGCAAAGACAAAGGTAACTCATAAGGTGCCAAGGGCTGAAATCCCATACAAACCTCAAAAGGTGAGTGACCTGTAGAAGAATGTAGGGCCCTATTGTAGGCATGTTCAATATGAGTGAGACTCAAGTCCCACTTTGCTGGTGAAGCGTGATGATAGATTCGTAAACTTTGCACAAGGGTACGGTTTACCACTTCAATCTGCCCATCGGACTACGGATGATAGGCGGTGGAAAAGTTAAGGGAAACTCCCAAAATTTTCCACAAAGAACGCCAAAAGTGACCCACAAAGCGTGAATCATGATCCGATATAATGCTGGTAGGTAGACCAAAGGAATGCCAAATGCTTTGTCAAAGAACAATTGGGCTAAGTCTGCTGCGGAACTTGTCTTGCGGCATGGAATAAACTTAGCCATCTTACTGAATCTATCAACCACCACGAACACACAATCATGTTGTCGTACTTTCATGGGAAAACCACTAACCAAATCCATGGAAATGCTTTCCCAAGGATGGGAAGGAATGGGCAAAGGCATGCCTAAGCCAAACTTCTTGTTAGCTGGTTTTGAGCGACAACAAACTGCACTCTGTTTGAGAAATCTCAACACATCCCTCTCGCATTTTAGGCCGGTAGAAAAATCTTTGCAAGTGATGAAGTGTTTTGTGCTTCCCAAAGTGACCACCATAAAGTGTAGAATGAGCTTCCTTAAGAAGTGACACTCTAGGCTCACAAGGAACACAAACCTTGTCCAATTTGTAAAGAAGTCCTTCTTTGATGTAGAAATCTTGGAAAGGACGCAAATTGGAAGAAGAAGGCTTACTCACTTGCTCAAATATTTTCCCAAAATCAGGATCCTGTGAATACTGATTAGGCCAAGTCTGAAATCCCAAGTGTGAAGTGGACATAACTATTAAGGCAAGAGCGGCAGGAGGCCTACTCAAACAATCAGCAACAGTATTACTCTTCCCCTTTTTGTACTTGATCACCAAGTGAAATTGTTGGAGGTAAGAGGCCCACTTCATATGTCTTGATTCTTCAATTTTACTTTGAGATTGTAAAAACTTAAGAGGCATATGATCAGTGTGTACTACTGTATCTTTTCCCAAAATATAATGTCTCCAGTACTTGATAGCTTGAACTAATGCATACAACTCCTTGTCATATGTAGAATAGTTCAACTTAGCGTGAGAAAAAGTTTCTGAATGATAAGCAACTGGATGACCATTCTGTTTGAGCATAGCTCCTAAGGCAACTTTAGAGGCATCCGTTTCAATCTCAAAAGGTTGAGAGAGGTCAGGTAAAGTTAACATAGGTGTTGTACAAAGTTTCTTTTTGAGTTTCTCAAAGGCAATCTCTTGGATTTTCTCCCAATGAAATGGAACTTTAGACTTAGTGAGATAATGCAATGGAGCCGCAAGGGTGGAATATTGAGGAATGAACTTGCGATAAAAATTCGCAAGTCCTAGGAAACTCCTTAACTCGGTGAGAGTTGAAGGAGGGGACCACTTAAGTAAAACATCAACTTTGGTGGGATCTACCTGAATTCCACTTTCACTAATCACATAACCAAGGTAAGAAACTGAAGTATTGCCAAAAGAACACTTGGAAGAATTGGCATATAATTGATTCTTTGCAAGAAGATCAAGTGTATGATGGATATGCCTAAGGTGTTCCTCCCAAGTCTTTGAGAATATCAATATATCATCAAGATATATTATTACAAATTTGTCAAGTACATCACGAAATACATCATTCATCAACCTCATGAAGGTTGCAGGAGCATTAGTAAGACCGAAGGGCATGACCAACCATTCAAAGAGGCCCATCTTCGTCTTAAAAGTTGTCTTCCATGTATCCTCGGCTTGGATACGCACTTGATGATATCCACTTTTGAGATCTATTTTTGAAAAGAACTTAGCTCCTTGGAGCTGATCTAATAAATCATCAATGCGTGGTAGTGGATATCTATTCTTTATAGAAATTCTGTTCAAAGCACGAAAATCAATGCACAATCTCCAAGTGCCATATTTTTTAAGAACCAACAAAATAGGTGAGGCACAAGCAGAAGTACTTTCCTTAATGAAACCCTTAGACAACAAATCTTCTATTTGCCTTTTTATTTCTTCATTTTGCAAAATAGATTGTCTATACATGGGAGCATTAGGTAGTGAAGAACCGGGAATGATTTCAATGTTGTGATTAATTGTGCGAATTGGAGGAAGAGACTTTGGCTCCTGAAATATGTGTGAGTAATTTTGCAATATTTTATCCATTGAAGAGTGTTGCTTTGGAATGGATGTGGATGTAGGAGTGTTTTGAGAGCGAATGAAAATTAGAGCAACATCACCACCTTTTTTAATTACTCTTTTTGTTTGCTTGGAACTTAGAATGATGTTAGGAGTGTTGGTGCTTTTAATGAGAAAGACCTGACCATATTTTTGAAGTGTGTAGGTTCTTTTGAAAGCATCATAAACAGCTCTCCTATCATACTTGAAAAGGTTGTCCAAGCAAAATCCCACAACAATCCATAGGAGTCACATCACAAGTGACTTGATCTATGAAATGTGGGCCAAGTGCAAATTTTAATGTGCAAGTGTGAGTGATTTCTGAGCCCCTTCCACTATCCTTCCAACCCAAAGAATAAGGTTGAGGATGAGGCTCCATAGGTAACTTCAAACGCTCGACAATGGACCTCGCAATTAGATTTTTCTACGAGCCATTATCCACTATACAATCTGTTGCAAAATTATGGAGCAAATGAGCTCGAGTGATGAACAAAGCATCACGAGCACCCCCTGATGAACTTACATTTACCAAGGTAACCTCATTGAGTTTACCTCGTAATTTCGTGTATACTCTACTTTCTCCTACCGACTCAAGGGGACCTTTGGAAGCATCCTCCTCTTGAGTAGTGATGACTAAACTCTTCTTTTTAAGCTTAAAACAATCAGCTTTTTCATGACCTTTCTTCTTACAATAGTTACAAAACTTTTTAGAAGAAGAAGAAGGTTTGGAAGAAGAAGAAGAAGGAGTAGAAGCGGAAGGGGAAGGAGAAGAAGGAGATGGAGAAGAAGAATTCTTCTTTTGAGCAAAGTTCTTCTTTTGTGAGAAAGAACTATTCCCTTTTGATGAGTTTGCAACCACTTGAGTAGCAAGTGCACGGAATGCCTGCGAATGCGCCTTAAACTTGTCCTCCGCAAGTTGCGCCTGGTTGAAAACTGAATCCAATGTGTCCATAGAAACAAACATAATTTCCCTATACAAATGTTCCAACAAACCACTTTGAAATTTGAGAATCAAAGCTTTAATATCTTCCTCCACATTCAAAAGTATCCTGTACCTGTTGAATTGAAAGATATATTCCTGCACAGTCATATTAGTACTTTGTCGAAATCGAAACCATTTAATGACCAATTCCTTAGAATAATTGGAAGGATAAAAATTGGTCTTAAGACAGTCTACAAGCTCATCCCATGAGGTGAGTTCATCATGACCTCTTTTTCTTTCAACAAGTACTTTAGCTAAACCGAGAAAGTTTGAGTTTAGCATATGGAACCATATCCTCATCTGAAAGTTGAGTGTAAGAAAACCAAGAACTCATGTCAAGAATCCAACTATTCAAGACTTCAGGGTTCCAGGATCCATCATAAAGTGGTACTTCACAATGAACTCTCAGGCGAGAATCATGAGCAGAAGTTGAAGCATTATGGAGAGAAATATCATTTACCTTCATTGCAAGGTTACCAAGAACTTCTGCCATGGTAGTATCATTAGCTTTATCTGCTAAAGCATTTACAACATGTGCAAGTTCTGCCACTTGGGCAGCCAAGTCAGAAGCCATGTGAGACCGGGTATAAGCCAGGAGTAAAAGGGAAAAGCACTAAAAAAATCAAGGAAAAATTGAAGGTTCCTTGTTACAATGGTGTGCCCTGAATTGAAAAATACTCCTAAGGCTCAAAATTTAAAAATTTAAACTAACCTAAGGTTTACAATTTATAATTTATTAATTTAAAAATAACTTAATTAAAAATTAAATTATAATTAATCAAAGATTAATTAATTTAATTAAGCTATTAAAAATTAAATTAATAAAAATAAAAATTACATGCAACCTTAGAATAGTAAAATCTAAAAAAAATACAATTTTACCCTCGATCTTGCCGAAACTGCACTACACCTGCTTGCATGAATTTCTGAACTTCATTGGCACGTTTCTCGAGGCACCGATTTCAAGACCAGGTGCAGTTTGAGATTCAAATAGTTTTTGAACCAGGGACCTCCTGTCCCTTATTGGGAATAACACACACCTCTACGATCGTGCAGGTTGTGAGTGTGCGCGCCGTGCTTAGTTGCCAGCGTTGGTTGTAGGCCCTTATGTTGTCAAACCTTATAGCAGTCAGGTCGACAGCTTTGGCATTGTCAGTCGATAGCAAAGGCCATAGACCCAAACTGTCGTACCTGACAGTAGTCAGGTCGACAGCTTTGGCATTGTCAGCCGATAGCAAAGGCCATAGACCCAAACTGTCGTACCTGACAGTAGTCAGGTCGACTATTGACCAGTCGTAGGCGACTGGCCGCTCTGGCGCTGTCAGGCGACAACGATGGTCGCAGACCCAAACTGTCATCCCTAACAACCGTCAGGCTAACTGCGGACAAGGTGCAGGTGGCTGCTCTAGCATTTTCAAGCGACAGCAATGGTCATAGGCCCAAAATGTTGTCCTTGACAGCCATTAGGCCAACCGCTGACAAGGTGCAAGCGATCGCTCTGATGCTATCGAGCGACAGCGATGGCCGCAAGCAACACCATCGTGTGCGATCTAACATGCATGAAGGTGGTCATCGTGTGCTACCGAAGACGCACCAGTGCTGCCAAAAGCCGAACGCTGGCTCAATGAGCCCCTTCGGCTAATTTTTTTTTTTTTTTTAACAATTAAATTAAAAATTAATATATCAATATAATATATTAACTTAAAATTAAGTTTGCTAACAACAACTATGAAATTTTTAAAAATTAACCAGGAGGGTTAATTTAAAAACATAGAAAACTTGAACTGTTACAAATATTAGCAATTTTTGAAGGCAAATTACCTTCAAATAAAAAAAATTGCTAATTTCTCTTGATTATCCCAAGACTCCTTTAGTAGCTCTCCTTTCAAGATCCAGTCGACACACGACCAGCGTTTGAAAGGCAACCAGATCTAAGTCGACACACGACCTAGTTTGATGATGCTCGATCTTCAAGACTCCGAAATGGCAGGAACATCAGGAACAAAAGGCTCCCTAATTCGCATTTCACCATAGGAGAAATCCAACCCTGCCAAGGGATTTTTGTAAGAAATAAATCGGGGTAAACTTCTCCTATACTTCTTGAGCATACGAAGAAAGTTGGAACGAGGATTTTGACGCCTAAGGAACTTCCTTCTACGAATGGTTTTCAAGCTCCCCTTGAGCTTGAACCGAGTCCTCAATGAAAACAAGTTTCTCATAAGAAAACTAATCTATCTCCTATCCTCTCACCTCACAAGCCCTAGTGCAAACTTGAACTAGGCTCTGATACCAATGAAAAGGATTGAAAATCCAACTAACTTCATATTATTTACAAACTCATTATATAGGCACTAATGGCCCAAAATACATAACCAAACCCATCAAATCATGGATTTGATCCAATATGCTTAACCATAAGCTACAAAAGTGCAAAGGAGAATGCACGTAACTTCTAAGTTAAGAGAAAAGGAATAATGCTAACTATAAGATCCATTTTAGCTATCTTGAAGTACACACTTCCTACTTTGAGTTCACACTTACTAACTAACACTCTAAATGACAACTAGAAGATAACTAGTGCCCACAAGTGCATGTGAGAAGGAGACTCACTTACAATTATTAATTTGCAAGAAATAAACTATGCAAACCTAGCTAGGAACTACTAGAGGGGTCATATGAGTGATCAAACATCAATCCTCATCATGCCTCCCCACAATAGAAGCATTGGCCTCCAATGCTTTCAGAAGAGTAGGAAAGTCACGGGACATCTGATGAAAAGAAATCCAACGAGCCTGATGCGACAGCTGTCCTCGTCGAGCCACAAGATATGAGGTGGTAGACCCCTAGTGAGTCTGTCGAGTCTTTGTGTCATAGATCTGATCGAAATCCAATGGTAACTAAGAATCAGGAACCACGTCCATAGGATGACTGATAGCTGGTGCGGTCTCCAATGTAGAGTCAAAGTACAACTTCAAAAGATCTACATTGACGATGTCATGAATTCCCAAGTGTGCGGGAAGATCAAGGCGAAAAGCATTCTCGGACACCTATTGAAGAATAGTATAAGGCCCATAGCGAATCGGTTTGATTTTACTATGAGTCTTATCAGTAAAACGCCGCTTGTCAAGATGCAACCAAACTTTGTCACCAACCTGAAATGGATGAGGAATTCGATGTCGATCCATGGCATTTTTTTGCTACTACTGTGTCTTTTGCAAAATATCAATCACCTTTGATTGCAGATTGTGCAAGTGCTGAATAAATGAGTGTGCCTTGTCTTGCTCCTTCTGAAGATGTGAAGTGACAGGAGAAGGCAAAGACAAAGGTAACTCATAAGGTGCCAAGGGCTGAAATCCCATACAAACCTCAAAATGTGAGTGACCTATAGAAGAATGTAGGGCCCTATTGTAGGCATGTTCAATATGAGTGAGACTCAAGTCCCACTTTGCTGGTGAAGCGTGATGATAGATTCGTAAACTTTGCACAAGGGTACGGTTTACCACTTCAGTCTGCCCATCGGATTGCGGATGATAGGCGATGGAAAAGTTAAGGGAAACTCCCAAAATTTTCCACAAAGAATGCCAAAAGTGACCCACAAAGCATGAATCACGATCCGATATAATGCTGGTAGGTAGACCAAAGGAACGCCAAATGCTATCAAAGAACAATTGGGCTAAGTCTGCTGTGAGAACTTGTCTTGCGACATGGAATAAACTTAGCCATCTTACTGAATCTGTCAACCACCACGAACACACAATCATTTCTTTGTCACTTTCATGGGAAAACCACTAACCAAATCCATGGAAATGCTTTCCCAAGGACGGGAAGGAATGGGCAAAGGCATGCCTAAGCCAAACTTCCTGTTAGCTAGTTTTGAGCGACAACAAACTACACACTGTTTGAGAAATCTCAACACATCCCTCTGCATTTTAGGCCAATAGAAAAATATTTGCAAGTGATGAAGTGTTTTGTGCTTCCCAAAGTGACCACCATAAAGTGTAGAATGAGCTTCCTTAAGAAGTGACACTCTAGGCTCACAAGGAACACAAACCTTGTCCAATTTGTAAAGAAGTCCTTCTTTGATGTAGAAATATTGGAAAGGACGCAAATTGGAAGAAGAAGGCTTACTCACTTGCTCAAATATTTTCCCAAAATCAGGATCCTGTGAATACTGATTAGGCCAAGTCTGAAATCCCAAGTGTGAAGTGGACATAACTGTTAAGGCAAGAGCGGCAGGAGGCCTACTCAAACAATCAGCAATAGTATTACTCTTCCCCTTTTTGTACTTGATCACCAAGTGAAATTGTTGGAGGTAAGAGGCCCACTTCATATGTCTTGATTCTTCAATTTTACTTTGAGATTGTAAAAACTTAAGAGGCATATGATCAGTGTGTACTACTGTATATTTTCCCAAAAGATAATGTCTCCAGTACTTGATAGCTTGAACTAATGCATACAACTCCTTGTCATATGTAGAATAGTTCAACTTAGTAGCAGAAAAAGTTTCTGAATGATAAGCAACTGGATGACCATTCTATTTGAGCACAGCTCCTAAGGCAACTTTAGAGGCATCCATTTCAATCTCAAAAGGTTGAGAGAGGTCAGGTAAAGTTAACACGGGTGTTGTACAAAGTTTCTTTTTGAGTTTCTCAAAGGCAATCTCTTGGCTTTTCTCCCAATGAAATGGAACTTTAGACTTAGTGAGATAATGCAATGGAGCTGCAAGGGTGGAATATTGAGGAATGAACTTGCGATAAAAATTCGCAAGTCCTAGGAAACTCCTTAACTCGGTGAGAGTTGAAGGAGGGGACCACTTAAGTAAAACATCAAATTTTGTGGGATCTACCTGAATTCCACTTTCACTAATCACATAACCAAGGTAAGAAACGAAGTATTGCCAAAAGAACACTTGGAAGAATTGGCATATAATTGATTCTTCGCAAAAAGATCAAGTGTATGATGGATATGCCCAAGGTGTTCCTCCCAAGTTTTTGAGAATATCAATATATCATCAAGATATATTATTACAAATTTGTCAAGTACATCACGAAATACATCATTCATCAACCTCATGAAGGTTGCAAGAGCATTAGTAAGACCGAAGGGCATGACCAACCATTCAAAGAGGCCCATCTTCGTCTTAAAAGTTGTCTTCCATGTATCCTCAGCTTGGATACGCACTTGATGATATCCACTTTTGAGATCTATTTTTGAAAAGAACTTAGCTCCTTGGAGCTGATCTAATAAATCATCAATGCGTGGTAGTGGATATCTATTCTTTATAGAAATTATGTTCAAAGCACGAAAATCAATGCACAATCTCCAAGTGCCATATTTTTTAAGAACCAACAAAATAGGTGAGGCACAAGCAGAAGTACTTTCCTTAATGAAACCCTTAGACAACAAATCTTCTATTTGCCTTTTTATTTCTTCATTTTGCAAAATAGATTGTCTATACATGGGAGCATTAGGTAGTGAAGAACCAGGAATGATTTCAATGTTGTGATTAATTGTGCGAATTGGAGGAAGAGACTTTGGCTCCTGAAATATGTGTGAGTAATTTTGCAATATTTTATCCATTGAAGAGTGTTGCTTTGGAATGGATGTGGATGTAGGAGTGTTTTGAGAGCGAATGAAAATTAGAGCAACGTCACCACCTTTTTTAATTACTCTTTTTGTTTGCTTGGAACTTAGAATGATGTTAGGAGTGTTGGTGCTTTTAATGAGAAAGACCTGACCATATTTTTGAAGTGTGTAGGTTCTTTTGAAAGCATCATAAATAGCTCTCCTATCATATTGAAAAGGTTGTCCAAGAAAAATCCCACAACAATCCATAGGAGTCACATCACAAGTGACTTGATCTATGAAATGTGGGCCAAGTGCAAATTTTAATGTGCAAGTGTGAGTGATTTCTGAGCCCCTTCCACTATCCTTCCAACCCAAAGAATAAGGTTGAGGATGAGGCTCCATAGGTAACTTCAAACGCTCGACAATGGACCTCGCAATTAGATTTTTCTATGAGCCATTATCCACTATACAATCTGTTGCAAAATTATGGAGCAAATGAGCTCGAGTGATGAACAAAGCATCACGAGCACCCCCTGATGAACTTACATTTACCAAGGTAACCTCATTGAGCTTACCTCGTAATTTCGTGTATACTCTACTTTCTCCTACTGACTCAAGGGGACCTTTGGAAGCATCCTGTTCTTGAGTAGTGATGACTAAACTTTTCTTCTTAAGCTTAAAACAATCAGCTTTTTCATGACCTTTCTTCTTACAATAGTTACAAAACTTTTTTAATAAGAAGAAGAAGGTTTGGAAGAAGAAGGAGTAGAAGTGGAAGGGGAAGGAGAAGAAGGAGATGGAGAAGAAGAATTCTTCTTTTGAGCAAAGTTCTTCTTTGGTGAGAAAGAACTATTCCCTTTTGATGAGTTCGCAACCACTTGAGTAGCAGGTCCGCGGAATGCCTGTGAATGCGCCTTAAACTTGTCCTCCGCAAGTTGTGCCTGGTTGAAAATTGAATCCAATGTGTCCATAGAAACAAACATAATTTCCCTATACAAATGTTCCAACAAACCACTTTGAAATTTGAGAATCAAAGCTTTAATATCTTCCTCCACATTCAAAAGTATCCTGTACCTGTTGAATTGAAAGATATATTCCTGCACAGTCATATTAGTACTTTGTCGAAATCGAAACCATTTAATGACCAATTCCTTAGAATAATTGGAAGGATAAAAATTGGTCTTAAGACAGTCTACAAGCTCATCCCATGAGGTGAGTTCATCATGACCTCTTTTTCTTTCAACAAGTACTTTAGCTAAACCAAAAAGTTTGAGTTTAGCATATGGAACCATATCCTCATCTGAAAGTTGAGTGTAAGAAAACCAAGAACTCATGTCAAGAATCCAACTATTCAAGACTTCAAGGTTCCGGGATCCATCATAAAGTGGCACTTCACAATGAACTCTCAGGCGAGAATCATGAGCAGAAGTTGAAGCATTATGGAGAGAAATATCATTTACCTTCATGGCAAGGTTACCAAGAACTTCTGCCATGGTAGTATCATTAGCTTTATCTTCTAAAGCATTTACAACATGTGCAAGTTCTGCCACTTGGGCAGCCAAGTCAGAAGCCATGTGAGACCGGGTATAAGCCAGGAGTAAAGGGGAAAGCACTGAAAAATCAAGGAAAAATTGAAGGTTCCTTGTTACAATGGTGTGCCCTGAATTGAAAAATACTCCTAAGGCTCAAAATTTTAAAAATTTAAACTAACCTAAGGTTTACAATTTATAATTTATTAATTTAAAAATAACTTAATTAAAAATTAAATTGTAATTAATCAAAGATTAATTAATTTAATTAAGTTATTAAAAATTAAATTAATAAAAATAAAAATTACATGCAAACCTTAGAATAGTAAAATCTAAAAAAAAATTACAATTTTACCCTCGATCTTTTCGAAACTGCATTACACACCTTGCATGAATTTTTGAACTTCACTGGCATGTTTCCCAAGGCACCAATTTCAAGACCAGGTGCAGTTTGAGATTCGGGTAGTTTTTTTTTTTGAACTAGGGACCTCCTGTCCCTTATTGGGAACAACACCCACCTCTGTTGTCATGCAGGTTGTGAGCATGCGTGTCATGCTCAGTTGCCAATGTTGGCCATAGGCCCTTACGCTGTCAGACCTAACAGCAGTCAGGTCGACAGCTGACAGGTCGCAGGCGACCGTTCTGGCACTGTCAACTGATAGCAAAGGCTATAGGCCCAAACTATCATACCTGACGACAGTCAGGTTGACTGCTGACCAATCGCAGGTGGCCAGCTGCTCTGGCACTGTTAGGTGACAACGATGGCCGTAGGCCCAAACTGTCATCCCTGACAACCGTCAGGCTGACCGCGGACAAGGTGCAAGTGGCCGCTCTGGCGCTGTCAGGCGACAACGATGGCCGTAGGCCCAAACTATCGTCCCTAATATCCGTCAGGCCAACCGCTGACAAGGTGCAGGCGGTCGCTCTGACGCTTTCGGGCGATATCGATGGCCATAGGCAACACCGTCGTGTGCGATCTAACACGCATGAAGGTTGTCACCACGTGCTGCCGAAGACGCACCGGTGCTACCGAAAGCCGAACGCTGGCTCAATGAGCCCCTTAGGCTAAATTTTTTTTTTTTTTAACAATTAAATTAAAAATTAATATATCAATATAATATATTAACTTAAAAATAAGTTTGCTAACAAAACTATGAAATTTTTAAAAATTAACCAAGAGGGTTAATTTAAAAACATAGAAAACTTGAACTGTTACAAATATTAGCAATATTTGAAGGCAAATTACCTTCAAAATAAAAATAATTGCTAATTTCTCTTGATTATCCCAAGACTCCTTTAGTAGCTCTCCTTTCAAGATCCAGTTGACACATGACCAGCGATTGAAAGGCAACCAGATCTAAGTCGACACACGACCTAGTTTGATGATGCTCAATCTTCAAGGCTCTGAAATGGCAAGAACATTAGGAAAAAAAGGCTCCCTAATTCACATTTCACCGTAGGAGAAATCCAACCCTGCCAAGGAATTTTTGAAAGAAAGAAATTGGGGTAAACTTCTCCTATAATTCTAGAGCATACGGAGAAATATGGAACGAGGATTTTGACACCTAAGGAACTTCCTTCTGCAAATGGTTTTTAAGCTCCCCTTGAGCTTGAACTGAGTCCTCAATGAAAACAAGTTTCTCATAAGAAAACTAATCTATCTCCTATCCTCTCACCTCACAAGCCCTAGTGCAAACTTTAACTAGGCTCTGATAACAATGAAAAGGATTGAAAATCCAACTAACTTCATATTATTTACAAACTCATTATATAGGCACTAATGGCCCAAAATACATAACCAAACCCATCAAATCATGGATTTGATCCAATATGCTTAACCATAAGCTACAAAAGTGCAAAGGAGAATGCATGTAACTTCTATGTTAAGAGAAAAGGAATAATGCTAACTATAAGATCCATTTTAGCTATCTTGAAGTACACATTTCCTACTTTGAGTTCACACTTACTAACTAACACTCTAAATGACAACTAGAAGATAACTAGTGCCCACAAGTGCATGTGAGAAGGAGACTCACTTACAATTATTAATTTGCAAGAAATAAACTATGCAAACCTAGCTAGGAACTACTAGAGGGTCATATGAGTGATCAAACATCAATCCTCATCAAGTTTGGTGAAGAAGAATCTAATCAGACATCAATAAAGTAGCAAGATCTACAACCTCTATGTAAACTATGTTCTCAAAAATGTATGCAAGAATTGATGCAAAAATATTTATTATTAACAGATTCATTGGAATATCTTATCTAGATTAAATTTGCAACCTAAATTACAGTCTTCAGAAGTGCAAAATAAAAAGTTTTAATTTAGAGGTTCATTTGCATGCTAGGAGTATTCCAAATATTAATTATCTATCAACTACCTATTATCTACTTTGGAAAGCAAAAAGAAGATTGAATCCTACAATACTAGTTGTAGTGAATTTGTAGAATATTTGAAGGTTCATTTCAAATTATTCTTGATTAGTTGCAGTGAATTGATTAAGTGTATTTTCTTGAGAGTATATTGGAGTGATAAGGTATAATTTATTAGTGCATTACAAAGTAAAATTTGTTAGATTCATTTGCACTATTATTACTCTCAAAAGAAATTAGTTTTGTACACTAAAAAAAAAAGGCTACAAAATCTAGTTTGCATAAAGTGTCTAAAGATACTCTTAAAGCACAAAAACATAAAACTATTAGTGGCCAATATAAGCCACTGAAATTGGTTAGCAAGCAAATAAAATATAATAAAAAAGAAGCTTCAAATATTGAGACTTGGTGAGTCTCAAATCCAAAGCACTTAGGGGTTAGTGCAACTGAAACAAAGCTTCTATTTTACAATGTTTACAAAGCTTGGATTCACCATAAAATATACAATCAAAGAGGGCAAGGAGTCTACTCAAAAGGACATCATTAAAACCCTCATCTATGAGTTCAAATATCTGCTATAAAATCAGACTACAAAACCTAAAAAAGGGAGTGCAAAAAGGGTGCAAAATAAAGTGTTTTATTCACAAGGTATTGCACTACATTATCCGTATAAAGGAAGCAAATAGAAGGTACAATTAAAGGCACAAAGGTCACAGGAAATCCAGCTAAGAAGGACGTACAAAAAGCACTCCATATCTGTGGCACTCCAAAGGACGTATGTAAAGTTCAAGTAGTTGTATTTATTTTTTAGGGGGTTATATGGGTCTGAAATGAGCCCCAACTATATTACATTGTGACCACATAAGGGTATTATAAAAGCTTAATAATTATGCATGCATTACTCGGAATGATTCAAACCTGGCCTCCTCCTTAAAAGTCAACAAACTTACAAGTTGAAATAATGTTATTTGATATTTTCTTTATATTTATAACTAAATTTTACTAATAATAATATAATCAACATTTTCAATTAAAAAACATAATAAAATTGAAACAAGTTATAAATAAAACACTTCCCTTATAGTTTATATGTGATCTTGGTTTCATTATTCGTAGTTTCATATGGTTGTGTTTGTCTCCAATATAAAGGAACATGTTTCTATTCTACTATATGGTAGTGTCATCACAAGTTTTTTATAATTGGTTGATCATCCTACTAATATGATCAACATAATTGTGATATAGGATCTGTATAATTAGCCTCTTGTCTTTTCCTTTCTTGTTATAGTGTGGTTCATTTTCTATTGCATAGTAGTATCAGGAGTTACTTTGAATCATTGCATCTAGAGCGTAACTATATTAGGACTGATTATTTTGATTATTATCTTGTTTGTCCAAGGTCTTATTTTTTGGGTTCTATTCTTGCTAACCAATGGTAAGTACTTTGTTCATATTTTTCTTTTTTTTTTGTTGTTAATGCATAAGTAACCAATTATTTTATTTATCTTTATAACTAACTTGTATTAATAGTAATATAAACAACACCTTCAATTAAAAATTACATTAATTTTTTAAAAAATCATTATAAATAAAAGACTTATTAATACAACATTCGATGGCCTTGCAGAGATTTATTTCTCGAGTTCCAACAGTGGTGGTGTTCTTCTTGGTGCCAGAGGCCAGAGTCCCTTCGGTTCGTGCAGAGTGGTGAGGTCGTGGGTGGGTGCTCGTTGGTGGTCCCTTATCATGGGTGGGCTTCATTTTTGGACTCTTATTCGGGGGCTTCTTGCTACTGGACCTAATCCTTTTGGTGTACACTTAGATCTTTCTTCTTGAATTTGAGGGTGGCCTTGCATTTTGAATGCTATTGAGTGGATCCATTAACTTCCCAGGTTTAGTCCTTGAAGCTATTCATCTACAGGGATGGAGGGTTCTAGATCCTTTTTGGTTGCTCGAGGTACCATACTACATCCTTCGATATTTAGGGAGTGGACCTATGCTTTATCAACAACTTTGGTTTATCCTGACTCCTCTAGATCTGGATCCTTGGAATCTTCCTACCCATATCTACTCTTCACCTGGGTTTTTTTGAGTTTCATTTCCTTGGGCCTTTTAGCTTTCTTAAAGATCACCTCTGTGTGCAAGAGGATCTCCTAGCCTAAGGAGATCCTCAGGATTTCTATTCCACTTTTCAGGCTTATGTTGTGGTATCCCTGGGTTTCTGTTGCTTCTTGGACCGTGTCCGGTTATTGCGTCCTATTTGTTTTCTAGTTTCTACTTCTCGGTTTGCATCATGATCGGCATCCTGGCTAGTTGTTGCTTCATGGATTGCATCCCAATCGACATCCTGGTTTGCGTCCTGCAGATGCTTCCTAGTCTGCATCCTATAGCTACGTCCCTGGTCGCCCATGGGCAGGAACATTTTTCAAGTTTCAATTTTTTTGTTTTTCCCACTTCATTTTCAAATTTCAATCTTAAATTTTGGGCAAGATGACCCTGTTTCAAATTTTTCATCCTTTGTATGGTTTTGGGTGGGATGGCCCTATTTCAAATTTTCCATATTTTGTATGGTTTTGGGTGGAATGACCCTGATTCAAAATTTCCATCCTCTGTATGGTTTTGGGTAGGATGACCCTGATTCAAATTTTATTGGTTTACCTATTTTTCTCCATTAACCCACAAAAAGTCTACTTTTGTAGCTATTTTTTGGTTGGGAACTCTTCTCCCAACCTTCTTCTCTTTGTAAAAAGTTACGAGATCCTTTCAAAACCTCTTTTACCAATAAAAAATAATAATAATAATTTTATTTAAAAATTTATTATTTTTTCATTTTTTTAAATATTTATCTTTTATAAATCTATAACTTATAATACAGTATTTACACATAAAAAACCTCTTTATAATTTTAAAATGTTGATATTACAATCTAGTCTAGATTCTTTGAGTAATATTATAACTTATAATTATCTTATTAATGTGTAATTTATAATTTAATTTTTCAATGCTATTTTGTAATAATTTATTATACATTGATAATGAAAATATCATTTTGCATTTAAAAAAAATAGGGACTCTTATAAACTATTAAGAAGTAAAAAAATAAAATAAAGGTAAAATATGATATTGAAAGGTACAAATTACCAAGGAGCAACAGAGGAAAAGGTGAAGTAAGTGCAAAAAAATCCAATTTTTATTATACGAAGAAACTCTTCATCCTAGCGTATACGACAATGAAAATGCATTACACAAGCGTATATTTGTTCAACCGATGATGGAAATTTAGTGGTTGGTTCTTCCGTTTTTTAATTAGTTAATGTGATGATTTAAGTTTAGTTATATATTTTATAATTGGAATTTCATTTCATAGTAATCTTTGTCTTGGTTAAATAGAAGAGTTGGTTACAATCACACTATTTCTAATAACTTACAAACACAAGGTTTAAACCAGAGGGGTTGATTCCACTAAATCTATTCCACTCATTATTGTTAACCTAGTGTGAAGAGAACCATTAATCCTTCCAGATTCATACCATCAGTCTAGCATACGCTCACAGGATTTAGATTAGACTACTACTTTTGCAAACAAGTTGCCACTTGGGTTTGAATCTAGGTCTCTTCTTGTAAGTGCTTGTCCAAATAAACATTTACCAATCCACCTAGCCCTCCACATGTTTGCCTTGTTAATATAGTGTGTTTGTGAATAATCTGATAATAATTGTGTTGTTGGAATTGAACGGTTTATAAACCCCAACACTTGTTGTATTCTTACCAATAAGGTAACAAGCTTAAAGGTACAAGTCCTCGTTCCCACTTTGTGGGATTCCACACCCCTACCTCATCCCTATTAACATTGAGTTTGGGCGTGGGGGGTTGACCGTGTATCCTTATCCTTTTTTCTGTTTGTAAATAATCTCACATGAATTGTGTTTGTGAGACTTTTTTCTAGTGTAATGTGTGTCCTTTTTTTAATGCAGTGTGTCCTTTTCCTAATGTAGTATTTTTATAAATAATCTCACATTAATTGTGTTTGTAAAACTTGTTTCTAATGTAATATATCTTTTCTTATAATATAATATTTTTTTAAAGGTCTGAGGTGTAGACCAATTGGTTCATCCAAACCCCATAAAGGTGTGGAGGTCCAAGGTTCAAATCTCGGGCCTCCCGGACTGAACGCTTGTCCCTTTCCTGTTGCTTTCAGCGGCTTAAAAGGTTTAAAATGATTGTGGCATGCTGGTTATAGGGGCGGATTGCGCAAAGATCTGTGTTCTGGACAGCCTGCCCGGCTACCGATTCCACCATGTAAATTTAAAAATATATATATATATATATTTATAAATAATACTACATGTTTGTTTGTGAAACTAGTTTCTAATGTAATGTGTGTTTGTGGGTATGTGTTTTTTAACCAGTTAATACCTATCAAGTACCTGCAATCCAGGCTGTTGATTTTTATGAGGAGTCGTTTTCTAACCCGTTATTTTTATGGAGTCGTTTTCTAACCAGTTAAGTTCCAGGTAATACCTATCAGGTGCCTGCAATCCATACGAGGGAATGAAAAATTTTAAATTTTGGAGAGGATAGAATTGAAAGGTATTTTTTTATTTATTTTTTAATTAATTAATGTGATGATATAAGTTTAATAACATATTTTAAAGTTTATTTTATGTTTATAATTTAAACCTTAATATTTAAGAAGAGTAATATAAAAGAATGAATAAAATTATTTTAAATTTTATAAAAAACTGAAAGGTGAAAAATAATTGTTTTTAATTATTTATTGATTATAAATTGTGTGTTTGTTGATACTCTTCTAAGATTTTTATCTAGAGATATATTATTTGTGATGTTTGAAAATATTCTTTTTAGGATTTCAAACAGCCTAAAACAATTTAAAAAGATTAATAAAACTGATGACTTGTAAACTACTCAAATACGACATGAATATGCCATGGGATCTTAAAGTGGAACATACATTAAAGTAGAAGAATATGCCATAGGAATTGTAAAGTAGAACATAACGCAGAATATGCCATAGGAATATACTAATCAAATATTTTTGTGGGATATTTTGAATTTTTGGAATTTCCTTCGAGAATCAGATATTTTCTTTCGCTGCAAGCAAGGCAGGATACAATAATGGACCGTATTTTGGAATTCGAAAGCATGTACCGTTACAGTCAAATACGACCTAGCCTGCTGAGGATTAAAAAAACATATATTGTTTAGAATATGATTGCTTTAGCAAATACTAGTTAAAAGCATGATATGCCATATGACTGTACAGGCCCACCCCCGGATGATTAAAACTCTTCTTCAGTTTAAGATTAATAATGAATATTTCGCGATAAAAGATGTTATGGATTCCTTGTATAAAAAAAGAAATTGTCATTTGCACAACGTCAACGCACTAGGTATTTATAGGTAAATGGAGTTTCTCTGTAGGGAAAACTGACATCAACAATCGCGTAGACGGCAGGTAGCTGAAGCTTCGCAAATTTATAAACTCCTTTTTTTAGTAATGGATGAGACCCACATAGTTGTTTCGTTGAAGACGTAACGATGTCAAAGCTGTTCGTTGCGCATGATATCGAAAAACATCAAGATTGTTTCGTACCGTTCACTTCTTTCATAGCCAACGACGCCTTGATCATTTTTATATATTATATCTGAGGTGAAGCATAAATAATGATAATGAATCAAACCATTACCTGGACAAACTTATAATAATGGAAGTTCAAAATCAGTCAATTACCTCCACATGCTAAAAATATGAATAAGCTACCTAAGAAACATTATATCAAGGACATGCACAACACTAAAGGAATATTATATGGAGCCTATATTAAGGCACATGCAACGAACAACACTAAAGAAATATTATATCGAGCCTATATTAAGCACATGCACATGTTCGGAACCTTAAGATCAAACTAAGCAAAATCAACAATAACAATGCAGAAATAAAATAACTTAAGTGCTGTGAGTACACAATAATAATTCACAAATTAAGGGAAATGTAGAAATAAATAATGCAAATGTTATGAAATATTGAAGGAGAATATGGCAAATTTATATTATCTTAAGTGCTGTGAGTACACAATAATAATTCACAAATTAAGGGAAACGTAGAAATAAATAATACAAATGTTATGAAATATTGAAGGAGAATATGGCAAATTTATATTATCACAAGTCTTTTCTAGGGAGCAGCTTTGTCTTTATAAAAACTTGTATTTACTATAAAAAAAAAAATTATTCACTCTCACATCATTAAAATAACTTTATTTGCATGCTCGTAATAGAAGTATTACTTCTTATTGAAGATATTCGAGATCTGAACCATCTCTTAACTATGTGTGTGAATATTATTTAGACATTGCGGATCAAATATTGTCTCAACCAGAAGGTATTGTACCAAAAGAGATTCCAGATCGCGAATTATTCAGTTTATTCTCTGATCTTTATCTCAATCAGATTGATGACGGGAGACATCAAAATAATAAGGAAAATTTACTTGGATTTACGACCATTTAATTGAAATTTTTATTTTATTTATTTTTTATTATTCAATAATAATTTATGTCAATGAAAATTAATGAAACTCTTACTGTCGAATGTGAGACTGGTAATTATCATACTTTTTGTCCAATTAGTTGTGTATCTTGGTTATATCAAAATATTGAAGATAGTTTCTTTTTAGTTGTGGGCACAAAGACATGTGGTTATTTTCTCCAAAATGCACTTGGAGTTATGATTTTGTGGAACCCCACTATGCAATGGTAGAATTAGAAGAAGGGGATATCTCGGCTCAATTGAATGATTGTGAAGGATTAAAAAGGCTTTGTATTTGAATAAGAAAAGATAGAGATCTCAGTGTCATCATATGGATAGGTACTTGTACTACAAAAATAATTAAAATGGATTTGGAAGGTATGACCCCCAAATTAGAATGGGAAATTGGAATCCCAATTCTAGTTTCAAGAGCAAATGGACTGGATTATGCTTTTACTCAAGGAGAAGATACAGTGTTAGCTGTGATGGCACATCATTGTCCAGAACCGAAATTCACCTTTCGTGAATGAAAAGATGTTTTGTCTTCATCAGGGTTATGCATAGTGGTAAATATTCACAAATTGGACGAATATTAAGATTTTTAAAATTGGAAATTGACAAATACGAGGACCCTTAACATTGACCCATTCACCTAAAATATTTAGGACCAATTTTTTCTTAGGGTCAATTTGTCATAATATATATCCAAACATAGGCATATTTGTACTTGTTGGAAATCTCTTTTCGAGCCTGATCTAATGGTGGTATTTTTATGAAATTATAAGGTGATTTAATGGGTAAATTGTTTTCCCAAAGATGAACTTACTTTATAGGGCTTAAAATATCCCAAATTTTGGTGTGAATATAATTGATTTGATTCGCTTAGGATTCACCTTGATTTTGATTAATATTCACCATTTTTTTACAAGTACATCTCGATTCCAACCCCTTATGTATAACCCTGGTCGTCAAAGCTTGAAGTGAAGAAATTATTGTTGAAGTTGATGGAGTAGCTCCTAGGTGATATATTTTGGTTGTAATCCTCTGTACTAAAACATTAATGAGAGTGTGGTTGTAGAGTGTGTGCATCTATTGGTATGTAATACATTCAAGTTTCAATATTATTGAACCTTCTTCATCAACTACGATAATGTTAATTGAATTTGTGAACGATTTCTAATGAACCACTTAAGGAAGAGATATAAAAAATTGGATGTATGGAGAAGGGTGACAATTCAAGCTTGTAAGTTATAGATTCAATTCATTGTAACACTTTATATGGTCCATAATATTTAGCTATGATTTTTTATGACCATAAAGTCTCAATTATAATTGCTTGTATGGTTGTAAGCATAGGAACACCATGTCCCCAACATTAAAGTTGTGCTTTGGGTGGTATGATCAACTTATTAATGCATATGATTTTATGTTATAACTAGATTATCCTTGAGATATTGGAGAAGTTGTGCACATTCATTAAGCGTGGAGTCTATGGCTTAAACCTTGGAATTTCCTAGAATGTATGATAGGAGGGATGGTGGAGGGCGTATGTAAACCACTTTATATGGTGTCATTTTTTATGGTAGAACAACATGAAGTATTATACCACCATTTAGCCAAAAAAATCCATTTGACCCAATGATTTGGTCACTCATATGTGAAGCAATAGATAAATATTTCTAAGCACTTATTAACAATTTTCATTTACCCATATAAGGGTGGTATGCCAATATTATCTTGAGTTGTATACCTTACAACTAGAATAGTTCCTGCTAAAAATGATATGAACGATCAGAAATGATACATTGTGGCATGCCATGAAGGCAAAAAATGATATCAAGGAATGTTTGGGTAGTCTTATAAGTCTTGTAGGGGTGGGCTAGAGGATAAAAATGAGCATACTTAGAGAAAAAATATACCACCATAAGTATGATTCCTTTGCCTCTTGGCTTGGAAAAACCTTCAATAAAATCCATGAAAATGTTTGTCCAAACTACCTATAAAATGGGAAGAGGCTCTAGTGTGTCTGGTGTACATATAGTTTCTATTTCATAGGTAACAAGTATCACATTCTTCCATAAAAGTTTGAATATCCTTTTTCATCTCTGCCCATGAAAATATGCACTTAGCTTACTCATATATCTTTAGAAACCTAAAATATCCTATAGGTAGGGATACATGCAGTTCTTATAGGGTATATTTATGAATTGGTGAATTTGCTAGCATAACAAGGTGGTATCAATATCTTAGATGTTGCCCATCCTGTGTATATCCTGGCCAAGAAATAGAATCATGTTGGAGTTCTAGAATTAAATCTTACAAGGTAAAGTCTTGGGTCACCTTGTCTTGTAGTTGATGGATCCATTGAGGAAGTGGAGTTGAGATTGCACACAACATATCCTAGTCTTCATGTTGGTGTGATAATACATCAACAATAACATTGTCCTTATCCTTCTTATAAATTATTTTATAGTCATACCCAAGTAGTTTGGTGACCCATTTTTGGTGTTTTAGTGTGGAGAAATTTGCTCAAGAAAGTATTTTAAATTGTGGTGGTTTGTCTTGATTGAAAAATATCACCCAATAAGGTAAGGCCTATGATGGTTGATAATATATATAATTATAATCATTTCCTTCTCATAGGTCAACTTGCTCAAGTTTTTCATAGTAATGCCTTACTAGTGAAAGCTAATAACCATCCGTGTGTAAGCATGACATCAATTCTACTTCCTGAAGCATCACTTTTCACCATAAACAACTTAGAAAAATTAGGCATATCTAACATAGGAGTCAATAGCATGGCTTATTTTAGGTGTAGGAGGAATTTTAAACTAGTTTTGACCATATAAATGATATTTTTATCAATATTGTTGTCACGGGGGATGCGATCTTGCCATAATTAAGGATAAATTTCTTGAATTATTTGGTGAGGTCTAGGAAACCTCAAAGAATCTTAAGAGTGTGCAACCTGGTCCATTCTTGAATGACATGAATTTACTTTGGATTGACCTTAACTCCATCCCCTAAAACTATGTGGTTGAGGTACTCTACGTTCTACATTATAAAAGAACATTTAGATTATTTTACACATAATTGTTTATTGGCTAGTAGTTGTAAGGTTTGAAACAAATGTTTCAAAAATTCTTCCCATATGCAATTGTAAATTAGGATATCAATGAAGAAGGCAAAAATAAATTTGTGCATGAAGGGATGAAATATTGCATTGATAAGACTTTGAAAATTTTAAGGTGCATTATGAAGACTAAAAGGCATGACAAGAAATTCTTAGTGACCTTCATGAGTCCTAAATGTTATCTTGGGAATATCTTCTTCCCTTAGAAGGTCTAATTTGGAGAAAAAACAAGTACCATGGAGCTCATCCAAAAAGTTATCAATGATTAGAGTGAGGAATTTATCCTTGATGATAATTTTGTTGAGTTTAAATAAAACCATGCTTAACTTATAGGACCCATACTTCTTATTTACCAATAGTGTAGGATATGAATATGAATTGATGCTTGGATATATGACCCTTGTTGCTAACTATTCCTGCACCATTTTTCAAACTTTTTCTTTTGTATATGTGGGTATTTGTAGGATAGATTTTGGGTGGTTTTCTTCTTGGGATGATTTGGATAGCATAATTGTGGGTGTTTCATAGTAGTAACCCATGTAGTTATACAAAAATAGATGCATACTTATGCATAGTTTCCTACAATTCAACCAATTGAACTATATTTTTGGTAGTCAAGGCTTTGTATTACAAATAGTTGCACCACCACTCCTTGAGATGATTTCTTCACAATTTTCTCCATGTGATGGGAACTGATAAGTTGGGTGGAACCTATGGCCATACCAAAAAGAGTGTATAACTTCCCTAGTTGAGTGAATTGCATCCAAAGTTTAGAATCCTAGACTATCAATCCAATATACAAAGCCATTATGTTTCCAACATAATATCACATCCTCCCAAAGGAAGGGAAAACATGTAGGTCTTGATATTGTATTCACCCATTTGTACCTTAACATTTCTATATTTACCCTTGCATGACAAGGCCCCCCAATTGGCTATCATGACTTAAAAAATTACATGAGTAAATATAACAATATGCTCTTTTGGTGATCTAAGAATTGATAAAATTATATGTACTAATAGAACCAATGAGTATTATGTGTCATTGACCCTTTAAGTACCCCACTATTTTCATGGTTTTTGAAGTAGAAATCCATGCTAGAGCATGTACTAAGATCTCCAATGGTTGATAATCTATTGGTTTATATTCTTTTTGTTGATCCTCTTATTTAGGGCCCCATTCATCATAAGATTTCATAGTGGAAGGTTCACCCACATCAAGTAAATGGAGTTTCTACTACACACACTTATGGCCTAGGGAAAATTTATCATCATAATTATAACACATCCCTAATACCTATCGTCCATTCATTTCTTCTCATGATAGGTATTTGATTAGAGATAATTTATTTAAGGGGTTTGATGAAGTTCAAGATGGAAGCGGTATTCAATATTATGAAGGTTTGAAGGCATAATTTTTAGCATGAACTTATCTTTACTATCATCATGATAGTTGGTTTGAACATTTTCACTTCTACATGGATGTATTCCTTGAACACACTAATAAAATAACTTTGAAATAATTCTACACTTAATCCCCTTGTGTAGTTTGCTAAATTTTCAAATTGAATTTGATATTTAGGGATAATGATTGTCTATTTTAATTTTATGAGTGCTCTACTGAAGTTATCATACTCACTAGGTCCAAATTTGATGAGTAATTCTATTTTGAATTTAGTCCAAGTAAGATGTGGGTGCATATTCAATAACCATTGGTATTAAACTGCTTCATGATAGAGGTTGAAAAATACTATTGCAATCCCTTAATTTAGAGGAATGACATGAAGAGAAAAATACTAGTAAGCCCTATACAACCAATTGGTTGGGTCCTCACCATCAAATCTAGAAAAATATAGCTTTGGAATTCCATGATTTGTGTTTTCGGGTAATGTATTTCATGCTTTACCTTCAAAATTATCTCTTTGATTTCTTGATTTGTCCACTATGTTTAGGTGTATACTATTTAAGCCTTCTACTTTACTCTCAATGTCATATAATCTATCCAATTTGTCTAGTTTAAATATTAGCAATTGGAATGCTTACTGTTGATCTTCTAAACATCTCACTTGTTCATACAATATCTCAATTTCTTGGGTAATTGTAGTACATTTAAGCATTTTAAGCACTTGAAATCTCCAAAAAATTGTATGGGTGTTATATTCCAAAACACATCTCAAAGATATTATTGAGATGGACTAGACCATAAAATCATGATTTGTGGTTATTCCATACTTTTTTATGGGATGGGGGAACTACTACTAACCAACTCTAATTTTTAGCCTAGGTGTTTTTTGCACTACGATATTGGCATTGACAATGACTACCTTGATAACTTACTACTATAACTATCAATTGACTGCTTTGACATGTTCCCTATATTGATATATTCCCTGACTAACAAACAACTACTCTGTTATATTTCCTATATTGTAAAATGTTTATTCTCTATTCTAGCACACATAGTGTTCAGGATTTATTAGTCTATGATGTGAAGTCTTCTCTATAGTATGCTTAATTCTATTTTTTTTGTTGGGAAGAAGTACAAACAATTCAATAGGGGTATTCTAGAATGTGTGTTTGGTTTCATGGGCTCTTTGATATACAAAATCTAATCATGATCAGTGGTTGGCCTAATATCCGTGAGCTCTAACTATAGAGGGTTCCACCATATGAGTAACTTTCTAGGGCTAACCACTTATAAATGTTGTTGGACTTTAGAGTATCTTCCCTAAGTATCTAGGTTCTAATATTTAGCATTAGTTTAATCTTTGTTAAAAGGTTAATCTTTGTATTAGCTTTGATATTTTAGAGGTGATCAGTTTTGCTTTGAGAGCATATAGGGAATATATTAGAGTGTTTTTTTGCAAGTGTAGTTGTTGAGTCATGAAGCTAACGTAATATCTCCATGGGAATAGTGATTCTTAACTGTTTTAGGTTCTATAAAAGCCTTGTAAGTTCATAGTTCAATTAATTCAATTTGAATATTTTCTCAGTTTGGCATCAGAGAATCCATATTTGTTCATAAGAATCAAAACTTGTAGTAGAGTGAGATATTTGAGATTGATGAAATAATAAGCAACACCATTCCTTGCTATTATCACCTGCATCTAAGCTTGAGAGAGTCTGTGCTGTGAAGGCAATACTGTGAGGAGGAACCTACACTAATTTATATGCACATACAGGTCAGTCGTGTCTTAATGCCCCCAAGGCGAGCGATGCAATCCATGCGACAATCCCTCATTGAGGAATTTTTTTCTTTATGTGTTGTTTCACAGAATGTGCTATAATTTGCACTTGGAGGTGTTCATGAAGCTAGTAGCGTAGAGGAGTTTGAGGGATCGCGTGAGGCCGAGGAAATCTATGCCCGTGTAAAATATCTACATATGCACTACAGTAAAGATTGGTGAGGAGAGAAGACACTATGCTCGTATGGACGAGTAGAGGAGGCTCGCAAATATTGAAGGAGCTTATGTGAGTTGAAGGAAGTGAGGGTATATCCCAAATATAATACCTGTGACGTATGATTTTGAGGCTAAAGATCTCGTGACTGAGAATCTGATTTGAAGGAGCTACTTTCGTTGCATTTTTAGACCTGTGCCATCAGGTTTGATCGAGATATTTCATGGCGTTTATCGCCACCACACCAGTCCAATAAATTAAGACAAGTAGCAAATGGCATTTGTCATTTATTGCTAAGTATTCCAGAAGATGTCTCATTTGGTGAGGACATGAGGATGTGACAATATTTTTTTTCATTGTCCTATTGCATTAGAAGAAATCTACTAATTTCTCTGAAGGAAGTGTAGTAACAGATGCAAGTCCATATCTCTTCCGCTAAATTCCCCGACTTCACTGGTTTCTCTAGATTTTCTCAGGTGCTTGTGAGTAAGTATGTAGTAGTAAGATTGATAAATACGTTAGTGATAAAATTATGAATCGAGTACACGTTATCTGCATTGTCCTGCTATCTATCGTTGGAGGTAAATATCAAAATTAGATTCTAAAACTCGTCATCAATGTATGTGTTCCTTGTTGTGCTTCACCGTAGAAGCATCACTTTATCATCGTGACTCCTTTGCAAATGTTCGGATGATACTACAAAGCAAGATAAATATACTTCTCCACTGACACCTTCCATTTCCATATATTTGTCCTACACATATTCCAACACATCAGACTATTAACAAATCAACTTCCAAGAGTGCTAAGGAGGAGTGCTAAGGAGGTGGTTAGGCATCTCTAATTTCTTTAGATCTACTAGTTTTGTTGGCATTCATATGTGCTAATCCAAGGTGAACAATTTATCCATGCTTTCACCTACCAAATGAAATATCGTCACAGGCTACGATTTTGATTATTCACATATTAGTTTCCAAACCCATCAGTAGAAACCATAAAAATAGTAAATATGACTCTACTAAGATTTATCATAGTGTTCTCAACATTGAACTCTTTTGTAAAATTAGTGTTTGAGACTATGTCCCATCATACACATTAATGTGGAAGAGGGAATGGCCAAGGCATACAAAGTGATGCACTCTTCCCCGTCTTTCACCACTTACACCCATGTCTATAGCCACACTAATCAATTGATGTGCTACAGTCGACATCCATAATTATGGGGTAAATATTCATATCCATCTATTGTTACCCGATGAATATTTTCCTAAATCACATAACCTTTTAAAATTAGAATATTTAACATTTTCAATGGTTGAATTAATTACCAGTTACCATGGTTTTTGAAAATAATAATAACATAGTATCCCCAAGATGTGAAGTCATAATAAAAAACAATGGACATATAGTCCACATATATTATTGAAATCATATTAACTTACTATGTATGATTGAAAAGTTTTTTTCCAATAAACGAATCATTTGTTTTACTCCACAAATCTATTTAATCCAAATTTTTACATATACACAATGTATATATATGAACTCACTGCTTAGCATATTCACATAGTTTTGAAGAGCTCAAATAAATGCATTAATATATAATAAACCATTGGAAGACTATGAATTGAATCTTATGGAAGACAAACTTATATAAACAAGGAATCTGAATCTATATGATAAAAAAAAATAGTGTCAAGGGCAATTCTCAAATGGGCTTCCCATAGCAAGCTTACCTCACTTCTTGCCAAAATTCATGGTATAAAGTAATCAACAAAACACTAAGTGCAAATAAAAAGTCACATTAATATCAAAAATGTCGAGTGGGTTCCCAAATTGGGGTGTGTTTTGTGACAACCACCACTTATCTTGATGAGAAGGAGAAAGAGAAACATGCAGAGGAAAAGGATACATTGAAGAACTATATTCCTTGACTTGGGAAAGATAAAAAGACGATCATTAAAAAATTCCAAGGTCAAGGAATATAGAATGGCATGAGTGGATGCAACGAGATGAGCCCTAGGTTGGGGATTTTCTAGGCATAAAATATCTAGTGTGAGTGCAATACATGTGATCTACAACCTAACTAGGTGTCATCACTTTCCATTATCACAAAATCCCCAAGAAACTAAAAATCCATGTAAAATATGATATGCAGTCATGCAATATGAAAAAACAAGCCAAATGCAATCTAGACGAAGATGTAATGCCCTACATAATTTTTTTTGGAATATTAAATTATATTCATTTGTTAACAAACATGATGGTGGTGCAAGTATTTATCCCATAAAAGAAAGGACTATGATGGAGGATACCTTCATGATTCACATCACAAAGGAGATCATCCACAATACATTCTCTAGGAGATATTACATTAAAGTCAATGTAAACTTTAACTGTACCATCCTTTTTAATGAGAGGAGAGATCTCCAACTTTATAAGGTATTTATAAGATAGAGGAACAGTGTCCACTTCAGAACAAGAAGACTCGATAGACCCACCAAAGGAGAAGCTATTTTGGGAGATATCCTTATGAGCTATGTCACAAGGGGTGTTCCTTTTAGAGTAATTCTTTGGGATCACACTAGACTTAGTATTCCCAGTGGTTACCATATTGTAAAATAGAATATCTAAGGGATAAGGGGGTCCCTCATCCTCATCACCCTACTTTAAGCTTTGATGATCTAATTTTTAGCATAAATGATAAGATTATCATCATTGTCAAAGGGTAAAGGTTGGTTTTTATTAGGGATATAGCCTGTGCTACACCTTCTAGTCCAAATATCAACATCCAAGGGTTCTTGAATACCCTTCTATCATGGTCCCAAACCTTTACCTATATATCCCATACTAGATAAGATTTTCTTGGGAAGTGGATAATCATTGGATAGGTAACAATGGGAAAATAGATGTGTAACAATAAAAGGGTTGCTACCATGGATCTTTTATTTGAGGGATGTGCCTGTGAAGATAAATGTACACATGCCAATATGTACTGCTTCACCCTTATTATACAGTAAACCCATAGTTCTTTATGAAGGTGGTAGCTTGGCAAGATCCATAAGAGGTTTTGAAAAATGATGATCCCATGATGAAAATTTGGTGAGTGGTTCCTCACTCATCTTTAGATTTTTGAATTTCTTATTTATATGAGATGAGGAAACCAATGGGCATAAATTGAGATCATATTGAACTTGCTCATATAACGAACAATATTCGAATGGGTGAGGGTTTCTCAAAATGGTGACTAGTTGATCTTTAGATTTGAACTTTAGACATTAAAAAAACGTAGAAGGGATCACCCTCATCTCATGAATCCAAGGACATTTGAGAAGCAAATTAAAATATGAAGGGCAAGATACCACATAGGAGAAGGTAGCTAAGATATTAGGTCCAACCCTAAAAGAGAGGGATATAACACCATAGGCCTCTTGGAACTCATTGTTGAAAGCTTTGATGATGATATCAAACTTAGTTAAGTCTTCCTCTTTTAATCAAAACTTTTGGAAAAATTAATAAGTGCATAAATTAAGGGAAGAACCATTATCAATTAGATCATTTTGATAAATGTTTTTCCAATTAATGCAGTGATGTAAAGGGAATAATCCCCTCATAATTCTAAGGAAGGCATATCACCTTCTGAGAATGAGATATTATGTATCCCAAGAGAACTTACAATATTAGCTATAGCATTAGGGAAAATATCTTGAGGAACAGATTCAGATTATTATCTTAGAATTTTTAACAAAGCTTCCCTATGAATAGGAGAAGTTTACAAAATTTCTAAGAGAGAGATATTGGTCAGGGTACTAGCTAATTTTTTTTTTAATTTCAAAGGAGACTTTAGGTTGTGGTTTCAACATTAAAGGTGGGTTTTCTACCCTTGTGTTTTTTTTTGGGTATTCTTCAAAACTAAGGTGCGTTCGATGAATAACTCATCTTCTACTAAGAATGTTGACTCGATTGATTATGTACTTATTAGTTAATACTATCATACCAACCATATTATCATAGGGAGGTGGCACATTCGGATATGAAACTTGATTAGTTACTTGCTAATCATGTTTAGCGAGAGAATTTTGGAAAATCCCCATGTCTTGGTTAGTTGTGGGTGCTTTTTGAGTAGGAGGTTGATTGTTTGTTGGAGGATTGGATCGAGAACCTTCTATAACAAGTCATCCTTCATCAATTAGCCACACGTTTCAACCTCTTACAAGATTTTGTCCAGTGCCCCTCCACTCTACGATACTCATAATGTTGACAAGGCTTATACCAATAAGTCATGGTATCAGGTTGCCTTACGGGAGGTAACTCAATAATATTAGCTTCCAAAATTTGTTGTAGGACCCCATTCATAGGCGTGTTGAGTCTTGTGAAATTTCTTGATGGGGGTTTTTGAGGTTGGTTAAGCACCATATTTTGTAGGTTGTTAACAACACTATTAACATGCCTACTATCCATTACCCCATCACCAACTACATGCATGTTCTTATATTACACTATTGTGGTCCTATATTATTTTATCTTAATTTGACCTATTTTGATAAGGGCTTGCTCTACACTTCTTGCTAGATATATAGCTTGGTCAAAAGAGGTGATTGGTGAGCATTGAAATATGATTATAATATGTAGTTTTATTCTTGATCTTATGTTACAAGTCTAATGATTATGGATGTGTTTTATCGAATAATTGCATTATTTATATGGTTTTTGATAAATTTGATCTAAAATATTTTGTGTTGTATGCTAGTAATTTCACGTAAACTATGTAAAGATGTTATGTTTGTAGAATATATAAGTTGCAGGTGGTTCACAAGGAAGTTATGAGGTGATCTGTGCCTGAAACCCATTATAAAAGGTCATGACTAAAACCATCTATGGAAAGATACTGAAAGCACAATGATACGAAAGCAAAACCGAAGGGGAAATGTAACGCTAAGTCCTACGAACAAGAATGCATGAAAAGAAGGAAAAAAAATGAACTGAAACGAGATTAAAATCAAGTGTAGCAGCCCTTTATTTTATTAATTTGCTCGAAATCGGGTTACAATACATCTCCTCCCTTTTAAGAGGCTAGGAGCGTCGGACATATTTTGATTACACCATGAATGATATATTACCCTTTTAGATCTTCCGCGTGCCCATGTTGAAAATGGGCAGACCAAACATCATCATCGCTTGCGTGAATGTGTCTATGGTTCCTTGCTGCCCCTCCGGTGTTGAGATCCTACATTCAGAGAAACAATAAATGGTTAGTAGCACCTACGGATGGAGAGAAACATGCGATCCCTAAGGCCTGTGGTCAGTGCATGCATAAAATGATTAAAATGATAACTGAAACATATCAAAATGAGCTAAAATTTTAATAGAAGCAATAAAACATTACCAGGAACCCACTACAAAAGGAACAGTCAAGAAATCTACCACAAATTTCTAATCACTTCGGGGTGGGACGATTAGAATTGTCATAAGCTGTCAAAAGGCGACCTCATAAATGTCCCATCCAGATGCCTCCAAAACACCTACAAAATTGGGGTTAGCAAAAACGAGGCATTTTGGAAAGACCCAGAAGGTTAGATTTTGCAAATTAGGCATCGATTGCCCTGTATCCGATGATGCTCCCTGTATGTTAGCGAAAGCAAGAAATGATAAAATCACAGCCAAAACTTGTCAGAATCACATGAAACTTGAATAGCAGCATATGTAAATAACCTAGAATAAAATGAAAAATAAAAATCAAGAAATCTGCCATAGATTTCTAATCGCTCTGGGGTGGGGCGATTAGAACTACAGCAGTGCAAGGGGGCGCCCAGGGGTAGGATGCCCACCATTTGGGACTTGGTTTTAGCACCAATCCACTTGGGATGGGTCCAAAACCTCTTATGGGGTTGTGTCAGCAAATTTTGTGGGGTATTGTGGCCAAATTTTCAGGTTTGGGTCCATATTGCACTTCCAATAATCACCCAATAACATCCCTTCCAAAAGACAGATCAAGGATGTAAAAGCACAAACGATGGGTGAGGATGTAATTCGATAGCACTCTATTGCTCCAAATGCTCCTCTCTTGTCCTCCTTGGGGTGAGAAGACTCACCAATTTATAAACCTAGGGTCTCTCTCTTTGAATGCGCATGTGAGGGTGCCACTTGACTTGTTTGTCCTATTTTGGGAGAAAAGATTCTTCCCTGATTTAGAGTCTCCTTGCATGAGGCCTCCATGATCAAGGCGTGCTTGACTGAAGTCCCTCTCCTTGATTTGAAGTCGTTCCTCGTAATTGCATGCCTTGAAGACACAGTTAAGTGGCGAACCTATCGAGGTTTGGCTTTTTGCCAGTCAAACCTGCTAATCGTCCCACCCTAGGACGAATGCTAATAATCGTCCCGGGGTGGGATGAATACCAGTTTGTAATCGTCCCAGGGTGGGATGAGTAGGGAGCAAAGTGTTGAAAAGGTGCCAAATTGACCTCTGACCTTCCAAACTATTGTGGGAGTGTTTAGGACCATTGTTTAACCTCTGGGGGCTGCCCTAGGGGCTATGTATGTCAATTCGACCAGTGCTTGTCATCACATAATCGAATTGGTGTTGTTTTGGTGTCTATAGATGCCCCTTTTTGGGATGCGCTGTGCATGGCACAATGCTGAGCAAAAATAGATAACCAAAGCACTAATGATTAGGGTTTCTCAATAACCTAACCAACTTTTGATGCCCCAAGTATGGAAAGGGCATGCATTCTTGAATCCTTGCTTTTGACGAGCTAAGGAGCTTAATTCAAGTGTTAACCTTTTTTAGTGAGGTGTTACTTGATCTTGGACATTGTTCAGTCATGAATAGGGGCGTGATTAACCTTTTTTGTCTGTGGGAACCTTGAGTTCATGATTCTAGAATACCAAGTGTTTGATCAGCTTGTGATTATTGCTTGTTTGCTGCCCAAAGCAGGGGTGTGATTGTCTTTATCAATGATCCTTTGAATGCATGTCATTTCCTTGATTGGGTGTGTTTTTGTTGATTGGTGACTAAGTGTGACTACCCCCTCAAGCGACGAATCGATGAGGGAATGACCGACATGAAAAAAGCGACGAGTCGCTTGACCTAAGATGACTTTTGCAAGAGTGCCTTCATTTGTTTTCCGTTGAATACTTATGCAGTTTCTGTTCTGACCTATTTTTGGTCGGTTTGAACCCTTTTGTGACACATTTTGGAGCTAAAATTATCAAAAATCTATCCTCCCTTGGAGCGGTCCGGCTATGGTAGCCTTATTAGGGAGTAGGATAGTGACAATTTGTGACCCCAACTTTTGTTTTGCATTCCAAGAATTGCAAGCGCAAAGGCCCCTTTGTTTGGCAAGTTTATTGCTTTTTTTGTGCATTTTGGTGCAGTTTTTACTATTTTTGAATTTTTTTTCTCTGTAATCGTCCCTGGGTGGGACGAATACCAGTTCAGTAATCGTCCCAGGGTGGGATGAGTGCTAACTAGAGCGCTCATACCAGGGTGGAACGATTACAGGCCTAAAACCCTATTTAAGAGCCAAAACTAGGTTTTGGGCTCATTTGCATTTGTTTTTCCTGGTGTTTTGGAGATGTAGGGAGGAGGAGGTCGAGTTCGCGTAGCAAAGCGCTGTCAAATTTCTCGAACACCATGAGTTCATAGACTAGATCATCAAGTGGCAGATCCAAAGTGAGACCGGTAAGTGATCTTCCTCTATATTTTATTTGGTTTATGTTACAGTTTACTACCGCAATTTTTTTTTTTTTTTCGATTTAAAAATGAAAACCCTAGTCAAATGTTTGTTGTGTGTGTGAATTTGTGTTTTGTTGTAAGATTGAAAACTTAGCTTAAAAAAATGTTTTGATGTTGTTTTCTATTTTTTATCAGTTTTAGACTAAGGTTAAACCCTAGGAACTGAAAACTTTTGTTATTGTGTGTTGTATTTTTTAGTTTGATAGTAAAATGAAAACCCTAGGTACTGACAAATTTGTTTTGAATATTTTTGTTTTTATTTTATTTATCAGTTTAGACTAAGGTCAAACCCTAGGTAACTGAAAACGTCTGTTATTATGTGTCTTTATTTTTTTTTTTGAGTTTAGACACTAGCATGAAAACCCTAGGTTAAACTGTTTTACTTTGTTTTTTTTTTTGGTCAGTTTAGACTAGGATGAAAACCCTAGGTTAACTGTTTAATTTTGTTTTTGTATTTTGTCAGTTTAGACTAGGATGAAAACCCTAGGTTAACTGTTTGATTTTGTTTTTATTTTTTGGTCAGTGTAGACTAGGATGAAAACCCTAGGTTAACTGTTTGATTTTGTTTTTGTATTTTGTCAGTTTAGACTAGGATGAAAACCCTAGGTTAACTGTTTAATTTTGTTTTTGTATTTTGTCAGTTTAGACTAGGATGAAAACCCTAGGTTAACTGTTTGATTTTGTTTTTGTTTTTTGGTCAGTGTAGACTAGGATGAAAACCCTAGGTTAACTGTTTGATTTTGTTTTTGTTTTTTGGTCAGTGTAGACTAGGATGAAAACCCTAGGTTAACTGTTTAATTTTATTTTTGTATTTTGTTGTTTTTTGTTATTTATCAGTTGTAGACTAAGGTTAAACCCTAGGAACTGAAAACTTTGGTTATTATGTGTTGTATTTCTCAGTTTTATAGTAAAATGAAAACCCTATGTACTGACAAATGTGGTTTTGATTTTTTATATTTTTTTGTTTTATTTATCAGTTTTATTTTAGAGTTAAAAACCCTAGGAACTGACAAATTTGTTTGTTAATTTTTTGCTGTTTTTTTTTTAGTTATCAGTTTGAACTAGAGTTGAAAAACCCTAGGAACTGACAATTTGTGTTTTAATTTGTTTTTGTCTTAATGTGTGTATTGTACATTTATTAAATGTTTTTGTGTTTGGACATTTTGTATGTTTGTTTTTTTTTTTTGATGTACAGTTTTATTTGTTTTATCCTGTTTTAATGTTTTTATTTTGTTTTCTTTTGCAGGTTGTGAAAGGTTGGTACCGTGTGCCAACGATGTTCTTTGAAGCGTGGGAGGCACTAACTGTGGCTAACTGGGAGTGGCTTGATGCCCTTGGGCTCAAGCAGGTGACTCGGTTAGATCCTGTGGTGGGGGATCGGGCCTATCTGATGACTCTGATCAACTTATGGGATCGTCGGACCAATACCTTTCATTTCCCAAGAGGGGAGATGACAGTGATGCTTGAGGATGTCTATCAAATTCTATGGATTTTGATATACGGGCTTCATATTCGGACTACACCATGTGATTAGTGGACGGCTATATTGACACGGTGCTTCGGGCATGGAGTGGAGATGGGGGTGGATATTCTAGTGGAGAGGGCAGAGGGGGATTGCCTGATTGGCAGTATTTTGGTGAGGTGGTGGCTGGAGAGGGGCATGTTGGGGGTGAAGCATGCATTACTGATGACCCTCATCTCCAACATGCTACTGCCTAACTCCTCAGGTGCGATGTTCCTATGGAACTTGCTAGAGGTTGTTTTCAAACTGGTTGAGTGTCCGACGGAGGCACCCTTGATTATGAGGTGGGTACAGACGCTACTGTCACAGCTTTATGATGAGCTATACAAGGTCTGCTACCAAAGGTAGAAGGGGATTGGGTGCAACTACCACCCCTAGCACTACAACTACTTGTTGCAGTGCTGGGGGTAGCAGCACATAGCTATGGAGCGGCCACAAGGTTTTCTGTAGACCACTCGGGCAGAGATGGTTGATAGGGACATAGGGTATGCAGCTCTATGGTGGATTTCAGAGGAGCAGGGGTAGAGTCAGTGGTGGGTAGATTCTGTAGGGCACTATGTCGATGCCTTCATGTGGCTTGCTCCAGGGGAGGTGTTCTGGTGCCCATACCGGGATTGTCCAGCCTAGCCTAAGGCTAGAGAGTGGCTTCGACGGGTGCGTAGGGGGAGATGGCTGATCAGGTAGCACGAGACAGAGCAGGATTACTTCCCATATGTTTGGGTGATGTGATAGTTTGGGGTGTGCTGAGGGTTTCCTAGTGAGCCCTTGATCTATCAGTGTCAAGGCGACAAGAGGACTTTGGCCTGGCTGATAATGAAGCCGCTTAGTGAGGAGTCAGATGCAGTGATTGATGTCCTTGAAATGGACAACATCGAGGTGACTGCTGAGTATGACCAGTGGTGGACGTTATGGCATTGGTGAGGTGAGGGACCTCTAGGTAGTCCTGACACATCAGCAGTAGGTGGGGAGGATGCGAAGGCATCAGGGGAGGGTTGGGGGGCTCCTCTGGAGGATGAGGACATGGTGGAGGTTAAGGATTTTGGAGTTTCAGAGTATCCAGACACATAGGACATCCCGGAGTAGTGGGTGCTGGAGTAGCCCACTGTCCCGGAGATGCCCATGCCTTAGGCAGTCCCTAGGGATATGGAGGCTAGGCATCATGCTGAGATAGCATGATTGGAGGATCTACTTCGGAGATGGGACGAGGATCTTGGGGATGCTTTGCAGTAGAGGGATATCTTGTAGACTCAGTTTGCAAAGTAGGAGAATGCATTGGCTACGCACCACCGATGGGATGGGGAAACAGATGCTTCATGGGAGAGGGATCTCCTATGAACTCAGTTGGCGTAGCACGATGATGTAGTGGCTACGTACCATTAGCGGGAGATGGATTTGTTCCGATATTGTATGGAGTTGGAGGCAGAGATTATCCATCTTGGTGGGTGGTTACCTAAGCTCTCGGGAGGTGGATCTTTGTGCCAGATGAGAGACAGCAATACTGAGCAGTCAGCATCTTCTCATTGCAGGTGGTTGGATGAGGGGGGCACTAGTGGGTGTGATGCGAGGGCGAGCAACAGCCACCCTAAGAGGTCCCATAGGACCCACACCACGGGGGGTAGTTCACATCGCATCGGTCCTGCATGATCATGGTGGCCAACGCCCTAGGCTTGGGGGTTTTTGAGTTTTTGATGTTTTTGTGAGGTCAGAGGACCGACTTATTATAGCCGACAGGAATTTTGATGATATATACATGACGTTATTTTTGGTTATACACTTGTCATGATTTTTTGTTTATTTTTATGCACATTTATTGACGTTGATGTATGCATGTGGTATTATGAATGCGATGTTTCTAATTATATGATGTATGCATATGGAATGGATGAAATGATTTTTTGATAACTTGTCGATGGCACCATAGACTATACAGAATTTACTGGATTTCTGTTCTTATGTGTTGGCTTTGTGGAATGACTTTGCATATGTTAATTTTATTTTTGTATTTTGTGTATTTTCTGATGTTGATGTAAGTAATGAAATGTACCAGTTGTTTTAAAATGTAGTTAAGGTTTTTTGAGATTCAGATGTTTTAACTAACTAGCCAAGACTGTACAATTATCTCGCAAGACTTTTGAACAAGGTATGAATCAAACTTGAGTGTGACCAAGTTATTTGAAATCCTTGTGGGTGCAATTGAGTTCATTTATGTGGTATTTGTCAGGATACCGCCAGTGCCAGATAGGATGTCAACCAAACTTGTACTGAGGATCACCTAATTAGCTCCACTAACTCTGTTTTTGTATTTAGTAAGATTAATCCATGGGATAATCTAAGGTACCATAAGCTAGCTCATCCATATGCAAACATTGGTTTGCTCACACGCAAAGCTAATGTGATAGACATATCGTCATGCGTTTAGGATACCACCATTGTCAGGTAGGCTATCCACCAAACCCGTAATGAGGATCACCTAGATGGTTTTTCGAAAGCTGAGAATTCCAGGGATTCAAGCTTAGGCATCTTTTGGTTGCTCAAATTATTGGGATACTTGCTCACATATATAGTGATGAAAATCACTGTTTATTTTTTGCTTTTGTTTTTCTTTTTGAGCAAGGATCTTGAATAGTGGTGATAACCACTATTATTTGATTTTGCATTTTAGGTTGCAAAGTTGAGCTCGTAGGTTTGTGGCTTGTGAATGACATTGATCCTTTTGGCCTTGGGGATGACTACCCATCCTGTTCTAGGACGTGTAGTACAAATCCTTATGACTTTTTGGAGTCAAAGGTGATTGGGGATGTTATTATGTAAGGACATTGATATTTCAGGCCTTGGGGATGACTACCCATCCTTGTCAGGGGTGTGTAGTACGAATCCTTATGACTTTGGGTACCAAAGGTGTTTTGGAAGTTTGTGATGATGGATTGTTGGAATTTTGTTTGTAAATGGCATTGATCCTTTTAGGCCTTAGGGACGACTACCCATCCTTGTCAGGTGCATGTAGTATGAATCCTTATGACTTTGGGGATCAAAGATGTTTTGGTATTTTTCTAGTGCTGAAAACCACTGTTTATTATGGGAAAGTGGATGTGGAAGAGCTTGTCCTTTTGTCAATTCTCAGCATTCTTGAACCATTCGCACAGGGGGATGAACAGGCTAACCTTTCGCTTATGGTACCCTAGACTGCTTTGTAGGTTTCTCTTGTGTTCACACAATTTGGTAATTATTTTATGTGTTTTAACTTGTGTAGGGATGTTACGTAACAAAGTATGATCCAAGTAAAACTCTCCCTTTGTAAAATATGTCTGACTTTGTACAGTTTTTGGCTAGAAATTTAAATACAACTGAATGACGAAAACCCTAAATACATTAGGAGACAACGGACTATGCTAAAAATGTGGATGGTGTTATTCTGGATGGATGTGTTTATAAAATGGAAAAATGTGGAAAATTATGGAATTGCCTAGCAATTACAGTCTATGGTGCTTTTGACACGTATGACCAGCAAATATGCAATGTATGGATGCGATGCCTAATGCAGTTTATTATGTTTTTGTATTTTAATTTTTATGAGTATGCATGAAATTAAGATGCAATTTTTTTGTTATTTTTTATTTATCTTGTGTTTTTATTTGTTTTTGAATATTTTTTTTTGACCAAGCGATTGTGGGAACCCTTGGAGCTTTTGGTTTGACCAAAGGGTTTATGGATACCTTTGGGGCGTTTTAGGTTGACCAAGAGATTGCAAGAATCCTTGGAGCTTTTGGTTTGACCAAAGGGTTTATTGATACCTTTGGGGCATTTTAGGTTGACCAAGCGATTGTAGGAATCCTTGGAGCTTTTGGTTTGACCAAAGGGATTATGGATACCTTTGGGGCATTTTAGGGTGACCAAACGATTGGCGGGAATCCTTGGAGTGTTTGGTTTGACCAAAGGGATTATGGATACCTTTGGGGCATTTTAGGGTGACCAAGTGATTGGCGAAATCCTTGGAGTGTTTGATTTGACCAAAGGGTTTATTGATACCTTTGGGGCATTTTAGGTTGACCAAGCAATTATGGGAATCCTTGGAGCTTTTGGTTTGACCAAAGGCATTATGGGCACCTTGGAGCATTTTTGGGTTGACCAAGCGATTGTGGGAATCCTTGGAGATTTTGGGGAGGGCTATGGCTCTCTAAATGTGGAATGGCCTCAAATGACTGATTTTCAAGGGTTCTAGTTCCTTGATTCCTTCAAGAGAGGCAAACCGGTATGTTCCAGGTCCTATTTTACTATCTATGACATAAGGACCTAACCAATTTTCCGTGAACTTATCCCTTAGATTGGGCGGCAAGTTAGAATTTTATTGGTTCTCTTTTAAGACCAAGTCACCAACCTGAAAGTCCCTTAGGTGAACTTTCATGTTGTATGCTTTCTTAAGTCGCTCTTGATAGATACGTAAATGCTCGAGAGTATTGACGCATCGTTCATCGAGCAACGTAAGTTGGTCTAACCAGGCCTACCGTGTAGTGTCATCATCGATGAACTCTTGCATTGAGATGCGCATGGAAGGTATTTCCAACTCGAGAGGCATGACTACCTTAGAGCCATACACCAACGAAAATAGAGTTGCCCCAGTGGGCATCCGAATACTAGTGCAATAAGCCCACATGGAAAGCAGTATTTGAATATATCAATCCTTATGACTATCTGTGACCGTATTTTTGAGGATGGTAACTAGCATTTTGTTTGACACCTCTGCTTGCCCATTTTCCTGCGGATAATAGGGTGTTGAAAAACTATGCTGAATTTTGTACTTTGTTGTCAAAGCACACACATCTTTGTTCTTGAATGACGTCCCATTATCCGAGATGATCTTGGATGGAATACCAAAATGATATATGATATTATGTAAAATAAACTCTGCAATGTGGGGTCCAGTCATAGAGGTTAGCAAAATTGCTTCCACCCACTTGGTGAAGTAATTTGTGGTCATTATGATAAACGTGTGATGACCTGACGATGCAGGGGAGATCTTTATGATTAGATCTAAGCCCCACTATGAAAACGACCAAGCCGATTGGATCGGTTGCAAGGCCTGAGAAGGTACTTGTGTCAAATGGTCATGGTGTTGACACTTTACGCACTTCTTTACATACGCGTAACAATATTGCTCTAAGTATGGCCAATAATATCCCATGCAGAGAATGCGCTTTGCAATGGCCATATCGCTGAAGTGGCCACCACATGTACCATCGTGCGCTTGGGTGATTGCCCAAGCGAACTCCTACGGGTCCAAGCAACGGAGGAGGATTCCTTCATAGCTTCGACGATGCAAAATGTCTCCTAGCAAGACATGTTTTGTCAATTTTTGTTTAAATGATCTTTTTGTGGCGTGCATCAATCCAAGTGGGAGGTTACCTAGCTTGAGGTAATCCCTTATGGGTGTGTACCAATCTTGCTGATCAGAAGCCTCGATGGTATGAATAACCAATCCCTCTTGTAGTTCATCCCTAGCAAAAGCTGAGTGGAAAAGAACTTGTAGGAATAACATTGTGTTGCTATTGATGGGAATAGGGGAGAACAAGGACCCCTAGTTGGCATGATTTACACTATCACGGATTCAAGAGAACTTATCCTGAGATGGTTCAATCTGGATCATGTGGATTCCTAGCATTAGGTCAGAGCTTGCATGCTCCATCGTGGATTGCAATAATGTTTTAACTTGAATGGTTGTCATTTCACCATAAGGGTCTTGCAGGATTAGTGACCCCAAGGAGGCCATAGTGTCCGCAAAATGATTTGATGATCGAGGGAGTGCCTCGATGTCGTACCATTCAAGATTTGCCAAGAATTTGTCCATAAGGGCTTTGTAGGCCTGTAGAACTGGGAATTTACATTGGAATACCCCTTTTACTTGGTTGACAATTAACAGCGAATCACCAAATATGTTCAAGCATTTGATGTTCATGGTGATTGTTGTCTGAAGACCTATGAGCAAAGCTTCGTATTCGGAATTGTTGTTGGTGCATGGGAAATCTAATTTAAATGATAGAGGCATTGGAGCCCCTTGTGGTGTGAAGAATACAATTCCCATGCCACCCCCTTGCTCACATTTAGAACCATCAAAGAATAATGTCATGTCGGCCTGCCTCAGGCTCATCAGAATCTGGCGATTCTAAGACATGGAAGACCCCATCATCTGGCAGTTCTATGGTCAAAGGCTGATCTTCTTTGAGAGGAGCCTCTGTTAGTTGATCGATGATGACTTGACCTTTGATGGACTTTTGTCCAATGAATTCTATGTCAAAATCCATCAACAACATGATCCATTTTGTCGTGTAGCTACTATGATAAGTACAACTCATCATGTATCGCAATGGATTCTCCTTAGACACAACATACATCGTATTCTCAGCATGTAGTGGCATAGCTTTTTGGTAGCAAATACCACTGCCAAGCATAGCTTCTCGATGTATGCATAGTTAAGTTCATAACTGACCAGGGTGCAACTAAGATAGTAATTAGCCTGTTCTTTGTGTAGTTCATTTTTTTGGGCTAGCATGGTGCCCAGTGCCACCTTAATAGCTGAGATGTATAAGTATAACAACACTCCTGGTCTAGGTGGTGCCAATACTGGCAGTGAAGCCAAGTATTGTTTGATGTCATCAAAGGCTGACTGGCACTCATCATCCCAATGAAATGCTACCCCCTTGTGCAATAATTAATTCATGGGTCGACACTTGTCAAATAGTTGCACTATGAAGCGTTTGATTGACACAACCTTTCCCTGCAGGCTTTTGAGCTGCTTGATGGTGGTTGGGGAAAGCATTTCAAGGATTTCTTTGACTTTGTGTGGATCTATCTTGATTCCTCATTTGGATACTATGAAACCCAAGAGTTTTCTAGATGTGATGCCAAATACGCACTTTTTGGGTTTTAGTCTGACTTTATGTTCAATGAGGCGATCGAGGATCTTGCTTAGGTCATCGAGATGATTTGGACGCAAAATATATTTGGCCAACAAATCATCCATATAATCTTCCAAATTTTTATGCATGTGATCATGGAAGATGTATGTCATGGCATATTGGTAGGTGGCGCCAGCATTTTTAAGGCCAAAAGGCATGATCTTATAATAAAATGTTCCCCAAGGCATTATGAACGTCATTTTTAGTTGGTCCTCGGGATTGATACGAATCTGATTGTATCCCAAGAAACCATCCATGATGGAAAGCATTTCATGTCCCACAGTAGCGTCTACCAATGCATCGATGCTAGGCAAGGGGAAATCGTCCTTGGGACTTGCTTTGTTGAGGTCTCAAAAATCGATGCATATGCGAATCCTCCCATCGGGCTTCTTGATGGGTACCATGTTGGAAAACCATGGCAGGTAATCCACATAGATGAAAAATTGTGCATCCAATAGCTTTTGTAGCTTGTCTTTGACCATTAAGGCTAATGTTGGGTTCATCTTACATAGTTTTTGCTTGACTGGATTGATTGTCGGATCAAGCGTTAGATTATGCATGACTAGCTGCGGGTCTAGCCCTAGCATGTCTTTGTAGGACCATGCAAAAACCTCCTTCTTCTCTTTGAGAAGGGCAATGTTCTTGGATTGCTATTCGAGGGATAGAATTACCCCCAGCTTGATGATTTGCAAATTCATTGGATCAGAGCTAATGTCTACGTTAGTCATCTCTTCAACTGACATGTGGGATCCATCCTCCAACTGGAGTGGAGTTGGGATCAGGTGGATATCATTTGGTGAATTTAGATCTACGTCGAGAACGTCGGGTTCCTCTTCAACATGGAAGACATCCTGAGTTTGTCCTAGGGTGAAGTGGAATATCCCACCGCAAGGCTAGTACTCTAATGGAGATGGTGGTGTGTCAGTGTGATCCTAGTCTATAGCATCTAAGTCTAGATACAATGACCATGTTGGGTCGGTTGGGTTATGTATGGGGGCGGTTAAGTCAATGGAGATCATGTTGATGAAATGATTTTGGTCTCCATTATTGTTGGTGTGGTGACTCGGACATCCTAGGTGATATTTGTGCTCAGGATCTAGCTCTGTGGGTACTGGTACAAATGGATTGAACCTATGTACAGATAAAAGGACAGGATCTGCCCTTGGCACTAATGGCTCTATAGGATCTCTGGGCAAAAGGCGCTCTCTGTATGCCTGAAGTGACGGGTGTAGTAATTGGTCCAACTGTGCCTGGTTGAGGTGCCACCTATGCCTTGGCCCCATGTGTAGCTATTCAAACATGTCATCTATGTCCATAGGGTATTGTTGTTGTCACATATGATTGAGATATGCCATCTCAGTCTCGTCTTCATAATCACTATCAGAGATCCATAGGCCTTCGTTGGCTCTAATAGTTGTTTGCGACATGTGAGGCTCGTCCTGCTCGAGAAAAATAATGTGGTCCCATCGATGTTGTTCCGCACTCTGTGGGGGGACCTGGTTCTCTTGATGTGGTACTTGCTCAATTGGAGCATACAAATGGAACATTGTCATGAAGCTCTCCTTATAATCATCTATGGGTGTCACTTGCTAGTGATTACTATCAGACTCGAAAGGATCCCAAGGTGCTACCTCATACTCTGACTCATATTCTGAAGACCCTTCTTGGTCGTGTGTATATCCCTCTTGTAGGTGAATCCTCAAAATTTCTCCTTTCTCGATCGAAGGGAAAGGGTTGTTAAGGTCAACAAGGTTGGTTGTTAGCAATGGGAGATAATCCCCCAATGTATATGTTGTGTTAGTATTGGCATATGGATCTAATGCTAACCCATCCTTGTTACCTATCCCTAGGCCTTGCATGTTCTCTACCAATATTTTAAGGGGTAGGGGGTGGTTGAACCCTACTCCTGACTTGTCATATGGCATTTGATATCTTGGTTGGCAAAGAACGTGCACTCCTTTCTCATACCTGCCCAACCCATATCCATGCCAATTACATTGGCCAAGATATCTCAAAGTGAAGTTTGGGTTGGACAAATAGTTGACGTCCTTAGCAAAGGGCTCTTCATATTATTCTTCTTGCATGTAAGGTTCAATGCCATTATTGAGGCCCCCATAAACAAAGTTTGTCTGATTTGGTGGGTAGCCTAGAGGAACCACAATGTCGATGGGGAGGCGAGGTCTCCCCATGCCCTGCATGGACTCAAGTGCAGTTTTTGCTACAATTTTCCACACTAGATACTCCCCCAGGCCCGTATTGGCCATCTCAACGGTGATCGTTGGTGGTGGAGGGGGATGGAATGGGAGTTCTTCCTGGGTCCACTCCATGTAGGGTGAACTAGGCATCTCAACTTCCATTCGGCTAAGCATATCTTTTGTAGATATGGTTGAGACTAATGACGGTGCCTCTTCTATGGGTTTCTTCCCCTTATCCTTTGGTATGGCCACCGTAGGTGGTGTTTTTGGTGAAGGACCAAATGATGAAGATGGACCCGGCTAGTGATTTGATGTACTTAATAGCGAGGATGCAGGCGAAATCGGACCCTGTTTAGATGGATTCAACTAAAAATCCAAATGTGTTGATGGAAGGGTCGATTGCAGCATCAGTTGCACCATATTGCAATACTTGAAGGGCTCTAAGTCTACCGGGACTACATGCACCTACCCTTAGAATGTGTACTTTAGGCACTGATGAGCTATTGAAGGGACACACTTCATGTCCTTGATCCAAGGCCGAAACAACAAGATATTATAAGCCATATCACCTTCCAAGATGTGGCACAACATAGAAATAGTATTTTGTCCCACTTGGATGGGCAGGACAATTGTGCCAACCATAGAGAATACTGCATCATTGAATGCTCGAAGAGTATAGGTGGAGGCCATGATGTAAGATGTTGACAACTTGAGGTGTTTCAAAGCCGCTGTTGTGATTATATTTTTGGACGAGCCAATGTCCACCAACACCCTTTTATATGGAATCTTGTTGACCCACACAATGACGTGCAGGGGTGGATCCGCCATATCACCAGTCATCGATTTCAGTTCATCTTCTCTAAAGGTAATGACTGGTTTTGTACATTGTTTTACATGTCCCACAAAGTTGTTGAAAGAGTTTGCCTCATGGGGCTATAGCTTGATGGCTTTTAATATCTCCATTAGATCCTCCAAATGGGGCGATGATTTTTGAATGAGCTCATAGATGGATAGCCTAGCCGACGTGGTCCTTAAAATTTGGGTAAGTCTAGTTTGAATCATGGCCATTGGTCTAGGTAGGGGAGGTTGCGTAGGGTGTTGTTGAGGTTGTGACGTTGATGGAACCTCTCTTGTGGCTGTCGCGGGGGTATCTCCTGGGTACCTCTTGTTCTGAGTCACTATTCTTATCATCCCAACATACCCTTGCATGGGGCAATTCTATGTCACCTCATTGACTTGAAGGGTTTTTTCCTGCACATCATGGGCAAGCAGGGGGTCTTTGAAGACTCCCATCTATCAATTTTTTGGCACTACGGGTTTTTCCACCACCAGCATCTTGTTGTCTATTAGGTCTTGCACAAATCTCTTAAACTTCCAACATGCGTAAAGGTCATGTCCTTTCTACCTATGAAATCTACAGTACAAGTCTTCCCTATAGCCCTTAGGTTTTGGCATGTTGGGGTCTATGGGTCGACTTTCTAGCAGGTGTATCAAGTTTACCATGAACAAACGGTCAAACAATGAGTCTTTGGACTCTGTGAATGGTGTGAACTGCCTCCTAGGGTGACACTGCTGAGTTTGCTCTTGCCAATGATTTTCCTTCTCATAGCTGTCAATAGGAACTGCCTGATAGTTAGCCAATGAGGGTTGTGTTACTTGTGTAGGCTTAGGCATGTTTATAGCAACTTGATTGACCATAGCAGGTTTCGGTTGCGTGGTCCCTGTTTTGGCATTTTTAGGCCACTCTTTCTTCCGTGGCTTGGCAATATCGCCATCCTGTATCTTGATCTCCTCAATGATTCTAGCTTGCACCAGGGCTTCCTCGAGAGTGGCATATTGCTATAGCTGCAATAGCACAGGAGATCGACCTCTTTTTTTCTTTGAAAATAATTGAATTTTGATTGCTTTGGTCTCATTTTTATGGATTAAACTAGTAAAGATGCATGGCCCATTGGATTATGTTGGAAACGAGATTTATAATAAGTATACACATTCCTAGGTGTGTTTTTCTCAATTGCATGGATCCCTCTTTGATTAATTCAATTAAAAAATATAAATAGATAAGTAATAACAATAACATATAGGTTAACCCATGTCTCATAAAGTTTCAATATTTACATACACTTTTCCCATAGTCTAAGATAAAAATGCTTAATTCACAAATGCTAAGGATAAATGCCCCCTTTACCAAATTAATCCACATGCATTATTTTCTAAGCCTAACCATCAAAATGTCTACATGCCCCCTTTTGGCCCCTTTCAATATTAAGGTTTCAAAGGTTTTAAAAGGTTTAATGCAAAAATTTAATCCATGCCCCCTTTCTTCTACCAAGGTTTAAAAATAATTTAACATGAAATATTAAAATTAAAAGGCCTTAGAAGCTTAAGCACCTCATATTCTTCTAAAATCTGATGATACACATCAATAAACCAAAAACAAAATGGCACACAAGTAAGGAAATGTATTTGTCATTACTCAATTCTAAGTTTTGTCTTATTCTTCTAAAATCCAATGTTAGGCATCGATCAATCTAAGATCCAATGGTATGCATTGATTGCAAGTGTAGAAAAAAGCATGTGAGGATGAAATTAAACCTTTAAAAGGAAAATTTTATCTTATTCTCCAAAAATCCAACGATAAGCATCGATTATTCTAAGATACAATGGTAGGCATCGATTGAGACTACAAGATAAAATTTTGACTTTTTAGGGTTGATGAGTGCCTACTGTTGATATGTTCCCTGATGTGTGCCTATCATTGATATGTTTGTTGGTGCATTCCTACTGTTGATCGTTGGATAATAAGACAAAATAAAAATAAAAATTTGGGTTTTATGCACCTTTGATGTTTGAACCATAGCGGAGTTAGAATTAAAGTGAAAAGGAGGATAAATTTTAATGAGAACCTAAACCCTTGGCTTGAGAGTAATGTTTCAAATATGAAGATAAATACTAGCCTAAGCATCGAATTTAATAAAAATTTAAACCAAAACCTTAGCCTTAACTAATGTTCCAAACATAAAATTAAAAAAATAGAAAAGGGGAAAATGTTTTCAATGCAAGAGCCTAACCCTCAGAGTCTAGCCATAAATTTTAGACCTAAAATAATGACTTTGGACTTAGTAATTAAATAAGGAATTAAAATGAATTAGACTGACCCATGGGAGCATGCCTTTCAGTTCTAATCCAAAAAACATAAGGTATTCCATGAAGAAAATGATTAAATAAAAATAAATAAATAAATATTAAAGGCCTAAATATTTTAAACATATAACCATCAATCTTAGCAATAAAAGAAAATAATATTTTAAACAATTAAAATGTCCATTCACCGACCATATTAAAATAATTTTACCACCAAATAAAATTTGAAATAATGCATGCTTTTTATTTTTTATTTACAAGCAATAACAAAAGTTGAATATGAAGGCCAAGAAATCTAGAAAAGGTACAATGAAACTGGACTGAATCCTGACCACCTGGTGCATGATAAATCAACTCATCTAGCTTCACAAGGATGCTACTGAAGTAGTTAGAAGATCCATGGCTGAAATTGAAGATCAAAATCAAGAAAATTTATAGACTGCCACATCATCCAAGTAGACAACTCATCCATACAGTTGTAAAACATTAAAAATTCAATATTGTAAGGCTATAAATAAATATTTATACCCCATTTCAAAGGTCCGAACTCTACTTTTAGTAATAGACATTTAGAATTTTCTTTTCTTTTAGTATTTGGTGGATATGTGAACCCTATCATTGTACTTGGAGAGTTATCCTTGCAATAATTTGATGCAAGCAAATCTAAATGTAATTACTAAATATCTTTATCAAAACAATGTATTAAAATTCTTTGTGTAATATGAGCATAATGATGGTGGTTACATTTGAGTAAATATTAGTATATTTTCCCTTTCTCCTTTGAATTTAACATTATCTTGGTCTTAGATTGTGTGAATATTGATTGAGCTAAGGCTGGTTGATTCAGATTTGCTGCTTCAACAAATTTGGTATAAGTCTTCAATGATACATTGGCTTGATTTATTTCTTTATCTAACCCTTTCCTTTTGATTTTTTTGAAAATTGCTTAGATTAGGAGTAGATTAGTTGAATTTCATATTCTAAAGCTCATTTTCATGTGTTATATTTCTATAAGTTTCAGAGTAATCATTGCTATGAGTTATAAAGATCATGATTATGATGCAATGAATGATGTATGTTGATAAATTTTAAGGTAGCAAGCCTAGAATCTTTCTTTCATATGTAATTTGCTTTGAATCCTGTGAGAAGTAAGACATACATGTGATGGTTGAATTGGTTATTAATGTGAACTATGCCTAGATAATTAATTGAACCCTCACCCTTGTAATAGTTATATGTAACCCTGAGTTATCCATATTCCTTACCTTTTATTTTTTATTTATTTAATATTTGACAATAACATACTCTATCACACAAACCTAGGGGGATAAATATTGCCTTTCAAGAGAAAAAAAATGTTGTTGTAACCATTTTGTATGTTGGCAATTTGGCTAATGTATCACTCAACGTTATTATTCACTTGTTGTCTAATCCAACATGGTTGTCATCCAATCAAACTTGTTTAATGTACTTGATGTTTTTTGTATTTGGGTGTATATTATATGATGTTTGTAACATAGTATGTTCATTCCCATTATGAAATAATATGTAATGTATTTTCTCAATCTTGTCTAGTTATTGAATTATTACCCCTATTGAGCATTGATGTAATAAGGGTGAATATTATGTTTATTACATCACCTAAAGGATGTGTGATTAAGTGTTAACAAGTTACACCTATACACATGATTTTATTATAAATCATCAAGACAACTAACTCTACATTGTATATATAAATATACTTTTTATAAATAATACAATTTATTTGGCACCCTTGTTAGTCCAACAACTATGCTTTTTAAGTTTTGGTTAATATATTGAAAAAATAAGTTTACAATTTTAACTCTCAAAAATTCAAAATAATCTAAAGGGTAAAAAAGAAGGGAATATATGCATTGATAAACAATCTCTAATTGAATTAGAACTCAAGTCTTATTTGCACAATTATAATACTTACTCCTTGTGATGTGCTATCTTTTTTGTTTTATCAATAAAAAATTGTTAATTAGATTGAAGTTAAAGTCTTACTTGTTAAACTATAATATTAAATCTTCACTATGTGTTATCTTATCCAACAATCTCATGAAGGTCAAATTGTAAAATTCAATATGTTACCCTCTTCATAATAAACTCAAACAAGATGTATTTTAATTTTATTGTAACGAATCACTTTCTCGATCCAAGGGAGAGAGTTATTTTTTTCTTTTTTTACAATAATTAATTAATTCATTAAGAAGACTCGATAATTTCATTAGTATTAAGGCATAACCATCTCGATTTAATTGTCATTGCAATTGAAACTCAAGTGGATAGGAGTGGTCAACTTCTTGTAATTCTTGGGGCTCACTTCTTCTAACCTCACCATTAGAAAATATTACATAAGTGGTCCCCCATTTCCCTACACTACCTTGCATGGGACAACCTGACCACATCATAGGAATTACCCTCTAAGGCCCATAACACATAAACCATTGAGCGAGTATATCATGTGGATATATTTTTCTTATTGGATGTTGATATTTTTCGTTTACTTTTTGATATTCCAGATCTCTAGCAATGTAACCATTGATATCTCGTGTGATTCTAGGCTAACAAAAGGTCTAATTTAGATTCTCTCTCCTATTTGAATATTAAATATGAGCAAAATATGGAGAACAATGTGCCTCTTGCACAATCTATCTCCTTCAATCTCCTATTTATGGTATAACAACCCTATATTTGAAGCATAAAATCTCATATTTTATGTAAAAATCCCCACTTCCTTTAGGATTTTCCTCTAATTTAATTTGGTTTTTGATGCACTATGGATCCTGTAATTGTCTTTTTTTACTTTTTCAATCAAGTGAAAATGACTCCAGGTTAAAGATATTATATGCCTCCTTCTAGTCAAGGTGTCAGCCACCTTATTTTCATTTGATTTGATATATTATATACCAAATTCATACTCAACTAAGAAATTTATCCATGTTTTTCTTGCATTCAACATTGGTTTGGTAAAGATATACCTTAAACTTTGGTGATGTAGCCCTAAATTAAAATTTTTTCCTAACAGGTAATGCCTCCATACCTTAATAGCATGGACAATTGATGCTAGCTCTAGGTCATGAGTAGCATATTTCAACTCATACTTCATAATTTTTTCATATTCATAGGATATTGTAGCTTCATTTTGAGATAAAACTCCTCCTAATCCTTCTAAAGAAGCATCTATGAATATTGCAAAGTTCCCAAAAGGATCAGGTATTTTGAGAATTGGTGTTGTAGTGAGCTTATTTTTAAGAGTTGTAAAGATGATCTCACACTTCATCATCCATTTGAACTCTCATATTTTTCTTTTAAAGCTAGTAATGGAGTATGTAATCATTAACAAGTTTTCCATAAATCAACTATAGTAACTCTTCATTCCCATGAAAAATTAAATTTTGGACACATTGGTAGGTGTAGGCCAGCTTAGTATGGCTTCAATCTTCTTTAGAAAAACATCAATCCCTTATAAAAATATATTATGTCGTATATATTGTACTTGTGAAACATAGAAGTCATACATTAACAACTCTACATATAGTTGATTCTTACTCAACACAAACCAATCTTAAATGTTGATCATGTTCTTCTTTGGTGCAAAAATAAATCAATATGTCATCCAAAAAAATCAAAACAAAATAGTCCAGATATTTCCTGAACATATTTTTCATTAGATTCATAAAGGCCACTGGTACATTTGTCAATCCAAATGATAGAACTATAAATTCATAGTTCCCATATATTATCTTGAAATTTGTTTTATGAGTGTATTCCTTATGAATTCTCAATTGATGGTATCCCAAGATTAAGTTAATCTTTGAAAAAATGGTGGCATATTTCAATTGATGAAAAATATCATCAATTATTGGTAAGGGATGCTTATTCTTGATTGTCACCTTGTTCAACATCATGTAATGAATACATAGTCTTTGAAGAACACAGGATTATACTGAGAGGGGAGCGAAAAATATAAGACCAACTTTTACTTTTCTTTCCCAAACAATATTATCTAATATTATCAATGGAAATATCAATAGAAATAATAAAATAAATGTACAAATTATCACACACAAGAGAGACACAAATTTTACGTGGTTCACCCAATGTGGGCTACTCCACGGAGAAAATATTTCTTCTAAATTTTCTCAACAAATATCTTGGGAATCAATTCCCTATTACAATATTTATGGACCTCTATCCAAAGGAGACACCAATCCCCTATGCTTTAATTTGTGGATCTCTCTCCACAGGAGAACTATTTCCCATTTTCTCTGGTTCATGGAACTTGATCCAGGAGAAATCTATCTCCTCAATTGGTTTATGGATCTCTCCATAGAAGAACTTTATCTCCCCAGCTGGTTCACGAATCACACTCCACAAGAGAAATTTTTCCCCTTGCTCTGGTTTGTGGATCTCACTCCATAGGAGAACTCTTTCCCCTTGCTCTGGTTTGTGGATCTCTCTCCATAGGAGAACTCTTTCTCCTTGCTCTAGTTCATGGATATTTCTCCATAGAAGAACTCCTTGTCCTTTATTTGGTTCATGGATATCTATCCACATGAGAACTCTTTCCACTTGCTCTAGTTCATGGATCTCTCTTCATAGTAGAACTCTTTCCCCTTGCTCTAATTCATGGATCTCTCTCCATAGTAGAACTCTATCCCCTCTACTATGGCTAGTGATATTCTAGAAGACTTATACCCCCACTACTCTAGCTTGTGGATATCTCTCCACTAGAGACCTCTATCCCCACTACACTAGATGATGGATCTCTATCCACTAGAGACTGTTGTCATCTTTGCTCTGTCACCTCCAAAGACTACTCTCAACTCTGTCTCAAATTTACACCAAAATTTATCCCAAGTCTAGTACAAATCTACTCTAACTCTGCTCATAAATCTATACCAAACTATGTCTCAAATATGTCCCCAAGCCTTAACACAAATATTTATCAAATCACCAATCAACTCTGCATAGATCTACCCCAAGCCTTAATGCAAAGCTTGAACAAATCACCAATCAAATTTTCTTAGATCTGCCCCAAGCCTTAACACAAAGCTTGAACAAATTTGTCCTCAAGCGTTATCAAAGACTTGTTCAACTTTACCTCAAAGCTACTTTTAAATCTGCTTCAAGTCTTATCACAAGACTTTCTCAAATTGCCTCATGATCTCTCAATTAACCTACTCAAATATTTCCAAACATTGCACACAAACACAACTTATATCTTTTTCAAAAATGCTTTCCTCAAATAGATATATTCTACTCAGAATTCATTTAACCTATGGAACATATAGAGAATAATATGCACTTACAAATAGCTCAATATGTTATACTCAATAATTGAGTTTGTCTCTTTCACATGTCTCACTTTTATTGTTCTTTTAAAGATATATCTAGTCTAGAACATGACAATTATCTTCTTGATCTACACACTTGCTTTCACAAAATCTTATTTCTAATGTTTGCACATTCACTTTCAATATCACTCAAAACCAATGCTTAAAAAATTCACACATAAATTCAACCAATAAAGCACAATTTGCTCACAAACTTCTTTCAACAAAGAGCACAGTGTAGGTCTCAAAGCTTAATTCAAATACTTCCAACAATGCTTATCAAACAATACTTTTCACTCCACCTTGTGTTCAGAAATATTTATAAAACACCTTAACTAAGGAAACATGCGCCCATACCTTTTTTCTTGCTCTTATGGATATATATCTTCAAAAATATACCTCACACACAATATATTTTGCAACTATAAAGGGTTAGAACAACACCTTTTTATGAGTTAGTAAACCCTCAAAATTTGTGCACACTTAAATTCCAAACCTACTCTCTTGGTCTCTAAAACTATAGCATCAACTCATAAAATAAAACCCTTCACAATGAAGCAAAAATACAAACAATTAAAATACCTCATACACCTTTTAACTCCCTCTTAATTTCTAAAACACATTCATAAAAACTTTATCAAAGATCCTTATTACTCCATAAAATCACTTTCAAAATATTTCATTATAATTTTCTTCAAAAATAAATGCTAAGAATAATAAAAATATTTCCCTTATATCTCCCAAAGTCAATAGCACTCACAATAATCAAATAAACCACATGCACCTAATCCTCAATCTTAGCAATTAATAAATTTAATAGCACTACCAAAAAATATTGCTGCGAAGATTCGAACACAGTGCCTACCACTTGCCATCGCACTAGCACCCCTTGGGCCACATCTAGTCCAACCGCCCACATAAAAACCAAAACCTACAATATGCTATTTACCCATTGTTTATCCTCCTTGCTCTTAAAACAGTGAATAAAATGTTTCCACCGGGATTCGAATGCAGGATCTATTGTTTGCCAGCACCTTTATCCTGCCAAGCCTATCGCTAGGCCAACTGCCTGGTTGGTGATAGAAGTTTACGATATTATCCTTTTATTTTTCCAAGATTTCTCCCTTTTTTTTAAAATAAAACTTCCATCCTTTCACACAATTTGCACATCCAAAATTTGCATTAACCATTAACATTAATCACTTGGCGCTTGCATCGAATCTTATCACTTTGGCCTCCAAAAATTATCATATAAATATGAATTTATCTCCATGCTAGGACATCGACAAAGTTTCAATAATTTAAAAATATTCTTGGTACCAAAACCATTTAGGGTTATAAAACATTATAATATAAATATTATAAATATTTTATAATTGAACCTTAGGCTTTATCTTTATAAATTTAATATTATAATAATAAATATTATAATATTATTTCCTTTTGAGCCTAGGTATTTTCTTCCTTCGGGATATTTAGAAAACCTTTTGGCAAACCATATGGAGTGTTGTAACAAATATCTTGGGATTAAAATATAAATATTTTAACCCTCTTTTTATCAATTCCCTTGCACTGAGATGACCTAACTCTTGACATCAATGACAACATAATTACTCAAAATTTTCAACAGTCTTAAGAAACCATCCTTCTTCTTTACAAATAATTCTAGAGCACCCCATGGTGACACACTAGGTTTAATCAAATCCTTTTCAACAAGTCTTGGAGTTGCACCTTCAACTCCTACAACTCAATAGTGGTCATTCTATAGGGTGTCCTAGCAATAGGTTCAACTCTAGATATTAATTCAATAGTGAAATCAAATTCACATCAAGGTGGAAGGCCTAGAAGATATTCTAGAAACACATCCCTAAATTCATGCAAAATTGGATGTTTCTTAAATAATTTTGAATCTCCCTTACTTCCTTCCTTTTCATTTAATTTAACCACATACAATATTCCACCTCTTTTAATTGCCTTCTTAAGTTGCAAATTTGACAATAAATGGGGTTGGAAAGACCCTTGCTTACTCTGAACCCTTAATATTTGCTTATATTTATTAGTATAATCCATCCACATTTCTTCAAAATTGATTAGGGCACCATGGGTCCTCAACCAATCCATCCCTAAAATTATATCAAAGACATGTAGTGGTGCTACATATAAGTGTTAAACAGTTGATCCATTTGGTAATAAAATATCAACATTGGATAAAAATTGACTCACTGAATAGGTTTACCTAGACTCATACTCAAATTTCAACCCTTGTGCCAAAAATCAAGGTTTTTTCAATGTATTCCCAGTAATACTAGTAGAAATAAAACTATTTGTAGCTCTATAATCAATTAGAACATTTACATTTCTATTAAATAATTTACCGTTTAAAATCAAAGGAATTGCCTCGCCATCCAATTTTTGATTTCTTGTTGCTACATAAATTTGATGAGGTTTCTCTTTTGTTCTACCACTCTGACCTACTCGTTGAGGACACTTGTTCACATAGTGAGGACCTTTGCAAACAAAATAACCTATATTAGGTGCATGAGACTTCTCTTGTCTTTTGTCCCTTCTATCCTCCTTCTGTACTAAGTTGAATCATTCTATTTTTTCGGATGTAGTTTTAGGTTATCCTTTTAATGAAAGTTCTTGTTATTTCCTTGTTTTTATTGTTTATATTCTTGAACTTTGGTCCCTCTCTTGGGTTTTCTTTGCTTTTCTTATTTTGTTCATTAGTCGATATTGCAAACCCAAATTTTTCCCTCTTTCTCAGTTCTTGTTACTCTTATTCTTTCAATTATCCATAATTAAAGAAGGCATTTTTAGTGTTTTTATTAGTCTCCTCCTATCGAGCTAAATCATATGTTTTCTATAAATTTTTGGGTTTAATAAAGTTGATTACTGTTTAGATATTAGGATCTACTCCTAAGATAAAATTTTGCACCTTCAAAATAGTCTCATATTCAGGAACATATTTCAAAATTTTGATAAATATTTGATAATAAGCTTCTACAATCAAAGTACCTTGTTGAAGTGTAGAAAATTCCTTGAATTTTCTACATAGAATTGATCAGTTAGGAATCTCTTCTTGAATACCCTTAAAAATATTTCTATTTCAAATCCATTGCTTGCATTCCTCTACCCATATTAAATGTATTCCACCATTCTAATGCATCATCTTATAGATGAAGGGTGGCCCAAATATTTTATTTTTCAGATGAATAGCTCTTCATGGAAAAGTAGGTCTCTAATTCATTCAACCATGATTTAGCTACATCATCCCCTTATTTTCCACTAAAACTAGATACCCTAACATTTTTCAAGTCCTTGGCAAGCTCAGCCTCAATTCAAGTTTTACCCTCTTGGACTTCATAATGACTTTTGAAGACTTGTTATTTATGTAAGTCTTACAAGATAAATTATCACAGGATCAAATATATGATAGCTGCAATATAGTAAGATCAAATGTAATAATGTAACTAGAATAATATGAGCCAATTAATATATAAATCAAGGCTAATAATATGTCAAAATACATTCATTAATAAGAAGAAATATGAATGTATAAATAGTCTAAATCATACATGTAAAAGCATGTAGCAAGACTTACAATATTAATTACTCAAATGTATGTAATCTTTATTACTCCTCTTAGAAATGTATCATAAAACTCTATTACAATACTCTCTCTATAGATAATATAACCTATGTAGGCTATGTAGGTGATGTAGGTAATCTAGGTCGTGATACACTATGCCTCTCTATGGAGTAATATATAGCCATTGTAGGATGAATCTTGGGTTACTTGACTCTTCCTTTCCTTATGCCAAGTCTCATGACTCTTGACTTCTCTACTTGACACTTGCATACACATGACTCTTCACATAACACTTCCTAATATAAAAACACATATGCACACTTACATGTAAGACACTTGTACACATTTACACACATAAAACTTGCAAACTCATTTACATGACACTTGTGCATTTCTTGAACATCATTACATTATATAAAATATTTACTCACACTCTAATCTAGGACACAACCCTAATTACAAGGTTGTACCAAGGAGGTATATTAGCATGTATTAAAAAATGTAATAGTATTTAAAACTCCCTGTATTATATTATTTGGTTATTGAAGAGTTTAGTATTCAATTAAGTTTTGTGTCCTTCATCTTCACTTGAATTTACAATGTATGCATCCTTCAGATTTATTAGGTTCTCCTTCTTCTCCTTGTTTTGGAGTCAGCTTCATGTTCTCTAGTATTTGCAACTTCTTGTACTTTCTCATTGACTTTATATTCTTGCATAAGAATATTTCCTTTGCCTTTGTCCTTAGAATCATATGACTCTTTATTTTCTTGTATAGATACTTTTGAACATTCACTTAAAGCATCATAATAGGATCCTAAGTTAGATGAACTTGAAATATCAATATTGCATGAAGAATGAAATATATTTTCAAAAAATGATTCATCTACTTTTGCTTTCTTCTTAAGAGATTCAATAAATTTCTTTTGTTTCATATTCTCTTCTTTATGAAACCTAAGTGTAAGCAATGCCATATACATGATGCTACAAATATCTAATAATGTCATTTCCATCATCAATTGCTTCAACAATCCTTGCATGTAAATAGTATTCAAATGTTTCAAAGTTTTCATCTATAGCTTCACTATAGATCAATTTTGAGACTAGATCTAACTTTCCTTCAAATTTTGCAAGAAAATTTTTTATTCCAAATTTTATGGTATTTACTTTTTATTTTTGTATCAAAAACTCCATATCTATTGAATTCAACATTTCTTTTCAAGTAGACATCCTTATTTCTCCCAAGGTATTAAATAAATTCAAATTTTCTAAGTTTAAAAAACCTATAAGGTAGAATTCCTTATATCTCCTTAATATTTATAAATAAGAATTTTGTAAATTTAAGTTTCCTATATTTGATGTTTAACTCCTTTTGAATCCCAAATAAAACTAATTTTTAAATATTCTATAAACTTTGAATTTTCAAAAAATCTATTAAAAATATACTTCAAATAATTAATTAGAAACAATAATAACCTTATTTTTTTTATTAGTAAAATAAGGTTTTTAAAGAACCCTAAAACTTTTACAATACCAAAGGAAACAAGGTGACCCTACTAGGATCACCTACAAACAACAACCAATATGGAATAAAAACAAAAAGAACCCAAGCTCATAATTGCGGAAAAGCACCAATACAACCAACACTGGAAATAAAATAGAGATAGGGTATACCTCTGCACACCAACAAAAGGAACATCCAAAGACCCTTGTACCCAAAAAAGAAATAAATATCAACCACCACTTACTAAATCATGAGTGAATTGGTAAAGATGTCTTCAACCACTTTGGGGCTCTCCCTGGTACTAGAACTGATTGCTTTCACCATCTTAAGGGCTTGTTGGAGAATGGTCCATCTGGTGTTAAATACCATGGATGAATTCTCCAGCATGTCAACTAGGATAACAGTAGGCTTAGTGGTATATTTCATATGAATCTCATCCTTCATCCAAGATCATGTTTTGGTATATTCTCCTTCAATATTAGGAATTTTAAACTTGACTAGAGAGTCATTCGATGATTCTTTGTTGCTTATGGCCAAGCATCTTCTTTTGATCATGAAGGATTTTACTCTGGCTAATCGACATGGAGTGGAACTAAGAACCCTCTTCCCATTAAGTTTGATCATGTTAGCTAAAGCATTCTTAGTATCTTCGTCACTAACTGCAATACATCAACGACTACCATAAGGACCAGCATCAAGAGGAGCATAGAGCATACCCATGGCTATGATTGCATTCATGTTAGCTTCTTTCTATATAATATGCTTGTACAACATGATATGAATGCCCTAGTTCTTGGGATGGGTCGATGAATCCTCCCTAACACTCTCCACCAAAATATCCATTAATCTCACCAAGTAATCATGGACATTAATATCCTTAATATCCCTTAGATGGTTGATAAATCCAAATGGAAGCTTCTTATGGGGACATTGACTTCATCCATGGTAAAGTACTACATTATTGACACTAGGATCCTATCCCAAAGAGAAGGAAACCCAATTCTAATGATCCCACCATTTTTCTTCATAAGTCTCATACTAAAAAAATGAAGTTTAGAAGCCAAGGAGTGTCTATCCTGTTAAATGATATCCCCATCATTGGGGAGCTCTATTACCTCGACTAAAATATGGTTACTCACCTTAATGATAACCCCTCAAAATTGAACCAGGGTTATGCATAAGGGATTAGACTCGAAATGTACTTGTAAAAAATGGTGAATCCTAACCAAAATCAAGGCAAATCAAGGTGAATCCTAAGAAAATCAAATCAATCATCTTCACACCAAAATTTGGGGTATTTGAAGCCCTAAAATATAAGGTCATATTTGAGTAATATTTTGACCTATTAAATCACCCTATAACTTCATAAAAAGACCACCATTAGATCAGAATCAAATAGAGCTTTCCAATGAGTACATATATGTCTATGATTGGATATATATTGTGGTGAATTGACCCTGTTAAAAAATTAGTCTTGAAAATTTTAGGCAAATGGGCCAACATCAAGGGTTATATTCACCAATTTCTAATTTTGGAAATCCTAATATTCACCCAATTTGTGAGTATTCACCATTATGCATAACCCTAACTTGAAACCACTTGTTATTCCATGATATGGAAAACACCATTGAGAGCTCAGGGTCTAAGCTAGAGAATTTACACATAAAGGGCATAAACCCATACCTATCAAAGATTACTTCAACATCAACCTCTAGCTAAATATCATTAGGTTCAAGTAATGTTATTCTGATTTTTTCAGAGTTCACTAGAAGTTTCAGAGTGCTAATGCATCCATGCACGATGAATTTAATCAAAATACTAGGAATAAAAAGAGCTAGAACACCTCAGAACCATATGTCGTCGAAGGTAAGGATCACCTTGTACCAACCATGATGATGAAATATTGCATATCTTAACATGTGATCTAGGATGGTGGTAGGATTTTCTCGACCAATGATGATAAAGTAACTTTTAATGCCCGGGTTGGCTGAGATGAAATGGGTCTCCTAGTTAGAAAATGTGTCAAAATACTTCTCTCCATAGATTCTCCCATGGGTTCTAACACGTGTTGGCAAACAAATCCATAGGGGAAGGTAGGTACACACCCCAAAGAGTATGGACTTGTCAACAAGATCAGTCATGAAACTAGAGTGCCACGTGAAACTCTTGATATTCAAGCTAGGACAAAGAGGGGGCACAATTCAAATGCACTTTTGTGAATGATCATCAGGGCAAACAAACCCACTCTCAAAAGCATAATTGGTAAGAAAGGGGTGCTACCACCATTCCAAGTCATCAATTTCCACACTAGGAAACCACATGTGAATTCCAAAACTGAGGCTATCCTTCTTTTTGATGTGTCCTAAGTAAAGTGGAACAGATATATGCAGGTATACTCTGAAATTTATTATAGGAATTACAAGTGTCATGGGATGTGGTCGTGAACAGGCTTATTCTATGGTCCTTTCATTATTCCAATAATTCTTTAGTTCATTGTCCATTTGGCTAAGGTCTTCATGTGTAATTATTGGTCATCTACAATAAACAATCACAAGCTAAAATTTGAAGGTTTTCTTTTATATATTTAAGTTAATATCATAATTTTAAATTAAATAAAAATTATAAATATGTAGCTATGTTTTTTTTTTTTTGGTTTGCTTGGGTTTTTTAATGCTTAGATTATTAAAATTCAAAGAGAACACATTTTAAACTAAAAATAAAAGTTCAAAACATAATAATAATAATAAATAATAAATAATAATTATACCTTTTAGATATATAATGTTACATCAATCTATATTACAATAAATATTTTTTATTTAATTTTTATTTTTAATAAATATTGTTTTAATAAAATTATTCATTTAAAAATTTAAAATTAATTTTTTAAAGCTATGTCAATTTGATTTCAATTCACTTTTAATTAAACATGTACTCTGTATAATTTAAAATTTATATGTTATTAAAACAGAGAAAACAAATCTTTTACAAAATAAAAAAGACAAACAAGTGAAATATACATAAAGGATTCAAATATTGGTCACTATAGAAACTAAAAGTACTTAATCTTGTTCGTAACTAAAAATTTGATGAAAATATAAATTATTCTACTTTCTTTTTTCTTTGTTTGTTCTATTTCACAGACAAGATTTTTTTTTCTTGTTTATAATTAACTTTTAATGTTCAACACTCAAACTTAGTATTTAATAAGTCAATCTCTATTTGTTCTATTTCAAAGACGAATTATTTTTCTGGTTTATAATTAACTTTTAATATTCAACATTCAAACTTAGTATTTAATATATAAAGTCAATCTTCAGTATTAATTTTAGTAATCAATATTCAAACTTAGCATGTAGTATATAATATCATATTTAGTATTTAATATTTAATATTTAATATTCACGATCCAATATTCAACAGAAAAACTTAAGAATTTAATATAAAATTTAAACATTAAAAAAGTATTATATAAATTCTATTATATAATAGAATTAATAGAATATATTTTTATAAATAAAAAGGAAGTGGATAAATATTCCATATGACAAATACCATCAACCAAAAAATCATTATTGTCAAAGTGGAAACTCAAGAAAAAAACTAAGCATTAATCTAAATCACCTTACAGAAGTGACAGACAACATAACAAAATGACTACATAATGAGAAGAGCAACAAAAAATAAGAATCTTCGTAATGATGAGGATCCATTACATAGGTTTAGCCAACACTGGGACCAATTCTCACCCAACATTAACATTAGGAGACATTGGCACCAATTTCCTTCCCTATTCAAAATAAGTGTTGGGAACATCTTCCCAGCCACAGAGAACTAGCTCTTCATTGGTAGCAATCATCGAAGCTCTTGATTTGTATCAAGCATTGAGTCAAAGAGCCAAGAGATATGAATAGTCAGGTAGTCAAGACTATCTTTGTAAGGAGGGGGACCTTGAGCTGGGATAGGTGTGTGGTTTGGGGGTGAGCAACAACGTTGTCTAGACCTAGAACAGCTTTGGGGAGTATCCTCCTCAGGAAGAACCTAACTTATTGTGCATGGTGCATTCCCCCAATGATAAATAAGTTCTTGAAAATGAGTGAGCTCCATGGCAACCTTTATGGCTTGAACTACAATCTAAAAATACACAAATAAAATAATATTAGACTTTTCAAAAGCAAATATGTGTATAGAAGAATAATGCTTATCAAAGATATAAATATTTTTGGATTTTCATATGTTGAACATGGTCACCATACAAAAAAAGTGCCACACTTCAAAGAAAATAGCTAGCAAGGGTAGGTGCTCTCCCAAAATGATATGCTTCCACTCAAATGTGGAGTAGAAATAGGATCTAAAAAGCTACTCCCAAAGAGAATGAGCACAAGCACAGACACAAAAATAATGGATAAAGTCTTCAAATTGAATACATAAAGGGAAAGAAGGGTTGGGGATGCCTGACTGCCAAAGATACTTCCAAATAGGAATCCCTTGGTGGAGAAGACTCCAATAAAAATAGGAAAGTTTGGGCTCCAAGAAAGGAACCCAAGCGATCTAGAACCTATGCATCTAAATAGGCCAATTGAAGGGGACATTCCACCATTGATTGAACTTATCATTAATGGAGATGCAAGGAGAGAGCCATCCATTCCCCATTTGGATATTGTCATTTCTAGTGGAGTGTATGGATACCACTTCTAGTCCTTCCACCAAGGTTGCTATGAAAGCATAGAAATTTTGTGTGACATGGAGTCAGGGAGAGTAACCTTAATGACCTTAAAAGTATCTCTATTAGAGTTATAGAGCCAAAATTTAGCTCTAAATTTATCCCAAGGGAGCTAAGCCTTGGTAGGATGAGAAATGAAATCGGTGATGCACCGTACACCTTGCAAAAGAATCTAATTGCATGAACCCAAGGAAACCTGCACAAGCAGGAAATCCTAGTAGGTTATGACAAGCGACCTCCAGATGTTCGTCTAGTTGATGGAGAGACCATGCCAGAAGCTCTAGCAATTCCATCCCATCCAAGGCTTAAAACTCTTCTAGGCTTTCATCGGATTGAACGCTTGTCCCTTTCCTAGTGCTTTCAGCGATGTAAAAGGTTTAAAATGATTATGGCATGGTGGTTATAAGGGAAGAATGCACGAAGATCTATGTGGAAGCTTTCGGGTCGAACAGTGCAAAATACTATGGCGGCCATAAAAAGCTGGACAGACTACCTGGATTCGTGGCGGCTATCGATTCCACCATGTAAATACAAAAAGAAAAAAAAACACTCTTCTAGGCTTTCCAAATTCTCCTAATGACAAAGGATCCTAACACTTTGATATACATAGGAGCAACAAGGAAGAAGGGAACCCATGCCCCTTCATCTCTTACATCCAAAAGAGGAACCTTCACTAATACAATTCTAGGTGAGAGTCTTCTAGGCCTCATTGCCTACCAGGGATTTGATGACCCACTTAACATAGAGGGACCAACCTTGATGTTGGGTGTTGAGAATGCCAAGCCCACCATGGCTTCTAGGAAGACAACAATACTCATAGACAACATGATGGAATCCAAAATCATTAATAGAAGAGGATCATATGAAGTCCCATAGAAGCTTATCAAGCTTCTTATAGAAATTCTTGGATGAGACCCAACAAGAAGAATAATAGACATGGGTGGTCGCAATGACTTTTGAGAAAATTTAAAATTTACCAACAAGGAAGAGTTTCTTGATGGACCAATAGGTAAGTTTTTGTTCCACCCTATTAATGACATACTTCTAACTCTAGCATCAAAATGTTAAAGGAAAAAGGAATACCTAAAAAACAAAATATTTTCTAGATGATCTTCCATTGATATTGACTAAGCTAGTGGGGCATCAAATTGGTAGATTACCTATAACATTGAGTCGTTATCCATTGAATAGAGGATTTAAAAGCTAAACAAAAAGTGTTTAGGCGGGCAAGTACCTGTTGAATGACACCTTATTACTCAACAAGCATGAGGAAAGAGTCATAAGTAAAATGATCATTGATCAATTGAGTCTCACCTCCGAGGAGAGAAATTTCTTGAATAGAACCCTAAGTGATGTGGTGAGCTAGTAAATAGCCAAACCCCTTAGCAACGAGGATATGTAGAGATGGAGTCAATGGGCAGCCCTTTCTAATGGATCGAAAGAGCCCAATGGCCAAGGACTTGTGTCTATTAATGGTAAAATAGCCAAAGCTTCAATGAACATCTCCATAGAACTAATGAAGGAGGTCCTGAAACCAAGAGCTTTAAGCATGGCCAGAATGAACAACCATTTGATCCTATCATAGGATTTTTCAAATGAATAGGGATCACTCATTAGAATTATGAGCCCACTCCATGCCTTCCTAGACATCAATAATATTGTCAAGGATGAACCTACATTGAAAGAAGCTAGTTTGCTCTAGGCACATGATAATAGGAAGGAGATGGTGGATGCGTAAAGTGAAGGATTTGGTGATAATCTTATAGGAAACATTGAGGAGAGTAATAGGGATCCGATTGGTGATGATTTTTGGATCCCCAACCTTGGGGATAAATTTAATAATCTCCTGATTAATAATAGAGCCCAAAGAAACTTTAGAGAAGACCTCTTGATAGACTTTGAGAATATTAGGGTCAATAGTGTCCCAAAAGGACTTGTAGAACTCATAGGGGAAGCAATCAAGACCAGGGAACTTATCATTGGCCATATAAGAAAGAACTTCCTCCAAATCCTTCAAAGATAGGGTATTTTCATAGGAATCCCTTTGAGACTCAAAAATCCACTTTGGGATAATATAAAGGAAGAAGTTAAGAGCCTAGTAACATTGAGAGGAGTGGTCTTACACCGTAAACATGGTCTGGTAGTGTTCTTCAAAAGCGAAGAGAATACTAGGAAGATTTAAAATATTCTTTCCATTAATGTTTAGGGCTTTAATGCTTGAAAATTGATTGCAAAGATTTAAATATTTGAATAAATATTTGGTCATCCTATCTCCAATTTTGAGCCAATGCAACATCATCTTGATCTGCTTCCCTCTGGCATCATAGTGCTTTGCCATAAAAAGTTGGTGTTTAACCATTGTGAGGTGCTTCTAAGCTCTTCATTGAAAGGATTAGACTAAAGCTAAGTTGATACCACCTCCACATACTTGAGAGGAATTTTGGAGTGATGATGAAGCTTAGCAATATTGTGCCTAAGCGAGCGTAGGAAGCTACCAGTACATTGGATAGCAGTTTTCCACCAATCAATCTAGCCTAAAGTCCCTTTCAGTCTAGGTACTAGGTTCAAAATTTTGATGGCATAGGCCCTCAACATGGGGTGGTGTAGAATAGAGGTATTAAGGTATAATTGTGACCAAGAAAGAGGAGGAGGATGGAAGAAACCAAGATGGAAAAGGAAATGCAAGAATGGTCAGACAAGTAGAGCTTGGAGTGGATAGAGACAAAGGGAGAAGAAACTGAGGGCTGCACAAAAGAGAAAATATCAAAATATGAGAGCATGAATATTTCTAATCTTTTAAAAAAATGACTCTCACCCTATTAATTCTTAAACTATGTGAACTGATAATTAGTAGGGAATGAGGAGGGTAAGAAGCAACTATTGGGGTTAGAGAACCTCAAATTTTCTTTCATGAAAATATAAACTTATCTTTGTTTGGTGGACCACCTCATGGGAAGAAGAGCCACCTTGTCATGTAGAAATTCAATCATATTGAAGTCCCCATAAAGCAACCACACAACAGGGAGAGATATATCATCGCCCACTATCAAAGTGAATTGCAGTCATTGGCATCATTAGGTGCATAGATGTTGAGCACACTGAGAAGATGATCTTCAATATCCATCACAATCTAGATGACATGATTGGAAGGATCACATCCCCAAGAGATCAATCTAGAATAATAGTATTTTGAAATGCATATGACTACCCCTCATTTGCCTATATTATGCATAGTATGAAAGACATGGCCCTAGGGCTAGAGAAAGGAGTACGTACTCGACAGAATGAAGTTAGTGACTTTGACTTCCTAAAGGCATAGAATATTAATATTTTCCAAATCAGACCTTGAAGTCATTGAGACTTTGACACACAATGTGCTTACATACAAGATCTATCAAACCCCTAACATTATGAGACATGCACTTCATGAGACACGATCGATGAGAATATTTCCTTTGATGGTCGTAAAGTCCTCAAAATTTGCCAAAGATTCAAAGGTGTTCATAAGGAACCTATTATGGTTTTCACAAAAAAAATGTGTCTATTATTTCTTCTCTAGAAGGATGCCCAAGGACTCTCTATATGGACTACGAAATCAATGAGGGTTTTGTGAGGGAACTTCACTAGACAGACTAGGTGGAGATACAAGGCATTCGCTTTAGGTGATGAACTCTAGCATAGTCGATGTCTTAACTATTTGGAAGTCTTGAAGAGTCGGAGAGACTTTTTGGGTATTACCACTAGAGGTACCTACAAGAGGAGAAATAGAAGTTCCTTCTATAGTGCTTGCATGAGAGCTTGATTGAGACTCCTTTTTACCATATCCCATAGAAGGTTTGAAGAACACAAGCTTATACTGAGAGGGGGGGTGAACAGTATAAGACCACTTTTTACTTTTCTTATCCCAATCAAAATTATACACTATATCAATGGCAATATCAATAGCAGAAACCAAAACAATGTACAAATCATCACACACACATGAGACACCAATTTACGTGATTCGCTCAATGTGAGCTACATCCACGGATAAAATATTTCACTAAATTTTATCAATCCAAATTCTAGGAATACCTTTCTTGATTACAATGTTTATGGGTACCAACCTAAATGAGACACCAATCCCCTAACCTCGAGTTCATGGGCACCAACCCACAGGAGACACCAATCCCCTAGCTCTGCTCTGGCTGGTGATCCTCTAGAAGATCTCTGCCTCTGCTGCCCTTAGCAAATGGAACTCAATCCATAGAAGACACCTGTCCTCCCTGCTTTGGCTGGAGACCTCTATCCTCAACTCTATCACTTCCAAAGCTCGTCCTCGAATTTGAACTAAACACAGTCCTTTGGTCTAGCACAAATGTCCTCGTTCTCTTTCTCTGATCTACACCAAACACAGTCTTTCGGTTTGGCACAAATGTCCTCATTCTCTTTCTTGGGTCTAGGTACAAATCTATCCTCAAATTTGCACCAATCTCTGTCCTCAACTGGTCTTCAAATCTGGTTCACAAGCTTTCACTAAAGCTTGCTTGATCTTCACCCAAGTCTTCACCAAGACTTGTCTCAGATCTGCTTTGCAAGTTCTCACTAGAACCTACCCAAACTGCTCCAATACATACACAACTTCTATGCTCTTTCAACGATGCATCCAACGACCGCTTTTGCTCCTTTGTGCTTTTTTGCTCTCTATGCGCTCTTGCTTCGCACTTAGCTCGATTCGACACGACTCGCTCTCTGTGCACCGCGAACTTAACTTGCACAAAATCGATGCAAAAAATCTCGAAACAACCCTCCTTTTATAACAAAAATTCTCAAGATCAAAACCTTAATCTTAGTCAGCTGTAACCCTAAACTACGTCGGCTACAAACCCTAATCTTTGTCGGCTCACATTTAACTTTGTCGGCTTCAACTGCTTCTGTAGTCCTGTAGCTTTTGTCGCAAAACTACAACATGTTGTGATATCGCGACACCTTTGCAATCATACACTTTCTTTTGGATTTTGTCGCGATATCGCGACACTTCAGCCTTTGTCGACTTCAACTTAGTTCTTGTCGCGATATCGCGACACTTTTCCCTTCGTCGACCTCCTTTCTACTTTTGTCGTGAAATCGTGACACTTCTGTCTTCATAGCCTTCCTCTCTGCTTTTGTCACAAAATCATGAGACTTCTCCTATAGAAGGCCTGCATTCTGTTTCTATCACGAAATCGTGACACTTTCGCTTCCTTGCACTCTTCTCTTCTTGCACTAGCGAAAACAAGACATGTCGCAAAATCGTGACACCTTTCGCTTCTGTACACTCTTCTTTGTAGGCACTAGCGAAAACGGAACATGTCGCGAAATCGTGACACTTTCGCTGCCTTGTGATTTTCTCTGTCTTACGCTCGCAAAAATGGAACATGTCACGAAATCGTGATGCTTTCGCCTTTGAGCTCCTCCTTGAATTTGTCACAAAATCGGGACACTTCTAGCTTCCGTACGTTTTCTTTGCAGCCTGTCACAAAATTGCGATGCTTTTAGCTTCTGTACGACTTCTCTGCAACCTATCGCGAAATCGTTACACTTCTCATTTTAGACTCTTCCCTTTGCTGCATGTCATGAAATCGTGACACTTTTCGTGTTACTTTCTCTCTCTTCGAACTTGTCGTGAAATCACAACAATTCACACTATGGACTCTCTCTTCTGCATTATGTCACGAAATCGTGACACTTTTTCTTTCGGACTCTCTCTCCTGCAACATGTCGTGAAATCGTGACACTTTTTCGTCCGTACAACCTTCCTTGCAATATGTCGCGAAATCGCGACACTTTTCCTTCTTTGCCTTCCTGCACTTTTCAAGTCGCGAAATCACGACACTTTTCTAACTTGCTTTCTCTCTCCTACTTAAGTCGCGAAAATGCGACATGTCACGATATCATGACACTTTTCTAAAAAGCTTTCTCTCTCCTGCTTAAGTCACGAAAATGCGACATGTCACGATATCGCGACACTTTTCTAAAAAGCTTTCTTTCGAATCTATCATGCCTAACCTTCATCAAAACAAATTATTTTACATCAAATCAAATTCCTTCAAAAGCTTCTTGACATCAATGACAACTTATACACTTGAGCAAAAGCAATGCACCCAAGGTACCCAAAATTGCCAACAAGGTTACGATCGGTTGCCTTTACAATTCTTCCTAGTGATAGACATTAATTCTTCCCCTCCATTAGCATAAGGGGTAGATTGAACTGTGGTCTAAGGTATTGATACCTCTACTTAAGCTTGGTTTTTTAATCGACCCTCCATAAGAGGGTAGTCTTTTATCTTGTGAGTTACGGATTAACATCGATAATAGGTTCTGGGGAGATTGATATAAACCACTCATTGTTGGAAATGGATATCACCAACATGAATATCAATAGAATCCTTGAGGTCCTTTGAGAGATCAATTTCAATGTAGAATTTTGTGGCTCCATGTACATAAACTTGCTAATGGGCACAATACATTGTGGCAAGAATGATGAAAGGGGAAAAGGGAGACCTAAGAATTCCATCCATATGGGGACATGCAAGGAAACATCAATAGAAATCATAAAATAATGGTGCTAGGGTTGAAGAATTAAAAGGGTATTTCTAAAATACCAAGGATATTTGCTCAGAACTACAATGACATGTTGTAGTTTGAAAAACATGGAATGAAAAAACCTTTATAATGTTCTAAATGTGGTCAATTTTTATGTAATATGGCTGCCAAACTTGTTGAATCCATTAGCATATTAGTGAGTCACTAGGAATCCTCTCCAAAAAGTATCCAATGAGGGTGTGACTCTTAAGCCAATTGCAAGCTTCATCAAAATCCTGTATGGGCAAGACTATGTCTGGCACAAGAGAATTACCTTTGGGATATACTTCCTGGGTTGTTTGACTAGTGGCATGGCTCTTTGTAGCTATTATAGTGAAATGACGACCTGAGAAGCGACTATCAAAAGGGAAGGAGCCCCTTGCCCGAGGTAGAGTTGTTACATAGAATGGTGCAGTAAGTGCATTTAGAACTTGTAAGGGCACTAGCGATATGGTGGCCAATGAAAAAGTAGATAGGCGACAACAACATGAGACCAAAAAACCCTAGAAGAACCCCCACAAAAAACCATTAAAATCTAATTTATTTTATTGGAACCGATAATTATATTTAATAAAAATAAAAAAGGTTATAATAAAAAGGGAGTTGGAAATATCACAACTCAGGGTTGAAGGCCACCCATACAATCAAAATTAGAACCAACTCTTAAAAGGGCGAATACACAACACAAATACACATAGAAAAATAAACTAGAGTAACAAAAAACCTTTAACTATAGAACTATAGCTTTAGGTACTGAGTAGACTTATTGCTCTGTCATTTTGTGTCTGTCTAATACCGTAAATCTATTGGAACTCTTGAGTTGAAAGTCAAAAATGGTTTTTCAAGTAGACTATCGCCATCTTCTTTCCCTTGTTAAGGACTATGAGAACGACGAAATCACACAAAAGGGGAAGGAACTTTAGATTTTGCTTCCTCCATAGGAATCGCCAATTCCATCGATGATGGCTCTGCATCCAATGACATATTCTCACCACCGCTAAGATACTCCAACACACTATAGTTATTGGATGAATTAGGAACATAACTACCTAATTGAACACTGGTCATATGAAGTCGCTTCTCTAGAGTGACATATTCTTCTAAATATGCCCTTCTCGGGATGCAAGAGTACCTTGCATTAGCCAAGGAAAAATGTACTAGAGGATTGGCCGATTGGGAAGACTATGAAGCAACCTCTATTGCATCCCTTGCGGTATGAATCTATTGAGATTGAGGAGCCTCATTGTTGGCAATTTCAACTAGGGGACCAAATTTTTCCTTTTCATACAATTTTTTTACCGATTTTGAGACATGTGCCAACTTGGACTATGTACCTTTATAAGCAACCAAATGTGGATTTTAATACCCTCTCACAGTTGTCCAACCATCCTCCTGAGGTTGAGGAGTGGGCGTACTCGGTGTGGTGGGGCTCTATTTGTCCTTGTTATGCGGCATCAAGGGATAACTTTGATCTTGTGTGCTGAGGACTGGCACCAAAAACATGTATTGGCTAAGTTAATGTAGAGGAGTTGTTGGGATAGCACAGTGTCAACAACTTGTATGTCAATAGACTCCTTGAGATCTCAAGAAATATCAATCTTGATGCAAACACGTTTTTGAGGGTGTGCATGAAGACATTTGTTTACCTCCACCAAAATGACATGCCCTAAAGGGGTTGTTATGTTAATGAGAAAGGGCCACAAAGGTAGAGGGAGTCTTTTGAATTCCACCCACATAGGGACTTTGGTATATCTTTCCTCGAAAATAGAAAAATCACGGGTCCAAGAAGAAAAAACAAGTGAGTTTCTCATGTACCAAGTACCATGTTCATAAATCACCTTAACATGAGATGTTTCTGCAAAGTGAAACAAACAAAAAAATCTTTGTAAGGTTTTGAACCATCGTTAGCTTGATTCCATGAGGAGTCCAAGCTGCATTAACCTAGGCCCTAAGGGAAGACTCATTAGGGATGCATCCAATGAAATACCCAACAAGGGTGAGTGATTCTAAACTGTGGCATGCAGAATCAACTTCAGGCAGTGGAAGAATCACATCAAAAGAACAAGGGTTACCTTGTGGACCAATCTCAGCACAAACCTGCACAGTTGGTTGAGAGGAACCATTATTGCATGCATTATCTTCTACGGCACCAATGCTATGCATTGGTCCCCGAGGGCTAGGTGGATTGGTAAGTGCTTGTCTAGCCAAGAACATATCAAGAAGACACCTAGGTTCAAACCTCAAGGGCAGCATGTTTGCAAAGGTAATAGTCTGATCTGAATCCTCTGAGTGCATGCCAGATTGACGATGATGGTATGAATCTCGAGCAATTGGTGGTCCCCTTCACGTTGGATCAACAATAATGAAGTGAAATGGAAGCAACCCCTGTGGTTTGAACCTTGTGCTTGTCAGTTAGTAAAAATAGTGTGGTTGTAACCAACTCTCCTATGTAACCGAAAAAATGCTATGCATTGGTCCACCAAGGTTGAGGACCATAATGATACTCAAAACCCTAGCCCAATCTCCATCACTTATCGCAGTTGAAACCCTAACTTTTCTTTCAACCTCAAAATTTAAATTTTCAATATCCAATATTTACAATTAATATTTGTATCATATAAATTGACCTAACATTAAAAACTTAAAAAAAAAATTAAAATTAAAATCTATAAATATAAAGTTATGCTTAAAATGAAATAAAATATTATCATAAAAATATGTTAAAAACGATAAATAAAACAATGAAATAAGACACATACACGCTATTCCATCGTAAAAACATGTTAAAAAGATTAATAAAACTGAAGACTTATAAACTACTCACGTATACGACAGGAATATGCCATAAGATCTTAAAGTAGAACATGTATTAAAGTAGGAGAATATGCCACAGGAATAATAAAGTAGAATATGCCATAGATTAATAGGTATAACATGTATTAACATAGAATATGCCATAGGAATATGCCAATCAACAACTTAGAAAGCAATTGAAAGCAACTGTGGATGTTTGTGTGGGTTTGAATATGTCACATGTCTGTAGATGCGGAGGATATAGCAAAATGAAACGGTTCCTTTGTTAATGACTTGAAGGAAATGACCCGGATAATTTCACATGTCACGTGTCTAATTATCTGTAGATGCGGAGGATATAGCAAAATCTGTTCTCTTATGGTCAAAAGATCGATTCTCTTGAACATGTGGTCGAAAGATCGATTCTCTTGAACAAGCACTACCACTGTTTTTACTGGACAGTCTTTCTCCATATCTGCCAAACCGAGGAAGCGAATGTGTTTGCCGAAACAAGTTGAAACAACATTGAGTAAATAGGACTGGTAGTTAGGACGATTACTTACAAACTAGAAAGTAGTTACAAGGTATTAGAATAAAAATATCTACAGGTAATGGAGTTTCTCCGTAGCGAAAACTGACATCAGCGATCGCGTAGAAGACAGGTAGCTGAAGCTTCGCAATTTTATAAACTTTTTTTTTGGTAATAGATGAAAGCCACATAGTTGTTTCATTGGAGACAACGATCTCAAAGCGGTTCGTTGCGGATGATATCGGAAAACATCAAAGATTGTTTCGTACCGTTCACTTCTTTCATTGCCAACGACGCCTTGATCATTTTTATATATTATATCTGAGGTGAAGCATAAATAATGATAATAAATCAATCAATCACGTGGACAAACTAATAATAATGGAATTTCAAAATCAGTCCTGTAGTTTAAACTTTACACTGATCAATTACTAAAAGTAATAGTTTGATCTGAATCCTCTAAGTGTATGACCCTTAAAATTAAAATAAACAAAGTCCATAATAACAATGGAAAAATAAAATTAAAAGACCTAGGTTCAAACTTTAGGGGAAGCCAACTTTTTGCAAAAGTAATAGTTTGATTTGAATCCTCTAAGTGCATGCACCCTAAACGACTGACGGTCCACTTCTCACACCAAATTACCAAGAAATGAGATGGTGGATTTGACGGTCCCCATCTCATGTCGGGTTACCAAAAAATGAGATAGTAGGTTTGTTGATGTAGTCCAGTTTAAATCCTGTAGTTTAAACCTTACACTGATCAATTACTAAAAGTAATAGTTTGATCTGAATCCTCTAAGTGAATGACCCTTAAAATTAAAATAAGCAAAGTCCATAATAACAATGGAAAAATAAATTTAAAAGACCTAGGTTCAAACTTTAGGAGAAGCCAATCTTTTGCAAAAGTAATAGTTTGATCTGAATCCTCTAAGTGCATGGGAGACTGATGAAGACTGCACAAACCCTAAACGGTTGACGGTCCACTTCTCACACCAAATTACCAAGAAATGAGATGGTGGATTTGACGGTCCCCATCTCATGTTGGGTTACCAAAAAATAAGATAGCAGGTTTGTTGATGTAATATAATTTCTACACTAACCAATTACTAAAAATAATGGTTGTTACTAGCTCTCCTATATACTAAAAAAAAAAAATACTAGTGTGAGTACACAAGAATAATGCACAAATTAAAGAAATTGCAGTAATAAATAATAAAAGTGTAAATAATACGGAGTGTTATCAAATATTGAAGGAGAATATAGCAAATTTATATTATTTCTACGGAACAACCTCGTTTTTATAAAGACTTATATATACAAGTAACTAACTATAGCATCGTTAAAATAACTCTATTTACACAGAGTAAATGTTAAATATTTTTTATTTATATTATTATTAATTTTTATGGTAGCAGTTATGAGCCTTATTTAAGGTATAATATTACATAATTATAAGGTTTTAATAGCCTTATTTCAGGTATAATATTACATAATGATAATTAGGATAAGGTTTTAAGATGTTTTTGTTTTTCAAAAAGTTTTATTTTCAAAGTTTAAGGTGAGGAAATTGTTGTTGAAGTTGATGAAATGATTTTTAGGCGGTCTTTTGATTGTAATCCATGTTATTGTACCAAAACATTAGTGAGAGCATGGTTGTGGAATGTGTACATCTATCGGTTCAAAATACATTCAAGTTTAAGATTACTCAACATTCTTTATCAATTGTGGTAGTGTTGATTGAATCTTTGTACGATTTCCAATGAACCACTTTAAGAGAGATGAAAATCTGGATGTATGGAGGAGGTTGAAATTCAAGCTTGTAGGTTATGGGGCCAATCCATTGTAACATCTTATATGGTCCATAATATTTAGTTGCGAGTTTTGATCACCACAAAGTCCCAATGATAATTGTTTGTATGGTTGTAAGCATAGGAACACTATGCCCCCAACATTAAAGTTATGTTTCAAGTGGTGTTAATCAACTTGTTGATGCATACAATTCTATTTCATAACCAAAATATCCTTAACACCTTGGAGAAGTTGTGCACATTCATTAAGAATGGAATCTATGGCTTGAACCTTAGAACTTCCTAGAATATATGATGGGCGTGTGACACCCCTCCTTGGTAGAACTCATTATGGACAGTAAGCTATGTGTTTATATAATTTCATAGTTGCTTTTGATGATGTCTTTTTATAATTTTGAGCTTGTAATATGGTTCTACTAACATATTTATGGGTGCAGGACTAGGTGCTCTCTTGGTGGGATCATATGGGTGAACCACCTACAAAGAGAGATACTTAGGGAAATGATGATGATGACTTGTTCATCAATAGCTTAGGGTAACATGGATAAATACCTTTCATATAGATGCATTTCTTTTAGGTATGTTGAATATTCACACCATTGGGCCGAGAAGATGCTTGTGCATGAGCCTCCTTGATAAGGTTGGTGGTAGCATTGGACTACCTTAAATAAGAATGACCACCTACTTAAGGATTAAAACAATGGTGTGTAATATTATTATTTGTTTGGTTTATATGCTTATGTGTGATTAGCATAGAACCAATGCAATAATATTGTTTGTTTGGTGTGAACCAATTTAATATTATTGTTGTGTGGCATATATGCTTGTGTATAGTAAGCATAGAATCAATTTAGCTTTTTGGTTAAAATTAATATTAATGCTTTAATATATTAGTATTAAGGGCAATAATGAATATTAGCCTTTGACATTAATAAAGGTTGTATTAAGGAATATTTAATTAAATTATTAAGGTTCATTTATTTAATGAACCTACATAATCATTGTTGGGCATGCGTTGATGAGTGTTTGATGTCGATTAAGGTATAGTGGCTTTTAATGGTAGTTCTTAAAAACGTACCTACATTACCATGCCATGACATCTAAGAAGAGCCCACCCAAGTGTATTTGGTGGAGGGTAAAGATGAATCTTCGGGTGGAAGAGGATTTTTCTTTGGACTTTTGGAAGGGAGTATTGGGAAGCTTGGAGAAGAAGGGAGCATCAAACTAGACCGAGAGAAAGAGGTAAGAGGTATCAAAACATCTAGTTAAGATAAATTTAATGGTTCATTTTGAATAAAAGTAAATTGCTCTCCTATGAGACTCTGCTTGCTACGATTGCTCTAGTTTAGTTTTAATTATATTTTGGTTCTCCTTAAGGGGTTTTTGCTTTGCTTCTTTTATTAACATGATGTTAAGATGATATTCTTCAAATTTTAACTTGTTCATATCTATATCATTGTGATATCTTTGATTTAGGATTATTAGTGAACCCTTCAAAGTTCATGTCTTGTTGAGTCACTCATTGTATCTGTTGTGTTTGCTACATTAAAATTTTGCTCAAGCAGTTTGGATGGACATATACCTTGTGCTTTCCTATTGTGCTCACTTTTTCCTCTGTTATCCCTAGTTTGGAGATGAAGTGAGTCATGTTGAATGCTTTGTGGGTTTTCCTTATTCATTGTACCTAGTGGCTTGAGATCGAATCTAATAACCCATTTTCTTACTTTATTTGGTGCTCGATCTGGGACATGTTATTCTCTCTCTTAGTCTGCTTTTGCATTGGAAAATCCAACCTTTTTGTTATCAACGTAGTACCTGGTCATTCTTAGGTTTCCATTTGTTGTTGTTGTGTGGAACCATGTTGGTACTCGCTTTCCTTTTTTGTTTTTTTTGCCTTTATTCTTTTCCTTTTTGCTATCATTGGAGGGTGTGTGTGGTTTGTTTTGGTTATGGTTATTCGCTAGAGTCATGATATAGATCATTTTGTTATTGATATTGTTGGGTTACATTTTGTTTGATTGCCTTATCTTCTGCCTATTGTTTTTTTTAACGTTGGTTACATATGTTTTAGAAGAATGTGCATAGATGTAAATGCGCTTAGAGCAAATATTATTGCATGGCATCATAGAATATTTGAATAATTAACCTTACTTTTAAATTATTATTGGATAAAAAAGTAAGTCCTTTTAGATAATGATATTAGCTAAATTAGAACTTAGAGTTTTCTAAAAGAAATGTAAGGAGAGTTAAATAGGTTGAACTTTCATTAAATTTGAAGAGTGCTTTATGTTAGAGAAAGTTATTTAAGTTCTCTATTTAGTTGTTGTAGAGAAACTATTATTGATTATTGAGTTTTATGATAGCCAAGGAATTATTTTAAGAGAAGTATGAGTTTCTCTTTTGTATGGTTTTTTGTATGCAAGTTTTAAAAAAAGAAACTATGTAATGATTCTTGAGACTTAGTGAGTTAGAAGTCATTATGAATAGAAGTATGAGTTTCTCTTATATTTTCTTATTGCATTGCATGATGGTTTTGCAAGAGAAACTATGGTAATTATTCTTGAGACTTATGAGAGTTAAGGAATTATTACAAAGAGAAGTGGAATTCTCTTATTTGGGTTTTGAATGTCTAATTTTGTTTTGAAAAATAAAACTATCTTAATTTTAGATAGAGGATTGTATCTTTATTATTGAAAGATAAAGCTATCTTTATTTTAGATAGAGGTTGTACCTTTATAATGTGAAATATATAGATATCTTTATGTTAGATAAAGGTTGTTTAATTAAGTACTTTGATTATTATGTTTAATAAAGTACTTTGCCTATGTTTAATTATAGGTTGTTTAATTAAGTACTTTGATTATTATGTTTAATAAAGTACTTTGCTTATATTTAATTATAGGTTGTTTAATTAAGTACTTTGATTATTGTGTTTAATAAAGTACTTTGCTTATATTTAATGATAGGTTTTTTAATTAAGTACTTTGATTATTTTATTTAATAAAGTACTTGCTTATATTTAATCACTTTGATTGTAGTTGATTAAATAAAGTAATATTTTGGTTTTGAAAGAGAAACTAATGTAATGATTTCGAGACTCTTGTGAGTTAGGGAATTATTATAAAGAGAAGTATGGGATTCTCTTGTATTAATTTTGAATGTTTGTATTTGGTTTTGAAAGAGAAACTAATATAATGATCTTTGTGGATTAAGAATCAATGGATTATTGTTTGATTTTGGTTTTTAAAGAGAAACTATTATTGATTCTTGAGACTTGTGATAGTTAAATAATCAATGGATTATTGTTTGTTGGTTTTGAAAGAGAAACTATCTTTGATTCTTGAGACTTGTGATAGTTAAAGAATCATTTTAAGAGAAGTATGGGATTCTCTTGTATTGTTATTGAATGTTAATTTGGTTTTGAAAGAGAAACTAATATAATGATTCTTGAGACTTTTGTGGGTTAAGGGATCATTATAAAGAGAAGTAGGATTCTCTTCTTACAACTTGCTTATGTTTTGTGCATGGTTGTTTGCATAATAGAGTAAGACATATTTTAAGTTGCATTGCATATAGGGCTATTATGATCCCTATGTATACCTCATAGGCTATGGTGTATTTTCCATCATGAAGAAGCTTGTAGATTTATCGTCGGTTTGAGGATATTGGTGGATGAATTCATAGTACTTTGAATGTTTAGATGTTGTGGAAATCAAAGGCTATGTAAATATTGAGTTGTTCAATAAGTTTTGTAAACTTTATTATTGTACAAATTGAAATATTATGTTGCTTTAATGATATTTGAGTTATTATACATTAAAGTGTTTGGAGCAATATTTTAATTGTATAGTTTAATTTTGGGTTTTATCAATTGTAGGAATGAATATTTATGTTAATGCATTATGTGATGGCATTTATATTAAAGGAATGCATACTTTTGTGAAATGCTTGGTTAATTATGTTATAGCATTTATGAGTACTTTGAAGTTAATGTCAAGTTTATGTAAATTAAGTTTTTTGGTAAAAGGAGATCTTGGATCATTTTATCTTTATATAACATTTCATACTTGATGGTTTATGTCATGCTTATTGATATTGTTATTGTTTATCTTTTAGAGTAAATGATGCAATTGTTTTTCTAACCTTGGGATGGGTAGAAATATTTCTCTATAAATCCATAAAGCCTAATCACTACATCAAATTCAATATAATATCATTTTCCGGTTGTGAGACATGTGCTGACTTGGACTATGTACTTTTATTTATTGTAGCGATAGGAATCATTAGCCATAGACACACTTTGGATAGAAATTTTTATTCAATCTAATATATCATTTATCGGTTGTGAGACATGTGCCAACTTGGAATATGTACCTTTAGAAGTAACCAAATATGGATTTTTATGCCCACAGTTATCCAACCATCCTCCTGAGGTTGAGGAGTGGGCATACTCGGTGTAGTGGAGCTCTATTTATCCCTGTTATGCAGCATCAAGGGATAATCTTTGATCTTGTGTGTTGAGGACTAGCATTAAAAATATGTGTTGGGTAAATTAATGTAGAGGCCCTACTAGGATAGTACAATGTCACCAAATTGTATTTCAATAGACTCCTTGATATGTAGAGAAATATCAATATCGACGTAAACATGTTTTTGAGAGCGTGCATAGAAAAATTTATCTGCCTCCACTAAAATGACATGCCCTAAAGGGACTTCTATGTGACTAAGAAAGGGCTACAAAGGTAGAGGGAGTCATGGGAATTCCACCCACATAGGGACTTTGGTTTATCTTTCCTCAAAAATAGAAAAATCACAGGTCCAAGGAGAAAAAATAAGCAGAGAGCTTCTCATGTACTAGGGGCCATGTTCATAAATCACCTTAACATGGGTTGTTTCTGCAAAGTGAAACAAAAAAAAACTTTGTAAGGTTTTGAACCATCGTTAGCTTGACTCCATGAGGAGTCCAAGCTGCATTAACCCAGGCCCTAAGGGAAGACTCATTAGGGATGTGTCCAACGAAATACCCAACAAGGGTGAGTGATTCTAAACTCTGATATGCAGAATTAACTTCAAGCAGTGGAAGAATTACATTAACAAAATGAGGGCTACCTTGTAGACCAATCTCAACATAAACATGCACAGTCGATTTAGAGGAACCATTATTGCATGCATTCTCTTATGTGACACCAATGCTATTCATTGGTCCACCAAGGTTGAGGACCATAATGACACTCAAAACCCTAGCCCAATATCCATCACTTATTGCAATTAAAACCATAGCTTTTCTTCTAGCCTCAAAATCTAAATTTTTAATATCCAATATTTACAATTAATAATGGTATCATATAAGTTGACCTAAAATTAAAAACTTTAAAACTTGGTCAAAGGTATGTATGCCTCTACTCAAGCTTAATTTTTGAATCAACCCTCCATAAGAGGGTAGGCTTTTATCTTGTGATTTGTGGATTAACATCGATAATAGGTGTTGGAGAGTGTAAGACCCCAAGGTCTTACTATAAAATTTTTAACAAATTAATGTAAATGTAATCGTAGGCCACTTAAAGGGGGCTCCCTTGTAATCGCTTTGCCACTATAGGGGGCTCCCTCCTTAGAATCTATGCTTATTATTCTTCTTGGATGATTTGATATGGATGGCCAACCTAATATATATATCTACCCTAAAGCTACATTGGTGAAGAGACATGATGGTTCACGTATGAAGAGACGTGATGGTTCATGTTATGAAGGGTTGTGATGGTTCACTTTATAAGTTAATAATATAATAATTAAATCATTAATAATACTAACTAATACTAACTAATAATGTTAGGATTGAGGATCCTAATAGAGATATTGATATAAACCACCCGTTGTTGGAAATGGATCTCACCAACCTAAATATCAATAGAATCCTTGAAGTTCTTTGAGAGATCAATTTCAACATAGACATAAACTTGCCAATGGGTACAATTAGTTGTGGCAATAACAACGAGAGGGGAAAAGGGAAACCTAATAATTCAACCCAAATGGGGACATGTAGAGAAACATCAATAGAAATCATAAAATTATGGTGCTAGGGTTAAAGAATTAAAAAGGGTTTTTCTAACATAACAAGGGCCTTTTCTCAAAACCGTAATGACATGTTGCAGTTTGACAAACTCAAAATGAAAAATCTTTGTAGTGTTCTAAATGTGGTCAACTTTTATGCCATATGGCCACCAAACTTGTTGAATCCATTGGCAGATTAGTGAGTCACTAGGAATCCTCCCCAAAAAGTATCCAATGAGGGTGTGACTCTTAAGCCAATTGAAGGCTTCATCAAAATTTTATATGGGTAAGACTATGTCTGGCACAAGGAAATTACCATTGGGATATACTTCCTGGGTTATTTTACTAGTGCCATGGCTCTTTGTAGCTACGATTGTCAAATGACGACTTGAGAGGCAACTATCAAAAGGGAATAAGCCCCTTACCTAAGGCAGATTTGTTATACAAAATGGTGCAATAAGTGCGTTTTGATCCTGTAATGGCACTAGAGATATGGTGGCCAATGAAAAAGCAAATAGGTAACAACAACATGCGATCAAAAAATCCTAGCAGAACCTCCACAAGAAACCCTTAAAATATATATTTTTTATTGGAACCGATAATTATATTTAATAAAAATAAAAGAGGTTAAAATAAAAAGGGAGTTGGAAAGATCACAACTCGAGGTCCAAGGCCACCCATGCAATAAAAACTGGAACTAACTCTTAAAAGGGTGAATACACAACATAAATAAGCATAAAAAATAAACTAGAGTAACAAAAAACCTTAAAGTATAGAACTATAGAAACCACTAATTCCATCAATGATGGCTCTGCATCTAACAACATATTCTTGCCACTACTAAGATACTCAAACACACTATAATTTTTTGATGAATCAGGAACATAATTACCTAACTAAACACTGGTCATATGAAGTTGCTTCTTTGGAGCGACATCTTCTGCAGATCCCCTTCTTAGGTTGCGAGAGTGCCTTGCATTAGCCGAGGAGAAATGTACTAGAGGACTAGCCAGTTGGGCAGACTGTGAAGCAACCTCTATTGCATCCCTTGGGGTATGAATATATTGAGACTGAGGAGCCTCATTGTTGGTAGTTTCAACTAGGGGACCAACTTTTTCCTTTTCATACCATTTTTTTACGATTTGTGAGACATGTGCCAACTTGGATTATGTACCTTTATAAGCAACCAAATGTGGATTTTTACTCCCTCTCATAGTTGTCCAACCATCCTCCTGAGGTTGAGGAGTGGGTGTACTTGGTGTGGTGAGGCTTTGTTTTTCCTTTTTATGTGGTATCAAGGGATAATATTTGATCTTGTATACTGAGGACTGGCACCAAAAATATGTTTTAGGTAATTTAATGTAGATGACCCACTGGGATAGCACAATTTCACCAACGTGTATGTCAATAGACTCCTTGAGATCTCGAGAAATATCAATCTTGATGAAAACACATTTTTGAGGGCGTGAATGAAAAAATGTGTCCGCCTCCAACAAAATGACATGCCCTAAAGGGGTTTCTATGCGACTGAGAAAGGGCCACAAAGGTAGAGGGAGTCCTGGGAAGTCCACCCACATAGGGACTTTGGTAGATCTTTCCTCAAAAATAGAAAAATCATGGGTCCAAGGAGAAAAAACAAGCAGAGAGTTTCTCATGTACCAAGGGCCATGTTCATAAATCACCTTAATATGGGATGTTTCTGCAAAGCGAAAAAAAAAATCTTTTTAAGGTTTTGAACCATCGTTAGCTTGACTCCATGAGGAGTCCAAGCTGCATTGACCCAAGCCCTAAGAGAAGACTCATTAGGGATGCGTCCAACAAAATACCCAACAAGGGTGAGTGATTCTAAACTATGACATGCAGAATCAACTTCAGGTAGTGGAAGAATTACATCAATAGAACAAGGGTTACCTAGTGGACCAATCTTAGCACAAACCTGAATAGTCAGTTGAGAGGAACTATTATTGCATGCATTCTCTTATGCAGTGCCAATGCTATGCATTGGTCCTCGAGGGCTAGGTGGATTGGTAAGTGCTTGTCTAGCTAGGCACTTACCAAGAAGACACCTAGGTTCAAACCTCGAGGGTATCATGTTTGCAAAGGTAGTAGTCTGATCTAAATCCTTTGAGTGCGTGCCATATTAACAATGACGGTATGAATCCTGAGCAACTGGTGGTCACCTTCACATTGGATCAACAATAATGAAACAGAACAGGTTTGGTAAAAGCAACCCCTGTGGTTTGAACCCTGCGCTTGTCAGTTACTAAAAATAGTGTGGTTGTAACCAACTCTCCTATGTAACCAAAAAAAAATGATATGCATTGGTCCACCAGGGTTGAGGACCATAATGATACTCAAAACCCTAGTCTAATCTTCATCACTAATCACAATTAAAACCTTAACTTTCCTTCCAACCTCAAAATCTAAATTTTCAATATCCAATATTTATAATTAATATTTATATAATATAAGTTGACCTAACATTAAAAAAAAAAAAAAAAATTAAATTCTATAAATATTAGCATAAAAATATGTTAAAAATGATTAATAAAACAATCAAATAAGACCTATACACGCTATTCCATCGTAAAACATGTTAAAAGGATTAATAAAACTGAAGACTTATAAACTACTCACGTATACGACAGGAATATGCCAGAGGATCTTAAAGTAGAACATGTATTAAAGTAGGAGAATATGCCACAGGAATAATAAAGTAGAATATGCCATAGATTAATAAATATAACATGTATTAACTTAGAATATGCCATAGGAATATGCCAATCAACAACTTAGAAAGCAATTGAAAGCAACTGTGGATGTTTGTGTGGGTTAGAATATGCCATAGGAATATGTCAATCAACAACTTAGAAAACAATTGAAAGCAACTGTAGATGTTTGTGTGGGGCATGTAGTAGGTGAAATTTTGTAATTTTTTAAAGAGATTTAAATCCAAATTATGGTATAGTTGTTTTATTATGAGTTTCGTTTTAATGTATTTGTGGGATAAGGTAATAATTAAAATTTTGAATTTTTAAGAGATTTAAATCTAAGGTATAATTGTTTTAAAATTTTGGATTTTTTTAATAAATTTAAATCTAAACCACAGTATGGTTGAATTACTATTTTTATGTGATAGTAATTAAAATTTTTGGATTTTTTAAGAGATTTAAGTTTTGTCAAAAACAGTTTTACTTGTAAATAGGAAAGGGATCTTCATAACATAGTAAACAACACTCCCTTAAATGTGGTTTAATGATAAGAATGTTAATGATAGCTATGTATAAGAAATATTTATTTAAGAAAACATAGTAAACAACTTTGTTAACTAAAGTCGATGGCATCCGGTCATAGTCGAGAGAATAGACTTACGATTTATTTATAAAACGCTGTTGTAAGCATAAGCATGTGCAGCAAGTAAAGTAAAGGGCGTCTATGGCTGATGATTCCCGCCGCTGCAGACAAGGCAGGATGCAACGTTTCTTATAATCGACCGTATTTTTGAAGGTCTGGAAGGCTCTCCCTTGCTGGGTTCGCATGGAAGCTTCACTATTTCATCTTCATCTGCTCCAGGCTTCTTTCTCGCATCTTCGCACGCATCAAAGAAGCGCTTTACTGCACATTTAACGTATTCCTTGGCTTTTCTCACCGTCATCTTCTTCGGAAGTTCATCCGGATAGCTATCCAGAGTGTAGTCTCCGTTCAACTGCGCCGCCAACTGCATCAATTCTATCTGGCAGTCATTTAAAGCCGCATCCTCCTTTGTCTCCAGTGTTCTTAGTTTATACCTGTTATGCAGCATCAAGGAATAATTTTTGATCTTGTGTGTGGTAAGAATCATTAGGGATGTGTCCAATGAAATATCCAACAAGGGTGAGTGATTCTAAACTCCGATATATAAAATTAACTTCAAGCAGTGGAAGAATTACATCAACAAAACAAGGGTTACATTGTAGACCAGTCTCAACATAAACACACACAAACACACACAGTCGATTTAGAGGAACCATTATTGCATGCATTCTCTTACGTGACACCAATGCTATGCATTGGCCCACCAAAGTTGAGGACCATAATGATACTCAAAACCCTAGCCCAATATCCATCACTTGTTGCAATTAAAACCATAGCTTTCCTTCCAGCCTCAAAATCTAAATTTTTAATATCCAATATTTACAATTAATAATGGTATCATATAAGTTGACCTAAAATTAAAAACTTTAAAACTTGGTTAAAGATATTTATGCCTCTACTCAAGCTTTATTTTTGAATCGACCATCCATAAGAGGGTAGGCTTCTATCTAGTGAGTTGTGGATTAACATCGATAATAGGTATTGGGGATATTGATATAAACCACCTGTTGTTGGAAACAAATCTCACCAACCTAAATATCAATAGAATCCTTGAAGTCCTTTGAGAGATCAATTTCAACGTAGAATTTGTATGGCTCCATGCACATAAACTTGCCAATGGGCACAATAAGTTGTGGCAAGAACAACGAGAGGGGAAAAGGGAGACCTAAGAATTCCACCCAAATGGGGACATGTAGAGAAACATTAATAGAAATCATAAAATTATGGTGCTAGGGTTAAATAATTAAAAGGGTTTTTCTAACATACCAAGGGCCTTTGCTCAGAACCGTAATGACATGTTGTAGTTTGACAAACTCGAAATAAAAAATCTTTGTAGTGTTCTAAATATGGTCAACTTTTATGCCATATGGCTACCAAACTTTTAGAATCCATTGGCAGATTAACAAGTCACTAGGAATCCTCCCAGAAAGTATCCAATGAGGGTGTGACTCTTAAGCCATTTGAAGGCATCATCAAAATCTTATATGGATAAGACTATGTCTGGCATAAGGAAATTACCTTTGGGATATACTTATTGGGTTATTTTACTAGTGCCATGGCTCTTTGTAGCTACGATTGTCAAATGACAACCTAAGAGGCAACCATTAAAAGGGAATAAGCCCCTTGCCTGAGGTAGAGTTGTTATACAGAATGGTGCAATAAGTGTTTTTTGATCCTGTAAGGGCACTAGAGATATGGTGGCCAATGAAAAATAAAATAGGTGATAACAACATGCGATCAAAAAATCCTAGCAGAACCTCCACAAGAAACCCTTAAAATATATTTTTTTATTGGAACCGATAATTATATTTAATAAAAATAAAAGAGGTTAAAATAAAAAGGGAGTTGGAAATATCACAACTTGAGGTCCAAGGCCACCCATGCAATCAAAACTGGAACCATCTCTTAAAAGGGTGAATACACAACATAAATAAGCATAAAAAATAAAATAGAGTAACAAAAAACCTTAAACTATAGAACTATAGAAATCACTAATTCCATCAATGATGGCTCTGCATCGACATATTCTTGCCACCGCTAAGATACTGCAACACACTATAGTTATTGGATGAATCAGGGACATAATTACCTAACTAAACACTAGTCATATGAAGTTGCTTATTTGGAGCGACATCTTCTTCTGTATATGCCCTTCTCAGGTTGCGAGAGTGCCTTGCATTAGCCGAGGAGAAATGTACTAGAGGACTAGCCATTTGGGAAAACTATGAAGCAACCTCTATTGCATCCCTTGAGGTATGAATCTATTGAGACTGAGGAGCCTCATTGTTGGCAGTTTCAACTAGGGGACCAACTTTTTCCTTTTCATACCATTTTTTTACTGTTTGAGAGACATGTGCCAACTTGGACTGTGTACCTTTATAAGCAACCAAATGTGGATTTTTACTCCCTCTCACAATTGTCCAACCATCCTCCTGAGGTTGAGGATTGGGTGTACTCGGTGTGGTGGGGCTCTATTTTTCCTTGTTATGCGGTATCAAGGGATAATCTTTGATCTTGTGTGCTGAGGACTGGCACCAAAAATATGTTTTAGGTAATTTAATGTAGAGGACCCACTAGGATAGCACAGTTTCACCAACTTGTATGTCAATAGACTCCTTGAGATCTCAAGAAATATCAATCTCGATGTAAACACATTTTTGAGGGCGTGCATGGAAAAATTTGTCCGCCTCCACCAAAATGACATGCCCTAAAGGGGTTGCTATGTGACTGAGAAAGGGCCACAAAGGTAGAGGGAGTCTTGGGAATTCCACCCACATAGGGAATTTGGTAGATCTTTCCTCAAAAATAGAAAAATCATGGGTCCAAGGAGAAAAAACAAGTAGAGAGTTTCTCATGTACCAAGGGCCATGTTCATAAATCACCTTAATATGGGATGTTTTCGCAAAGCGAAAAAAAAATCTTTTTAAGGTTTTGAACCATCATTAGCTTGACTCCATGAGGAGTCCAAGCTGCATTAACCCAAGCCCTAAGGGAAGACTCATTAGGGATGCATCCAACAAAATACCCAACAAGGGTGAGTGATTCTAAACTATGACATGCAAAATCAACTTCAGGCAGTGGAAGAATTACATCAACAGAACGAGGGTTACCTAGTGGACCAATCTTAGCACAAACCTACACAGTTGGTTGAGAGGAACTATTATTGCATGCATTCTCTTGTGCAGTGCCAATGCTATACATTGGTCCCCGAGGGCTAGGTGGATTGGTAAGTGCTTGTCTAGCTAGGCACTTACCAAGAAGACACCTAGGTTCAAACCTCGAGGGTAGCCTGTTTGCAAAGGTAGTAGTCTGATCTAAATCCTTTGAGTGCATGCCATATTGACAATGACGGTATAAATCCTGAGCAACCGGTGGTCACCTTCACATTGGATCAACAATAACGAAGCATAATAGGTTTGGTAAAAGCAACCCCTGTGGTTTGAACCCTGGGCTTGACAGTTACTAAAAATAGTGTGGTTGTAACCAACTCTCCTATGTAACCAAAAAAAAATGCTATGCATTGGTCCACCAGGGTTGAGGACCATAATGATACTCAAAACCCTAGTCCAATCTCCATCACTATTCACAGTTAAAACCTTAACTTTCCTTCCAACCCCAAAATCTAAATTTTCAATATCCAATATTTATAATTAATATTTATATAATATAAGTTGACCTAACATTAAAAACTTTAAAACTTAAAAAAAAAAAATTTAAATTCTATAAAAATAATGTTATACTTAAAATGAAATAAAATATTAGCATAAAAATATGTTAAAAACGATTAATAAAACAATCAAATAAGACATATACGCGCTATTCCATCGTAAAACATGTTAAAAGGATTAATAAAACTGAAGACTTATAAACTACTGACGTAAACGACAGGAATATGCCAGAGCATCTTAAAGTAGAACATGTATTAAAGTAGGAGAATATGCCACAGGAATAATAAAGTAGATTAATAAATATAACATGTATTAACTTAGAATATGCCAATCAACAACTTAGAAAGCAATTGAAAGCATCTGTGGATGCTTGTGTGGGTTAGAATATGCCATAGGAATATGTCAATCAACAACTTCGAAAACAATTGAAAGCAACTGTGGATGTTTGCGAGGGACATGTAGTAGGTGAAATTTTGTAATTTTTTTTAAGAGATTTAAATCCAAATTATGGTAGGGTTGTTTTCCTCTGAGTTTCGTTTTAATGTCTTTGTAAAAATTAAAATTTTGAATATTTTTAAAAAGATTTAAATGTTTTAATTTTTTTTAATGTTTTTAAACAGACTTAAATCCAAACTACAGTATAATTGGATTACTATAAACTTGATTTTAATGTCTTAAATTTTTATTTATTTTTTTAAATTCAAATTCAAACTACATTTTTAGTTGTTTTACTAGAAGCTTGGTCCAAAAAACAGTTTTACTTGCAAACAGGAAACGGACCTTCACGATAAAATAGTAAACAAATTTGTCAATTAAAGTCGATGGCATCCGATCACAGTCGAAAGAATAGACTTATGATTTATTTATAAAACGCTGATCTAAGCATAAGCATATGCAGGAAGTAAAGCAAAGTGCGTCTATGGCTGATGATTCCTGCCGCTGCAGACAAGGCAGGATGCAATGTTTCTTATAATGGACCGTCCTTTTGAAGGTCTGGACGGCTCTCCCTTGCTGGGTTCGCATGGAAGCTTCATTATTTCATCTTCATCTGCTCCAGGCTTCTTTCTCGCATCTTCGCACGCATCAAAGAAGCGCTTTACTGCACATTTAACGTATTCCTTGGCTTTTCTCACCGTCATCTTCTTCGGAAGGTCATCCGGATAGCTATCCAGAGTGTAGTCTCCGTTCAACTGCGCCGCCAACTACATCAATTCTATCTGGCAGTCATTTAAAGCCGCATCCTCCTTTGTATCTCTGTTATGCAGCATCAAGGAATAATCTTTGATTTGTGTGTGGTAAGAATTATTAGGGGTGTATCCAATGAAATACCCAACAAGGGTGAGTGATTCTAAACTCCGATATGCAGAATTAACTTCAAGCAGTGGAAGAATTACATTAACAAAACAAGGGTTACATTGTAGACCAGTCTCAACATAAACACACACAGTCGATTTAGAGGAACCATTATTGCATGCATTCTCTTATGTGACACCAATGCTATGCATTGGTCCACCAAGGTTGAGGACCATAATGATACTCAAAACCCTAGCCCAATATCCATCACTTGTTGCAATTAAAACCATAGCTTTCCTTCCAGCCTCAAAATCTAAATTTTTAATATCCAATATTTACAATTAATAATGGTATCATATAAGTTGACCTAAAATTAAAAACTTTAAAACTTGGTTAAATATATTTATGCCTCTACTCAAGCTTTATTTTTGAATCGACCATTCATAAGAGGGTAGGCTTTTATCTTGTGAGTTGTGGATTAACATCGATAATAGGTATTGGGGAGATTGATATAAACCACCCGTTGTTGGAAATAAATCTCACCAACCTAAATATCAATAGAATCCTTGAAGTCCTTTGAGAGATCAATATCAACGTAGAATTTGTATGGCTCCATGCACATAAACTTGCCAATGGGCACAATAAGTTGTGGCAAGAACAACGAGAGGGGAAAAGGGAGACCTAAGAATTCCACCCAAATGGGGACATGTAGAGAAACATTAATAGAAATCATAAAATTATGGTGTTAGGGTTAAATAATTAAAAGGGTTTTTCTAACATACCAAGGGCCTTTGCTTAGAACCGTAATGACATGTTGTAGTTTAACAAACTCGAAATAAAAAATATTTGTAGTGTTCTAAATGTGGTCAACTTTTATTCCATATGGCCACCAAACTTTTTGAATCCATTGGCAGATTAACAAGTCACTAGGAATCCTCCCAGAAAGTATCCAATGAGGGTGTGACTCTTAAGCCAATTGAAGGCATCGTCAAAATCTTATATGGATAAGACTATGTCTGGCACAAGGAAATTACCTTTGGGATATACTTATTAGGTTATTTTACTAGTTCCATGGCTCTTTGTAGCTATGATAGTGAAATTACGACCTGAGAAGCGACTATCAAAAGGGAAGGAGCCCCTTGCCCGAGGCAGAGTTGTTACACAGAATGGTGCAGTAAGTGCATTTAGAACCTGTAAGGGCACTAGCAATATGGTGGCTAATGAAAAAGTAAATAGGCGACAACAACATGCGACCAAACAACCCTAGAAGAACCTCCACAAGAAACCCTTAAAATATATATTTTTATTGGAATCGATAATTATATTTAATAAAAATAAGAGGTTAAAATAAAAAGGGAGTTGGAAATATCACAACTCGAGGTCCAAGGCCACCCATGCAATCAAAACTGGAACCAACTCTTAAAAGGGTGAATACACAACATAAATAAGCATAAAAAATAAACTAGAGTAAAAAAAAACCTTAAACTATAGAACTATAGAAATCACTAATTCCATCGATGATGGCTCTGCATCTAATGACATATTCTTGCCACCGCTAAGATACTCCAACACACTATAGTTATTGGATGAATCAGGGACATAATTACTTAACTAAACACTAGTCATATGAAGTTGCTTATTTGGAGCGACATCTTCTTCTGTATATGCCCTTCTCAGGTTGCGAGAGTGCCTTGCATTAGCCGAGGAGAAATGTACTAGAGGACTTGCCAGTTGGGCAGACTATGAAGCAACCTCTATTGCATCCCTTGGGGTATGAATCTATTGAGACTGAGGAGCCTCATTGTTGCCAGTTTCAACTAAGAGACCAACTTTTTCCTTTTCATACCATTTTTTTACTGTTTGAGAAACGTGCCAACTTGGACTGTGTACCTTTATAAGCAACCAAATGTGGATTTTTACTCCCTCTCACAATTGTCCAACCATCCTCCTGAGGTTGAGGATTGGGTGTACTCGGTGTGGTGGGGCTCTATTTTTCCTTGTTATGCGGTATCAAGGGATAATCTTTGATCTTGTGTGCTGAGGACTGGCACCAAAAATATGTTTTAGGTAATTTAATGTGCTGAGGACTGGCACAGTTTCACCAATGTGTATGTCAATAGACTCCTTGAGATCTCAAGAAATATCAATCTCGATGCAAACACATTTTTGAGGGCGTGCATGGAAAAATTTGTCCGCCTCCACCAAAATGACATGCCCTAAAGGGGTTGCTATGTGACTGAGAAAGGGCCACAAAGGTAGAGGGAGTCTTGGGAATTCCACCCACATAGGGACTTTGGTAGATCTTTCCTCAAAAATAGAAAAATCATGGGTCCAAGGAGAAAAAACAAGCAGAGAGTTTCTCATGTACCAAGGGCCATGTTCATAAATCACCTTAATATGGGTTGTTTCTACAAAGTGAAAAAAAATCTTTGTAAGGTTTTGAACCATCGTTAGCTTGACTCCATGAGGAGTCCAAGCTGCATTAACCCAAGCCCTAAGGGAAGACTCATTAGGGATGCGTCCAACAAAATACCTAACAAGGGTGAGTGATTCTAAACTATGACATGCAGAATCAATTTCAGGCAGTAGAAGAATTACATCAACAGAACGAGGGTTACCTAGTGGACCAATCTTAGCACAAACCTGCATAGTCGGTTGAGAGGAACTATTATTGCATGCATTCTCTTATGTAGTGCCAATGCTATACATTGGTCCCCGAGGGCTAGGTGGATTGGTAAGTAAAATACCTTCACATTGGATCAACAATAACGAAGCAAAATAGGTTTGGTAAAAGCAACCCCTGTGGTTTGAACCCTGGGCTTGTCGATTACTAAAAATAGTGTGGTTGTAACCAACTCTCCTATGTAACCAAAAAAAATGCTATGCATTGGTCCACCAGGGTTGAGGACCATAATGATACTCAAAACCCTAGTCCAATCTCCATCACTAATCACAGTTAAAACCTTAACTTTCCTTCCAACCTCAAAATCTAAATTTTCAATATCCAATATTTATAATTAATATTTATATAATATAAGTTGACCTAACATTAAAAACTTAAAAAAAAAAAAATTAAATTAAATTCTATAAAAATAATGTTATACTTAAAATGAAATAAAATATTAGCATAAAAATATGTTAAAAACGATTAATAAAACAATCAAATAAGACATATACGCGCTATTCCATCGTAAAACATGTTAAAAGGATTAATAAAACTGAAGACTTATAAACTACTGACGTATACGACAGGAATATGCCAGAGGATCTTAAAGTAGAACATGTATTAAAGTAGGAGAAGATGCCACAGGAATAATAAAGTAGATTAGTTAATATAATATGTATTAACTTAGAATATGCCATAGGAATATGCCAATCAACAACTTAGAAAGCAATTGAAAGCATCTGTGGATGCTTGTGTGGGTTAGAATATGCCATAGGAATATGTCAATCAACAACTTCGAAAACAATTGAAAGCAACTGTGGATGTTTGTGAGGGACATAAATTTTGTAATTTTTTTTTAAGAGATTTAAATCCAAATTATGGTAGGGTTGTTTTACTTTGTAAAAATTAAAATTTTGAACATTTTAAAAAGATTTAAATGTTTTATTTTTTTTTAATATTTTTAAACAGACTTAAATCCAAACTACAGTATAATTGGACTACTATAAACTTGATTTTAATGTCTTAAATTTTTAATTTTTTTTTTTAAATTCAAATTCAAACTACATTTTTATGGTTGTTTTACTATAAGCTTGGTCCAAAAAACAGTTTTACTTGCAAACAGGAAACGAACCTTCCGGATAAAATAGTAAACAACTTTGTTAATTAAAGTCGATGGCATCCGATCACAGTCGAAAGAATAGACTTATGATTTATTTATAAAACGCTGATCTAAGCATAAGCATATGCAGGAAGTAAAGTAAAGTGCGTCTATGGCTGATGATTCCCGCCGCTGCAGACGAGGCAGGATGCAACGTTTCTTATAATCGACCGTATTTTTGAAGGTCTGGACGGCTCTCCCTTGCTGGGTTCGCATGGAAGCTTCACTATTTCATCTTCATCTGCTCCAGGCTTCTTTCTCGCATCTTCGCACGCATCAAAGAAGCGCTTTACTGCACATTCAACGTATTCCTTGGCTTTTCTCACCGTCATCTTCTTCGGAAGTTCATCCGGATAGCTATCCAGAGTGTAGTCTCCGTTCAACTGAGCCGCCAACTGCACCAATTCTATCTGGAAGTCATTTAAAGCCGCATCCTCCTTTGCCTCCAGTGTTCTTAGTTTAACCGGTGTTGGCAGCGTTTCTGGCACATAAAATATTCATCCTATGCTTATGAATGCTTCAAATTAAAGAAAGAGATATAGGAGGATAGAACTAATATAATGCAATGCATAATAATAATATACCGGGGCAATCTGTCCTTGGAGCGTCTCGAAATTGCAAAATGTCTTCGAAAGTGCCAGCCCAAGCATCTCTTTTTGTCAGAAACTCTGCTTTTAGACTGAAAATCTTTTTGACAGTTGCAGGTATCGACGAATGCTCAAACTCTGAGAAGGGATAGGGCTTATATGCTTTATGCACCACTGCAAAAAAAAACATCAACATCAATCTTTCACATGTCACATAGAAATGAAATGAAATAATTATCTGTAGATGGGGAGGATATAGCAAAATGAAACATACCGGTTCCTTTGTTAATCCAGGGCGAAACCATAATCGTTGGCACACGAACTCCTAATCTGTCAAATTTGAAGTAATAAGGCTTGGGGCCAACGATACCATCTGGAGAGGGAACATTTGTGACAGGTGTGGGAACATGATCATAGAATCCTCCATGCTCATCGTACGTAATTATAAACAACATTTCATTCCACTGGGGACTCGATCTCAGCGTCTCGTAAACCTCTTTCACGAACTTTTGTCCTTCAGAAACATCATGGGAAGGATGATCATCATTTCCTGGCAAAATCTTGAGATCGAAAAAGCGTTGTTCAATCACCACGTAGTTGGGCAGTTTCCCTTCCTTGGCGTGAGACTTGAAGGTCAGATCGAATTGGTGAAACTTTGTTATGTACTTGAGCTTTCTCAGATTTCTGTAGAAGAGAGTAGAAGGAGGATATTGATAGTAAATACCGAAGTCAAGGCCAGATTCGGCAATAGATTCGAAGATTGTCTTCTGTGGATATCCTTCAATAAGTTTGATAGCGTCGTTCTTGGTTGCACCGTGAGAAGTTGCAGAGTGAACGTACAGTCTATTGGGTTGCGTCGAAGCCGGGACGGACGCAAACCATCTGTCAAATACGGCGAATTCGCTTACTAAAGCGCTGTACACGGGAAGAGCTTCTGGTTTGAATCCATTCATCACTGCCTCCGACATATTTTTCTGAATGCTTTCTGCCTGCTGAGCAAATCCATTCATGGGAGGAGGATCTGCGGATGTATCGGTTGACCCAAAAATCTGTTCTCTTATGGCTTGAATGGAATGACCCGGATCTGGATCGACGTACTCTGATTTGTCTCGAAAGAAAACTTTGCGCGAGTTGGGATCTGCAGTAGAGATGGGATTCCATTCTTCACCTGTTACGCCGTCTATTTCCGGATTCAAGCGTTTCATCCAGCCCAGCATGTGGTCGAAAGATCGATTCTCTTGAACAAGAACTACCACTGTTTTTACTGGACAGTCTTTCTCCATTTCTGCAATACCGAGGAAGCGAACTTGTTTGCCTAAACAAGTTGAAACAACAATGATTAAATGCCTCTAGGTCGTTGGACGATTACTTACAAAGTAGAAACTAGTTACAAGTATTAGAATTCTGGGTTAGAATTTTAGAATTTTGGGTTACAATTTTGATTTTTTTTAAAGGAAGATAGTTGACAAATTATAAAAGAAGTATTAGAATTTTGGGTTAGAATTTTAAATTTTTGGATTAAAATTTTGATTTTTTTTTTTAAAGGAATATAATTGGTAGTTGCCAGAATTTTGGATTAGAATTTTGATTTTTCAGAATTTTAGAATTTTGATTTTTCAGAATTTTAAAATTTTGGATTAGAATTTTGATTTTTTCAGAATTTTAGATTAAAATTTTGCACCAACAATAATGAATGACTGTTACAGGCTCATATGCAATGTAATATCTTGTTAATATCTATTCATCATTCAACCATTGTTTTATTTGTGTTATTTGTATGTGTTTATATTGATTGTTACTACAGCAGATATAAAATCCAAACCTGTTCTCTTGTATTCTATTCGCTTTATTTTGTTCGTATAGGACCATTTGGGCAAGTGCCAAGTTGTCTGAGGAACTGTGTTAGGCTGTGTGAACCTCATACTAGGCCGTCTAAACTGTGTTGTGCAGGGTCGTTGAAGGGGATTTGATGCAGGCCATCTGGTTGGATCCTGAGAGTTGTTGAGTAGTTAACCTGTCATTCATTATTGTTCCTTCCAAAAAAAATCTTCATCTGGTAATAGTTGATTTTTTTTTAACAGAATTTTAGATTAAAATTTTGGTTTTTTTAAGGAATATAGTTGGTAGTTGTCAGAATTTTAGATTAGAATTTTGATTTTTTAAGGAAGACAGCTGGTAGTTGTCAGGGCATTTTATTCAAGATATATAATGATGGTATAATTTATTTAATGTATTAATGGTTGTTATCGATTCCTTGTAATCCAAAATAAATTTGTATTTGCACGACGTCAACGCATAGGTGAGTTTCTCTGTAGCGTAAACTGACATCAACGATCGCGTAGACGGCAGGTAGCTGAAGCTTCGCAATTTTGTAAACTTTTTTGAGTGATAGATGAAACCCACGTCATTGTTTCATTGAAGACGGAACGATCTCAAAGCTGTTCGTTACGGATGATATGGAAAAATATCAAGATTGTTTCGTACCGTTCACTTCTTTTATTGGCAATGACGCCTTGTCCATTTTTACATACTTGAGTAGGTGAAGCATAAATAATGATAGTAAATCAATCAATTACCTGGACAACTAACAATCATGGAAGTTCAAAATCAGTAAGTACCTGGACAAACTAAAAATATGAATAGGTTACATCCACAATTTTTATTACTATTAAATTTTGGGGCTGTTTTTTATAATTCTTATTTTGTTTTATAATTTATGTATATGTTACATCTACAATTTTTTTACTATCAATTTTTTTTACTATAAAGTAGGGTTTAAATCTTGGGGCTGTTCTCTAACCCGATTATTCCACTTCATTTTTTTATAACATGATGTGAACATTGGTGGTTTGTTACGAAGATTTGTGTTGTCATTGGTTTGGCACGCACTCAGGAGATTTAGATTAGACTACTACCTTTACAACAAGCATGCCTCCAAAGTTTGAACCTGGGTCTCTTAGTAAATACTTAGACAGATAGTCACTTACCAATCCAATTCATCTAACCCTTGGGAACAACATGAAATATGCTACTTAAGAAATATTATATTTAATACACTCACAACACTAAAAAAATATTATATCAAAATAAACAAAATCGACAATAATAATGTAGAAATAAAATAATACAAGTGTTCTTATGGTTTGAACCTTCTCACCCTAGGTCAACAACAACAAAATAATACAAGTGTCCTTATGGTTTGAACCCTCTCACCCCAGGTCAACAATAACAAGATGGAATAAGTTTGTTGGAAACAGGCCTTGTGGTTTGAACCCTGCATTGACAGTTACTAAAAATAATAGTTGTAACCAACTCCCTTATGCACCTAATTAAAAAAAATAACACAAGTATTGTGAGCGACAAATTAACAAAAATGTAGAAATAAATATTAGAAGTGTTATGAAATAGTGAAAGGGAATATAACAAATTTATATTGTCCCAAGTTTTTTTTTTGACTCGCTTTATAAAGATTTATATTTATAAATAATTAACTGTTATAACATTAAAATAATTTTACTTACACAAAATAAATGTTACATCATTTTTTTATTTTGATTATTATTAATTTATGTAGTAGCAGTTACATCATAATGGGTTTATTTATAATAGGTGTTGAAGGTATAATATTATATAATGATAGTTAGGATGGGTCCTAACATGTTCTCGTACTTCAAGAAGCTTTGTCCTCAAAGTTTCAGGTGAGGGAATTGTTGTTGAAGTTGATGGAGCAGCTCTTAGATGGCATATTTTGGTTACAATCCTCGTCATTATACTAAAACATAAATGAGAGTGTGGTTGTGAAGTGTGTGCATTTGTTGGTCTAAAATACATTTAAGTTCTAAGATTACTAAACCTTCTTCATCAACTATGGCAGTGTTGATTGAATTTGTGTATAGTTGTCAAGAACCACTTCAAGGAAGAGATGTGAAAAACTGGATGCATGGAGGAGTTTGGCAATTCAAGCTTGTAGGCTCTGGGATCAATCCGTTGTAACACCTTATATGGTCATGTTGGTCACGAATCTGCCACAAGAAAGGATTTTACAAGTGCGCCCTAGACCCGGCCAACATTGAAAGGCTGGAAGCAAGAAATGGCTCCCAGACCAATCTCCAGAGTGGGTTGGTTCCCTTCACTATTCTAAACTTGGTGTAAGATAAGGGTTACTGGAAAGAAATTAAAAAGGTTACAGAAAGAAATGGGAAATATGGCCACAGGCCGAAGTTATGGGATCAGAAAATAGCAGCAGGAAACTTCAAGTGCAGCAACAGCAAGCAATAAAAGTTACTAACTTAACTTCCGCACGATGCATACAGAAAAACCCTCCAAAATCACATTCCAGGAATTTATACTCTTACGGCAATATTCAAATCCAAAGATGCAGAATTTAAATGTAACGACCATGAAGACATACAAATGCTATTAGAAATGCAACATGAACAGAAAGGAAATCACCAATGCAAACGCTTGAAAAATAGAAGCCAATCCTTTATTCCTCGCAAACGAACTTCCCGTCTCTAGCAGAGAATTTTCCAACCACCCTTTCAAATGAAGCTTACATTGGTTTTTATAGAGGGCCGTCCTCTTTGCAGCATTAAATATTTGAAACCGACTTCCTTGTGATCTACAATTATGCATTGGAAATTATGCACACGATCCCCTTAATTGCAGCCTTGGAGACCCACAAAATTGAATGCAATGTACATGTCAGCTTCGAAGAACCACCTTCATTAAATTTGTTTTTTAAACATGTGCATGAAAAACCGTTAAAATGATCCACGACCAGCAGTTTCGAACCAAGAAAATCTTTAATTTTGGTGGCCTGGGTGCTCTTCGACCTTGACCGCATTGAAAATCCGCAAAGCATTTAATTCGGGGCAGCATTTAATCTTTGAAAATCGGAAAAACCTCCTCGAAACTCACAAAACTGCTTTGGGCCAACAATTTAAGCATTAATAATTAATAATAACAATAAATGTGGCAAAAATGCCAACATTCTTGGCGGCTCGCGGGGTATACAGCTCGCTGTATGCAAGAATCCAGGCCTGAATCCATTGGGCACAGAGTCATATTGGAACTGTAAACTAGCTGCGGTGGTACATGTCAGGGGACTGCTGCAATCATCTTCTGCTGAAAAAGTTGAAACTGAAAGAACCTGCATATGACTGGTTATGAAATGCGACAAATGGAATGCGATAGTGGAGTGAGCTCCTACGATTGCGCAAGCGGTGAATGCAATGGAGTGATGACAATAATGAAATGATAGATTGACAAAGCAATGTGGTAGACACAATAATGGAATCGTCATTGTACTACCATCTACAATGGATGGAATGAAAGTGAATGAACGGATGGAATGGAAATGGAAGTATGAAAAGTGTGGAATGAAAATGAACTAGACTATAAAATAAATGCATAAAATGATAGAACTTAGAGGAAAGGGATAAGAAGGAACGGGAATAATAGGAATGGGGAAAAGAAACAACAGTCGTGGCTTGTTTCTTAACTGCAGAAGAAAAAGAAGTAAAAGAAGGAAGATGAAGAAGGGAAAGGAAGAAAAGGAGAGGAGAAAGAAGAAATTGCTAGAAAGCCACCAACTGCTGGGAGGAGAAAAACAAAGGAAAAACAAGCATCTACGGCTCGCAGGCAACAAGAGCCGAGATGAATAAATAAAAACAATACCTCTTTTTTTTTTTTTCTACTCTTTCTATTTTTTTTTTTTTTTAAATATTATATACAATAGTTCACGACATGATTGGCATGTCGCCACCAGACACCTAGTCTCAGAGGGTTATCCGGTAAATCTGCAATGTCCTGACCAGATCTGATCATACTTAAGTCGGTCCTTGAAATTGGGCTGGCTTCTTCCTGAAGTTCTCCATGTTTCAGACACTGGCAAGTTATCATGTTGTATACCAGTACCGACACAATTTACAAATAATGCAGAAAAGAAACCCCACCATCTTGAAGAGTTCTTTGAGTGTGGACTGAGAACAGGTTCCTCCAACTCTTGGATCTGATCACAGAAATTGTCCAGCAACAGTCCTTTCTTCAGGATCTCTTCAGACTCTACCTGTTGATCTGACATATTTAACAGGTTCTGACTAAATGCTTGTATGTCGTGCCCCGGGGATACAAACAGGGTGCAAAGATGTGACCTCCTTGTGCTCAGGTTCCGCCACTTGAATCTCTTCTTCTTCTTTTCTTATATCCTCTGGATCCATCTCCTTATGAAAACTGCAAGCAACCATATTGTTCATTGCCAGGAAATTTCTTGCATAGTCCAATCCTTGGCTTTGGATGAGATCTGTCCCTTGAGCTCCACACAACTGCATCTTAGGTTTCTGCTCAGTATAAGGGATCTGGCATGAAAAAGACTGCACGGGATAGACAGGAGCAACAACTATCGGAGAAAGTGATGGAGTTTCTCCCCACGGTAATTTTCTTGATAAGAGCAAAAGTTGTTCCGCTCGCACTGCTTCCTCAAAGATTTGCGGGAACCTTCGTTCACCTGATTGCAAGCAAGAGGAGGCCTATGTCGGAATGGAAAGCTCGAACATAGAAGAGGTGGGCTTGGGTGGGTGATGGTCGGATCTTTTTTGGAATTCTCTTCCAACTTCTCAAGAATCGGACATTGAAGTCCGTGATGCTCTCTAGAGGTGCTCTCTTGATGTACATTAAAAACTGATAGAGATCCAAAGAACTGTAAAAGGGATCTTCGTCAAATCTTTTGATTAGTGCTCCCGCTAGATCATCCCATGAGCTGATGCTTTGACGCCTGAGCAATCTGTACCACTGCAATGCCCTTCCTTCCAAAGATTGAACCAGAAGTCTGATCATGATATCCTCGTGATTTATGACATGGATCATTGACAAAGTAGCAATATCTTCAACATGCGCCAGAGCCATGCCTTCGGTACCATCATATTTTGCCAGGGCCTTCAAGGCACCTTTGGGAATTTCATGCCGGATTTGGAGATTCAGAGGGCCAGGATCATCCCATCTAGGAAAAACCCTCGCCTTTGTGGCAGTGGTCTATGGGATCACGGCTATCGCCATTAAGTCAGAGTCGCCAGATGAACATTCTTTGAACTTGAAAAAAAAACAGGCGTCCACGATCAAGAAATTCGGATCTTCAACTCAGCAAAGTCGCCAGATGAACTTACAAATCTCCGCTGTGAGGCCAAGACAGCTCATCAAAAATCTTGAGACCTCCGGGTGTTAAAAAAAAATGTGGATCTTTTGAGACAGAAGAAGTCTGTCCCACCGGGCGTGCCAAAAACTGTTGGCACCGGTGGGTTTATCACTTTGGAAAATTATGCTTATCCCACCGATTATGAATTCTTGGAGACAAAACTTGTCTGTCCCACCGGGCGTGCCAAAAACTGTTGGTCCAAAATCTGCCACAGGAAAGGATTTTACAAGTGCGCCCTAGACCCGGCCAACATTGAAAGGCTGGAAGCAAGAAATGGCTCCCAGACCAATCTCCAGAGTGGGCTGGTTCCCTTCACTATTCTAAACTTGGTGTAAGATAAGGGTTACTGGAAAGAAATTAAAAAAGGTTACAGAAAGAAATGGGAAATATGGCCACAAGCCGAAGTTATGGGATCAGAAAATAGCAAGCAGAAACTTCAAGTGCAAGAACAACAAGCAATAAAAGTTACTAACTTAACTTCCGCACGATGCATACAGAAAAACCCTCCAAAATCACATTCCAGGAATTTATACTCTTACGGCAATATTCAAATCCAGTATGCAGAATTTAAATGTAACAACCATGAAGACATACAAATGCTATTAGAAATGCAACATGAACAGAAAGGAAATCACCAATGCAAACGCTTGAAAAATAGAAGCCAATCCTTTATTCCTGCAAACGAACTTCCAGTCTCTAGCAGAGAATTTTCCAACCACCCTTTCAAATGAAGCTTACATTGGTTTTTATAGAGGGCCGTCCTCTTTGCAGCATTAAATATTTGAAACCGACTTCCTTGTGATCTACAATTATGCATTGGAAATTATGCACACGATCCCCTTAATTGTAGCCTTGGAGACCCACAAAATTGAATGCAATGTACATGTCATCTTCGAAGAACCACCTTCATTAAATTTGTTTTTTAAACATGTGCATGAAAAACCGTTAAAATGATCCACGACCAGCAGTTTCGAACCAAGAAAATCTTTAATTTTGGTGGCCTGGGTGCTCTTCGACCTTGACCGCATTGAAAATCCGCAAAGCATTTAATTCGGGGCAGCATTTAATCTTCGAAAATCGGAAAAACCTCCTCGAAACTCACAAAACTGCTTTGGGCCAACAATTTAAGCATTAATAATTAATAATAACAATAAATGTGGCAAAAATGCCAACGAGTCCATAATTTTTAAATGTGAGTTTTTATGACCACGTAGTCTCAATGATAACCGCTTATATGGTTGTAAGCATAGGAACATCATGTCTTCAATCTTAAAGCTACAGTTCGAGTGGTGTTTATCATCTTATTGATGCATACAATTAAGTGTCATAACCAGATTATCCTTGAGACCATGAAGAAGTTGTGCACATTCATTGATACTGGAATATATAGCTTGAACCTTGGAAATTATTATAATATATGATAGGAGGGATGGTGGAGGGTGTCTATAGACCACTTCATATAATGTCATTTGGGTGGTAGAATGGTATGAAGTACTATACCACCATTTCACCAACAAACGTAATTTGACCCAATTAGTTGGTTACTCAGATGCAAAGTAATAGAGATATGTTTCTAAGCACTTGTTAACAATTTTTATTTGCCCATATATCTAAGGGTGGTATGCCAAGTTCATCTTGAGTTATGTACCTTGCAACTTGATCAAAATAAAAAATGATATATTATGGTATGCCATGAAGGCAAAAATGGTAGCAAGGAATATTTGGGTAGTTATAAAAGCCTTGTAGGGGTGGGCTTGAGGATAAAAATGGACATACTTAGATAGACAATCTACCACCACAAGTATGACTTATTTGTCTATCGATTTGGGAAGCCCTTCAATAAAATCCATGAAAATATTTATCCAAATCATCTTTGGAATGGGAAGAGGCTATACTGTGCCTAGTATACATATAGTTTTCATTTTATAGCTAACAAGTATCACATCCTACCATAAAAGTTTAAATATCATTTTTCATCCTTTCCCATGAAAATGTGCACATAGCCTACTCATACATATTTAGAAATCTAGAATATCCTATAGGTGGGGAAGCTTGTCGTTCTTGTAGTATAGATTCATGAATTGGTGAATTTACTAGGATAGCAAGATGGCATTGATAGCTTAGATGTTTCCTATCCTATGCATATCCTAGCCAAGAAATAGTATCTTGTTGGAGTTGTTAAATTAAGGCTTGCAAGGTAAAGTCTTGGGTCACCTCATATTGCAGCTGATGTATCCATTAAGGAAGTGGAGTTGATATCATACATAACATACCTGGGTATTCTTGTTGGTGTGATAATATATAAACAATAGCATTGTAATTGTTCTTCTTATAAAATATTTCATAGTCATACCCAAGCAGTTTGGTGACCCATTTTTATTGTTCTGATATGAAGACATATTTCTCAACAAAGTATTATAAATTGTGATAGTTTGTCTTGATTGAAAAATATCACCTAATAAGGTAGGACCTCAAGTGGTTGAAAATATATAAGATTGCAATCATTTCCTTCTCATAGGTCAATTTGCCCAAATTTTTGCTTGGCAATTCCTTGCTAGTGAAAGCTAATGACTGTCCTTCTTGTGTAAGCAAGACACTAATTCCACTTCTTGAAGCATCACTTTCCATCGCAAAGGCTTAGAAAAATTAGGCATCGCTAGCATGGGATTTGATAGCATGGCTTATTTTACGTGTAGGAAGGAATGTTCAACTAGTTTTGACCATATAAATGACATTTTCCTCAACATTGTTATCATGGGGGATGTGATCTTGCCTTAATCATCGGTAAATTTCTTGAAGTATCTGGTGACGCCTAGGAAACCTCAAAGACTCTTAAGAGTGCACAAATTGGGCCATTATTGAATGGCCTCATTTTTCCTTGGATCGACCTTGAATCCATCCCTTAAAACTATGTGGTTGAGGTACTCCACTTTCTACATTCCAAAAGAACATTTGGATCATTTTTCACATATTTGTTTATTGATTAGTAGTTGCAAGGTCTGATCCAAATGTTGCAAATTTTCTTCCCATGTACAATTGTAAATTAAGATATCATCGAATAAGGATAAAATAAATTTTATGCATGAGGGGACAAAATATTGCATTAATGAGACTTTGAAAATTTGAAGGTGCATTAGTAATATCCAAAGGCATCACAAGGAATTCATAGTGGTCTTCATCAGTCCTAAATGTTGTCTTGGGAATATTCTCTTCCCTTAATCTCATTTTATGATATCCTAAAATAATATCCAACTTGGAGAAAAAATGAGCACCATGAAGCTCATCCAACAACTCATCAATGATTGGAATGAGGAATTTGTCCTTAACAGTATTTTGATTGATTTTACAGGAATCCATGCATAAATTCTTAGACCCATGCTTTTTATGTACCAAAAATATATGAGACAAATATGGATTGACACTTGGCCATGTGACCCCAACTACAAACTATTCTTGCACCATTTTTTGATCTTTATCTTTTGTATATGTGGGTATTTGTAAGGGTAGATGTTGGATGGTATGCTTCCTAGGACGAGTTGGATAGCATGATCATGGGTGTGTTGTAGTAGTAACCCATGGGGTTCTACAAACGCAAATGCATGCTTATCCATAATTTCCTATAACTCAATTGACTGAACTATTTCATTGGTAATCGAGGCTTTGTATTACAAATAGTTGTATCACCAATTCTTGATATGATTTCTTCACAAATTTCTCCATGTGATGGGAACTAATAAGTTTGGTGAAACATGTGGCCTTGCCACGAAGAGTGTATAGCTTCCCTAGTTGAGTGAATTGCATCCAAAGGTTAGAAAAGTCCTAGACTATCAATAAAATATACAAATCCACTATATTACCAACATAATGTCACATCCTCCTAAAGGAAGTGTAAACATGTAGGTCTTGATATTGTATTCATTCATTTGTATCTTGATATTTCTATATTATCCTTGCATGGAAGGGTCCCCCAATTAGCTACCATGACTTCAAAAAAATTACTGAGTAAATATAACAATATGCTCTTTTGGCCACCTAAGGATTGATAAAATTATGTGTACAATATCATCGATGATTATTATGTGTAATTTACCCTTGAAGTGCACCACCACTTTCATGGTTTATGGAATAGTAATTCATGCTAGATCATGTACTAATATATTCAATGGTTTATTATCTATCAATTCAGATTCTTTTGGTTGATCCTCTTCTCTAGGGTCCTCTTCATCATGAGAGTCCATAGTGGAAGGTTCACCCACATTGAGTAAATAAAGTTTCTACTACACAATCTTGTGGCCTAGGAAATATTTATCATCATATTTATAACATAACCCTAGTACCTATTGTGAATCCATGTCTTATTAGGTCATGCATTTGATTAGAGGAGGTTTATTGATGGGGTTTGGAATGGAAGCAAAATTCGATCTTGAGAAGGTTTGAAGGTATACTTTTGTATCATGAATTTATTTTCATCCAACCTAACCAGAGCTCTGACTCCATAATGCTAGTTGGTTTGAATATTTTGACTTTGTCATGGATGTCTTCCTTTAACAAACTAATAAAACAACTTTGAAAACTTTTTACACTTAATCTCGTTGTGCAGTTTGCTAAATTTTGAAATTGGGTTTGATAATTACGAATAATGGGTCCCTATTTAAATTTAGTGAGTGCTCCAATTAAATCCTCATATTCACTAGGTCCAAATCTTATCATTAATTCTATTTTACATTTATCCCAAGTAAGATGCAGGTGTATATTGACCAACCATTGGTATTGAACTGCTTTATGCTTAAGGTTGAAGGATGCTATTGCAAGCCTTTAATTTTGAGGAATGACATGAAGAGAAAAATACTATTAAGCCCTATACAACCAACTAGTTAGGTCCTCACCATCAAATTTAGGAAAACCTAGCTTTGAAATTCTATGATTTGTATTGTTGGGCAACGTATTTCACACTTTACCTTAAAAATTACCTTCTTGATTTCCTAATTTGTCCACTATGTCAACGCATATAGCATTTAAACCTTCTAATTTACTCTCAATGTCATCTAATCTATCTAATTTATCTAGTTTGAATATTAGCAATTGGAATGCTTGTTGTTGGTATTCCAAATGTCTCACTTTTTCACCCAATATCTCAATTTCTTTGGTAATTATAGTAGCTTTGACTATTTTTAAGCACTTTGGGGCTGACAAAAAAGTGTATGGGTGTTATATATCAAAAAAATTAGCTCAAAGAGAGGATTTAAATGAACTAGATGACAAAATGATGATTTGTGGTTGTTACATACTTTTTTATGGGGTGGAGGAACTACTACTAACCATTTTCTCTAGTTTTTAACCTAGGCATTTTTTACACTATTATTCTGGCACTAACAATGACTACTCTTAAAACTCACTACTACAACTATCAAATAACTACTTTTATATATTCCCTAACTAATAACTAGATGCTCTATTAAATTCCCTATACTCTAAACTGCATATTCTCTATTCTAGCACACTTAGCTTTAGGGCCTATTAGTCTGTAATGTGAACTTTTCTCTATAGTATTGGTCAATTCTATTTTTTTTGTTTTGGTTGAGAAGAACTAAAAACAATTCAATAGGGGAATTCTAGGTTCTGTTTTTGGTTTCATGGGCTCTCTGTTATACAGATTTTAGTTATGATTAGTGGTTGACCTAATATATAAGATCTCTAACTACAGAGGGTTCCACCATATGAGTAACTTTCTAGGGGTAACCACTTACAACTGCATCACAAAACTCAAAAATTTAATATATTCATATGGATAAAGGTTTATATCCCTAAATGGGTCTCCCTATATACTTTAGGATACATGTGAGCTCACAACCATATATGAGTGTTTTCTAAGGCCTGGGTATTTGAGTCAAATACCCCCTCACTTCACTAGATGCTTATGGATAATCTAACTTAACAAAAAATGATAGCTCCTTTTTTATATTTTAAAATCTCCAATATAGGGTTTCTTCCCTAACACTAATAGTATGTTTTATATAGTCTTTTACACTTTTTGATGGAAAAAGAGCAAAATGAAAATTTATAGAATAGAAAATATAGATGAAAGGAGATTAACTATTTTTACTACTAGGAAACATGGCCTTGGAAAAAGCTTTGATACCACTTGTTAAGAACCTTCATATCAAAACAATGCAAAAATTAATGTAAATGTAAAAATAAAATAACACAAATACTATGAAAATATTGAAGGATAATATAATAAACTTATAAAATTGTCAACCTCTTTAAGGGAAAAACCTCCTTTGAAGTAGAGCTTCATTACAATATGAAATATCAGATGATACATTCCTTTCCACCTTATCTTTATAAGGATTTGCATTTACAAATAAGTAACTATTACATCATTAAAATAACTCCTACCTACACAAAGTAATTTCTATATCACCCTCTTACTTATGTCATTCTTACTTCATGTGGTAGAGGTTACATCATAATGAGCCCATTTACAATAGGTGCACAAGGTACAATACTACATAATTATAGTTAGGTTGGGGTCCTAACAACAAAACACTAAATATATGGAGCCACAACACTAAAGTTATGGATCCTATAAGAGTATGGATAGGGTAATTTATTATATGGAAATATAATTGGTATTAAGTTAGTCTTTCATAATTATGCAAATATAATTATAGCAGTAGTCCTTTCCTTCTATTGATCCAAATAAGGTTAAAGGGAACCAATACTAATATATGGGTTAGTGTGATTCTTCTACACATACAAATTTTTTTTATTAGGTTATGATTTCTAAAGACCCAACTTTAGACGGTTTAGATGTTATTTAACCCCACATACTCTTCTCTTGGAATATAAATAATCTAAACTTTATTATACAAATCCTATAGTGTTTATATTCTTATAGGCACTCTTGATATAAGTCTATGGGCATTAAAATATTATGTAATGAAACAACTTCCAAAACAATAGCAATAACAAATCAAAATTAGAAAGTAGAAACCATTCTTTGGAATGAAAATTTAAATGATATAATAGGAAATCAATGTAGTAGGTAACAAAATTTAAATTCAAAGTCAGTATAAATCTTATTCACTTAGTTAGAACAAAGTTTCATAGCCACTTGGAGAGGGTGAAATCTCATATTCACACCAAAGGCAACATAACAAGTATAAATGATGTTTAAAATATAATATAACTCCTCTATTTATAGATAAAATAATCATTAACCCTAATCCTAATGCTCAAGGGCTGATTAATATTATTCTAGGGCTTGAGCCAACAATAATGAATATAATTGACATGGCTATATTGGATTTGTTACATGGTTTCCCCTTAAAAAACTTTATCCTTAAATCTAGAAATGATTGAAAAATGTTTTAAGATGTAGTCATTCCAACAACAATGTAATATTTTTTCTTACTTTTTTAACACTAAAAATGAAATATTTCATTTACCTCGTTATTTATATATATATATATATATATTTCAATTTAAAATTAATTTGATTATTACTATGAGAAACAATTTTATACTTACATATTTATTTTGAATAATACCAAACATAATAAAAATTTATTTAATTAATCAAAGTCCAAGTAGTCAAAATTGTGAACATTCAAAGAATAGATCAACGTTTAAATATTTTTAGAGGATATGCATGAATGCCACAATGTAATTCTTGTAGCTCCCCCACCATATTCTACTAATCTTCATTGTTATATGTCTCTCCTATATCCACCTTCCACATACACAATAATTCAAACAATTCCTAATCCTAAAACACCAAGGCCTTCAATATCCTTGTGCATAAATTCTCCGTCCTCCTAGGAGTTTCCACACTGGTACTTATTCCTTCCCCATCATTGGGGTTCCAAACATAATATTATAAGTATGATTATGTAATAAAATTTATTTAATAAATCATAGTTGAAGTAGTTAAAATTGTGAACCTCCAAAGCATAGATCAAGGTTCAAATCTTGTCAACGGATGTGAATGAGTACCAAAGTGTAATAGTCTTATATAATAGAACTTTTATTACATATATGTTATTATTACCCATGTGGTTTTGGAAAAATGGTAAGGAGTGTTTAGAGTTTTATATTATAGACTAAGAGTCCAATCTTATGCATGGACCTTAACATTTTGTTGATTAGGATTTGGAAAAGTGGTTTGAAGTGCAAAGTTTCATACCATATACCAAGGCTCCAACCCAATAGGAAAACTTTAACATTATTGAATGGAATGAGCTCAAGTGTTCAAACTATGAAATTCTAAGGTAAAAACCAAGGTCAAATATTTCTAGGTAATATAAGTGTTTTTTTCATAATTGTACATGTGAACACGAAGACTTGTGTCTACGAGGGGCATTTTCAAGTGTTGAAAGGACTTCAACCCTTGAACTCTTCATAAAATTTGTAGACACCTAAAAATATCACATTATCCCTTGTCAAATGTCAATGTTTCATTATTTTACAATTTCTCCAAAAATATCCAATTATTCAACATTGTCACCTTCGAACCTTAATTTACCCCATATTAGCACCTTTTTCCCATTAAGACCCATACTAAACCTAGCTCATGGTCCAAGTTAGATGGATCCAATAGGTTCTACTAACAATTAATTTGGTTTTGTATGCTTGGAGACTCTACTTAACCAATGGTGGTACATAATCCCACCCCTATTGAGGTGGTCAAGGAACTCAAGAGTTCTAGAGATTTTATTGCAAAGGGATTCCACATTGAAAAATCATTTTGTAGCCCAAAAGGGACCTGTAAAATCTATGTTGTAACATCAATAATTTTTTAATTAAATGACACATTTTCTTGTCCAAATTTTAGCAATCATGGTGGGACCCTTAAACCCCACACCACACAAAGGTAAACATAGTTTATAGATTATAATTTTTTTCTTTTCTCTCACTAATTTTCGTCACTTTTGCCTTGTTTATTTTTTGTTTGGCTTTTAAAATCACCTTGCTCACTTTCTATGTTTTTTGCCAATCTTTGTAGATCTCAAATTAATCAAAGTCCATCCAATATTGGGACCCATAAAAGATGGCTTATAGAAAAGTTATTTATCCCAAATTATCAGAACCCAAACAGTTTACAACCACAACTATCAGAACCTAGATGGTTTATAGTCAAAAGTGGCCCGACACAAATAGTTCAAAATCGGTAGGACTCAAACGCTTTTTTCTGCTACAAACTAGGATTCATCCTGTCAGGTAACCAGTTTTCATAATAGTCACAATAATTTTAGTTAGGTATAAGGTAAGATCCTTTTACCTAACTGTTATTTGTTATTATCATAGTCAAGTGCCTCCTTAGGCCAACATATCAAATTTTAAGACATTCAAAGTTATCCCTTCCCACCTATCACTCAAACAATTGTCTTTTTAGTTTGTTTTATCACAAATTTAATATTTTTTAGCTTAGATTTTATTTTCACTATAGTAGTTTCTTGAAAATCGCTCCTAGAGTTAAGCTAGTTAGGCTTATTTGCTTCTTGTATTTCTTGCAAGTCCAAAAGCAAATTCTAATATTCTGGTTTTTTGGTTTTTGCAAGGAAAATCATAAAATCAATCTTGTATAGTAGAAAAATAGACTTTGATAGATAGGGAGTCCAAAAACCTATCCCAACATAATCCATCCCAATATGGATAATTTTTGCTGTAAATTGTGAAAACCTTGATGGTTTTTTACTGTAAATTGTTAGAATCCTAACAATTTTTGCTGAAAGTGAAAGTAAAAAAATAGAGCTTATGTAGAAGTCCCATACACATTCTAGAGAGCATTGGATCATAGGTAAGTGTTTTTGAACCCATATCTAGGTTAATATTACATAATAGCACTTAATCTAGAATTTTAATTTATGTTTTGAGAATTTGGTTTCATAATATAGGACACACTAAACAAAGGCTTTATTTCCACCTGCATAATTTTCTATTGCATTGAAAGGTAAACTTGAGGATCATAAAGGTGGCAATATATTTTGGCATCAAAGAACTTTCATTTATTTTCTAGGATTTATAAGTATTTCTTGTCCATCCACCTCACACTTTATATTTAGTATAGGAATTTATTCACTTATGCTCTCTCCTTGTGCCTTGGAGATCAAAAGTGGGTCACTTCTTCTAAGTTAATGAACATAACACACATCACACATTAAAAGGTTAGTTATATTGTGTATGCTCTTCTCTTGAACTTCATGTGATACTGAGAATCAAAAGAGGATAATTTAACCTCAAGTCCAAGAAACCCATCACTTCCTTGCACTGTTAGATTAGATTTCATATTTTGCAATTTACTTATTTTCAAAGGTTACATTAAAATATACTTACTTTTGTTGGCAATTTTGGGTACCTTGGGTACATTGCCTTTGCTCTAAGTGTAGATGTTGTCATTGATGTCAAGAAGGTCTTGAAGCAATTTGGTTTGATGTCAAAGAATGTGTTTTGATGTAGGTTTCAGTTTGGACAACGAGTTTCCAAGAAGATCAGAGTAGCCCAGTTGCAAAAGATCAAGAAAAAGACAAGTAAGAAAAAGTATGCAAGTGGCTAGAAAAACTGTCGCGATTTCGCGACATGTTTTAGGAGAGAGAAAGTGCTGGAAAAATTGTCACGATTTCGCGACATGGTTGAGGAGAGAGAAAGTACTGACAAAACTGTCACGATTTCGCGACATGTTTGAAGAGAGAGAAAGTTCTAGCAAGTCTGTCGCGATTTCGTGACATGCTGGAAAAAAGAGAAGAAGTTGGCAAAACTGTCGCGATTTCATGACATGTTGGCAGAGAAGGAGAGCAAGTTGGAAAGTGTCGCGATTTCACGACATGTCGCATTTTCGTGACTTGAAAAGTGTAGGAAGGCAGAGAAGGAAAAGTGTCATGATTTCGTGACATTCTGCAAAGAAAGTTGTACGGATGAAAAAGTGTCACGATTTCATGACATGATGCTGAAGAGAGAGTCCGCAAAGAGAACTGTCGCGATTTCGCTACAAGTTCGAAAAGAGAGAAAGTTACATGTAAAATGTCACGATTTCGTGACATGCTACAGAGGTCAAGTTGAGGACTGTCGCGATTTTGTGGCATGCTAAAAATCTCGAAGTGAGAACTATCGTGATTTCGCGACATGTAGCGAAGGAAAGAGTTTGATATGAGAAGCGTCACGATTTCACGACAGGCAGTAGAGAAAGTGTACGAAAGCTGAAAGTGTCGCATTTTCACGACAGGATGGAGGAACAGCTTATGGATGTAGAAAATGTCACGATTTCGTGACAGGTTGAGATGGCAGCATTCAGTTGGAGAAAGTGTCATGATTTCATGACAGAAATAGTTAGCAAGTCTTCAACAGAAGAAGCATCACGATTTTGCAATGAATTCAGGAAGGAAGAGCTCGAAGGTGAAAGCGTCACGATTTTGTGACTTGTTCCAGTTTCGCGGGCGTAAGGCAGAGAAAAGCTTAAGGCAGCGAAAGTGTCATGATTTCGTGACATGTTCCATTTTCGCTGGGGCAAGCCGAGAAAAAGTTAAAGAAGCGAGAAATGTCACGATTTCGTGACAAAAGTGAAGATGACATCAGCAGAGGCAAAAGTGTCACGATTTCACGATAAAAGCTGAGAAGGATGCCATGAAGACAGAAGGGTCACGATTTCATGGCAAGAGTATAGATGACATCAGTAGAAGCAGAAAGTGTCGCGATATCACGACAAAAACTAATAGGAAGCCAAAAGAAGCAAAAGTGTCACGATTTCACGACAGCAGGCAAAAGAAGGTGTACGGCTGTAAAAGTGTCACGATATCGCGACATGTTGTAGTTTCACGGTGAAAGCTATAGGGAAGTTACAGAGGCAGTAGAGGCGGTTGAAGCCAACAAAGTTAAATCTGGGCCGACAAAGATTAGGGTTTTGTAACCGATGATCTTTAGGGTATCAACCGACTAAAGATTAAGTTTTTGATCATGAATTAATGCTATAAAAGGAGGACTATTTTTGAGTTTCAAGGAATCAAATGTGTGTATCGAATTTGTGCAAGTGAAGTCTGCTGTGCGTAAGAGAGCGAGTGGAGTCGAATCGATCGAAGTGTGCATTCGAAGTGTGATATTCGTAGATAGAGTGTGGGAGAGAAGTGCGATCATCGAGAGGTAGAGTGTGCAAAGTCTGTGCTACTGTGTTTGCACGATCAGTGCAAAAGTAGTCTCGACCAAGTGCGGCTGTAACATAACAAAGAAAGAGGAAGAGGATAGACTTGTGCCAGATTGAAGAACTATGTTTGGTGCAGATCAGATAGAGGACATATGTGCTAGACCGAAGGACTGTGTTTAGTGCATATTCGAGGACCAGCTTTGCGGTGATAGAGTTGAGGACAGAGATCTCCAGCCAGAGTAGGGAAGACAGGTGTCTTCTATGGATAGAGTTCCACTTGCTAAGGGTAGAGGAGGTAGAGGTCTTCTAGAGGATCACCAGCCAAAGCAGAATTAGGGGAAGGTATCTCCTTTGAGCAAGAGGCTCATAAACATTGTAATTGGGAAGGTTTCCCAAAGAACTATGATATAACTTTTAGAGAAAAGTTTTATCCGTGGAGTAGCCCACCTTGGGTGAACCACGTAAATTGTTGTGTCACTTTGTGGATGATGTTTTGTGCATTGCTTGATTACTGCTGTTAATACTGCTATCTATTTTTTGCATAACATTGAATTGAAAGCTGATTTGAAAGAAAAAATTAAAAGTGGTCTTATACTGTTCACCCCCCCTCTCAGTATAAGCTTGTGTTCTTCAATTGGTATCAGAGCCAGCACCTTCGAAAAGTTTAACAGCTTGAAGGAAAAGTTTGCAAAGAACACAATGGATTATTCAAGTGGCAATGCAACACCTATTCTTGATGGATCAGATTTCGGTCTGTGGAGTGCAAGAATGAAAGTCTATCTAATGGCACTTGGTAATGAGGTTTGGGAAGTAATTGAAGATGGGTACACTATCCCTGTAAATGGTCCATACACTAAAGAAGACAGGCTCTTACATCACAACAACTCAAAAGCCATGAATGCAATCCTAAAGGGTTTACTGAAGGCTGATCTTACCAAAGTGATTCACCGCAAGACAGACTAGTGAAATGTGGAAACAGTTGCAGGTGGTTCATACAAGTGATGCTAATGTCCGAAAGGCCAAATTGAGACACTTTAAAGGTATGTTTGAACAACTCAAAATGAATGATGATGAAAAGATTAGTGACTACATGCTTCGTATGGATGAGATTGTTAACTCCATGAAAGACTTAGGTCTTGAACTTGCTGAAAATGATGTGTGTGATAAGATTTTAAGGTCTCTTCCTAATAGATTTAGTGAAAATATTTCTGCCATTGAGGAAGCTAAAGATTTAGATAAATTGAAGAAGGATGAGCTCCATAGTATACTTGTAGCATTTGAGCTGAGAACTCAAGTGAAAGTTGATGTTAAGAAAGAGGCAGCCTTCAAAGCTACCAAGAAATCAAAGGGCAAGCAGATTCAAGAGAGTGATGAGTCTTCTAGTGATGAAGAGGCATATTACAGCAAGAAAGGCAAGTTTTCCAGAAAGCACAAAAGCAAGAAAAATATAAGATGTTTCAACTGTGGGAAATTCGGTCATTATGCTACTGACTATACTGTTTCCAAGAATGAAAGTGATGAAGATATACAGGATGTTAAGAGCAAGGATTCTGAAAAGCACAGGTATTTCAAAAAGAACAAAGATGAGCACAACAATCAAGGAAAGAGGTATTCACACAAGAACAAGAAAAGCTTCTACCTAGACAAAGCAAGTAAGTGTTCTAGCAAGTGATAGTGAAAGTTCTTCTAGTGATAATGAAAATGAGATGTTGTTCATTTCAGAAAAGGAGGAAGAACCGAAACATAAATTCATTGTCATGAAATGTTTTAGATGTGGAAATTTTGGGCACCTTGAGGATAAATGCAAAAATAATGATTTGGTTGCTAGTATGTATGAGGATGCTTCAGAAAACTACAATGAAGATGCATGTATGGTTTTTGAAAAGGGTAGCACCTCTAGTGATAAGAAATCTGAAAAAGGCCTTGATAATTCAAAATGCAATCAAATAGAGGATCTTGAATGTGAACTTACTAATGCTCTTAGTGTTTTGAAAAAGGAAAGAAAGAAGAATGCTAGACTCAAGGATAAGTTAGATGAATGTTGTATGGAGAGAGACGAACTTATAGAAAATCTTGAAGTCTCTATGGCTAAGACACAAGAACTCAAGACTGAGTTAGAATCTAAGGTGCTTGAGTATAGTGAATTAGAACAGAAAATGGCTTCTTTGGAAGTGGAAACTAAAGAGTACAAGGATAAGTTGTACAGGTTTCAAGATAGCTCCAAAAGGGTTAAATCTCTCATCAAAGGTCAAAGAAAACCAACAGATAAAACAGGTCTCGGGTTTGTTGAGCCGCACAAGAAACAGGTTGGGGAATCTAGCAAGAGATTACAAAAGGAAGAAAGTTCTGATGTAGAAAGTACTTCAGATCAAGAGTCCATGAGTGATAAATGCGCAGAAACAAAAAATAGAATTCTGAATGCGAAGAAGAAGTTTACCCGACCTAGAAGGTCATTTACAGGAAATTTTAATGGCAGATGTTTTGCGTGTCACAGGTTTGGCCACATGGCTTCGCATTGCATGACTCAAGTAAGGAAGATAAATGACAGTTTCAGGGGCCATAACTTATTTCAAGGATATTGCTACTCTTGTAATCATTTCGGGCATAAGGCAATATTCTACAAAACTAACAACAGGAACATGGTTACTCATAACAGACGGATTCAAAGAAGAGGTATGCCGAACATAAATAACTTTGTTACGTGCTATAAGTGCAACAATGAAGGACACACAACTAGACAGATGTAGAGCTGATTTTCCAAGGTACAGGAATAGAAAAAGTGATATAAACAGGTCCAAGGATCAAGGTATGAATAAAAACAGGAATGATAAAAGAAACAAGAACAGTAGTATGAACAGGTCCGAGGATCAAACAGTGACAGGAACAGAAATACAGACAAAGAATTCAAGAAAAGGCTCGGCAAGGAAATTGTAGACACTGATGATGATGAGTGTCTAATGGGAGTGTCACTCCCAACCCTGTTTTAAATCACCTCATCAGGAGGTGGGGGAGGGACTAAGCTAAGAGGCTCATTCTTAGTCCCGAGCCCCAAAGATGACCCTTTGCCATTGATGACAAAGGGGGAGAGATATGAGAAAGGGGGAGAGCTTCAAGTAAAGAAGAAAGCTTCAAGTCATGGGGAGCAAAAACTTTAATTGCAGATTCTCGCTTGTTGGATCGGTGAGGGTTCAGTTTTGGCTCTTGAGATATGTTTTCAGTTAAGGGTTGCCATCAATGACAAAGGGGGAGATTGTTGGCAATTTTGGGTACCTTGGGTACATTGCCTTTGCTCTAAGTGTAGATGTTGTCATTGATGTCAAGAAGGTCTTGAAGCAATTTGGTTTGATGTCAAAGAATGTGTTTTGATGTAGGTTTCAGTTTGGACAATGAGTTTCCAAGAAGATTAGAGTAGCCTAGTTGCAAAAGATCAAGAAAAAGACAAGTAAGAAAAAGTATGCAGGCGGCTGGAAAAATTGTCACGATTTTGCGACATGTTTTAGGAGAGAGAAAGTGCTGGAAAAACTGTCACGATTTCACGACATGTTTGAGGAGAGAGAAAGTGTTGGAAAAACTATCACGATTTCACGACATGGTTGAGGAGAGAGAAAGTACTGACAAAACTATTGTGATTTCGCGACATGTTTAAAGAGAGAGAAAGTTCTAGCAAGTCTGTCACGATTTCGTGACATGCTGGAAGAAAGAGAAGAAGTTGGCAAAACTATCGCGATTTCGTGACATGTTGGTAGAGAAGGAGAGCAAGTTGGAAAGTGTCACGATTTCGCGACATGTCGCATTTTCGCGACTCAAAAAGTGCAGGAAGGCAGAGAAGGAAAAGTGTCACGATTTCGTGACATTCTGCAAAGAAAGTTGTATGGACGAAAAAGTGTCACGATTTCGCGACATGATGCTGAAGAGAGAGTCCGCAAAGAGAACTATCGTGATTTCACGACAAGTTCGAAAAGAGAGAAAGTTACATGTAAAATGTCATGATTTCACGACATGCTGCAGAGGTCGAGTTGAGGACTATCATGATTTTGCGGCATGCTGAAAAGCTCAAAGTGAGAACTGTCACGATTTTGTGACATGCAACGAAGGAAAGAGTTTGATATGAGAAGCGTCGCGATTTCACGACAGGCAGTAGATAATGTGTACGGAAGCTGAAAGCGTCACGTTTTCACGACAGGATGGAGGAATAGCTTATGGATGCAGAAAATGTCACGATTTTGTGACAGGTTGAGATGGCAGCATTCAGTTGGAGAAAGTGTCACGATTTCACGATAGAAATAGTTAGCAAGTCTTCAACAGAAGAAGCGTCATGATTTTGCGATGAATTCAGGAAGGAAGAGCTCGAAGGCGAAAGCGTCACGATTTTGTGACTTGTTCCAATTTCAGGGGCATAAGGCAAAGAAAAGCTTAAGGCAACGAAAGTGTCACGATTTCGTGACATGTTCCATTTTCGCTGGGGCAAGCCAAGAAAAAGTTAAAGAAGCGAGAAATGTCGTGATTTCGTGACAGAAGTGAAGATGACGTCAATAGAGGCAAAAGTGTCATGATTTCATGACAGAAGCTGAGAAGGATGCCATGAAGACAGAAGGGTCACGATTTCACGGCAAGAGTATAGATGATGTCAGCAGAAGCAGAAAGTGTCACGATATCACGACAAAAACTAATAGGAAGCCAAAAGAAGCAAAAGTGTCACGATTTTGCGACAACAGGCAAAAGAAGGTGTACGGTTGTAAAAGTGTCGTGATATCGCGACATGTTGTAGTTTCATGGCGAAAGCTACAGGGAAGTGACAGAGGCAGCAGAGGCGGTTGAAGCCAACAAAGTTAAATCTAGGCCGACGAAGATTAGGGTTTTGCAGTCGACGATCTTTAGGGTATCAGTCGACTAAAGATTAAGTTTTTGATCATGAATTAATGCTATAAAAGGAGGACTATTTTCGAGTTTCAAGGAATCGAATGTGTGTATCGAATTTGCGCAAGTGAAGTTTGTTATGCGCAAGAGAGCGAGTCGAGTCGAATCGATCGAAGTGTGCGTTCGAAGTGTGATATTCGTAGATAGAGTGCGGGAGAGAAGTGCGATCATCGAGAGGCAGAGTGTGCAAAGTCTGTGCTACTGTGTTTGCACGATCAGTGCAAAAGTAGTCTCGACCAAGTGCGACTATAACAGAACAGAGAAAGAGGAAGAGGACAGACTTGTGCCAGATCGAAGAACTGTGTTTGGTGCAGATCAGATAGAGGACATATGTGCTAGACCGAAGGACTGTGTTTAGTGCATATTCGAGGACCAGCTTTGCGGTGATAGAGTTGAGGACAGAGATCTCCAGCTAGAGCAGGGAAGACAGGTGTCTTCTGTGGATAGAGTTCCACTTGCTAAGGGCAGAGGAGGTAGAGGTCTTCTAGAGGATCACCAACCAAAGCAGAATTAGGGGAAGGTATCTCCTTTGAGCAAGAGGCTCATAAACATTGTAATTGGGAAGGTTTCCCAAAGAACTGTGATATCTAAATTTTAGAGAAAAGTTTTATCCGTGGAGTAGCCCACCTTGGGTGAACCACGTAAATTGTTGTGTCACTTTGTGGATGATGTTTTGTGCATTGCTTGATTACTGCTATTAATACTGCTATCTATTTTCTGCATAACATTGAATTGAAAGCTGATTTGAAAGAAAAAATTAAAAGTGGTCTTATACTGTTCACCCCCCTCTCAGTATAAGCTTGTGTTCTTCAATTGGTATCAGAGCCAGCACCTTCAAAAATTTTAACAGCTTGAAGAAAAAGTTTGCAAAGAACACAATGGATTATTCAAGTGGCAATGTAGCACCTATTCTTGATGGATCAGATTTCGGTATGTGGAGTGCAAGAATGAAAGTCTATCTAATGGCACTTGGTAATGAGGTTTGGAAAGTAATTGAAGATGGGTACATTATCCCTGTAAATGGTCCATACACTAAAGAAGATAGGCTCTTACATCACAACAACTCAAAAGCCATGAATGCAATCCTGAAGGGTTTACATAAGGATGATCTTACCAAAGTGATTCACTACAAGATAGCTAGTGAAATGTGGAAACAGTTACAGGTGGTTCATACAGGTGATGCTAATGTCTGAAAGACCAAATTGAGACACTTTAAAGGTATGTTTGAACAACTCAAAATGAATGATGATGAAAATATTAGTGACTACATGCTTCGTATGGATGAGATTGTTAACTCCATGAAAGACTTAGGTCTTGAACTTGCTGAAAATGATGTGTGTGATAAGATTTTAAGTTCTCTTCCTAATAGATTTAGTGAAAAGATTTCTGCCATTGAAGAAGCTAAAGATTTAGATAAATTGAAGAAGGATGAACTCCATAGTATACTTGCAGCATTTGAGCTGAGAACTCAAGTGAAAGTTGATGTTAAGAAAGAGGCGACCTTCAAAACTACCAAGAAATCAAAGGGCAAGCAGATTCAAGAGAGTGATGAGTCTTCTAGTGATGAAGAGGCATATTACAGCAAGAAAGACAAGTTTTCCAAAAAGCACAAAAGCAAGAAAAATATAAGATGTTTCAACTGTGGGAAATTTGATCATTATGCTACTGACTGTACTGTTTCCAAGAATGAAAGTGATGAAGATATACAGGATGTTAAGAGCAAGGATTCTGAAAAGCACAGGTATTTCAGAAAGAACAAAGATGAGCACAGCAATCAAGGAAAGATGTATTCACACAAGAACAAGAAAAGCTTCTACCTAGACAAAGCAAGTAAGTGTTCTAGCAGTGATAGTGAAAGTTCTTCTAGTGATAATGAAAATGAGATGCTATTCATTTCAGAAAAGGAGGAAGAACCAAAACATAAATTCATTGTCATGAAATGTTTTAGATGTGGAAATTTTGGGCACCTTGAGGATAAATGCAAAAATAATGATTTGGTTGCTAGTATGTATGAGGATGCTTTAGAAAACTACAATGAATATGCATGTATGGTTTTTGAAAAGGGTAGCACCTCTAGTGATAATAAATCTGAAAAAGGCCTTGATAATTCAAAATGCAATCAAATAGAGGATATTGAATGTGAACTTACTAATGCTCTTAGTGTTTTGAAAAAGGAAAGAAAGAAGAATGCTATACTCAAGGATAAGTTAGATGAATGTTGTATGGAGAGAGACGAACTTATAGAAAATCTTGAAGTCTCTATGGCTAAGACACAAGAACTCAAGACTGAGTTAGAATCTAAGGTGCTTGAGTATAGTGAATTAGAACAGAAAATGGCTTCTTTGGAAGTGGAAACTAAAGAGTACAAGGATAAGCTGTACAGGTTTCAAGATAGCTCCAAAATGGTTAAATATCTCATCAAAGGTCAAAGAAAACCAACAGATTAAACAGGTCTTGGGTTTGTTGAGCCGCACAAGAAACAGGTTGGGGAATATAGCAAGAGATTACAAAAGGAAGAAAGTTCTGATGTAGAAAGTACTTCAGATCAAGATTCCGTGAGTGATAAATGCGCAAAAATAGAAAACAAAATTTTGAATGTGAAGAAGAAGTTTACCCGACCTAGAAGGTCATTTAGAGGAAAGTTTAATGGCAGATGTTTTGCGTGTCACAGGTTTGGCCACATGGCTTCGCATTGCATGACTCAAGTAAGGAAGATATATGACAGTTTCAGGGGCCGTAACTTATTTCAAGGATATTGCTACTCTTGTAATAAGTTCGGGCATAAGGCAATATTCTACAAAACTAACAAAAGGAACACGGTTACTCATAACAGACAGATTCAAAGAAGAGGTATGCCGAATAGAAATAACTTTGTTACGTGCTATAAAAGCAACAATGAAGGACACACAGCTAGACAGTGTAGAGCTGATTTTCCAAGGTACAAGAATAGAAAAAGTGATATAAACAGGTCCAAGGATCAAGGTATGAATAAAAACAAGAATGATAAAAGAAACAAGAATAGTAGTATGAACAGGTCCGAGGATCAGAACAGTGATAGGAACAGAAATACAGACAAAGAATTCAAGAAAAGGCTCAGCAAGGAAATTGTAGACACTGATGATGATGAGTGTCTACTGGGAGTGTCACTCCTAACCCTATTTTAAATCACATCATCAGGAGGTGGGGGAGGGACTAAGCTAAGAGGCTCATTCTTAGTCTCGAGCCCCAAAGATGACCCTTTTCCATTGATGACAAAGGGGGAGAGATATGAGAAAGGGGGAGAGCTTCAAGTAAATAAGAAAGCTTCAAGTCAGGGGGAGCAAAAACTTTAATTGCAGATTCTCGGTTGTTGGATAAGTAGGGTTTAGTTTTTGCTCTTGAGATATGTTTTCAGTTAAGGGTTGCCATCAATGACAAAGGGGGAGATTGTTGGCAATTTTGGGTACCTTGGGTACATTGCCTTTGCTCTAAGTGTAGATGTTGTCATTGATGTCAAGAAGGTCTTGAAGCAATTTGGTTTGATGTCAAAGAATGTGTTTTGATGTAGGTTTCAGTTTGGACAGTGAGTTTCCAAGAAGATCAGAGTAGCCTAGTTGCAAAAGATCAAGAAAAAGACAAGTAAGAAAAAGTATGTAGGCGGCTGGAAAAACTGTCGCGATTTCGTGACAGTTTTTAGGAGAGAGAAAGTGCTGGAAAAACTGTCGTGATTTCGCGACATGTTTGAGGAGAGAGAAAGTGCTGGAAAAACTGTCACGATTTCACGACATGGTTTAGGAGAGAGAAAGTACTGACAAAACTGTCGCGATTTCATGACATGTTTGAAGAGAGAGAAAGTTCTAGCAAGTCTGTCGCGATTTCGCGACATGCTGGAAAAAAGAGAAGTTGGCAAAACTGTCACGATTTCGTGACATGTTGGAAGAGAAGGAGAGCAAGTTGGAAAGTGTCACGATTTCATGACATGTCGCATTTTCGTGACTCGAAAAGTGCAGGAAGGCAGATAAGGAAAAGTGTCGCGATTTCGTGACATTCTGCAAAGAAAGTTGTATGGATGAAAAAGTGTCACGATTTCACGACATGATGCTGAAGAGAGAGTCTGAAAAGAGAACTGTCACGATTTCATGACAAGTTCAAAAAGAGAGAAAGTTACATGTAAAATGTTGTGATTTCACGAAATTCTACAGATGTCGAGTTGAGGACTGTCGCGATTTCGCGGCATGCTGAAAAGCTCGAAGTGAGAACTGTCGCGATTTCGTGACATGCAGTGAATGAAAGAGTTTGATATGAGAAGCGTCGTGATTTCATGACAGGCAGTAGAGAAAGTGTACGAAAGTTGAAAGCGTTGCATTTTTGCAACAGGATGGAGGAACAGCTTATTGATGCAGAAAATGTCACGTTTCACAACAGGTTGAGATGGCAGCATTTAGTTGGAGAAAGTGTCATGATTTCACAACAGAAATAGTTAGCAAGTCTTCAACAGAATAAGCGTCACGATTTCATGATGAATTCAAGAAGGAAGAGCTCGAAGGCGAAAGCATCACGATTTTGTGACTTGTTCCAGTTTCGCGGGCGTAAGGCAGAGAAAATCTTAAGGTAGCGAAAGTGTCGCGATTTCACAACATGTTCCATTTTCGTTGGGGCAAGCCGAGAAAAAGTTAAAGAAGCGAGAAATGTCATGATTTCACGACAGAAGTGAAGATGACATCAGTAGAGGCAAAAGTGTCACGATTTCACGACAGAAGCTAAGAAGGATGCCATGAAGACAGAAGGGTCATGATTTCACGACAAGAGTATAGATGATGTCAGCAGATGTAGAAAGTGTCGCGATATCGTGACAAAAACTAATAGGAAGCCAAAAGAAGCAAAAGTGTCATGATTTTATGACAAGAGGCAAAAGAAGGTGTACGGCTGTAAAAGTGTCCCGATATCGCGACATGTAGTTTCATGGCAGAAGCTACAGGGAAGTGACAGAGGCAGTAGAGGCGGTTGAAGCCAACAAAGTTAAATCTGGGCCAACAAATATTAGGGTTTTGCAGCCGATGATATTTAGGGTATCAATCGACTAAAGATTAAGTTTTTGATCATGAATTAATGCTATAAAAGGAGGACTATTTTTGAGTTTCAAGGAATCGAATGTGTGTATCGAATTTGCACAAGTGAAGTCTATTGTGCGCAAGAGAGCGAGTCGAGTCGAATTGATCGAAGTGTGCATTCAAAGTGTGATATTCATAGATAGAGTGCGGGAGAGAAGTGCGATCATAGAGAGGCAGAGTGTGCAAAGTCTGTGCTGCTATGTTTGCACGATCAGTGCAAAAGTAGTCTCGACCAAGTGCGGTTGTAATAGAATAGAGAAAGAGGAAGAGGACAGACTTGTGCCAGACTGAAGAACTGTGTTTGGTGCAAATCAGATAGAGGACATATGTGCTAGACCGAAGGACTGTGTTTAGTGCATATTCGAGGACCAGCTTTGCGATGATAGAGTTGAGGACAGAGATCTCCGACCAGAGCAGGGAAGACAGGTGTCTTCTGTGGATAGAGTTCCACTTGCTAAGGGCGAGAGGAGGTAGAGGTCTTCTAGAGGATCACCAGCCAAATAAGAATTAGGGGAAGGTATCTCCTTTGAGCAAGAGGCTCATAAACATTGTAATTGGGAAGGTTTCCCAAAGAACTATGATATAACTTTTAGAGAAAATTTTTATCCGTAGAGTAGCCCACCTTGGGTGAACCACGTAAATTGTTGTGTCACTTTATGGATGATGTTTTGTGCATTGCTTGATTACTGCTGTTAATACTGCTATCTATTTTTTGCATAACATTAAATTGAAAGCTGATTTGAAAGAAAAAATTAAGAGTGGTCTTATACTGTTCACCCCCCCCTCTCAGTATAAGCTTGTGTTCTTCAATTGGTATCAGAGCCAGCACCTTCAGAAAGTTTAACAGCTTGAATGCAAAGTTTACAAAGAACACAATGGATTATTCAAGTGGCAATGCAGCACCTATTCTTGATGGATTAGATTTCGGTCTGTGGAGTGCAAGAATGAAAGTCTATCTAATGGCACTTGGTAATGAGGTTTGGAAAGTAATTGAAGATGGGTACATTATCCCTGTAAATGGTCCATACACTAAATAAGATAGGCTCTTACATCACAGCAACTCAAAAGCCATGAATGCAATCCTGAAGGGTTTATAGAAGGTTGATCTTACCAAAGTGATTCACTGCAAGACAACTAGTGAAATGTGGAAACAGTTGCAGGTGGTTCATACAGGTGATGCTAATGTCCGAAAGGCCAAATTGAGACACTTTAAAGGTATGTTTGAACAACTCAAAATGAATGATGATGAAAAGATTAGTGACTACATGATTCGTATGGATGATATTGTTAACTTCATGAAAGACTTAGGTCTTGAACTTGCTGAAAATGATGTGTGTGATAAGATTTTAAGGTCTCTTCCTAATAGATTTAGTGAAAAGATTTCTGCCATTAAGGAAGCTAAAGATTTAGATAAATTGAATAAGGATGAGCTCCATAGTATACTTGCAGCATTTGAGCTGAGAACTCAAGTGAAAGTTGATGTTAAGAAAGAGGCAGCCTTCAAAACTACCAAGAAATCAAATGGCAAGAAGATTCAAGAGAGTGATGAGTCTTCTAGTGATGAAGAGGCATATTACAGCAAGAAAGACAAGTTTTCCAAAAAGCACAAAAGCAAGAAAAATATAAGATGTTTCAATTGTGAGAAATTCGATCATTATGCTACTGACTGTACTGTTTCCAAGAATGAAAGTGATGAAGATATACAGGATGTTAAGAGAAAGGATTCTAAAAAGCACAGGTATTTCAGAAAGAACAAAGATGAGCACAACAATCAAGGAAAGATGTATTCACACAAGAACAAGAAAAGCTTCTACCTAGACAAAGCAAGTAAGTGTTCTAGCAATGATAGTGAAAGTTATTCTAGTGATAATGAAAATGAGATGTTGTTCATTTCAGAAAAGGAGGAAGAACCGAAACATAAATTCATTGTCATGAAATGTTTTAGATGTGGAAATTTTGGGCACCTTGAGGATAAATGCAAAAATAATGATTTGGTTGCTAGTATGTATGAGGATGCTTCAGAAAACTACAATGAAGATGCATGTATGGTTTTTGAAAAGGGTAGCACCTCTAGTGATAAGAAATCTAAAAAAGGCCTTGATAATTCAAAATGCAATCAAATAGAGGATATTGAATGTGAACTTACTAATGCTCTTAGTGTTTTGAAAAAGGAAAGAAAGAAGAATGCTAGACTCAAGGATAAGTTAGATGAATGTTGTATGCAGAGAGACAAACTTATAGAAAATCTTGAAGTCTCTATGGCTAAGACACAAGAACTCAAGACTGAGTTAGAATCTAAGGTGCTTGAGTATAGTGAATTAGAACAAAAAATGGCTTCTTTGGAAGTGGAAACTAAAGAGTACAAGGATAAGCTGTACAGGTTTCAAGATAGCTCCAAAAGGGTTAAATCTCTCATCAAATGTCAAAGAAAACCAACAGATAAAACATGTCTCGGGTTTGTTGAGCCGCATAAGAAACAGGTTGGGGAATCTAGCAAGAGATTACAAAAGGAAGAAAGTTCTGATGTAAAAAGTACTTCAGATCAAGAGTCCATGAGTGATAAATGGATAGAAACAGAAAACAAAATTCTGAATGTGAAGAAGAAGTTTACCCAACCTAGAAGGTCATTTACAGGAAAGTTTAATGGCAGATGTTTTGCGTGTCACAGGTTTGGCCACATGGCTTCGCATTGCATGACTCAAGTAAGGAAGATAAATAACAGTTTCAGGGGCCGTAAATTATTTCAAGGATATTGCTACTCTTGTAATCAATTCGGGCATAAGGAAATATTCTACAAAACTAACAACAGGAACACGGTTACTCATAACATACGGATTCAAAGAAGAGGTATGCCGAACAGAAATAACTTTGTTACGTGCTATAAGTGCAACAATGAAGTACACACAACTAGACAGTGTAGAGCTGATTTTCCAAGGTATAGAAATAGAAAAAGTGATATAAACAGGTCTAAGTGTCATGGTATGAATAAAAATAGGAATTATAAAAGAAAGAAGAACAGTAGTATGAACAGGTTCGAGGATCAGAATAGTGATAGGAACAAAAATAGAGATAAAGAATTCAATAAAATGCCCGACAAGGAAATTGTAGACACTGATGATGATGAGTGTCTAATGGGATTGTCACTCCTAACCCTATTTTAAATCACCTCATCAGGAGGTGGGGGAGGGACTAAGCTAAGAGGCTCATTCTTAGTCCCGAGCCCCAAAGATGACCCTTTGCCATTGATGACAAAGGGGGAGAGCTTCAAGTAAAGAAGAAAGCTTCAATTTAGGGGGAGAAAAAACTTTAATTGTAGATTCTCAGTTGTTGGATCAGTAGGGTTCAGTTTTGGCTCTTGAGATATGTTTTCAGTTAAGGGTTGCCATTAATGACAAAGGGGGAGATTGTTGGAAATTTTGGGTACCTTGGGTACATTGCCTTTGCTCTAAGTGTAGATGTTGTCATTGATGTCAAGAAGGTCTTGAAGCAATTTGGTTTGATTTCAAAGAATGTGTTTTGATGTAGGTTTCAGTTTGGACAGTGAGTTTCCAAGAAGATCAGAGTAGCCCAATTGCAAAAGATCAAGAAAAAGACAAGTAAGAAAAAGTATGCAGGCGGCTGGAAAAACTGTCGCGATTTCGTGACATGTTTCAGGAGAGAGAAAGTGCTGGAAAAAGCTGTCACGATTTTGCGACATGTTTGAGGAGAGAGAAAGTGCTGGAAAAACTGTCGCGATTTCGTGACATGGTTGAGGAGAGAGAAAGTACTGACAAAACTGTCATGATTTCACGACATGTTTGAAGAGAGAGAAAGTTCTAGCAAGTCTGTCGTGATTTCACGACATGCTGGAAAAAAGAGAAGAAGTTGGCAAAACTGTCGCTATTTCGTGACATGTTGGCAGAGAAGGAGATCAAGTTGGAAAGTGTCACGATTTCGCGACATGTCGGATTTTCGCGATTCGAAAAGTGCAGGAAGGCAGAGAAGAAAAAGTGTCACGATTTCGTGACATTCTGCAAAGAAAGTTGTACGGACAAAAAAGTGTCGCGATTTCGTGACATGATGCTGAAGAGAGAGTCCACAAAGAGAACTGTCGTGATTTCGCGACAAGTTCGAAGAGAGAGAAAGTTACATGTAAAATGTCACGATTTCGCGACATGCTACAGAGGTCAAGTTGAGGACTGTCACGATTTCACGACATGCTAAAAATCTAGAAGTGATAACTATCACAATTTCGTGACATGCAGCGAAGGAAAGAGTTTGATATGAGAAGCATCGTGATTTCACGACAGGCAGTAGAGAAAGTGTACGGAAGCTGAAAGTGTCACGTTTTCACGACAGGATGGAGGAATAGCTTATGGATGCAAAAAATGTCACGATTTCATGACAGGTTGAGATGGCAGCATTCAGTTGGAGAAAGTGTCATGATTTCACGATAGAAACAGTTAGCAAGTCTTCAACAAAAGAAGCATCACGATTTCGTGATGAATTTAGGAAGGAAGAGCTCGAAGGCGAAAGCGTCACGATTTTGCGACTTGTTCCAGTTTCACGGGCGTAAGGCAGGGAAAATCTTAAGGTAGCGAAAGTGTCACGATTTTGCGACATGTTCCATTTTCGCTGGGGCAAGCCGAGAAAAATTTAAAGAAGCGAGAAATGTCACGATTTCACGATAGAAGTGAAGATGACGTCAGCAGAGGCAAAAGTGTCACGATTTCATGATAGAAGCTGAGAAGGATGCCATGAAGATAGAAGGGTCATGATTTCGTGACAAGAGTATAGATGACGTCAGCAGATGTAGAAAGTGTCGCGATATCGCGACAAAAACTAATAGGAAGCCAAAAGAAGCAAAAGTGTCATGATTTTATGACAAGAGGCAAAAGAAGGTGTACGGATGTAAAAGTGTCACGATATCACAACATGTTGTAGTTTCACGGTGAAAGCTATAGGGAAGTGACAGAGGCAACAGAGGCGGTTGAAGCCAACAAAGTTAAATCTGGGCCGACAAATATTAGGGTTTTGCAGCCGACGATCTTTAGGGTATCAGTCGACTAAAGATTAATTTTTTGATCATGAATTAATGCTATAAAAGGAGGACTATTTTCGAGTTTCAAGGAATCGAATGTGTGTATCGAATTTGCGCAAGTGAAGTCTGCTGTGTGCAAGAGAGTGAGTCGAGTCGAATCTATTGAAGTGTGCGTTCGAAGTGTGATATTCGTAGATAGAGTGCGAGAGAGAAATGCGATCATCGAGAGGCAGAGTGTGCAAAGTCTGTGCTGCTGTGTTTGTGCGATCAGTGCAAAAGTAGTCTCGATCAAGTGTGGTTGTAACAGAACATAGAAAGAGGAAGAGGACAGACTTGTGCCAGACTAAAGAACTGTGTTTGGTGCAAATCAGATAGATGACATATATGCTAGACCGAAGGACTATGTTTAGTGCATATTCGAGGACCAACTTTGCGGTGATAGAGTTGAGGATAGAGATCTCCAGCCAGAGCAGGGAAGACAGGTGTCTTCTATGGATAGAGTTCCACTTGCTAAGGGCAGAGGAGGTAGAGGTCTTCTAGAGGATCACCGACCAAAGCAGAATTAGGGGAAGGTGTCTCCTTTGAGCAAGAGGCTCATAAACATTGTAATTGGGAAGGTTTCCCAAAGAACTATGATATAACTTTTAGAGAAAAGTTTTATTCGTAGAGTAGCCCACCTTGGGTGAACCACGTAAATTGTTGTGTCACTTTATGGATGATGTTTTGTGCATTGCTTGATTATTGCTGTTAATACTGCTATCTATTTTTTGCATAACATTAAATTGAAAGCTGATTTGAAAGAAAAAATTAAAAGTGGTCTTATACTGTTCACCCCCCCCTCTCAGTATAAGCTTGTGTTCTTCAATTGGTATCAGAGCCAGCACCTTTGAAAAGTTTAACAACTTGAAGGAAAAGTTTGCAAAGAACACAATGGATTATTCAATTGGCAATGCAACACCTATTCTTGATGGATCCGATTTCGGTCTGTGGAGTGCAAGAATGAAAGTCTATCTAATGGCACTTGGTAATGAGGTTTGGAAAGTAATTGAAGATGGGTACATTATCCCTGTAAATGGTCCATACACTAAAGAAGACAGGCTCTTATATCACAGCAACTCAAAATCCATGAATGCAATCCTGAAGGGTTTACAGAAGGTTGATCTTACCAAAGTGATTCACTGCAAGACAACTAGTGAAATATGGAAACAGTTGCAGGTGGTTCATACAGGTGATGCTAATGTCCGAAAGGCCAAATTGAGACACTTTAAAGGTATGTTTGAACAACTCAAAATGAATGATGATGAAAATATTAGTGACTACATGCTTCGTATGGATGAGATTGTTAACTCCATGAAAGACTTAGGTCTTGAACTTGCTGAAAATGATGTGTGTGATAAGATTTTAAGGTCTCTTCCTAATAGATTTAGTGAAAATATTTCTTCCATTGAGGAAGCTAAAGATTTAGATAAATTGAATAAGGATGAGCTCCATAGTATACTTACAACATTTGAGCTGAGAACTCAAGTGAAAGTTGATGTTAAGAAAGAGGTAGCCTTCAAAACTACCAAGAAATCAAAGGGCAAGCAGATTCAAGAGAGTGATGAGTCTTCTAGTGATGAAGAGGCATATTACAGCAAGAAAGGCAAGTTTTCCAGAAAGCACAAAAGCAAAAAAAATATAAGATGTTTCAACTGTGGGAAATTCGGTCATTATGCTACTGACTGTATTGTTTCCAAGAATGAAAGTGATGAAGATATACAGGATGTTAAGAGCAAGGATTCTGAAAAGCATAGGTATTATAGAAAGAACAAATATGAGCACAGCAATCAAGAAAAGAGGTATTCACACAAGAACAAGAAAAGCTTCTACCTAGACAAAGCAAGTAAGTGTTCTTGAAGAATTCTACCAAGCAATTGTAATCTTCTCATTAATCTTCAGATATAGAAAATACATGCGGTTACAAACTGTTCTAACCACCTAGGTGGTTAGAAACCAGAATTGGAGAGCGCCTACGAGCGCTTCTTTTAACATGCCAAGAATGGAATACCAATTTATGCTAACATCCCCCCTTATTACATTATTGGCAAATCCCAATTGTATTCCGAAACTTTTCATATTTGATGCGTCCAAGTGCTTTGGTAAAGATATCTGCAACTTGAGCATCAGTAGGAATGTAGTGAAGTTGTATATGGTGCTTTGGAACTTCATCTCGAATAAAATGACATCTGGTATCAACATGTTTGGTACGTTCATGAAAAATTGGATTTTTGACAAGATTCAAAACACCTTGGTTGTCGCAAAACAAATGAAGAGGAAGATTCTTTGGAAGGCCCATGTTTGTAAGAATGCGACTTAACCACATGATCTCACAGATTGCTTCACTGGCTGCACGATATTCTCTTCTGTAGAAGATAAAGCAACCACATGCTGCTTCTTATTGTGCCATGAGATAGGTCCAGATCCTAGATGGAAAACATATCCGGAGGTGGATTTACGATCATCAAGGGATCCAACAAAATCTGAGTCTGTGTATCCCAGTAAGAAAAATTTATTATTCTGTCTATATTCCAGACCATAATTTGTAGTACCGTGAACATAATGAAGAACTCTTTTTGCTGCTTTCCAGTGACTCACTTTAGGCTCTTGCATGAACCTTGAAAGATATCCTACAGCAAAACTGAGATCTGGTCTGGTATTTGTCAGATATAGGAGACTCCCAATCAACTGGCGATAGAGAGTACCATCTACCTGAGGTGACTCATCATATCGAGATAACTTAAGTCCTTGCTCCATTGGAGTTGCTTTTGACTTACAATTAGTCATCCGATATTTTTCTACTAAAGTCTTGGCATATTTCTTCTGTGTTACTCTAATATGAAACTTTTGTTGAGTAACTTCTAAACCAAGACAATAGTGTAGAAGTCCTAGATCTGTCATATCAAAAGATTGCTTCAAATCATCCTTTACTAAATCAATCATTTTTTCTGAGCTTCCTGTGATGATCAGATCGTCAACATAAAGTACAAGAATCACTATATCAGAACCATTTTTCTTAATATAGAGATTTGCATCTGAAGGACTTCTAATAAAACCATGCTGCACAAGGTGACTGTCTATCTTGATATACCATGCTCGAGGAGCTTGTTTTAAACCATACAAAGATTTGATCAACTTGCACACTTTTTGTTCTTGCCCCTCAACCTCATATCCTTCTGGTTGAGTCATGTATACTTCTTCTTGTAAGTCACCATTCAAGAAGGCACTTTTAACATCCATCTGATGCAATTTCCACCCAAACTGAGCTCCCATGGCACAAAGTACTCTAATGGTAGTCATTTTTGCAGTAGGGGCAAAAGTCTCTTCATAATCTATGCCTTCTTTTTGAGCATATCCCTTTGCAACAAGCCGGGATTTATGCTTATCAATAGATCCATCTGCCTTATACTTCACTTTGAATACCCATTTGCAGCCGATGGGTTTCTTTCCTGTTGGCAGATCGACTAGTTTCCAAGTATTATTTTTAAGAAGAGAGTTATGTTCTACATCCATAGCCTGTTTCCACTGTGGTTGATTAAGGGCAGATTTAACCGTTGTGGGTTCATTTGTATTTAATGTAGACATATAAAGTTTTTCTCCATCCTCATCTTCTTCCCTGTCATATTTGGTACTCACTGACAAATCATCAAAGTGTTGACAAAGTTCATCAACCTCTGAAGTAGATGCTTCTGCTCTCTTCTGTTGTGTCATACTGCGAGTACATGGCCTATCAAGAGATAGATCTGGAAAGGAGTTCAACTTAGCATCTCTCAAAGTGCTAGTATACCATTTTGGAACTTTTTGTTTTGACTTTGGAAGTTGAACCTCCTTTTTAGGTTCTGCTTCATCTATGTATACAGTTGTGGATGTGTCTTTTGATGTAGGAGCTTCATCAAATACAACATCTCTACTCACATGTGTCTTCTTGGTCTTAGGATCAATCAATCGATAACCTTTTGAGTACTCATCATAGCCAAGAAAAATACACGACAGGGTTTTCTCATCCAGCTTCCTTCTTTTCTGTTTTGGAATGTGCATGAATGCTTTACATCCAAACACCTTCAGATGAGAAATGGAAGGTTTCTTATCACTCCATGCTTCTTGTGGAGTCTTCCCTTGTAGAGCTCGAGTGGGTGCTCTATTTAAGAGGTATGACGCTGTGTTTACTACTTCTGCCCAATATTGATCCTCAAGATGTGCTCCTTTTAGCATACATCGAACCATTTCCATAATGGAACGATTTCTTCTTTCTGCAACTCCATTCTGCTGAGGTGTATAGGCTGTAGTCAGTTGTCTTTTGATCCCATGTTCTTTAAGGAACTCTAAAAATTCTTCAGAGGTGTATTCCCCCCCTCGATCTGAGCGGAGGGTTTTTATCAAACATCCCGACTCCTTCTCAACAAGCTTCTTGAACTGTTGGAAGGTGAGAAGTGCTTCTGATTTCAACTGAAGAAAGAAAACCCACATCTTTCATGAGTAATCATCAACGAATAGTTGAAAATACTTTTTCCCACCATAGGCTGGTTGGCATAGGACCACACAGATCGGTATGTACCAGCTCTAAAGGTTTTGCAGCTCGAGACGAGCTTGCTTCAAAAGGCACTCGATGTTGCTTCCCTTGCTAAGCAATCCGAGCAAACCGACAAGATAGATGAGAGGGGCGGAAGACCTTTCACCATCCCATATTTGTGTAATTCAAGCAAATATCCAGAACTGAGATGCCCATAACGCCGATGCCAGAGAGAGGTAGCCTCTTTTGTAGTTGCAGCCAAAGCAACATGGGAAGTGGAAATAGCATCGAGGATAAACAAGCCATGTTTGTAAGATCCAGTTGCTACATGTTTACCGTTGTGTGTGATAAAACATCTCTTCTGGCCATTGACAACTCGAAACACGACTTCCATGTTTCTATCCAACATTTGTGTGACTGAAAGCAGATTATTGGCTAATCCTGGAACATAGAGGACCTTTTCAATTTGACAATTACCATCAGGAAGAGACACAGAAATATCCCCTTCTCCTTTTACTTGATAGACCTGATTGTCAGCAATTGTGACTGGCTTACCCTCTTTTTCAACAAACGTATCAAACCAAGATTTATCCCCAGTCATGTGTTTGCTTGCTCCTGAATCAATATACCATACAACATCTATCTGGGAAGACGATGTATGAGTCATGAGTACCTTGTGTGCTCGTTCAGAGTCAGAGTCTGAATCGGACTCAGGAGAATGTGAGTCTGAGTTGGACTCAGCATAAGCAACATGGCCTTTAGACTGCTTATGCTTATTGTATTTTTTCTTGTGCTTGCCCTTCTTTTGGGAACCTCTTTCATTTTGTTGCTTGTTTTTGAACCAACATCTGTTGGTGTCATGGTTATTCATATCACAAATTTTGCAATATTTTGTATCTTTTTGCTGAGATTGCTTTCCTTTTCCTTTGGAGGAAGCACCTCCTTTTTGAAACTGCCCTTGTTGTTTACCACTCTGTTGTGTGGAGAGAGCATTATCTGGCATGTCATCTTTCTGGACTTGAGTTGCCTCCTCAATCTGAAGCAAGTTTACCAGTTCCACAAATGAGACTTGTCTTCCAGAAACATTGAGAGAGGTGATCAACATCTTGTAGGAACTTGGTAATGCTCTCAAGATAACAGAATTCAAGACATCATCATCCACAGGTTTTCCCATAGCATTCAATTTTGCTTTCAAATCTGCCACTCTACATAGGAATATGTCAACTGTTTCTCCATAACTCATACTGAGATTATGTAGTTGAGTTTGAAGATGGAGAATAGTGGATTGATTTTTCCCTTCATATACTGTGAGCAAAGCATCCCAAGCTATCTTACTAGTTTTTGCATCACAAATATGAGGCTGCACCTCATCTGTGGTAGCAAGTAAGATAAATACAAGACTCTTCTGGTCTTTCTTATCCCAATCATCTTGATCTGTTCCTGTTGTTTGAGGACGTTTTTCAGTGCCATTCACTACATTCCATAAATCTTCCAACTGAAGTATGGCTTTCATTTTTGTCTTCCATGGAACAAAATTAGGACCTTTCAACAATTGGGAATCTGAGAGATATTTATGAATTGTGGCCATTATGAAGGTTCCTTATATCACCAATTGGTCTCCCTTTCTTTATACCTGCCGATCATTATATTGTAACCATTCAATATACACCCGCCCTTACGTGAGGGAAACTATAGGTATATAGGAATAGTATACTACTCAATATGTACTCGCCCTTACGAGAGGGAGACTATAAGTACATATGAGAAGCACAATATATTGACCATAGGCGATACTTAAAGGGCATCGTGTTGTTAATGACACCTACCATAGAAAGTTTTATTCCGCATGCGTGGGGCGTAACTTCCCCTAAACACTTTGGAAAAAAGAGCTTTCGTCAGGATTTACGCCTAACAACAATCACGATGTGGGTATGAAATGAGAAATAAAAAACATGGTTTGCCTTATTTCTCCCCGACGATTTATAGAGAACAAGCTCAGACGTCGTTGTTGCAGCTATATTAGGCGGCGAATACAGTAGTCCAAAGCACGACAGCATTACCTGTAAGTGTGGACCAGAGGTATCTCAAATACCGAACATTGCTGTGCAATAAATTGCACAAATAGGGTATAAATTTGGGGTCTTATATTTGTAATTTATGATTGATAATGCAAGAAAATAGAATATTTAAATGCAAAAAAATAACAATCATAAATGCCCACAAATTTTTAGCACCTATTTTATTCTAGCAAAATTATGTCTGCCAAATAGCTTGATTTCCCCCCTTTGTCTGACAATTTTGTAAGGAAAAAATGGATTTCCCCCCTTTCAAGTTGCAAAGAGAACAAGAAATTTTAAAAAATACCTTTTAAAAAAAAAAGGTATGCAGCCGTCAAAGTATGGAGTTGCTTCCTCCAAAGTATGCAGCCGTCAAAAAAATGCAGCCGTCAATGTATGCAGCCGTAAAAAAAATGACAGGCGTCAACTAGATTCTGCCGCCGTCACTGTATCATTCGGGGCGTCAAAAAAACAAAGCCCGTCGTCACTGGGACACGCAGGGCGTCAACCACGTGTTCCGCCATCACCGGAATAGGAAATGCATCAAATCAACAGGTACGGGTGTCAAAAATTCCCCGCAGGGATTGGAACTGGAGACCTTCCGCCAAACAAGAAGCAATCTTACCGCCTGAGCCAGAGAGCCCGACGGGAAAAAACATGCACGCTGTTGGTATTGTAAACGTGAGGGCGATGGAATTAGGGAAAAAAAAATATCCCACATGGCCTGTGCGGCCAATGTGGGGGGGCTTAAAAATGCCGAAAGCCACTAATGCTTTCGGTTGCCTTCGGGCAACCACCCCGTCCCCGTCCTTTTGCCTCCCTCCCGCCGAACCGTCCACGAGCCACGTACTTCTGTCTGCGTTGTCTGCATTGTCCGTCGAGCCACGTACTTCTATCTACGTTGTCTGCGTTGTCCGTCAGGGTCTGTCCCAGTCGTGGTCTGTCGCGCTTGGTCCGTCAGGGTCGTGTCTCCTGTCTTCGGTCTGCTCGGTCGTCCGTCTCGCAATCTGTGCTTGTCAGGGTCCTACCAGTCGATCTGTCCGCAACTGTGCTTGTCAGGGTCCTACCAGTCGATCTGTCCGCAGCTCTGATGCCATGAAGAATTCTACCAAGCAATTGTGATCTTCTCATTAATCTTCAGATATAGAAAATACATGCGGTTACAAATTGTTCTAACCACCTAGGTGGTTAGAAACCAGAATTGGAGAGCGCCTACGAGCGCTTCTTTTAACATGCCAAGAATGGAATACCAATTTATGCTAACAGTTCTAGCAGTGATAGTGAAAGTTCATCTAGTGATAATGAAAATGAGATGCTGTTGATTTCAGAAAAGGAGGAAGAAACGAAACATAAATTCATTGTCATGAAATGTTTTAGATGTGGAAATTTTGGTCACCTTGAGGATAAATGCAAAAATAATGATTTGGTTGCTAGTATGTATGAGGATGCTTCAGAAACCTACAATGAAGATGCTTGTATGGTTTTTAAAAAGGGTAGCACCTCTAGTGATAAGAAATCCGAAAAAGGCCTTGATAATTCAAAATGCAATCAAATAGAGGATCTTGAATGTGAACTTACTAATGCTCTTAGTGTTTTGAAAAAGGAAAGAAAGAAGAATGCTAGACTCAAGGATAAGTTAGATGAATGTTGTATGGAGAGAGACGAACTTATAGAAAATCTTGAATTCTCTATGGCTAAGACACAAGAACTCAAGGCTGAGTTAGAGTCTAAGGTGCTTGAGTATAGTGAATTAGAACAGAAAATGGCTTCTTTGGAAGTGGAAACTAAAGAGTACAAGGATAAGCTGTACAAGTTTCAAGATAGCTCCAAAAGGGTTAAATCTCTCATCAAAGGTCAAAGAAAACCAATAGATAAAACATGTCTCGGGTTTGTTGAGCCGCACAAGAAACAGGTTGGGGAATCTAGCAAGAGATTACAAAAGGAAGAGAGTTCTGATGTAGAAAGTACTTCAGATCAAGAGTCCGTGAGTGATAAATGCGCAGAAACAAAAAACAGAATTTTGAATGCGAAGAAGAAGTTTACCCGACCTAGAAGGTCATTTACAAGAAATTTTAATGGCAGATGTTTTGCGTGTCACAGGTTTGGCCACATGGCTTCGCATTGCATGACTCAAGTAAGGAAGATAAATGACAGTTTTAGGGGCCGTAACTTATTTCAAGGATATTGCTACTCTTGTAATCAGTTTGGGCATAAGGCAATATTCTGCAAAACTAACAACAGGAACACGGTTACTCATAATAGACGGATTCAAAGAAGAGGTATGCCGAATAGAAATAACTTTGTTACTTGTTATAAGTGCAACAATGAAGGACACACAACTAGACAGTGTAGAGCTGATTTTCCAAGGTACAAGAATAGAAAAAGTGATATAAACAGGTCCAAGGATCAAGGTATGAATAAAAATAGGAATGATAAAAGAAACAAGAAGATGAGTATGAACAGTCGAGGATCGTAACAATGATAAGAACAGAAATACGGACAAAGAATTCAAGAAAAGGCCCGGCAAGGAAATTGTAGACACTGATGATGATGAGTGTCTAATGGGAGTGTCACTCCCAACCCTATTTTAAATCACCTCATCAGGAGGTGGGGGAGGGACTAAGCTAAGAGGCTCATTCTTAGTCCCAAGCCCCAAAGATGACCCTTTGCCATTGATGACAAAGGGGGAGAGATATGAGTAAAGGGGGAGAGCTTCAAGTAAAGAAGAAAGCTTCAAGTCAGGGGGAGCAAAAACTTTAATTGTAGATTCTCAGTTGTTGGATCAGTTGGGTTCAGTTTTGGCTCTTGAGATATGTTTTCAATTAAGGGTTGCCATCAATGACAAAGGGGGAGATTGTTGGCAATTTTGGGTACCTTGGGTACATTGCCTTTGCTCTAAGTGTAGATGTTGTCATTGATGTCAAGAAGGTCTTGAAGCAATTTGGTTTGATGTCAAAGAATGTGTTTTGATGTAGGTTTCAGTTTGGACAGTGAGTTTCCAAGAAGATCGGAGTAGCCCAGTTGCAAAAGATCAAGAAAAAGACAAGTAAGAAAAAGTATGCAGGCGGCTGGAAAAACTATCGCGATTTCGCGACATGTTTTAGGAGAGAGAAAGTGCTGGAAAAACTGTCGCGATTTCGTGACATGTTTGAGGAGAGAGAAAGTGCTGGAAAAACTGTCACGATTTCGCGACATGGTTGAGGAGAGAGAAAGTACTGACAAAACTGTCATGATTTCGTGACATGTTTGAAGAGAGAGAAAGTTCTAGCAAGTCTGTCGCGATTTCGCGACATGCTGGAAAAAAGAGAAGAAGTTGGCAAAACTGTCACGATTTCGCGACATGTTGGCAGAGAAGGAGAGCAAGTTGGAAAGTGTCACGATTTCGCGACATGTCGCATTTTCGTGACTCGAAAAGTGCAGGAAGGCAGAGAAGGAAAAGTGTCACGATTTCGCGACATTCTGCAAAGAAAGTTGTACGGACGAAAAAGTGTCACGATTTCGTGACATGATGCTGAAGAGAGAGTCCGCAAAGAGAACTGTCACGATTTCATGACAAGTTCGAAAAGAGAGAAAGTTACATGTAAAATGTCACGATTTCGCGACATGCTGTAGAGGTCGAGTTGAGGACTATCACGATTTCGCGGCATGCTGAAAAGCTCAAAGTGAGAACTGTCATGATTTCGTGACATGCAACGAAGGAAAGAGTTTGATATGAGAAGCGTCGCGATTTCACGACAAGTAGAGAAAGTGTACGGAAGCTGAAAGCGTCGCGTTTTCATGACAGGATGGAGGAACAACTTATGGATGCAAAAAATGTCACGATTTCACGACAGGTTGAGATGGCAGCATTCAGTTGGAGAAAGTGTCACGATTTCATGACAAAAATAGTTAGCAAGTCTTCAATAGAAGAAGCGTCATGATTTCACGATGAATTCAGGAAGGAAGAGCTCGAAGGCGAAAGCGTCACGATTTCGTGACTTGTTCCAGTTTCACGGGTGTAAGGCAGAGAAAAGCTTAAGGCAGCGAAAGTGTCACGATTTTGCGACATGTTCCATTTTTAAGCCGAGAAAAAGTTAAAGAAGAGAGAAATGTCACGATTTTGCGACAAAGTGAAGATGACGTCAGTAGAGGCAAAAGTGTCATGATTTCATGACAGAAGCTGAGAAGGATGCCATGAAGATAGAAGGGTCACAATTTCATGGCAAGAGTATAGATGACGTCAACGAAGCGAAAAGTGTCACGATATCGTGACAAAAACTAATAGGAAGCCAAAAGAAGCAAAAGTGTCACGATTTCGCGACAACAGGCAAAAGAAGGTGTACGGCTGTAAAAGTGTCACGATATCACGACATGTTGTAGTTTCATGGCGGAAGCTACAGGGAAGTGACAGAGGCAGCAGAGGCGGTTGAAGCCAACAAAGTTAAATCTGGGCCAACGAAGATTAGGGTTTTGCAGCCAACGATCTTTAGGGTATCAACCGACTAAAGATTAAGTTTTTGATCATGAATTAATGCTATAAAAGGAGGACTATTTTTGAGTTTCAAGGTATCGAATGTGTGTATCAAATTTGCGCAAGTGAAGTCTGTTGTGCGCAAGAGAGCGAGTCGAGTCGAATCGATCGAAGTGTGCATTCAAAGTGTGATATTCGTAGATAGAGTGCGGGAGAGAAGTGCGATCATCGAGAGGCAGAGTGTGCAAAGTCTGTGCTGCTGTGTTTGCGCGATCAGTGCAAAAGTAGTCTCGACCAAGTGCGGCTATAACAGAACAGAGAAAGAGGAAGAGGACAGACTTGTGCCAGATCGAAGAACTATGTTTGGTGCAGATCAGATAGAGGACATATGTGCTAGACCGAAGGACTGTGTTTAGTGCATATTCGAGGACCAGCTTTGCGGTGATAGAGTTGAGGACGAGAGATCTCCAGCCAGAGCAAGGAAGACAGGTGTCTTCTGTGGATAGAGTTCCACTTGCTAAGGGCAGAGGAGGTAGAGGTCTTCTAGAGGATCACCAGCCAAAGCGAGAATTAGGGGAAGGTATCTCCTTTGAGCAAGAGGCTCATAAACATTGTAATTGGGAAGGTTTCCCAAAGAACTGTGATATAACTTTTAGAGAAAAGTTTTATCCGTGGAGTAGCCCACCTTGGGTGAACCACGTAAATTGTTGTGTCACTTTGTGGATGATGTTTTGTGCATTGCTTGATTACTGCTGTTAATATTGCTATCTATTTTCTGCATAACATTGAATTGAAAGCTGATTTGAAAGAAAAAATTAAAAGTGGTCTTATATTGTTCACCCCCCCCCTCTCAGTATAAGCTTGTGTTCTTCAATTGGTATCAGAGCCAGCACCTTCGAAAAGTTTAATAGCTTGAAGGAAAAGTTTGCAAAGAACACAATGGATTATTCAAGTGGCAATGCAGCACCTATTCTTGATGGATCAGATTTCGGTCTGTGGAGTGCAAGAATGAAAGTCTATCTAATGGCACTTGGTAATGAGGTTTGGGAAGTAATTGAAGATGGGTACACTATCCCTGTAAATGGTCCATACACTAAAGAAGACAGGCTCTTACATCACAGCAACTCAAAAGCCATGAATGCAATCCTGAAGGGTTTACAGAAGGCTGATCTTACCAAAGTGATTCACTGCAAGACAGCTAGTGAAATGTGGAAACAGTTGCAGGTGGTTCATACAGGTGATGCTAATGTCCGAAAGGCCAAATTGAGACACTTTAAAGGTATGTTTGAACAACTCAAAATGAATGATGATGAAAATATTAGTGACTACATGCTTCGTATGGATGAGATTGTTAACTCCATGAAAGACTTAGGTCTTGAACTTGCTGAAAATGATGTGTGTGATAAGATTTTAAGGTCTCTTCCTAATAGATTTAGTGAAAATATTTCTGCCATTGAGGAAGCTAAAGATTTAGATAAATTGAAGAAGGATGAGCTCCATAGTATACTTGCAGCATTTGAGCTGAGAACTCAAGTGAAAGTTGATGTTAAGAAAGAGGCAGCCTTCAAAGCTACCAAGAAATCAAAGGGCAAGCAGATTCAAGAGAGTGATGAGTCTTCTAGTGATGAAGAGGCATATTACGACAAGAAAGGCAAGTTTTCCAGAAAGCACAAAAGCAAGAAAAATATAAGATGTTTCAACTGTGGGAAATTCGGTCATTATGCTACTGACTGTACTGTTTCCAAGAATGAAAGTGATGAAGATATACAGGATGTTAAGAGCAAGGATTCTGAAAAGCACAGGTATTTCAGAAAGAACAAAGATGAGCACAACAATCAAGGAAAGAGGTATTCACACAAGAACAAGAAAAGCTTCTACCTAGACAAAGCAAGTAAGTGTTCTAGCAGTGATAGTGAAAGTTCTTCTAGTGATAATGAAAATGAGATGTTGTTCATTTCAGAAAAGGAGGAAGAACCGAAACATAAATTCATTGTCATGAAATGTTTTAGATGTGGAAATTTTGGGCACCTTGAGGATAAATGCAAAAATAATGATTTGGTTGCTAGTATGTATGAGGATGCTTCAGAAAACTACAATGAAGATGCATGTATGGTTTTTGAAAAGGGTAGCACCTCTAGTGATAAGAAATCTGAAAAAGGCCTTGATAATTCAAAATGCAATCAAATAGAGGATCTTGAATGTGAACTTACTAATGCTCTTAGTGTTTTGAAAAAGGAAAGAAAGAAGAATGCTAGACTCAAGGATAAGTTAGATGAATGTTGTATGGAGAGAGACGAACTTATAGAAAATCTTGAAGTCTCTATGGCTAAGACACAAGAACTCAAGACTGAGTTAGAATCTAAGGTGCTTGAGTATAGTGAATTAGAACAGAAAATGGCTTCTTTGGAAGTGGAAACTAAAGAGTACAAGGATAAGCTGTATAGGTTTCAAGATAGCTCCAAAAGGGTTAAATCTCTCATCAAAGGTCAAAGAAAACCAACAGATAAAATAGGTCTCGGGTTTGTTGAGCCGCACAAGAAACAGGTTGGGGAATCTAGCAAGAGATTACAAAAGGAAGAAAGTTCTGATGTAGAAAGTACTTCAGATCAAGAGTCCGTGAGTGATAAATGCGCAGAAACAGAAAACAAAATTCTGAATGCGAAGAAGAAGTTTACCCGACCTAGAAGGTCATTTACAGGAAAGTTTAATGGCAGATGTTTTGCGTGTCACAGGTTTGGCCACATGGCTTCGCATTGCATGACTCAAGTAAGGAAGATAAATGACAGTTTCGGGGCCGTAACTTATTTCAAGGATATTGCTACTCTTGTAATCAGTTCGGGCATAAGGCAATATTCTGCAAAACTAACAACAGGAACACGGTTACTCATAATAGACGGATTCAAAGAAGAGGTATGCCGAACAAAAATAACTTTGTTACGTGCTATAAGTGCAACAATGAAGGACACACAACTAGACAGTGTAGAGCTGATTTTCCAAGGTACAAGAATAGAAAAAGTGATATAAACAGGTCCAAGGATCAAGGTATGAATAAAAACAGGAATGATAAAAGAAACAAGAACGAGTAGTATGAACAGTTTCGAGGATCAGAACGATGACAGGAACAGAAATACAGACAAAGAATTCAAGAAAAGGCCCGACAAGGAAATTGTAGACACTGATGATGATGAGTGTCTAATGGGAGTGTCACTCCCAACCCTGTTTTAAATCACCTCATCGGGAGGTGGGGGAGGGACTAAGCTAAGAGGCTCATTCTTAGTCCTGAGCCCCAAAGATGACCCTTTGCCATTGATGACAAAGGGGGAGAGATATGAGAAAGGGGGAGAGCTTCAAGTAAAGAAGAAAGCTTCAAGTCAGGGGGAGCAAAAACTTCAATTGCAGATTCTCAGTTGTTGGATCAGTAGGGTTCAGTTTTGGCTCTTGAGATATGTTTTCAGTTAAGGGTTGCCATCAATGACAAAGGGGGAGATTGTTGGCAATTTTGGGTACCTTGGGTACATTGCCTTTGCTCTAAGTGTAGATGTTGTCATTGATGTCAAGAAGGTCTTGAAGCAATTTGGTTTGATGTCAAAGAATGTGTTTTGATGTAGGTTTCAGTTTGGACAGTGAGTTTCCAAGAAGATCAGAGTAGCCCAGTTGCAAAAGATCAAGAAAAAGACAAGTAAGAAAAAGTATGCAGGTAGCTGGAAAAACTATCGCGATTTCGCGACATGTTTTAGGAGAGAGAAAGTGTTGGAAAAACTATCACGATTTCGCGACATGTTTGAGGAGAGAGAAAGTGCTGGAAAAACTGTCACGATTTCGCGACATGGTTGAGGAGAGAGAAAGTACTGACAAAACTGTCACGATTTCGCGACATGTTTGAAGAGAGAGAAAGTTCTAGCAAGTCTGTCGTGATTTCGCGACATGCTGGAAAAAAGAGAAGAAGTTGGCAAAACTGTCACGATTTCGTGACATGTTGGCAGAGAAGGAGAGCAAGTTGGAAAGTGTCACGATTTCGTGACATGTCACATTTTCATGACTCGAAAAGTGCAGGAAGGCAGAGAAGGAAAAGTGTCACGATTTCGTGACATTCTGCAAAGAAAGTTGTACGGACGAAAAAGTGTCACGATTTCGTGACATGATGCTGAAGAGAGAGTCCGCAAAGAGAACTGTCACGATTTCATGACAAGTTCGAAAAGAGAGAAAGTTACATGTAAAATGTCACGATTTCGTGACATGCTGCAGAGGTCGAGTTGAGGACTGTCACGATTTCGCGGCATGCTGAAAAGCTCGAAGTGAGAACTGTCACGATTTCGTGACATGCAGCGAAGGAAAGAGTTTGATATGAGAAGCGTCACGATTTCATGATAGGCAGTAGAGAAAGTGTACGAAAGCTGAAAGCGTCGCGTTTTCACGACAGGATGGAGGAACAGCTTATGGATGCAGAAAATGTCACGATTTCGTGATAGGTTGAGATGGCAGCATTCAGTTGGAGAAAGTGTCATGATTTCATGATAGAAATAGTTAGCAAGTCTTCAATAGAAGAAGCGTCATGATTTCACGATGAATTCAGGAAGGAAGAGCTCGAAGGCGAAAGCGTCATGATTTCGTGACTTGTTCTAGTTTCGTAGGCGTAAGGCAGAGAAAAGCTTAAGGCAGCGAAAGTGTCACGATTTCGTGACATGTTCCATTTTCACTAGGGCAAGCCGAGAAAAAGTTAAAGAAGCGAGAAATGTCACGATTTCATGACAAAGTGAAGATGACGTCAGCAGAGGCAAAAGTGTCACGATTTCATGATAGAAGCTGAGAAGGATGCCATGAAGACAGAAGGGTCATGATTTCATGGCAAGAGTATAGATGACGTCAGCAGAAGCAAAAAGTGTCACGATATCATGACAAAAACTAATAGGAAGCCAAAAGAAGCAAAAGTGTCACGATTTCGCGACAGTAGGCAAAAGAAGGTGTACGGCTGTAAAAGTGTCATGATATCGCGACATGTTGTAGTTTCATGGCGGAAGCTACAGGGAAGTGACAGAGGCAACAGAGGCGGTTGAAGCCAACAAAGTTAAATCTGGGCCGACGAAGATTAGGGTTTTGCAGTCGATGATCTTTAGGGTATCAGCCGACTAAAGATTAAGTTTTTGATCATGAATTAATGCTATAAAAGGAGGACTATTTTTGAGTTTCAAGGTATCGAATGTGTGTATCAAATTTGCGCAAGTGAAGTCTGTTGTGCGCAAGAGAGCGAGTCGAGTCGAATCGATCGAAGTGTGCGTTCAAAGTGTGATATTCGTAGATAGAGTGCGAGAGAGAAGTGCGATCATCGAGAGGTAGAGTGTGCAAAGTCTGTGCTGTTGTGTTTGCGCGATCAGTGCAAAAGTAGTCTCGACCAAGTGCGGCTGTAATAGAATAGAGAAAGAGGAAGAGGACAGACTTGTGCCAGATCGAAGAACTATGTTTGGTGCAGATCAGATAGAGGACATATGTGCTAGACCGAAGGACTGTGTTTAGTGCATATTCGAGGACCAGCTTTGCGGTGATAGAGTTGAGGACGAGAGATCTCCAGCCAGAGCAGGGAAGACAGGTGTCTTCTATGGATAGAGTTCCACTTGCTAAGGGCAGAGGAGGTAGAGGTCTTCTAGAGGATCACCAGCCAAAGCGAGAATTAGGGGAAGGTATCTCCTTTGAGCAAGAGGCTCATAAACATTGTAATTGGGAAGGTTTCCCAAAGAACTGTGATATAACTTTTAGAGAAAAGTTTTATCCGTGGAGTAGCCCACCTTGGGTGAACCACGTAAATTGTTGTGTCACTTTGTGGATGATGTTTTGTGCATTGCTTGATTACTGTTGTTAATACTGCTATCTATTTTCTGCATAACATTGAATTGAAAGCTGATTTGAAAGAAAAAATTAAAAGTGGTCTTATACTGTTCACCCCCCCTCTCAGTATAAGCTTGTGTTCTTCAATTGGTATCAGAGCCAACACCTTCGAAAAGTTTAACAGCTTGAAGGAAAAGTTTGCAAAGAACACAATGGATTATTCAAGTGGCAATGCAGCACCTATTCTTGATGGATCAGATTTCGGTCTGTGGAGTGCAAGAATGAAAGTCTATCTAATGGCACTTGGTAATGAGGTTTGGGAAGTAATTGAAGATGGGTACACTATCCCTATAAATGGTCCATACACTAAAGAAGATAGGCTCTTACATCATAGCAACTCAAAAGCCATGAATGCAATCCTGAAGGGTTTACAGAAGGCTGATCTTACCAAAGTGATTCACTGCAAGACAGCTAGTGAAATGTGGAAACAATTGCAGGTGGTTCATACAGGTGATGCTAATGTCCGAAAGGCCAAATTGAGACACTTTAAAGGTATGTTTGAACAACTCAAAATGAATGATGATGAAAATATTAGTGACTACATGCTTCGTATGGATGAGATTGTTAACTCCATGAAAGACTTAGGTCTTGAACTTGCTGAAAATGATGTGTGTGATAAGATTTTAAGGTCTCTTCCTAATAGATTTAGTGAAAATATTTCTGCCATTGAGGAAGCTAAAGATTTAGATAAATTGAAGAAGGATGAGCTCCATAGTATACTTGCAACATTTGAGCTGAGAACTCAAGTGAAAGTTGATGTTAAGAAAGAGGCAGCCTTCAAAGCTACCAAGAAATCAAAGGGCAAGCAGATTCAAGAGAGTGATGAGTCTTCTAGTGATGAAGAGGCATATTACAGCAAGAAAGGCAAGTTTTCCAGAAAGCACAAAAGCAAGAAAAATATAAGATGTTTCAACTGTGGGAAATTCGGTCATTATGCTACTGACTGTACTGTTTCCAAGAATGAAAGTGATGAAGATATACAGGATGTTAAGAGCAAGGATTCTGAAAAGCACGGGTATTTCAGAAAGAACAAAGATGAGCACAACAATCAAGGAAAGAGGTATTCACACAAGAACAAGAAAAGCTTCTACCTAGACAAAGCAAGTAAGTGTTCTAGCAGTGATAGTGAAAGTTCTTCTAGTGATAATGAAAATGAGATGTTGTTCATTTCAGAAAAGGAGGAAGAACCGAAACATAAATTCATTGTCATGAAATGTTTTAGATGTGGAAATTTTGGGCACCTTGAGGATAAATGCAAAAATAATGATTTGGTTGCTAGTATGTATGAGGATGCTTCAGAAAACTACAATGAAGATGCATGTATGGTTTTTGAAAAGGGTAGCACCTCTAGTGATAAGAAATCTGAAAAAGGCCTTGATAATTCAAAATGCAATCAAATAGAGGATCTTGAATGTGAACTTACTAATGCTCTTAGTGTTTTGAAAAAGGAAAGAAAGAAGAATGCTAGACTCAAGGATAAGTTAGATGAATGTTGTATGGAGAGAGACGAACTTATAGAAAATCTTGAAGTCTCTATGGCTAAGACACAAGAACTCAAGACTGAGTTAGAATCTAAGGTGCTTGAGTATAGTGAATTAGAACAGAAAATGGCTTCTTTGGAAGTGGAAACTAAAGAGTACAAGGATAAGCTGTACAGGTTTCAAGATAGCTCCAAAAGGGTTAAATCTCTCATCAAAGGTCAAAGAAAACCAACAGATAAAATAGGTCTCGGGTTTGTTGAGCCGCACAAGAAACAGGTTGGGGAATCTAGCAAGAGATTACAAAAGGAAGAAAGTTCTGATGTAGAAAGTACTTCAGATCAAGAGTCCATGAGTGATAAATGCACAAAAATAGAAAACAGAATTCTGAATGCGAAGAAGAAGTTTACCCGACCTAGAAGGTCATTTACAGGAAAGTTTAATGGCAGATGTTTTGCGTGTCACAGGTTTGGCCACATGGCTTCGCATTGCATGACTCAAGTAAGGAAGATAAATGACAGTTTCAGGGGCCGTAACTTATTTCAAGGATATTGCTACTCTTGTAATCAGTTCGGGCATAAGGCAATATTCTGCAAAACTAACAACAGGAACACGGTTACTCATAACAGACGGATTCAAAGAAGAGGTATGCTGAACAAAAATAACTTTGTTACGTGCTATAAGTGCAACAATGAAGGACACACAGCTAGACAGTGTAGAGCTGATTTTCCAAGGTACAGGAACAGAAAAAGTGATATAAACAGGTCCAAGGATCAAGGTATGAATAAAAATAGGAATGATAAAAGAAACAAGAACAGTAGTATGAACAGGTCCGAGGATCAGAACAGTGATAGGAACAGAAATACAGACAAAGAATTCAAGAAAAGGCCCGACAAGGAAATTGTAGACACTGATGATGATGAGTGTCTAATGGGAGTGTCACTCCCAACCCTATTTTAAATCACCTCATCAGGAGGTGGGGGAGGGACTAAGCTAAGAGGCTCATTCTTAGTCCCGAGCCCCAAAGATGACCCTTTGCCATTGATGACAAAGGGGGAGAGATATGAGAAAGGGGGAGAGCTTCAAGTAAAGAAGAAAGCTTCAAGTCAGGGGGAGCAAAAACTTTAATTGCAGATTCTCAGTTGTTGGATCAGTAGGGTTCAGTTTTGGCTCTTGAGATATGTTTTCAGTTAAGGGTTGCCATCAATGACAAAGGGGGAGATTGTTGGCAATTTTGGGTACCTTGGGTACATTGCCTTTGCTCTAAGTGTAGATGTTGTCATTGATGTCAAGAAGGTCTTGAAGCAATTTGGTTTGATGTCAAAGAATGTGTTTTGATGTAGGTTTCAGTTTGGACAGTGAGTTTCCAAGAAGATCAGAGTAGCCCAGTTGCAAAAGATCAAGAAAAAGACAAGTAAGAAAAAGTATGCAGGCGGTTGGAAAAACTGTCACGATTTCGCGACATGTTTCAGGAGAGAGAAAGTGCTAGAAAAACTGTCGTGATTTCGCGACATGTTTGAGGAGAGAGAAAGTGCTGGAAAAATTGTCACGATTTCGCGACATGGTTGAGGAGAGAGAAAGTACTGACAAAACTGTCACGATTTCGCGACATGTTTGAAGAGAGAGAAAGTTCTAGCAAGTCTGTCGCGATTTCGCGACATGCTGAAAAAAAGAGAAGTTGGCAAAACTGTCACGATTTCGCGACATGTTGGCAGAGAAGGAGAGCAAGTTGGAAAGTGTCGCGATTTCGTGACATGTCGCATTTTCGTGACTCGAAAAGTGCAGGAAGGCAGAGAAGGAAAAGTGTCACGATTTCGTGACATTCTGCAAAGAAAGTTGTACGGACGAAAAAGTGTCACGATTTCGCGACATGATGCTGAAGAGAGAGTCCGCAAAGAGAACTGTCGCGATTTCACGACAAGTTCGAAAAGAGAGAAAGTTACATGTAAAATGTCACGATTTCGCGACATGCTGCAGAGGTCGAGTTGAGGACTGTCACGATTTCATGGCATGCTAAAAATCTCGAAGTGAGAACTGTCACGATTTCGCGACATGCAGCGAAGGAAAGAGTTTGATATGAGAAGCGTCACGATTTCACGACAGGCAGTAGAGAAAGTGTACGGAAGCTGAAAGTGTCACGTTTTTGCAACAGGATGGAGGAACAGCTTATGGATGCAAAAAATGTCACGATTTCACGACAGGTTGAGATGGCAGCATTCAGTTGGAGAAAGTGTCACGATTTCACGACAGAAATAGTTAGCAAGTCTTCAACAGAAGAAGCGTCACGATTTCATGATGAATTCAGGAAGGAAGAGCTCGAAGGCAAAAGCGTCATGATTTCGTGACTTGTTCCAGTTTCACGGGCGTAAGGCAGAGAAAAGCTTAAGGCAGCGAAAGTGTCACGATTTTGTGACATGTTCCATTTTCACTGGGGCAAGCCGAGAAAAAGTTAAAGAAGCGAGAAATGTCATGATTTCATGACAAAAGTGAAGATGACGTCAGTAGAGGCAAAAGTGTCATGATTTCATGACAAAAGCTGAGAAGGATGCCATGAAGACAAAAGGGTCATGATTTCATGGCAAGAGTATAGATGACGTCAGTAGAAGCAGAAAGTGTCACGATATCACGACAAAAACTAATAGGAAGCCAAAAGAAGCAAAAGTGTCACGATTTCGTGACAGTAGGCAAAAGAAGGTGTATGACTGTAAAAGTGTCACGATATCACGACATGTTGTAGTTTCACGACGGAAGCTATAGGGAAGTGACAGAGGTAGCAGAGGCGGTTGAAGCCAACAAAGTTAAATCTAGGCCGACGAAGATTAGGGTTTTGCAGCTAATGATCTTTAGGGTATCAGCCGACTAAAGATTAAGTTTTTGATCATGAATTAATGCTATAAAAGGAGGACTATTTTTGAGTTTCAAGGTATCGAATGTGTGTATCGAATTTGCGCAAGTGAAGTCTGTTGTGCGCAAGAGAGCGAGTCGAGTCGAATCGATCGAAGTGTGCGTTCGAAGTGTGATATTCGTAGATAGAGTGCGGGAGAGAAGTGCGATCATCGAGAGGCAGAGTGTGCAAAGTCTGTGCTGCTGTGTTTGCGCGATCAGTGCAAAAGTAGTCTCGACCAAGTGCGGCTGTAACATAATAGAGAAAGAGGAAGAGGACAGACTTGTGCCAGATCGAAGAACTATGTTTGGTGCAGATCAGATAGAGGACATATGTGCTAGACCGAAGGACTATGTTTAGTGCATATTCGAGGACCAGCTTTGCGGTGATAGAGTTGAGGACAGAGATCTCCAACCAGAGCAGGGAAGACAGGTGTCTTCTGTGGATAGAGTTCCACTTGCTAAGGGCAGAGGAGGTAGAGGTCTTCTAGAGGATCACCAGCCAAAGCAGAATTAGGGGAAGGTATCTCCTTTGAGCAAGAGGCTCATAAACATTGTAATTGGGAAGGTTTCCCAAAGAACTGTGATATAACTTTTAGAGAAAAGTTTTATCCGTGGAGTAGCCCACCTTGGGTGAACCACGTAAATTGTTGTGTCACTTTGTGGATGATGTTTTGTGCATTGCTTGATTACTGCTGTTAATACTGCTATCTATTTTCTGCATAACATTGAATTGAAAGCTGATTTGAAAGAAAAAATTAAAAGTGGTCTTATACTGTTCACCCCCCCTCTCAGTATAAGCTTGTGTTCTTCAATTGGTATCAGAGTCGGTAGCACCTTCGAAAAGTTTAACAACTTGAAGGAAAAGTTTGCAAAGAACACAATGGATTATTCAAGTGGCAATGCAGCACCTATTCTTGATGGATCGGATTTCGGTCCGTGGAGTGCAAGAATGAAAGTCTATCTAATGGCACTTGGTAATGAGGTTTGGGAAGTAATTGAAGATGGGTACACTATCCCTGTAAATGGTCCATACACTAAAGAAGATAGGCTCTTACATCACAGACAACTCAAAAGCCATGAATGCAATCCTGAAGGGTTTACAGAAGGCTGATCTTACCAAAGTGATTCACTGCAAGACAACTAGTGAAATGTGGAAACAGTTGCAGGTGGTTCATACAGGTGATGCTAATGTCCGAAAGGCCAAATTGAGACACTTTAAAGGTATGTTTGAACAACTCAAAATGAATGATGATGAAAATATTAGTGACTACATGCTTCGTATGGATGAGATTGTTAACTCCATGAAAGACTTAGGTCTTGAACTTGCTGAAAATGATGTGTGTGATAAGATTTTAAGGTCTCTTCCTAATAGATTTAGTGAAAATATTTCTACCATTGAGGAAGCTAAAGATTTAGATAAATTGAAGAAGGATGAGCTCCATAGTATACTTGCAGACATTTGAGCTGAGAACTCAAGTGAAAGTTGATGTTAAGAAAGAGGCAACCTTCAAAACTACCAAGAAATCAAAGGGCAAGCATATTCAAGAGAGTGATGAGTCTTCTAGTGATGAAGAGGCATATTACAGCAAGAAAGGCAAGTTTTCCAGAAAGCACAAAAGCAAGAAAAATATAAGATGTTTCAACTATGGGAAATTTGGTCATTATGCTACTGACTGTACTATTTCCAAGAATGAAAGTGATGAAGATATACAGGATGTTAAGAGCAAGGATTCTGAAAAGCACAGGTATTTCAAAAAGAACAAAGATGAGCACAACAATCAAGGAAAGAGGTATTCACACAAGAACAAGAAAAGCTTCTACCTAGACAAAGCAAGTAAGTGTTCTAGCAATGATAGTGAAAGATCTTCTAGTGATAATGAAAATTAGATTTTCATTTCAAAAAGGGAGGAAAAAAACAAAAATATTATTATTAAATGTTTTAGATGTTTTAATTTTGGGATTTTGAGATGAATAAAAAAATAATGTTTGGTTGCTAGTTGTATGAGGATGCTTCAAAAAACTGAAGATGAAGATGTATGGTTTTTTTAGGAGCACCTCTAGTGATAAGAAATCTAAAAAGGCCTGATAATTCAAAATGCAATCAAATAGAGGATCTTGAATGTGAACTTACTAATGCTCTTAGTGTTTTGAAAAAGGAAAGAAAGAAGAATGCTAGACTCAAGGATAAGTTAGATGAATGTTGTATGGAGAGATACAAACTTATAGAAAATCTTGAAGTCTCTATGGCTAAGACACAAGAACTCAAGACTAAGTTAGAATCTAAGGTGCTTGAGTATAGTGAATTAGAACAGAAAATGGCTTCTTTGGAAGTGGAAACTAAAGAGTACAAGGATAAGCTGTACAAGTTTCAAGATAGCTCCAAAAGGGTTAAATCTCTCATCAAAGGTCAAAGAAAACCAACAGATAAAATAGGTCTCGGGTTTGTTGAGCCGCACAAGAAATAGGTTGGGGAATCTAGCAAGAGATTACAAAAGGAAGAAAGTTCTGATGTAGAAAGTACTTCAGATCAAGAGTCCATGAGTGATAAATGCGCAAAAATAGAAAACAGAATTCTGAATGCGAAGAAGAAGTTTACCCGACCTAGAAGGTCATTTACAGGAAAGTTTAATGGCAGATGTTTTGCGTGTCACAAGTTTGGCCACATGGCTTCGCATTGCATGACTCAAGTAAGGAAGATAAATGACAGTTTCAGGGGCCGTAACTTATTTCAAGGATATTGCTACTCTTGTAATCAGTTCGGGCATAAGGCAATATTCTGCAAAACTAACAACAGGAACACGGTTACTCATAACAGACGGATTCAAAGAAGAGGTATGCCGAACAAAAATAACTTTGTTACGTGCTATAAGTGCAACAATGAAGGACACACAGCTAGACAGTGTAGAGCTAATTTTCCAAGGTACAAGAACAAAAAAAGTGATATAAATAGGTCCAAGGATCAAGGTATGAATAAAAATAGGAATGATAAAAGAAACAAGAACAGTAGTATGAACAGGTCCGAGGATCAGAACAGTGATAGGAACAGAAATACAGACAAAGAATTCAAGAAAAGGCCCGACAAGGAAATTGTAGACACTGATGATGATGAGTGTCTAATGGGAGTGTCACTCCCAACCCTGTTTTAAATCACCTCATCAGGAGGTGGGGGAGGGACTAAGCTAAGAGGCTCATTCTTAGTCCCGAGCCCCAAAGATGACCCTTTGCCATTGATGACAAAGGGGGAGAGATATGAGAAAGGGGGAGAGCTTCAAGTAAAGAAGAAAGCTTCAAGTCAGGGGGAGCAAAAATTTTAATTGCGGATTCTCAGTTGTTGGATCAATAGGGTTCATTTTTGGCTCTTGAGATATGTTTTTGGTTAAGGGTTGCCATCAATGACAAAGGGGGAGATTGTTGGCAATTTTGGGTACCTTGGGTACATTGCCTTTGCTCTAAGTGTAGATGTTGTCATTGATGTCAAGAAGGTCTTGAAGCAATTTGGTTTGATGTCAAAGAATGTGTTTTGATGTAGGTTTCAGTTTGGACAGTGAGTTTCCAAGAAGATCAGAGTAGCCTAGTTGCAAAAGATCAAGAAAAAGACAAGTAAGAAAAAGTATGCAGGCGGTTGGAAAAACTGTCACGATTTCGCGACATGTTTGAGGAGAGAGAAAGTGCTGGAAAAACTATCGCGATTTCGCGACATGGTTGAGGAGAGAGAAAGTGCTGGAAAAACTGTCACGATTTCGCGACATGGTTGAGGAGAGAGAAAGTGCTGACAAAACTGTCACGATTTCGCGACATGTTTGAAGAGAGAGAAAGTTCTAGCAAGTCTGTCATGATTTCGCGACATGCTGGAAAAAAGAGAAGAAGTTGGCAAAACTATCGCGATTTCGTGACATGTTGGCAGAGAAGGAGAGCAAGTTGGAAAGTGTCGCGATTTCGTGACATGTCGCATTTTCACGACTCGAAAAGTGTAGGAAGGCAGAGAAGGAAAAGTGTCACGATTTTGTGACATTCTGCAAAGAAAGTTGTACGGACAAAAAAGTGTCACGATTTCACGACATGATGCTGAAGAGAGAGTCCGCAAAGAGAACTGTCACGATTTCACGACAAGTTCGAAAAGAGAGAAAGTTACATGTAAAATGTCACGATTTCGCGACATGCTGTAGAGGTCGAGTTGAGGACTGTCACGATTTCATGGCATGCTGAAAATCTCGAAGTGAGAACTATCACGATTTCACGACATGCAACGAAGGAAAGAGTTTGATATGAGAAGCGTCACGATTTCATGACAGGCAATAGAGAAAGTGTACGGAAGCTGAAAGCGTCGCGTTTTTGCAACAGGATGGAGGAACAGCTTATGGATGCAAAAAATGTCATGATTTCATGATAGGTTGAGATGGCAGCATTCAGTTGGAGAAAGTGTCGTGATTTCACGATAGAAATAGTTAGCAAGTCTTCAACAGAAGAAGCGTCGCGATTTCACGATGAATTCAGGAAGGAAGAGCTCGAAGGTGAAAGCGTCACGATTTCGTGACTTGTTCCAGTTTCACGGGCGTAAGGCAGAGAAAAGCTTAAGGCAGTGAAAGTGTCATGATTTTGTGACATGTTCCATTTTCGCTAGGGCAAGCCGAGAAAAAGTTAAAGAAGCGAGAAATGTCATGATTTCACGACAGAAGTGAAGATGACGTCAGCAGAGGCAAAAGTGTCATGATTTCATGACAAAAGCTGAGAAGGATGCCATGAAGACAGAAGGGTCATGATTTCGTGGCAAGAGTATAGATGACGTCAGCAGAAGCAGAAAGTGTCGCGATATCATGACAAAAACTAATAGGAAGCCAAAAGAAGCAAAAGTGTCACGATTTCATGATAGCAGGCAAAAGAAGGTGTACGGCTGTAAAAGTGTCGTGATATCGCGACATGTTGTAGTTTCATGGCGGAAGCTACAGGGAAGTGACAGAGGCAGCAGAGGTGGTTGAAGCCAACAAAGTTAAATCTGGGCCGACAAAGATTAGGGTTTTGCAGCCGACGATCTTTAGGGTATCAGCCGACTAAAGATTAAGTTTTTGATCATGAATTAATGCTATAAAAGGAGGACTATTTTCGAGTTTCAAGGTATCGAATGTGTGTATCAAATTTGCGCAAGTGAAGTTTGCTATGCGCAAGAGAGCGAGTCGAGTCGAATCGATCGAAGTGTGCGTTCGAAGTGTGATATTTGTAGATAGAGTGCGGGAGAGAAGTGCGATCATCGAGAGGCAGAGTGTGCAAAGTCTGTGCTGTTGTGTTTGCGCGATCAGTGCAAAAGTAGTCTCGACCAAGTGCGGCTGTAACAGAACAAAGAAAGAGGAAGAGGACAGACTTGTGCCAGACCAAAGAACTATGTTTGGTGCAGATCAGATAGAGGACATATGTGCTAGATCGAAGGACTGTGTTTAGTGCATATTCGAGGACCAGATTTACGGTGATAGAGTTGAGGACAGAGATCTCCAACCAGAGCAGGGAAGACAAGTGTCTTCTATGGATAGAGTTCCACTTGCTAAGGGCAGAGGAGGTAGAGGTCTTCTAGAGGATCACCAACCAAAGCAAAATTAGGGGAAGGTATCTCCTTTGAGCAAGAGGCTCATAAACATTGTAATTGGGAAGGTTTCCCAAAGAACTGTGATATAACTTTTAGAGAAAAGTTTTATCCGTGGAGTAGCCCACCTTGGGTGAACCACGTAAATTGTTGTGTCACTTTGTGGATGATGTTTTGTGCATTGCTTGATTACTGTTGTTAATACTGCTATCTATTTTTTGCATAACATTGAATTGAAAGTTGATTTGAAAGAAAAAATTAAAAGTGGTCTTATACTGTTCACCCCCCCTCTTAGTATAAGCTTGTGTTCTTCAATTGGTATCGAGATCCAGGACCTTCGAAAAGTTTAACAACTTGAAGGAAAAGTTTGCAAAGAACACAATGGATTATTCAAGTGGCAATGCAGCACCTATTCTTGATGGATCAGATTTCGGTCTGTGGAGTGCAAGAATGAAAGTCTATCTAATGGCACTTGGTAATGAGGTTTGGAAAGTAATTGAAGATGGGTACACTATCCATATAAATGGTCCATACACTAAAGAAGACAGGCTCTTACATCACAACAACTCAAAAGCCATGAATGCAATCCCGAAGGGTTTATAGAAGGCTGATCTTACCAAAGTGATTCACCGCAAGACAGCTAGTGAAATGTGGAAACAGTTGCAGGTGGTTCATACAGGTGATGCTAATGTCCGAAAGGCCAAATTGAGACACTTTAAAGGTATGTTTGAACAACTCAAAATGAATTATGATGAAAATATTAGTGACTACATGCTTCGTATGGATGAGATTGTTAACTCCATGAAAGACTTAGGTCTTGAACTTGCTGAAAATGATGTGTGTGATAAGATTTTAAGGTCTCTTCCTAATAGATTTAGTGAAAATATTTCTACCATTGAGGAAGCTAAAGATTTAGATAAATTGAAGAAGGATGAGCTCCATAGTATACTTGCAGCATTTGAGCTGAGAACTCAAGTGAAAGTTGATGTTAAGAAAGAGGCGGCCTTCAAAACTACCAAGAAATCAAAGGGCAAGCAGATTCAAGAGAGTGATGAGTCTTCTAGTGATGAAGAGGCATATTACAACAAGAAAGGCAAGTTTTCCAGAAAGCACAAAAGCAAGAAAAATATAAGATGTTTCAACTATGGGAAATTCGGTCATTATGCTACTGACTGTACTGTTTCCAAGAATGAAAGTGATGAAGATATACAGGATGTTAAAAGCAAGGATTCTGAAAAGCACAGGTATTTCAGAAAGAACAAAGATGAGCACAACAATCAAGGAAAGAGGTATTCACACAAGAACAAGAAAAGCTTCTACCTAGACAAAGCAAGTAAGTGTTCTAGCAGTGATAGTGAAAGTTCTTCTAGTGATAATGAAAATGAGATGTTGTTCATTTCAGAAAAGGAGGAAGAACCAAAACATAAATTCATTGTCATGAAATGTTTTAGATGTGGAAATTTTGGGCACCTTGAGGATAAATGCAAAAATAATGATTTGGTTGCTAGTATGTATGAGGATGCTTCAAAAAACTACAATGAAGATGCATGTATGGTTTTTGAAAAGGGTAGCACCTCTAGTGATAAGAAATCTGAAAAAGGCCTTGATAATTCAAAATGCAATCAAATAGAGGATCTTGAATGTGAACTTACTAATGCTCTTAGTGTTTTGAAAAAGGAAAGAAAGAAGAATGCTAGACTCAAGGATAAGTTAGATGAATGTTGTATGGAGAGAGATGAACTTATAGAAAATCTTGAATTCTCTATGGCTAAGACACAAGAACTCAAGACTGAGTTAGAATCTAAGGTGCTTGAGTATAGTGAATTAGAACAAAAAATGGCTTCTTTGGAAGTGGAAACTAAAGAGTACAAGGATAAGTTGTACAGGTTTCAAGATAGCTCCAAAAGGGTTAAATCTCTCATCAAAGGTCAAAGAAAACCAAAAGATAAAATAGGTCTCGGGTTTGTTGAGCCGCACAAGAAACAGGTTGGGGAATCTAGCAAGAGATTACAAAAGGAAGAAAGTTTTGATGTAGAAAGTACTTCAGATCAAGAGTCCGTGAGTGATAAATGCTCAAAAATAGAAAACAGAATTCTGAATGCGAAGAAGAAGTTTACCCAACCTAGAAGGTCATTTACAGGAAAGTTTAATGGAAGATGTTTTGCGTGTCACAGGTTTGGCCACATGGCTTCGCATTGCATGACTCAAGTAAGGAAGATAAATGAAAGTTTCAGGGGTCGTAACTTATTTCAAGGATATTGCTACTCTTGTAATCAGTTCGGGCATAAGGCAATATTTTGCAAAACTAACAACAGGAACACGGTTACTCATAACAGACGGATTCAAAGAAGAGGTATGCCGAACAGAAATAACTTTGTTACGTGCTATAAGTGCAACAATGAAGGACACACAGCTAGACAGTGTAGAGCTGATTTTCCAAGGTACAAGAATAGAAAAAGTGATATAAACAGGTCCAAGGATCAAGGTATGAATAAAAACAGGAATGATAAAAGAAACAAGAACAGTAGTATGAACAGGTCCGAGGATCAGAACAGTGATAGGAATAGAAATACAGACAAAGAATTCAAGAAAAGGCCCGACAAGGAAATTGTAGACACTGATGATGATGAGTGTCTAATGGGAGTGTCACTCCCAACCCTGTTTTAAATCACCTCATCAGGAGGTGGGGGAGGGACTAAGCTAAGAGGCTCATTCTTAGTCCCGAGCCCCAAAGATGACCCTTTGCCATTGATGACAAAGGGGGAGAGATATGAGAAAGGGGGAGAGCTTCAAGTAAAGAAGAAAGCTTCAAGTCAGGGGGAGCAAAAACTTTAATTGTAGATTCTCAGTTGTTGGATCAGTAGGGTTCAGTTTTGGCTCTTGAGATATGTTTTCAGTTAAGGGTTGCCATCAATGACAAAGGGGGAGATTGTTGGCAATTTTGGGTACCTTGGGTACATTGCCTTTGCTCTAAGTGTAGATGTTGTCATTGATGTCAAGAAGGTCTTGAAGCAATTTGGTTTGATGTCAAAGAATGTGTTTTGATGTAGGTTTCAGTTTGGACAGGTGAGTTTCCAAGAAGATCGGAGTAGCCCAGTTGCAAAAGATCAAGAAAAAGACAAGTAAGAAAAAGTATGCAGGTGGCTAGAAAAAATTGTCACGATTTCGCGACATGTTTTAGGAGAGAGAAAGTGCTGGAAAAACTGTCGTGATTTCGCGACATGTTTGAGGAGAGAGAAAGTGCTGGAAAAATTGTTGTGATTTCGCGACATGGTTGAGGAGAGAGAAAGTGCTGACAAAACTGTCATGATTTCGTGACATGTTTGAAGAGAGAGAAAGTTCTAGCAAGTCTGTCGCGATTTTGCGACATGCTAGAAAAAAGAGAAGAAGTTGGCAAAACTGTCATGATTTCGCGACATGTTGGCAGAGAAGGAGAGCAAGTTGGAAAGTGTCACGATTTTGCGACATGTCGCATTTTTGCGACTCGAAAAGTGCAGGAAGGCAGAGAAGGAAAAGTGTCACGATTTCGTGACATTCTGCAAAGAAAGTTGTACGGACGAAAAAGTGTCACGATTTCGTGACATGATGCTGAAGAGAGAGTCCACAAAGAGAACTATCGCGATTTCATGACAAGTTCGAAAAGAGAGAAAGTTACATGTAAAATGTCACGATTTCGCGACATGCTCTGCAGAGGTCGAGTTGAGGACTGTCACGATTTCGTGGCATGCTGAAAAGCTCAAAGTGAGAACTATCACGATTTCGTGACATGCAGTGAAGGAAAGAGTTTGATATGAGAAGCGTCGCGATTTCACGACAGGTAGTAGAGAAAGTGTACCGAAGCTGAAAGCGTCACGTTTTTGCAACAGGATGGAGGAACAACTTATGGATGCAAAAAATGTCATGATTTCGCGACAGGTTGAGATGGCAGCATTCAGTTGGAGAAAGTGTCATGATTTCACGACAGAAATAGTTAGCAAGTCTTCAACAGAAGAAGCGTCATGATTTCGTGATGAATTCAGGAAGGAAGAGCTCGAAGGCGAAAGCGTCGCGATTTCGTGACTTGTTCCAGTTTCACGGGCGTAAGGTAGAGAAAAGCTTAAGGCAGTGAAAGTGTCACGATTTTGCGACATGTTCCATTTTCGCTGGGGCAAGTCGAGAAAAAGTTAAAGAAGCGAGAAATGTCACGATTTTGTGACAAAAGTGAAGATGACGTCAGCAGAGGCAAAAGTGTCACGATTTCACGACAGAAGCTGAGAAGGATGCCATGAAGACAGAAGGGTCATGATTTCATGGCAAGAGTATAGATGACGTCAGCAGAAGCAGAAAGTGTCGCGATATCGTGACAAAAACTAATAGGAAGCCAAAAGAAGCAAAAGTGTCATGATTTCATGACAACAGGCAAAAGAAGGTGTACGGTTGTAAAAGTGTCATGATATCGTGACATGTTGTAGTTTCGCGGTGAAAGCTACAGGGAAGTGATAGAGGCAGCATAGGCGGTTGAAGCCAACAAAGTTAAATCTGGGCCGACAAAGATTAGGGTTTTGTAGTCGACGATCTTTAGGGTATCAGTCGACTAAATATTAAGTTTTTGATCATGAATTAATGCTATAAAAGGAGGACTGTTTTTGAGTTTCAAGGAATCGAATGTGTGTATCGAATTTGCGCAAGTGAAGTCTGCTGTGCACAAGAGAGCGAGTCGAGTCGAATCGATCGAAGTGTGCGTTCTAAGTGTGATATTAGCAGATATAGTGCGAGAGAGAAGTGCAATCATCGAGAGGCAGAGTGTGCAAAGTCTGTGCTGCTGTGTTTGCGTGATCAGTGCAAAAGTAGTCTCGACCAAGTGCGGCTGTAACAGAATAGAGAAAGAGGAAGAGGAAAGACTTGTGCCAGATCGAAGAACTGTGTTTGGTGCAGATCAGATAGAGGACATATGTGCTAGACCAAAGGACTGTGTTTAGTGCATATTCGAGGACCAGCTTTACGATGATAGAGTTGAGGAAAGAGATCTCCAGCCAGAGTAGGGAAGACAGGTGTCTTCTGTGGATAGAGTTCCACTTGCTAAGGGGTAGAGGAGGTAGAGGTCTTCTAGAGGATCACCAACCAAAGTAGAATTAGGGGAAGGTATCTCCTTTGAGCAAGAGGCTCATAAACATTGTAATTGGGAAGGTTTCCCAAAGAACTGTGATATAACTTTTAGAGAAAAGTTTTATCCGTGGAGTAGCCCACCTTGGGTGAACCACGTAAATTGTTGTGTCACTTTGTGGATGATGTTTTGTGCATTGCTTGATTACTATTGTTAATACTGCTATCTATTTTTTGCATAACATTGAATTGAAAGCTGATTTGAAAGAAAAAATTAAAAGTGGTCTTATACTGTTCACCCCCCTCTCAGTATAAGCTTGTGTTCTTCAATTGGTATTAGAGCTAGCACCTTCGAAAAGTTTAACGACCTTGAAGGAAAAGTTTGCAAAGAACACAATGGATTATTCAAGTGGCAATGCAAGCACCTATTCTTGATGGATCAGATTTTGGTCTGTGGAGTGCAAGAATGAAAGTCTATCTAATGGCACTTGGTAATGAGGTTTGGAAAGTAATTGAAGATGGGTACACTATCCTTGTAAATGGTCCATACACTAAAGAAGATAGGCTCTTACATCATAGCAACTCAAAAGCCATGAATGCAATCCTGAAGGGTTTACAGAAGGCTGGTCTTACCAAAGTGATTCACTACAAGACAGCTAGTGAAATGTGGAAACAATTGTAGGTGGTTCATACAGGTGATGCTAATGTCCGAAAGGCCAAATTGAGACACTTTAAAGGTATGTTTGAACAACTCAAAATGAATGATGATGAAAATATTAGTGACTACATGCTTCGTATGGATGAGATTGTTAACTCCATGAAAGACTTAGGTCTTGAACTTGCTAAAAATGATGTGTGTGATAATATTTTAAGGTCTCTTCCTAATAGATTTAGTGAAAATATTTCTTCCATTGAGGAAGCTAAAGATTTAGATAAATTGAAGAAGGATGAGCTCCATAGTATACTTGCAGCATTTGAGTTGAGAACTCAAGTGAAAGTTGATGTTAAGAAAGAGGCAGCCTTCAAAACTACCAAGAAATCAAAGGGCAAGTAGATTCAAGAGAGTGATGAGTCTTCTAGTGATGAAGAGGCATATTACAGCAAGAAAGGCAAGTTTTCTAGAAAGCACAAAAGCAAGAAAAATATAAGATGTTTCAACTATGGGAAATTCGGTCATTATGCTACTGACTGTACTGTTTCCAAGAATGAAAGTGATGAAGATATACAGGATGTTAAGAGCAAGGATTCTGAAAAGCATAGGTATTTCAGAAAGAACAAAGATGAGCACAATAATCAAGGAAAGAGGTATTCACACAAGAACAAGAAAATATTCTACCTAGACAAAGCAAGTAAGTGTTCTAGTAGTGATAGTGAAAGTTCTTCTAGTGATAATGAAAATGAGATGCTGTTCATTTCAGAAAAGGAGGAAGAACCGAAACATAAATTCATTGTCATGAAATGTTTTAGATGTGGAAATTTTGGGCACCTTGAGGATAAATGCAAAAATAATGATTTGGTTGCTAGTATGTATGAGGATGCTTTAGAAAACTACAATGAAGATGCATGTATGGTTTTTGAAAAGGGTAGCACCTCTAGTGATAAGAAATTTGAAAAAGGCCTTGATAATTCAAAATGCAATCAAATAGAGGATCTTGAATGTGAACTTACTAATGCTCTTAGTGTTTTGAAAAAGGAAAGAAAGAAGAATGCTAGACTCAAGGATAAGTTAGATGAATGTTGTATGGAGAGAGATGAACTTATAGAAAATCTTGAAGTCTCTATGGCTAAGACACAAGAACTCAAGACTGAGTTAGAATCTAAGGTGCTTGAGTATAGTGAATTAGAACAGAAAATGGCTTCTTTGGAAGTGGAAACTAAAGAGTACAAGGATAAGCTGTACAGGTTTCAAGATAGCTCCAAAAGGGTTAAATCTCTCATCAAAGGTCAAAGAAAACCAATAGATAAAACAGGTCTCGGGTTTGTTGAGCCGCACAAGAAACAGGTTGGGGAATCTAGCAAGAGATTACAAAAGGAAGAAAGTTTTGATGTAGAAAGTACTTCAGATCAAGAGTCCGTGAGTGATAAATGCACAAAAATAGAAAACATAATTCTGAATGTGAAGAAGAAGTTTACCCGACCTAGAAGGTCATTTACAGGAAAGTTTAATGGAAGATGTTTTGCGTGTCACAAGTTTGGCCACATGGCTTCGCATTGCATGACTCAAGTAAGGAAGATAAATGACAGTTTCAGGGGTCGTAACTTATTTCAAGGATATTGCTACTCTTGTAATTAGTTCGGGCATAAGGCAATATTCTGCAAAACTAACAACGGGAACACGGTTACTCATAACATACGGATTCAAAGAAGAGGTATGCCGAACAGAAATAACTTTGTTACGTGCTATAAGTGCAACAATGAAGGACACACAGCTAGATAGTGTAGAGCTAATTTTCCAAGGTACAGGAACAAAAAAAGTGATATAAATAGGTCCAAGGATCAAGGTATGAATAAAAACAGGAATGATAAAAGAAACAAGAACAGTAGTATGAACAGGTCCGAGGATCAGAACAGTGACAGGAACAAAAATACAGACAAAGAATTCAAGAAAAGGCCCGACAAGGAAATTGTAGACACTAATGATGATGAGTGTCTAATGGGAGTGTCACTCCCAACCCTATTTTAAATCACCTCATCAGGAGGTGGGGGAGGGACTAAGCTAAGAGGCTCATTCTTTGTCCCGAGCCCCAAAGATGACCCTTTGCCATTGATGACAAAGGGGGAGAGATATGAGAAAGGGGGTGATATGGAAATAATTGAAGCTAATTATTATTGAAAACTTAGGACGTTAAATAAGTCCAAAAATAAAACCGTAAACCTGGAAATCATGAACGACTCCAAGGATTTACGCACACAAATCTGGAAAGGCTAAAGATGTAAGCCCGACAATGCTGAAAACAAAAACACCTACACCTAGACCAGTCAACGGAGGTTAAAAACAACTCACGTTGATTATTATGAACACTAAGTCCTAATTAACATACCCTAGGTCTAAAAATAATTAGTCCCTAGGTCTAAGATTCCTTATCATTCGTCCCAACAAAAGAAGCATTGGACTCCAATGCTTTTAACAATGAGGGAAAATCCCGGGACAGAATGTGAGCAGAAATCCAGCGAGCCTGATGTGGAAATTGGCCTCGACGGGCCACAAGATATGAAGTAGAAACACCTTGGCGTGTTTGTCGGGTCTTCGTATCAAAGACTGTATCGGCGTCAAGCGGAAGCTGAGCATCAGGAACCACATCAACTGGATGAATGATGGTCGGAACTGTCTCCAATGTGGAATCATAGTATGGTTTGAGAAGATCAACATTGACAACATCGTGAATGCCAAGATGTGCTGGAAGGTCCAAGCGAAAGGCATTCTCAGAGATTTGCTGAAGAATAGTATAAGGCCCATAACGAAGAGGCTTGATTTTGCTATGTGCCTTATCTACAAATCGTCGTTTGTCAAGATGAAACCATACTTTGTCACCAACTTGAAAGGAATGAGGAGTGCGGTGCTTGTCCATCTGTTGTTTCTGCTTTTGCTGAGTCTTCTGAAGAATTTGAACCACTTTGGCTTGAAGACTCTGCAAATGCTGCACAAAAGAGTTGGCCTTGTCTTGTTCCTTCTGAATGTGCATTGTGGCTGAAGAAGGCAAAGACAAAGGTAACTCATAAGGAGCAAGTGGTTGAAAACCAAAACACACTTCAAATGGAGAGTGCCCCGTAGAACTGTGGACGGCCCTGTTGTAGGCGTGCTCAATGTGAGTGAGGCTTAAGTCCCACTTGGCTGGAGTGGAATGATGGTAAATCCTCAAACTCTGCACTAGAGTACGATTAACTACCTCTGTCTGCCCATCGGATTGTGGATGATAAGCAGTAGAGAAGTTAAGAGATACTCCCAAAATCTTCCAAAGTGATCGCCAAAAGTGACCCACAAAGCGTGAGTCACGATCAGAGACAATGCTGGTAGGAAGACCAAAAGAACGCCATACCACCTCAAAGAAGAGTTGGGCAAGATCCTGTGCAGTACTTGTCTTGCGACAAGGAATGAATTTGGCCATTTTGTTGAATCTGTCCACCACAACAAAGACACAATCATGCTTGCGGACTGTCATTGGAAAACCGCTCAAGAGATCCATGGAAATGCTTTCCCACGGACGAGAAGGAATGGGCAAAGGCATGCTCATTCCCAATGTCCTATTGGCTGATTTGGAGCGATTACATACTGCACATTGTCGCAAGAAGCGAAGAACATCTCTTTGCATGTGTGGCCAAAAGAAGAACCTCTGAAGATGATGTAGAGTTTTCTGCCTACCAAAATGTCCCCCATAGAGTGTGGAATGAGCCTCCTTCAGAAGAGACTCCCTGTTCCCATGAGGAACACAAAGTTTGTCCAATTTGTACAACAGTCCATCCTTAATATGAAAGTCTTGAAGAGCTCTCAAATTTGAAGAAGAAGGATTGGAAAGTTGGTGGAAAACTTTGCCAAAATCTGGATCCATAGGATACTCGTGTAGGCCAAGTTTGGAAGCCAAGATGAGAAGTAGTGACAATTGTCAAAACAAGAGTAGAAGGAGGACGACTCAAACAATCAGCCACTGCATTGTTTCGTCCTTTCTTGTACTTGATTACCAAATGGAATTGTTGCAAGTACGATGCCCATTTCATGTGCCTAGCTTCTTCAATTTTTGTTTGAGATTGAAGAAACTTAAGGGGCATGTGATCTGTATGAACAATTGTTTCTTTTCCCAAGAGATAATGCCTCCAATACTTGATTGCTTGAACCAAAGCATAGAACTCCTTATCATATGTAGAATAGTTCTTCTTGGCCTCTAAAAATGTTTCTGAATGATAGGCCACTGGATGGCCATTCTGCATGAGCACAACTCCAAGTGCAACTTGCGAAGCATCAGTTTCTATCTCAAATGGTTGAGACAAATCAGGAAGAACAAGAACTGGTGCAATACTCAATTTATGTTTCAATGTGTCAAAGGCTTTTTGTTGATCCTTTGTCCACTGAAACTGAACTTTGATCTTTGTCAAATAGTGTAAAGGTGCAGCAATAGAAGAATATCCTCCAATGAACTTGCGATAGAAATTAGCAAGTCCAAGAAAACTCCTTAACTCCGTGGATCGAAGTAGGAGTTGGCCAAGAGAGGATAACTTCAACTTTGGAAGGATCTACTTGCACACCTTTTTCACTAATTACAAATCCAAGATAGGCAATGAATGTTTGCCCAAAGGAACACTTAGGAAAATTTGCATACAATTGGTTCTTTCGAAGAGTTTGAAGAACCGTTTTCAAGTGTTCCAAATGATTCTCCCAAGTAGAAGAATATATAAGAATGTCATCCAAATAGATGATTACAAATTGATCCAAACAATCTCTGAATACTTCATTCATCAGCCGCATGAATGTAGTTGGAGCATTTGTAAGGCCAAAGGGCATGACAAGCCACTCAAAGAGCCCCATTTTGGTCTTAAATGCTGTTTTCCAAGTGTCTTTTGCTTGAATTCTCACCCGATGATACCCACTTTTGAGATCAATTTTGGAGAAGAATTTTGCACCTTGCAATTGGTCCAAAAGATCATCAATGCGAGGAAGTGGATAACGATTCTTGATTGTAATCTTATTGAGTGCCCTGAAATCAATGCATAGTCTCCATGTGCCATCCTTCTTCAACACAAGCAAGATAGGAGAAGCACAAGGGGAAGTACTGGGTTTGATGAACCCTTTAGTCAACAATGCTTGAATTTGCTTTTTAATTTCTTCCATTTGCACTATTGATTGTCTATACATTGAAGAATTAGGAAGAGATGATGCAGGAACAATCTCAATACTATGATTAATCTGTCTTTCAGGTGGAAGACTTGTGGGTTCTTGAAAAACATCAAAAAATGATTGAAGTATTGAATGAACTGAAGAACTCCTGTTATTAGTGTGCTTAGGTGCTTGCTTTTCTTCTTGAATTGGTCTGATGAAGATGAGTGCTAATTCCTTTGCTTGATTTACAGCTTTGCGTGCTTGTCTACAACTCAACATCAAATTATGTGGTGTTTGTTGTGTACTTCTGATTATGAAAGCCTTATTATCTTTGTGCAAAGTGTATGTATTTTTGTACCCATCATGTATAGACCTCCTATCGTATTGATAGGGTCTTCCAAGCAACAAGCCACAACAATCCATTGGAGTTACATCGCACACAACCGAGTCCACAAAAGAAGGACTGAAAGCAAAATTCACAGTGCAAGTGTGTGTGATGTCGGATGTAATCCCATTGTCCTTCCATCCCAAAGGATAAGGATGAGGATGGGGATTCATCGGTAACTTCAGTTTGTCAACAACGGACCTCGCAATTAGATTTTTCTACGAGCCGCTATCGATTATACAATCAACCATAAAGGTGTCACTGAGATGGACCGTAGTCACAAACAAATTCTCACGATCACCTTGTGAAGTATTCATAAGGGTCAATTTGTTTAACCCTGCCAATTCCTTATAAGGCTTACGTTCCCTTGTAGCCTCAATGGGACTTTCTTGTGAGTCCTCATTGGAAGGCTTTACAACTAGGGATTTTTTCTTCATATTTTGCAACTTAAAACACCTCTTTTGAGTATGTCCTGGCTTTTTACAATAATTACAAATCAAAGGTGATTTAGAAGAAGAAGATTTTTGTGAAGAAGAAGGGGAAGATGAAGAAGAGGGAGAAGGAGAAGAAGAAGAAGATTTAGCTCCCTTGGAAGGTTGTGGAGAAGCCTTCTGATTTCCTCCCGACGTAGAAGAGCGAGTCCCACGCGATTGCTCCCTCATTTCCTCCTCAGCAAGAAGGGCTTGATTGAAAGCCATGTCAATGTTTACAATCAACTTGTATTTCATCTTCCTATAAATGGGCTCCTGCAAACCACTTTTGAATTTGTTAACAAGTTGTGCTGCATTATCCTGTATAGAATTCAAAATTCGCAACTTGCTAAATTGAAAAATATAATCAGAAACAGTCATATTTGAGGTTTGTCGAAGACGAAGCCACTTGATCTCAAGGTCAGTGGCATAGTTTGAAGGATAAAAATTATTCTTCAATACTCTTTGCAATTCATCCCACGTGTCAATGGGATTTTGGGTCCGTTGTCGATCAGTGACAAGGACCTTAGCAATGCCGAAAAGTTTCAATTTGGCAAAGTTAACCTCCTGATCCTTGGCGATCTTGATATACTGAAACCAACTGTCCATGTCCAAAATCCAACTGTTGAGGACTTCGGGATCTCGGGAACCAGTGTAAACCGGAACCTCACACTGTTGTTGCACTTCATTAGATGTAACTTTATCAGCCAACACGCTGACAAGTTGGGTTACTTGAGCCAACTTATCGGCTAATTCGGAAGCCATTTGACCCCGAGTGATCGCCAGCAAGAATTGTCACAAAAAGACAAATTACAAAATGTGCAAAAATAAATGTGCCCAAATTAATTTGCAAAAATTGCAAATTTACAATATATAAGGGCAAAATAAATATTTGCACAATTCTGGAAAAAGTCAAATTGACTTTCAAAAAGAAAGAAAAGGAATATATAATAATTTTTTTTTTTTTTTTTAATATATATATATATTTTTTTTTTTTAATTGAATGTAACTGTTTGATTTGGTAAATGCTTTACCAAAGAAATCAAATCGACGACAAAGGAATACGCAGTCACAGTTCTGAATGCGCGATCTGTGCAGGCCGATCACGGCGACGACCACCGAGTAGGAAGACCGCAACGGCCGTCGAAGTGTCTCACTATCGTCGGAAATCGACAAGAGGATTGCGGCAAAGATAATTCTTCAGGCATGCAGGCCGAGGTCGAGAGCAGCAGACACGCAGGCCGAGGTCAAAAATAGCAGTAGGCTTCATGTCGCTGATTTGGATTTTGTTGTATAATGGCGGTGTGCTTCCGGACCCTTGGATGTGGCAGCGTTGTTTTGTTACACAGATTCGATTGCCGGATATGGCTGTCGTACCCTGTCATGCAGGTTCGATGGTCAAATTCGGTTGTCCTGCTCTGTGTAACGTAGATCTGAGTATCTGCCTGCCCTGTCACGTAGATCTGTCTTCAATCGTCAAAGTGCAGAGCGCGTGCGTCCAAGGATCGACGGACAAAAGAGCAGCACGCAGATTTAACTCAGTCACGCCGGAAATGGTAGCAGCAGAAATCGACAGATCTCCCTCGGCGCGACGATGACAGTGGCCGTCGGCCGACGCGTATGTGGCAGCCCAAAACCAAGTTTGCAGTAGGCAAGTCGATGCCGGAAAACACAGAGGCGTCAAGGGAAAGCGTGATTTCTCGAATCGTATTTTTTTTTTTAATTGAAAATCGTTTAGGGTTGCGGTTTGCGGAGCGGATTCAGAAGCAGAACAACGGAAGCAGAACGGCATAAATCTGTCGGGTTTGTTACTGCCAAAAATTACAGAGGAACACCGATCACAGAGGAAAACGCAATGGAATTTACTCTGTCATGTCGAATTAAGGCATCGAGAGAAACCCTAACGAAAATGCAAAGATGCAAAGGTGCGTAGCTGTCGCTGGATCAGATGCCTTCGCCTGGGCAAAACGCAGTGGAGGGACGGATTGGCACCGTCTAAAAAAAAAAATCTGGCATGCGGAGGCAAGTGGCTGGATCTGACAGTCGCCTGTCACGATCCACAGTATCACGGATTCGCAAAGAATCAACCAGGAATTTGTTGAATCGTCGTCGTTCAGGAAGGGGTCGTCCGATGGCGTCGGAGGTCGCAGAGGCATCGAAAGACGCAGTGGCCGCGTTCCCAAATAATTTCGACAGGAAGTTTTATTTTTTTTTTAATTTTGTAGAGTGCGGACAGCGTGGTGAGGATTTCCGACGCCAGCTCCAAATGGGGTTTGGTAACGGCATAGATCCACCTGATCTGCCTCCAACAAAACTGACAATTGTCAGAAGCCCTGACGGTGTTGGCAGCAGCAAGTCGCCAACAGCAGCAGAATCCGCAGGCTGGACGTCCCTTCGAGCTGCGGTTAATGCCAAAATAAGGCAACAAAATCTATAAGTCGCAGAGGGCCGTGGTAGGCCAAAGTCGTGTCAGAATTCGAAAGGATTCCTCCGACTGTGGTAATGGTAGAAAATGCAGATCGTGGTCGCAGCTGCGGAAATTGTAGCTGCTGCTCGCTTCGGGGTTCGTCGACAGTCAACGCAGCCGGAACACAGCCCGCCAAATGAAGAGAAAAATCAATAATGAAAATTGGCAACAATTTTTTTGCAAGAGTGGCAGCAAAAATTTTGCAATTTTCCTGAGCTTCAACTGGAATGGAGAAACACTTTGGAGGTCGGAATTGACCCAAAACCTCCAAAACTAACCCGCTCTGATACCAATGATATGGAAAAATTGAAGCTAATTATTATTGAAAACTTAGGACATTTAAATAAGTCCAAAAATAAAATCGTAAACCTGGAAATCATGAACGACTCCAAAGATTTACGCACACAAATCTAGAAAGGCTAAAGATGTATGCCCGAAAATCCTGAAAACAAATACACCTACACCTAGACCAGTCAACGGAGGTTAAAAACAACTCACGTTGATTATTATGAACACTAAGTCCTAATTAACATACCCTAGGTCTAAAAATAATTAGTCCCTAGGTCTAAAATTCCTTATCAGGGGGAGAGCTTCAAGTAAAGAAGAAAGCTTCAAGTCAAGGGGAGCAAAAACTTTAATTGCAGATTCTCAGTTGTTGGATCAGTAGGGTTCAGTTTTGGCTCTTGAGATATGTTTTCAGTTAAGGGTTGCCATCAATGACAAAGGGGGAGATTGTTGGCAATTTTGGGTACCTTGGGTACATTGCCTTTGCTCTAAGTGCAGATGTTGTCATTGATGTCAAGAAGGTCTTGAAGCAATTTGGTTTGATGTCAAAGAATGTGTTTTGATGTGGGTTTCAGTTTGGACAGTGAGTTTCCAAGAAGATCAAAGTAGCCCAGTTGCAAAAGATCAAGAAAAAGACAAGTAAGAAAAAGTATGCAGGCGGCTAGAAAAACTATCGCGATTTCACGACATGTTTCAGGAGAGAGAAAGTGCTAGAAAAACTGTCGCGATTTCGTGACATGTTTGAGGAGAGAGAAAGTGTCGCTATTTCGCGACATGGTTGAGGAGAGAGAAAGTACTGACAAAACTGTCGTGATTTCGTGACATGTTTGAAGAGAGAGAAAGTTCTAGCAAGTCTGTCGCAATTTCGCGACATGCTGGAAAAAATAGAAGAAGTTGGCAAAACTGTCACGATTTCGCGACATGTTGGCGGAGAAGGAGAGCAAGTTGGAAAGTGTCGCAATTTTGTGACATGTCGCATTTTTGTGACTCGAAAAGTGCAGGAAGGCAGAGAAGGAAAAGTGTCGTGATTTCGTGACATTCTACAAAGAAAGTTGTACGGACGAAAAAGTGTCGCGATTTCGTGACATGATGCTGAAGAGAGAGTCCGCAAAGAGAACTGTCGCGATTTCGCGACAAGTTCGAAAAGAGAGAAAGTTACATGTAAAATGTCACGATTTCACGACATGCTGTAGAGGTCGAGTTGAGGACTATCACGATTTCACGGCATGCTAAAAAGCTCAAAGTGAGAACTGTCACGATTTCACGACATGCAGCGAAGGAAAGAGTTTGATATGAGAAGCGTCGCAATTTCATGACAGGCAGTAGAGAAAGTGTACGGAAGCTGAAAGCATTACGTTTTCATGACAGGATGGAGGAACAGCTTATGGATGTAGAAAATGTCACGATTTCATGACAGGTTGAGATGGCAGCATTCAGTTGGAGAAAGTGTCACGATTTCACAAAATAAATAGTTAGCAAGTCTTCAACAGAAGAAGCGTCGTGATTTCACGATGAATTCAGGAAGGAAGAGCTCGAAGGCGAAAGCATTGCGATTTTGTGACTTGTTCCAGTTTCACGGGCATAAGGTAGAGAAAAGCTTAAGGCAACGAAAGTGTCACGATTTCGCGACATGTTCCATTTTCGCTGGGGCAAGCCGAGAAAAAGTTAAAGAAGCAAGAAATGTCATGATTTCGTGACAAAAGTGAAGATGACATCAGTAGAGGCAAAAGTGTCGTGATTTCATGATAAAAGCTGAGAAGGATGCCATGAATACAGAAGGGTCACGATTTTGCGGCAAGAGTATAGATGACGTCAGCAGAAGCAGAAAGTGTCGCGATATCGTGACAAAAACTAATAGAAAGCCAAAAGAAGCAAAAGTGTCGCGATTTCGCGACAACAGGCAAAAGAAGGTGTACGGCTGTAAAAGTGTCATGATATCGCGACATGTTGTAGTTTCACGACGGAAGCTACAGGGAAGTGACAGAGGCAGCAGAGGCAGTTGAAGCCAACAAAGTTAAATCTGGGCTGACAAAGATTAGGGTTTTGCAGTCGAAGATTTTTAGGGTATCAGTCGACTAAAGATTAAGTTTTTGATCATGAATTAATGCTATAAAAGGACTATTTTTGAGTTTCAAGGAATCGAATGTGTGTATCCAATTTGCGCAAGTGAAGTCTGTTGTGCGCAAGAGAGCGAGTCGAGTCGAATCGATCGAAGTGTGTGTTCGAAGTGTGATATTTGTAGATAGAGTGCGGGAGAGAAGTGCGATCATCGAGAGGCAGAGTGTGCAAAGTTTGTGCTGCTGTGTTTACGCGATCTGTGCAAAAGTAGTCTCGACCAAGTGTGGTTGTAATAGAACAGAGAAAGAGGAAGAGGACAGACTTGTGCCAGATCGAAGAACTATGTTTGGTGCATATCATATAGAGGACATATGTGCTAGATCGAAGGACTGTGTTTAGTGCATATTTGAGGACCAGCTTTGTGGTGATAGAGTTGAGGACAAAGATCTCCAACCAGAGCAGGGAATACAGGTGTCTTTTGTGGATAGAGTTCCACTTGCTAAGGGTAGAGGAGGTAGAGGTCTTCTAGAGGATCACCAGCCAAAGCAGAATTAGGGGAAGGTATCTCCTTTGAGCAAGAGGCTCATAAACATTGTAATTGGAAAGGTTTCCCAAAGAACTGTGATATAAATTTTAGAGAAAAGTTTTATCCGTGGAGTAGCCCACCTTGGGTGAACGACATAAATTGTTGTGTCACTTTGTGGATGATGTTTTGTGCATTGCTTGATTACTACTGTTAATACTGCTATCTATTTTCTGCATAACATTGAATTGAAAGCTGATTTGAAAGAAAAAATTAAAAGTGGTCTTATACTGTTCACCCCCCCCTCTCAGTATAAGCTTGTGTTCTTCAACTTTCACATTGTTTGCTTTATTTTTTTGCACTTTTATTTACATAGAGTACTTTTGCTTATTTTTTTTGTTAGTTTTCTTAATTAGAATATATTTACTTTATGTCTTGTAATTTACTTTCATTAGTCTAGTTTGCTTTCTTGTACTCACACTTTGCATTCATTAGATTAGAATTTTCTTATTGCACCTTAGAATATAAATTTTTCTTCTTGTTCATTAGCCTAGATTTGTTCGTTTACTTGCTTGTTAGATTAGTAACTAGTTGATTGATTTCCTACTTTAGATTTTCTTATCAAAACATGTTTGTTTGGCTATTCTAGGATTTGTTTTCTTAGGTTAGTGAAATTGCATTTCATTTCCTAGGATAGGATTTGGTTCATTGCATTCTAGATAGTGAAATATCATTCCAAGTTTAGGATATGATTTACAATATTTAGTTTAGTAAAACAATGCATTTGCATTCCTATATTAGCTCTTGTTTGTGCATTATATCTAGGTTTATTTCATTCTCTTTTAAAACAAATCATAAATAAAAAAATCAAAGAACATAGTTTAGTCACACTTGTGCACACTTTTAATTATAGGTTGGTGACATTGGATTTCATCACCAATCATCGATTACCCCTATAGACACCCTAGTTAGTTACACATAGTTTCCTATATTTCATCATCAAGAAAATAATTACCCTTGGGATTAGTTCAGGGTAGTCTAGGCTAGAGCCCATGTTCACAAGGTTATAGAAACTATGAGTGCACAATTATTGTTTTAACCAAGCCTACCTAAGGGTGAAATGAAGGAGGACTGGTCCCAAGTAGGTTTAGACATAGTCTCCTCTTACATCCCCTCACAAGGATATTAGAGGTATTTTACCTTTAAGACATCTCGAGCCACCCCCACCTTAGGTAACCCTAAATAATTTATGCATGTCATCCCATTCCATTTACTCTAGGATATATCGATGAGCCTACATAGACATATCCTTAGATATCACTAATTCAACTTTTATATATTTTAGGGGTAGTTAACACAAAAATCATAAAAACAACACACAAAAAAAAAAAATAACAAAAGAGTAAAATAAACCAAAGAGAAACCACGTCTTCTCTTTTCCTCTACATCTCACTCTGTCTCTACCCCATTATGGTCATAATCTAAAATAAGGCTAGAGTGTAAGAATGCCACCCCATGGATCCATCTAGGATGACCCATCCAAATTTGGAGAACCCTACCATGCATCTAGAGGATTGTAGTCTATCTTATGTCCTTCATACCCCATATTTGAGTGATGTGGTACATCATGGACATTCATACTATAATTAGGGCATAATGCACTAGGCCACATACATCATTCTACCCAAGATACCTAGTGAGGGGACTCCTTCATCCAAATTACACCAAATAATTCCATACCTCCATCCTGAAACTTCTTGATATTTATCCTCCTATGTGACCCAACCTTTTCCCCATACTTATCCTAATTCACATAAACCCTTATTGTCCTATCCCCCACAAGATGAATCATCTCAAGTCTCCTTGACCCCACTCCATGTTCTTGACCATTCCTTTTCTCCTTTCACCTAGATTTATATGGATATTCACACTGCACATGTCCCATGCATTCCTACTAGCTCCTCCTCTAAGGCCCCAAGATGTGGGTATTGTATCCACTAACAATGTTGTCTCCAATCCTTATCATCTCTCTTTTTCAAACCCTATTTCTTTCCTAGAGAATCATATCCCTTGTATGTCACCCTAATTTACTTTCCCCAAACATCTGCTATTTCATGATCTATGATTTGATGTTGCTTCGCATATTGCTTCTTCTATTCCTCAAATAACCTTTCATCCTCCTACTCTGCATCAAGAGTCCACTCCTTAAAATCCTATTTCTTTTGTACGTTTCCATACTTTCACCAATCCTTGTCTAGTTGGCACACATGTTTCTGCTTCTTTCCATCGTCAACCTTCTTTTCCTCCTCATTCTTCTTCTCTTCTTCAACCTTCTTCTCATCCTCATTCTTCTCCTCTTCTTCAATCTTCTTCTCATCCTCGAACTTCTTATTCTCATTATTCTTCATAACATTCCCAGCTTGGCACTTCTCATCCTCATCCTTATCTTACTTTCCATATTGCTCCAAGTCGACCTTCTCAACCTCTTTCTCCTCCCCATACAAGTCAACCTTATTTCTTTTCCCAACTTCCTTCATGGAATCCTAATCAAATTAGCATTCCTCAACAACAACCACCTCCATCCACATCTTATTAGTGTCCATCCATGCATTCACAAGTTCAAAGTCAAACACCACAAATCCAAAGTCAAGCTCCACATGCCCAGGTTAGTCATATGGTTATGCCACCACCATACTGAGCCCCTCCATTACCTTCTCTTATCTAGTTGCCATATCCTCCACCTCCTTAGCCACATCCTTCTTCTTCCCATGTTACCCAAACAAATTACATCCCACACCCTAATAAATTATCCTATTCACCTTATACACCTTATCCTTACTAATATATGTACTCGTACCCCCTTGAGACTTCTAATTTGTCCCTATTGACCCTATATAGGTAGGACAATACCATCCTCAAACTAAGATCCAAAAATTACTAGACTGACTTAAGAACCTTGAGTTGTAGTCAAGTGGATTTGGGTATCAAAGGCCCACTTATAGTTAAATTTGCAATGAAACTATCCACCCTTTGATTCCAGTCCATCAATACCCTTATAGTTTTGAGCTACCCAAGTTTAAAATGTTCAAGGAGAAAGAGGATCCAAAAGAGCATTTGCAAAAATTCAAGTATTCATGATACCTCATTAGTGGAAGTGATTTGCTCATGCTAATGTTCCCCATGTCCCTTAGGGGACATGCCTTGTATTTTTTCAATAAATTGTCACAACATGGCCTTTTATCCTTCTAACAACTTGCTAACCTATTCCTAGAGCATTTCTCCTTAAAAATTAATAAGAAGACTTCATTATCTGATATTTATAGTTTGAAATAGTTTGATGATGATTCTATAAATGATTATATCTCTAGGTAGCAATGGGTTACTAATGTGTTGATATTTTCTATCCCCTCTACTGAGTTGATGAATATGTTCACCAAGAGTTGTGCTAAACACATTTCATCAACCCTTTAGACCAAAAGCACTGCTCTTTTGAAGAGGCTATTGTGCAAGCCAAGGTTATTGAGGAAATAAATATTCAATAAGGGGAAGTAAATCTAAGAAATAAAAATTATCACCCCAAAAAATTCAACAAGAGCAATAATCACAACAATCCAAGGCCCTTCAATTGAGCCAAGTAGTTTTGAGTACCATAATAGTTCCATGACAACAAAGTGCTCAACCTAGGCGGTACAATATTTAACCCCAAGCCACTCCTGTGCAAGCACCAACTCTACCTCCACATAATCAATCTTCCAATGAATCCAAATGCCCTCCTAATCCACCTCACAATTGGACTTTCCTTTTTGAAGCATTATTAAATAATTTTTAAAAGTTGTATGACACAAAAATAATCACCTTTTCCAAAGTTTTTCTAGAGGATCCCAATCGGGTGAAGCCCAAGTGGTATAATGAGCATCAATTTTACATCTACCATTACCATATAGGTCATGATATAACTTATTATCAACACCTAATATATCTAGTCCAATATTTGATCGATAGATGGGAGGTACAATTTGATAACCCCTTAGCCCCCTCCTACCAACACCTTGGTATTTTTGAAAATCCCTTAACATGATATGGGGTACAATAACAACAAACAAGTACCTCAACATCCTCAATCACACCCAAGTAAATTAACCATTTCAATCACATCATATCTCACCTAGGTTTTGTGGGCATGATCAATATTGCTAGAAGGAATTAAAGATATCAATATTGGTTGGAAAGATATCCTCCACCCCATCCAACCAATCCTCCATGACCCATTCTTTATCCACCACCAATTGTTTATCCCTCTTCCTCTCTTGAATATCCCCCATCCTTTCCTTCTATATGTTCTTCTATCCCATATTCATCTCATATTCCTCTTTAGCCTTTGCTTTCTTACATTTCCAATGTTCATGTTTCCTCTCCTTTTCCCCACTTTATACCTGCTCCTTCCCATGTTTCCCCTCATCCACCTCCTATCCATAGACCATCCATTTCTCATCCTCCTACTCCTTATCCACCTTCTAATGCTACATTGAAACCTCCTACTTCATTTTCTTCCCTCACCTACTCCTTAAGTGTGTCACTCTTGGGAGCAAAGAGCTTCTAGTTTGGATTCCCAAATCATGGGTCCTCTTCATCTGCTTCTTCTCCTATTATCATGCAAACTATTGAGTTTCAAACACCATCCTCCTCATCTTCCCCTTCCATTCCATCCTCTCAATACATTTCTTCTTCTTCAACCATTTTATCTTCCCACTCCACTATAGAAAATTAGGGGTCTAATAAAAGACAAACATGTCAAGGGATACCCCAAGTGTCTATACATTTATCTAGTCCCAGTATGGTATGGTGTACATAATGTTGCTTTATCCCCTCCTCACATAAATTCCATTACATATTTTTGTCATCCTAGGGATTCACCCTTAATTTTATGTGTTATTATTTCCATTGGCTTTATGCCTAATCAAACCATTTTTGTGCATGGGGGAGTTGACACTACTTACAAGAAACCTAAGCCTAAAGGGCTCGAAGAATAATTTTGTAGGAATGTTAACTATATGTCCAAACCTTCCTTTTCCATACAATATTTTCAATGTTTTCAATGGTAAGTATTTGGTCTAGGTAAATATGAGTAGGGTCTATGATATATCCTCGATCCACCTTATCAACTATCTAAATAAAAATTAAGAATGGGCTATCACAAGAACCACATAGCCATCCTCATTGAGGATTATTTCCCATGTCGTAACTTTAATATTTATTAGGATAATTTTGATGCTCATATTTACTATTATTACTCCTTGATATAAAAACCTCTCTCCCCACATCCATAGTGGATATCCCTATGGACTTATTCCAAGTTTTTATGATCTACATCAGCCCATCAAACACTTTTAAGGACATTGATGAGAGATTCAATAACCTTTAAATATTTTTTGATAATTTTGAAGATGTGTCATCCTATATCATCCCCAAAATTAAGGATCCCAAAGACGGTGATGGTTACCTTCATCTAATTCTATTCTAACTTCTTATCCTTCCCATGCTCCTCCCACAACTATATCCTAATGGTCAACCCATTGCACCTCCCCCTCTCATTCTATCTTGATGGTCCTTGCATCAACATAATCCTCATCCACCCATCCTTCAACAAATCCTCCCCCATACACAATAACCCTCAACATCAAACTCATTCTCTAGATTCCCTACCCATCTACCCCATGATCCACCCACCATCAACATGATTTCTATCGATATTTTCACCCTAATTTTCTATGGAGCTAGTCTTGAATGAACTCTTAGGATTGAACCAAGTTATATTGACTTTGATAAAATTCCTTCTAATCCTTCTTCTCTTGATTTAATCCTAGTAGAAAAACTGATCAACCTATCAAATTTCCATCTTCCCTCCTCTCCTTCTCATCCTTCTTCTTCTGTGTTCCAAATAAAGTTCATTGATGATGATAATTTCTTTACTAAGAGTGAGGCATATGATTTACATCTCATTCCCACTCTTGTGTAGTTAGAGGGTGGTCCCATATGCTTTTATAAGAAACCATTATCATCAATTTAAGCACTGAACCTACTGATTATTGAATCATCCAATTTGACAAGAACTTATCTAACACAAAGAGAGAGTGCTTCACCATACCCATGACAAAATATAATAATATTTTTGCATGGTTATATGATGATATGCATGGCCTTGATCCCAACTTAGTAGTCCACAATCTCACCCTTAATAATAATTCCAAACCGATCAAGAAATATATTAGGAGTACACATCCCACTATTATGTTAATGGTTAAAGAATATTCACAAGAACTATTGGATGTGGGGTTCATTCAACCCATCGAATATCCCGAGTGGGTCTCAAACATGGTTCCCATAAAAAACCAAAAGGATGGATATGCATATGCATAAACTTCAAAGATATAAAAAAAGTGTGTCCAAAAGATAATTTTCCCCTTCCTAACATCGACATCATTTTCAACTCCATAGTATGTCACAAAATGCTTTCCCTAATGGATGATTTTTTAGGATACAACCAAATTTGAGTCAATGGTAAAAATCAACATAAAATATATTTCACCACACCATGGGGGATATTTTAATGCAAGGTCATGCCATTCGGTGTTAAAAAAACAAGGCACTACATATCAACATGCTATGACCTACATATTTCATGATTATATACTTGTAGTGACCCCGAGGAAGTGGTGCACCGTCCACTCACTCTATTTGCGATTATTATTGAATATTTTAACGTTTAACATGCATTAAATGAAAAAGCATAAAAGAAAGGCATAGCCGAAGTACGAAGAAATAAATGAATGAATGCTTTGTATTGATATTTCCAAGATCCGGTTACATATAAATCCCTCTACGGGATACCCTTCATTTGATACATGATTTTACACAAAGAGGGTAGCAGATGTATAAAATATCCCCTTGCAAAGGGAGATGCACTTTTCCAGGCTTCCCGATGATGCACACGGAACTGTATGAGGGCTTACAGATGCCTCCTTCTCTAGGTCTGATTCCTAGAGGGATCCTCTTGCTCTCGTATGTTGTGGATTTATCCGATGAACCTGTAGCCCTGCAATCAATGAAACAACAACACACGCTTAGATGTCCGAGATTGCCTCCCCGGATGAGGTTGTTAGCGATAATGAAAACAAATGCAATGAAACTAGTACTATGAATGCCAATAAATGAAGTAAATCTTATGCTAATGATATGAAAGCATGGAGAAAGCAGAATAAAAGAAACTAACACCTAAACCCTAGACTAGGTTGTGGGCCACTTTCTAGGACAACGACCTCAGGTGAAATCTGTCTCTATTGATCCAAAGGCTATGGGCTTAAGTCTACTACTAATGTTAAATGATTATTGTATGTGCATGGATGATTACCTCTCAGTTGGCTAGCACTTCGTTGCTCCTCAAGGGTGCTCAGATTTTCTCTCCAATATGATAGGGCTTCACTATAAAAATGATCTCCAAGGGAAGCTCTCCAAGTCTGTGAAGCTCTCCTCAATGATCCAATCTATTCAAAATTTTGATATATGATATGTGATGATCCCCTAGTGCTCTTAGGTTTGCTCCTTATAAAGTGTTTGAAACCCTAGGTCAATGTTAAAACCCTAGGATTTAATCCCTCATGCACACTGGATGTTAGCATGAGAATTTGAGCTTTTGTCTACCCTTGAGGGGTAGTTAATTGATGTCTAAATCTGGACTTGAGTCTTTCATGTAGACTGGCTGTGAGGAGGAATGCAAAGTTGTCCTCGCTCGGCCTTATTGCATGTAGACTGCCACTTCCACCCGAGATTAGGCTAGATTGGTGGCAAAATGCATTTAAGGTTTAGCCGCTGTCATCTACAATGGCTAAGGTTTGGCCACTCTGAGCTACAGTGGCCAAGATCCAGCCACTCTGGTCCATAGCGGCCAGGCTTGGATGGGCTGAAAAATGCCCCAAATGAGTGGTAAAAACCACTTTTGATACTTGGAAGGTCCCAAGGTTTAGTCACATGACCTATGAATGTGCCCATGTGAGTAGTCTCCCTAAACATGACATGTTTTAGGTGTCTATAGATGCCCCTTTTTGTGATGCACTGAGTGGAAAACACAGCGTGGAGCAAAAATGTAGACTGCTATGTTTGTAGGGTGTATGATGATCATTGATCTGATCAATATTGGATGGCCCAATCATGCAAGATGACATGCATCCTTGAATCATTGCTTCAACCTGATTGAAGGCTTAATTTAGCATAGGGCTTGCACATGTCCACTTGCACTCATTCCTCAAATGCAATCGGGTAGCTTATGTTGCTACAACAGAACCGACCAGTAGGAGAGCTACAAGTTGAAGATGTCATATTTGCTTATGAACCCAACAAATGGGGAAAGTTTTGTAAGAGTTGTATGCAATGATTCATAGGATGAACACTATTTTGATATGATCGAGTGATCTTTGGTTGACTTTGATTATGATTATTTGAATATTTGAACTACCCCCTCACACAATGAATTGGTGAGGGAAGGGCAATGAATGAAGCGACAAGTCGCTTGACCAATTTGACTAGTTTTGGTTCCTTTCTAGTTGTTTGTTCTTTTAATGGGCAAACCCCCATCCAAGTGTGATTCCAATTTGTTTATGATGATCATTCATCCCTATCCTAGGGAGCGGTCCAACCACAAATAGCCTTCTTAGGGAGTTAGGATGAGCGATTCTATTTATGCTTGTATTGCATCACTTGGCTCAATGTTTTTGGTGTCATAAGAGAATTAGGATGATTCCATCGTACCCGTGGAGCAGTCCGACCATCTTGATCTTCTTCGGGGTTGAGGTGATACATCATAATTCTAAAATGAGTAATTTGCCCCAAGTAGCTCTATGGTAACTTACTCATCTCACCGAGTTGCATGGAGTGCAAATCGCTGCAACCGCTGAGTTGATAGAGTAAGTAACTGAATACGAAGCTTACTCGAGATTTGTTTTTATGTGATTTTTTTGTTATTTTGATTATTATGATGATCAGGGACCATCAAAATGTGCTTATTTGATTTTTTTTGCTATTCCTCCTGGAAGGAATCTTCCTGATTTTTCTTGTGCATCCAACCGTTGTCAGATCCAGTGGCCGCTAAGTGCCTTCCTGTGGCCACTCTCACCCTGAGCGGCCAAAAAGTTTGGGCCACTGACGTCAGCAGTGACCGAGGCATAACTTGAGGAGTATAAAAAGTGATCTAGGGTTTTGACTTTTCATTCTTCTAACTGGCAATTTTGCTTTCTAGAGCTCTGATGAGAAAGTGACATTTACGACTTGGAGTGTTGTTGCATTGGAGACTATGGCTGCATAGGGCGAGACATCGATGAGCGGAGGAGCTAGAGCTTCTCGGGTATTCTCTCAAACCTTAACCCTACTTTCTTTTTGGTAAAATTGAACCTCATTAAGTAACCGGTAAATGAACCTCATTAAACTCGCCGGCAATGAACCGAATATGTAGATAGGTTTAGCTTAGGTTTTGTTTTGGTGGGCTTGCCCCCATTTTGCAAATTTTTCAATTTTTTTGGCATTTTTGGCTTAGGGTGTACGCGTCTGTCATATCGCCCATCAGCCACTACCACTCAGAGTGGCCATTTTGGCTTGTAGTTTGGCCATTGTCACTCAGAGCGGCTACTTTGAATCCCAATGGTCAGAAATTTGACCATTGGGGTTTGGCCACTGCTAGCTTCAGCGGCCAATTTTTGGCTACTGTAGGCGACATCGGCCAAGATACTTAGGCAAATTTTTGTAATTTTTCTGGATTTTGTGAGATGATTAATTGATTTTTTTGAATTTTTGAGCTACTTTTTTGTATTATGTTGCATGATTAGGTGCATTTATTCCTCTTTCACTCAGACTTAGGATAGTTTATCATTATTTGCACCATTTTTCATGTTTTATTATGATTTATGCCTTAGATGCATTGTAGTTATACCTTTGATTTTTGCTCTTAGATTCTCACTACTCGGGCTCGGGACCCGAAGCTCCTAAATGACCTCCTCCCACTCCTGGATGATATGGACTGGGCCTGGCTTAAGGCCCATGGACTACAATATGTTACCCGACTACCACAGATTATGTCGGACCAGGCCTACCTCACTGCCCTGGTTCACCGATGGGACCCTAGGATGAACACCTTCCATCTTCCTACCGGTGAGATGACTATCACATCGAAGGATGTGTATAGGATTTTTTAGATCCCTTTTGATGGAGTGGCCATCGTCTCTTTGGCTACTAATGATCGTAATGCAGTATTTCTTTGGGTGTTCGGGAGGCATGCTATGGCTACCTTCAAGGACACCAAGTCTGGAGGTGTATCTATTATACATTGGTATAGGGAGCATGTCTTCATCGAAGAGGCATGCGGTATTGCTGATGGTCATCAACAACATTCTGATCCTAGATTGCTCAGGCTTGAGGTTCCCATGGAACCTCCTTGCTATGGTTCAAGACTTGTTGGATAGTATGGAGCCTATCATCTATGCATGGGGGAGGTCTCTTCTAGCATAGTGTTATGATGAGTTGTATCACATCCATCGATGGGGCCGCATCAACATTGGTTGCAGCTTGCTCCTTTAGGTATGGGGATGGGAGCATATCAGCGTGGATCATCCTAGAGGACTCCCTACTAAGATTATAGTTATTGATGCTAGGATGCAGTGCTATGCTGCCAGATGGGCTCGAGAGCACGAGGAGCACAAGAGCTACCCTAATGCGGGGAGCTCCCCCATTATATTGCTACTTTCACTAGGCTACAGGTCGGAGCCATCATGTGGCACCCATATTATGAGTGCCCAGCTTGGGATGATCCACCCAATTTTATAGCTAGGATGTGGTGCGAGCGGTGGCTCATTGGCCGTAAGGTCGACATCAGGGAGTATTTCTTCTACTCTCGAGTTCTTCGTCAGTATGAGTTACAACAGGATGTGCCACTTGTCCCATTCTTGTATAGGTGCATCAAAGCAGAGAGAGACCTCCCTCCCCACATATAGAGTTCGGAGTCATAGATGCATTTGCATAGTGGTGGGGTGATCGGATGTGGCATGGTGATGGTAGTCTAGGTCATGAGGGTGATGGCGGAGATGGTGGTGCAGATCCAGTAGGGCGTAGAGTCCAAGCTAGGACTAAGGTATGGGGCCAGCCGATAGAGTAGGTGGTAGTAGAGGAGTAGGAGGCTCCTGAGGATGAGGATGAGGAGTTGGATCTCGAGGAGAGAGATTCTCCTCTGAGAGCATAGTTGCATGATGTAGAGGTCAAGCTCCAATCGACCAAGATCCAGGTACAACAGTGTGATGCTATCATTGCCCAGTGGGATGCTACTATAGTACAATGGGATGCTACTATAGAGCAGCTCATGGCTCAGATACAGGCTTTACAGGCTACTATCGAGGGTGGTGCTACTAGGATGCAAGTTGTTGTTGATCCTTCCACACCTCAGGGTCCTATAGGGATAGATCTAGGGGCAGTGATCGAGCAGATGCAGACTTTGCTAGATGAGTATGAGGTGACGATTATTGGTCATGTAGGCCACATTGCTTCTCTCGAGATGTAGATCAGGAGGCTAGGAGCCACTCCTAGGGAGAGGATAGGTGCAGGTGGATCACAGGCTAGTGGGCGCTCTACCTCAGGGTAGTCTTCCATCCGGCCTAGTCAGAGGACCCGGACTCGCATAGAGAGGCCAGTAGGCTCACATCACTCCACTCGAGATCCATCCATAGGGGGTGGTGCTGCAGGGGGTACAGGCCCAGTGTTTGATTGATGATGCATTAGGCTTTTATTTTTGAGGTCAGCTGACCTATATGACTGTAGCCTTCGGGTATTTTTGTATATCCATGCACTTTGAGATACACATTTTGAGACACTTTTGAGACACACATATTTATGAGATCTTTGCATTATGCTTCATTATGTGTGTCATTTATTGCTTATGTTTTTGTTTTACTTATGTGATGTGATGATGAAATTATGATGAGTTGATGTATGTGTTAGATGATAGATGATATTTATGATGATGTGGATATTTTAGATGGATGCTTATGTAGATGCTTATATGATCTGATTATTATGACATGATGTGATGTATCATGAGTTGATTTGATGATGGATTTATGATTCTATGTATGGGTGGATGCAATGATGTGATCTTAGATGTGGATGGATGATTTATGAAATTATGTATTTATGGATGCAATGTTTTCGTTAGATGCATGTTTAATTTTGATTTAATTGTATGCATCTAACTTATGTTATGATATGGTAAAATGCAATGTGTAATGTATTGTCTATATGATGTTTAATCTAATGTGAATGAACCTGTATGCTTTAATCACTTAAAACATAAGGAATGCATATGATATGATTTCATCAATCTAAATGGGTGATACCACAGAAAGTATAACAATCATGAATGTAAATAATCACTCTTATCATAAGAACTAATTATTTGGGCATTCATATGTGAAATGTAATGACGTGGAATGTATGTAATTTCTTGATAAAGCTTATGTGATTTAAAAGATTACAAAATAGTCAGTGGTCGTCTAAACATCATTTCTGACATCCATCCGGTATCTATCCTACTTTGTTAATACCCCTTAATTCACAAAACCTCATAAATAAAATTGATGATGTGATGGATGATATGATTTGTTGCTATGTAGGAATTTTTGAGGCTTTTCCTGAGACTCAAACACTCTAGTTACCCTATCAATAACTGCGTACTGACCATACAAGACTTTTGAAAAGCAAGGCTTTCATCATGGACCTAGATATTCATTATCCCTATGTGTGCAAATGAATATATTTAGATAGAACTCAAGCATTTCCTCCGATGTCAGACGAGATTCTTTCAGCCCATTGCTAAGATCATGGATCCTCAATTGTTCATCTTATCCTATGTTGGACTTAGTTGGACTTAGTTGGACTATACCACTAGGTAGCTTTGGGTTACCTAAAGCTAGCTCATCCACATGCAAACATTGGTCTACACAAATGCAAAATGCTATTGTGATAGACATATCATCATGCGTAAGGGTATCACCATTGCCAGGCATGGTTGTACACCAACCTGTAATGGGGATCACCTTTCGATTTTGTGCAATGCTGAGAATTCCAGGGATTCAAGTTCCATTCCCTTCTTTTCTTCATTTTATTTGGGATACTTGCTCATGCTTAGTGATGAAAATCACTGTTTATTTTTGACTGATTTTTTTGTTTTTTCTTGAGCAAGGGACTTATGTAGTGATGAAAATCACTTGTTTGTTTTGTTTTTGTACTTTTTGAACTATGACTTTGGAAACTGGGGTTTTGAATTTGTGCTTTGTTTTAGGATTTTTGCTTGTTTTAATGAAAGCAAGGGATTTATGTAGTGATGATAATCACTCATTTTTGGGTAGGGTGAAACTTGTCCTTTTTCCAATTCTCAACACCTTTGAACCGATCGCACAGGGGGATAAGCAAGGAAGATCCTTTTTTTCTTAAGGTAACCTAGACCACTTTTGTAGCTTTCATATTTCCCTTGTACCAACTAGGATTTTAGTGTTTCAATTAGTGATGGGATCCTGAATATCTAAGGCATTATCATGACTAGACCTCACTCTCTACTAATCAAGATGGCTTCCCACAAAAACTGATAAGACCACTAGATATGGTTGAATGACCAAAAAATCTTAGCCTATTCCTTATAGCAACATGATATGGTTGTGTTGAAAAACACAGTTACACACATGGATGAATGGATGAAGGTGGACTTGTGTATTTGTGGTTGTGATACAAACTATGGCATCATTTGCAAGAATGTGATCATAACATATGCAAATGCAATGGATATGCATGTTTGATGTAATGCAACTATATGGATGTAGATGTGAGATGCAACTATTTTTGTATTTTTGATTTTTGCATTGTTTTTGTATTTTTTATTGTATTTTGACCAAAGGGCTTATTGTGCCTTTGGGGCTTTTTAGAGTTTGACCAAGCGACATGAAGATACCCTTGGAGCATTTTTTATTGAATTTTGACCAAGCGGTATGGTTTACCCTTGGAGCATTTTTGATTGAATTTGACCAAGCGGTTGGTTTACCCTTGGAGCATTTTTGATTGATTTTGACCAAGCGACTAGTTTACCCTTGGAGCATTTTTGATTGAATTTTGAATTTTTATGTTTTTTGAATTTGTTTGTATTTTTTTGACATGTTTTATTTATGTATATTTGAATGTTTTTTTTTTAAAATATATGTAAATGAAGATAAGAGAATTGAGAGGCTCCTTACCACAATACCAATGATGTGAGGTGATATGTTCCAGGCCCAACCTTCTCTAAAATCATGTAGGGGCCTATCCAGTTTACCATAAATTTGTCTCGTAGGTGCGGTGGCAGATTTGAGTTCTGTTGGTTTTCTTTAAGCACAAGATCCCCAAATTTGAATTCTCTCAAGTGGACTTTACTATTGTAAGCTCATGCAAGGTGATCTTGATAAACATGGAGATGCTCCAAGGCATTGACTCGACGTTCATCAAGAAGCGTTAACTGATCAAGGCGGGCTTGCCGCGCGGTGTCATCATCTATGAAATCCTTCAATGCTATGCGCAGGGTTGGAATTTCCAACTCTAGGGGCATGATGGCTTCAGTGCCATATACAAGTGAAAATGGTGTTGCCCCAGTGGGCATCCGCACACTAGTCCTGTATGCCCACAATGCTAGAGGCAATTGCAAATGCCAGTCCTTATGATTATCTTTCACTATCTTCCTCAAGATGGAGACTATTGTTTTGTTTGAGGCTTCTGCTTGCCCATTTGCTTGCGGATAATAGGGTGTTGAAAAACTATGTTGAATATGATATTTTTTCATTAAAGCATGCACATTTTTGTTCTTGAAATATGGCCCATTATCCGATATTATCTTTGAAGGGACCCCAAAATGACTTATGATATTATGGAGTATAAACTCCGCAATCCTAGGTCTAGTTGTCGATGTCAAGGGGATCGCTTCGACCCATTTGGTGAAATACTCAATGGCCATTATGATGAACGTGTGTCAGCCTGAGGATGGGGGTGAGATCTTCCCCACTAAGTCTAGTCCCCACTACGAGAAGGGCCATGCTGCCTGGATGGGTTGCAAGGCTTGTGATGGCAAGTGAGTGAGGTTTGCATGATGTTGGCATTTAACGCATTTCTTGACATACTCACAACAATATTTTTCCATAGTGGGCCAATAGTAACCCATTCTCAAGATGCACTTAATGATGGCCATGCCACTGAAGTGACCACCACACGTGCCATCGTGGGCTTGCAAAATTGCCCAAGATGCTTCCTGGGGCTCAAGACAATGAAGGAGCATTCCATCATAGCCTCGTCTATAAAGGATCTCTCCTAGCAAGATGTACCTCATCACCTTCTATTTAAATGCTCATATTTCAGCATGCGATAGGCCTTGCGGTACCATTCCAAGTTTTAGGAAATCTCATAATTGGGAAAGCCAATCCTGATAAGCCACAACCTCTATGGATAAAATGACATGCTCCTCCTGTGATCCAGAATCTGTGAACATAGATTGAGAAACAACCCTATGGTGAATGGTCGTACCACACTCCGTAGGACCTTGAGAGATCAAAGATTCCCAAGGTGTCATTTGCAAGAAAGCTCTAGCTCTGAAGGACCAATCCTGATTTGGTTCGGTCTGGATCATGTTGACTAACTCTTGATTATCCATAGCCTCATGTTGTATTGTTAAGTGCATGAGCACTTTTATGTGAATGGTTGTGAAATCAGTAGATGGATTCTGAGGGATTAAGGATCCCAAAGATGCCATGGTGTCTGCAAATCTATTTGACGTGCGAGGGATTGCCTCGATGTCATACCATTCTAGTCGGGCTAGGTAAGTGTCAACAAGCTCCTTGTAAGATTTCAGGAGTGGGCACCTGCATTGGAACAATCCTTTGACTTGATTAACTATGAGCAAAGAGTCACCAAAGATATTCAATATTTTAATGCCCATTGTAATAGTTGCTTGGAGTCCCAAGATCAGGGCCTCATACTCTGTGTTATTGTTCATGCAAGGGAAGTCTAGCTTGAATGATAAGGGCAATGGAGCACCCTACGGTGTGATAAAGACTATCCCTGCTCCACCCCCTTGCTCGCACTTCGAACCATCGAAGAACAATGCCATGTCTCTTTCTTTCTTAGGTTCTTCGAGTTCGGGTGGATCTGATAATGCGAAGACCGCATCATCAGGAAATTCTATGGTGAGAGGCTTGCTATCCTGAAGAGGTGCCTCTACTAATTGATCTGCTATGACTTGTCCCTTGATGGACTTCTGGCTTATGAACTCTAGATCAAATTCTATCAATAGCATGATCCACTTTGCAGTACGTGTATTGTGATAGGTCTTGTTCATCATATACTGCAAAGGATTTTGTTTTGATATAACGTAGGTCGTATGGCTCAACATGTAGTGTCACAACTTTCTGGTTGCAAAGACCACTGCTAAGCACAACTTTTCTACATACGCATATCCTAGCTCATAACTCACCAAGGTGCGACTGATGTAATATACGACTTGCTCTTTGTCTTGTGCATTCTTTTGGGCCAACATGGTGCCCAACATGAAATCGGTAGCCGATATGTATAGTAAAAATGGTACCTCTGGCCTTGGTGGAGCCAACACTAGTGGTGTTTCCAGGTAAGTTTTTATCTCTGCAAAGGCTTGTTGGCATTCTTCATCCCAATGAAATGGGACATCCTTGCATAGCAACCGGTTCATGGGCTGACACTTATCTGATAATTGAGCAATGAACCATTTGATGGATGCTACCTTGCCTTGTAGGCTTCTTAACTCCCTAATGTTGGTAGGGGTGGCCATTTCCATTATAGCCTTTACCTTTGTAGGATCGACCTCGATGCCTCTCTTAGAAATGATGAAACCTAAGAGCTTACCAAAAGTCATGCCAAACACGCACTTCTTAGGGTTCAATCTGACGTTGTGCTCAATGAGGCGATCGAAGACTTTTGTAAGGATTCTAGCATGCTCTTGCCACACTAAAGACTTGGCTAGCAAGTCATCCATGTAGTCTTCTAGGATTGTGTGCATATAGTCATGGAAGATGTATGTCATGGCCCACTGATATGTGGCACCAACATTCTTTAGGCCAAATGGCATCACCTTGTAATAGAATGTCCCCCATGGAGTAATGAAAGTAGTCTTATGTTGGTCTTCGGGTTTGATTCAGATTTGATTGTATCCAAAAAACCCATCCATTAGGGAGAGCATCTCATGACCTGTAGTGGCATCAACAAGAGCATCTATGTTTGGCAATGGGAATGAATCCTTTGGAGTTGCCCTATTCAAGTCTCTAAAATCTATGCAAATGCAGACTCTTCCATCTGGTTTTCCCATGGGCACCATGTTCGAGACCCATTCGGGGTAGTCAATTGGGACTATGAAAATCGCATCCAACAATTTTTGTAACTCGTTCTTCACCATCAAAGCGATGGTTGGATGCATTTTCCTCAACTTTTTCTTGACTAGATTCTTCATGGGATCCAATGAAAGATTGTGAACAACTAACTTTGGATCAATCCCTGGCATGTCTTTGTAAGTCCAAGCAAAAATATTTGGCCTCTCTTTAAGGAGAGGAATTATGATGGCTTGTTCCTTGGGAGATAGACTTTCTCCGAACTTGACTTTCTTTGGTTGAGTAGGATCATCACTGATGTCCATCTCGAAAGTCACTTCTATAGCCATATGTGACCCATCCTCCAACTGATGAGGCATGGGTATCAAATGAATGTCATCGATAGGATTTATAGGTCCTACTGAGTCAGGATCCAAACCGGCATGGAATACATCATATGCATAGCCTATTGCAAAATGAAATGGTTGTAACACCTCTTCATTAGGAAAAAGGTCCTCAGGCTCTATGGGTGAATCAACGTGATCCCAATCAATAGCCTCTGTATCAAGACATAGTGGTTTAGTAGGATCTACTGGGTTATGAAGTGGAGTGGCCAAATCAATGGAGATCGTATTGATGGATGGAATGAAATCTCCAGGACCACATGGGTGAAACATTGTGTCAGAGGTTTCTCCTCCATACTCATGATGAGGCTCTGGAGGAAGAGGAATCTCTGGATCTAGCCCATGAGTAGGTTGGATAATAGGATCATTGGGTTCTAAGAGCTCCCTGAATGTAGGCAGAGGGGGATTGACCACATGGTAAATGGCATTTAAGTCGATAGGTCTCCCCAAAAACTGCAAGCCAGGGTCTATGGCATGAAGTGCCACTTCTCTTTCGACCAACATGTTGACTTGCTGCAAGTGGTGAGGCCCAAGATAAGCCATCTCAGTCTCATCATCAAAGTCATCATCACTTATCCAAAAACCATTAGCATTGGTATGCGGCCCCAAGATAAGGGGCACGTCTCTTGGCCCCAAGTAGGCCATCTCTATTTCATCTTCATATTCTTCATCACTTATGAAGATGCCATTTGCATTAGTATGTTGCCCCAAGTCATGGGGCCATTGCCTTGCCCCTAGGTAGGCTCTCTCTATTGAGTCCTCTGACTCATAGCCACTTTCATCCGATATGTACCCACTCTCATTATGGATAGACCAGGCAAGGCTTTGTAAATAGCGAGGCCCATGATAGGCTAAGTTGGCTTGTACTTCATCATCACTTGCCTCATATCCATTTTCTTCTCGCTCTTCATCCCATGAGTTGTAACCTATTGGGATGGCATCAATTGTGAAGCTTGGATGATAAGTCTTGGGAGGTGGTATGTTTACCATGACCACTTGTCTGTTACTTGGATGTCTTGTACTTGGTGGGTGATAAGGAATAAAATCGATGTCTTCTCCTAACCCCAAGCTTAATCTATCCAAGGCTGCTACTAGAGAGTCATCTCGACCTCTGATGTGATAGCCTAACCCAAACCTATCAGAGGGAAGCTGGTATTGCGGCTCGAATGGCCACCTACGCCCCTGCTCATATATACCAAGACCATAGCCATGCCAATGGCAACGTTCAAAGTAGCTTAGAGAAAACTCAGGATTAGAGAGGTAACAAACATTAATAGTGAATAGTTCATCATTGTCCTCTTCTATGTCTATAGACTTATGGGTGCAGTCCAAGCCAACATAGACAAAGTTGGTCTGGTTGGGAGGGATTCCAAGCGGCACCACTATTCCCACTGGTGGTCTCAGGTCTTTCGGCCATCCCATGTCCTATGTAGACTCTATGATGGGCATGAATGTTATGTTCTACACAAGATACTCTCCTATCCCTATGCTTGCCAAGTGTATTGTCGCATGTGATGTAGATGATCCTATAGATGACACTGGCGAAGCGGGTTCTAGTATCTCCTCAACTTGATCTTGGAGATCTTCTTCTTCCATGGGACTTGGAATTTTCTCAATGGCTATGGTTAGCACTTCCTTGGGATTTCCTTCCTCAACTAAGGGTACCTTTAGCTTCTGATTATCTTTTGGTTTAGATATTGATGGTCTCTTAGAAGCATCAGTCATTTTGGGTGCAAGATGAGGTGTTGATGTTGATGGGTCTTTTCGTACCCCTTTGTCTCTGTTATCTAGTTGCGTAGTTGGAGATGAAGGTCCTACATACAGGTGGGTAGAAGGAATCACAAATTCTCCTAGAAAATCCACCTGATGGACATATTTGAATGGCTCTTCATCGGCCAACACCACATAGACTTTGTCATCATGCACATACTTGACACATTGATGTAAAATCGAAGGGAACACACTTCATATCTCTTATCCAAGGGTGCCCTAGGAGGATGTTGTATTGCATGGCCCCTTCCAAGACATGACACATCATAGGGATGGTCTTATGCCCCACCTTGATAGGTAGGACTATCGTTCCCATAGTATTGCATAAAGCATCATTGAAAGCTCTTAATGTGTAGGCTCCTAGAATGATATTTGACTTGGGGATCTTAAGGTGTTCTATTGTTGTCATTGTGATGATGTTGATTGATGAACCTATATCGATCAAGACCCACTTAAAAGGTAAATCATTGACTGATGCAACAATGTGCAATGGAGGGTCTGGTAAGGCAGTAGGCACTGTCTTAATCTCATGATCATAGAATCGAATTATAGGTTCCTAGCATTGTTGTACTTGTCCCACAAAATGCGTGAATGCATTGGGGTCTTGTGGTTGGAGCTCAATCGATCTCAAAATCTCCATCAAAGTCTCCCTATGCTTTGGGGACTATTGTATGAGCTCATAGATAGATAGCTTGGCCAGAGTCATTTGTAAGTTTTTCTCTAGTCTACTCCAAACAGTTACCACAGGTCAAGTTGGTGGACCTGGAAAGTTGTTCTACCCCTGCCTCTACCTAGGTGTAGCTGGGACATTGATTGGAGCCATGGGAGGCTATGGTTGACCATATCATCTAGTCCTGGTAGCTATATTGACAATTTCAACCATCCCAATGCACCCATGGGTAGGCGTATCAATTCAGACCTGATTGACTTGGGCACCTTGCCCTCTAGGGACCTCATGGTTTGGCAACGGGTTTTTGTATATGCCCATATCTCTGTTATCGGGAGCCAATGGGTTGTCAACTTTAAGTTCTCCCACCTCAATCATGTTTTGCACTTGATGCTTGAAACCAATGCAAACTTCAATGTTATGCCCCGGTATCCTGTGATAAGGGTAAAATTGATCTTCCCTATATCCTTTTGGCTTAGGATGGTTGGGATCTATGAGAGGTATATCAAGAAATCTGATCTTCCCAGCCTCGCTCAATTGGTTGAAAATTGATTGCATTGACTCTGATAGAGGTGTAAAATAGTGAGGTGGCTTGCATTCTCTATTTCACCCCTGATTGTTCTTTTGATCATAATTGGCTGGTGGGGGTTGTGCTTGATAATTTTGGGGTTGTTGCGCAGCCCCATCCTTAGGTGCAACCAATACTACTTGATTAACTGGAGCCGGGTTGGCCTATTTCTGCTTGTACTTGTCATTCTTGCCATTTTTGTTCCACTCCTTGTTTCGGAGCTTAATGGTTCCCTCATCTACTTTTATGTCCTCAATGAGTTTGGCCTATGCCAAGGCTTCCTCAAATGATGGATATTGTTGAAGTTGTAGCAAGAGGGAAATGTGTTTAGAACAACTCTTGGTGAACATGCAGACGATTTCTTCTGTGGGGATAGAGAATGATAACTTTACCATGACTTTTCTCCATCTATCCCCATATTCCATTACTGGCTCATCGTCATAATGTTTTAAGTTGGCCAAGTCTGAAAGGTTCACCTTTATTTTAGCACCAAAGGAGAAATGCTTTAGGAATGCATTTACTAGTTGTTCAAAACTGGATATGTTGTGCTTAGGTAGTTGGTTGAACCATTGAGTGGCAGTACCCAAAAATGTCATAATGAAAGTCCTTAGCATAAGAGCATCATTGTCTTCAAGATGAAAACATGCATTGATGAAATTGGTAACATGCTCTTGTGCATCCTCTTCACCCTTAAACTTTTCTAACCTAGGCATCTCAAAATGCTTAGGATATGCAGGGCTAGGGACTGATGGGCATAATGGTTGGTTGTGTATTTTACTCAATGTTGGTTGGTTCCCTACCATTTCTTGTTTCTCAAAGGACTTCATATTTTTAGTGAGTTCCTAAAATGCCTTTGAGGTGAGGATTTCCTCTTCTTGTAGGCCCCCTCATGGTGGTAATGGAGGTAACCCTATGTGCACTTGACTTGTTCTATTCTCTTCCCTCCTACGAGGGGATTCAGGATGTGTTTGATCTTGATTTATCATGTTTACCCTTTCTCCACTAGTTTGATGTTGTTCATGATTTGAGTGGTGGTTTCATTGTGGGATTTCTTCTTGTCTAGTGTGCCCTCTCTTGGTGATTCAATGTGTTTATCTCTTTGATGATCATTGCCATTGGCTTGTAAATTGATATGAGCTAGTTGCTCAGCTTGTTCTCTTAGACATTTCTCATGTTGGCGCAAAAGCCTTTCTCTTTGTTTGTCATGCTCAAGAGCTTCCACTAGCTCTCACTCTTTGTGCAATGCATTCTCTAACCATCGCATGTGATCATATTGCACTGTTAAAGAGGACTCATGTTTGTCTGATTCTATTCTTGTGGTTTTGATTCATAGATTCCTCGAAGAGGTTTTTGCTATTTCTTTGCTCTTGCTAGCTACTGTAATTTGTTCCATGTGTTGATAAGTGTCTCTATGGTCAGACTCTGCATGAGACTTGTGGAGTCACTCTGAAGCATCCCCATATTGAGAGGTGCATTTAGAAGTAATAGTTCATGAACTTCTAGATACAAAATTTTCTGTGGCTACGGTTCTAGGAGGTGGCCTCGGATGAAACCGATCCAACTCATCTAACTATCTTGTTTTCCATGGCTGATCCCTTGGGGTGCCATTTACTCCAATGAGGTCATGATCTATTGGAATCCTTCCTCTTGTGTGAAGGGTATCTTCTATTTGATGTCTATGACTGGATGTAGCTCTAGTTTCTTGCCCTTCAGTAGGCAGACCTATTCTCAATGTCTCATGTGAAGTTTGAGGTGTTGTGACTCTTGTGTGTCTTTTTGGTGATGAGGGCTTTGTGGCCCTATCTACCCTCCATGAGGATGGATATGGGGAAACCTCATCATCCCTGTGTGAAGAATGGGGTCTAGAACCCTTCTTATGTCCATGTGGGGAGGAAGCCCTTGAAGCCTCCTCATGTCTTTGAGAAGTTTCTGTGTGTTTAGAGGAAGACCTTGAGGCTTCCTCATGTCTCCTTGATGATGATGGTCATGAAGCCTCTTTGTGTTGTTGTGATTTAGTTCCATGATTTGACTCTCTATTTGGGGTTTCTCGAGGAGAGCCCCCAAGGGTTGAATTATCACCCCTTAGACTCATGGAACTACGTCTCACGATCTTATGAGCATGTGGTTCAATGTTACTATGACTTCGCCTATGAGTATGTGTTGCTTCAGATTCTCCCTCGGTATTGGACCGAGGATGTTTACTTCTAGTTTTGACCATTGTGTTTATGAATTATTCTTTTGGATTGCAATTTAGAGATAACCAAACAATATCAAGCAAGTGTTTATCTTGATTACCAATTTATGTGTGCCCTAAACTATTTGATGTGTCTTTGATATGTTGTTCTTGTTGTTTCTTGCTCTTGTTTTGGATTTAGAATAAGGAGACTCATCCATAGTGGGAATCAAGAACACCCATGCCAAACATGATTTTCTCAAAAAGAGACTAGGGTACACCACTTAAATCCCAATGGGGGGTTCACCTAGCTCTTCCACTCTGAACCAATTGTTCCAATAGTGGGAGATAGTTTGAACATGAGTAACTTAGTACCACTATAAAGAAGTTCCCAATTCCATTCTAAGAAGATCTAGGGGGCAAGCCGGTGGAAGGAGATGAATGCCAACGTCATCGAACTGAATTGAAGGTTGGTGATGAAATCCAACTCCCCAATGTTTAAAACATGCGTGTGTGTGTGGGGTTCATTTTAAGTTTACATAAAATAAAATGCATCATACAACATAAATGTATCTTTCCTATATGCCTAATATGAATGATGTTTCACTTTTCAGAAATATGCATAACTAGTATGAGATTCATGGATGCACTCTATTTTGTGCAAATATGGCCTCTAGCAGGGCCTCAAAGCAAGCAAACCAACACACAATTTCTAGCACGCTGGATTCTAGGGCGGACTTTACAAGCATAAGCCATTGTTCCTAGCAATGCCTAGTGGAAATCTAAAAAAACTCTAAGATGCACAAGATGCAAGTTCTTTCCTTTCCATTCCTTGATTTCCCAAATTAAAATGTGTCTTAATGTTCATTATTTTAGGAAAATAGAAGCAGATAAAAGAACATAAATCATCAAAAAAGTTGTACCAACCTCTAATCCAGCTCAGAGAACCAATATTTTGACCTCTGCTGCACTCTAGTTCTGGTCGTTGTCGACTAGAGCGACTGATTTCTGGCCACTATAGACTAGAGCGGTTGACTCCTGGCCATTGTAGACTAGAGTGGCTGATTTCTGGCCATTGTAGACCAGAGCGGCTAAACCTACACACAAAAACATGGATCAGTAAAGTGGTAGAAAATAAAAACTAGGTGGGGGTCCCACCATGATCACCATCTGTAGCGACCCCGGGGAAGCGGTGCACCATCCACTCACTCTATTTGCGATTATTATTAAATATTTTAATGTTTAACATGCATTAAATGAAAAAGCATAAAAGAGAGGCATAGCCAAAGTACAAAGAAATAAATGAATGAATGCTTTGTATTGATATTTCCAAGATCCGATTACATATAAATCCCTCTACGGGATACCCTTCATTTGATACATGATTTTACACAAAGAGGGTAGCAGATGTATAAAATATCCCCTCGCAAAGGGAGATGCACTTTTCTAGGCTTCTCGGTGATGCACACGAAACTGTATGAGGGCTTACAGATGCCTCCTTCTCTAGGTCTGATTCCTAGAGGGATCCTCTTGCTTTCGTATGTTGTGGATTTGTCCGATGAACCTGTAGCCCTACAATCAATGAAACAACAACACATGCTTAGATGTCCGAGATTGCCTCCCTGGATGAGGTTGTTAGCATAATGAAAACAAATGTAATGAAACTAGTACTATGAATGCCAATAAATGAAGTAAATCTTATGCTAATGATATGAAAGCATGGAAAAAGTAGAATAAAAGAAACTAACACCTAAACCCTAGACTAGGTTATGGGCCACTATCCAGGACAATGATCGCTAAGGTGAAATCTGTCTCTATTGATCCAAAGGCTATGGGCTTAAGTCTTCTACTAATGTTAAATGATTAATGTATGTGCATGGATGATTACCTCTCAGTTGGCTAGCACTTCGTTGCTCCTCAAGGGTGCTCAGATTTGCTCTCCAATCTGATAGGGCTTCATTGTAAAATGATCTCCAAGGGAAGCTCTCCAAGTCTCTAGAAGCTCTCCTCAATGATCCAATCTGTTCAAAATTTTGATATATGGTATGTGATGATCCCCTGGTGCTCTTAGGTTTGCACCTTATAAAGTGTTTGAAACCCTAGGTCAATGTTCAAACCCTAGGATTGAATCCCTCATGCGCACTGGATGTTAGCATGAGAATTTGAGCTTTTGTCTACCCTTGAGGGGTAGTTAACTGATGTCTAAATCCGGACTTGAGTCCTTCATGTAGACTGGCTGTGAGGAGGAATGCAAAGTTGTCCCCGCTCGGCCTTATTGCATGCAGACTGCCACTTCCACCCGAGATTAGGCTAGATTGGTGGAAAAATGCATTTAAGGTTTAGCCACTGTCATCTGCAGTGGCTAAGGTTTGGCCGCTCTGAGCTGCAGTGGCCAGAATCCAGCCGCTCTGGTCCATAGCGGCCAGGCTTGGATGGGCTAAAAATGCCCCAGATGAGTGGTAAAAACCACTTTTGATACTTGGAAGGTCCCAAGGTTTAGTCACATGACCTATGAATGTGCCCATGTGAGTAGTCTCCCTAAACATGACATGTTTTAGGTGTCTACATATACATAACACTATGGAATATTACATGGATGATCTCTTAGCTAAGTCTAAAAAGTGTGATTAAGATGTTGATGTTTTGTGTAAAGTCTTTGATTTATTTCTTGAGCATAATGTTAGACTAAACCCTAATAAGTGTGTCTTTGGTGTTACCACAAATAAACTTTTGGGATTCATTGTCTCTCATTGCGGTATCAAAGCAAAAACAAATAAAGTTATGATCATAACTGAAATACCCCCCTACAAATTTCAAGTAATTGTGAAGCTTGCAAGGTAAAATTCAAAATATTCGTCACTTAATTGCACAAATATTAGATAAATTCAAGCCATTTAATCACTTTTTACAAAAGAAGATCACATTTAAATGGGCCCAAGAATATCAAGGTGCTTTTAAGTCTATCAATAAGTACCTTACATCCCCTCCAATTTTGACCCCATTTAGGCTAGGTCTCCCATTCCAGTTGTATATTTTAGCCACTAACTTTACCTTCAGAATCATATTGTCTCAAAAGAATGAGGTCAATCAAGAGCAAAATATCTATTATATTAGCCACACTTTGGTGAGCTATGAAACAAGATACACCTATATGGAGAAGTTGTGCTTAGAAATGGTCTCTGACACTAGGAAACTTCACCATTATATTTGTACCACCTATATTATTCCTAAGGAAAACCCCCTATGATACATGATGGGTCAAACATACAATAGCAATGGAATTGCCAAATGGATTATGCTCTTAAAAAATTTTTACCTTGAATTTATTAACCAAAAATATATCAAAGGTCAGGTCATCACTGACCAAATTATAAAATCTCCATTCATCGATAATTAACCTCTTGTCATTGAGCTTCTTGATGAACCCGTCTTCGATATTATTAAACATGAAGAGTATTTCAAACTTAAAAATCAGGGTAAACTTATGCTATATTTTTATGGTTCCAAGTGTGAACAAGGGGGAGGTGTTGGACTTGTTTTCTTCACACCACAATGGCCTCTCATCCCCTTATCAATTGAAATCATCTTCCCCTATACCAACAATAATTCTAAATACAAATCCCTCATCCTTAGCATAAAAACTATAATTTCTATATGCATCAAGCAAATCAAAATCATTTGTGATTCCCTTATCATTGTTAACCAAGTAAAGGGCACCTATAAATATAAATGCAAAGTCTTGAAGGTATACAAAATAATGTAGAAGAGTTATTGTCACACTTTGAGTGGTATAATATAGACACCTCCCTAAGGTCCACAAATCATTTTGCTGATATGATGGACTCTCTTGGCTCTCTCATTCCTCAAAATACATATAACAAATCCACCCACATACATGTTATTATACTCAATGAATATTTTATTTCCAAGAAGATTTCTTTGGATAAAGTAGGCATCCATTTTATCCAAGAAGAGCCTTATAATTATTAGTTTTCATAAGTCAAGGATTATCTTAAATTTAGCATTATTCCCCATGATTTACCTCATTACGGGAAGTAAACCTTTAAGAAAAAACCTGTCAGGTACACCGTCTTTGGGGATATCCTCTACTGACAAGTCTATGATGGTATTCTATTACAATATCTTGAGCTGCACGAAGTTGTATTTATCAAAGCCACAACCCATGATGATACTTATGGTGGTCATTTTAGTGGAATTACCATCATGAAGTGCATATTTCAAATGGGTTATTATTGGCCCACCATGGAAAGTTATTATTGTGTGTATGTCAAGAAATGTCTCAAATTCCAATAATATGCCAATCTAACCCGCTTGACCTTACAATATTTACAGCCTATCCAATATTTATGATCCTTTTCACAATGGGATCCTAATTGGCAAAACACAAACCTACCACACCATTTGTAGGGCAAAATTACTCCCAATTGGCCAAGTCATTACACCATGCTAGCACCTAAAAATTGGGCACTCTTGAGGGGATTAAGGAACCCAAACCCCTTAACATCCTTCATATTTGTGCTTTCTATGTGTAATGATGTTAAATAGGCTCTCTAATTAAATATATTATTTGCAAATATATATATATATATATATATATATATATATATATATATATATATATATATATATATATATATATATATATATATATCAAATACCACCCTAGCCGTCCCTCAAATAAATTCACCAAAAATGCTTTCAGGCCTCCTAATTACATTATATCACTTCCAATCTATTCATGTTGATGCCACCAATCATTTGGACTCATATCCCATTATTTTTTGCATTGACATCATCAAAATATAGGCCCCTATTGAAACCAACTTTTTTAAGTCATTAAATAATTGGTGTCCTTGAAAATTTCACCCTTAAAACATTTAAAATTAAATTAAAGAAAAAAAATCCCCAATCACTCCCATTTGTTAATTTATCATTTTTTTAGTAATATTGGATATCCAGGTAATCGTTTGGACCCTATTAATTTTATTTGAAACCAACAAATATGGGTAGCCCTTTCATAAATTTGCCCTATTTGACTAATCAAATTTGAACATAAATAACTCAAACCTCATATTGTGCTAATTTGGTCACCTTTTGGATGCATAAGCATGCATTTTCTAATCATTTTGGTATACTTAATCAACAACATATATGTTTTGTATATTATTTCCATCTATATGTATTTCATTTTTGCCTACTTCACATCTCATTGTCATTTCTCTAAATGTATTGTATTAAAAAAGAAATAAAAACTTCGCAGCACTACCTTAGCACAACGGAAATCAAATAACGAAGAGGAAGTAGAAGCACAAGCGATCAATGTAAAAAGGGCACTTCACAACATAAGAACAAGAGAGATTGAAATGAAAGGAAAAACTCTGAAAACGTGTTTCGCACCTTAAGTGCTCATCAGTTTGACTGATGACCAAAAATTACAATCCATCTTGTTTATATAGATTTCTCAAACCAGTGGGTTCCCTAGTCGACATGCCACATGGCGAGAATCAATAAAAATGGACCGTTACCTTAGGATATGCCAAAAAATATAGTGATTACCAAGGATAACGATTGAAAGTGCCTTAAAACATTAAAAAATGCTCCTTGGGATGTGCACCCATGAATATGGGGCATTGATTATCAAAAAGAGATGTTACAAACAATTCTAAACTTTAAAACTCATTTTTGAGGGGTCTAGAGGCCCCAAAAAGGTCCTGTTTCTTTGAAACCCAATGGGTTTCATCTGTCGTTGTAGAAAATTTTATAAGCTTTCCAACGCTTCAGACGGTTCGAGAATCGGAGCCCTGTAGCAAAAGTTATGGCTGATTGAAGTTGGACTGGGTTCTCACGACCTGACTGCAACATAGAAATTTCTTCATATTTTTGTTGTTTTTCCAACAGATGATGCCATGAACGATATGGGAGAGCTAAGGGTCTTTGCTCCATTTTTCGTAGAGAGGTCCAAGCACATTTTTGTTTAGACGAAGATCACAGGAAAACTGGAAGTTGTATAGCTTCATCAGAACTGGGGGAGATTTCTTTAGACCTGGTTGTCTTAAAGAGATCTTTTGGAATATTTTCTAGAGCAGTGCAGGCTGGTGTCGAAACTCTACCTGGGCAAAGAGTGGAAATAAGAAACGGAACGGGTAGCCTCGGGCTCTCAACTTGTGAAAAAATTGATGCTTCATCTTTCTGAATCCTTCATCATCCACGTCTCTGACCAAAAACCTGTTGAGTTCGCTAACTATAAAGGATTTTTTCTGGTGGGGTGGATGGAATGAATATAAAGGGATATATTGATACACATTCATTGGTTTCTAGTACAATTTAGTACCCAGATGACCTGGAACAGTCATGGAGGGTGGTTTGACCACCAGAATATCCAGGATGTTAACTTCAGAAGTGGAAATGGCAGTAGTGATGTTGATGCTGGGATAAACAAAACCATAAGCATCAAGGAGAGCTTGAAGACTCTCATTAGTACCATTCCAAACTCCAAAATCATCATCAATATATCATTTATACAAGCAAATATTTTCTGAAATAGTTGGAAAAAGACCAAAAACTTGCAATTCCAAGTAACAAAGAAACAAACAAGCATAGACAACTGCAAAATTGCTCCCCATTTCTGTACCTCTTTTATTCCTATAGATCTTACCATAAAATTCTAGATAATGTTTGTTTAGGACTAGATCTGCAAGTTCGAGGATCAACTAGACCAAACCTAGCTTGAACCTCCCTAAGATGAAGTGTTGAAGAGCGACCAATCCTGCTGTTGTAGGAATGCTTGGGTACAGGCTCTCAACATCAAAGGTGAACAGAACGCAGCTTGGAGGAAAATCTCTTTCATGAAGGATTTTCATTAGGCTCGAAGAGTCTTGTAGATGATTTTTTTGCTCTAAGAGAATGGGGAGAAGCTGGTGGTGAAGCCATTTGGAAACAAGATCCAACATATAACCGCAATAGGAGAAGATGGGTCTACCCTTCATAGGTTGTTTGTGTACCTTTGGAATGAGGTAGAAAGTACAGACTCCAGCAATTATGGGGTTCTTTTACAGAAGATAATCCACTATTTTTTGATCGAGGAGAAGACTTCTTTGTGCATTTTTAACAATGGACTCCAAGCTAGAAAAAATAGAGTTCCAAGGAACAAAAATAACCTCTTGGTAAACTTCCAGATCTAAAAGTTTTCTGATCCCTTCTTCTAGGTACCATGCCTTGCTGAGAACAGTGATTCCAAGATTTTTGTCAGTAGGTTTGATGATAATGGAATCATCAGATCTAAGACAGTGCAAGGCTCTTGCCATATGCCTGGGTAGGGGAGGCTGGAATATACTCTTTGTGGTAGCAAGTTGTTGTTCAACTTAATTATTTCCATAATTAAGAAGATCCGATAGGGGTTGGTATTTCATATTAGGTTCCCATGCAGAATTTGAAATACAAAATGGAGAGTAGGCAGGTTCTTCCCAGTTGGCGATGTTCCTTCCTTTTGGACCGAAAAACCACCAGAGCTTGAGAAGCCTAGAAAATAAAACATAGCTCGGGCATCATCATGGACCATGGATGATGGGACAAGGATATATTTCAATCCTAGCCCAAGAATCTCTTTTTCTGCTACTGTAAGAGGTCTATCAGAGAAATTATGAATGACATTTGTAATCATGCCATCAACAACACTTACATTAGTCTTATTGAAGAAGAGCAGGCATCTATCGATAGGGCTGAAGATGGCACTCCAATGATTCAGTAGTGGTTTATACCACCAAATGAGGATGGCCTTGGGTCTACTGTAATCCTAGACTTGACTGCCTGGGAACAAATATCATAGAGTTTCGATTCATTCGGGAACCATATCCTTGGAAATTTTTGAGAGAACCCCGTCATGACTGCTGCTGTGTAGGAGGTATGAATTATTTCTCTGGTTGTTTCTAGCGAAATTTGCTTTTGGACCGATGTCGTGACCCATTTTTTACTAAGATCATTGGTTCTATCTGTCGGGATGATTTCGTTGTTGTTGATGTCGGCCTGACTATTGAGGTTGTTGTTGTTGCCTGCTATGGTGTTTTATTGCCAAATATGTTGCATATAACTATTATTTTTCTTTTGTAGGTTGTTAGCAAGCATGCATTGGTTGTGACCATTGTCACAATATCTTGTTTAATCATATTCTTAGGTTTCTTAGAAATAGAAGTCATTTTTGTTATTCAACCATTCCTAGTTTACCCAATCAACCTTTGTCAAATATCACCATGTTCTAGGGTGATTTTAGGATTCCCCTGACTGACTTGAGTTCTTTCTTGGATTAGTCACATATCAAACTTTAATTGAATCTTTAGTTTAAGGAATATGGTGTCATGACTTGTATTACCATAAAGTGAAAGTATATCTCTCATTTTATCATTCACATAATCCTAACCAAGGGATACAATTGTAAGTTTCAAAAGAAAGAAAGAAAAATATCCAAAGAATAAGGATAGCACCCAAACATTATTCTCCTTGATTCCATTAGGTATTATAGCACCTACACTAGTGCTATAGACATTGGGATGGTAGTGAAGATATGCCAAAGGATTATGGGGCTAACCTTCATTTGGGCTACAGACGTCCGACTGTAGTGGGGTATGACTTCCAAGTGGTGACATGTCTATTACATTAGTGACCTTTTGCATAAACCTCTTAACACTCATATATGAGCTTGCTTATATTGGCTTAAGTTCATGATTGGTTTGTCCAACCTTAATCAATATGGGAAATGAACTTCATTGCACACATTTTGGTCCATGATAGGCTTGATCTTATTTATCCTTCGTTTATTGAACCTATGATTTCAACTGTTGTATTGTGTTCTAAAATTTGTGAATGGTGTTGTACATCTCCAATTTTTTTTCTATTGTAGCTTTTCTAGACACCTCAAAGTGTTTCTATTATGTAATGTAATTGGCTTCCCAAATGAAGAATTGATCCTTCAATGTCTACAATTGTGTCTGTAGATCTTCTTCTTGGACTTCTGGATGAGAAGGTTCATCGTCGACCATGTTATCCAACACTTGAGTAGCAAATTCATCCTTAGTTATTCCAATGACTTCTTCATCACTGGACATACTAGGGGTAACCAAGGATACTTTCTTTGTCCTACTTCTGGTCCTTGGATAGTTCATTGTATGAATAGGGCTTAGTATTCCTTCCCCATTAAAACACTATGAACCAGGAGACAAAATTTGCTCTACTTCCCTTGTTGATTGATTATGATGGGAGGCAAAGGTTCCCCATGGACAAGTGAACGTTGTTTTATCTTGATCCTCTTCCTCAATATGTATCTGATTGTATCCACTGAACCCATCCAAGAAAGAAAAGTACTTTCTTCCTACTAAGGTATGAAGGACCTAATCTATAAAGGGTAGGGAGAAGTGGTCTTTCTTTGTTGCTGTGTTAAGCATTTTATAATCAACACAGATATGAAACTTTCCATTTTTATTAGACACCACCATCAAAGGTGATACCCACTCACTATCAAATACGGGGTAGATAAATCCAACTATTAGGAGTTTCTGCAATTCAGTTTTAACAATCTCCTTCATGGCTGGGTTCATCCTATGTTGTGGCTGTCTTACTAGTCTTACTTGTTCTTCCAGATATATACGATGAGTACAAACTTTAGGAGCAATTTCCCTCATATTTTATTAGTCCCAAGCAAAAGCATTTTGATGATTGACTAGTATCTCTTTCAGGGTGTCCTATTGAACAAGTGTCAACTCATTATTTACATTCAATATTCTCCCATGTTCAACCTCAATTTTTTTTGATGTGGTGATCTTTATTTCCAACAAGAGGCAATTCTAGAGGAGGGCAGAAGGAATATCCTTGGGAAAAGTTTGTTATAACTTTATCCTCATCATTTTCATCCTCATGCTCATTCAATGACATTATGGATTGAATTATTGATAAATCACTAGCATTCTAATTGTTCACAGTCATGTTCTCCCAACAAATCAATGAATTGGGCAGGTGGATACATAATAAGATTTTTAATATTCTAACCATTAGAAATATTCATTTTTCAATTCTTGTAGCTTATGCAGGCATCAACTATTGCTAGCCAGGGTCTACCTAACATGAGTGGATAACCACCCAATCCAAAATTTTATTACAATGCCAAGAAATCTGTGGGATATTCCCATGCATCTACTATAACTATAATGTATTCCAACATTCCTTCAGGGAGTACTGTAGACCTATTAGCAAACTGAAGAATGGTTTTTTTTGGTTTCAGATTTATGATTTTGAGTTTCAGCATGGTATCCTTGGGCATGACATTAATGGCTACCCAAGATCCACTAGTGCGTTGGGTAATGGATAGCCTTCAATTTGAATAGTTAAAACAAGGCTTCCTAGGTCTGAATATTTTTGGTGGTAGGTGTTTCCTAGCATGAAATCAGCTAACTGACCTACCGTATTAATTTTTTTTCCTTATTTTTAGTCTGGTTTTCTCAAACATAATTATTGTATGGATTTTGTGTAAATTGGGACATATATTATAGCTTGGAAAAGAGGAATTATGATTGTTAGATTTTTCAGGCTGGATAAAATGTCAAACTCCAGTTGTGCTAGATTTCTTGGTTCCTGTAACCTTTGAGGAAAAGGTGAAACCTCTTCTTTGTCATTTTTAGTAATTTCTTCTTATTCTACTTCTTCTACACTAAATGATTTCTCACTTTCTACTTCTACGTTTTCCTCCCCTTCTACCAAAGGAGCTATGTCTACTCCTACTTATCTACCTAATATTAACTGTACATGATCACATCCTACTATAATATTGTACATTTGAAACATCTTATTTTCCACTTGGCATGTTGGTCGATTGGTTCAGTTGTTGGGATTTGATGTGGGTTGTGCAAGAAGTTGTGTAGGTCTCAAAGTAGGGGGAGTTGGAAAACTCTGTTGCAGTGGAGCTTGTGTTGCATTCTATGGAGTTGGACCCCACACATTATAGTTTCTCCATTGGGGTGAAAGTTGTTGGTATGGAATCAATGGGTATAGATTATAAGAAGTGTTTCCTTGGGGAGAATTTGTCCAAGGTGGTTGTCCCCATAAACCCATATTGGGTGGTTAAAATTAACATTGATTCATGTAATTACCTCCTCCATAGGGTGGCATTCATACTGGAATATTGTTTCCCATAGGACACTGTTGCTAGTTTCTCCTATTTCCCATGAAATATACTTCCTCTACTTTTGGATTTTCCCTAGATTTGGGTAATTGTGGGTACAAATTTATCTTATGATATTTTTGACAAACAACACATCCTCTAATATTATTTTTTGGATATGCATTTTTTGGATGTTTCCCTCGATATTTGGGATAGAAATAGGCTAATGTATATTCATTCTCCTACTTCATTTTCTGAAGCAGAAGAGTATCCATATGAAGTGTAAGATATGACAACATCTCACTTTAGGTCTTCTAACATGTTGCCTATTTTTCTTTTTGTGACTGTGGTTGTTGGTTTGATATTTCTGGAGGTTGGTTTGACTTTCCTTCTTGAATAATTTTGACATAATAATCAGATATTTGCCATTTTTTGCTGGTAAACATCTCCTCCATATATCATGTTGAGTGCTTTAAGAGACTCATTAGTGAGTCCTTTTAAGAATATACCTCTCAAGGACCTATCACTCAGTCTTGCATGGGGATATATTTGTAGGTTAAAGTTAAATCTATCCCAGTATTCCTCTAATGATTCATCTTCCTTCTGAGTCATGTCAAAAATTTCTTCTCTAGAATCTTGTTCCCTACCAGAGTCTTAGTATTTTTCTAGGAAGATTCTTTTTATATATTCCCATGTAGTAATATGTTTGTTTCCTAAACTAATGAACCAGTGTAGGGCTGAATCATCTAAGGTTGAGAGAAACAACTTTAGTTTTTGGACATCAGTCTAATAATCTACTAACCTGCATAGGACATCAATCTTGAAAAGGAACAATTCAAGGTCTTCAGTTTGAAATCCTCTAAAAATAGGAAGATGGGCAAGGGAGATGCATTTCATTCTTGTGTCTCATATTGCATCTCCTATTGGAAAGTTAAAACTGGTGGATGTCTCTTCTTTATTAGCCATATTTTCAAAAAATAGGGTCTCTACACTTGCTTCTTCTAAAGCAGTATCTAAAGCTCTTCTATCATTTAGAGTATTTTGTACAAGAATCTCCAACTCAAATATCGATATGGTTCTATCCTCTACTGCCTTTCAACATTGGTTGTACAATAATTCCTCCTCATACTAGGTTATTCTAAGCATTCTATTTTCTCATACCAGCTCCTCATTATTTGGCTATTTTGGTAGAGAAGGAATCTGTGCAAAAATTGGATGTTGACTCCAATGCATAGGTGGAGATTATGGAGGTGAAAAAATTTCACTTCCATAATCTAGTGCAACTGATTCAGGGGATTTTTGTGAAGCAATATTTTTACCCTTAAGAAAATGATCGTCTGGTCCTCTGATTCTTGGTGGAATCATACAATATTAGGTGGAAATATTTTGTAGATAAGTTAACCTAAAATGTTCATATTGAATTGCTACAAAACTAGTTTTTATAGTTGGTACTTCCTCGACAACGATACCAAAATTTTGGGCAAAATATTGGTTATATCTATAGTTGATTTATTACCTTCATTTAAATTGTCAAACTTGGAAGGCTCGTAAAATTATGAAGCACATGCATAGTTTATGCCTGTAACACCAATGAGATGAGTCCAATATGTCTTAAGGTTTGCAGGGGTGGTTGTGGTATAGCTTTGTTTCTTGTTCAAACCATTAAATTAGCCTATATTATCAAACACATGACTAGAAATAGCTATAGAAAACAAAACGTAAACTTGCTAAAAAATATAGAGAAAATAGGGGAAATGCAGAAACTAAATAATTGTAGAAAAGAATGAAAACAATAAATAAATAATGCAGAAATTAATTATATAAAATAAGGGAAATTGGTGGAATACTATTGAGTGTGGGCCTAGGCTTCTAGAAGTTTCCACCCAGATCAAATCACGCACAATGGATGCTGAGAAATATTGATATGAACACTCGAATAAATTAATAGCAGCTTCAAAAATATATTATATGTAAAATGTCCAGAATCCCTTTTTAGGGGTGGTCTGTGCATTTATACAGTGCATGATCATCCCCGATTAAAAGCTCATGCAAGTCTATTTTAGAATTTTTCGTTACAAGAAACATGCGTAAAATAATCATAGATAATGAATATGCACTAATTTTATCCTTCACAAGATAAATTAGGCATGTTCTATTTATATACAGAATATACCTATAATTACACTATAAATCAATATCATTCAGTTTCCTATAATCGATTTGTGTGTTTTCTTAATTTACATGTTTGTTTATCCATTAATGAGAAATGGATAATATTTTTCGGTTCATCCTATTGTATTTCATTCGTATGTATTGTTGGAAACTGTCATTTTGTTTCTTCTGAAAACATGGTTCTTATTGTACTTCTGCTTCACAGGAGTCATACGTCATCTAGCCTATCATTGGAAATCAAGCACTATTTACTCTGAAGTCGAGAGTCAGGAACCGTTAACCCCAAGGCTAGGAGTTAGGCACCTTTGATCCCAAAGTTGAGAGTCAAGCACCTTTGACCCTAAATTCGGGAGTCAAACACCATTGGCCCCGAAGCTGGGAGTCAAGTGCCTTTGATCTCTAAGTCAGGAGTTAGGTGCCTTAACTCAATGTACGTATACTTTATTGCAGTCACCATTGTACTTATGTTTCCACCATAAAATATGAAGTGTTAGGTCCACATGGGACCTTGATGTAAATATGCAAAAAATATAGTAAAATCATCGAATCTACACACAAATCACACTTAAAACACATATTAGAGAATATACACAATTTCCTATTAAATATATATAAAATATTCATAAAAAGTACATTCTATCAAAATAATACCGCACTATATGTTATGAATCCATACAAAAATATGAGCTTTTTGTGTGCTTATTAGACATGTTACCACTCAGAGGGTATACTCCACTGCTAGTCAAGTGTCTATAATCCTAATGGAGGTTAGCCCCATAATCCTTTGATATAGCTCCACTAACAGCTAGGCATCTATAGCCTCGGTGGAGATGTCTAAAATATCTAAGGGGAACAATATTTGGATCTCTTTGTTGTTATTTTTTAAATAATGCACTTTGGATCCTTAGGTTTGGATTATATGAATGATAGGATGAGAGATAAAAATTTTACTTTACGAAAAGACCGTACATGGTGTTATCTTTCCTAAACTCAAAATTTGATTAATGTGTAACATGTGTTTGGTCCAAGAAGGAACTTGAATTAGCCAAGAGAGTAAAAAATCATCTTAGAACATAATGAATTTTAAAAAATAGTTGAGTGGAACTCTAGGTATGGTTGAATTATATAAACAACTTCTACTTCCAAGCAACCTAAAAAAATGATTGAGCAAGACACCGTGATGGAGGTGATGACTAATGCATGTGACAAACATAAATATAAAGATAAAATATTAGTGCATGGAATATGGGGAACAAGACAAGAGATAAATCAAGACACATAGACAATGGACAAATAGGCATGGGATAGACAAAGCACAAGATATAGAGATGGGTATAATAAAGACAAATACTATATGTCATTGATTAATTATACCAATTGAGATTGGGAGATGCATATTCATGTACCCAAAAAGAGACCAAATTAGTGCATAATAAGTTACCATGTTTATTTGTATATGGATGTGTTGGATGAATGTAATGCAAAAGAAATGATAAGAAATAAAGTCAAGTGATTATGAGGGTCCCACATAGGTGAGGAATGACAAAATTGAATTTTAAGGGAGGGTAAACTCCCCCATACATAGAATTAGGTGGAAGAGGAGGAGAGAAATGATGGGAAAAAGAAGGTTGAGGGAGGGAAAAAGAATGAGAAAAAGAAAAGGATATGAATGTTTGGGATAGAAGAAGGTGGAGGAAGAAGATAAGGAAATTTAAGGGGAAAAATAATCATCTAGAGGTATGTAGTTGCTTATGTGTGATCTTACAACAATGACATGAAACCTATTAAATAAAAATATGAGGAGGTTGAAGAGGTGAGGAAGAAGGAGTAGCTATTGTAGAGTTGGTAAGAAAATGGAATATGACAGTGGTTGATGGTGGCTTCAAGTGGGTCATAGTGACACTTGAGGATAATATGTAAGATTTTCTTGAATTATGATCAATATGAGATACCCCAATGATGGAATGGATGAATATATTTAAAACTTATAATTGATAGATTGTTGAGATCATTTAATTTAGTAATCAAACTAGCCATTGGTAGGAATCCTCATGACACTCCAATTGATTAAATAAGTTGACTTAATGTTGCCACCTTGATGGAGCAAGTATGTGAGTAACCATAAAGAATTTTTGTGGATCATACTAAATTAGAGTTTAAGTTGATAAGATAAATTCTACTTTTTTCCCTAGCAAAGGATGGCTAGTGATAGTCACAGGCAAGGTTCTTGGATAAACATAGATACTAAGAATGAGTGTTTGGATATTGATCATGTTTTTGACAGTATTGATAGGTAATATCATCCAGATCAAGTGATGATTTTATGGGTTATGTGGGGTGATTTAGAACTTATGAATGTGATTTTAGTAATTGATGATAGGTGGATGGGAGACATTGCTACAAAGGAGAAAGAGGTTGAGTGAGTGTAGCCACTAATCATAGGTGGATGTGAGTGGTTACTATGTAGGAGCAAGAGGTTGAGTGGGAGTCTACAAAGGAGTATGGGAGGTTGGTTAGGTGGTGGTAGGATAGATGCCCCATAGTGACTTGAATATAGCTTAAGAGTTATGAGTTGGTCCAAGATTTGTTGTAGTGCATTTGAAGATGAAGTTGGAGTGGTTTGGATAGTATTGAAAAGGAGGGAAACATGGGTAGGATCAAGCTAATAAGGATGAGAATATGAATAAGAAAAATGTGGAGGAGGATATTAGGATGAGTGGTAAGGCTATGGGATGTAGGCCACATGGTCCATGTGGGATAGAGAATGGGGTGTCAAAAGAAGAGGTGGAAGATATGGTGTTAGAAGAAGATGTGGAAGAGGTGTTACAAATCATTGCAAGGATGACAAAGTGGTATCCTTATGAGTGTTCTTGGGTAGAGTGGTGTGATTTGCCTAATGCATTAGGATTTGGTGAGAATTTAAGGGTCCAAAATGGTCCATGTCACTCAGATAGGGGATATTATAGATAATGGATAGATTACTTGACAAGGTGATGGGAGCCTCCTTTGAATGGGTTGGAGGAGTTTTTGAAGTGTGAAGGATAATCTCAAAGTGGTCCATGAAAGGGTGGTCCTATGATCTATCTTGACTTATGGTTACAAGAATAAGTAGTTAGAGATAGAATAGGAGGTGGAAAAATAGATGGTGCAGAAAAGGGATATTATGACTTGACTCTAGAAGGAACCATCCCTACCTAGATGGTCTAGTATGGAACTGTACCTGCCTAGATAGTCTTGTATTAAACCTACCTACCTAGATAGTTATAATTTGGGATAAAATATAGGGATTGTGAAGCAAATAGGAAAGGTGTTTTGGTTCATTTTGTTTTTTTTTTGGTCTATTTTGTGAATAGTTTTGGTGCTTTTCAATAATTTTAAGCAAATAAACAAGTCGTCAACATAAAATTAAAATGAATATTTTTGACATGCTTAAAATATATTTTAATGTTTGATGTTTCTTAGGATATCCTTGCATTGCAAATAATGTAAATTCAATATTTCCATAAACTAATACAATGCAATAGATCCTAATATAAGAATGTTCTTTTTCTACCCAAGATGCAATGCAAGGAGATCCTATCTTTGAAATGAAATATAATTTTTAAAATGAAATGACAAGAAAGGAAACTATCCAAACAAAATTATTTTTGGAAATACAACCTAATATAAGAAGCAAGCAACAAAAATATTCTTATACTAATCAAACAAACAAGGAAATCTATACGAGTTAGACAGAAGAGGAGATTCCTATGATAAAAAAATTAATATGCAAGACTTGTGATGAGTGTCAAATTGTTAAAGTATATGTATATGATTTACCTATATATTCCTTTTCAAATGAAAGAATATGAATGTTTTATATTACTTTTTCACTTTAATATTGTCATTTATGCATCAATATAATTAATGGTTAAAAATTATTTATGCATATATTTTACATGAATTTTGTGTAATTTATTATGTTGTTAGGTAATTTTGTATGAAGCTGGATGAATTTTGTGTCTACTAAACCAAAAGGTAGATGTACATAGACTAGTTGGACGTATGGCACACTTATAGGTACTATGGATGAAGTGCTATAAAAATATGCTACTAAAAGCATCTACCGAAAGGAGTGCTACAGAAGAGCTGAGTCAAAGTTGACCAAACCTTATTGCCACGTCACATCCAACATGAGCATGTTATACACAGTCTCCATTTGAATTTCAACGTGGGAAAAAAAAAATTTGGAATATTTAATTTTTATTAATAAAATTTGTAATTTCTTTATTAAAGTTGGAAGGATCAAATTTGTTGATTTATTCCACCAACTTATATTCTCTTTCCTTTAGAATAGGGAAAAATATTATTCTTGTTATTATTTAAATTTATAAGTTGTTAAAGTGGTTGCCACTTGGGCTTGCGTTGATTAGTCCAAGATCCATCTTGTTATGAAATTGTATTTGTTTAGACAAAATGTTAGTACATAGGTTAGGATTTATATTTGTTAGTTAGATAGAGACAAAGAATGTTATGGAAGACTTCATTAAACATTATTGTATAAATTACAATGAGGAGGCTTTTGAAAAGGTCCTTACTCTTGTCCTTTGATGGTGGCATTCTGAAAGAGAAGTTGAAGAAGTCATTCCGTGATAAAGTCTCTGTAGTTTTCATTTCCAGTAACGTACATGATTGAATCTCAGCAATAACATAGTATTATTTTTCCATCTCTTTTGGAATATTATTAGGTATTTTGCAATGATTTATTTCCTTTTGTAAAGTCTTTATTTTTCCTACAATCAATGAATAGTTAACAGTTATAATATATTAAATTAAATATTAGTAGTACTTAGGTAAAATATCTTAGAGCATAAGAGACATATATTGACCTTTTAGAATGCGGGGTCCAATTCTAAAATACTAGTCCCTACTCTCCTGCTCCTGCATTAGAATAGGATTAGATTAGTATAAATAGATAGAAATTAATCTACATCATTTATTTCGAAGTAAAATAGTTAACACATCATTAGTTACATGTGTATCCACACAAATTCATTCATTTGGTTAATTTCATATTAAATGAATCACATTTAAAATATTATATCTTTTCTATAACCTGATATTAAGGAATTGAATTAAGCTGGTTAATGTCAATAAATATCTATACGAGATTGCTTTTCTTTAAATTTATTAAGACCTGGATTGATAATTAAATGATTAGCTATTCAAGCTAGATATTTTTGGTATCATTGCCAAGGAAAATAGTGTCATGACATTGATATGCAAGCTATTGGACCCCATACAGAAGGAAGCTTACCTACATGTGGAGGGTGGCACAAGTATTGATCAATGCATGTGTATGCCTATACGTGGAGGGTGATAAAAGTAGTGATCAACACACGTATAGATCTGCATGTGGAGGGTGGTGCAAGCATTGATCAATACACACGCACACCAAACATCCTCCACCTTAGGTGGACCAAGTTCTATTTTCTTAAAACCAATTTTTATTGTTTTCCTAGAATTTAGTCATTTATTTTCCAACATTTATTTTTAAAGCATTTACTTTTCAACAATTTATTTTTTAGCAATTTCCTTTTCAACAATTTATTTTCCTAAAAAGTGTGGTTGTTGCTAGTTTAAATATAAGAATATTTGGCCTCTAGAAACCCAATGTAGTACAGGAAGTAGGTGAGACTGAGTGACACAACCATAGTAAAAACATTCCTTAGAAGTAAAATGGTAACAACAACACTTTTCCTTATTATATTGAGATCACCTGGTCAATCCATTTGATTTCATTATAATAAGATTTGCCTTATTTTCTCTTGTTGACTTGAGATCACCTATCCAATCCATTTGATTTCAGTCAGTAAGAACTGTTTTAGAATAATTTTATTTTTTTTCTTATTATGCTGAAATTATCTGGCCAATCCGTTTAGTTTCAGTATAGTAGGAATTGTTTTAGAAAAAAAAACATAGAACCAAAAGCAAAACAAAACTAAAAATAATATATAGAGAAGTAAAATTTGCTAGATGGTACCCCAATTGAGTTGCAAGAATTGAAGGTGCAACTTCAAGATTTGTTGGAAAAGGGTCTAATCAAATATAGTGTGTTTCCTTGGGGTGCTTTAGTATTATTTATGAAAAATAATTATCGTTATTTGAGACTATGCATATATTATAGGATGCTGAATAAGGTAACCATTAAAAATAAGTATCCTTTTCCAAGGATTGATAACCTCTTTGACTAGCTAAAGGATGCTACCATATTTTAAAAAATAGATATGAGATTGAGGTATCATCAGTTAAGAATATGAGAAGAGGACACCCCTAAGATAGCCTTTAAGACTAGATACATGCACACTATGACTTCACAATATTACCATTTGGATTGAAAAATGCACCAAACTTTATGAATATGATGAACAATGTGTTCAAAAAATATTTTAATCGGTTTATCTTGGTATTCTTAGATGATATCTTGATATATTATCACACCAAAGAAGAGCATGACCATAATTTGAGGTTAGTGTTAGAGGTGCTGAGGAAAAAATAGCTATATGGAAAGTTATCCAAGTGTGATTTTTATACCTCATAGGTACAATATTTGGGACACATCATCTCAATGGAAGGAATTGTTGTAGATCTAAAGTAAATTGAGGCTATATTGAGTTTTCTAACACCAACAAATGTGTTTGAATTCAAAAGCTTCATGGGAATCATTGGGTATTATAGGTATTTTATGAATTCAAAGATTACTTATTCTATCATCAATATTAAAAAAAAATGGAAAGGACTTCAAATGGATAAATAAGTGTGAGGCTACCTTTGAGGATTTAAAAAATAAGCTAACCATGACACTGATTCTTAGGATACCGGATCCTCTTGGGAAATTTACAATGTGTACATATGCTTCCTTAGAAGAATTAGGTGGGGTGTTATCCTAGGAAGAGGCTAAAATAGCATGAGTCTAGGAAATTCAAGAAGAATGAGGTAAACTATGTAACACATGACCTATAATTGGTAATATTTGTGCATGTATTGAAGGTCTGTCGACACTATTTATTGGGTAAACCTTTGGAGATAAGGATAGAGCATCAAAGTATAAGGTATATTTTTATCCAACCTATGCTAAACAAAATATGGATAAACCTGTGATAGAAATTTGAGACAAAGATACGAAGAACCTTGAAGAAAGTAAGGACTTCATCATAAAATATGGACTTTTATGCTTCAAGGATAGGGTGGTTATACCCAAAAATGATGGCCTGAGGATATTTATTATGTAGGAGGTACATAAATATCCCATTTTTTCTCATCTAGGAGGGTAAAAAATGAGGGAAAAAATTAAAAAGACCTTCTATTAGGAAGGAATGAAGTAGGATATCACTAGTTTCATTACAAGATGTTTAGAATGCTAGAAAGTCAAGGTAGAACATAAAAACCTAGTAAGGAAATTGTACCCACATGATATACCTACACATAAATGGTATGTAATATCTATGGAACTTATTGTGGCTTTACCTATGACAAGGTACCAACATGATGCAATCCTAGTAGTGGTTGATAATTTTACCAATATTGTACACATCATGTTGAGGAACATCAAGGATGGTGCATGAATTTGGAAGCCTAGAGCTAGATATTCCTTATCAAATATTTGTCTATACTACTTTAAACCTATGTTATAATTTTATGTGCCTTATTATGATGTTATCATTTGAAACATATGATGCTCTTTGATACTTAGTTGATCTTTTGTAAAGCATTTTTCCAAGCAGTGAATGAGATTCTACTTTATACTATCCGAAGTGTGCCAAGTTTAATGCATTAGAATATTTTTCTACTTAGGATATATTCTATTATGTTGATATTTTATACAAACTATACTAATTTCAACACCATTAAAACTTTGGCACCTTTGCTATGTAGCCAAAATTTTGCTTTACCTGATAGGCTTTGCTATAACATTGGACAAATTTTTTTTACCTATACTTGGCCAAATTTAATTCATAATATGGTAGATGCTAGACTTTTATAAATCATCTATTGACATCAACATTTTATAATTTGGCCATATCCCATGCCTAGTCAAAATTTCAGTCCAAGATAAAAAAATATGGATTATTCTACCTTTGTTGGATTCTAAGATTCAATTATGTTAGATGTCGAATGTTTTTATGTTTATTATTGACATCATTATCTCAAAAAAAATATTATAGCTTTATACACTTTGCAAAATTTAGCATTGTGGTGTTACATGGCCCAAGAGCTTTCCCTCCTTCATGTCAAAGATAGACTTCTTTGGGTTAATGGATATCCTGAACTATCGACATTTTTCAAATACTTGTATTAAATGCAAGTTGTGATCCTCCCTATTATGAGAGAAGATAGTCATATCATCCAAATAAATAAAAATGACTCGATTTAATAACTCATTGAAAGCCACATCCATCGCTCTCTAAAAGGTTGCTCTACCATTAGAGAGACCAAAAGGTATTTGACGATAAGCAAATGTACCCCATTTTATGGTGAATGTCATTTTGTATTGATATTCATCCTTGAACCATATTTTATTTTAGCTAGATAATCCATCTAATAGAGAAAATATTTGAGCTCCTGCAACTATGTGAAGAATTTGATCAATCTATGGCAAAGGATAATGATCCTTCAGAGAAGCCTGATTTAAATTTTGAAAATCAACACATAGGTAAATATCTCCTTTATTTTTCCTCTCAGGGACCAAATTAGCTACCTAGGTAGAAATCTTGATTGGGTAACTAATTTTAGCTTCCAGTATTTTCAATAGTTTAACTTTCATTAGAACTTCAATTTGGGATTAACTAGTCTTTTTTCTGCTTGAAGGGTTTCACTCCTTCCTGAAGTTCAATAGTATGTTGGATGACATTATTGTCATACCTTTTAAATCATGATAAATCTAGGAAACAATATCTAGAAATTCATGGCATAGATCCTTGATTTGCTCAAGTTCTTCTGGAGTGCAATCCGTTACAACCTTGATTGACTTTTCAGGTTCCAACTACAACTCGATGTACTCCTCATCTACATTGATCTTATGTTTTTCAACTTTATCATTATGATAAAATAGACTTTCGAGTAAAATAAATCCTTTTGGAATATGATTATTTCTTACTGGATCAGTCCCTCAGATTCTTCTTCATCGAGTATTCTTCCTTCCACACTACTAGCTTCTTTTATCAGGAAGTTCATGATCTACTCATCATTCTCAAACACTTGCAAATAAATATTCTTATCAGGAACTGAAGACCTGTAAACCAACCTCATAGTATTTGGTTTCTTCACCATGTGCTCAACTAGAGAAAAGTTGGTGCCAAGAGATGCCAAAATATCTGCATGTTTATTTTATTCTCACAAAATCGCTCGGATGCTTAGTGTTGTGTAGGCTTAAAATTGATGCCAAAATTTGTTGTGATACATATTTAAATAGTACTATTTGGAGACGCATTTGTTAGTCACTTGATTGATAATTAGCTCATAATCTCCAAAAATTTGAAGTTTTTTTATTTTGAGTTTCTCAACTTTCTTCAAGCCTAATAACCATGCTTCATATTCGGTAGCGTTATTTGTACAACTCCATATTAGTATATATGAATATATATTCTGTATGCTAGAAGGGGAGACAAGAACAATACTAGCTTTGACGTTATTTTTACACCTTATGCCACTGAAGAAGACTTTCCACAACTGATCTGAGATAGGATCTTCGTCATTAGTTACCTTCACTTCCACCTTTTCGGGCTTGGTAATGGCATAGCAACCAATATTAGTTTCAATAATTACATTGACATTATTCATGGAGAATTTATCTTCTATGTGAAGTTAACCTAGAGCTTCTTCCATTAAATCTGACTCTTATCCATATTCGATCAACAAGTTAGTCGAATCCATGGGCTTTTCTTCATCCTTGACCTTCTTTATATGAAATGTGGAAGGTTTCTCATTGTAGATACAAATTATTTTGCCTTTAAAATGAATTTCCAGATGGGAATAGTCTAGACAAAGATAGACTTAGCAGTGAATTCTCTCAAGAGGCACATACTAAAGTATGGCTCCAAATCAACCACGACCACCTCTTGGATCATAGTGATTTAAGGCATTTTATGTAGCATAATTAGGATATACTTAATAACACCTATTGTTATCATAGTAATCCCATCCAACTGCAAAACTCCTGGGCTGCTCCTGGTATATTCCATACCCATGATCTCATAAACTACTTTCGGCATGAAAGTTGTTGCATCACCAGAGGCAATCATGCAGTTATGCACAATCCAACCCTCCATCCTGAGAGACAAATAAAATGGTGGTGGTCTATTATTTCTAGTAGCCAAATTTGTAATCATATGAGCTAACATAGTTTAAGTAGGATTTTTATTTTTATCTTTAATAAAATTTAAATATTATTGCAACAAATCAAATTTTTAGGTAATTACAATGCAACATAGAGACTAACCTTGGTGGGAATTCTATTCAATTATTCAAAAATGTTGTATGTGGATGAACTAGACTCCCTTCCTTTATTAGCAACCTCATACTTACTCTGATATTGTTGCATGGTTTCCAGCCTTTGATGCTTGGTCAAATATGGGTATTTGAGGTGATATTTTACCTGTTCCTTCGTCTCAGCTTGTGCTTGTGAAGTTAATGCCTTCGCTTGAGGGATTATTTATTTTTCTTGTGTACGCAAGAGATCCTTTAATAGAATAGGTTATTTTTACTTCGACCTAAGCTAGGGGATTTCACTTGTGTTTGTATTTTTTTGTTCCCATCTTCTGCTTAGCAGGTACCTTTAGTGGCTCCATCTCAACTAGGTCCACTATGATCAAATTTTTTTAGCTCTCGTGAGAACTGAAACTTGTTCTATAGAAGGGACCATAAAATTATGATCAACTTCTCTAATCATGTTGATATGACCACTGATACAGTTGTCCACAAATATCTATACATAGTTCAGATGAACCATGCAAGTTTCTTCGCTATGCAAATCATTGCAGGTAGAACACCAGTAAGTTTTGTTGTATGGGCCATATTCTTCATTCTTCAACATAGTTGGATTCATTTTAGGTGTCTTTCTGGCCAAAGCAACTTGCTCTCTGGTGATTTGTGGAGGTTGAAATATCCTAGGTTGGAAATTTCTCTCGGCTTATATTTTCTTAATGGTTGTGATCTCATTTTTTATCGCCCTCATTGCTAAGTTCATTGAATGCATATCTTGTAGTAACTTTGCTTGAGGATAAAAATTTGAGTGTGTTGGAGGAGTTGGTAATGGTAGTGGTACTGGTGGAAATGGTAATGTTGGGAATGTAACTGGAGCAGGCAACTATGAAATTGAAGGAATGGGCAGTTGCATGATAGAAACTATCAGGATTTAAGATGAACTAGGATTCCATGAAGGGATCAAATACATGGGGGACATTGGTTAGACTAAGAAGATGCATTAGAATATAAATGTTGTGGGAGATTATGAAAGATAAGCATTTTCATATTTTGTGGGAGCTTACCAATAATAATTAAATCAGTGTCAGCATTTTGCACTTGGGAGTAAAAGACCAGAAACATATCAATATTGGATTGATAGATGGCCATGCTAATGTCGGAGTTGAAGGCTTGGAGATAATAGAACATAGCTTGTTTGGGAGTCGATCAGAGACCATAAGGGACTCTGTCAATTTCAATAAAATCTAACATTGAAGTCAACAATTTCCTCTTGTGGATGTCTATGAATGTTAGTGAATTAATGCAATAGGGAAAAATGATGCACTTGTTCATTGAAGCCTTTTATCATTAACTCAGCCAACAAGTCCCATGTGGAAATAGTGGCAGGTGGTAAGTATTGGTACCAGTAAATCAACTTCTCTCTGAGAGAGAGCATGAGTAATCTTACCATGACATATTTTTACGTGATGCTATGAATATTCACTAAAGAAGCCACACCTTGAACATACTCATAAGTTGTTTTTTCTCGTAACATCGTAAGTAGGCAAAGCCTTCAATGCTACTGCTGGGATCAGATTCTAAACTTGCATATTCAAAGCTCCAAAATGGTTCCATGTTGGAAAATATCATGGTGGCAGTGGATTTTGGATCATTTGGACCAGATAATTTTCTTGAGGAGGAAAGCTAGTGGTAGTACTAGAGGGACTTGAAGGAATGAAAAACACACCAACTAATTGTGAAGACGTTATGATTGATGGGATAGTCAGAGTGATTAATATAGGATGCTATCCTAAGACTTGAGTGTCAATATCAAAGAACTCAATAGGATTTTCTAAATTTTTGGCCTTTGATCTTGTGATCATGAAACAAATATTTCACCAAATTCACGTTTGGAGGCTTCTAGGTAAGACTAAGTCACCAAATGTTCTAATTAAACAGTAAAATATAAAAATCAAATTCTAATACTGCTTAATATGGAACTTTTTGTCCCATCAGGTGTGCCAAAAATTGGTGGTCACGAATCTGCCTAAGTATAGATATATGCACCCTAGACCCGACCAACATTAAAAGGCCGAAGGAAAGAGATGTACTTCAAACCAATCTCCAGAGAGGGTTGGTTACCATACTAATATAAAAATTGGTATAAATATTAGGGAGATAAATTAACAGAAAGATATGGGAAATATGATTGTCAGCCATAAAAATAAAGTAAGGATGAACTAACAACTAAATAACCAAGTCAAGTTTTAATTAGCATTTAACAGAAAGACTAACATAGGAACCAATAACAAATTGTAAATATGACTTCCAATTAACATTTCAACATTCACTTCTTCATCAGAAATTAAATTCTAATGTAAAATTCAATCTATCCAACAAAGATATGAATATAACAGAAATAATAGGCATAAAGCAATCACATACACAACTGATTCAGGAACCATAGTCCAAAGTCTTTCAATTGATATAGAAATTTTAACTTCAAGAGTTTCTTTTAGGAAAATGTTCCTCCTTTTTTCTTATATCAAATTTCCTAGTTTTTATAGAGGATTTTGCCTCCAAAATTAAATTCTCATTAAAAAAAAATGATGGAAAATTATAGACTGATTGGTCATAATTGTCTCCTCGATAGAAGCAACAAACCAATCTAGTGGTACCTTAGGAAGCAATGAGTGATTTTGAGCGATGGCATATCGGGACCTAGCTCGAATCATCAACAAAATTTATCTTCATGGTGGCACCTCAAAAATAACAAGATCACACCAAATTCAAGAGTGGACACCATTTAATTTGAGCAATCCCTTGTTTATCTATCAAACTCGATATTTATTAGCAACAATTCCAAAAACTTTACCCCTTTACACCTAAAAATTGAATTCGTTGGCCTTGGAATTCCCTCCATACTAATATTTTCTCAAAAGACCTTTGACCATGGTTTCACCTAGAGAAAATGGAGTAAATTGATTTTGCCAAGGTGTAGCACGCAAAGAAGTTGATTCTGCCAGGTTATAGTGCATTAAAGATTTTTGCCCAAGACAACACCCCATGATTCACAAAAATATACCTTCATTGGTAAATGCACCAAGTGTTTTTTTTGCTTTCATCAAGCAGCACACGAAAAGGAGTTTCGCTCGATCTTTGCATAAATAGGAATTTTGCCACTGTGAGGCATGAAAAGGAATTTTACCCAAGAACTGTGCTCAAGACGAGGGGCAAAATGGAATGTCACTGCCAAAACAGGAATTTTACTGGCAAAGGTGATTTCACCAAAAAATGGGTGAAAAGTAAATTTCATTAGCAAGGGCGATTTCACCTAAAAATGGACAAAAAGAGAATTTTGCCAATGCAGGGTGCAAACTGGAATTTCAGTACGAAAGGAAGTGAAAATGAATTTTGCTCCAACTTGGGGCAAAATTGGAATTTCGCTGCGCTTGGGGGTAAAAATGAATTTCATTGTGACTTCGCCTGAAGATGATTTTCGTTGCACCTGGGGGTGAAAATGAATTTTGCTCTGATTTTTCTCGAAATGAAACCCACTGAACACTTAGAAAAAAAAAATTAAATTCATTTTAATGTGGAAAAAATACCAACAAATAGTAAAAGCTCATTTGGAGGAGCCAAAAAAATAGCAAGGAGAGAATGTTTCCATGAGATAGACTTATGGAACTTGGCAACCCCCACCCCCAAGATTGGGAAAAAATCAACACAAATGGGGTAATCAAGAATAACCCAGGAGCAATAGGCATTGGTTTCCTCAAAAAATACTACAAGGGGACTAATCTTCATTGGAAATTTGAAGTCCTAGAAGTAGAAATACATAATGATTTAGAGGCTTTCACAATTAGACAAGGCTCTCTCAATGCTTAGGAGAATGGATTTTGAAAGATCATAGTGTAGTCTAACTCTCAAATTTTGGTAGGTTGCTAAATGGGATTAGGAATTTTAGATTGAGTGCAGTCAAGAACAAAGTGAGTGATATTAAATCCATTTGGAAATATTTTGAGGATGCCATTCTAGTTTATGTAAGTAGAGGAAAGAAACAATTGATTTTTTGGCTAAAAAATATAAGTGAACAACTTGTTGGATACTGGTTTAAATTTTATCAAAATAGGAATACTATAGATTGGGTGGAGGTGAACAAATAAGTTTTATTACTAGCTAAGAATGATTTAGCAATGAAGTGTGTGGGACCAAGGTAGATGTTTACAATGATTAATATTTGATCTGACATCATGTTATTGCTTGTAGTATGTTAGAATTAGTTTTATTAGGATCTTAAAATTGGCCAAAAGTAACGACCAATTATTGTAACTTTGAATCTGTCTTCTTAATACAATTTTAAACTTTTAAAATCAATAAATAAAAAACAAATATAATTTACATTCAAAACTATTAAATTAACATACTCTCTTTGTAGTTCTTGAGGAATAAAGTGGGAAACTTATCACTATAATGATCTAGGTTTAAAATGAAATGGAAATGCCCCATGCTAATGTGGCTTGTGGATTTGAAATATTGAGAGGAAGAGCGGTATATATTAGCACTACCAGCAATCACTTGATATAGTAAAAAATAAATTTAAATAGAAATAAGAATAAAAAGAAAAGTAGACAATTTAATGACAGTAAAACTATCATTAAATTAAGATTTTTTTTTAACAAATTTTTCCTGAAGTGTGCCCAAGTAAATCCATGAGCTCTCTCTTCTCTTTAAAATTTTAGAATACCATAACATATAAATAGTAAACTTAATTGAAATTAAATTGTATTGACCTATAAAACTAATCCTACTCAAAATTAATTAATTCCAGTGTTTTAAAACATATAACTTAAGAAAAACTCAACAACCTAAGTTTGGAGAGTACTCGACGATTCTAACAAAATTTAGCAAAAAAAATCAAATAAATTTTAAAAAAATAAACAAATAATTTTTTAACTTAAGATCATAAAATCATTTGAAAATTAATAATATTTTGCAGATGGGATATGGGTATAATAAGGTTACCAAGCATTTAAAAATTAATAACATGTATTAGAAGGTTTCAACCTTGTCCCTACTTCCAAGTTTAGCTATGTGCATTGACTTCCCTGCATCTCTCTTAGAAAGAATCTAATAAAGATTTAAAAAATGAAACCTCATCAAAGTTATCACTAACAGTAACTTTTCTAAAATTACATAGTCAAATATTGTGGTTATACAACTAAAATAAATTTCAAATAATAATGTTTTGATTTATCAATTCGGTACTTTTTCAAAACCACTAGAAGAATTTTTTATGTATCATTTCTATAATAACATTTTTTAAGCCTTTTGCATTGTTATGCTTCCTTTAAAAACTTCAAGCGGACAATACCAATAGTTATTAAGTGGTTTGCAATTTATGACCTTAACCACTAAATAATTATGGTATACACTAAATTATTATAATGTAAATGTTAAGTTTATTCTTTTATTGTTGGAATACTATTGAATATAATGGTTGCCTTTGACTTTGAATTAGTGGGAAAATTGAAAGATGTTCAAGTGTAGTATCATCATGGTATATCTCCTCCAATTTTATTAAGTGTTTTTATTCCTCCTCAATTGCATAAGGTCCTCTATAGTAAATTCTAGAATCCATAGAACTCTCAACAATCCAATCAAAAAGTCGATTTAGCTTATCCAATCAAAATTGTCTAGTAAGAAACATAACCTTCCATGTGTGTTTTACAAAGCCTAATATTGTATTGCAAAAATACAAGATCATTAAAATGGTATTGGCTCAACCTATTGCATTTTTTGTATGCATGGCCTCAAATAGAGATCAATCAATCTAAGTGAGGCATGACAAGGTGCATTACATGACTCAAATTACATAGAAAAAATGAAAAGTCTCAAATTTTGCTCAATATAGGTGAGGCATGACAAGGTGCATTACATGAATCAAATTAGATGAATAAAATGAAAATTTTGGCTTATGTAAAAAATGTCTTTATACCTACTTAATCTAAAATTACCTATGTGACAATATGTACAAAACCACAATATAAATAATTTTAATCAATCATAAAATATGTTTTATTTATAAATTGATAAGATAATTTTATAATAAATCTTATTATATAATATTTATGTTTATTTTATTTTGATATATTTATAGTTTTTATCAAGTAAAATAAAAAATATAAAATTACAATCCATTTTATTTTTATGGAGATGAATCTAATATGACTTATAAAAATTATTTAATTTTTCTTTTTTAAATCTTATAAAAATGATAATTGTAATTTATAGTTTTTCATCGATAAAACAAATAATATCATGTTTTCAATACACTTTCAATCCAATATGAGGACAAGATTCTAATTAGGTTGTGTGGTGCAACATGAAACATAAATAGATTATAGTTTCTTCATTTATGTTTAGACAATGATTTGTGAAAAAGAATGATTTTAGTCTTGTCCATGGTATAATAAAAGATAAATATTTTAAATTCTATGTAGTTAGATGATTTAATATTAGGTATTCAAGGAGTTTTGTTCAACCAGACTACAAAAATCTTGTTGGTCAAAAACTCCCACCAAAGTATCCCTATATATTTCATGTTTATCTTCAAAATGTCAGGTAACATTGTTCAAAACTTGGAAAGAATCCTCAAAGAATTCCTTTGGGCTGGTCTAGAGCTAAAAGTAAAATTCCACGTATTTTTCTAATACCAGGTCTATAGCCATAAGATAAGAGGTGGTATGATCTTAAAGGATGTGTGAAGAATTAATGGTGCATTAGTCACAAAACAAGCCTGGAAGCTGATCTCAAATGAACAGTTGGATTGCTTAAGATCTTGAAAGCGAAATACCATTTTAATGTCTTCCTCCTAGACCCATTACCCACTTTTGGCTTCCCATTTTGATAGAGTTTGTTGAAGGTTCATCCTCTCCTTATCCAAGGTATATGTTGGATCTTAGGTGATGGTAAATCCATTGATTTTTGAAAGGATGCATGGATTGAAGACCATCCTCTTGCCATTAACCTAGACCTCACGATTGCTAAACCATATTCAGAGCCCTAGGATGTTACAAAGTGGCTGAATTCATCACCATCATTAATGAGTGTAAGAAATGGAGGATCCCACCTTAGACATCATAGATAGAGAAGTGCATATGTATTTGTAGAGGATTGAGATTCTTTTGAATCATCAAGTCTTGCTCTTTGTGGAGGTGGAAGATAGAGCTATTTGGGTAGGTGAATCTGATGGATCCTTTTTAGTTCACTTGGATTATGCTTTGTCTAAGCCATATTTTTAGTTTTGGAGCCCTCATATCAATTTTTAGATCCAAAATATTCTCCCTAAGGTTAACATATTTCACTAGTTGGCTATCCAGAACAAAATTTTAACTATTGAGAACCTTTAGAAGAGGGGTACGATTCTACTTAATAGATGTTATCTTTATGAATATAATAAAGAAATGACAAAGCAATTTTTTTGTGGTTGTTCTTTTTTTAGAGGGGTCTTTGTGGTGGTTTTGGAGAAGCTAGTAGTTAGTTGGGTTTACCCAACTCTCTAATTGAGATTATCTCTAAATGCGGACCCTATTTTTTTCCTAGGCTTAGATGTTTGTGGAAATTCCTTCTTCCTCACCTCCTATGGGGACCTTGGAAAGAAAAGAATTTGGTGGGATTTCAAAAACTCTAAAAATTGCATCCTTTAGGTGGGTCTTAGATCCCTATGGGGGGCTGTGGATAATGTGGCTTTGAACTTCCCTAAGCCGTAAAATGGTGCTTAGATCATTATAGTGTCAAAATTAGATCTTGAGTGCTCTCGTAGTTTTCCCTTTGTCAGGCCTTCATTCCAAACTCCCAATCCAAGACTTTCTATCAAATAGATTCCCCCCTAGCGGTTGGCTAAAACTAAACTTTGATAGTGCTTCTAAAGGAAACCGAAGGTTAGCTAAAGCAGAGGGAGTAATCATAGATGAGAATGGTCACATTATGGTGGCTTAGATCGAGCATATTTCCATGTAAACTTCCTTCTTTACCAAGGCTAGAGAATATTATCAAGGTATTTTGATTTTGCAAGATTTATGGATTAGGAAGGTGTCGGTGGAAGGTGACTCCTTAATCCTAATTAATATGCTTAATTCAAAAAAATATTCAAATTTGTGCCTAAGGAATATGGTGGAAGAAATGAGAATAATACTTCAAGGTATGGAGGAAATATAGATTACCCATATATGGAGATAAGAGAATAAATTGGCTGACTGCTAGACCAATTGGGGGGTTGCACATGCTTGCAAGTTTGAGTGGTCTAATTTATCTAAAGATTTGATTGGCCTTATTAGCACAAAAAATTGATCCACTTCTAAAATCATTCTAAGGTTTTCTTGGGGGTTGGGGTGACCTTTCCTTGTGCCATGTTTCCAAGGGTATGCTTGTTGGCAATGTTTATCCTTCCTCCACTAGTTGTTGTGGGTTGATTGACTTCAAGTCTAGTTGTTGTATCTTGTTTGAATTGGAGACCTATTGTTTCCTTTGTATGCTGAGTTGGCCCTAAATTTTAAGGCTTTGTTAACAAAGTTTATTCTTGTGGTGGACTTTGAGACCCCGTGGTAGGCTATTGGGTTGTGCGAGGGACCTTTGGATTTCGGTTGATCTACTTTAAAAGTCATTTTTCTACTCTCTTTTTTATTTTCTTTCGGGTGGAGGGGTTCCCTCATGGCTTGGTAATCATTCCTAGAGGTGGTTGTTACTCTGGTTTCATTATGCATGGGAAATAGTTATCCTTGTATTTTGTGCATTGGTGTTCTTCATACCACCTCTCTCACTTTAAAGTGGCCTCTTATTGATGTTCTCTTTTAGAGTTCACTTAGACTTTGGTCCTCTCAAGATCTACTAGTGATTTTGTTTGTGTGAGAGAATCAATTATTGAGAAGGATTTTCAGCAGTGGGGAAATCTAAGAGTTTGAAGTCAAGGCATGCATACCCGAAACTCCATTTGGAGCCAGTTTTCCTAAAAATGGATGATGACATAATTGATATTTAGAATATGGGTGGTCTATTGGACTACATTAATAAATTTCATGGTCATAATCTTACACTTTCTAGAAGTATGGATTTTTTATTGTTTGAAGGTATGGTTAAGGTGGGGAGTATGTCCTTTAAGGTGCATGTAAATATAATTGCCAAAGTGTATGGTATCCCTTTGGATGAGGACTACCACAATAGAGACAAACACTCCCTTCTAAAGGAGCTGATATACTTCTTGGATGAAGGGTAATTTTTACCAATGGGGCAAAATGGATTCAAAGCTAAAGCCCTTTAGTCTCTGTGGTATCGAGTGCTCATAGTTATCATGGATTATTTCATTATTGACCCTTCAAAGAATGTTTTTACGAGCTTTCATGTGATGTTCCTCAATTAGCTACGCAAGGAGAGGCTAATGAATCTCCTTATTTTCCTATTTTAGTCCATGAATAAATCAATGACATATATTAGGAATGGGAGAGGACTAAACCAGCTTCACTAGGGCATGACCTTGTTGTTCTTTAAATATGTGGCCAAAGCTAGAGGGTTGGAGGTAGCAGATATTATCAACCTCATTGAATCTAATCCTTTGCCTTCACCAAACTTCTCTATCCTAGAGGAGAATATTTCTACTCGGGTCAAATCCAATGATTCGAATTATAGCCCAGGCTATTTATCTTCGAGGGCCCGTCCTAATAAGTTGGCTAGAGAGCTCTCTATTTCCTCTAGGGGTGTGAGAGGAGGTAAATTGCATGGCTTCAAAATGATTGACTCAGTATTTTCAAATATTATTCACTTAGAGAGGCCATCTAACTCTCTTACAATGGAGGATAGCATTATGAGGTCAGGGTGCTCTTTGTAACATCAAAGGAGGTGAAGGGAGGTATGAGGCAACGCTCCAAGAGACTATCAAAGAAAAGAAATATCTAGGAGGTGTTGTCGATTTAGATTATCAATTCTGATTTGAAGGACCAACTGGATGTGAAAAACTAACCTCGATCTAAAGGAACAGTTCCTCTTGGCACTCCTTGTGTTGAGACCCATTACGATTACTTCCTAGTAATAAAGGTTATCAAAGACAAGAAAAGGTCCATCCTGGGCACTCTAAAAGTTGTCGAATTCATGAAGGATGTAAATTGGATTCTAGACCATTTGCTAGAAAATGGTTCCTTCAGGAAAAATGTTGGTGTTTAATCCTAGGTGATGCCTAGGAGTTATTTGGGAGTCTGCCTAGAAAAATGTAAATGATCTTCTTGTTTGGGCCCTTGTAGGGTGGTGGAGTTTTTTTTGTCCTATTTGGTGGTCTTCTAGATGGTTTTGATATTAGGATCTTTGTTTTGGCCTCCTACAAAAATGTTTTTTTTAGGTTGTCGGACCCTCTCAAAACCCCCACCTTTCAATTAATCAAAAAATATTAGATATTCACTCACCTCTCTTATTACATTTATAAATAAATAAAATTATATATCATGAAAAATATCTTCTAAAGATCATAATTAACTTACATTACTTTTATTTTTACCACTACCTTGATGCCACTTGTATCCAATACAATGTTATGGAGTAACCTCGAGTGGAACATGGAAATACCTAATGTAACTTTTACCACTACCTTGATGTCACTTGTATCCAATACCACATTATGGAATAACTTCGAGTGGAACATGGAAATACCTAATGTAACTTTTACCACTACCTTGATACCCCTTGTATCCAATATCTCTCCTACACCATATGGAGTAACCTCGAGTGGAACATGGAAATACCTAACGTGGAAAAGAAACACATTATACATGACATTGAGTGCAAAACTTTGATTTCTTTAGTTAAACTTAAAATATATTTTATATATGTAATTGCATGCCCTATCTCTACCCTGCCTCCTTTGCCACTATCCATACAAGTCTCGACGAGTAATTGTCGAGTAGTCTCATTACAAGTTGTTTATTTCCAGTGGCATATTCCTATGTTGGAATTTTTTTCCTCTTTAATACCTCTTTTACTTAGTGTAGTGTATGTGTGTGTTAATAATCACACATTGACCAGGTTGTCGGACTTGAATGGTTTATAAGCCCCAACACTTGCCAAACTCTTTGCTAACGGGGTAGCAAGCTTAAAGGGGAAGTCCTTGGTCCTGCTTATGTGGGACTCCTCACCCCTATTAACATTGAGTCATGGCATGTGGGATTCCTCACCCCTATTAACATCAAGTCGCGACATGTGTGTGTGGGGTAGTTGGTCCTCTTGCTTTCTAATCAGTTCATGTGATGTTCCTATTATGAGTCACGACATGTATGTGGGGGTAGTTGGTCGTCTTACTTTCTAACCGGTTCATGTGATGTTGTTCCTATTACAAAGCATGACATGTGTGGGGGTAGTTGGCCCTCTTGCTTTCTAACTGATTCATGTGATGTTGTTTTCATGTGATGTTGTTCCTATTACAAGCTCTAAAAGGCATGTGTGTAGGAACTAGTTGGCCCTCTTGTTTTCTAACCTTCATGTAATGTTGTTCCCATTACAAACTGTTTATTTCTAATGACATATTCCTATGTTAAACTTGCGCTCCACTTTAATTTTTCTTTTCTTCTCACCCGCTGAACTGAGCTGCTAACCTCGCAGTACTGTCGGTTAATTATATAAAACAAATTTTAAGTAAAAAAAAAAAAAGTCATAAATATTTAAAAATAATATTTAAAAAAAACAATAATATCGAATTAACTCTAACAACTTGTTTCTAATATAAAGCATTGGCAGATTCTCAATAAAATTATTTTATTTAGTGAAATCTTCGACAAATTCTCTACTTATCTTCAATAATGAGATTTGAATTTATCTGAATAAAAGATCATATATTAAATAGTAGAACCCAAAGCCATGCTATACACTATATTCAATTTCTACAGGGACTTTAAAGGCATCCAACTTAAGGATGACTTCTCCTTGTTGACGCATAAGCCTATGAATACTAATCAATTATAATACAAATCAATAAATTTTGCCATTGAATTCACAATATTTGACAAGGGATAGCCAATGAGGTGGACAATTTCGGTGAGGTAGACAGCCAACAAGCGCATTTCTTAATGTGCCGTATTCTAACGAGACGAAACCCATAGCATCATATAATGCATCGGGTCAAGGGGCAAGAAACATAAAATCAAAAGATTTTAATAAAATTAAAATAGATTAAAACAGTAAAACAGTTTATGAAGGAAGTTTTGGGACGCCAGTTTTACTAAATTTGTTGTTGAAGAGCCATTTTTACAATGGGTCATTTTCACCTATTTACTGGAACCATCTTTGCTATTTCGCGTTAGTGGAGTCGTGTACATTTCACCAGCAAGACTTTATTACGGAAGTCACAAATTTTAGATCTTTGGTGGCCATCGTACCGAAACTGTTTGAGAGGCAGAACCTGACGTTTCAAGATTGCCGAAAGTTTGCACCAATAGAAGGTGACGCGGAATTTGCTTACGTGAGTTACGTGTGCGTCTTTAGAATGCGCCTAATCTGCCAATAGGAAAATTGACGTCGCAGCAACCTCTTTGGTGACGTCAACGTTGGTATTGACAGTGGACGTCGATCGAGTGGGCATGTTTTATTAAGAGTTGATTTGTTTAGTTGGGCCTCAGAGTTTCTCTTAGAAAAGTATTCTCGATAGTGCTCAACAGTTTTAGTGATCTACTTGTAAATTTGGTGAAACACTTTTTTTTTTTTTTGGCATTCACTAGAAGAACCATGGTATATTGGAGAATGGAGAAAATGACAACGTTAATTAATATAGTTAATAATTTGGCAGACAAATTCATTAACATGTAGGTCCAACCTCCATCACCTAGGATTCACACTCTTACCACTCGTTCTCGGATAAAATGTAAGGTTTAAAATTATGATGGGTCTAGGAGTCTTGAAGTTCTTAATAGCTATATCCTAAAAATGGAAATTTGGTTTGCATATAGCCAAATGTTTGATGATGACAAGGTCTTTTTTTTAAATTGAAATTTTTTGAAGTTGCTAATATTTTTATTACTAAATGATAAAATACACAAAATCTCATCATCATTTGGGATCATTTAGTCACAGCTTTGAAGGATACATTTTATCCTTCTAACTATGATGATGATTTGCTCATCCAATGGCTTTTCCTAAGGCAAACAAACCACATGTCTGTCCAATATTATATCTCTTAGTTCAATCACTTATGCATCTTATTCCATGCATAGGACCCCACACCTACTCTTATTGTAAAGTTTAAGACTATCCTTTAGCCTCATTTATTTCAAGAGTTGAAGCATGCTCCACTTACCACATTTGATGCAATCCTCAATTAAGCACAACTTGTAGAGGAGAAACTTGCTATCTAGCTTTCGCTTCTTCTTCTCCCTTTCTTTATCCATCTCCTTTTGATATAATTTGTCGTTATTGTAAATAGAAGGGACACATGAAATTTGATTGTCCAAAGAATAAAATGACAATTGCTTGTATAGTCTCCTTATGAAAAACTCAAACTATTTTCATCAAGACTTGTGGAAAAGACACTACCTATGATGAGTTAAAAGGTCCACATGATAACATCATCTTAATCATCGGTCTTATGCAAGAGAACATGATAATTTACTTGTCACTTGTGCTCATATCACACAATATTTTTTGGATTGTGTCATTGATAATGGCTCATAGAAAAAACTTGATTGAGAAGTCTACCATTGATAAGTTGCAGCTACCTATACATCCACATCCTTGTCCATACTCACTTGAATGGAAGGACAATGCTACCACTTCCAAAATCACACACACTTACACCTAGTATTTTACTTTTATCCCCAATTTTATGGATATTCTTACTTGTGATGTAACTCCTATGACTTTTTGTGGACTATTGATAGGTAAACCTTATTAATATGATAAAAAGTCTTAGTATGACACATATCACAATATCTATCATTTTCATCATGAGCACCAAACTATTCTTATTTTTAGTACCTAGCATATTACACACCTACTCTATACTAATTTGCAATTGACACACAAGATTGTATTAGTTTTTAGTAGGCCATAATTTAAGGATTACAAAGAAAAATTCCTCTTGTCCACTCAATATGTTGTACCTTTTTAGCTAGGTATTGCTAGACCACTTGCTTTTGCTCTTGCTTTTGTTGTTCCAATTGTTGGTCATGGTCTTATTGTTCCAGTTGTTGCTTTTGATCCTATTATTCTAGTTGTTTCTCCTAATCCTATTGCTAGTGTTCATGTTGCTCCTTCTACTCTTTCTCCAGCTCTATATTTTGGTCCTTTTACCTGGTAATATTTTCTCCTTTAGGATGCATATCCTCTATCTCTTGGTGGTAATTTTGGTTTACTTTCTGCTTTACCTCCTTTATAGGATTTTCCCTCTACCCAGATTTCTCAGGATGGGCATAATTTTTAGCTTACACATAGTCCTTAGATGTATTTCAACACTCGTCATATTGAAATTTCACCAATGCCATAGGTGTTCTTTCTAGTTTTTGCTTTTAGTATGTTCTCACCACTAAATGGTTCATATTTTTCCTTCCCTTTTGTACACATTGGAATCCAATGCTTCTATGGTTTGGAGGATTGATGAGGATTAAATGTAACATATTTTATGACATGTGGCCTTAATATTAAATGAAATATTTTATGTAACCACAAATATTTAATATTTAAGTGTGACTTCTGACATGCCTAGTCGACACTATAGTTAATTTCCACAAATATTGAATAGTTAGGTATGACTTTTAACATGCTTGGCTAACATTACATTAAATCTAATCATATTTGATGTTCTCAATAGTATTCCTCCATTAGTGATGTATTTGGCTATTTATAGCCCATTTTGGAATGCAAATAATCAAATTTTCATTGCTAATTGTATCATATCCCCTCAAACTCTATCAAAGAATGGTTTTATTCTAAAATTGGTTAGAGGATGCTATGGAATTTCACTCAAAAATTTTGTTTACCATCAAATAGGTATAGGATTCAAAAATATCAAGCACTTAGGGATAGATGGAGGCTTGTAATCTCATATGCATAGAAAAATCAATGGCTATATATCTTCAAATATGCTTTTGGTGACAAGTGCATATTATAGTGACATGAAGCCACTCACATTAAAAAAATGTATATGTCCTCTAGTGCAACATTAATAAAATAACATCCATAAAGACTTGCTAAGGTAGTGATTTTGTCATAGTTGTAATACTATCATCTTGCTCCAAAATTTGTCAAACAAACAATTAGTTTATCAAGGGAAAATGGCCTTGATTCTTAAATCAAAATCATAGCTTCTTCTAAAAAACCTAAAAGATACCAATTGAGATAGTATATTATAAATTACATTAGGAATAATCATATCATATTTCATGTTTTACAAAAACAAAATTGTAATCATAACCTTAAAACCAATGATAAGTATCTCAAGGTTTGTAATATCATCTTATTGCATGAAATTTAACAGTCTCAAGTTCTACAATATCATCTTATTGCACAAATTTGAAGATTTATATAATAAATTTCCATCATGATGAAAACACCTTTCCTACCAATTCAATCAAAGTTCACTTAACAAACTTAGACTAGCAGAGGATCCCAACAAGCTTTGGCTCTTTCCATTTTCATGTAGCATTTTCATTTAGTTGCAAAGATGGTAATAATAAGTCTAATTTGCAAGAACTTGAATATGATATCCATCTAGATTGCTCTTTAGAAATAAATAAAAAAAATTAAATGCTCTTAACACAATTGAGTAACAACAACATTAATTGGTCTCTCAATCCATTTTGATGCCTCATCTTTTATTTTGATCTTTCAAATTGGACTTGGTGGCCCTCCATTTTGATGCCTCATATATTATTTTGATATTTCAAATTGGGCTTGGTGGCCCTCCTGAGGATATTATTCTTAAGTGTTTATTATTACATTATCACTAGCATTTGAGTTATATTTTGTTCTATTTTGACTCTTGTTGCAATAATTTTTTTTTAACATTTCATACAAAGTATTTTTGGTTTATAACATGGGTTCTTCCCTCTTTAAGAGTTATAATTATGATTGTACATATTGTATAGGATATAAAACTAAACATTTAGAATATAAATCAACAAATAAATGCAACCTCAATATATTTAACATCTACCCTGTAACAATATATATATTTTTTGATTTGGCACAACCACTTGGAAGTTATCTCAATATATTCAACATCTATCCTTTAGCAATTTTTTTTTTTTAATGTGGCACAATCACTTAGAAGTTATCTCAATAGATTCAACATCTACCCTTGGTAGCAAAGTTTTTTTTTTTTTAAATATGGCATAACTACTTGGAAGTTATTTTTGGAATGCAGGTTGAAATGTACAATCCAAGACCACAAAGTTGTGCAATTCATATTTTAGCATTAGATTTATTTAAAAAATATATATGCAACCTCAACATCTACCCTTGGTAACAATTATTATTATTATTTTTTAAATGTGACAATCGCTTTGAAGTTATCTCAATATATTCAACATCTACCCTTGGTAACAATTAATTTTATTTATTTATTTTACTGTGGCACAACCACTTGAAAGTTATTTTTGAAATGTAGGTTGAAATATATAATCCAAGACCATAAAGCTTTGCAACTCATATTTTAACATGGGATTTATTTCCATAATCTAAGTATCAATCAAATCATGTAGTTAAAGGGCATGCCATTTTCATCCTTGTTTAACCCCGTCTTTTTTAACATGGGATTTATTTCCACAATCTAAGTATCAATCAAATCATGTAGTTAAAGGGCATGCCATTTTCATCCTTGTTTAACCCTGTCCATTAGAAGAACATTTTAGTGGACAACATGAATTTACTTTGTCAAATTTGATCCTAAGACCTATAAAAGACTTTGAAGTGTAAAAAGGAATATTGACATATTTATTCTTGAATACTTGGTATAACAATGTTGAAGTGCTATTAGTCTATTTGAAGTTCTAGACTATGAATAGTTGTATGCCAATGTGCTTTATATAAGTTGTGTGAATGATCTATTAATGTTTGTTATCATCTATCAATATAAAGTATAGATTTTAAATGCATTTCTCACCTCTTGTTAATGAATACATTTCAAAGGATCTTCTCCTTGTTGACGTATAAGCCTATGCATACTAATGATAAAAAAATTCTCATCTCTTGTTAATGAATACATTTCAAACGATCTTCTCCTTGTTGACGCATAAGCCTATGGATACTAATCAATTATGATACGTTAACGCATAAGCCTATGGATACTAATCAATTATGATACAAATCAATCAATTTTGCAAAGGCATTGGCCAAAGAGTAGAAATTACAAAAACAAACGGAATCAAAAGGAATGGAAATAGAGGGTCACTTTATGATAATAATCAATGACATATGGGCATGTGGTAATTAGCAAAATTATACATTCACCAAAAGGTAAAGAGATTCTTATGCAAGGGCTTTGAATAATAAGAGAGCATATCGTGAAGAAAACATTAAGACCTTGACACTCTGGTTTGTGTTGTTTCTATGCCTGAAATTAATTTACAGTAAAAAAAAAATCCTCGGGGGCATTTAAAAACATAATGCGTTGAGTGGAAAAGGAAGGAGTGAGCAGGCTTAATTATATGAGGCCCTTTATGAAGGCCAATCTGTGATTACAAATACAGACGGGCTTGCCGAAAGCGTGTAGAGGAAGGTCTTGCTCCTCTTGAAGAAGCCATCAACCCTTTTTTCTAATCTCGAGCGTTATTTTATTTTAAAAAGGACAAAAAAAAAGCCCAAATGAATTCACAATATTTGAAAGGGATAGCCAATGAGGTGGACAATTTCGCTGAGTTAGACAGCCAACATGCGCATTCTTATTGTCTCGTATTCTAACGAGACTAAACCCATAGCATCATATAATGCATACCATAAAGGGGCAAGTAACATAAAATGATTTTATTAAAATTAAAATAGATCAAAACATAAAATGATTTTACTAAAATTAAAATAGATCAAAAAATAATGAATAAGATTAAAAATTTTAATATAAGATGAGGTATAATATATAATCTTTTATTTAATTGCATTTAAATTTTGAAATTTTTTATTTAAAGTTTTAAAATGTATAAAATAAGTTATTCAACAAAATTTTAAAAAAATTAACTTTCTTTTATCGTTTTTTGAAGTATATTTTATTATTTTTTAAAATATATATTTTTGTTCCTTAATTTTAATGAAAAGTATTTTTTGTTTTTCCTATTCTTAACTTTTTATAAAATTTCATTAATTCTTTTACTTAATAGATTTATGTCTTGGTACCGAAAAAAATATATTTATTTTTTCTGAATAGGTATTATCCATTTCCACTTCCACATTTAAAAATGTGTGAACTAAATTTTTGTTAGATTATAAATATTTTCATTTCATTTAATTTTTATATTTATATATTTTTAAAACTATATTTAATATTTATAAACAGTTTTGAAAAGTGAGATGAATGATTTAATTTTAAGACAACGGTATGAAACCAATTCTAGGATTACAAACCACCCAGATGGATATTGTAAGGTGTTAGTGATCTTATTGTCTATACAACTCATATGCCTTATCCCTTCTCAGATTCAAAAAACTTACTCTGAAAAATAAATCTCAAAAGAGATGCACGTTATGGAGAATCAACGAAGAATTGACCCGATAACTAATTTAAAATAGAGCCCTGAAATAGATTGCCAGCTAGCTTTAGCAGCTGTTGGTCTATATTCCGAGGAAATTTAAAAGATGGTGGCAACCCAAAAGAGCTGAGGGTGCAAATTCCTGATTCCCACTGAACTGGCGAAGTTTCTACAACATTAGAAAAGTTGCAGGTTAAAGGAACTGGGAATTCTAGAAGGATCCTACATGATGGTGAAACCTACAAATCCCCATTTCAGTTGTAGTTTCCATCTTGACGCTGAAAATATTGCCAGAATTTTTTAATTACGTCTGCAATAATTCAGAAAGTTTCCATCAAGCCTCAAATCCACGCGTCAGCTGAATTTGAAGGAGAAGCCTGTTCGTGAAGCCGGAATAATTGAGGTTACGTGGAATTTGTTTACGTCAGTTACGTGTGCGTCTTTAGAACGCACCTAATCTGCCAGTAGCAAAATTGACGTCGCAGCAACCTCTTCGGCGACGTCAACGTTGGGTAATGACGGTGGACGTCGATCCAGTGGTGCTTTTGGCCGCGCCACTTCAGCTGAGGATTCCATTCACGCTAACGCCAGTATGTATCGTTGCCTGTTACTGTCGGTGTACAGCTCAGAGCCTATTTGGGGAGGGAGACGTCGTGCGAATCTTGTAGCCCGCAGCAAAATCTGAATAGCGCTTATGCAGCCGGTTTTTGAGCGCTGTGATTAAGCACGTGGAGGTCCAAATACTTTTGAGCATTTTTTTTTCTGTTCCACGATTACCCTTGTTGAAGCGCAGCTCGAAGCTGTGAGTGTTTTACGGATACTGAAATTCTGAAGCCGTGGTTCGAAGCGCAGCAATGGAGGTACGTGGAAGCAGTGGAAAGCGTAGCAATTATCCTGATGGATGCGTAGTCTAAAACGTTTTCACAATATGTGCTTATATCCCACATGCATAAGTAGCAATTAACGTAGTCTGTAAATTGCGTAGCTTTTTGATATGTATTGAGTGTATATGAAAAAGAGGATGGACCATGTTACCATTTTAAAACACGAAGTTTTTTAAAGGATAGTGGATTGGTAAGTGTTTGTTTGGTTAGATATTTATTAAGAAGACACTCAGGTTTAAACTTTGGGGGCAGCTTATTTGGAAAGGTAAAAAATGATAGTGGATTGGTAAGTGCTTGTTTGGTTAGACATTTATTAAGAAGACACTCAGGTTTAAACTTTGGGGGCAGCCTATTTGGAAAGGTAGTAGTCTGAATCCTTTGAGTGTGCGTAGACTGACTGACTATGATAGTACTAATTCCATGCGAGTGGTCCCCTTCACGCTGGGCACTAATTCCAAGTGAGTGGTCCCCTTCACGTTGGGTACTAATTCCAAGCGATTGGTTGTCCCCTTCACGTCGGGTCAACAATAACGAGGCCAAATAGGTTTGGTGGGAGCAACCCTTGTCTACATACTAGCGAGTTACTCAAATTAGTGTGGTTGTAACAACTCTCCTATGTAACCAATAAAATATTTTAAAACTAAAAATAGTGTGGTTTTGACCAACTCTCCTATGTAACAAATAAAACATTTTAAAACACAAAGTATATTTTGAGAATATTTTATTGGAATATTCTTTGTACCTTTGGGAGGATGAATAAGCCTAATCCCAAGCAAACGGTGCTTCAACCCCTATGGTTTGACGCAGAATAGGTTTGGTGGGAGCAACCCCTGTGGTTTGAACCCTGCGTTTGATAGTTACTAAAAATAATGTAGTTGTGATCAACTCTCCTATGTAACAAAAAAAAAACCATTTTAAAACACAAAGCATATTTTGAAAATATTTTATTGAAATATTCCTTGTACTTTGAGAGGATAAATAAGCCTAAGATTTTTTTTTTCTTGAAGGGATTGTTTTTCTCACACATTAGGGCAACTACTTTTTTCTATGTATAGCCTTATTTATACTTTTACGAAAGTGTTTATTGGGCCTAATCTATTGGAAGTGTTATTTTTAAGTTTTATAACCAGTTTATTTGTTTAGTTGGATCTTAAAGTTTCTCTTGGAAACCAATGTTTATTATCGATAGTATTTAACACTTTTAGTGATCTATTTGCAAATTTGGTGAAACATCTTCCTTGACATTCACTAGAATAACCATGGCATATTGGCAAATAGAGAAATTGACAATATTGGCTAATATAGTTAATAATCTAGCAGATAAATTCACTAACATGTAGGTCCAATCTCCATCACCTAGGATACACACTCTTGGCACTCGTTCTCGTATAAAATGTAAGATTCAAAATTATGATGGGTCTAGGAATCTCAAAGTTTTTAATAGCTATATCCTAAACATAGAAACTTGGTTTACATATAGCCAAATATCTTATGATGACAAGGTCCATTTTTCTAAATTGAAATGTTTTAAAGCCACTAAAATTTGTATTACTAAATGACAAAATACAAAAAATCCTATCACCACTTGGGATCATGTAGTCAGAGATTTGAAGGATACAATCTATACTTCTAACTATGATGATGATTTGCTTATCCAATGGCTTTGCTCGAGGCAAAGAAACCACATGCTTGTCCAAGATTATATCTCTTAGTTCAATCACTTATGCATCTTGCTCCATGCACATGACTCCACACCTACTCTTACTGCAAAGTTTAAGAGTGTCCTTCAATCTCATTTTTTTCGAGAGTTGACATATGCTTTACTTGCCACATTTGATGTAGCCTGTAATTAAGCACAATTTGTAGAGGAGAAACTTGTTGTCTAATCTTGTGATCCTCAATATTCTTTCTTAGCAAACACTTTTAGACCTTTGAGTTCTTTAAAACAAAAATATTTATCCTATATGATAGTCCTTTTATGCTTCTTCTTCTCCCTCTCCTTATGATTTATTTTGTCATTATTGTAAACGAAAGGAACACCTAAAATTTGATTGTCCAAAGAAGAAAATGAAGTAATTCCTTGTATAGATTCCTGATGAGGAAACTCATAATAATTCCATCAAGACTTGTGAAGAAGACACTACCTATGATGAGTTAAAAGGTTGATTTGATAATGTCATCTTACTCAACCACCAGTATTTACAAGAAAACATGATAATTTGCTTTTCACTTGTGCTCATCTCACACATAATTTTTTTGTGAATTGTGTCATTGATGATGGATCATAAAAAAAAACTTGATTGCAAAGTCTATTGAAAATAAGTTACAACTACCTATACATCCACACCCTTGTCCATACTCACTTGGATGGAGGGATAGTGATACCACTTCCAAGATCACACACACTTACACCTTGTCTTTTGATTTTGCCCCTAATTTTGTGGATAATGGTACTTGTGATGCAACTCTTACAACTTGTTGTGGTCTATTGCTAGGTAAAACTTATCAATATGATAAAAATGTTTAGTATGACACATATCACAATACCTATTATTTTCACCATGAGCACCAAACCTTTCTTATTTGTAGTACCTAGCATACTACAAACCTGATCTATACTAATTTGCATCTGACACACAAGATTGCATTAGTTTTTAGCAGGCCATAATTTGAGGATTACAAAGTAAAATTCTTCTTGTCCACTCAATATGTTGTACCTTTTTAGGTAGGTATTCCTAGACCACTTGATTTTGCTCTTACTTATGTTGTTCCAATTGTTGCTCCTACTCCTATTGTTTCAGTTGTTGTTTTTGCTCCTATTATTCTAGTTGTTTCTCCTAATTCTATTGCTAGTGTTCATGTTGCTCCTTCTAATCTTGCTTTAGCTCTAGATTTTGCACCTTTTACCTCGTAATATTTTCTCCTTTAGGATGCATATCCTTTATCTATTGGTGGTCATTTCGGTTCACTTTTTGCTTTACCTCCTTTATAGGAGTTTCCTTCTATTCAAATTCCTTAGTATGAGCATCATGTTTAGCTTACACACTGTCCTTGGATGTATTTTGACATTCATTATATTGAATATTCGCCAATCCCACTAGGGTTCTTTCTAGTTTTTTATTTTAGTTTTTCCTTCCCTTTTGTACATATTGGAATTTAATGCTTCTATGGTGAGGAGGTATGATAGGGATGAAATGTAACATATTATATTACATATGGCCACCCTTTTTTATTAATATTAAATGTAATATTTTATGTGAGCAAAAAAATTTAATATTTAGGTGTGACTTCTAACATGCTTAGTTGACATTATAGTTAATTCCTATAAATATATATTAGTTAGCTATGACTTTTGACATGTCTGACTACCACTACATTTAATTTGATCCTATTCAATGTTCTCTAGAAGGTTTGTCCATTAGTGGTGTATTTAGCTATTTATAACCCATTTTGGAATGCAAATAATTAAATTATCATTAATATTTCATTCGATCTCTTTGGTTATACGTATCATATCCCCTCAAACTCCACTAAAGACTTGTTTTATTCTTAAATTTATTACAAGTTGCTATGAAATTACCCTCAAAATTTCCATCAAATAGGCATAGGATATAAGATCAAGTGCTCATATGGATAGATGGAGGCTTTTAATCCCATATGCATAGAAAAATCAATGGCCATATATATTCAAATATGCTTTGGTGGCAAGTGCATATTATAGTGACATGAAGCCACTCAAATTAAATAATTATATATATATTGTAGTGAAATATTAATAAAAAAACATCCATAGAGACTTGCTAAGGTAGTGATTATGTCATAACTAGAACACTAAAATCTTGCTGTAAAATTTGCTAAACAAAAAATTATGTAATCAAGGTAAAATGGCCTTGATTCTTGAATTGAAATCATAGCTTCTTCTAAAAACCCTAAAACATGCCAATTGAGATAGGATTTTATAAATTACATTAGGAATAACCATAGATTCTTACCATATTTCAGGTTTACTAAAAACTTTGGTAAGCGCAACCTTAAAACTAGTGATAAGAATCTCAAGATCTAGAATATCATCTTATTGCATAAAATTGAAGAGTCTAGAGGTTTACAATAACATCTTATTGCATGGAATTGAAGAGTTATATACTAATTTCCCACCATTATGAAAATATCTTCTCCTACCAATTCCATCAAAGTTCACTTAACAAAATTAGACTAGAAGAGAAGCCAAACAAGCTTTGGTTCTTTCCATATTCTTATAGTACTTCCCATTAGTTGCAAATATTGTAAAAATAAGTCTAATTTGTAAAAACTTGAATCTAATTTAAAAAATTAAATACTCTTAACACAAATGAGTAACAACAACATTAACTAGTCTTTCAATCCATTTTGATACTTCATATTTTATTTTGATATTTCAACTTGGGCTCAATGGCCCTCCTAAGGATATTATTCTTAAGTGTTTATTATATATTCAACACTTGGAAGTTACCTCAGTATATTCAACATCTACCCTTGGTAGAAAAATATATATATATATTTTTAAATGTTGCACAACCACTTGGAAGTTATTTTTGGAATGCAGGTTGAAATGTATAATCCAAGACCATAAAGACTTGCAACTCATATTTTAGCCTAAGTTATATTTCCAAAATCTAAGTATAAATAAAATCATTTAGTTAATGAGCATGTCATTTTCATCCTTGTGTATTTGAGCCAATTAGGAGAATTTTTTAGTAGACAACTTGAATTTACTTTGTCAAATTCGATCCCAAGATCTAAAAACAAACTTGTAATTGAACTGTAAAAAGGAATATTGACATATTTATTCTTGAATACTTGATATAATAAAGTTGAAGCACTATTAGTATCTTTGAATTTTTAGACTATTGTATGCCAATATGCTTTATATAAATTTTATACTATTCTAATTCTTGAAATTTTTACAACACTCTAATTCTTCAGTGATGGGCTCTTCCCAGTCATCAATATCTAAAGCATCATCTATGAAAATAGCCCATACCACATCGAGGTCTTTATTTTATAGAATATTTCCCTAACCATCAATGAAACTGGGGAAACCATTGGCTGCTACGGTATAAAAATAGACCAATGAAATGCACCTCTCTTGCTCAAATGTATTTAGAAGCTTTTGGGCTCCTTTATCCAGAACCAACCAAGAAAAATAGGTGTACAATGTGATATTGGAATTTGCCCAATATCAAACCATATCTCTCATTGGGTGGAATCTGTGATCCATTTTATCCATTGCCTAGATATTCATTGCCATCTCTGTTAGAGTTAAAGTGCACTATGCCTTTGTTTTGACACTTGTCAGTTTATACTAACACTTGTCAGTTTATCATATAGGCCTTTTGCCTATATATGTAACACATTTTTATCAGTAAAATATCCCATAAGTTTCACTCCTATAATTTGGTATCAGAGCGGGCTTTCCATTCCCCATGAAACCCTTGAGGGGGGATTTCCCTCATGGAAATCCTCCCTCCCCCTGACTTTTTTCCCTATTTTTTTTCATTTTTTTTCTTTCAACCTAGGGAGTATGCTCTCCATCCTTTAATGGATGGATCAGAAACCAGATGTTGAAGAAAAGATTGTGTATCCATCCGTCTAAGTTGCAGATCTGCATTGTTGACAGCACCTGAAGAAGCTCGAGAGGATCTTAGTAATTGTTGCAGTCATGGCGACCAGAAGAATTTTTTTTTTTTTTTTTTTTTTTGAAAAAAATGCGAAGAGTTTTTAAATGGTGTTTCTAGTGGTTTTTCCTGAGAAGTTTTGTAAAAATGTGTTTCTTTAGTTACAGTGGAAGTGGTCTTCTCTAAGAAGATAGAGGGGCTTCTATAGTTTCAGAAAAGGGGCAGATTTGAACGCTGAGGCACATCTACTGAAGGGAGAGCAAGAAAGTCGACGAATAGAGGTTGGTGTCGCTCTTGTCATCGCGCCACCAAAATTCGACCACGTCGTAAGCAGGTGGTTGGAGATGGACAGATTGGAGAGGAACGACACAGGAGTCATTTTCAAGGCACTTCTTTACATTTGCAAGGATTTTGACAGCAAGACGTGGCTCTTCATGGGGATTTATGACGGTTTCAATGAGCTGGAAGGCCTCCTCTGGGATAGGAAACCATGTTCTTGTGCAGATTCTGCATAATGGTACTCTGCAAAAATCAATACCACAGGTGGCCCCCAAAAGAGTGCGCGACAGCCTGGGGAAATGATACCGCAGGCGTGGAACTTGCCACCCACGATGGAACTCAGAGCCACGGGTGGCGGCTCAGTCCTCGACTAGAGCTCCGTCCTCCCCCAGTACACAGCATGTCACTGCTAACCTGGAGAAATTAGGTGAACGAAGAAGGATTTGTTTTACTGGGTTTGATAGAATATGCTGAGAGCTAGCACCATCGATAGCAGCGTGGGAATATGAATCCATGAAGAACACAAACTGGATGTGCCCGAACACTAGAAACTGTAATGCTTGAATACCAGTTGTTTTTTTTCTATGGACGAAGTTCAAAGGAGCAAGGAAGAAGCCAATGCATGACTATAGGGATATTTTAATATTCTATCAGTTTCAAAAGTCTGCATGTGATTGTAGCAAAGGAAGAAGCCAAGCATGGCGTAAATGGTGGTAGCGATGGAGAAAATCTCCTTTTATCGCCTGAGCAAGATGAACCAAAGTTATAGGCGAAGATATGGTGCAACTTCATAAAAGCACGATAAGAGAAGTTTCAGTTTGACACTGAGAGATAACCTGGCTGTAGTTCCCGGCTAAATCACAACGGTGAAGCTGGAACTTTCTCGCTCCGTGACGGAGGTCAAGGAGGACATGGAGGTGCCTCAAACTTCGCGTGAGGACGGGAGTTTGAATCCCGACGATTTTGTGAAATAGGGGGCCAAGCGCAAGAGATCCGAGAGTGGCAGAGGTGACGACCACATGGACGTCATGCACCAACACAGGCCACTCGCTGAGCGTGGTGGCGGTTGCGGAAGAGGCCACTCGCTGGGCGTGGTGGCAGAAATTTCACCTTGCTGCGGCATTAGTTTATTTTTTTTGATGTTGATGAAAATGCAGGGGGATGGAGGGCCCACATGACCAAATTGAAATTGACATACAAGATAATATATTATTAAAATGTCAAGTATTGGGGGTATTTTATTTGAAAGGGGGAACTTAATTTTGGTTAAGTGGGGTACTTTTTATTGTATGGCCACATGGCCTATGTAAATTTCCTTAGAAGGAAACTTTATAATCACACTAAAGAGTGGCTTGGCCTGTTTTTATTCCACATGGAGAGTGGAAGTGGAAGAAGGCCCTCATGGCTTCTTATTGTATTTTTTTTCAGAGAGATGTTGAACACATGACCCCTATTTATTTTTGCAACAAGTATAGGGGTATTTATACTCGTTGGAAATGTTTTTCCACGACGGACACAATGGTGGTGTCATATTGTAATTTTGAGGCTATTTCCATTGAGTTTTTTAGCCTCAAAGTTTTTCTCCCTTGGAGTGCAATCTCGGTTGAACCCGACACTCCCAAGGTAATTTTATATGTGATCCTTGTACCTAGTGATCTTTTCTATACACTTGGCAAATGCAGTGGCTGGTTACCCATGCATTTCGGTGGGATGACATGGTCACCATAAGGACACTTATACTAGGGACTACAGACAAAGACACCCTAGACTCTATCCAAGGTTTTTTTCGGATCTACTTCTGAAGACTACAGACGAAGACACTTCAGAAGATTCTCTTCTTTTCTTCTTCTCTCCTCCTATTTTGATCTATGGCTCATTTTTATTGTATTGAGTGCATTTTCGGTAGAGATCGACACTCTTATATGGCTTGTTTTTCATTTAATTAGGTGCATTTTTGGTAGAGACCGAAACCTTCTAGATTGAGTTCACCATGAGGAGGGATTTCATACTCATGGTGAATCTAGTCAGTGACCTACGAGAGGCAACATCCTCTGAGGATGACCTGCAGAGGCAACAGACCCAGAAGTGGCTAACCCTGAGGCACCCATGATGACCCCGAGGCACTTAGACGGCTGACCCAATGGCAACAGACCCGTGGAAGTGGCTGACCCTGAGGCAACAGACCAAGATGTATACACAGTGAATCTAGCATTATTCATAGTTGGAGAGCCAAGCACAAAGAGCAAGAGCCTAAGACCAAATCAACAATAAAGGAGGATGTAGATTTTTGTTAGAGAAGTCAACATTAAGGGGGAATGTTACCTAATGTTGACTTGTTTTTTTTCTTTAGTTAGGATAGTGCACTTTAAGGGGGAATGTTAGAGTTAAAGTGCACTATGCCTCTGTTTAAGGGGGAATGTTACCTAATGTTGACTTGTTTTTTTTCTTTAGTTAGGATAGTGCACTTTAAGGGGGAATGTTAGAGTTAAAGTGCACTATGCCTTTATTTTGAAACTTGTCAGTTTATATTAACACTTGTCAGTTTATCATATAGGCCTTCTGCCTATATATGTAACACATTTTTATCAATAAAATATCCCATAAGTTTCACTCCTATCAATCTCCAGTTTAGGTTCGAGGTTCTCTTAAAAATACTCAAATACATGAAATCCATGCAAAATGATAGTTTGCACCTCCTAAAGGAACATGAGAACCAATGTTTCTTTTGTTGCCATTGTTGAACAATCGATAAGCAGATGATTGTGAGCCTTATTAACTTTTTTATTTGTGAGTGCTATCGATTGCATCGTCTTGTCTGCCAACTGATTCTACAGAATTTGCAATTGGTCCTTCAAGACCTGGATCTATTCTTGCATTTCCTACCATGTTGCTTGATGTTTTTTGGTCACCTACTTATATCCCTCAATTTCACCATCCAAGCTCATCACTTTCTATAACTATTGCTCAGATTCAGACTGCATAGTCTTTAGTTGGACCTTCTATGCAACCAAATCAATCTTCTAACTCTGTTATCTTTGCTTCGGATTGGAAGAAATAATCCTTGAAATGCTCATTATGCAAGTACATCGAACTCATATCCACCTATATATTGCCCATTTTCTTAGTCATATCAATTTTTGTGAGGTCCTCGGTGATAACTTGATATGAATAATCATTGGGCACCATCTCTCCTTAGGGTTTCTAGACCTAAGGGACCATCTCCATAGTGTATGCCTCCATAGCATTCAGATCAAAAGTCACTTTTACATTGTCTTAGTCATGGCTTGAACGTCCTTCCACTTGTGGCTTTTCAACCAATATGAGGAAATTTGCCATGCTCTACTGATCTTCTCTACAATGGGGTGCTTTGGTAGCATCTCCATATCTAAAACTAGTGGATCCTGTACTACAAAAATTAGGGAAAATGAGAAGAGGAACTACTAAGGGTTTGGCTCAATAGAGGAAGTGAAAGTGGAAAGTACTATAGTTACACTTACCCTTGGATGGGCTTTCATACTTATAGTGACAATGGTATTGATAGGGTTGGAATATGGGATGGAGGACAATGGAAGAAAAAATGGATTTGGGGTGGTTGTGAATGAACTAAAAGAGAGAGAAATGGAGGTAAAGGAGGAAGCGGGGGGAGCATTGCTGACCTACAACTATGAATGGAAAGGAGAGCCAAGGAGATGGGTACAACAAATGGAGGTGAAAAAAAAATAGAAATTATAGGTGGGGGTACCGTGGTCAGAAAGTGCTAGTCATTGAGAGAAAAAGAAAGCAAATGTAAACATGCGGGCTCCAACACCATTTGAGCTAACGATGAAGGCTGCTACATCACTAAATATTTATCTTCATCTAATTTATCTTCTTCTACTTATAGATCTACCAACGTCACCATATGGCCTGACTGTTCTTGCTCAGACAAAGAGGGTGTCTCTTTAAAAATAGTCATCTCAGTTGAAAGCGAAAAGAGTGGCTTGGTACTGAGAGCATAAACTACATCAATTCTAGGATTCTTTACCATATTAGGGAAAGGTAGCCTTATATCCATACTCCTATTTCTAAGTGAAATGTCTTCCTTAGGCGATGGTTGTGCCTATTCCTCTTTGATTATTGCCCTCTCTTCGACCAACACCTTCTTCGCTCTTACCATATCTTCTTTCTTGTCAAGACTTCGGATACTTCAAGGCACAAGGTCAACAAAATATATGGGCTGGTATTTATCACAATTCTCATCATAAATTAGTGAAAATGCTTCAACCATAACCAATGGGTAAACTGACCTAGGATTCCCTCAATGAACCCTCATGATCAATCATTTGGTGATCTTCTCATTGGACCATTCAGGCAATTTTACTTTCATTTGATTAAAAAATAATGAAGAACCTTATCTAGATGATTCGTGAGATCATACTCAACCTATATTTCATAGAAATCATGCCAATGAGGGAGCGACATAATCCTTTCAACATGCCACTCAAGGTTGCATCCCTTGGGATTGTTCCTCTGTTGCAAGATGTCTTCTATGGGGTAGCAATGAAAATTCTTGGCTTTGATAAAATATTTGAAAACACATAAAGGATCGTATCACCATCACTAGGGGAGCTCAATTAATCCATGATTGTACAATGTTTTGGCCATCACAAAACTAAAAAGGTATGATGCACGTAACTCGCTTTCCCCTACTTGATCCATATGTGTCATTTGTAAAATCATTCTATCGAGCTACTTCTAGCATAAAAATATGCTCTGTGGTAAAATACGACAATAGAAAAGGTTTTCTAGCAGGGTTGAAAACTCTAACGACAACTCCTTGCATCAGTAAAAATATGTTACCTTTCTTCTTTTTAACAATATCATCTTTCATTGCTCTCGAAACTCTATTACAAACCCCGTAAATGAGATCAAGGGTGAGCCCCAAAAACATATGATTAAAATTATAATAGGACTCCTTCGAAAAATTGAGTCCATGAATGGACCAACAATGCTCTCCCTATTTCATCTATTTTTCTTACTACTGCAAAGGCAAAATGGGGGTACATATGATAAAAGCAGTACCATACTAGAAAACAAAAATATCTTAAGGTGACGTCTTCCCTACTATGCACCTATTGTAGCTGAGTGTGCATTCTTCGAGATATTTTCTTCCCAATCAAAGAAAATTGAATTTGTGGTTGCTTTCATAGCATTCAAGACGTAAAATTAAACATGTGAAATGCACTGCACAAGTAACACATTCCATTTATGCATTGTGGAATATGAGGGCAATCCAAAAATCCATACCCACATCGAATATAAGTCTGGACTCTTAAAATATCTCAGTGGCACCAAAAAATATGGTAATTCCCCAAACCATGGTGTCTTTAGCAACTGATTTTCTATGAACTACTGCATATGTACCGTAGACTAGTATCTCTCCTCCTGCTCTAAAATATTGATCTTCTTAAACATGATTTTAGAAGGAGGTCTTACACCACAAGTGAAAGCATCCCTTACCAAGCTAGCTAAAATGCTGAACATCCTATTTCCATTGGAGTTTTTAACAACTCTTATAGAAGGATTATAATACTAAGAAATCACCCATACCGGCTCAGGAAATGAATGCACCAACGTACATAGATACCAAAAAATATGGGATTAAAATGTCGTGGTGCATGAACTTTTGACAGATAACTTTTGAAGATAAAAATAGATGTCTTTCCATAATTTATCCATGCCTTTGTTCATGATTGTACAATCATTGATTTGTGACAGATGATCATAGTAAGGCACCAGTTCTATTTCTTTGTCCTACTCTTTAGAATTTTGTTGCCTCTTCTTTGGTTTAATCTTCTTTTGAGCCTTCTCTCTCTTGGCCTATGCGATCTTTCCCATATTCTACTTTATTTGAGTAGGCAACAAATAATTTCAAAACCTCAGAGTAAAAGTAATTCATAGAAACGTTACACATACGAGCATTGCAATTTTTAATTATTCAACTGAAGTATTTGCAATTTTATAGGTTTTCAACCGTACCTATCGAATTCAATTCCTATGATGCACCTAAAAAATTTGGGGGCATGCCACGCTTTCCAATGATTCAATGATTTCACCCATATCTTTTGTGAGCGCTGTGATTGGTTATTTCATTTTTTATTCTTTTTTCCTTCTTGGAAGGTGCAACATGTCATTAACGGTCAATTTGGAAAAATATTATTCACCATTTTTTTGCCTTAAATTGTGTGATGGGTGCCTATTTCACCGAAGTGGAGTACCAACTATACATTTTACTGATTTTGCTAGTGAAAAGCCATGTGTTTTGGGAGTTCACCGAAAAAGCAAGGCGAAAAGTCATTTCACCCACTAAAACTTTGAAAATAGCTTTCACAAGTTTGTTTGCCTGAAAAACATGTGAATGGATCTTCCAACATGATTTTCACTCCGAAAATAGCATATATGCATGAGCTCTCCTTTTTAAACTTTTCTTCAAGTGTTTTTTCTTTCTTTCATTTTCTTCTTTTCATGCAGCATTTTCATGAACTTGAGAACCAAGATTTAAAAATAGGTATTATTTAACTCCATTATCATGAAAAATAAAAACCTTTTTAAAGTATACATGCCTTTTTTCTGAAAAAGCACTTATAGGGTAAAATATCCAACTTGGGCACCCAAAAAAGGAAACAAGGAGGAGTTTCACTGGTGAAAATGATTTTTGCTAGTGAAACGAACTTCGCCCAATGAAAAGGTATTTTGTTTTGTATTTTCATATATATTTTTTAGATTAAAGCATAAAACTCAAATGGCAAAATATGTACATATTTAAAGATGTTGATCCAAAAAAAAATGACTGGTAGTAGGCCTTCAAATAAAGATCATTCACTGAAATTGAAAACACACATACATCCATATCCTATAGATAATATGAATTAAATTAATTCACACTGGAAATATAAAATGAGCCCTCCCAAATCACCTCAAACTTGTGATATTTGCTTGGCTTCGCATTGTTCTCATTCCATTTTAACATGAGATCGCCAATCTTAAATGCCTTCTCTGAAGTCTTCTTTTCAAACCAATTTTTTGTCATATAAGCATGCTCCATGAACACATTATATGATTTATCTATTTCTTCTTCCAACCATAATAGCTGATCCAACCTTGTGCTCATGGGATTAAATTCATCATCTCCATCATCAAGCAATCACAAAGATCAAAGAGCCAACAACTCAATATGAATGGGCAAGACTACTTCCTTACCATATACTAAAGAATAGGGGGACATATTGACAGACTTCTTAATTGAGATATTATTGGCTCATAAAGCTTAGTTTAGGATCAAATGCCAACTTTGTTTGTTGTCACCAAGAGTTCTCTTCGAAATCCTAAGAAAATTCTTGTTTGTATATTCAGCCAAATCATTTTGTAGATAGTGATTTGATAAAGTTTTCAAATAAATACCATACTTACTCGTAGACTCACTGATTTTGGCACTGATGAATGGGTTTATGTTGTCTTTTATAATCATATTTGGTATGCCAAAGTGAGTGATAAATCCCTCAAGGAAAGTTATGACTACCTCGTGGTCTACCTTCTTTATTAGGACTGCTTTGGCCCATTGGGTGAAATAATTAGTTGTAATCATAATGTATATGTCTGGTAGATGAACTAGGATAAATGCCCTTGATAAAATCTAAATTCCATTATTGAAATGGTGCTTCTACTTGGATCGGGTGAAGAGGCAAAGGTACATTTTTTCTCCTATTGACATACCTTTGGTATTTATCACAACTTTGACTAATCTTAAATGCATATGAAAAAAGGGTGGGCTAAAAATAACCTACTTTGATAATTTTTAATGCCATGGGTATTCCCGCATAGTGGCCTCCTGATAATCCAAAATAAAATTGTTCTAGGATTTTCTACCTTGTTGATTCCATGACACATCTGAGAAGCACTCCACCAATACTCTTGTGAAACAACCCACTTGGAAACATAACATATCTGAGGGTCTGTATTCTAAATATTCTTCTTTGTGAAGCATTGAGATGTGAAGGACTCCTTCCTGAATTGAAGTATTTGACAAGGTCCTTTGTCCAATCGCAATCAACCACGAGATGATTAGCAAGATTACTTTCACTTATTGCATCTTCATACTAGCACACCATTGATTCAAGGATAGTTATCTTTGCAAGATATTGACATAATTCTTGACCATGAACCATATTGGTTGGAAAAATTTCAATATCATATTCTTGTATTTTAGAAACCTAACCAACTCTCTTATATCCAAGCTTACCCTGGATAATGAAACTTCAGACATCTGGATGAACAACATAAACAATTGTTTTACTTTATGAAACAAAATTCTGAAACTTCTTCAAAGACTTCATTACTACATACATTTTATTATCTATGAAATTGTACTTTTCTTCGTGCAATTGGATGACTTGGCTTAAAAATGTGATTGTTTGCTTATCACCATTTTCTCCCTTCTGTGTAAGCACAACTACATAACTCCCTTGTTCACCAATAGCATAAAGGATAAAATACTTTAAATAGTTAGGGTTTATCAAGACAGGGGCTTGAGCAATTCCTTATTTGATTTCCCTAAATGCTTGCTTCCTTTGCTCAGTCAATTTAAACTCAGCATATTTATTTAAGAGTTTAGTCATTGGTTTCACAACCTGGTCAAAATTTACAATAAACTTCCAAATAAAGTTAATCTTACCAAAAAATGACTATAAACATTTCTTGTTGGCTGGTAGTGGAAGCTTCAAAAGAGCCTTAGTTCTACCTGGATCAATAGCTAAACCTTTTTCTGATATTACATGGCCCATGAGCTTTCCCTCCTTCACCTCAAAGATATAATTCTTTGGGTTAATGAATATCCTAAACTCTCAATATTTTTCAAACACTTGTCTTAAATGCAAGTTGTGCTCCTCATTTTTATGAGATAAGATAGTCATATCATCCAAATAAATAAGAATTAATCGATTTAATAACTCACTGAAAGCCACATCCATCGCTCTCTAAAAGGTTTCTCTAGAATTTGAGAGACCAAAAGGCATTCATTGATAAGCAAATGTACCCCATTTTATGGTGAATGCCATTTTTTATTGATATTAATCCTTGAACCATATTTTATTGTAGCTAGAGAATCCATATAATGCACAAAATCTTTGAGCTCCTGCAACTATGTGAATAATTTGTTCAATCTATGGCAAAGGATAATGATCCTTCAAAGAAGCCTGATCTAAATTTTGAAAATCAACACATAGGAAAATATCTCCATTCTTTTTCCTCTCAGGGACCAAATTAGCTACCCAAGTAGAAATCTTGATTGGGTAACTAATTTTAGTTTACAGTATTTTCAACAGTTCAGCTTTCATTAGAAGTTCAATTTTGGGATTAACTAGTCTTTTTTCTACCTGAAGGGTTTCACTCCTTCCTGCAGTTCAATAGTATGTTGGATAAAATTATTGTCATACCATTTTAAATTATGATAACTCTAGTCAATAATATCTGGAACTTCATGGCATAGCTCCTTGATTTTCTCAAGTTCTTCTGGAGTGCAATCAGTTCCAACCTTCATTGGATTTTCAGGTTCCAACTATAACTCGATATACTCCTTCTCATCTACATTGATCTTATGTTTTTCAACTCTATAATTCTGATCAAAGAGAATTTTGAATGAAATCAATACTTTTGGGATATGATTATTTCTTAACTATATTAGTCCCTTAGATTCTTCTTCATCGAGTGTTCTTCCTTCCACACTACTAGCTTCTTTTATTAGGAAGTTCATGATCTGCTCATCATTATTGAACACTTGCCAATAAATATTCTTATTAGGAACTAAATACCTATAAAACAAACTCATAGTATTTGGTTTCTTCACCATGTGCTTAACTAGAGAAAGGGATGCCAAAATATCTATGTTTATTTTATTCTAGTAAAATCGCTCGGATGCTTAGTTTTGTGTAGGCTTCAATAAAATACTAGACTTTGTTGCAATACATCTTCAAATAGTACTATTTGGAGACACATTTGTTAATCACTTGATTGATAATTAGCTCAGAATATCCAAATATTTGAAGTTGTTTGATTCTGATTTTCTCAAATTTATTCAAGCCTAAGAATAATGCTTCATATTTAGTAGCGTTATATGTACAAGTTCGTATTAGTCAATATGAATATATCTTCTATCTTCTAGAATGGGAGATGATAACAATACCAGATTTGACGCTATATTTACACCTTGTACCATTGAAGAATGCTTTCCACAACTGATATGAGATAGGATCTTCGTCATTAGTTACCTTCACTTCCACCTTTTTGGGCTTGGTAATGGAATAACAACCAATCTTAGTTTCAATCATTGCGTTGAAGTCATTCATGGAGAATTCATCTTCTTTGCGAAGTTAACCTAGAGCTTATTCCATTAAATCTAACTCTTTCACCTCTTCAATAAATAAGTTAGTCGAATCCATGGGCTTTTCTTCATTCTTGACCTTCTCTATATGAAATGTGGAAGGTTTCTCATTGTAGATCCAAATTCGTTTCCCTTTAAAATGAATTTATATATGGGAATAGGCTAAAGAAAGATAGCCTCCCAACTTGGTAGTGAATTCTCTCAAGAGGCACATACTAAAGCATGGCTCCAAATAAACGACAACCACCTCTTGGATCATAGTGATTTAGTGTATTTTATGTAGCATAGTTGGGATATCCTTAATAACACCTACTATTCTCATAGGGGTCCCATCCAATTGTAAAACTCCTAGGATACTCCTGGTATATTCCATACCCATGATCTCACAAACTACTTTCGACATGACAGTTGTCGAAGCACCAGATTCAATCATGCAGTTATGCACAATCCAACCCTCCATCCTAAGAGAAAAATAAAATGGTGGTGGTCTATTCTTTCTAGTAGCCAAAGTTGTATGCATCTAAGCTAACATAGTCTGAGTAGAATTTTTCTTTTTATATTTAACAAAATTCAAATATTCTTACAACAAATCAATTTGTTAGGTAATTACAATGCATAATAGATACTAACCTTGGTGGTTTCAATTATTCACCAATGTTGTACATGGATGAACTGGACTCCCTTCCTTCATTAGTAGCCTCATACGTGCTCTACTATTTTTGTGTGGCTTCACCCTTTGACGCTTGGTCAAAGATGGGTATTTGAGGTGTTCTTTTACTTGTTCCTTCGTCTCAGCTTGCACTTGTGATGTTGATGCCTTCGCTTGAGGGATTCTTTATTTTGATTGTGTACGCAAGAGATCCTTTAAAATAACATGTTCTTTTGAATTCAACGTTAAGCCAAGGGATTTCACTTGTGCTTGTCTTTTTTTTTTTTGCATATTCAGCTTAGTAGGTACCTTCAACGGCTCTATCTCAGCTAGGTCCACTATGATCAAATTTTTTTTAGCTCTCGTGATAACTAAAACTTGTTCTACATAAGGGACCATAAAATTATGATTGGATTCTCTAATCATGTTGATATGACCACTGACAGAGTTGTTTGCCAATGTATTCACATATTTTAGATTAACCATGCATGTTTCTTTGTCATGTGGATAATTGCATGTATAACACCAATACATTTTTTCTGATGCGCTAGCTTCTTCATTCTTCAACATGGTTGGATTCCTAACATGAATCTTGCTGGTCCAAGCCACTTGCACTCTAGTGATTGGTGGAGGTTGAAATATACAAGGTTGGAAATATTTCTCGGCTTATATTTTATTAATTGTTGTGATCTCGTTTGTTATTGCCCTCATTTTTGAGTTCATTGAATGCATCTCTTACATAAACTTTTCTTGATGATCGATATTTGAGGGTGCTGGAGGAGTTGGTAATGGTAGTGGCATTGGTGGAAATGGTAATGTTGGAAATAGAACTAGAGAAGGAATCTATGGAATGGAAGGAGTAGACAGTTGTAGGATAGAAACTATCAGGGTTTGAGATGAACTAGGATTCCATGAAGGGATCAAATACATGGGGGACATTGGTTAGACTAAGAAGATGCATTAGAATATAAATGTTATGGGAGATAAGGAAAGATAGACATCATCATATTTTATGGGAGCTTACCAATAATAATTAAATCAATGTCAACCTTTTGCACTTGGGAGTACAAGGCCAAAAATATATCAACATTGGATTGATAGATGGTCATGCTAATATCGAAGTTGAAGACTCAAATATAATAGAACATAGCTTGTTTGAGAGTCGACTGGAGATCATAAGGGACTATCTACCAAGTTTAAGAAAACATACCATTGAAGTCAATGATTTAATCTTGTGGATGTCTCTTAACATTAGTGATTTAATGCAATAGGGAAAAAGGATTCGCTTGTTCATTGAAGTTTTTTCATTAACTCAGCCAACTGGTCCCATGTGGCAATAATGGTAGGTGGTAAGGATCGGTACTAGTAAATCAACTTACCCGTGAGAGAGCATGAGTAATCTGACCATGACATCTTCATATGTGATGCTATGAATAGTCACCAAAGAAACCATGCCTTGAACATGCTCATAAGTTATTTTTTCTCGTATCATCGTAAGTAGGCAAAGCCTTCAATGTTTTTGGTGGGATTGGATTCTGAACTTGCAAATTCAAAGCTCTAAAATGGTTCCATGCTAGAAACTATTATGGTGGCAGTGTATTTTGGATCATTTGGACCAGATAATTTTCTCAAGGAGGAAAGCTAGTCATAGTACTAGAGGGACTTGAAGGAATGAAAAACACACCAGCTACCTATGAAGATGTTACGATTGATGGGATAGTCAAAGTGATTAATCTAGGATGCTCTCCTAAGACTTGTGTGTCAAGATAAAATAAATCAATAGGATTTTCTAAATTTTTGACCTTCGATCTTGTGATCATGAAGAAAATATTTCACCAACTTCATGTTTGGAGACTTCTAGGTAAGACTGAGTCACCAGATGTTCTAATTAAATAGTAAAATATGAACATTAAATCCTAATATTACTTAAGATGGAACATTTTGTCCCATCAGGTGTGCCAAAAATTGTTGGTCATGAATATGCCTAAGTATATATATATATACGTCCAAGACCTGGACAACATTGAAAGTCTAAAGGAAAGATATGTCCTTCGAACCAATCTCTAGAGAGGGTTGGTTCCGTTACTAATCTAAAAATCGGTATAAATATTAGGGAGAGAAATTAAAAGAAAGAGATGGAAATATGGTTGTAAGAAAGAAAAATAAAGTAAGGATGAACTAACAAATAAATAACCAAGTCAAGTTTTAATCAACATTTAACATAAATAATAACATAGGAACTAATCACATATTGGAAATATGACTTCCAATTAACATTTCAACATTCACTTCTTCATCAGAATTTAAATTCAAATGCAAGATTCAATTTATCCAACAAAGGCATGAATATCACAAAAATGGCAGGCATAAATTAATCACATGCACAACTGATTCAGAAAGCATAGTCCAAATTCTTTCAATTGATGTAGAAATTTTAACTTCAAATTTTTTTAGCAAAATGTTACTCCTCTTTTCTTACATCAAGTTTCCTAGTTTTTATAGAGGATTTCACCTCCAAAATTAAATGCTCATTAAACAAAAATGATAGGAAATGATATATTGATTGGTCACAATTCTCTCCTCTATAGAAGCAAAAAAGCAATTTGGTGGTACCTCGGGAAGCAGCAAGGGATTTTGAGTGATGACATATCGGGACCTAGCCGAAATCATCAGCAAAATTCATCTTCATGGTGGCACCTCAAAAACAACAATATCACACCAGAGTCAAGAGTGGACATCATTTAATTTGGGAAATCTCTCAATTATCTGTCAAACATGATATTTATTAGCATCAATTCTGAAAACTTTACCCCTTTTCACCCCAAAAACTGAATTTTGTCAATTGGGAAATCTCTCAATTATTTGTCAATGTTCTCTAGAGGGTTTATCCATTAGTGGTGTATTTAGCTACTTATAGCCCATTTTGGGATGCAAATAATTAAATTATCATTGCTATTTCATTCAATATCTTTGGTTATATTTATCATATCCCCTCAAACTCCACAAGATACTGGTTTTATTCTTAAATGTGTTACAAGTTGCTATGAAATTCGTCTCAAAATTTATGTTTTCCATAAAATAGGTATAGGATATAAGATCAAGTGCTCATATAGATAGATGGATGCTTTTAATCCCATATGCATAGAAAAATCAATGTCCATAGATCTTCAAATATGCTTTTGGTGGTAAGTGCATATTATAGTGATATGAAGCCACTCACATTAAATAATTGTATATATCTTGTAGTGAAACATTAATAAAATAACATGGATAGAGACTTTATAAGGTAGTGATTATGTCATAACTATAACACTATCATATTGCTACGAAATTTGCTTGACAAACAATTAAGTTATCAAGGGAAAATGACCTTGGTTCTTGAATTTAAATAATATTTTCTTCTAAAATCCCTAAAAAATTCTAATTGAGATAGGATTTTATAAATTACGTCAGGAATAACCATAGATTCTTACCATATTTTAGGTTTACTAAAAAATTTGGTAAGCACAACCTTAAAACCAGTGATAAGCATCTCAAGGTCTATAATATCATCTTATTGCATGAAATTGAAGAGTCTCAAGGTTTACAATATCATTTTATTGCATGGAATTCAAGAGTTATATAATAAGTTCCCACCATTATGAAAATATATTTTCCTACCAATTCTATAAAAGTTCACTTAACAAACTTAGACTAGAAGAGGAGCCAAACAAGATTTGGCTCTTTCCATCTTCTTATAGTACTTCCTATTAGTTGAAAATATGGTAAAAACAAGTCCAATTTGTAAAAACTTGAATCTGATCTCCATTCAAATTTTTCTTTAGAAAACAAAAAAAAATTAAATGCTCTTAACACATAGGAGTAACAAAAACATTAACTAGTCTCTCAATCCATTTTGATACTTCCTTTTATTTTGATCTTTCAACTTAGGCTCGGTGGCCCTCCTAAGGATATTATTCTTAAGTGTTTATTATTATGTTATCACTAACATTTGAGTTATATTTTGTTCTATTTTGACTCTTGTTAGATTTTGTAACATTTCATATAAAATATTTTTGGTTTATAACATGGGTTCTTCCCTCTTTAAGAGTTATAATGATGATTGTATATGTTGTATAGGATATAAAACTAAACCTTTAGATTATAAATCAACAAACATATGCAACCTCAATATATTCAACATCTACCCTTGGTAACACAATATTTTTTTTTTTAATGTGGCACAACCACTTGGAAGTTAACTCAATATATTCAATATCTACCCTTGGTAGCAATATATATATTAATGTGCCACAACCACTTGGAAGTTATTTTTGGAATCCAAGTTGGAATGTATAATCCAAGACCATAAAGCTTTGCAACTTATATTTTAGCCTAAGTTATATTTCTGCAATCCAAGTATAAATAAAATCATGTAGTTAAAGAGCATTCCATTTTCATACTTGTTTATTTGAGCCAATTAGGAGAATTTTTTAGTAGAAAAATTGAATTTAATTTGTCAAATTTGATCCCAAGATATATGAAAGACTTGTAATTAAATTGTAAAAAGGAATATCGACACATTTATTCTTGAATACTCGGTATAAGAAAGTTGAAGCACTATTAGTCTCTTTGAAGTTGTAGACTATGAATAATTGTATGCCAATGTGTTTTATATAAGTTGTGTGAATAACCTATTAATATTTTGTTATCATTTATCAATATAAAATATGGATATTGAATGCATTTCTCACCTCTTATTTATGAATACACTTTATATGATCTTCTCTTAGTCGGATGCTTCCCAAATTGTATAGATATAATTTAGGGTGTGAATTATGAACATTTATATTAAAAAAACATAGAGAGAGAATTTCTAAAAGAAACATTTTAAAATAGGTCACAGGGTAATAGTATTTGGATATATTTTTATAATGATTGAAGTGTGTTGTATATGGATACAAACTACTAATAATAGTACTAGAAATGAATCTCAGTTAGTCAAAATTATTTTACCTAATCATAGTCTCACCATATTTTCACAATCAAAAGTCTAGATGCTATTTTTGAAACCTATGTCATAGCCTCTAACTATACCACTAGTTGTCAATTCTTTAGTTTTATAACACACTTGTCACTTGGGAAAAATTAAAAGTATATGATGTATCAGATAAAATAAGATCCTTTATTTTTGGGAGACCATAATTTTGGTTGGAGTATATCACCAAGGCTAAGAGGAAGCTCATAAAAGAGTAAAGGAGATATAGTCAGTCAAAACCAAGGAAAGAGAAGTAGATAATCAAAATAATGCTTTAACTCAAGCTTTTATAGATAACTGGAACCAAGTAGTTCATAAGAATAGTCTTAGGACCTTTAAATTAGCTTTCTATTGATCCATAAAAATCTCATCCAATGATAAAAAGATCCAAGCCTTTGGTAGCATCAAGCTCTATATCAAAGGCCCATTCTATCAAATCCTTCAATGCCTATAATTTTTTTTAACAAATGAAGCATTTGGAAGAGGTCATACAAAAGAAAAAAGAGCTAGGTATATAAGACACTCACTCTACTACAAGTCTTGATATCAAAGTCAAACCAAACCTAGCCTATGGTATTTTATCTGACCCTGATCTCCAAAGATAAACTAATTCATAACTATCTAGTGGACTTTAGTTTGAGCACCTTAGTCATGCCTAAAATAGTATTAAATGTGCTAGACTTAACATGGTATTTTTTAGCTATAAAACACTCCAATACCAATATCCAAATTAGTACGAGACCATCCCTTAGCTCTCCAATATTACCACAGCTTGATAGTATGCCAAGATATAGTAGTGATTGATCTACCCAGAATAATAAAGATATGTATCTCAAGTAACTTCCTTACTAAATTAAGAGGTTACCTATCCTTCTGCTGGAATCACATGCTACTTTGAACTAGGTAAGAATAAAGCTTAAGATCGTATCATAACCTCTCCACATACACCATGCAGAGAAAGTTTCCTTCCATGGAGACCAGATAAGAGAAAGCCTATGTAACAAAATTTGTACTATCAAAATTGGACTACTCTATGGATTATATGCACTCATACATTCTTGATAACAACCTAGAACAATAGGCATGCATGATATGGGGGTTGGGTTCCTATGCGACATTTAATCTAGAAATAATAGGATGGCCCATCATCATAGGTATGATTTATTAATTGTGAAAGGGAGAGGGGGGAATCATTTCTCCTTGTGAATTGAAAGGTCATTTAAAAGCATAAAGTGGGTCATCCAATATATGAAGAAAATATTAAGGCAACCTCATTATTCATCCAATCAAAATGAAATATCTCTTCATTGGCATACATGGCTCCATCTAGAGGATGAGGTCTTGATGAATAGAAGATATTAGTCAAAGAAGCATTGATCATCTGATCAATATATCAATGGAAAATAAAGATCCTATAGGGTTTTTGAATTTACAAAGTGATACCAAATCTCAAACCAAGCACATGGTAAATCCATGATAACCCAAATCTAGGAGTGAATTGTGCTAGAGGTGAAGTAACATCCACTATCAAATTGAAGGTCATTAATGACTATGAGAAAGACTATTTTAAGAAACCATGTGAGCAAAAAATATTTAAGGTAGTAAACACTTTAGTATCTAACTATCATGAGACATAAGAACTTGATACCTCCTTAAGGAGGTGTGCCCTAACATTTGATACAAGATAGTTGTGCATAAGAATACAAAGAATGATAACATGCCAAAATCAAGAGTAGAAATTTGTGTGGTAGGTTCATAGATCTAATAGATAGGATTTATTTGTATGAACCTAAGAGCTATGCAACTCTCCTAATTGGATGCAAAGGAGGCTTGAACCATTGAGAGGTGGTATGCCTTTTTTCCATATGAATGATATGAAGGGTAATTTTTCCATAAGGTGAATTTGAACCAAGTAGCAATTAATGCAAAAATTAGCCTCCCATAAAAAAAAGCATGTGGACCATATGCGTTGGAAAAAAGATAAAATATCTTAGAGCAAGCAATGATGTTATATTTATAGCAATATTGGTGATGTTTTTAAAAATGGATTGGTTTGGGGAAGGTCACTCATGCAAGACAAATGTATTTGGTGGACAAAAACACCATTGGAAACTTGAATCCTCATAGATATTTTGACCCACCTTCTAAAATCCCATTAAGTTTATGACAATGCAATTATTGTGGCTAAACATAAAGGTCAATAGTGGATAGTTATACCTTTTTATTTAGTTGCACAAGAAATATTATTTTTTATTCATTTTACAAAGAAGAGCCAATAGAAAGAGGAACTAATGAAAAGGGGACTTTGATGATTTTTCTAATGGAGAGTTCTATAAAAAGTGGTAAATTCCTTAGATTTACCTCATGAGCTCCTAAGCAAAGCCACTCCCTAAGTGATAAATTTTCCTCTCTGAGATTTATCTACATTAGACAAATATAACATAAATGAGGATCTTGGAGTAAAATTGGTGTACAAAAATTGAGCAAGATGAGGGGACCTACACCTCCATCAATCTATAAAGCAGTTGATATCATAAAAATGCTAATGATGTTGACAAGGTAAGGCCTTCAAAGAAAGCTACTACCAAATTTGAATTCCTTGTGCCATAAAGCTATTATAACCCACTAGACCAAAAAGATAATGATTTGCAACCTTTTCAATGGTAACTAAACTAAACCTCACCATAGATAGGAACCCTAGAGTCTTTCTAGTGGTAACTAAAAGGGCTCCACTATTGGTAGGATTTCTGTCTACTCAATGACTATAATTACACCTCTCAACCAAAAGGTTTGATTCAAACACCGAGTCATCATATTCTAGTAATTGGGTTTGTAGAACACCATATACCTAGATGCAATTACAAAGAAGCAACAAGAAGACCCTAGGGAAGTAAAACCTAAAATTAATGGAGGAATAAAATAAGGGAATAGGGGATTCAAGTAAGGATTCAATAAGACTATCTAGGCTTACTTGTCCATGTAATTTTCACCATAAAAAGTATGGTAACTTTAAAAATCAAATAAAAAAGGAGCAAAGATAGCAACAACAACAGTCACAAGACCAATAGGTGATCAAGAAGGCAAAAACTAGAACTTCAATTAACATACAAACTTAAAAATAGTTTTGTAGACTTAAAGCAAACCATCCTAGACTTAGAATTGGTCAAGGTCTAGGTAATGATTTTTTTTGCAAGCATAGAATCCAAAGGTAGCTCTTCATCCATGAATCACAATCTAAAGGCAGTAGATTCCCCCACTCCCTTTCTCAATTTTATTATCTCAGTTACTTTTTATTTTTTATTTTTGGCTATTCCCTAGTTTTTTAATTGAATCTATGCCTAAGGAAAATAAAAGGAGCCTAGGATTCACCCTCTTTAGTAGGATAAATAACCCTTGGAAGCCACCAATAGTATAGGAAATTTTCCCTACAACCATACCTCATTCAAATTGCTCAATCAGAAGCAGGACAAAAACAAAAGAGTATCAATGGATGTAATCCACCTTCATTCAAAAGGAAGAAAAAATTATCTTGATCTGCACTAGATTTTGGATCTCAAATTAATGATTGACACTCATTATTTCCCTAAATTCAATAGCTTTAGGGTTTTGAGGCCCATAAGCTATCGATTTTATATTTTATTATCTACACTAATATTTCAATGAGCAAAAGTAAAAGAGAAAAAATATTCCATTGCAACTTGTGTCAAATACATGGTAGTAAATCTAGAGAAAAAAAGGGATTATTTTTCAATAAAGGTTCATGCCTCAGACTAAATATTTTGCAACTCATGAATTAGGAGAAAGAAGAATGAGGGTGATTAAAAAGACATTTGCCATAGGTTGTTGAGGTTGATGTTTATGGTCTATCTTGTCAAAACCATCCCTATGATAGTTGTAATAGTCACACATTATATGGGTAAGCCTACCCTACTAGCCTATGTCAATCAAGGAGGCCTCACCTGCTACATTAGCAAGTGAAATATTTCAAAAAGGAAACTAGCAAGAACTTAATAGCACAACCACTCTAGAGTCATAGCAATGAAATATGACAACAACAATTTGCCATATGAGGGCCCAAAAGCCTCCATAATTAATGGCCCTAGATTTAGAGACATCAAAGCTACCAATTAGTTTTGGAGAATGATTTCGGTTATAGAACATAGAAGAATATGCAAACCTTCTCCACATAGTTTCAGAGAAAAAGAACCCTAATACTAAGCTATACATATGCATGTAATTTCATTATAAAAGCATTTGGAGTTGCTTATTTTTACCTCATATCTAGCCATGTGATCTCTTAATTTCACTCCTAAATTGTATAAGTGGGACTCGAACCTTGAGCCACTATCTATGGAGCATCAATCCTCTTCAGGTTGCATGACTTGTAATTATCTTGGCACATGAATGAAAGTTTTGACTAATTTTTCTTTGTCCTACTTCTCTAAGTGTGTTTCAACTCTAGGTTATGTGTGATGAAGTGTGTTTGAATTATTTCTATTACACTATGGTGAAGTTTCTTATTCCTATCTTGTTCATATAGTCAGTAGGGAAACCTTAATCTTGGTGCATCACCCCCATAGCTAAGGTTTTTACTTTTCCACATATTTACTTTCCTGCATATAAGTTGTTTTTTGTTTTCTTTCCTTGCACCATAAGAAAAGTGCACAAAAATAAAATCCAATGAGGAGCTAGCCTCAACTAAAAACCCTAAAGTTTTTTCCCATAGGCATTCCCTTCACCCATGAAGCTTCCTACTATTTTTTCCTAGGTTAGGTGTGGGTGACCCAGGCACATTGAGTGGTTACTCCAATAGTCCAGAACCCATTAAGAGATGACACCACATTGTGAGAAGCCATGTCTATAATAATTTAAGAGTTATTATTTTGTTGTAGGTAAACCAAACATGTTAAAACTATGAAGCATTCCTAATTATCTTGACCAAAAAATTCAAAAATATTTAATTCACATGATGTCAAATATAATTTTTTGTGTTCACAACTTATGGATTAGTTGTACAGGATTTGGTTCTATTTTTACTTCCTATATAGTCCATTGTAAATTCCCTATGGAGGAGTTTGATTATGAGATAATTTAGACTCAAATGGATGTATATGGTTCTGCTTCATACATAATATATTACCATATTGTACGGATTTTTTTGTGGCCATGCCTTCTCCAAAATAAAAAGTGAAGTGCATTCTTTAGAGGCCAAAAAATGGGTAGGGATATAGATGTTATAGTGTCTCATGCATGTACTAATTCTAAGGATTGGGAGGCTCATTTCATAATTACATCATTCATAAGGAAGAATAAAATAGGTTGGTGAGAATATTGATTAATTATAAATTAAATACTTCCTTGGGTTTAATAAGAATACAAGCTGGAAAGTGATGATGGCAGAAGTGTCAATGAAAGTGATGTTATTCTACATTATAGTCAGTTGTTTTTTGTAAATATTTCCTACAATAATTTTAGAAATTAAGGAGGTGATGCAAGGGATATGGTATCTCTTGCTTGAAAATATAATTTTTGTAATGCACATGGCTCTTTTGTACTCAAATAAATTGCTCATGTTTGACAAAACTATGGCACCCAATCCAACCAACATTACCCATTGGGATGACACAAGAGGATTTAATAAGTTGGATAAAATCAATGGACCTTATTAGATTGATTTTAGTAGACTCTATGATTTTAAATATGATAGAGCATAGTATGCTTAAGATTTGTGGAAAATGTTGGAGAACATATATGCTTCCAAGTCAATAGTGAACAGGTTAATGTTGTAGGAGCTAAAAAAATTCAAGATGAAGGAGAATGATAAGTTCTTAGACCACTTGAATTATTTTAATATGCTAATAAAGTGTCTAAACTCCATTGATGATAAATTGAGTGATGAGTATCAATATTGGGAACTATTAATTAGTATGTTGGACTCATGGAAGAATCTTATTATTGCCATAAGTTCTACTTCTAATAAATTATATATGGAATCAGTAGTAAGGCGACTATTGAATGATGAGACAAGAAGGATATCTATTGATGAAGAATATAATCCAGAGGTCTATTTAGCATGTGGATGCTTAAAAAAAAGAGGAAAAGGTAGATCCAGTTGAATAATAAAATCTAGAGGCAGAGGTAGATCATCTAGCATAGAAAAGAAAATTTTTAGAAGTGTGGAATGCTACTACTGTCACAAAAAGGGGTATATCAAGTTTCATTGTTCCTTGTTGAAGAGGAATAATTAAAAGGAAATACAAGAGACAATTAATAGAGTTGTAGATGAAAAATCCTCCATTTTTATTTTTTCTTATTATATTTCAATTGAAGGGTGTCCTAAATATTGAATATGCTTTGGATCTTATTCATAAATACATTTATGGTCCTATGGATACTCCATCTATTGGTGGTGTATTGTATTTTACCACTTTTATTGATGATCACAATAGAAAAGTATGGAATACATTTTTGAATAAAAAGAGTGACATCCTTGATCATTTTAAAAGGTTTGTTGCTAATGTAGAAAGGTAGACAAGAAAACAACTTAAGTTATTGTGTAGTGAGAATGGATGAGAATATTGTTCTATTGAATTTTAAGAGTTTTGCAAGCAGAAAGGAATCTCTAGACAAAAGACTACACCTTATTCTCCTTAGTAGGATGGAGTAGCAAAGAGAGTGAATAGAACATTGCTAGAGAAGATAAGGAACATGTTGTCTGATGCAAAGCTTAGTAAAGGGTTTTAGGTTGAAGTAATTTCAACTATCAACTATTTTGTTAATTTATCATCATGCACTACTTTGAATGATAATACACCAGAAGAGACTTGGAGTGGGATAAAACCATCAATATATCACCTAAGGAGTTTTGGTTGTGAGGTCTTTATGCATATTCTTCTTGAAAAGAGAAAAAAGTTGGATGAAAAATCTAAGAAATGCATTCTTGTTGGTTATGGAGAAGTTGTTGGAACAAAAGGATATAAATTATGGATTCCAAATGAGCACATAAATGTTTTTAGTGGAGATATTATTTTTTAAGAAATTAAGAAAACTAAAGATATTCAACAATAGGAATTCCAACAATTGAAAGAGAAGGTTAGTGTGCATGAATGCACTATGATAGTTCAGCCTTCAAGTGAAGCACATGTTTAGCCCTATCATCCTCAAGAAAAAATATATTTTGATATTTTAGATAGATTTTCCAACCTACAAATACCTAGTAAATATTTACCTTCTTATGTACCTAAAGAGGATCAATAAATTTTGTAGCCTGATTCTCCACCTTGCATAGAAGCTTTTACATCTAAAATTTCTATGTTCATGGATATTTGAGATGGTAAAAAAAGTTCTATAAATTTTGTTTCTAGAGTGCTTGTGAGGCTTGGAAGGAGGTAGGGTGCTAAATGTTATCCTCAATTATGCTTTCCCAAGATGGTTGTGATTATCAAAGAATATATATAGTTCTCTATCATGAATTGAGAATGTTCCATCAAATGTCTTGTTATCCATTGTATAGCACATGGTTTAATGTTGTATGTAAACCATATAATTGTAAACACTCTTTTTTTGGTTCTATTTCATCAATAACCATATTACATACATATTTAAGTATGATTTATGAAAATATAGAGTTATGTTTGAGAATCTAATTGATATAATTTAGGTTTTAGTTATGTAGAATAATTGGAGTATACGACAAGATATAGTAACCAAAATTATTTGTTATATAATCAAATCATGAGGTATATTTTTGAATTGGAAAATAAATTAATGATCGTTATTCCACAATGAATTCATAGATTCAAGTTTATTAAGAATAAAGACTAAATGAAATAATAATGAACTCCTTATATACATGAATGATTATAGAATATTAATGTGATTATGGAAATTGGGACAATAATGAATGCATGCCCTTCTTTGCTTGATATCACACTCATAATTATGGGAATATCTTGTTGTATCTTAAGAAGCTAATTGGATGGATCAAATTCGCAAAAACCTAAGGGTTTTGGGAAAATCAAAATAAAATTCCCTTAATATATTATCCTATTATGATGTTGAGACCTGATTTATGTGATGCAATATGTAGATACAAATATATATATATATATATATATATATATATAGGCATATAAAACCCTATTGTACATGTGCTTTCCTTTGAATGCCTACAAAAGTGATGGAATTTCTTTTTATTTTAAATAAAAACCCAAGGAAATTATGCAAATAGGCAAGATCATTCCTAATTTACCACTACATGCAATTTAATTTTGTGCCTAGTACTAAGTATGCACAAAAATATTTATCCTTTTGAAATCATTTATAAAATAAACTAATTCCTTGGTATTTTTACAATATTTCTTTACAAAATGTAATAACATATAAAAATTAGTGAAATTGACTTATAATACAACTAAATGCACCTTTAACTTGATTCCTAATGTAATAGTTAGAATTTATCATTACTCTAACAATTTGATAACCAAAACATACCCATTACCCCTTTTGCAAAATTTAAGAACAAAATCAAAAACAAGAATGATATAGAAATAAAACATATTATTGGGACTAGAATATGACACAACATGAAAACATGACTTTGAGGTAAATAAATACAACAAGGAGGTAAAAAAACATCATAAATTTAGGACTTATCATCTTGGATAATATCCATTGACCTCAAAATGCTCATGAATTACAAAGCATATATATAGCAAAAAAGAAGAGGTGTTAGGGTTTGTAAAGAGCAAAAAACTAACCCTAACCCTAATCATGTGCAACATAATCAAAGTGCACATTAAATGTTCTAACATCCCCCATTAAGGTACACTTTCCAAAATACAAAAATAAGTCAACAATAAAAAAAATGATTCAACATTAGACATGTTCCCGCTTAATGTTGATGCTCATGACAACATAAGTGAAGCATGGTGTTAAAATTCGAAAAATTGTCAAGCCCAATTTACTTGGTGAATATGTCAGCTACTTTATCTTGATTTGGTACATACTCCATGTGGATAAAATTCTTTTGAACAATTTATTGGATTAAGTAATGATGGATCTCAATGTGCTTAGGCTAGGCATGGAAGAATAGATTTTTGGTCATCTTAACGATACTTTTATTGTCATAATATCTATGTTTAACCATATATGACTAGCCCAACATCCTTAAGTAGCTGTATCAACCAAATGACTTCCTTAGTTGCCTCAATTGCTACCTTATACTCTACTTCTATTGAAGATAATGAAATTGTATGTTGTTTCTTTGTGCTCCATGAAATGCTACCCTGACCCAACTGAAAGCAATAACCAAGAGTTGATATTCACATTATAGGAGAACTAACCCAATCTAAATATTTGTACCCAATCAATAAAATGTCATCACATGTTGTATACAGGAGACCATGATGAGGGATCCCTTTGAGGAATCTTAAAATTTTCTTAGCTACTATATAGTGGCTCTTCTTCGGATCCTACATGAATCTAGAAGCAAGGCCCACTGAATAGGTGATATATAGTCTAGTAGAATTTAAGTATATCAAAATTACAACTAGTTGTCTATAAAGGGTACCATAAAACCTTTATTCATCATCACTATTAATCAATTTCAATTGGGTTTCCATGGGAGTGAGGGAGGGTTTACAATACTGCATGCAAAACCTCTCCAAGAGAGACTGAATATATTTAGCCTCAGATATGAACATATTGCTAGGCTATTGCCACACTTATATTACTAATCAATTGTGAAGGATTCCCAAGTTAGTTATTTCAAATTTTTTGCATAAGTCCTCTTTGAGCAATCTTATTCCATCTGTGTCATCACCTGTAATGAGAAGATCATCCACATACTATTGGAATAAATTATATTATTTGGTGTATGATAACATACCACCTTAGGTATATCTTTAAATTAGGAGAATATCATATATTAGAGTGTGAGTATTTAATTTATGCAATGTAATAAATGTACAAGTGTGCAAAGTATTTTGGTAATGTAAATATGCATAATAGTCCATGTGTACATGAGTCCATAGGATGGGAAGATGAAGAGTCCCTAGGAGAGTGAAGGCCAAGGGTGCTCCATATGAAGAGTCATATTTCATTATATAGGTATCTATGTGTGAGTATGTAAGGTACATATTGTAGTATGAGAGTGTATGTTAGTGTGGTTACTTGAGATGTTGATTCAATGGAGATACAATTTTTGTGAGTATTTGTTAATGGAAATTATGAGTTATTGTTGAAGTTATTTATGAGTTTTATATATTTAGAATATTTCCATGATCTTATATTTCATATTGCAACTTTATTTTTGATCTTGTGGTTATTTTATCCTTAGTATTTAACATTAAAATCTAACAGTGGTATCAGAGCTTCAATAAGGTTTTGCCTTGCACAGGTTTTAAAGTTGCAAAGGAGATTTCCACTAGTTAAGGAGAAACTAGTGAAGTTGAATAAATTACCTCTAAAACTGAAAACCAGGGAAGATAAAATTTTTCACCGTGTTGAAGGAAAACCAGTGAAGTTTGAAGATTTATTTACTCCAAGAGCAAATTTGGAATAGAAGAAAATTATAGTTCTTGAATATAGACCTTGATATTGATGATATTAAAAGACCCAAGAAGGAGATCCTATTGAAAAGTTTGATCGATTGAGGAATATTCCATATTGCTATTTGGTTAGAGTCTTTTCATAGGGTTGAAGTAAAACTCATGAAGACTAGGATTCAACATAGATTTATTTCCACTAGTTTTGAGAATAACTAGTGAAGTTTATAGATTTTAGAATTCTAGAAATTTGAATGTATTTGGTTGCTACTTTCTAAGTTTTTTTGTTACAAAAAATTAGTTCTCAAAATTTGAGAAGTTTCCTATAATATATAGAGAAGAATTTCATATTTATTTTCCTAAAATTTTATGTGCTTTCCTTGTGCAGGGTGTAGCCAAAATTTTAACCCATGTCATAATTCTCTAACCCCTAACACATGTAACCCTATCCCTAATTAGCCCACATTTTTTGTCACACCACCGAAATCACTCACTAACCCCCATGTGATTTTTAGCTCATTTCTAGTGAATTCATGGCTCCTAAATTTAGCCCATGAATTCACTAAAATAGAAAACCCTCCAACCACTTTTAGCTCACTAACAATACTTTCACTATGAGCAAGTTAATTTACATTTATCTTGATATCTGCACTTCATTTCCAATATTTGAAGTTCATATTTAGCACATCTAGTGAATTAATGGGTAGATATGTGAATTTGCTTATAGATCATGAATTCACTTGTATGTTGTGAATTCACTCACAGGCCACAAATTCGATTGTAGGTTGTGAATTCACATAACTACAAGTTCAGGGGTAAATTTTTGGTTCCAGATCTATCATTTCATTTTTATTTTACATCTTGATCATCCTGCATTTCACAACATTTTGATTTCAGTATTGCTTCTATTATTTCATTTTACTCTTCCATTTATTCGTAGTAGATCAACAATTTCTATTTATTTATGTAAGGTTTACTAAAAGGACTAAGAGTATTTGACTATCACATTGCTAAGATCAACCATATAGTGTCCTAAGCATATCCCTAAATATTTATTGCAAGTTTTAGTGATTTATGCAATTGTTGTAGGCTTTTGTGCAAATTAAAGCTCAAATCCATGAATTTGCTCATAGATCGTAAATTCACTTGTAGGTCACGAATTCATCAGATAGTCCATAAATTTGCTTGGATCAGCCATTCAGTCCAAGTAGGTTCCTAATATCATCTATTTCAATTTCATATTTCTACTTTCTATTAGTTTCATATCTATTTTATTCATAGATCATCATGAAAAATATAAAAAGTATCAAAAAAATGAAATTACAATGCATGTAGCTTAGAAGAATTGTTTATTGTGTGTTGTTTGCAAGGAAAGTTAAAGTGCATATAGCTTGGATCTAGTTGACCTAAACTAGGTGTTTGTAAATTGTAAGAGCACATCAAACATACACCTAGGCCATACCTCAAATTTGTATTAAAACACTTCTTGGTGAACACCAAAACTATTTAATCATCAGCAAAGGAGGTACATAACCATCCCACCCTTGGCATTAGGTGGTTCTAAGGTTTGGTGAGGGTTTGAAGTCGAATCCTCCAACTTGTTAATTTGGGAATTAAGTGGTGTACACGTCTTACTATTGGTACAACTAGGTGATTAATATTAGACCACTCTAGAATAACTTGGAGAGAGTATTTTTGTTAGAATGGACATCTTTCTTTCATAACCTATATTTTGTTTTCACTAAAACAAGACCACATTAAAAAATAAACTAGTTGGTGAAGTAGGAAAAAAATATTTTATGTGATATTTTATTTGAGTGGTTCTTGTCTTTCTTTTCAAAAATATACCTATGACTTTAAGAAGTGGAAAATAAATTGCAGGTCCTCTAGAGGACCAAGTTGATAGGGAAAATCCCAACATTGAAACTACTAAACCTGAAGAAAATAAACAAGAAATTGATCTAGATCCTTTAACAGGACCTAGTGGGAATATTCAATTCAGGTCCCTTGATCATTTTTGGGACTTCATAAAGTATAATCATGCCACCTTTGGTCAAGCAATAGAAGAATAAGCTCACCTCAAGGGTGAGGCTTCTCAACCTCACTCTACTTCTTCTCAACTTCTCCTTGAGGCACCCTCAATGGAGGCTTCAGGTAGCCTCCCACCACACAATAACATCTATGTCAATCCATTGTTCAATCCCACATCTCTTGATCAATACACAGTAATTCATGATACTTCTCCACTCCTTGGGGCCCAGAGAACATCACAATATCAACCTATGTATACCACTTCCATGAATTTCAATGCTAGGGAAAATATATAAATCTACTTGACTGATCACAATAAACCTCCCCATAAATTTCATAATCCACATGCAACAAATTTCTTATCATGACTTAATATTCATCCTCAATCATTTTCTTCACAACATTTTCAATCAATTCCACCACAAACTTCCATCCCATATCCTTATACATCCACATTTCACTCACAACCACTTCAATCTTCTGCTATCAACATAACTCATCCATATCAACAAGTTAATACTTCCTTCTCTAATCCTTTACACAATAGTATCACAGTTCCAAACATGAATCTTTATCATACCTCAACATCAAACTACTATCCTCCTCATACAAATATAGTAGCACCAATTGTTCACAATCCTCAAAATCAATATTTGGAAGCTATACTAAAATAGTTGGCTATGTGGTTGGACCATATGGACCCATATCACCCTACTTATAGCTATAAATAAATTGAGGACCCTATTGAACATTTGAGAATGTTTAGAATAGTATGCCATACCAAATATTATGATGACATGTTACTATTGAAGATGTTCCCTAAGAGTCTTGGGGGTATGGCTCTAGAGTGGTATTACCAACTACCAACACATTCTCTAAGAAATTTTGAAGAAACAACTAAATTGTTTGTGTACCAATTTGGAGCCTATATTGAGAGGCATGTAACTATTAAGGATTTGTACAACCTTAAGCAAGGCAAGGATGAGAGCTTCTCTGAATTCTTGGCATGATGGAGGAAGGTTATAGGAAAATTACACTTTACCTTACCTCCTAGAGAAATGTTGGAATTTTTTATTGGAAACTTACAAGAGCAACTCTCCTACAAGTTAGCCACTACTACTCTAACCTCTTTCGATCAAGCCATCGATTTGGTAAGAATATTAGAGGAAGATCTTATCAAAAGAGGTTAGCTAAAAAGAAAATAATATAAAACCTCTAAAATTCAATATAAAAACAAACATGTGGTGGGATATGGAGTCATAGATAATAGGCCTTCCACAAATGTCAATGCAACTAATATTCTAAAAAATATGATATTGAAGGCACCCCAAAAACCCCCACCACACAATTTCACCAAGCTCAACCAAACATTGTCAATGGTCCTAAAACAAGAGCATCGTGCAAGGGAAGAAGATGTGTGAAATTAGTGATCCAACTAGATTTTATGAAGATAATATCGAATTGTATCTTCTCCATTTATGGCAAGATACCTAGGTAGAAATTTAGGAACATATGGGGTTGAATGGAACTCCATTAAAATATGTTTTTATTATGTAGCCCGATGGTGGGATTTTTATATTGTGTTTTAAGTTATTTATTGGAAGATAATTTTAAAATATCAGGGTATGCCTTGAGTCTATAAATATTTTCATTGAATGTAAAATCAAGATGGAATAATTTATAATAGAATTTTTTCTCCAAAAATTGATTTTCTAGAAAATCTATTTGTTTTCAACATAGGATCTTTTGCGGTGTTGTTACTCTGAAGAAGTGGTATATCCAGGTGCTTAATCTACTTCTCGAGTTTGAATGGTGCTCATTTCCTTATTCTTGTTTTCATTGAAATGTATGTGATAATAATTGTTATGAGTTTGATTGATTTTGGCATGTTGTTGATGTTATGTGGAGAGCTTCATCAAGGTTTACTCATTTTGAAATTTAATTATTTTCCTACTGGCTCTAGTTTTGTTGTGTGAGCTATGCTACTGGAAAAATTATTCTGGAAATATTGAATCTTAAGAATGATTAAACTATCCTAAGAGAGTGTTTAAATCTATAGTTTAGGGATTTAGAATTGATAGCTCTGTTCTATGTGCATGAGCACTTTCTATCCATATATATGTCCTATTAGTTACAAGGAAAATTATAATTTAAATAGATTAGTCCATTCTATAAAATTGTTTCACCCCTTGCGAGGTAATAAATTGATCTTAGAAAGCTAGATAGTTTATTATTCTATTGGTTTCGATTGGAAAACATAAAAGTATGCCAAGTTGAAAGAATAATTAAAAATTAAAATTGTAGGATTTCACCCTTCTTTTTTGCCCTACCTTACCCTCTATGTTTTTATTTTAAAGATGATTTATTTTTATGTTATTTAAAATTATTTATTCATTTAATCTACTGAAATTCAAAGAGCTAGATCCATTCACGAATGCAAATATGATAAATGAAAAACACATTCTACCACCAAATGTCAATGAGCAAAGGTTGAACCCATTGTAAGGAAAAATGCAGTCTACTTGAAACTATTCCAAAAGTGAAAAAGAGTGAAAGCATTTGACCTGAATCTATAACTCACACCTTGGGTATCTAGCAAAATCCTAAAGTGAGAGGGAATTTATTCCCATTAAGGTGTTATTCATATTTTATGTTTACTCTTCACAGGGTTTGCATGAAAGACAAATCAACAATAATTCCTTTTGAACTTCATTAATATAATACTCAATAACTAAAAGAGTCCTCTTCCTGATACATTGCTCAATCCTGTAAATGCTGCAATAAAAACCTAATAATCATCGTTGTAAAGGAATCGTGTTTGATATTGTTTGGAGAACACTAGACAATAGGATATTAATTGATTGAATTGAATTGATGATATTATGCTAGAAACGTAGTGAATATTAATATGAGTGAAACATTATTATTGAAAGGATGCATTGGTCCTTTTATTGTAATTATAATTTTAACCATAAGAAACAAGGTCCTAACATGCCAACCTCCTTAAAGAAGCTTTGTCCTCAAATTTGGAATTGAGAAAGTTTCTGCTGGATGTGATAGAGCATCTCCCAGGTGGCGTCTTCAGGGGGTAAATCCTTCCATTTAACCAAAAATTTTGTGATGGTGTGATTGCGAATGTTGTGCATGTGACGATCGAGGATAGCTTCGAGAGTAACCAGGAGTGTCCCATCCTCTATAAATTCTTGAAGCTGAGTTTGGGTTGTGACATGTGTACCTAGTACTATTTTAAGGCAAGACACATGAAATACAAGGTGAATTTTTGACGATTCAGGTATTTCTAATCTATACGCCACCAATCCAATACATTGTAATTCTTTATAGGGTCCATAAAATTGGGGCGCTAACTTCTGATAACCCTTGAATTTGAGTGAAATTTGATGATATGGCTGTAAGCAAAGGAACACTATATCACCTTCTTGAAAATTACACTCACTTCTTTGTTGGTCCGCTTGTTGCTTCATATGATGTTGAGCGGTGAGTAGATTTTCCTTAAGGATTCACATCAAGTCATCACGAGTAGAAAGCACCATCTCCACCATAGTCACATTTGTTTGTCCTGGAATATATTAAATAAGGGATGGTGGTGATTGACCATATAAGGCTTCATATGGGGTCATTTTAATGGCAGTGTGATACATGGTGTTATACCACCATTCCGCCATTGGTAGCCATTTAACCCAATGAAGGGGTTGAGTAGAAATAAAGCAATGAAGATAGGTTTCAAGGCACTTGTTAACAACTTCAGTTTGACAGTATGTTTGAGGGTGATATGTTGAGCTCATCCGAATTTGGGTGCCATGAAGCTTAAATAATTCCTTCCAAAATTTACTAGTGAAAGTGGGATCACGATCACTAACTATGGATGAAGGCATGCCATGTAATTTAAAAATATTATCCATGAAAATTTGAGTGATGGTGTTGGTTGTATAAGGGTAAATGATGGGGCAAAAATGAGAATATTTAGATAGACGATCCACCACCACTAATATGGTTGTTTTACCCGTGGATTTCGAAAGGCCTTCGATAAATTCCATGGAAAAATCAATCCATGTTTTTGTTGGTATTGGAAGAGGTTGAAGAACCCTGGAGTAGCTATTGGTTCTTCTTTCTACATTTGGCATGTTTCACATTCTTGGATGAACTTCTTAATATTATTTTTTAGTACCATCTAATAAAATATCTAGTCACTCTTTTATAGGTTTTTAAAAATCTAGAGTTTCCGGCCATGGGTGTAGCATGTAATTCATGGAGGATTTTTGCACGATATGTGGATGTAGGAGATAAAACAAGACGTGCTTTATAACGTAGTATGTTATCCTTCCAAGAATAATGTTGTTTGCTGGTGGGATCTTGTTGGAGTTGTTGAATTATGGTATGTGTTGTGGGGTCCTTAAACCATTATTCATTGACTTCTTCTATCCATTTAGGAATAGGGTAAGAAAAATCATATAATTGAGACATGTCCTCAATCTTTCTAGAAAGTGCATCCACGTTCAAGTTATCTTTTCCTTTTTTATATACAATTTCATAATCATAACCTATTAGTTTTTTCACCCATTTTTGTTGTTTTGGAGTGGTTATTCGCTGCTCAAGGAGGTACTTTAGACTCTGATGATATGTGTGAATAATGAAATATTGGCCAATAAGGTAAGGTCTCCAATGTTGAACTGCATGGACAATGGATCACATATCCTTTTCATATGTAGAGAGGGCCAGATTCTTTTTAGAAAATTCCTTGCTTGTAAAAGTGATAGGTATTTTATTTTGCATGAGCACCACCCTCATGCCTAGTCCTGATGCATCATTCTCAATAATAAATAGTTTGGAAAAATCAAGCATTGCCAAGCCAAGGGTCGTAAATATGGCATCTTTTAATTTGGTAAAGGCATCGGTAGCTTCTAGAGACCAAAGGAAGGCATGATTTTTGAGTAGTGTTATTAATGGGGCTGTAATTTTACCATAATTTTAGAAAATTTTTGTGGTTATACCCTATTAATCCTAGAAATCCACGTAAGCCCTTCAAGGTTTTTGAGGTAGGTAAATTTTTCATATCTTCAATCTTGTAGGGGTCCACTTTAAATCCTTCCTTAGAAACAATGTGTCCTAGGTATTCAATTTCTTGTTTTCCAAAGGAGAATTTTGATATTTTCATATATAATTGGTTGTCTTTCAATATTTTTAGTGCTTGGTCCCCATGGCGTAAGTGATCTTCCCATGTTTTGTTGTAAATATTAATATCATCAAAGAAAACTAGTATAATATTTCTAACTAAGGGATGAAATAATTGATTCATTAAACTTTGAAACATGGAAGGAGCATTAGTCAGACCAAAAGGCATAACCATGAATTCATAATGTCCTTCGTGAGTCCAGAAAGATTTTTTTAGAATATCGCTCTCTTTAACTCGGATTTGATAGTATCCCGATCGTAGATCGAGTTTGAATAAATATGCTGCCTCATGAAGTCCATCCAATAACTCATCGAAGAATGGGATAGGAAACTTATCCTTGATAGTTAATTTGTTAAGGGTGAAAAATTCTATACAGAGGTGCCATGATCCATCCTTCTTCCGAACCAATATCATAGGAGAAGAGTAAGGTTTTTTTCTCGGTCTAATAACTCCTGCTCTCAGTACTTATTTAAATAGTTTTTTTATTTATATTTTTGAAGATATGGGTATTGGTAAGGTCAAATATTAGGGGGTGGGTGTCCTAGGAGAAGTTGAATGGCATGATCATGACTTCGATGTGGAGGTAATCCTTCTGGTTCTTTAAATACTTTAGCATGGTATTCCATAAGTTGTAGTTATGATGCCTTCTTTTCTTGTCCCTCCGTTGATTGCATAGAAAACAACTGTGCAACCACTCCTTTACTACCTTTATGTATAATTTTCTCCATACAATGAGAACTCACAATTTGATATGGGCTTGATTGCATGCCTTTAAGGGTATATGTATGGTATTTTATTGGAAACTGCATCCATAACGTCTCAAAATCCCATTGGAATTTTTTGAGTGTTCATAACCATTATACTCCTAGTATGATATCACATCTTCCTAATGAAAGTACATACATATTAATCTTCATGCTATAATCGCCCATGGTGAGTTTTATATTATGGCATTTTTTTTACAAGCAATTTTCCCTCCAACCCCAACCATGACTTCAAAACTATTATAGGGATGTATATAGCAATTTGCTTGCTTAGCCACACATGGGTCAATGAAATTATGAGTATTTATAGAGTCTATAAGTACAATGAGATTTTGTCTTTTGAAATATCCTCTGACTCTCATGTTTTGTGGAGAAGAAAATCCTACCAAGGCGTTGAAAGATATTTTTGAATTTTTAGTGCTATCTTCTTCCCCACTTGTCACCACTTCTACTTCTATTTCGTCTTCTTATTTATTTTCCTTATCAGGTTTAGCTGCATCTAGAATATATAGTTTTCATGTGGAACATTTATGATTTCTCTCAAATTTCTCATCGCAATGATAACACAGGCCATTTTCCTATCGTTATTTCATTTCTTCAAAATTGAGGCATTTAATTGGTAGGGTTGGGTTAATTTTGGGGGTTGTGTAAGTGTTTTTTGCTCTACCATTTTGTATCATTTTAGGGGTGATGTCAGTGGTTGATGATTTCCCTGTAGGTGGTCTCCATAATCGATGATGTACCTTGATTTTATCCTCAACTAATTTGGCCAATCCAACAGTTTGGATCATGGTAGTCAGGTAATTCATTTGTACTTATAGATTTATTTCTTACTTCAAGTCAATGATGAAACATGTAGACCTGATGTGTGGTTTACCAATCTTTGAAATTCTTCTTAATATTCACTTATTGACCCGGTTTGGCACAGTATGGTGAGGGCTCCAGTGAAATTTTTGAGCTTACTAGGGCCAAATATTACTAATAGGTTTTGTGTGAATTCGTGCAAAGTAGGGATGCCATTGGTAATTTCAAACCACTGGTACCATTGGATCACCTCATTTTCTAAATGAAAAGAGGCAATATGCACTTTTTGTATTGTCAAAATTTGATTTAAGGAGAAATATTATTCTACATGATAAATTTCGTTATTGGGGTCATCACCTTCAAATATTGTAAAATCTAGCTTGGTAGTCCTTGGCAGAATGGACATGTTTGGTCCCCCCAATGTTGTCTGGTGCATCTATTCTCCAACAATTCTGATTGAAATTATCCATTTTTAAGTCAATTGTTGATATTATTTCCTCCAATTCTCATCTTGTAGCTACGCTCTCCTCTTTGCATTGGTGTAATTCTTGTTAATTTTTTTTGAGCATGATATCTTGAGACCTTCTTCCTTCTGCCATTGTGAGGTTTTGTTTTCTGCAAAAATTTAGGTTTTAATTTGACAATTTTTTTGCAATATTTATTATTATCAACTTTTTTTCCAAAATGTGCTTGTCAATTTTTGTCAAAATTTAATTTTTTTTTGACAACTTTTAGGAGAGGCAACGACGGATAAACGGGGCTGAGCGATAGTGGCAAAATTTGGTGGAGCTGGGAAGTAGAGCAGGGTAGTGGTGGTGGAGCTGGGCGACGATGGTAGAAGCTGGCAGAGCTGGGCGACAGTGGTGAAAGCTGGCAGAGCTGGGCAGCGGATGGAAATGATAGGTTAGTCAACCGTGAGATATAATCAGATGCAGTCGAGAGTTAAGGCAAAATGGGAGTGAATCGAAGGAGGTCAAGGGTCACGATCAGGTCAAGGCATGATTTTTGAGGTGTAAATTTGTTGCCACGTGCCTCCAACCAGCACTTCCCATGCATGGGCGTGTATGCCTAGCGCACTAGGCAATTAACCTTTGGCACCTTGATGGTTATAAAGCACTTAATGTTGTTTACCACAATGATGTGGGATTAAGATTTTTAAGGCTTTCTCGTGTCTCTATCTCCAACATTGGAGACTAGTTTTATGACATCGAAAAAGTTTTAATTTTTTTTTAAACCTTATGTAATTGAATTTTTTATCTCTCGGAAAAAAATTGTTGTTTTCAAAAACCTGTTCAACCTCTTTTGTGATTTTTTTTTATGTCATTCAATATTTTGCTGCAATATTTGGTGTGTTTTAGATGTCACAGTGCAGGTGCGGTTGGTATGCAAGGTTTGTGTTTCGTTGTTTGGTGTTTCTGTTAGCTTTGTTCACAAAGGAAGCTCTGTTCATCGTGAGCTCTATTCTCGCTCATAGTGCAGGTGCTTTGTTCACACAAGACACTCTATTTATTGTGAGCCCTGTTATGCTTCCTCATAGCATGTCATTAAGGCAGTCAAACTATTTATTAGAGAGACTGTGCTGCTGAAGGATTGTGCCATTGAACTATTTACCAAAGAGAAAACATGGGAAAATTTGCTTTAGGATTTTGGCTTTGATACCATATGAAAGAGTCCTATTCCTAATACATTGCTCGATCCTATAAATGCTACAATATAAAATTAATAATCACTATTGTAAAGGAATCATGTTTGATATTGTTCGAAGAACACTAAACAATAGGATATTAACTGATTGAATTGAATTGATGATATTATGCTAGCAACCTAGTGAATATTAATATGAGTGAAACATTATTATTGAAAGGACGCGTTGGTCCTTTTATTGTAATTATGAATTTAACCATAAGGAATAGGGTCCTAACAATAACCATTAGAAATAATATATATGGATTTGTGTGGTCCAATTAATGTTACTAGTATTGGAGGGCACAAGTATTTTCAAACATTTGTTGATGATCATACCAGAAATATGTAGGTGTAATTCATGAAATACAAACCAGAAGCATTTAGTCATTTTAAACAATTCAAACTTCAAGTAGAGAAAAAATCAAGAAAGACTATCAAAATTCTTCATTTAGATAGAGGATGAGAATTTGTATCAAAATATTTTGACTTGCTTCTAGAAGAAAATGGAATTAAAATAATACTCACTACAACATATTCACCACAACAAAATAGAATTGTCAAAAGAAGAAATAGGTCTATAATGGAAATGGTGAGATGTATTCTAAAATAAGTTCATATTGATTATCAATATTGGCCAGAAGTAGTCAAAATAGCAGTATACATACAAAATAGACTACCTACAAGAATAATCAAACATGTTACACTAGAAGAAGCATGGTCTAGACAAAAACCAAATATTGAAAAGCAAATAATCTTTGGATGCAAAGCTTATATGCATATTCCAAAAAAGAAAAGAAAAAATGAGATGATAAAACTATTGTTGGTATATTTATTGGCTATGATGATGACTCTATAGGGTATAGAATAATAGAATCAAATACAAATAAGGTATACATAAGTAGAGATGTATTTTGTATGAAAAGGTCAAAGTTGACACTGAAAAATAAAGTAATAATACTGATGTTTTTCTAAATTTTTGAAAGGAATATTTGGTAAATGGAGAGATAGAGTTTGAATCTCAAGATGAAGAAAGTGAACATACAAAAATATCCACAATTCCTCAAAGAAAAGAACCAATATGGCTTAGAGACACACTTAGGGGAGCAAACTTGGAATAAATGCCAAATATTACCACTACAAGACCTCAAACTCGTAGTCAAAGTAGAATGAAAAAGAATTACTCAGCACTATGGTAGAGCCAAAATCAACACTTCAATCTCTAAATCACTTACATTGGAAGGCAACTATGGAATCTAAAATGTTCATCACTATAAAAGAATAAAATATAGGATCTAGTTGAATTACCTCCAGGGAAGAAAGTTGTGGGTTGCAAATAGATTTACAATATTAAATATAAAGCATATGGAACACTTGACAAGTACAAAACTCAGTTAGTAGACAAAGGATACACTCAGAAAGAGGGAATTGACTATGAAGAAACATTTGCACCTACAACTAGAATGACTACTATCAGAATAGTATGTGCTCTAGTAGCTCATTAGGGTTGAAAACTTTATTAGATGGATGTAAAAAGTGGATTTCTTAATGGTGACTTAGAAAAAGAGGTCTATATGTCACAAATAGAAGGATTTATTGATAAATGACAAGAACATAAAGTTTACAAATTAAACAAATCCTTATATGGTCTAAAGCAATTTCCCAGAGCATGGAATATAAAAATTGACAATCTTTTGTTCCAATGCAATTTTAAACGAAGTACATCCAATTTTAATCCTTATAGTATATGTTTATGATATAGTGATTCTAGAAGTCCTCGAAAAATACTAAGTGAGATAAAAAAGGATCTTGATAAGGCATTTAAAATGAAAGATTTAGGACTAATTAATTATTGTCTTGGTTTAGAAATTCCTCAAAATGGATATAATATTACAATTTCTCAATAAAAATATGCAAAAGCTCTACTTGAAAAATATAAAACGAAGAATTGTAAGCCAAAAATGCACCTATGGAACAAGGGCTTCAATTGTCCAAAAATTATTGAACACCGTTAGTTTTAGCTACAAGGTATCATCAATTACTTAAAAGTCTTTTGTACTTGATAAACAGTCGACCTAATTTAGTTTTTATTGTAAATTATCTTTCATGATTTGTGCAAGAGCCAAGAGAGAGTCTTTGGAAAGATACAAAAATAATGCTACAATATATAAAGAAGACTATTGATTATGGACTAACTTATATGAATAATGTTAAAGATTTTTATCTATAGGGCTACTTAGATTCTGATTATGCTGGCTCAATTGATGATAGAAAGTCTACTTTAGGGCACATTTTATTTATTTTGGATCAGGACCAATATCTTGTCATAATAAGAAAAAACATACAGTAGAACAATCATCTATTAAAGCAAAATTTCATGCAAAGAGATATACAACTTGTGAAGCTCTATGGTTATAATATTGAAGAACAAAGGCTTATACTAAGAGGGGGGATGAACAGTATAAGACCAACTTTTAATTTTCTTTCTCAAATAATACTATCCAATATTATCAATGGTAATATCAATAACAATAATCAAAGCAATGCACAAATAATCACACACAAGAGAGACACAAATTTAACATGGTTCACCCAATATGGGCTACTCCACGGAGAAAATATTTCCACTAAATTTTCTCAAAAAATATTCTTGGGAATCAATTCCCTATTACAATGTTTATGTACCTCTATCCAAAGAAGACACCAATCCCCTATGCTCTGATTTATGGATCTCTCTCCACAGGAGAACTTTTTACCCTTTTCTATGGTTCGTGGAACTTTATCTAGGAGAACTCTATCTCCTCAACTGGTTTTTGGATCTCTCTCCAAAAAATAACTGTATATTCCTAGCTAGTTCATGGATCACTCTTCATAGGAGAACTCTTTCACCTTGCTCTAGTTCTGTGGACACCATTCCAATCTATTCTGGTTCTGTCGATACCACTCCAATTTGTTCTAGTTTTGTGTACACCACTCCAATCTGCTCTAGTTTTTTGGATATCTATCCACATGAGAAATATTTCCCCTTATGCTCTAGCTCGTGATCTTCTAGAAGACTTCTACCCCCACTGCTATGGCTTGTGGATATATCTCCACAAGAGACCTCTATCCCCACTACTATGTCTAATGGATATTTATCTACTAGAGACTATTTTCCTCTTTACTCTGACACTTCCAAATATAGCTCTCAAATATATCTCAAATATGTACCAAAATCTATCCCAAGTCTAGCAAAAATTTGCTCTAAATCTGCACATAAATCTACACTAAAATCTATCCCCAAGCCTTAAAACAAATCTTGATCAAATAACCAATCAACTCAGCTTAGATCTTCCCTAAGCCTTAATATAAAGCTTTAACAAATCAACTTTTCTTAGATCTACCCTAAGCCTTAACACAAAGCTTGAAAAAATCAAATATACTCTTAATGATGTTCCAAATCTTCACAAGACTTGCTCAAATATTCCTTCAAGTCTTCACTAATACTTGCTAAAATTTTCCTACAAGTCTTCACCAAGACTTGCTCAAATCTGCCTATAAGTCTTCACCAAGACTTGCTCAAATCTGCCTATAAGTCTTCACCAAGACTTGCTCAAATCTGCCTACAAGTCTTCACCAATATTTGTTCAAAAATCTTACAATATATGCTCAATCAATCTCAAATATTGCACACAATGCTATCAAATGCTTTGTCTAATATTCAAAGTAATTATTTTAACTTGAAATAGTTTAGACATATTCTAACCAAAATTAGTTTAACCTCTAGAACATATAGAGAATAATATGAGCTTGCAAATATCTCAATATATTCTATTCAATCATTAAGTATGTCGCTTTCACAAATCTTATTTCTAATGTTTGCACATTCACTCCAAATATAACTCAAGACCAATGCTCAAAACTTCACACATACATTCAACCAATGAAGCATAATTGTATCACAAACCCTAGACAAATGTTCTTCCAACTTCTTTCAATAATGAGCACAAAATAGGTTATAACACTTTATTCAAATATTTCCAACAATGCTGATCAAACAAGCCTTTTCACTCCACCTTATGTTTCAGAAATATTCATTCAACCAAACACCTTAAATAAGGGATGATATGTCCATACCTTTTTTCTTGCTTATATGGAGACATATCTTCAAAAATATGTCTCCCACAAAATATATTTTACAACTATAAAAATGTTAGCACAACACTTCTTTATGAGTTAGGAATCCTTCAATATGTGTGCCTAATAAAATTCTAAACCACTCTCTTGGTTTCTAAAATTATAGCATCAACTCATATAATCAAACCCTTCAAAATGTTTAGTAAAAACACAAACAATAAAAATACTTCATAAACCTTTTAACTCCCTCTTAACACACTCAAAACAAAATTAGCAAGGATCCTTATTAATCCAATAATTTACTTTCAAACTAATTCTTTATAACTTCCTTCAAAAATTAAATGCATGAAATGATAATAAAAATTTCCTTATATCTCCCATGGCCAACAACGCTCACTATAATCAATTAAACCACATGCTCCTATCCAAAAACTTAGAAATTAAACCACATGTGTCTATCCACAAACTTAGAAATTAACAAAAAATAAAGCGTGCTTACCAAAATGCTTCCACAAGGATTCAAACTTAGCGCCTTATGGCTACTAACGCACTAGATTTCATTGGGGCTGTCGCTAGGCCAACCACCGACACAAGGACCAAATGCCACGATGTGCTATATAACCACACTCACCCTTATTAGCCATAAAACAAAAACATTGCCATCGGGTTTTGAACGGAGGACCTACCATCTGCTAGTGCCTTAGCATGCTATGGGCTGCTTCTAGACCAATCATCCACATAAGGACCAATTTCCACCATGCACTACCTAACCACTGCTCACCCTTATCATTCACAAAACAAACAAACTACTATCATAAGGAATTGAACGTGAGACCTACCATCCACCAATATCTTAACATTACCAAGTCTGTTGCTAGGCCAACTGCGTGGTTGGTGATAGGCACATACACCTTTGTCCTTTTTTTTATCCACGTTTTCTCTTTGTTTTTAAAATTAAAAACCCTCTTCCTCCTTGCTCATAAAATTCACATCAACAAGATAAATTCAACATTCACAACATGCATTTAGGAGACTTAATTTTGACCTCCAAACATTATCATATAAATACCATTTTTCCTCCATGCTCGGACATCGGCGAAAATTAATAATTTAACCTTTATTCTTGGCACCAAACCCACTTAGGGTTATAATATTATAATTATTTTATAATTAACTTTATGCTTTCTCTGAACAACTTTAATATTATAATAATAAATATTATAATATTATTTCCTTTGGGCCTAGGTATTTCCTATCTTCGGGGTACTTAGACAATCTTTTGACCAACCATGTGGAGCTTTAAACCAAATCTCTTAGGCTTAAAATATAAATATTTTAACCCTCTTTTTATCAATTCTCTTGCACTGAGATGAATTGAATTTTGACATCAATGAAAACATAATTAATCAAAATTTCCAACAATATCCCGTTTGTCATTGATGGCAACCCTTTTCTAAAAATTCATTTTTCAAACCATTTGACTCCAAATCTTGTCCCCTTGAGAAATTGCTCCCCTAACTGAATGCTCCCCCATTTACTAAAATCTCCCCCCCTTTGACATAAATGGAAAAGGAACACCTTTGGGGATAAATATAAGACTATTAGCTCAGCCTCCTGCCCACTTCCTCTCCTTGAGGTGATTAATTTTGGGATGGGAGTAAAACTACTCCCAGCATACAATGTTCCTTTACTTTTTCAACCTTATTTTTCAACATGCCTTTTTTATCCTTTTGAGTGTCCATGTTTCTACTTGTCTTTGGGAACTTTGTTCTACACCACTTGGCCTTATGTGCAACATTATTACACTTTTAACACTTAATTTTGTAGTTCATAGAAGGTGCAATATCTTGAAGTTCCTCTTGGTGAAGCCATACTCTTTTTTATCATGAACCCTACATTGAATTGCTCTATGCCCAAATTGATTACAATAGTAGCAATACCTTTGAAAGAGATGTCCATATTTGAAGTTCCTCTTGATAATACCATACTCATTCTTTCCATGTGTCCTGCAATGCATAGCCTTGTGACCAAATCTGTTACATGAAAATAAACATCCTTTGAAGAAATCTTGCCTTGAACCCATCGATCTCTTGGTCCTTTATTATCTGTAATGATTCCTATTTATTTTGTTTTATTAATTGGTAAGGCTTCTATTCACATAAGTCTTAATTTATTCTTCACTCCATTCCTTTAAAACTTCTTTCTCTTGTGTACTTGAGCTTGATCCTTCTTCTTGTTTCCTTTGTCCTTCTTCAAAAACTAGTCTTGTTCTGATAGATAAAGGTATTTGTGCATTGATAATCTTATCCAATGTCTTAAAAATTTTCCCATACCTATGTAGCTTGTCTTTAGATTCTTTTACTTCCATCCTTAGTGAAGCTACCTCATGTTCTAATATTTCACATTCTAATATTTTTACCTCTAAATTTTCTTTAACTCTCCTTGTCTTAGCTATTGAGTTTGTCAAATCATGTATAAGTTTTCCTTTTTCTTCATAACATTCCTAAACTTGAGCCTTGAATTTTGAATTCTACTTTCTAACCTTTTCAATTCATTGAGAGCAAAAATAAGTTCAGTTTTTAGATCTACTACATCTTCCTCTTAATTTTTTGAATCCTTTTCTACTTATTGGTATTCAAGAGCATCTTCATTCTTTTTAGATTTAACATTAGTACGTCCTTCCTCTTATATTGCCAAAAATAATATTTCTTCTTCTTCACTATCTGAAGATCTTCCATCACTCTCACTTGAAGCCTTGCTTCCCTTATCAACATAGAAAATCTTTTTGTGCCTTTGAAATAATTTATTTTCATGCTTGTTCTGACTATACCTATTTTTATTTTCATACATGGATTTTACTGCTCCCTTTTTCTTATGATCTTGTTTCTCTTCACGGCTACTACTTCTAGCTTCTGGATAATTAGATGCATAGTGAGAAAAATTTCCACATTTGAAACATTTCACTATTTTCATACCTTTGTTCTTTCTTGAGTCCTTTTTTCTTCTGCCATAGTTAGCTTCTTCATCACTGGTTGATTCACTCCTTTATTATGGTTTCTTATCATTTATCTTCTTTGATGCTTTGAAGGCTACCTCATTCTTGGAGTTAGGTTCCTTTACTATTCTCATTTTATAAGTTATGAGAATTCCATGTAGCTCATCCATAGTCAACTTATCAATATCCTTTATCTCTTCTAAAGCTACAAATTTTCCATCATACCTTGTAGGAAGTGTCCTTAAATCTTTCTCAGCAATATCAGATTCTTCAATTTCAAATCCACGTCCTCGCATAGTATTAACAATCTCATACACATGAATTAAGTATGTAGCAATGTCCTCATATTCTTCCATATTCAAATCCTTAAATATTTTCTTGTGATTTTGTAGTTTTTCCATATTGACCTTTTTATTTCCCTCATAGGATTGCTTCAATTTCTCCCAAATTTATTTTTCTGATTTACAATGCATAACTTTCACAAATTCTACTTCATGTAATCCACTTAGGATTACATGCATAGCCTTGGTATTATTTACATGTAAGAGCTTACCATATTTATATATGGGAGGATTAGATATAGGTGTAAATCCATCCTCAACTACTTGCCATGTATCATACACTTGTGACATCAAGGAAGTACTTATTCTTATGCTCCATAAAACATAATTGTTCCCATAAAAAAATGATGCCTTGTTTCATGAAGATCCACTCTGAGATACCATTTGTGTTCCTATAACATTTTCCTTCAATATGTTAAAAATATTTTGAAGGAACCCACTCTGATACCAATTGAAGAACACAAGATTATACTGAGAGGGGGTGAACAATATAAGACCAAATTTTACTTTATTTCTAAAACAATATTATCCAATATTATAAATTGAAATATTAATAGCATTAATAAAAATAATGCACAAATCATCACACACAAGAGAGACACCAATTTAACGTGGTTCACCTAATGTGGGCTATTCCTAAAAAAAAAACTCTCCACTAAATATTCTCAACAAATCTTCTTGGGAATCAATTCCCTATTACAATGTTTATGGACCTCTACCCAAAGGAGATGCCAATACCCTATGCTCTAATTTGTGGATCTCTCTCCATAGGAGAACTCTTTTATTTTTTCTCTAGTTTGTGGAACTTGATTTAGTAGAACTCTATCTCCTCAACTGGTTTGTGGATCTCTCTCGACAGAATAACTCTATCTTTCATTTTGGTTCATGGATAACTCTCCATAGAAGAACTTTTTCCCCTTGCTCTAGTTTTGTGGACACCACTCCACTCTGTTCTGGTTTTGTGGACACCACTCCACTCTGTTCTAGTTTTGTAGATATCTATCCATAATATAAATCTTTCCCTTTCTACTATGATGGGAGATATTATATAAGACTTCTTCCCTCACTACTTTGGCTTGTCAATATCTCTCCATAGGAGACCTCTATCCCAACTGCACTGGCTAATGGATCTCTATCCACTGGAAATTTCTATCCTATTTTTATTTATCACCTCTAAATCTAGCTCTCAAATATGTCTCAAATATACACAAAAATCTATCCTAAGTCTAGCATAAATATGCTCTAAATTTGCACATAAGTCTGCACTAAACTTTTTCCATAAGCCTTAACACAAATCTTGATCAAATCACCAATAAAATCTTCTTAGATCTACCCCAAGCCTTAACACAAAGCTTGAACAAATAAAATTTGCTTAGATCTACCCCAAGCCTTAACAAAAATTTTGAACAAATCAAATATACTCTTAATGTTGTTCCAAGTCTTCACAAGACTTTCTCAAATTTGCCTACAAGTCTTCACCAAGACTTGCTCAAATCTACCTACAGGTCTTCACCTAGAATTGCTCAAAAAACTCACAATATATTCTCAATCAATCTCAAATATTGCACACAATGCTATCAAATACTTTGTCTAATATTCAAAGTAATTATTTTAACTTGAAATAGTTTAGACATATTCTAACCAAAATTAGTTTAACCTCTAGAACATATAGAGAATAATATGAGCTTGCAAATATCTCAATATATTCTATTCAATCATTAAGTATGTCGCTTTCACAAATCTGATTTCTAATGTTTGCACATTCACTCCAAATATAACTCAAGACCAATGCTCAAAACTTCACACATACATTCAACCAATGAAGCATAATTGTATCACAAACCCTAGACAAATGTTCTTCCAACTTCTTTCAATAATGAGCACAAAATAGGTTATAACACTTTATTCAAATATTTCCAACAATGCTTATCAAACAAGCCTTTTCACTCCACCTTATGTTTCAGAAATATTCATTCAACCAAACACCTCAAATAAGGGATGATATTTCCATACCTTTTTGCTTGCTTATATGGAGACATATCTTCAAAAATATGTCTCCCACACAATATCTTTTACAACTATAAAAAGGTTAGCACAACACTTCTTTATGAGTTAGCACTCCTTAAATATGTGTGCCTAATAAAATTCCAAACCACTCTCTTGGTTTCTCAAATTATAGCATCAACTCATATAATCAAGCCCTTCAAAATATTTAATAAAAACACAAACAATCAAAATACCTCATACAAATTTTAACTCCCTCTTAACACACTCAAAACAAAATCAGCAAGGATTCTTCTTACTCCAATAATTTACTTTCAAATTAATTCTTTATAACTTTCTTCAAAAATTAAATGCATAAAATAATAATAAAAATTCCCTTATATCTCCCAATGCCAACAATGCTCACTATAATCAATGAAACCACATGTGTCTATCCATAAAATTAGCAATTAAACCACATGCGCCTATCCATAACCCTTAGCAATTAATAAAAAGCAATTTGCGCTTACCAAAATACTTCTACAAGGATTCAAACTCAGTGCATGCTACCTGCCAATGCACTAGCTTCCCTTGGGTTACTACTAGGCCAACCACTCACACAAGTACCTAATGCCATGATGTGTTATCTAACCACACTCACCCTCCTTACCCGTAAAACAAAAATGTTGTCGTTGAGTTTTGAACGTAGGACCTGTCATCCACTAGTGCCTTAGCATGCTATGAGATTCCGCTAGACCAACTGTACACACAAGGACCAATTGCCACCATGTGTTATCTAACCACTTCTCACCCTTCTCATTCATAAAACAAACAAACTGTTGCTGCCAAGAATCGAACACGAGACTTGCCATCCGCAACTGTCTTAATGCTACCAAGTTTGCCTCTAGGCCAATTACGTAGTTGGTGATAGGGGCATACACCTTTGTCCTTTTATTATTCCACGTTTTTTGTTTGTTTTTAAAATTAAAAATCCTCTTCCTCTTTCCTCATGAAATTCGCATTAACAAAATAAATTTAACATTCGCAACATGCATTCGGGAGACTTAATTTTGGCCTCCAAACTTTATCATATAAATACCATTTTTCCTCCATGCTCGAACATCGGAGGAAATTAATAATTTAACCTTTACTCTTGGCACCAAACCCACTTAGGGTTATAATATTATAATTATTTTATAATTAACATTAGGCTTTCTCTTAACAACTTAAATATTATAATAATAAATATTATTATATTATTTCCTTTGGGCCTATGTATTTCCTTCCTTAACCTTAGGCTTTATCTTAATAAATTTAATATTATAATAATAAATATTATAATATTATTTCCTTTGGGCCTAGGTATTTTCTTCCTTCGGGGTATTTAGACAATATTTTGACCAACCATGTGGAGCTTTAAACCAAATCTCTTAGGCTTAAAATATAAATATTTTAACCATAATTTTATCAATTCACTTGCATTGAGATGAACTGACTTTTGACATCAATGACAACATTATTACTCAAAATTTCCAAAAAATATATATTATCTAACATGCAAACGAGGTCCAACTCTTATATTTTGTGACAATCAAGGTGTACTCAATCTGATCAAAAATCCAATTATACATGAATGAACTAAGCATATTGAAGCACTGTGCCATTTTATTAGAGAAAATTTTCAGAATCATCATATCAGTTTAAAGCATATTCCTCTTAAGAATAGTTGGCATATATATTTATGAAATCTTTAGGACAATACAAGTTTCAAACATTCAAAGGTCATGTATGTAGATCAAGAGAATTTCATGTAATATAGTGGGGTGTTAAAATATATTACATTATTTTTTATATATACCAAGTGTCATTTGGAGTAGACCTAGAGTCATTTTAGGAAGACCAAATTTTATTTTGAAAAAACCTATATTATGGACTCTTAGTTCCATCTTTTATTGTACAAGTTTATTCAATTAATGTGAAGTAAAACTTATTTTATTGTGTAGTTCTTTTAATTTATTAGTTCTTCTTAGAAATTATATTTCTTTATTATATTAAATACATAAAAAACTATAAGTTTGAGTTGATAATCAAAGGAGACCTTGCTTGTAAATCCTGAATAGTGTAATATCTTCTATTGTATAAAAACTATATCAATAACTTTGCAAAATTTCATGTGATGGTTTCAATTGTACCTAACAACTCAGATCCCAACATAATATCACATCCCTCTAATTATAGATCAAACATATTGGTTTTAATCTCATAATACCCTATTTTCAATTTAACACTACAATAGTTTCCTTTGCAAGTCAAAGTCCCTCCATTATCCACCATAAACTCAAAGGAATTACATGTGTGTAATAATAATTAGCTTCCTTGGAAATTCAAGGATCAATAATGTTGTGTGTGTTTCTAGAATTGATAAGGATTTTAAGATGTTGGTCTTTGAAAAACCCACAACTATCATTGTTTGTGGAGTAGTAATCATGACAAGAACATGGAATTTTTTTTTTGCCTATGGTTCTTCACGTATTTTTTCCTCATTTTGGGGTGGTTCTTCTGTTGGCTCTTTTTCATCATCATTTGGTCAACTATTGATTGGATCTTCAACATCTATGAGAAAAAATATCTTTTGGGTGCACCAATGTCATTGAACATATTTTTCAACACAATTGTAGCACAAACCTTGAGTGTGTCAAACATCTATTTTTTTTGTGATCAAGTATTTATGGGCAATAGTTTTATTTTAATTATGATTTGGGAAATTGGGAGGAAATGAGGGTTTAGTTTATGGATATTTAGATGTCTTCCTTTGACCTGAGAATTTAGATTCGAAAAACCAACCAAGCTTATAGCTTACATCACTGATTATAGTTTGAACATATTTACCTCAACCTAGATATCATCCTTCAAGAAACTAATGAAAAATCTCATTAAAAACCCTTCATTCAACCCCTTATTCTATTAGACAATTTTTGAAATTGGGTCTGGTAATCTCAAACTATAGAGATTTGTTTTAGCTTTGTTAGATCTCCTTAAAAGTTATCATATTCACTAGGGCTAAAGTGAGTGAGTAATTGGGATACAAATACTTCTTAAGAGGGGTCAATAATGGTGTGCTATAACCATTGATACCATTGTAATACTTTAAATAAAAATTTAAAGAAGCCATATGGATCCATAAATATTAAGGGATATTATGGAGTTTGAAGAATTGATCTATATGACATAACCACCATCTACGTCCTTCCAATTAAACTTAGAAAAGTCTAATTTAGGCATCTTAAAGGGAGTATCATGGTTAAAAATAGGGTGAGAGTCTCCCCCTTCCTTTCCTTTTTCTTGACTTGATTGTTCAATATGATAATCAAACACTTTTGGGGCACCTTGAAGTCTAGACTCAACCTCAACAAAGTGTTCTTCAAAGTTGGCTTTGGAGCTGAGGTATTCGCCTCTAAAGCGTTGAATATCTTCCCTTATGGAGTTATTGTCATGGAGAAGGCTATCGAGGGAGCTTTGTATTATTTCCAACATTGACATGGCTTGTTCTACCTCTTTTTGATGTCCATGAGTGCCACCAACTATTTTGGTAAGTTTTTAACCTCTTTCACTGATTTAATAAAAATAGAAGTGTGACTATAGGAGTTATTAATTTTAGTAAGGATTTTGAAAAGGTGCTTGGGTGTTATAAATAAAAATGATCAGTTTGAAAAAATGATCACAATGAGCTATATATTCCAACACTGATTTTGTATACTCTAGAATTTTTTTATCTGCTATTTTTATGAGTCTTAGTGTGGTCAGTATTTTCTTTGGAGGTTGAGTTCAAAAGTTGGGTATTGCATAAGCCAACTCTATTCTATCTATTTTTAACTATTTACCACTCTAGAAACTATATTGACATCTATACTACAATACAAATATTATTTATTTTCTACCTTTGGAATTCTCTATGCTATTTAGTTACTGACATTATCTATTATGTTTCTATGACTAACAACCATGTAATTAATAACTATTATAGATGATTGTTACTACCATTGACAATATTGACTATTTAGTTTTTTATTTTATGATTCCCTATGCTAATAACAATCCTGTAATTATTGACTATTACAAATAACTATTACTATTTTGTTCACCAATTCCTTCCTTTGTGCATGTAATTTTTTCATTATAGGGAAGTCTCCTTTGTATGATTAATTTTTGTGGGATGAATTTTTGGTTATAGGTTAAAGATACAACAAAAAAAGGTTTGTTTTTGTAGTTTAAACTTTTGATAAAACTAGGGTATGCTAGGAAAGGGTGTATGTAATACCCATAGGCTCTTTTTTATATTGTAGTGATGAAAGATAGTACTCGAAGTAATATTTTAAGCCATTATTCAAGGAGGATTCTACACATACCCTTGAGTACACTACCTACCTCTCAAATGGTATGAGAGGGTAATATTCTCGAATGTTGTGCTTGATGTACTATAGATAATACAAGTCCAAAAAATATCTTAGGTCTAAATGTTTATTTAATCCTAGATGATCTTCCTAAATTCCCAAAGATTCATGAGAGCTCAATATCATGTGCAGATGTTGTTTAAAGCCTAGGTATTAGAGCCTGATCATCCCACACTTCACTAAATTATTTATGGGCTATCTATCTTAGACAATAATGAGAGTTCCTCCATGATATTTTAAAACCCTCAATACAAGATTTATAACCTACATAACTATTGTAGAAAAATTAAAGGCCTATATTTTTTTCTAGTTTTATAAATAAAGGACAAACAAACAATGAAAAACATAAGAAAATTATAACTAACAGTAATAATATATGGCAAAGAACTATTGTAGTCTGATACCACTTGTTAGGAATCTACTATTAAAAATAAGCTCACTTACACAAAATACTAAAAATAAGTAGATATTCATGCAATAACAAAATATCACAATGCAAAAAGTAAATGTAGAATTAAACACTCTCACAATAAACACAAAATTGCAAGCCTCTTTGAGGGGGCAACCTCCTTCAATATTTCATTAATTTGCAAAAATATACATTTGTACATGGCTCCATGTCTTTTAAAGAAACACTTCAAGTAACCTAACCTAAATCTCAATAGTTGACTTACATACAAAATACCGCTTGAGGTAGATTATTCTACTAAACATCGATTACATTATTGATAATGATTACATGTAATGACCCCACTTGTCTAGGAATATTTTTTTTTAGTATTTGTGGAAAACATCCCAAAAGGGATGCCATTTTTGGGTAAGACCCAAGGAGGCAAGGGTATCCATTCTACCAAAAACGCCCAGGACTAGAACCTGGCCTACCACCTTTGACATACTCAAGGAGCAAAAAACACACAAAACCAATTTAAAAATAAGTAAATAACAACAAAAATAATAAAATAAAATAAAAAACATGCTCCTTGAGTGTGTCAAAAACAAAAGCACAATCAAACATGTACAATAAGATAAAATAAACCACAACACAAACCACATAGAAAAACACAATAACCACATAACAAAACACAAACAAGACAAAAACAACAAAACACTACAAAGACATAACCCAAAAAAACATGAAAAATAAACACAACCAAAACCTAAAAAATAAAATAAAAATAAAAATAAAAAACAACCAACAACAGACAATAAACAAAAACAAAAAACATAGAAAACACTCACACATAAAAACACGAAATAACACACAAAAAAAGAGAAACCCAAGAACAAGAAAAAAAAAACACAAGAACAATAACAAAAAACATTATAAAAAAAACAAAACAACAAAAACACAAGAAAAACAAAAAACAACACAAAGAACACAAAAACAAAACAAAACAAAATAACCCACCCACCTTAAAAAACTAAACAAAAAGACAAAAATGAAAAAAGAAAAAAGAAAAAAATTGAACATAATAATGACCTATCTAGACCAGAAGACTATTAAGGCAAGAATCAACAGAGGAAACAAAATAAAGAATAAAATGAGTTAGGGAACTAAAAAATCCTTAATGAACCAAAGACAAGAAAAAAAAAAAAAACAAGAAGAAGCTAGGTACCTTCAAAACTGGAGCCATCCACAAAAATGATAGAAAGAAGAGCTTCCCTAATTTGAGAAGCCCACCATATAGGAGGGTGGCCATAACAAGTAAGATCACCTTTATCCAAAGCCCAATTAGTTAAAGCATCAGCACTCTTGTTTTGATCTCTGACCACATGATTATAATCAACTTTCAAAAATCCCATCTGGATTAACTGAATCTTCTCAATAATTCTTTTTATTCTCCAATCCACCTTATGATTCTTAGAAGGAGTCTTCAAGAGATTAATAATAAATTGAGAATAAGACTCAACTAACACCTTTTCCCATCCAACCTTAGTAGCCTCTTGAAGGCCTCTGAGGATACCATACCCCTCAGCAAGGTTATTGGAAAGAATACCCAAATTCTCAGCAAAAGTAAAAACCAGGGTGCCATCTGAAAGTCTACCAATTCCTCCCACACTAGCTTTTTCAAGGTTCCCTCTAGGGGCTCCATCAGTATTGACTTTTCCAAAATCCTTAGGAGGAGGTTGCCAATTTCTAGTCCTATCCATCTTACTAATACTCACATTCCCTTTATGTTGGTTGCCTTAGAATATTTAATCTTTAATATTTGCATCACTTGATCCCATATTTGGTGGGAGTTTTGGGGGTGATTAAGGAGTTTATGGACTGATTCAACTAAGTTGGCTATGGTATTTTGCCAAATATAGTGAATATCCTTCCTATATTAATTAAAAATTTGGTTGTTCCTTTCATTCCAAATATTCCAAAGAAGAATGGTAGAACCCATCCAAACTAACAACCTAATAAAATGATCAACGCCCTCTTGATTAGGCCAATCCCTCCAAAGCTGTTCAAAAGTAAAAAAATTGGACCACTGTAAGCCAAGTAAAGTGGTCATTCTACTCTATAGCTCAGAGGCTAAAGTACAATCAATAAAAATATGGTTGATATTTTCTACATTCTCTTCACATATTTCACAACTAAAAGGGCCATGAAAACCACACTTCATAAGTTGCTCACTAGTAAGCACCCTATGATGCAATAAAAGCCAATTAAAGAACCTCACCTTAGGCCAGAGCTTTTGAGCCCACAAACGAGAAAAAATGTCAAAAGAATGGTTGGGATTATTATGGCATAAGGTCAAATAACCTTGAGCAACTGAATACTCACCCTTAGTAGTGTTGTTCCATCCAAAACAATATTTTTCATGGGACCAAGAGAGGGATATCATATGAAGGATGCCTTGGATATCTTGTATTTGCCTTTCTGGGATTTGAATAGGCCAGCACTCAATAGGGATCCAATATCTACCAACCTTTGAATTACCAGTATGGTATTGACAATAATTAGCCACCTTTATCCAATTAGCTCGGTGAAGCTCCTCCATCCAAGGCCTCCAATCGAGAAACTGAGTTATCAAAGGCTTGTGACCATCCCAAGAATCTGTCCAAAAATTTGCATGTTGACCATTATGAATGATCCGAAATAATTTTTTCTTTATCAAATCCTCACCAGTCGTAACAACTGCTAAAATGGGAGAACATTTGGTAGGAATTTGATAGCGAACAAGGTATTTAGGACTTTTTTTCTCAACATATTTAGCACGAAGATTATTGGCCCAAAGAGCATTGGGGTTATGCAACATCCTGCAATATAATTTAGCAACTAAAGCTCTGTTGTTATTAATAGAAGACCAGAATCCTAAACCCCCTTCACTCTTAGGAATACATAAAGTATCCCATTTCACCAAGGCCCATTTTATTTTCTCCTTAGTACCACTCCAAAGGAAATGATGATTCATTTGACCCAATTCTCGAAGAATAGCCTTTGGGATATTCAGAAAGGAAGAAATATAAATAGGAATAGCTTGAAGGACTGATTTTACCAAGGTGATTCTACCCCCAGAAGAAAGCCATTTTTTGGTCCACTTCCAATTTTCTTCTTGACTTTGTCCAACAACCAATTCAAATCTTTATTTTTATGCCTTTGAATATTTATGGGAATACCTAAATAAGTGATTGGAAGAGAGGTCTTCTTATATATTAATTTATCCAAGACCATGGATTCCTGTCTAGCAGAGCAGTGAAAGAAAATAACTTTAGATTTGTCTTCATTGATCAACTGCATAGTAGCCTTAGAAAAACAACTAATTATTTGCTTAATATTAGAAGCTTCCTTAACTGTATCTTTACCTAAAAGAATAGAATCATCCAAAAATTGAGGATGAGATATAGGTCTAGCTCCATGAGCAATGGTAACTCCCTCAAGGGTTTTGTTTTCCCTATTTTTGGTTATAGTCCTACCCAAAGATTCAACAAGAATGATGAATAAATAAGGGGATAGTGGGTCACCTTGCCTAATACCTCTGGAATCTAAGAATGACTGAGAAGACCTACCATTGATAAGAACTAAGTAGGAAACTTAAGAGATACATCCCATAATCCAATCCATCCAATTATTAGAGAAACCAAATTGCCTCAAAACTTTGATAAGGAAGTGCCAATCCACTCTGTCATAAGCTTTGGATAAGTCTAACCGAATGAACATGGAAGGAGAATTTTGCATATCCATGGAAAGGATGGATTCCTAAGCAAGAACTATCTCATATAAAATATAAGTCCTTCCACATAACCCCCTTTCTTTGGGGAAATAATCTTATGCAAAAGAGGCTTTAACCTTTTTGCCATGATTTTAGTAATTATTTTGAGAAGAACATTACATAAAGCAATAGGTCTAAAAGCTGATATATGATCAACCTCTTGAAATTTTGGAATAAGAGTAATATAAGTTTTATTGATAACCTTCAAAATTTCTTTGGATTACATGGCTTCTTCCACCACCTCTAATAAATCAACATGAAGGATATCCCAGAACTCTTGGTAGAACTCAATGGGAAAACCATTAGAACCTGGGGTTTTCCCTTTTTGCATTTTAAAAACTACTTGTTGAAGCTCATTGATAGTAACAAGAGCAGTAAAAATAGAGTTCTCCTCAGAAGTGATAAGAGAAGGGATTGCTTGAAGAAAATTTTGTTGTGAAGCTGGGTCAATAGGAGTAGCAACAAAAAGATTGGAAAAGTAATCAACAACAATAGAGTTCATGCCATCCCAAGTATAAAAAACATCTCCAGAATATGATTTTAAGGAAGAAATAAAGTTGTGAGATCTTCAATCTAGAAGAGATTTGTGGAAGAAATTTGTGTTTCGATCTCCTTCTTTGAGCCATTGAATTCTAGATTTTTGCTTCCATAAGATTTCTTCTCTTTTTTCCATTCCTCTAACTGAGTTGTGAGTTTAATTTCATCTTCACTTCTCTTCTCTGTGAGGCCATATAAACAGATTTTCTTATTCAAATTTTTAATATGAGCAATAACTTCATGTTTTTTATGAACATCCCCAAACTCTTTCCAGTTCCAAGTCTTGATTTTGGATTTAATGTATTGCAGTCTTTTGGAAAAACATAACATCTTAGTCCCATGCCTAGGTTTAACTTCCTTCCACAATTGTTGCACATGATGTCTGAAGGAAATGTCTCTAAGACACTTTAATTTAAATGAAAAGGAGAGAAAATCACATTGGTTTTCCACATTTCCACCATGACTGGACAATGATCTGAACCAGCATTATTAAGAGTCTTCACTTTAGGAATGTGACCATGGATTAAGAAATTTTTGAAGAGCAAAAACCTATCCAATCTCTCCATTATACAAGCTAAGCCTTGCCTTCTGTTAGACCAAGTCATAAGGCCATTATCTGGTTGGATATCCACAAGATGGAGGTTTGTAATATATTCACTCATGAGGTCAGTGGTTTTGTCCAAATTTCTATTTCCCACTCTTTTATCATCCAGAGAGAGGATGGTATTGAAATCTCCTCCGATCAAGATCCAAGCTTTAGAAAAATGAGATATAATATGAGTAATATCCTTCCACTGTCTGCTTTTTTCATAAATAGTAATGCAGAGCATAATCTATTTGGAATGTCTACTTTGAATAGCTATAGCCAACAAACCCCAACTACCAACCATATGGTGAATAACTACCTATTTTGGGTCCCAAAGACAAGCAATTCCACCCAAAGTCCCTTGGGAACTAAGGGAAACCACTTTTCCATCTGGCCAAATTTTATTGGCAATTGAGTCCATATCCTCCATTGACATATTTACTTGTATAGGCATCTTACTTGCCACATACCATTACAAAGTATTACAAAATAACATTATTAAGGGATCCCCACATTGGAAGTGGGTCATTACATAATCATATGAGAATTACAAAAAAAAATTAGTATGGGGTCCTAACGTTCCCTTTTGTTAGGGGCTTACTGATGTAGCCTTGACAATGGCCCCAAGGAATAGAAAAAAATAGTCACCAATGACAAGGGATATTGTTTATGGTCCAATTATCCTAGATGATAGGAAGGTTCAAAATTTTTGGTCAATAAGGGATATTTCTAAGGATAAAATACCTCTAGATATTAGTGGTAGTGCTTCATGGATTTTATCCATAGAAATATTGAGCTTAGATACTATTGAGAAGGTTACAAGTCTTCATCCAATGGGTATGCATGACTTTGTAGGATAGAGAGCTTTAGGTTGTCTAACATTTTATTTTGGAATTCTCCCCTTGTTTGTAATTTTACCACCTCCTTTCTGTCTATTGGTGAGGTTTTCAATGCACTCATTCTTCTGAGTATAATTTACCTTGGGTTATAACTAAGATTTTTGAAGGTGTTGTAGGGAATGCCTTATTTATATAGAATCATCCTATTCTTTGGAATATTTTGTATGTTGTAATCCCATTAATGGGATTCTATATTCCCAAGTAGTTACAACTATGGAGGCATGATTACCTTAGGTGGCTATGATCAATCTACATGGTGAATTATACTCCTTCAGACCTAACACCTTTGGACCATTGCAATTTTGACTCATGTGAATGTTTTGTATTTTTTAGATTAATCTTGCCATTAAATATCCTTATCATCAATTATTGGATTTTATGTGTATCCCTTAATTATAAATATTTACCCCATGATATTTAAAATTAAGGTGTAGTTTCCAAAGAGTACATCAAAATCCTATTGGTTAAAGCCATGTTATGCGTTTCTATAGGATTGAGGTAGTGCCTTTTGGCAGGATCATGGAAGGATGCATATTTTCTACTACCATCCCATGAGATCATGCAAATAAATCATCCTTTGATTAGTTGTGTAGTTGGGATGGTATGAAAGTTACATTTTTAGAAACTTTCAATCCTATCCCATTGAAAAACTCCTTGATCTTCCCAAAGTTTCATTTTATATATGCTCTCTTTTACAAAGGAAAATACTTGATGAAAACACCCTATGCTAGTTGGCTTGAATGTGTTGCAAGAATTTTATCTCCATGTATTGGATGCCCACTCTTTTAGATAGTCACCGATAATGTATGGGTGCATCTTATCGATGAAGTAGTTATAATTTGACAATTTTTATTTGCTAGACAACTTTCATGCCCTTATTAAAAGGGATCCATTCTATGTGGTATGTCCAGAGTGGTTTTAGTAAAACATTAAACTAGGTCTCGTATCTAGTTCAGAGTAGCATGTGTGTCTAGTCAAGTAACTTCTATCATATTTCTTAGCATTACCAAAGTGCTAGACCCTAAGTCAACTATGCAGTTGTGTATCAATTAATGTTCATATATTACGGTCATGTACAATGGCATGGGCTTAGACCTATTGGATTCTAAAATTTGTAGCATGATGGTCATTTCTTGTATGCTCAACTCCTACCTCCTCAGGGTGTCTTTCAGTTTCATCTATACTAGAATTGAGAGGACTTCCCAAAGAGTCATGGCCATGTTGGTATTCCTTAAGTGCTCCACCACATTGAAGGTTCCAATAGAAGGTTCTCTTGGAATGGTTTATGTTTTTGAGAAATTGGGTCTTTTTCTCAGTAGAGGTGGTCTTTATGGAGTTACAATGACCTTCCTTGGTGGTTTAGAAATAATTGTTACTATTATCACGACTACTCGATCCTAATTTATTGGTACAAATTATGCTAAAGGGGTCCTCTAATTGTTCATGTATCTCCTTTAGGGACTAACCTTGGTCAAGATAGGTGTTCTCTACTCCTCAATGGCTCTTCTATTTGATTGTGTATTATACCATTATTAAACTTGTGACCTCTCATTTGAGGGGCCTACTTCATTTGACATAACATATACTTCTACTTCATCCCAAGTAACAAAGCCTACTCTAAATTTGATGAGTTGGCAACTGATGGTATGATCAAAGACTATGCAATAGGTTATTGATTCGACATTGGGACTTTTAATTGAGAAGGATAAGTATATTTGCAGTCAAAATAGGAAGTATGAATATAATGAGTTTTTATCTAACAAAGTAGTTGGAGGGAGGATATCTATGTGTGGGATAACACTAGCCAATATCTTCAACATAGTTGTTCTGGGTGGAAACTATATCCATAGTTGAGATTGTAGTCACTTGGTAGGTTAGGGATGGTATGGGTACTATCTACTGAGTTAGTGCCTAGGTATGACTAGGATTCTTGTTAGTCAAAAATTGGGCTTTTGATATCCAGTTGGGGGTAGTGAAAAAATTAGGTTTCCCTATTGGAAGGAATGCTATGGAAAACTCTAGTTGGGAAACCTTTGGATGGTCGATTGCCTTTTAAGGGTTTTGAAATTATTAGTGAGGGTCCTTATTTTTGAATATTTCATCTATATTAATATTTGGAAGAGAGGAATTTTTATTTGATCTTGATATGCAGTAGGATGAGTCAAATTAGTGGTGGTTTGTATGTTTGGAGAGTAGTGGAAGGTGTACTGAATGGAGGTAGAGAATAATGGATGTCATATAATAGCTAGCCTTCCCATTTATATTAGGTATTTCTCATATTGGATGGCTATCCCATAGACCTCTAGTAGTGAATTACCGCCCTTAGACTTGACCATCATGGTAATCTTAGAATTTAAAAATTTTAGAAAATAAATGATTGTTATACCTAGAGGTGGTCAGATATCCTCAAGGATACTTTACCAAGACTTATGGAATTGAATGTTGAAATCATCCATTAAGTAATATCTTAACAATTGTGAGTTTTTGTAGGAGGGACACTATATTTGCCTTTTTCCTGAACCACTTTACCAAGATATATGCCAATTGGTCATAATATTTGACTAATAATAGGCTAGGACTAAGGTCCTATTCATGATCTATCCTAGAAAAACATCTACCGATAGTCTCAAGGCTATATCTTTCTTTTAAATAAAATACACATCATATAATCTTACCAAGTGCTACAAATCTTCCATCATATTGACAATATCTTCTCTCAATAAGTAAGGTAAATAATTAAGTGTCAATATAGAAATCAGGTCCCACGTGTTAGGTGGAACTAGAGGAATCAAGGGACCTAAGTCATTCTACATCAAAAAATATCTAGGAGGCTAATGGACAATGTCTACCTTGTTGAATTATTGGTTCCTCTTTTACCATTTATTTGGAGGTGATACCAAATCATGTTGATTAGCTTTGGTGAAGGCTCTAGGCACAAGCCTTTTTCTCATATAACTCTAGATATTACCTCTAATAATAGAGCCATCAAGTGGGGATATTTTTATTCAATAAGTTGATGAGATAGTGACCTCCAATAGAATCTCAATCTATATTTTGAATATGAGTCATCGAGTAGAGTCACCAAATGAATTTTATAGATGCTTCTCTTCAAGTAGAAATACTATGACCTTCATAAAGGTCATAGTCATACTTTCTTCAATCTTAGTAGGCTGAAAATAGAATTTAATTCCATTGGGTACGCTAGACAAACTATTGTCATCTTTGAGAACACATATCAAGCGATATGATTACGCTTGTGCCTCGAGAAGAACCACTTGTGGGGTGTACACCAAAATTTTTAATTAATGTCAGCTCCTTGCTAGATTTTAACTCCTTTATCCATAGTGACCACAAGTTGAGACTAGGGTGTGTATAGGCAAAGAAGGAATTGTAATGAAAGTAAAAAGGAATAAATTGAATGCTTACAAAAAGTAAATCCCTAAGCTATGGAGATGACGCAACAAAAATTTAATAAAAAAACTCAAATTTTTACTACAACAAGTGGCAATTAAACACGAAAAATATCACCTGTGAATACTAAACACAACTAAGCAAAATACATCACCAGGAATCAAGAAAAATCAAGGGAAGGATGGAAAAAAAAAAATTAGTCATGAATTTCATTAACCCATTGAAATAATTACAAGACAATGAGGCCTAAAGGGCTCAATGCATCATAGGCATGAGAAAATGCTTGGGCTCCCCTTGTTATAGTAGGAAAGAAGTGTGAAAGGAAGAGCCTACAAGACTAGTTTTTAAGCATGAGAAAATAAATTCTAAGCCTTTACAATAGAAATTAAGCCTATTTATAAGCTAAGAGGAGGTTGTCTTCCCTTTGAAGTTCTATGCAAAAGGCCTATGGATATATTTTGTTCCTATAGTTAAGAAATCCTTCTACAACTTGTGTGACAATATTTTTGACGTCTCTAGGTATAGGGCCATAAATATTGAAATCTTCACAACCTCCAAATAGTCAATATAGATTATTGGAATCTCTATTATCGTTTCAAGGTGGTTGCACCATAACTCTTACATCACGCTTCTCCTAGAATGCTTTATTTTTGGGATGTGGTAGACACTACCTTCTTTAATAGTGTAGGTGGATAGGGTAGGCTCATATATATGGTGGGTAGTGGCTATGGGTGGTATTTTATTGGATATGATAGGCTTGGTTGCAAAAGTTAAGCTTTACAACCATTGGCAAATACCTCCTTTAATGTCATCTTGCTTACTCTTCTATTGTGCATATGGTTGCCACATGTTCTTATACGGGATGAAATATCCTTTGGTCAATGGAGGGCCTTCTATTTCCTCTCATGGGATTTTTATTAGTTACCATATGTATTTCTTTGGCTTTGGTCGGAGTTGCTCCTTATTTGTTGGTACTTATTTGGTAAAAAAACTAGGTGGGCCATTGGATTAAAATTTGATAATTCATGGGCCTTGGTACCCTTGCTTTTTTTAGACTTAGGTAGATGTGTGACATCAATCATAGATACAATATCTAATAGCTAGCATGGCTTTTACCTTGTTTGCCATTCCTTGAAGTTATTTTTTTTCAGTTGAATGTTGGGGGTGCCTTCCAATAGCACAACCTTTGTTGGTCCTACTTTTAATTGGTCAATCTTAGAGTGATGCAAGGTTATAGATAAAAGTTCCATATAATTACTATTAAAATTAATTTCTCTATTATATTCTCCTAGGTTAATTGGAGATAGTGAAATTTCCCCTTACAAGCCATCCATTCTAAATAGTTGTATTCCCATCTAATCCCTTCCCTTAACATCTCTCCTCAACTTAACAAGAACTGAGACCTTTATATTTACAAATAATGATGAATTTTTTATTTATATATCATGTAAAGTGCCGCTTGCTATCAAGGATCTATTATTTGCCTAGAAATTTCTTTGGTTCAAAATCCCTTCTCTTCAATACCTAGAAAATCTTAACCTAACCCAACCTTTTTGTACTATGTGTTGACAAGTGGAATTTATAAAACACTTATTTTTAATTTGTCCTTCTATTAGAGGAGACTAGGAAGTGCTTGTTGATTTTCTCTTACCCTTATTTACTTGTGCTAATTATAAAACCTACCTCCTTGATCTCTCAGTTGATTTTGATCCTTATAATATGAGTTGAAACTTTTTAGAGTCACTGCTATCCAGTTTATTTGGAAAGTAAGCTATAAATTTTTATTTTACTAGTGGGTACTATCCCCTTGGGCTAGGCACATATCCCTCATGCATGACATCCTATTATAAGTAAATAGGCTCCCAACTAAAACCGGGTCCTTAGATACCTCATTAAGAAGGTCCTTGATAGAATTGGAACTATCAAGCTAAAGTAGGAACACATAATGATGGTGATGCTATCTCATAGCTCTATTTCTAGTTGCAAGATGCCTATTACAATGGAGCGTACTCACAATGTTCCATTCATGAAGGTGGTGGTCCAAAATATGAATCCACCTAATTCTTATTATATTGTTCTATGTAGAGCTACTCATGATGTGTTAGCTATTGCTTTTCCTAATAGTCATTATTATGTATTAGATATACCTCATTATAATATATCTCACTATGGCTATCTCACTATAGTCTACTTAACTTTACTTACCTCACTTTAGTCATAAAACTAACTATCATTCCATCATTATAGTATTGCTTCTCACATCAAAGGAGGAGGTAATACTAAAAATCGCTCACTCTCTTTGGCTTGAGTTGCCTTCATTCGTTCTTCTAGTGCTCTCCCTAGTCACGAGAGAACTAGAATACCTTTGATTCTTGTTTGAGCCCCCAAGACCTAAAAATTTCCATTTAGTTATCTCCTTAAGATTAAGGGTGACTTAAGAGCCATATTAGTGGCTATAATGTATGACAAACTATTACAATGAGGGATCTAGTTAGATTGCATCCCATACTAACTTATTTTATGTATAGACCTAGATACATTATTGATCTATGGTAGATTGAGAGCAATTTGATTTGTGAGAGCTAGAATCCTATGATTGCATATGTTACAATGTTTAGCATTAATATAAACTTCATTTTCCTATAATTAATATGTTATAATGTTTAACATTAATATAATATTTTTTTCAAAAATATTTATATAAAACTATAAATTTAAATTTAATCATAAAAAATTATTCTAAAACATTATAAATTTAACACTATCTTTATAATATATTTTATAAATAATTTTAAAAATATTATAAACTAAAGTTAATTATAATTAAAAATAAAAAATAACTTGCAACCTGCGTAAAACTCAATATGGATAGTTCCTTCTTAATAATACCAATAAAATAATAGGAAACCCAAATTAGTCGATTCTTTAGCATATCAATCTTATTATTTATACAATAATATTTTTAAATCTTTTAAATAATATTCTCTTGGTGTTGATGGAGTACGCTTCACCATTATTGAAATTTAAAGATTTTTGGTATGTGTCTCGGGTTTTTATAAAATTTCTTATTGATGCAATTTTAAAAGTTTAACAAACACATGTATGATAAATTGTGTTTTAAATGTTTAAAGAGGACTGGAAACAAGTGTATCGTAGAGGAGTTTTTAATTTCTAATATTTAATTTTATGATTGACTATATTAATTAAATTTTTTAAAATAAAAACAATTTAATATTAAATAATAATATATTTATTAAAATATTTTTAAATATATAAATCTTTTAAATAAATATATTAATTTAAAAAATAATAAAAAATTATTTATTTTTGTATTATATATAATAAAAATAATTTATTGTGTTCGTGTATAATCTCACATTAATTGTGTTCTGGGATTTGAGTGGTTTATAAATTCCAACACCAACCATACTCTTGGGGTAGCAGGCTTAAAGGTGCAAGTCCTCCAACGAAGATCCTCTTTCTAACCTGTTAATGTGATGATGCAAGTCTAGTGACATTTTTCATATTTTTTTTTGGTTACATAGAAGAGTTGGTAACAACCACTATTTTTAGTAACTGGCAAGTGTAGGCTTAAAACCACAGGGACTGCAACCACCAAACCTATTAGTCTTGTTAATTGTTGACCCGACGTGAGATGGGGACCACGGGTCACTCGAGGTTCATACCTTTGTCATCAGTCTGGAGCGCACTCAAAGGATTCAGAACAAACTACTACCTTTGCAAACTGGCACCAACAAGGTTTGAACCCAGGTCTCTTCTTAGCAAATGTCCATCTAAACTAGCACTTGCCAATCTACCTAACCTTTGAGACTCTAGATCTAGATTAGATATTAATTCTATTTTACATTCTATATTAATTTTTGTTATTCCTCATCTCTCCTCATTTCTATTAACATAAAATTTAAACCTATGAAAACCTAGCCCTTTTCTTTAGCTTTCTAACATGTCAATTCAACATGCTTGAAAGTTTACTTATAGAATTACAAGAGTAATTTCAAATATTTTTCTTCTTTTTTCTAGCATGTCAATTCTACATGCTTGAAAGTTTACTTATAGAATTACAAGAGTATCTTCAAATATTTTTATAATATTCAACCGTAAGATTAAGAACTTGATTTGAGGTGCGAGATGAAAATTTTTATTAAACATATACATTAAATTTTTATAAATAAAATATAAACTTTATAGATATAAAAATTTTAATATAATTTTTTTTTATATTTTCTTCCTAAAATCATTAATAAAAAATATAAGAACTTAGACATAAAACTCCTACTAACGTGAACCCTGTTTTATATATATATATATATTTTTTCCTGCGTCGGTAAATTTTCTTAAACTAATCACAGGAGGGACTCCTAATTTTTTAAATTTTTTAATTTGATGGTTATATTTGGCAACTATAGTAGATTGTCTCACTCCGTTTTAATTTCGAGTTACCAGTGGTGTATAAGTAGCTTCGCAAATATTGAAGTTATAAAGAAAACTTTAAATTTAAATCTACTAATAAAAAGCAAGGAAAGTTAGGGATTGAAAATTGGCAGCTGTAATACTTAGCATCATTTAATATGATAATAACACAATTTTTTTTTTTAAGAACCCGTCTTCCCGCTTTATGATGGGCGTGGCTACTGAGAGGGACAGCATTCTCTGGTTCATCGCCATCGAATGTGTCGAGAAAGGAGGCGCGTAGGCATGGAAGCTGACGTCCAAAGCGGGCGTGGTATTGCTAGTGTAGAGTGAAAAAACCCAAAATGAAGGCCTCTCCTTAGTTGATAATCCTGTTCGAAATAAACGTAATGTTCGTCCTCGCGGGATCGTGGCGGGGATCGAGATAATACGGAACGTAGGCTTCCACGCTGAGCTTAGTTTTGGAATAGACATTATCGCTGAAATTGTAGCTATAATTAGAGTTGCTTCCCGCCACCAGGACACGTCCGTCGGCAAGAACAACTGCAGTAGAGTGGTACATTCTGGGGATGGTGGTGGTAGGCAGAACCTTAAACCTTTTTCTCGGCGGATCGTTTGCTCTCTACAGCAATGGGCTGAGCACAGGCTCCCTCCCATCCTGATAGCCCGCAGGCCCATTTCGAGCGCCGTTGATTATCAGAAGTTCTCCCGTGGGAAGAATGAGCATGTCGCCCATCAGCCTTCGCCCCGGTAAGTGGTCCGTCGCCCATTGCGGATTTTCAGACGTGATTTCCATTCTCCCGCAGCTCGACAACCCCACCAACAGAAATTTATTCTCATACATATAATTTCCACATGCAAGAAGAGTTTAACTCTTAATGCAAGAAATGCTATCTTCCATTCACCTAAATTTGGAAGTTCTAAATTTCTTATACATTCCATTTGATCATGTTTTTAATTAACAGATTATCTCATGTTGCTAATTATATTTGCACATTAATTTTGAAAGGGCTCATAAACTTAGAGAATCGAGGAAAAATCAAAATAGATTAATGACTAAGCAGACAAAAGGAAGGCCGCTAAACATAAACTAGAAACAGCACTAAACAGAACAGACCAAGGGGAACCAGAGGGAAACCCAACAAGAAAAAGTAAACTAGTCATTAGAACAACAAACACAGAAAGACCCGAAACAACAGACACATAGATACCCGATTACTCCAGAGTTAACACTTTCATGCTTTCCTTCTCACTGGTTGGATCTGGGAGAATTGCCTTGAACGTTTCACTCTTGCTGGTGGAGATAGCTTTGGAAATGCGGATCAATGCTCGAGGCTAGTCATGGCTCTCGTCTGGGACTGGTAGATATTTTTTAGCATTTCTGTCATGATCTTTGATGAGTCACGCCTGGTATTAGCCATGATTTTGGTGTCTGTGAGAAATTGATCAAGCTCAGGCTCCATGCTCTCCATTGTCGTGGATTTGCTGGACTTCATAAATTGATGTAGGCATTTTATTTTACCTAGCGCTTTCCGGGGTGAGCTTCTGCGGTTGCACGATCCGCGATTGTTCATCACAGCTTCAATAGATATTTTTTTCTCTTCAAAACAAATGAGTGGGTTGATGGTCACCTTGGCTGCCACTTTTTGGAGCATATGATTGTAAATAATCAGAAATAGTCCTTGGTGCTTGACATAGGTGGATGCTTTCATGTGGAAATTGTTGATGGATACCTCCATGGATCTTCAGAGGTGCTCAAGCATATTCGCTTCTTTGACATCCATGAGATGGTTGAGGAATGCCAAGTGGAAACTCCTCATCAGTTCATCGATCTTGTCGATTATGATGTATTGCATCATAGGGATTAACGTTCTACACCACAACTTTGGTATATCTTTCCGAACGATGCCTTTCTGGTTTCTAACCAGTTTCTTGCCCTTGTCAGCAAAATGCTTCAACTCTTCCTGGATTGTGTTTTTGTCCCTATGGAGCTTAAAACCCTCATTTGGAAGTTCAGTTATCTCCGCCATAAGAGTCACAGTGATATTGAACTTCAAACCTCTAATAGTTACCTAGCCATTCACCCAAGAACTAAAAAAATCCTTCATAATTTCATCATCGATGCCCTTGAAATTCCTAAGAAATACCAAAAATTCGTGGTTCTTGAAAATGGTTTTGATGTTCGGCTCTAGGTTAAGGGTGTTATGCTCAATTATGGCCATGGAAGGAAGGAAGGGATTGTGGATGACAGACAAGGACTCAATAAACAAGGACTCAACCAGGAATACTCTGATATGCCTCAGAGAAAAGAAACTATGGGTATTAATTAAAAGCCCAAAATTATCACACGTAAGCTAAGTCATCCTTGAGTTCGAAGGTGGTCTAGGGACTAGTATAGAGTGGAATTTGTCAAGTGATTTGGCCATAGCAATGAGGGCATGAGGAGGGTTTCTGTCATCCGTGACCATGTGAACGGTGAAGAAATCTTCCTAGAAATTCAAGTGATCAAACCTAGACCAGATTTTGATGAGAGTGCGAAGACTAAGCATGCGATGCCAACCACTAATAGAGGGAATCACTATCACCCAAGCCTGAAAATTTGCCATGAGAAGATTGATGTTTTGGTCTTTGAGAGTGGCATAGAGAGAAAATATTTTTGAAACATGGAAATTATAAATTCCCTACATAGAGTTGATAAAACCTAAATTGCATAGTTCAAATATGGACACATGTGCTACCAAGTACCAAGGGGGATAACTGCCACGTTGAGGATCACCGCTCTTGCTCTTTGTGCTGTAATATTGGGCCTCAAGAATGAGAGCCTGCTTCCACAAAATTTTATCAGGTTTTAGGTACAAGGTCTTGTGAATTTTGACTAGGTGCATGCCTAGGAAATCCATGACATTGAAAATTTTGACTAGGTGCATGCCTAGGAAAGCCATGACATTGGAAATTCTGACTAGGTGCATTTCTGGGAATGCTACGACATTGGAAATCATAACACGAAATTCCCCATAAGTCTTGGTGTTCACCTTGGAATAATTACATGAGGTAGACATCATTATTGGAGTTGTCAGTTTTGAGATCATGAGAAAAGGAGTCGTTCCATACCTGTATGGAAATTTCTCTAACACCTCTATTAGCTAGCCAATCAAAAACTTTGTTTCCCTTGTTGTAGATGTGTTGGATGAAAATGTCATTGTACTTGTTGATAAACCTTTTGCATTCTTGTAAGATGTTGCTTTAAGATCAGGAAGGAGTGTGGTTTCCCTTGAGCCAGTTTATGATGTGGAAGGAATCCCCTTCAGTGGTGGGTTTGTTAATATTTATATTATCGATAAGGAGAAGGCCTTGGTATAACACATAGGTTTCAGCCATGTTGTTCATATGGGTTACCTTATTTTTTACAAAAGCTAGATATATTTTCCCTTGATTGTCTCTGAGGATGCCTCCCCCACTTGCAGCACTAGGGTTCCCTTTCATGGCTCCATCGAAATTTGATTTGAGCCATCTAGAAGGCAGAGGGGTCCACCTGATGATAGACCTTTTAACAAAATAAGAAGGCACACTAGAAACATTAGTAAGCTTAAAATTTGACACGAGGTTTGCTTTAAGGCTAGGTTTAGGAGCTTCAAGGGAAGAGATAATAGAGGCATTTTTCCGTAGCTAGGGATAAAATTCTTACAAGGGTCGTTAGCTTGGTTTTTGAATATCCGACAATTATGCTCTAACCACGGAAGGCAAGAAGTACAGGGGAATCCTAACTATGGATTTTGAAATGGTCGAGGCCATTGATGGAATAGCTAGTAGATAGATGGCAGTTGGGCCCAAGAAATGCTAAAGTTATCAAATACTAGGTTCAACACAGCTAGCAAAAAAGGATATTCCAAGAAGATGTGGGTGGTTGATTCCTAGTTTGACTTACATAGGATGAACCAATTAAGGATGAAGAGGCCTCTGGACGTAATATTATCAATAATGAGGATTTTATTCTATGAGGCCAGCCGTGAGAAGAAAGAGACTTTATAAATAATATTTTTTGCCTAGACAATCTTGGCTATATCCCACTTTTCTAGAGGTGGGTCCTGGCTATAGTAGGTAGTTTAAATGATAAATTCACCACCTTCAGATATATTGTAGAGTGGGGAATCGAAGGCCTAGTTTTTGGGGATGACACAAACCGAAAGGAGATTCTGTATGGTCCTGGACACATCATTAATCTGGATGACCGAGCTATCCGAAGGGATTAATTTCCACTGTCGCCTACTAGGGCCTTGAGTAATAAAGTTTGCAACTTTACCACCAAAGAGCGTATCTGAAATAGGTTTAAGGATAGATAAATTCAGATCATTGATGAGAGGCTGGTCACGAAGCCAAGCATCCTCCCCAAAATTGATAACTCTACTACATCCTAAGCACCATCGAAGGCCTTGCTTGATGATATCCCTGGTCTGAATAATGAAGTTCCAAAAATAGAATCCCACTAGAAGGTGATGGTCACCCATGAAAGGTGAGTTATGAAGGCACTTTTCCTTGATGATGTCTATCCAGGCTGATTTCTCATTGAGAACTACTCTCCATGCATGCTTGGATATCAAAGCAAGGTTCATTTTACTAATATATCTGAAGCCAAGGCCTCCTTGGTATTTTTTGGAGCACACTCAATCCCATGCTACAAGGGTGAAACTATTTTGGTCCTCAGTGCAAGCCCACAAGAATTTACGTTGGATTTTATCAATTTTATGGTAAATTGAGATTCGAGCTTTAAAAATTGACAGGAAATCAACCGGGATACTCTAGAGGTAGGCTTACACTAAAGTAACCTTGGTCACATGATTTAGCATTACACTCTTCCACCTAGCAAGCTTCTTACTAATGGGTTCGAATATGTTTGACCACATGTTGGCTAATATTTTTCCATGGAACATAGGTAACCCTGGGTACATGGTGGGGTGTTTAGAAATAGTGCATCCAAGTATTTCTACAATTTTTTTCTACCTTAGAATAGAGGTATTTATAAAATATAAGATGCTTTTGTTGTAATTTACCTTCTTCCCTACAACTCTTTCATAGGAATTGAGAATAAATTTAGTGATTTTTGCTTTAGGTATGGAGGACAATGATGCCAGAATGATATCATCGATGAATTGTTGGTGAGTAATGGCCCTTGACACAGAGGCAAGATTTATGCCTGATATAAGGCCTCTAGAGCAAGATTTTGAAATGGATCTGCCTAGGGCCTTCACCATAATTATAAAGAGGAATGAGGATAGGGGATCGCATTGCCTTATGCACTTGGAGCTTTTGAAGAAGCCAACAGGGGAGTCGTTGATGATGATTGAGAATCAAGCAGTGTAGATACATTCCTTAACAAGAGAAATCGAGTCTTCATGGAAGTTGAAACTGTCCAATACCTCAAATAGAAATTTCCAAGATACTCTATCAAAAGATTAATTCATGTAAAGCTTGAGAAATATACTGGGTTTTTTGTTTTTGACTACTGAATGAACGATCTCATGGATAGTTATGACTTCATCAGTAATAAATCTATATTTCACTGAGCTGCCTTGACAATGATCAATAATGGATGGGAGAAAATCTTTGAGTCTGTTGGTCATAACTTGTTTAATGAGTTTGTACACCACGCTGTAGAGGCTAATGGGTCTATAGTTAGAGATAGACTTATAGGTTTGGGATTTGGAGACCAAAATGATGAACATAGGATTTGCCTCTTTGAGGATCTGCTTGGATTTTTTAAAAAATTCAACAACTTCAAAGACTTCTTTGCCCACAATTTCCCAAAAATGTTGGAAAAATTGAGGGGGGAAACCATATAGACTTGGTGCTTTGTCTAGTTCCATTGAGAATAATGTTTCCTTAAATTCCTCCTCCATGAAATATTTACGAAGCCCATAAATGAGATCGTTACAAACCTAGTGGAGGATGTTTTGAAGTAGAGGGTTTCTGACGTTGGGCGGGCAAGGAGGGCTTGTCCTGAGCATTTCCTAAAAATGAGAAATAACTTTATCCCTTATCGCTTGGATATCATCTATTTTGGACCCATAAACTCTGGTTAACTCTTTTATTCTATTCATTCTTCTGTACCAGAGAGTGGATATCTAAAACTAATTTGTGTTCGCATCCCCTTCCTTCAACCATAATGCTTAGGATTTCTGCCTCCAAAAAATTTCCTTTCTAGAAAGACTATTGTGGAACTCCGCGAGGATGAATTTCTCTTCTTGAAGAATATCTAGTCTGGGGTTACCATCTTGGATGAGTTTCTATATAATGCCAAGTCTTTCAACAATGTGTTTATTTTCACTAAACAAGTTTCCAAACACTTATGTGTTCCATGCTTTGAGTTTAAGCTTGACAAACCAGAGTTTCCTAAAAAGTTTAAGAAAGGGATTTCCTAGGAGATCATTCTGCCACCACTCATCAATGCGATTCATGATGTATGGGTGGCTAAGACACACTTTCTCAAATTTAAAGGGAGTTTTAAATAGCTCCATTGGTCGATAATAGTCTAGGACCAGAGGGTTATGTTTTGAGCCTATTTTAGGATGGGCATATAGGTTGACATCCTCCAAGCAGTGAATGATCTATTTGTACATGAGAAAACTCTTAAGACTTAATTGAATCAACTGGTTACCTGGTATTTTGTTGCTCCATGTGAAATTTAAACCTTGCAAATGTACATCCATTAGTTCATTATTGCTGACAAAGTTGCTAAATTCTTTCATGCATCTTGGGGTGAAAGGGTTTCCTCCTTTTTTATCAGAATAAAATATGGGGAAGTTGAAATCTCCTACAGGAAGCCATGGTCCATTCTCAAAATTCTTGAGCATTGCTAACAGAGTGCTCCAAAAAGTCCTCCTGCTAAAGGGGTTGTCTGGTGCATAAATGTTGGATATGATCCATTGGATGTTGAGAATGTTGATGACATTTTCAGAAATGGAGAGAGTTCTACCTTCAATAGAATATGGATCCCATAAACACAACAGACCCCCGAAGGCCCCCCGGGATGGACTATAGGTAAATTTATTGTTCTTCCATAAGGATATGTAAACTTCTAAATTTTTTTGGGCATACAACTTAGTTTCCTGTAGTAAAATGATATTTGGTTTGATTTATTTCCTGATTGATCTAACTATCCTCTATTTAGCTATCCCATTGAGGCCTCATACATTCCAAGATAGAATATTTAATTAGAGGTCTTGAAGGTAGATTTATTTACCCTACCTCTTCCTTGAGACGAAGGTGGTTTGGTTATTTTTTCTTCATCAGATTGAAGTTCAAATTTTATTGTATCTGGAATGGATGTCAAAATGGTCGATTGAAGACCATTTGCTATGGCATCCTCTATTTATTTCTACATTTTTTCAATATTTGTAGGTTTACCTCTCTTTTTTCACTGCCTATGTCGACGTTAATGGTAGATTTGTTAGGACTAGGAAGTTGTTCGATAATTGGAGAGGAGGAAAGGTGTTATTGGTTTGAAACGCCAAAATGACATTCCAAGGATGGTTTTGGGGATGAAGGTCTAATATCAGAGGAAGGGAGGATAATGAGGATGGTTACGGTGGGACTAGTAGGCTAAGAGAAAGGAAGGCCAAGAGATTTAGGGTTCAAGAGGGAAAGGGATAGGGCTACAATAGACTCAACCACTTTGGATAGGGGGGAGGGTAGGATGGACCGAAATCTGAGGGGGAGCCATTAAGACCTCCAACAAGCTCTTACAACCATGATAGAGAGGGTCAAGTGGTAACATTTGCACTAGGATTGGATTCATCATTACTAAGATTTGAAACATCATCGTGGTGGTATGCTAAAGGCATGAAAAATTTATATTTAGAAAAAGGAGAGCCAACTTGATTAGATTTTGAAAAAATCTAAGACATTGATTGAGAGTGAGACAAGACTTGTTTACCTTTCTTAGTCTACAATTTTTTTTGGAAACTCTGAGCTTTGTTAGGGTTTCGATGAGGACCTTCTTTCTAGATATCCTTCTTGAGGGTTGAGCACTAGGAGTGAATATACCATTGGGTCTTACATTTGATGCAATAGGCTGGTTTGTTTTCATATTCTATGCCTTAACACCACGTGTAAGATCAAGTGAATAGATCAACAAAGCTTGGGAGTGTTGAGTCCATGTTTCCTATAAAAAAAAAGTGAGCATAGGTCATTCTGGATCTCGCCTTGGTAGCTAGGTCAATAGCCACCAGCTCTTTGATGGTTTGGGCAATCCCTTTGAGAGTTTCATGATAGAAAAACTATGGGGGGAGATCATGGAGCTTGAATCAAATGGGGACCGAGTTGATGGTCTGAGTTTTGGGGTCAAAATCCTCCCCCCACCTATGGATGAAAAGACTTCATCTTCCAAAAAACTAGGGATTTCTAGTGAGGATCCTATTTGAATCTTGGGAATTGTTAATCCTGATCATGAAGAAACCACGAGGGAAAGCAACCAACTCCATGTTTCTTGAGAGGCACCATTTCGAGAGAGCCCACTCACAGATGGACTCAATATCAGTTCAAGCCCCTACAAAATTCTAAATCAAGGAGATAGATTCTTGGAAGATTAGAAGTCCCATTGATCCATGCGGATAGGAAAATTCACTGCCCAAGACAAAAAAAGAGATGGGGGTTTGGAAAGGAGAAACCCCAGATAGAAAAAGGGATGCAATAGGCTGGTTTGTTCTCATATTTGTAGATTAATTTATAAGATAATGGTTTACTATTTATCTATTATTAATAAATATTTATTAAATAATACATGTAATAATTAACATATTAAATTGGTTTTGTAGACACCAAAATCTGGCACTCTCTAGTTCACATTCACCACCCCACCATCAAATCCTGCATAATAAAGATATATTCCTAAGTTCTAACTTAGTGATATAAAATCCCGCACATCATTATATTTTCCTAATTTATGTAATTAGGAAAATCACCCTAGGATACCTTGTCCACACATTGGACATGTGTCCTGGATACCTCACCCAACATCTCTGCCACATCTCACCCACTCCTATCACCCTTGTCATTGAACATGAGATAGATTCCCAACACCCATGCCACAACTCATTTGGTTTTGTCTCCTTGTCCCTTCACATAAAATAGCATCCCACATCCCACTCCACTTGAAGCCACATCACCCTAGTTAAGTGATCCACACTGAGTGACTCACTATAACTGTCCCTTCCACCTGACAGTTCAGATTTGCCACTTGGGAAGTCAGGCTTGCCACATCACATTCCCATACAAAGCCCTAGGAAGCCTATAAAAACACCATTAACCCACAAAACAAAAGGGAGCTAAATTTGCATACCGAAAAGCTGCCAAAATATGCCTAGAACCAACGAGAAACTGAGAGCGCCAATTTGAATCTGATCATTTGCACGCATCCTAAGGCAACCTTTCATCTCAACTGAAACTGCTCGTCCATAGTTCTATAGTAAAAAATGTGCATCCAGAGTTTCACAACCATAGGTCTGCGGTTTCCAAACCGTAAATGCGTTTCCGCGATTCCACAGTCTTGAACAAATTTTATCAACAGATATCAATTATTATTAATTTGTGAGCAAGGCATTTTTAATTAGTATTTCTATGTTTCTTGCAAGCATTCCTTTCAAGGGTTTTCATTTGCATTATTTGTAGTCATTTATACAGGTGCTATTAACCCTTGTTTGATTTCCATGTGTGCAGGAGATAGGTATTTGAAGAGCTATTGAAGTTAGGAGTGGTCCCTACATTGGATAGCAAAACCCACTCACCCCTTGGAGCTATAGTAGAGGAATGAAGAGCACCCTATCTTGTTGAGGAGTTGGAATAATTTACCTCTTCTATTGAAGCATTGTTTCAATATTTTGAAGCACTCACAGATTCAACCTTGAGTCGATACATTCAAAAAATCTTATGGCCGAATCATTTACTGTGGAAACATGGATATGCGGTTTCTATCTAAGAAAATGTAGACGTGCAGTTCTTGGTGGGAGAAAATGCAGATGCACGATTAGAAAAAATAGAAGCATGATTTCTATATCAGAAATGTGGGTCGACAGTTGACAACAGAAGGAGTAGCGAAAGAATCACAGGTTTGTACCTTTTGATATTTGTTCTTTCTTTTTATTTATTTTATCTGCATTCTGTTATTAGCATTGAAAGGTCTAGTCTTGTATGCTATTTTTTGCATTTAGGTCTTAGAATAGAGAAAGTTATTTAAAATTTTGCATCCATACATACAAAAACAATAATAGGTTAAAAAAAGAATCTGCATCTGCATAATAGGAAATAGGTCATCTTGCATTCACCTTGTTAGAAATAACTTGTGTTAATTTTAGGTTCGGGTTTGTAAAAAGCCCTGTCTATTTTTGTTAGCAGAAAGGACCCACACATCCATGGTTGGGACATCCCAAACGTAGATGCACGGTTGGAAAATCGCACATTCGCGGTTTACCAGAACTAACTGTGCACCTGCAATTAGCCTTGTCAAACAAAAGCTGATTGGAATTAGACTTGAAGGTGGAATTTTTGCTCCTAATCTGTTTTTTGTCATTTTATATTCCCTATTTTTCTGCATGTAGGCATTAAATAAAAAATGCATGGTATTATTGCATAACACCCTATTTAAACAAAACCACCACACACTCACATAAACACTAGAAAATGACTAGATTTCATCACCGCCAGGTTTGGATTTCATCACCAAACCACCAACATTATACCCTAATTTTTTGGCCAAATATGGCTCCAAAAACCGTCGTAGCTTGGAAAATTTACATATATTTCTCTTTAGAGAGTATGATGCTGACCAAGTGATACTGTGTGAGGACTAGTAGGACTTGTACTCCTTGTCCAGGTGTGGAGTTCATTGCCACACAAGGGGGATTTAAGTGACCTGTAGTTCATATCTAGGTTGTCAAGCTACGAGTATATAGGTGAAATCCTATATTCATTTGGGGCAAAACATTGAACGCACATATTTTTCATTTTTCAAACAAATTTCAAAAAAAAAGAATTATGAAAATGTAGCATAAAAAATTTTGTGTGTTTATTTGCTTAGTGTGTTGTATTGCATTGTATTGTCACTTTACTTGCATAGATAGTCTCACTTCATATATTACCATATAGTAGCACATGGTAGTGACTCGTAATATAGCTAAGAAGCTAGTGTCAAACAAAATTCAGTGGTCTTCCCCTATGCCCTCTCAGTCTGGCAATATCCCTCACACTTCGATGGTGGGACAAGTAGGTATGCCCCTTTCTATGTCCCAGAGTATTTATGTAGGGGCTTCTAATAATGCCCCCAACACAAACATAGACATTATGCATAGAGCTACTCACATAGACATACTTGAGACACCTAGGAGTTAACCTCCTACGGTGGTAGAAAGTCAGGTCACAATGATAGATATGGGTACTTTTAGAATGTACTTAAATGCCGCTGGAATGGTCTTCCCATAATTACCACCACTCTCCATCCCATCATGTGTCGTGCCCTCATCACAATAAGAATCGATATTCACCTATCCACAACAGTCAGAATAGATTTTCACCAATCATGTCTTTGAGTTGGCTTCTGTAGCATTGGCCAATCAACCATCATCATCCAACCAAATTCCCCCCACATTATCATAACAAATTACCATTACCACTAATACCTTGTATAAAACAATTCCTATTATTTTGCAAGCCCCAACATCCATTCCTCCATCCACACTTGTAGGACATACGTCTCATACCATTCCATAGTCAGTAGTGATACCTTTTGCTACTTACCCCCATCTACCTCCACTACCATGGTTGTTTTACAACCAACTCAGTCCACCACATCACAGGTAGCAGTACCTACATCAAATGTAATTGCTATGCAATAGGATTTCTTACATTTGTAGCAAATGATTTTAGATAATACTAACCGTAGCATGAACCCTAACCCTAACCATCATTTGCAAGGGATTGAGCAAAATATTCCACCTACATATCATCAACCTAATACCTTTATCCAAGATCCGTCTTGGATAATGTGTCCTCCCTCTACCACTGTGGTTCATAATAAACCACCACACCCATATGCTAATGCAATAGATCAACGTAATATCATACCTCCATCACCCCATACATATCATAACATCCCTCAACATCCATACCATAACACATTTCAACCACTCATGTCTTATCACCCACAACCTACATAAAATCCACCCCATTACCAACAGCATCAAGTACATTCGAGTGTCAATCATGTAGATGACCCTAGATACCAGTTTCTATAGAGTCATATTGATAGTCTTGCCATGCACACCCCAGGTTTGCAATACCAAAAGACAACTTTGAGGCAACTACTCAATCACCCTATCCATGCTTCGATACCAGAGCTGCCATATCCACATGATTTTCAAATACCGAAGCTTGAATTTAAAGGGAAAGAGGATCCTTGTGAACACATAACAAGATTTATAAATGCATGCTTCAAAATAAAAAGCAATGATGCATTACTATTACATACATTTCCTCAAACATTAGGGGGAGAATCCCAAGACTGGTACAACCACCTGCTACATCAAAGGTTTTTTACTTTTGAACAACTAGCGGACCAGTTTGTTAGCGTACTTAATTCCCTTTTGTCTGTACTACGTAATTTAGCCCACTGTTACAACTGATGTAACAGTTCAGTTCAATTCTGGTTGCACCGGTGTTCTATTCCCGACAGTTGTAATATTATTTAAACTCTGCTATGATTAATAAAATCTAGTTCACATTTTCTACATGGTATCAGAGCCAGTCCAGTGATTTGTTTTCTGGGCAGAGAAGGGCAAGTCGTGACTGAGGAGGAGCGGCTATGCAATTTAAAAAAAAAAAATAATAATTTTTTCTTGTCGCGCGTCGCATCTACGCGACCGAGGGAGGTGACTGGGAGGACGGCCCCCCTACATGCAGGCCGCGATGCCCCACGCCACATGGACAAAATCAGGCCACGACGCGCCCATGCGAGCATAGGCCGTGACGTACGTCCGCACGCGTGGACGCTGGCTCGGCGCGCTGCATCGTCGACGCTACGCAGGAGGAGGGGAGACGTCCAGCATCCCCCCCCGCCACTGACGTAAGCGTCCTACGATGCGAAGGCACCCCTCGTCCAGTGTAGGTGAATAGGAGGGATCCCCCCCACGCCTGTCAGCATGATTACCACGGAGGCAGAGGCGGTCGCCCCCCGTGGACGCACGTGCACAGGAGGGTCCGCACGCGTCAGGTGGGGAGGAGTTGCACCCCCCACCCTGCTGATGCAAGGGGGAATTTAAAATTCCCCCCTCCCTCACTGCGTGCGGGAGTTGCAGGGTATAAACCCCCCCCGCTTTTGTGTGGAGCGCGAAATGCGCGCGTCGCAAATTAAAAAAAAAAAAAAAAAAAAAAATGAAAAAACGAAAGCCCCCCCCCCTCCCCCTCGGTTGAAATTTAGAACGCACCGGGAACACAGACGTCTAGCCCGCGGGAGTTTGGGAAGACGTCCGCAGATGTCCAGCCCGAGTTTAAAAAAAAAAAACACGAAGCGGAGCGGAGCGCGAGACTGCGGAGGAGGAAGCCGCGAAGCAGTCGGAGGCTGCTGCAGAGGGTGTTGAAAAGGGAGGTGGCTTACTGATCATTTCGGATCAGCCCGCTGGCTCACGTGGTCGTGAGCCGTGCGGTAAGGCTCAGGGAGCCTGCAGGTCGGGGGTTCAAATCCCGCCGACTCCCCCCAAAGGTATAATTTTTTTTTGCAAAATGTTTTTTAATTAAAATTTTTAATTTTAATATATTTTTTATAGTTTTTTAAACTTTATAAATTAAAATTTAATTTTTAATTTATTTTTTTATAAATTTTAAAACTATATAAATTAAAATTATTTATTTTAATTTTAAATATATAATAATTAATAAAAAAGCTTTGTTAATGAAAGCCTTTTAAGGGGGGATATTTTTTCAAAAAAATCAAAGGGGGATAGTGAGTAATTTTTTCGAAAAATAGCAATTTGGAAAATTGTAAAAGGTGCATTTTCGGCTATGACCGACACCTTGTGGGTTATTCTTGTGGGCATTTTTTTTATGTTGTATGTTGCATATTTCATTTTTGCACTATAACATTAAAAACTTAAAATCAAAACACTCCCTAAGTCCCCGGAATAATTAAAACCCATCCGTGCAATTTATTGCACTGCAGCGTTCGGTATTTGCGATACCTCTGGCCAGCACTTACAGGTAAAGCTATCATGATTTGGCTACTGTATCCACCACCTAATATAGCTGCTACAACGATGTCTGAGCTTGTTCTCTATAAATCGTCGGGGAGTAATAAGTACGTCATTTTTACATTTTTTACTCCATCCACTACCCTTTATCGCACTTGTGTTTAGGCGTAAATCCTGACGAAGTTTTCTTCATAGTGTTTAGGGGAAGTTACGCCCCATGCATGAGAAGAATATTCTATGGTAGGTGCCATCAACAAGGCGATTCCCTTTCAGTACCGCTTATGTTCCACGTATCGTATGATCTCTAAAACTCACCTATAGTCTCCCTCAAGTAAGGGCGGGTGATTTTTGTTGATTTTTCTAAATACCTATAGTTTCCCTCACGTAAGGGCGGGTATTTTGTACGGTATATTGGCCTAGAAAAAGGTATATCGAAATGGGGACCAATTTGTGATATAAGGAACCTTCACTATGGCCACTGTTGCAAAGTTGATGACTGATCCGCATCAGTTATTGAAAGGTCCAAATTATACACCATGGAAACATAAGATGAAGGCAATTCTCCAAATGGAAGATTTGTGGGATATTGTTACTGGAGTAACAACTAGGCCTTCACCAACAGTAGGATCCACAGGTCCTTTAGCAGATCAGATAGCTTTTGACAAGAAAGACAGTAGAGCAAAGGTGCTCATTTTGTTTGCTGTTTCAGATGAAGTGCAACCTCATATAGCTGACAAAGCAAGTGGTAAAGAGGCATGGGATGCCCTTAGAACCATCTATGAGGGAAGAATGAATCCACCATTCTTCATATTCAACAACAACTTCATAACCTGAGTTTGAGACAGGGTGAAACAGTTGAACTCTTTCTGTGCAGAGTGTCTGAGTTGAAAGAGAAATTGAGTTCTCTAGGAGATATTGTGGACGAAAAGCTTCTCATTTCACTTGTGATGAGAGCTTTACCTTCTTCATTTTATATGTTGATAACCTCCATCCAGGTGTCTCAATGACAAATTACCTACATCGAGTTGGTCAATCTGCTTCAACAATAGGAGGCATGCCAACTTCACAAGGATGATTCTTCCAATACAACCCTATACACCAACAGGCAGGGTTCTAGGAAGAAAGGTAATGGGCAAAAAGGAGGCAACTTTTAGAAAGGAGGAAATTCTCAACAGGATACGAAAGGAAAATGCAAACAACCTCAATAGAAGAAGAGGTGGTGCAAGATCTGTGAGAAAGATAACCATGACACCAACAGGTGTTGGCATAAGAACAAGTAGAAAGGCCAAAACAAACCACAAAATAAAAACAAGCAACCCCAGGTGAATGTTGTCATTGAAGAATCTAACTCAGATTCTGAATGGGCACACAAGGTGCTCATGACTACCATAGATTCCACATAGAGGGATCCTATTTGGTATGTCGATTCTGGAGCTAGCAAACATATGACTGGTGACAGATCATGGTTTGAATCATTTGTGGCCAAAGAGGGCAAACCTGTCACCATTGCTGATGATAAAACCTACAGGGTTCAGGGAGAGGGTACAGTTTTAGCCACTCTTCCTGATGGCAAGTGTCAGATTGACAAAGTCCTCTATGTTCCAGGATTGGCCAACAATTTGTTGTCAGTGACACAAATCCTGGACATAAATATGGTTGTCAACTTTCGTGTTGAGAATGGAAAGAAGTGTTGTACCATTACCAGGAAGGGTAAGCAGATTGCAACAACTTCATATAAGCATGGCTTATTTGCACTAGATGCTATCTCTACTCCACATGTTGCTATGACTGTCTCTACCAAGGAGGCAACTTCCCTATGGCACAAGAGATATGGGCATCTTAGTTCTGGCTACTTACTTGAGCTCAGCAAGTATGAGATGGTAAAGGGTCTTCCTTCCCTTTCTGCCACATTGCCAGTGTGCTCTGACTACTTGGCAGGAAATCAACATAGAGTACCATTTGAGAAGAGCTCTACAAGAGCACAAAAACCTCTGGAGTTAATTCATACCGATCTGTGCGGTCCTTTCACACCTAAAAGTTGTGGAGGGAAGAGGTACTTTCAGTTATTCGTAGATGACTACTCACAAAATATGTGGGTTTTCTTTCTCCAACTGAAATCTGAAGCTTTCGCATTCTTCCAACAGTTCAAGAAATCCGTTGAGAAGGAGTCAGGAGCTTCTATTAAAACCCTCTGCTCATATCGAGGGGGAGAGTTTACCTCTAATGAATTTTCTGCATTCCTAGATAAGCATGGAATCAAGAGATAGTTAACAACTGCCTATACTCCTCAGCAAAATGGAGTTGTTGAGAGAAGGAACCGTTCTATCATGGAAATGGTTCGTTGTATGCTCACAGGAGCTACTCTTGGGCAACAATATTGGGCGAAGCCGTCACCACCGCAGTAGTATCTGTTGAATAGGGCACCCACAAAGGCCCTAAAAGGAATGACTCCACAGGAAGCATGGAGTGGTTGAAAACCCTCCATATCTCATCTACGTATTTTCAGATGTCACACTTTCATGCACATACCGAAAGAGAAAAGGAAGAAGCTAGATGAGAAAACACTAAGATGTATTTTTCTTGGTTATTCTGAGCACTCTAAAGGATATCGGTTGATAGATCCTTTGACCAAGAAAATTCATATCAGCAGAGATGTTGTCTTTGATGAAGCTTTCACATCACAGAGCACATCTAAAGTACACCAAGATATTGTGGAACCTAAGGAAGAGAAGATTCCTTCGTCAACACAGACATGAGGTCCTTCTACATCTTCTTCACCACCACCGAAGAATAATCCTAAATGGTGTACAAATACAATCAGAGACACAAATTTATCCACTCCTCCCAATTTGAATTTGGATAGACCTCGTACACGCAGTATGGCTCAAAAGGAAAAAGAAGCCAGAGAAACTGGTGAGGTTGATGATCTTTGTCAATCTTTTGAGGAACTTTCTGTGACTCCAAGTACAAAAGTTGAGGATATGGATATTGATGATGACAGGGCATTCATGTCTACCATAGATAGTCTTGAACCTACATCAGTGCAAGATGCTCTTGGTGAGCCTCAGTGGAAGGCCGCTATGGATACAGAGTATGAGTCTTTGATGAATAATAAAACTTGGAAGCTTGTTGATCTGCCGCATGGAAAGAAGCCCATTGGCTGCAAATGGGTATATAAAGTCAAGTACAAGGCAGATGGAATAATTGATAAGCATAAGGCCCGTCTTGTTGCAAAGGGCTATGCTCAAAAGGAAGCCATTGACTACGAGGAAAATTTTGCACCTACTGCTCGGATGACCACAATTTGGGTTATGTGTGCTATGGCAGCACAATATGGGTGGAAATTTCACCAGATGGATGTCAAAAGTGCCTTTCTGAATGGTGATCTCCAAGAAGAAGTCTATATGACTCAGCCTGAAGGATTTGAAGCAGAAGGCCAAGAGCAGAAGGTTTGCAAATTGGTCAAATCCTTGTATGGTCTGAAACAAGCTCCTCGAGCTTGGTATATAAAAATGGACAATCACCTTATGCAGCATGGATTTAAGAGATGTCCGTCAGATGCAAACCTCTATTTCAAGAAACAGGGTTCTGAGATAGTGTTGCTTGTACTCTATGTGGATGATCTGCTCATTACATGGAGTTCAAAAAATATGATCTCTACTGTTAAAATAAACTTGTGCAAATATTTTGAGATGACAGATCTCGAACTTCTCCATTATTGTCTTGGTCTGGAATTCAGCCAGAAGGAGCACTCCATCAAAGTGTCTCAGAAAAAATATGCCAAGACATTATTGGAAAAATATCGCATGACTGACTGCAAGCCAATGGCAACTCCAATGGAGAATGGACTTCAGTTATCGCGATATGATGATTCACCTCAGGTAGATGGTACTATCTATCGATAGTTGATTGGGAGTCTCATATATCTGACCAATACTAGGCCATATCTCGTATTTGTTGTCAACTATCTTTCGAGGTTCATGCAGGAGCCTAAGACCACTCATTGGAAAGCAGCAAAACGTGTTCTTCATTATGTCCGTGGTACTATGGAATATGGCCTAGAATACAAGAGGAACAACAAATTCTTCTTGCAAGGATACACGGACTCCGACTATGCCGGATCATTTGATGATCGCAAGTCAACTTTTGGATACATTTTTCATCCAGGATCCGGTCCTGTCTCTTAGCACAGCAAGAAGCAACAGGTGGTTGCTATTTCATCAACAGAGGCAAAATATCGCGCTGCACATGAAGCTGTGTGCAAAGTGATATGGTTACGTCACATTCTGACAAGTATGGGCCATCCATCAAAATCTCCAATACACTTGTTTTGCGACAATCAGGGTGTTCTGAACCTCGTCAAGAATCCAGTGCATCATGAAAGAACAAAGCACATTGACACACAATGTCATTTCATTCGATATGAAGTTCCAAAGCACCGAATTCAGCTTCAGCACATTCCCACCGATGCTCAAGTTGCAGACATTTTCACTAAGGCACTTGGACGTGTCAAATTTGAATTGTTTCGCAGCTCACTTTGTATTGCAAAATGATGTAAGGGGATGTTAGTAGTATAGTATAGCTATTAGTTATTACATTACCCAAATAATGTAATAAATGGGGATGTTAGCGTACTTAATTCCCTTTTGTCTATACTACATAATTTAGCCCACTGTTACAACTGATGTAATAGTTCAGTTCAATTCTGGTTGCGTCGGTGTTCTATTCCCGGTAGTTGTAATATTATTTAAACTCTGCTATGATTAATAAAATCTAGTTCACATTTTCTACACAGTTCCTAGAAATATTCACCCTAAATGTTAGAAAACAAACAACATTGACTGATTTGATTTATCTAAAACAATATGACGATGAATCAGTCTATGACTTTGGCAATAGATGGAGAACAGTCGTGATCAAGTTACCATTTTCACTCCCTATGCCAAACATAATATGAATGTTCATGAAGAGTTTTGGTAGACCCATCTCTTCATTGCCATATCTACAACAATATAGAACATTCGATGAGGCACTCGCCCAAGCAAAATTGATTTAAGAAATAAAAATTCAAGAAGGCGATATTAAGCCTAAGAAGAAAGGGTGGCATAATAAGAATCAAAAGGGGAATAACCATGGTTAGTCCAAGACCGCACATGTTAATCAGATAGTTTTGACCCAACCATAGTTAAATCAACTAGCTCAAACACATCCAACAACCCCAACAACAACAACAACTGCAACAATCGAATTATCAAGTGGTCCCACCCCCATAGCAGGCACAAAATCAGACACAACCTACGGAAAGGCAACAACGTCATTTTAAGCCTAAAAGAAATTACACACCAGTACAAGAGCCATATTCATTAGTATTTTAAAATTTGTATGCGATAAAACTTTTTAATTTTCTAGAAATGAAACCTGACGATCCTAACAAACCAAATACAAAAGGTTACAAAGAACACCTCTTTTGCATCTATCATAGACAAATATGACATGATATTGAAGGTTGTCATGGATTTAAAGAAATTGTGCAAGATTTATTGGAAGCAAGTACAATCAAAGTTGACAACCCACTAGCCCAAAATAACCAAAACCTAGGCATATATCAGACACCTTTGCCACATCGAGAGGTAAATCAACAATCGACATGAGCATCAACTTCTATATTTCCTCCCAATCAGGTTAATTATGTGTCTCAAATGCCACAAGGTTTTATAGGGGCTATCAGTATAGTTACCTGTTGACAAAGGCAAGCTAATCGCACAACTCAGGCTTTGACAGCATCACCAACCAATGCGCCCATACAACTTGGATCGAGTGGGCCACCACCACATTTCTACAATCACCCTGTTGTTACACTGAACATCTGGTTAACATAGAGTTTGAAAATGGCTTTAGAAAAATTGTCAATTTATGAGCTAATACAACAATCAACATCTCATAGGGAAGCATTGATGAAAATTTTAAAGTCTACTCAAGTAAAATCAGAAGACCCCAATGCATTCAATTCCTTTATGGGTAGTGTGCAAAAGTGCATGGAACCCTCGATAGTATTATATTAATTCAAGGAAAAACAAATATCAACAGATTCACCTGATCCACCACTGCACATAGTAGTTCACATTGATAGGAAACCATTCAAGAGAGTGCTTATTGATACTGGTTCTTCAATCAACCTCATTACCACACCTGCCATGATGAAGCTCAATGTCCCATCATCTCACATCACAACATCCACATTCACTCTTAGGGCCTTTAATGATGCTTTATGCTCAACTATAGGGAATGTTGTTCTTCTTGTCATCATGGGGGTGAAAACAATACATGTTCTCTTTCACATATTAGAAGGGGAAATGCAATATAACATACTTCTTGGATGCCCTTGGATTAGAGAAATGAAGTGTGTGCCTTCAAAATTGCATGAATGCTTAAAATATGTACATGAAGGTAAGGTACATTGCATACCAGCTCACACTAAACCTTTCAAGTAATACTACTTTATTTTAAACCCATATGAGCCATTGCTTCCATAAACACATCTAACCATCCAACCACTAGTCATTAGAACCATTCCATCTAGCACCATATCATCAAAAGCACCCATTATAGAAGAGTTTCCTATATTTGATCTAGCTTTTGCATCCAAAATTGTTAGCTCAGTGCATCCTTCAAACATCGCATTTAATTTTCAAATTACACCCACCCATCTTGCTAATCAATTGCCAACTCCATCTAGCACACTTCCAGATCCAAAGCAACCATTCACATTCAAATCACAACCCACATCATCAACCACTACTTCACATTCATTAGAACTCGTAGTCTCACAAATAGTGCCACCTATTAGAGATAATCCATCATCGTCAGCAGATCCAAGAGCTAATGCTCAAGAACCCTCTTCAGCCACTGATCCATTAGCCACACAACCATCTATATTTGCAGTACATATCATCAATCCAAGTATTGGTGAGTACATTATTGAAAGTGTCACAGTTACACCACCTATTGAGTCAGTCAAGGATTACGGTCGCCCTCAAAACCCACATTTAGCTATAGTTGATATATATAGAATGGGTTCTCAAACAAATGCAATAAATTTCATATACGGAGGGGTAGATTCTTCATCTGACCCACCTCCCCAAGACGACAACTCTTTACAAGAGTTTAATGAAAATATTGATTATTTGTCTAACCCAAGTTTTCTAGTGAGATATTTTTGAAGGGTTAATTGGCATGGATATGGACTTGGAAGACATGAACAAGGTCCTCACCACATTATTAAACTATAATATAGAGAGCCAAGTGACCGCTTCGATCTAGGCTATAAACCTTCCATCGCAAGCTCTTCTCTTAATAAAGCTTTCCAAGAACTTGACATAGAATGTGAACAAGAGGAGGAAAAGAGAGATGAGGAGGATGAACATAATGTTGAGGATGAACAAATAGAAATTATATACCAAATCTAAATTTTTTACCCCCGAGAGCAAGCCTTACAATGAGAAGTAGATTATGAAGATCCTACTGAGATGACATACTTTAGGTAAGACCTTAAGCCACTAATACTAGGACCTCATACAAATGCTAATGGATTCTAGATGAGTGACAACGATGATGATGAAACTAAAATGATTTTCATCAACCATGCTCTTGAGATACAAGCCAAGAGAATGCTCCAAGTTTAAGCACATCCTGAATGGCTTAATCAAGAAGAAGAAGAGCCTCAAGAAGAGATAATATATGGAGAAACCATGCAAAGAGATAAATGGTATCAAAAGAAGTTTCTAATAGACCGTGCACTTTTTTGGATAAATAAAGAGCATGAGGGTCCTGAACCGGAGCCTCCTCCATCACATTAGAAAAGCATGCAGCACAACCAATCACACACATTAGGTCAGTTGCAACCTAGATAATATGAGTCATCAATTCTTGAATCGCAGCCACCTCATTTATATCAAGTCAACATAATTTTTGTTGATTTACTCACCCCAATCCGCAATCCATATGATGAGACAAAACCAATCCATAACGACACCAGTATCATAGCCATGGATAGGATTTCATCTCCACCATCCACTATTGAATTCATCATTTTTGAAGAGATGTTTCGCACTTCAAATGCTTATATTCCACAAAAACCTTCATCATAAAACAATTCAGTTTTTCAAACTGATATAGAGGAGGAAACCCTAGACACATTTGAAAATGTGGTAGATGATATCCACCTCATCCCAACTCCACATTAGCTAGAGGAAGGTTCTCACATGCTAATAGAAGAGTCTATAGATGTGAACCTTAGTGAAGATGTGGATAATCCCTAGATTATCAAAATAGAAAAAGAATTGTTTGTAGAAGAAAAAGAGTGCATCATAAACATTCTTATCAAAAATAAGGAAGTTTTTGCATGGTCCTACAAAGACATGCCTGGCTTAGATCTGGACTTGGTAGTCCAAAAACTTACTCTAGCACATGATGCTAAGTCGTTCAAGCAGAAGCTTAGGAAAATCCATCCAACAGTCGCATTAATCATGAAAGAAGAGCTGCAAAAGTTATTGGATGTACACTTCATAGTACCAATCGATTATCTTGAATGGATTTCTAACATGGTACCCATTCGTAAACCGAATGGGAGGATACACGTATGCACTAATTTTTGAGACTTAAACAAAGCGTGTTCGAAGTATGATTTTATTTTGCTGAATATTGATCAATTACTAGGCTCTTGTGCTGGTCATGAAATGCTTTCCTTAATGGATGGTTTCTCGGGATACAACCAAATTTGGATTAATCCCAAAGATCAACATAAAACAACATTTACAATGCATTGAAGGACATTATGCTATAGAGTTATGCCTTTTGAATTAAATAACGTAGGAGCTATATATCAGTGTTCCATGATGTACATATTTCATGATTATATACATAAGATAATCGAGGATTATGTAGATGATCTTATTGTGAAATAAAAAATGTGTCTTGAACACATATATGTGCTAGAAAAGGCAATTGATAGATTGATAGAACATAAGGTAAGGTTAAATCCTAAGAAGTGTGTATTTGGTGTCACATCAGGAAAACTTCTAGGATTCATTATTTCCAAGCGAGGCATTGAAGTAGACCCAGGAAAGGTAAAAGCAATATTAGAAATGTCACCTCCCAAAAACTTGAAAGAGTTGTGAAGTTTGCAAGGAAAATTCTAATCTATTCGACGATTCATTGCACAACTCTCAGATAAATGCAGACCTTTTAACCGCCTATTACAAAAAGGAATGATATTTTCTTGGACAACTGAATGTTAGGAGGCATTTGATGATATAAATACATATCTGGCCTCACTACCAGTTCTTACGCCACCTAGAACAGGAGTCCCATTTTACCTATACATTTTTGCAACAAATTTTGCTTTAGGAACAATGCTTGCACAAAGGAATAAGAAAAATAAAGAACAAGTAGTTTACTACATTAGTCGAAAATTGGTAAGTTATGAAACAAGATATGCTTATGTAGAAAAGTTATGTTTAGCAATCATTTTTGCCACTAAGAAACTTAGACATTACATGCTAGGCAATACCACCTATGTTATATCTAGAGAAAAAACTATACGCTACATGATGACTCACACTTACAACAACACCTGCACTCCTAAATGGATAATGCTTTTAACAAAATTTTACCTCGAATTCACAAGTGAAAAATCCATAAAATGGCAAGTGATTTAGCGGAAGCTCCACTACACAATGATAGACCATTAATAATTGAGCTTCCTGATGATTCATTATTTTCTATCACATAACAAGAAGTGGTTTCACCTAAGGATGAAGCAGATATGCCAATGTTCTCTTATGGATCCAAGTGTGAAAAAGGGCAAGGTGCAGGAGTTGTGTTTTACACAACTGAGGGAATACCCATTCCCTTATCATTCAAACTCGACTTCAATTCCCTTATCATTCAAACTCGACTTCACATGCACTAATAATAATGTAAAGTATGAAGCCTTAATACTAGGTCTTCATTCAGCTATAGCAATGGGAATAAAAATACTAAGCATTTTTGGTGATTCTCAATTGTTTGTCTACCAAATAAAAGGAGAATACCAATGTAAAGAACCAGTCTTAAAGAAATACCACGAAGTAGAAATACGGTTGCTAGAAAAAATTTACTAGTACAAAATTAGTAACTTGCCATGATCGACAAATATATTTTTGGATGCAATGGCTTCCTTGGGATCTCTCATCCCTAAAAATGAACATGGAGAATTGCGACCGCTAATCATAACAAAAGTGTCTAAACCATTAATCCAAAAAGTAGAATCAATAGGTGAGAATAATGTTTGTTTGATACGTGTCAAACCTTAAAATTCTTACCTTGATGAGATAAAAGACTTTCTCAAATCAGGGACACTACCAATAGAAATGACACGAACTACAAAAATAACATTCAAACAAAGAGCCATTCATTTCACTTTACTTGGATACGTGTTATATAAACGTGGTTATGATGGAATATTACTACGATGTTTAAATCCAATTGAAGTAGAAAGAGCAATATCAGAATCCCACGATGGTACTTGCAGTGGTCACTTCAGTGAAATGGCAATTGCAAAAATAATATTGTGCATGGGATACTATTATCCGACAATGGAGAATGACTATTGCAAATACGTCAAATATGCCAAAAGTGCTAACATCATGTAAAATTGACTCATGTGCCATCACAAAATTTGCAACCCATTCAAATTATGTGGCCCTTTTCATAATGGGGCCTTGAATTGATTGGTAAAATAACACTTGCTTCATCAGGACAACATAAATTCATCATAACCACTACAGAATACTTCAAAAAATGGGTGGAAGCAATTCCAATGACCACTATGACTGGACCTCAAATAGCGGAGTTTATACTTCAGCATATTATCTGTCATTTTTTAATACCCTCAAAAATAATTTTTGATAATGGAAATTCATTTAATAATAAGTATGTTAAAGCATTGTTCAACAAATTCAAAATTGTACATAGTTTCTCAACACCTTATTACCCACAAGAAAACGGGCAAGCTGAAGCAACCAACAAGACAGTAATATCTATTTTCAAGAAATTGGTAAAATATAATCATCGAGATTGGCATACTCACCTCCCTTTAGCACTATGGGCTTACATAACAAGCATAAGAACGCCAATGAAAGCAAAACCATTTTCACTAGTGTACGGTGCAGAACCTATATTACCATTAGACCTCGAGAAACCATCCTTACGAATTGAGATACATGAATTCATGGACGATGATACAACTAGACAGGTGCGTATTGACCAATTGACAATTATTGATGAGAAACATATCAATGCTCTAGAGCACTTACGAGTATATCAAGATAGAGTCAAGCACGCTTACAATGCAAAAGTACATGCTTGGGAATTTCAAGTGGGGGACCTAGTGCTTAAAGAAAATAAAGAAAATACCAATGCTTTACTGCACTTAAGGGATACATTTGTAGCAAATTGGTTGGGTCCATATATTGTAAAGCAAAATTTGGGACAATGAACGTACATACTTTCCAATTTAGAAGGGAAAGTGGAGCCATAACCACTAAAAATTATGCACCTAAAGGAATTTTATGCATAAAACGACTTGCAATATATGTATATATATGTACATGGCTAAATATATATATATATATATATATATATATATATATATATATATATATATATAAACAAAAGATTTCATTTTACAACATTACATGCATTTCACATTGTAAATAGACATATTTTTAATTACATTTTGCATATTCCATTTGCATTTCAATTATATGTTCATACACAACAAAAAAAAACACATAGTTGCATCCATCCCATCCCTTGCTCAGTAATATTTAATAGTGGTGATGATACGACCAAGAAAACAAGTTCCAAGAGTTGGGGGTATTCAACTAGGATTATTTGCAACTCACAAAAATCAAACACATCAATCCTCATATATCATAAAATTTTCAGTCACTCAAACAGGTCTAGTGAAAAACCAAACTTCATGAAGTGTCCAATTTTCTTTAGGACCAAAGCACTTTCATCACATTAAGAAAATCTTGAGTATTTTAGATTGACCCAAAGCAATATGAAACCAAATACACTTTTACAAATCTTAAAACATCTTGAATGATAGAAAGATAATGACAATTTGGATAAAACTCAAAGTGAAAAAAGTAAAATTTTTCACTTACCCTATCACGCAACATAGTAAAAAAAAATAGTGGTTATCACCACTACCATAGTGAAACATCAAATATAAATAAATGTAGAGTACTAATGATAGGGTCACATTCTCATCATACTTCGGTTGATAATCTGATTCCCAAAAACTCTATTTAAAAATAATTACAAACACACAACACAGATCTCTAAAGAAAAATATCGTACTATGTTCACCTCAGAAAGTTATGTAGTCATCCCAAAGGCTTAAAGATCAAATCATTGGACTATGGAGTGAGCCTCCACCAGGGCTATAGACACTTGATTAGTAGTGGATTAAAATCATACAGGGTGACATGTCTCTCTCTCAAGAGGGAGACCTCTGAACGCACATATGGGTAAGCTAGTAAAAAAAGGAAAACCCGGAAAGGTACCATCCAAATCACTCAATATGGGGCAATAAAAATCACAATCACATGCACTGGTTCTGGATTGCTTAGGGTCATCGACACGCAAGATTTAGAAAATGAACTTCACTTGCACACAATATGGTCCTAAATAAAGTAAGATAACATTCAATAAAAATGGTTAACATTACTAGCTTCTTTGAGAATATTTTATAGTTACATATCAAAAACCAAAATATAATCCATATCACCATACACATATCATTTATACATACCACATACATCACCAACAAAGAATAATCAAGTGGGATACCCCCAATTGCAAATATGAATGAGTAAAGATCAAATACTCTGAGCTAAAAAATATTACATGAGCACCATGCATACCATCATTCAGTTACATGAATATAAATAAAAATGTATTTTACATGTTCATTTGCATTCATTATCATAGAAATAACATAGAAATATTATATTACATAATATAAACATTGCAAAGCATAAACAAGAAGAATGCATATACAAATAACACATGTGAATATCGAAATAAAATGCCATGTATATATATATATATATATATAAATACGAAAGTTTGCAAAGTATAAAATAACCGAAGGTAGTATACATCGGAGCACTAAGGGGTTGAACTTCATATATAGTTTTAAGGGCATTTCATGCCTCTTTACTATTTTGATAGTCAACAATATGGGGTTGAACTTCATCGAAAACAACAAGAAAAATGAGCACTTTTGCCTTGTTGTCTATCTTGTCAAAGTCTTTCTAATCAGCAGATGGAGTTGTAGCACCTGAAGCAGATGAAGGTCTTGTTGTTGTATCGGATACAACATCCCATAAGCCATCCATTTCAAGGATTGCCTTCATATTATTATTCCATGGTGTATAGTTAGGACCTTTCAACAACTGATGAGCATTAGTCATTAATTTTGTAGACATTGTGAAGGTTTCTTATATCATCAAATGGTCCCCATTTCTATATACAATAATTCCAGGCCGTTATACCATACAAAATACCCGCCCTTACATGAGGGAGACTATAGATATTTTGAAAAATCAGAGAAATTACCCGCCTGTACATGAGGGAGACTGCAAGTAATTTCAATGATTATATGATACATGGTACTTAGGTGGTACTAAAAGGGAATCGTCTTGTTGATGACACCTACCATATAAAGTCATCAATCCTCATGCATGGGGCGTAACTTCCCCTAAACACTTTAGAAATCAGAACATTCATTAGTATTTACGTCTAAACACAAGAACAATTGGGGTAGTGGATGGAGTAAAAAAATAGCAAAATGACAAACTTATATCTCCCCAATGATTAATAGAGAACAAGCTCAGGCGTTATTGTGGCAACTATATTAGGCGACGAATACAGTAGCACAATCATGACATAATTACCTGTAAGTGATGGCCAGAGGTATCACAAATACTGAACGCTGCAGTGCAATAAATTACACTGATGGGTTTTAATTATTTTGGGGACTTAAGGAGTGTATTTGATTTTAACTTTTAATGTAGTGCAAAAAATGGAAAATGCAACATACAACATAAAAGTGCCCACAAAAATAAACCACTAGGTGTCAGGCGCTGCCAAAAATGCACCTTTACAATAATGCCAAAATTACCTTTTTTCAAAAAATTACTCTCTTTCCCCCCTTGATTTTTGAAAAAAAAATAATGCTCCCCCCTTAAAAAATTTCCTCTTTAAAGCATCTTTTAAAAAAAAAATTATAACTAAAGTTAATAAAATAAATAAATTATCTTCTATAGAAAAAAAATTATTAAAACAATAACCTTTTTAATCTATATAAGAAAAATAATTTATAATTTTAATTATTAACTTTAATAAAAAAAAAATTAAAAAGAAATACTTAAGAAAAAATTTACCTTTATTCAGGAGGGGGGGGTCAGCGGGTTTTGATCCAGCAACCTCAGGGCTCCCAGAGCCCTACTGCTCAGCTCACTACAAAGGATCAGGGCGACCTATAAATAGAGGAGCCACGAGCCCAAAGCTCGATGCGGTTGCTCTGCCACCTCGGTCGCGACACGGGTGGCACTCAGGCTACGTCTGGGTGGCACTCGGGTAGATCTCAGGTGGCAACAGAGTGGTGAATGACAGAGCACAAAAAAATTGGTTTTTTTCAATCAAAAACTCCCAAAACTACTTGCTTTAGGTGCTCAGTGCTTTCAGCTGTCGATTTCAATTAACTCGGCATCAAAAAAACTCAACAACTCATCAAAAAACACTACCTCTCACAATGCGTTTGATGCCCTATAGGAAAAAAAATGATTGCAGGATGAGATATGATGATGAAAACATAATTCCAATCCAGCAAATCTCCTCAGTTTTGCCTCCTCTATCTAAGAAAAAACTCAGAATCAAGATTCATTGATCCTAGAGATAAGGAAAAATAGGAGGTGGCTCTTTGTGTTGACGTCATTGATGGGTTGTTCACAGACTACGCAGGTGACAGAGTGTGCATTTGATGACCAATGTCCCACATTGATGGGATTTCGGGGTGTTAGGGTGTTTATAACACCCGATACTCCTCCTTAGAAGTATCTCTTCTCGGGGAGATGCTCTGCCAAGAGGGCGTGATCTCTCCTCCCGTTGGTCGCCTTGTTGTCTGCCACACGTTGTGCCTAGCTTTGTTCGATCTGACCTTTGCCTTACTTTATCGTTCAATATGATCTACTTCCACATTTTGACCTGTTGGTCGATTCTGATTTCACCCTTTGACCTGTTGGTCGATCCCAACATTTTGGGATAATGTAGGCATAAATCCCAATGATAATTAGGAATAATTGCTCCACCCGAATCTTCACATTTCCCACTCGGGCACAAATCCCAATGATCCAATGAGAATTTAAAAAAAAATCTCAAAAAATATTTTGTTTATGAAATGAAGAATTAAAAAAAAATTCTCCAAAGCCAAAGAAATATTTAAAAAAATCTCCTCTCCTCCAAAGCTTCGCTATCAAAGCTCCGCTGCTACAAGATCATTCAAAAATGAGAGTGGCGGAGTTAAGCTCTGATACCATGTTAGGCAAATGAACAAAGATCAAATTGATTCAATCAAATAAATAATACATCAAATGACTAGAATAGCTCGAAGGTTACGAAACCAACCAAGGCAGAATTAGATATTGTTATAACAACATAACAATACCCTAAAAAATAATGAAATAATATAGACACACTAACATAAGGCTCATACTAAGATAAAATCTACAAAAAACAAAAGTAATGCAATAAAACAACTAGCTAGCGCTAGTAGGATCCCTCCGTGGACCCTACACTGTAGAAACCCTGTGAGAGCTAGAAGTACGATGAGTCCTATGATTCATATCAGTCCCTCAGGTAGTAGTGGCAGCAGACGATGAAGAAGGAATAGGTAAAGGAATCTAACACTAATAAATAATGTTCTCCAACATCTCGATGTAGCCAGCTTTCTTACGTAGGTTCCTCAAATCAGCACCCTGATGATCGACCCTATGAGGAATATCTACCCATATAGACGCAATAGTCAAAGCAGAATCATCCCCTCCAGAACCTGACTGCAAGTAAGAAAGCTCACCCTATAAATGGGTAATCTCGCCACCTAGTCTAGTGATCTTAGTATCCTTAGCAACAAGAGTATTGCTGCTAGGTCCAACCCATAACCCATCCACCTCAGTCTAAAGATGAGTCACCTCACCCTGATACCATGCTAACTCGGTCTTCACTTGAACCAAATCCAAATCCAAGCTATCTCGCTTAGCCTGGAAAATTCCCCACTCCTCTGACCATCGAGGAGGTGCACCTTCATCATCATCATCGCCACCCTCCTCAGGCTATTGAGCATTGGTACCCATGTCAGCTCTTGAAGAGCTACCACACCAGTGCTTCATCGACCAAGGATCCCATCCATCGATATCTACATCGTCACCACTCCCATCGTCATCTATGATGATACTAGGATTTCAAAGAGGATGACTCACAAACCACACATCATACTCAGCAGTTGTACCCACATCATCCATATCAAGCATCTCCAAGTTAGATTCATCAACACGATTGTTGACTCACCAGAAGTCAGGATCAACAAGAAACCCCAACTCATCACCCCATCACCTGTACATAATAGGTGCATCAAAAACATCCTGAACGAGCCCAAACTACTACAGTACAGGAGAGAACTAGATAAAATCCATATCCCTCATATGGGCACAAACAACCCATTGTCCCCGCCTAACAGAATGAATCTTTGCTGCATCTGTCACCCAATCCAAACATCTCCAAGGCCGCAAGCACATCAAATACTTAGTCAGAGAACTCAAGATATCTTTGAACTCTGAAGCGCTAACAACAGATTGGCTGACCTCCTCACTGAGTAACCATTGGTATGCACAGGGAGAAGTGGCATCCACGCTACAAGGTAAAACAATAGGGCGACCAACGATAATATACTCCCAACACCAAATATAGAGCAGCAAACTGCAACCCAGGCCCTTACGCCCTCGTCTCTTCACCTCATAAATCTCACTGTAAACCTCACAGAGAAGAGCGAGAGCCCAGGCCAACCGATGAGGATCAACTATCAAATCTAGAATAATAAACACCTAGTTCCATGGGATCCTTGATCCCATGGAATTGGGCAACAACATGTTGCTCAATATGTACATCATGAAAACAGGTAATGTACCCAAGCTACTAGCTGTAAAAAGATCCAAATATGCAATGTTGTCATTGTTGCAATCAACGTCCCACATCTCACCAAACAATGGGAATAAAGACTCATTCTTGTCGAGGCCAACTCGAACAGTAGGACCCTCGACAAGAACACGAAAGATACGATATATATCCTCGAGAGTGATAGTTAGATCCCCTGTTAGGAGCTAAAATGTGCCCCTATATGGATCCCAATGCTCAAAAAGTACGAAAAAGAGATCCTCATCAGCTCAGATGATACCTAACCGCCTGTAACCGTCTAAACCAATGGTCTGTAGCAGAATCCAATCATCATCATAAAGCGCTTTCGATACTTTTCTAATGGTCCTTAGCCACCTATGCTAAGCATCAAGAAGCTTAACCTAAAAAGAAAACATATAAAAAAAAAACAAAAAAAAAATTGGCACAACATGCTAGAAATAAAAACAAAAACAATTTTTTTTTACCTAATCATGGTAATAAAAATTAAAAAAAAAGAATTTTTTTATCTAATCATGGTAATAAAAACAAAAAAAAAGAAAAAAATTACCTAATCATGGTAAACAAAACACAAAAAAAAAATATATCTTACCTACCCTAGGTAATAAAAAAACATAAGACGAAATTTTTTTACCTACCTTAGGTAATAAAAAGCAAAAACGAATTTTTTTTACCTATCCTAGGTAATTAAAAGAAGAAAACAATTTTTTTTTACCTACCCTATGTAATAAAAAGCAAAAAACGAAAAATAATTACCTAACCTAGGTAATAAAAAACAAAAAATGAAAAAATTTACCTACCTTAGGTAATAAAAAGCAAAAATGAAAAAATTTACCTACCCTAGGTAATAAAAAGCAAAAAAAGAATTTTTTTTACCTACACTAGGTAATAAAGGCAAAAGTGAATTTTTTTTACCTACCCTAGGTATAAAACACAAAAACGAAATTTTTTTACCTACCCTAGGTAATAAAAAGAAAAAAAGAATTTTTTTTTACCTACCCTAGGTAATAAAGGCAAAAGCGAATTTTTTTTACCTACCCTAGGTATAAAATGCAAAAACAAAATTTTTTTACCTACCCTAGGTAATAAAACGCAAAAACGAAATTTTTTTACCTACCCTACGTAATAAAAAGCAAAAAAGAAAATTTTGTACCTACCCTAGGTAACAAAAAAAATTAAAAATTCATTGCCAGCCCCACTTAATGAGCAAACAATAATCATTTACCAGCCCCACTTAATTATCAAAAGAAAAACAAAAAAACAAATACGCAATCAATAATAATTTACCAGCCCCACTTAATTATCAAAAGAAAAACAAAAAAACAAACACGCAAACAATAAAAGGGCAAATCGCCTACCTCGGAAAACCGGTTGCCAACTTTCTCTCCAGCTGAGCCACCACCACCATTCCCCTCGCCAACCTCCATCTCACTCATCACTTCAACCACTCAATAAATTTCAACTGTTAGAATGATTTTGAAAGCGACAACCTTTAAATAACTGCTTTTAGCGGCAAAAACTGCACGCCTGCGTTTTCCACGGCATGCAAAAATGCAAACCCGCATTTTGAGGCACAAAAACATGAAAAAAAGGTTTCATAAAATAAAACGCAAATCCACATTTTCACCACAATAACCGCAATTCAGCGGTTCCAAATAAAATAAAATAAATACCAATCAAAACATCACCAAATATCTAAATAATCATCAACATTCATAATCATCTAGAGTAAAACTTGTATCTAGTGGATTATCCTATACACCTTGTGGTTGCAACAACTAGCAATCCATACAATCTGGTTGGATGGGTAAATAACCATAAAGAAACTCATTCAGATATAACAACAAACAACAATGAATCAAGTCGGGTAGGTCCATAAATCTATGAGCTTAAATGTGTTCTAAAACATATTTGCCAAAGTAATCCTACAACACCTTCCGTTGGGTCAAAAGCGAAACAAAAAACAACAATTTGGTAATGATAAAAAGCCACTTGAGCATCAAATCCTCGATGAATGGTTCCTTAAACCCATCATTTGGAAGAAATTTCTAATGTCATAGTGGGCAAAAACTCAAAAAAGTGGTAATTTTTTTTACCATGTATTCTACACATTAATGAAACCAAAAGCAAAATTGCAAGAACACAAATAATCTCAAGCTTGGGGCACAAAGAAAATCAAGAAAAAATTCATTAATATCACATCAACATCATTCAATAAACAACCCACTTTCAACATTTGTATTTCGCCAATTGGCTAATGGGTGTCAACCTTTACCCAATCATCAATTGAGGGGGTAAGCAAACAAATCAAAAAATTTAAATTCATTCATTCTACGTGTTAAAGAGAAATGAATCCATTCGTACAATAAAGTTAGATGTCATTAGTTTTTACACCACATTGTGTTGTACACAACGTAGTACAAAAAGGGGTAACTATAGACACCAAAATCTGGCACCCTCTAGTTCACATTCACTACCCCACCATAAAATCCTGCATAATAAAAATATATGCCTAAGTTCTAACTTAGGGATATAAAATCCTGCACATTGGACATGTGTTGTGGACACCTCACTCATCATCTCTACCATGTCTCATCCACTCCTATCCCCCTTGTCCTTGCACATGAGATAGATTCCCAACACCCATGCCACAAATCATTTGGTGTTGTCTCCTTGTCCCTTCACATAAAACAACATACCACATCCCACTCCACTTGAAGCCACATCACCCAAGTTAAGTGAGCAACACTGAGTGACTCATTGTAACTGCCCCTTCCACCTTGCAGTTTAGATTTTCCACTTGGCAAGTTAGGCTTGCCACCTCACATTCCCCTCCAAAGCCCCAGGAAGACTATAAAAGCACCATTAACCCACCAAAAAAAAGAGAGCTAAATTTACATACTAACAGGTTATGAAAATACACCTTGACCCGATGAGAAACTGAGAGCGCCAATTTGAATCTGAACATTGGCATGCATCTCGAGGTAACCTGTCATCTCAGCCAAAATCGCCTACCTGTGGTTCTATAGTTGAAAATGTGCATCCGTGGTTTCACAACCGTAGGTCCACGATTTCCATATCGTAAACACATTTTCGTGGTTCTACAGTCCCAAAAAGTTTATCAACAGAGATCAATAAATCATTAATTTGTGAGCAACGCATTTTTAATTAGTATTTCTATGTTTCTTGCAAGCATTCCTTTCAAGGATTTTTATTTGCATTGTTTGCAGTCATTTATGCAGGTGCTATTAACCCTTTTTTGATTTCCATGTGTGTAGGAGATAGGTATTTGAAGAGCTATTGAAGCTAGGAGTGGTCCCTACATTGGATAGCAAATCCCACTCACCCCTTGGAGCTGTATGAGGAATGAAGAGCACCCTATGTTGTTGAGGAGTTGGAAGAATTTACCTCTTCTATCGGAGCATTGTAATATCTATCAGAAGCAGAAAATAATTGTAACATTACCCCCAACACATTTGGGGCAATTAAAAATATCTATTATAACATTGTATCAAGCACTAATACAAAGGAACATTCTTTTTGGAAAATTTATCTTTCTATGTTTATCTTATTTATTGTGCTTAGTTTACGGTGGGATCAATAAACAAATCATAAAAATACAAAAAAAGACATCTTGTGTTTTATTTCCACTTCAAAAACATCAAACACCAAAAACATTTCTATACATATTTTGTCTTACAAAACCATAAAACAACAAAAACATTGCCATGAATCTTTCATCATATAAAACATAAAACACCAAAAACATTTCCATGCATATTTTATCATACAAAAACAAAACAAAAACACAAAACAAACATTCATTCTACAAAAAAACAAAAAATCAAAGATATCTCAATTCCTTTGGTCAATAACAAATTCAACATTCTCTTGAAAGAATATAAGTGTTCTCATCTCAAATCCCTAAGAAATCCATGAGGCTGGACTACTCCAAGGGATAGAGGTGTATATTTCCTTCTTCCACTTAGCCTCAAGTGGTCCTCGTATAGAGTAACTTATCCTATATACTTAGCGGTTGCAACGACTAGCAATCCATGCAATCCGGTAGGATGGATGAATTACCATAAGGCCCTTGAAAAGTGATTCACCTCATATCTTCTCCATTGAATCATCACTTGAAGGGAAAGAAAAAATCAACAAATTTAGTTTCATAATCAAACTCAACACCCAAACACTTAATCATGCAAATTACGCTCATTAGAAATGAGCATATTTTCCATGATTTGGGCAACACAAATTGACTTTTATTTGTGTTCATATTACACAACTCCTCTTCAAATACAAATGGCTACAAAAACATTGTAAAATCCTATAGATAATCATCTCATATCATCATCACCTCAAGTGAACCTTCTAACTAGTGATTTACTCTAGACACCTGGCGGTTGCAGTAATTGGTTATCCATGAAATCTGGTAGGATGAATAAATTACCATAAGGACACACATTCAAAAATCATTTCACATCATAATGTTCGAAATTAAATTAGGTTGGTCCTTCAATTTTTGAGTGACTTGCATTCAAGCAAAATTTTCCAAGGTTGTCATTAACACCTAATCCATGGGGTTACAAAACATTGAAAACTTATACTTCATCATTTTGCATTAAGGAATTGCTAACAGTCACTAGGACAACGAGCTCCTAGGGTGATTGGTTCCTTTATCTCATCATCTTGCATGTCAATCAAACCAAAAGGCAAATTAGGGACAACATAAGTCCACTCCAAACTTGGGGCATCCAACTTGATATTGATTTCCAACATTTACATCAATCACATCATGAATTTTTAGAAACATCATCATCATAACCATCATCATCACATTATTTAGTGAATCTTGTATCTAGTGGATTATCGTATACACCTAGCGGTTGCAATGACTAGAAATCCATGCAATCTGGTCGGATGGGTAGCTCACCATAAGGAAACTCATTGAAACATTCAACATCAACTTACTATGATATTAAATCAGCTATATTCCTAAATATCTGAGCTTAGATGTGTTCAAAATAGATTTGCACAAGGTTACCCTTCAACCCCTTCCATTGGGTCAAAAGTAGAAAGCAACAAAAAAATAATTTGGTAATAATAAGAAATCACACGAGTATCAAATTCTCGAACGACTGGTTCCTTGAACCCATCATTTAGAAGGAATTGCTAAATTCATAGTAGAACAAGAACTTCAAATGTAGTCGAAGATTTTATCACACATTTTGCACATCAACAAAACCAAAGGTAAATTTACAAGAACACAAATAATCCCAAACTTGGGGTATCAAGTTGGTCAAAATGATATACATTTGTATCACATCCACATCATTCAATCAACCACCTTCTTTCATCATCCATATTTAATCAATTGGGTCGCGGGTTTCATCCTTTACCCATTCGTCAATTAAGGGGGTAAGCAAACAAATCAAAAATTTCAAAAAAAAAGTCATTCATTCTTTGCATCCAGAAGATTTGAGTTCATTCCTCCATCAAATAAAACCACGTGTCTTTTATTTTTGCACCACATTGTGTTTCACACAATGCGGTACAAAAAGGGGTATCTGTAGACACCAAAATCTAGGCATTTGCATTACACATCATAATTCTGCATAATAATATATGTCTAAGTCTAAACTTAGGCATATAATACCTACGCATTATTGATTGGCATTGCACATCACAATTTTACATAATAATATATGCCTAAGTCTAAACTTAGGCATATAATTCATTCACATTGCACATTTTAGTTTTACATAACATTATGTTCCTAAGTTTTGACTTAGGTATAAAATCCTACATATAATTATATTTTCTAGATTTTATTAAATCTAGAAAATATCCTCCTAGGATACCCTCTCTCTTCACTTGACATGTGTCCTAGCCACATCACCATCACTCATTTTCCACCTCTCATACACCCTTGTCCCCTTTGTCCCTTCACATTGGACACCCCTCCATAATTCACTCCACTTGCACCTACTCACTTGCCACATCTCCCTAGTTAAGTGAGACACTTCTAGTGACTCATTGCAACTACACAAGATATGTGGCTACCCAGTCCCTGCCACTTGGCATCCCTGGCTTGCCACCTGCACTTCCCTCCAAAATCCTCAAAGACCTGTAAAGGCACCATCACATGTCCAAGGGAAGGATTAGGGAGGAGAAAATGCTAATGTTATGCTGCCCAGATTATGCTATGTAAGTCATACTCATTGTTTGTTTTCTTCTATCCATATTCATTTACATTAGTCATTTTTATTTACATTTATCATTATCATTGTGACAGGTGCTACTAAATCGTTGTCCATTTCCATGTGTGCAGATTTCAGGTTCAACAAGCTCTAGCTCATCACGGTGGTCACGACAAACCCACCTTCCACATTGTTGTAGCATGAAGAGACGAAGACACCATCCTTGATATGTAAAAGGGATTCCCCTTTGGCACATTTATTTGTAAAATGCACCCTAAAAGGGTCAAAGTGTATCAAAAGGGACTTTCCCGAACTTAATAAAATGTTTCATTTTATTGCAATGGTGTTTCTTTTTATGTATACAGATTTTAATATATCATACCAATTATGGTATATAGACTAATGTGCATGAAAATTTCTTAATCTTTCAATAGTCATATTAAAAATTCATACAACCTATATTTTGAATGCATTTTAAAATAAAAGAACATAATGGTAACCAAAATAAATGAAGCATTTCAAAGAAAATAATAATTTATATTTATATTTTCATTTCTAAAATATATTTTGTCTAAATTATAACTTTTAATAAATAGTTTTAAACTTACAATTAAATTTATAAATATATTAAAATATTTTATAATATTTGATTAAAAATATTAAGATATATAAAAACTTTAATTCTATTAACTTGAACATGAATTTTATCTTTATGACCATGTGTGAATGATAGAAAGGAGTGAGTATTATTGTGAGAAGGAAGCAAGTGTGAGAAGGTAGAAGGCTCTTAAGAATTCTAATTTAATATATTTGAAGATTATGGATTCTTTTGAGTAAAAGATAGGTAGAAAGGAAATAATATTATTATTAATGAAAGAAATTTATGGAAGGAAGGATGTGCTAAATGAAAGAATGTTTTACTTAGAAATAAGGGAAATAATTAATCTATAGTAATGTTTATTCATATGTTAAACATGTGGTATTCATGTGGTTTCCCAGAGAAGTTGTTGCCCTTTTCAATGCTCTCCTATTTGCTTTGATTTGGTTCTCGCATGGCAATTTTTTTGCCAGATCGTCTTGGTGGAGCCTTACACCTGTTGCGACCTTGTTGTGCTTGCGGACACCTAGTTATTTATCGAAGTTTTTTAAGGACTTTCCATCTTGTGCTTTGGGGATCTTACCATTTTCCTTTGAGCTCCCTCTTGGTAGTCTTATCCGCTCTCTTGTTGTTTACGTCGCTCCACCCCGTGATGGGGTTAGTCTTGCTGCCCACTACATATTTTTTTGCTTCCTATCATGATGATGATCGATTTCTCTTGGTGGATATTCCTAGGACTTTTTTCCCCTACCTGGGCCTCCCAAGCCCTTCTTTGGTGTTATTTTGGTGACTTCAAGTGTGAGTATTCTGTTTATATACTGTGTTATGTCCTTGGTTGTCCTTCGCCAGAGTTTTCTTACTATTGGGAGTACTGTTACTCAAATTTTTCCCTCTTTTTTGTATCTGAGTTTTTCTTGTTTTTTATGAGTATGGGTAAAGTGAAGATCTACTCGTATAAGATTAAATTGAGTAAATCCCATCTTGAGCCTATGTTTATATTCTTTTATGAGGAGGTTAAAACAATCCTTTTGGAAGGGGGTCTCCTGAATTGTATTTAGAAGTTTCATGGTCATAGGTTGATGCTTACTAACTGGATTTTTCTTCTTGGAATGACAGTTGGGTAAGTATTGGCTCTCGGTCATTTCAAGTCATGATGGAGCTCATTAGTAGAACTACAATTTTGGTGTTATATGGAGCCTATCACAACCACGATAGACATTATCTGTTGTAGGAGATTAGTCTCTTATTAGACAAGGAGAAATTCTTGCCAAGCATCCAAAATGGTTTTAGTATTGCGGCCCTACCTCCTCCTTGAGATAGGGTTGCTAGGGTTAATATAGACTATTTTACCCTTGATCCTTGCTATGAAATAATTAGGAGCTTCCATGCTATGTTTTTAAATCATTTGGAACACAAAGATTGCATGAATATTCCTTTTTTTCTTTTACATACTATGAAGAAGTCATTTTTGAGTGCTTAAGGTGGCCGTGGTCAGGCCCCTATTCATCAAGGTCTTGCACTGCTAGTGTTTGAGAAGGCTGCCTTTGAACCTGGTTTAAATACTGACAATTTGCTTTATGGAAGGCTTTATGTGTATAGGTCTAAAAAGTGTTGGAGTAGGGTATAATAAGGCCTGAGATTAAGAAAATATGGATAAAAGTATTAATTTGAGAAGACAATGAGATACAAAACTAGTTATTTCCTTACAACATTACCCTCTCAATAAGTTATCATTTTGTAGTCATTGTCTCAGGCAAGGGGAGATTTCATCTTATATAATTTTTGTCATAGACAATAACTAATTTTCCATGAAATCTTCATCATAAGGATAATCACCATTCTATCTCAAATATTGTTGTTCAAATATTTGAGAGAACCGTACAATTAAATGATTTACACATCATATAAATGAAAGGAAAATGGTCATACATTTGAATATCCTTGTATAAGGATATAATTGTACAATGAGCTTGGTCATATGATCATATGATTGTAAGTGATCATGTGGTGAGTAATTGATTGTAAAAATACAATAATAAGATGATAGAAAGACACCATCATATGAAGGATTTTATTTTTTTGATATCTACATCATCTTGATATCAAAGTAAATTGAACTTTAAGGTTTGTGATACATGCTGAAGAAAATATGATACAACAAGGAAGAGGAAGATAGCAAGGCCCTTGAGGAATATTTAAGTAGACATAATTAATATGGTAGGGGAGTAAGTGCATTAACAATAACCCCATGATAAATAGTAAGAGGAAGAACTAGATGAATGATTAATTCATGCAATTTATAACATGGGTAGGAAGCCAAAGTTAGAAACCCCATTATATAGTAGAAATTCAAAATTTAAGGAACTCATTGATTGGATTGCAAATATGGAAAAATATTTTTATTTTGAATCAATGCAAGATCCCAAGAAGGTAAACTATACCTCTACATAGCTAAAAGGGAATGCATCCTTGTGGTGGGACAATGTTAAAACTAAAAGATAAAGAAAAGGAAATATAAAAATTAAAACATGGGAGAAAATGATTACCAAATTGAAGGTCAAATTCCTTCCATAAAATTACCAATTGGGTCATTTTATAAAACTACAAAACTTAAGAAAAATAAATACGAGTGTGAAGGATTATATAAAATAATTCTATATTCTCATCATTTGGATCGGTCATGTGGAATATGATGAGAAGAAGTTTTTAAATTATATCAATGGACTACGATTGTCCATAAAATATGAAGTTAGTATTATGAGAATGAGAATAATAGAAGAGGCCCCCTATTATACCTTAAAGGTAAAGGAAACATTATTACAAAAGTAACAAAGTAATAAAATAGGAGGAAAATTCTCACAAGGATGAGGAAAAATAAGTAGTGGAAGAGGACAACAAAAATAGAAAGGATAAACTAGTACTTCTGACACTTAGCTCATCCAAAATACTTGAGAAAGGAGAAGGTTTGATAGAGTAAGGGGCAGAGGATTTCCTAGAAAGTGTTATAGATCTCGAGAAGATGGTCATAAGACATTTGAATTTCCAATGACACAATATAGTAGCAACAAGGAAAATGAGGTTAGGAACCATATTTCACAAGTAATATAAGCAAATGTTGCTTCCCTAAAGCATGTCAAATAACCTAGAAAAGAATATTATCTTATGATGAAGAGGATGGCATTGAATCCAAATAAGTAGAAATATAAACTTATCAAAAGGAGAAATCTTTTTAGAACTAAGTCTAGAGGCAAATGTTGTAAGGTTATTATAGAGAGTGAAAGTATAGATAATATAGTATCCATAAAAATGGTATAGAAACTAGGGTTGAAGAGGATAAACATCATAATCCATACAAGATCTCTTTGTTCTAGAGGAGACACCAAATTTTAGTCAATGAATAATTTTAGGTGAATTTTCACATTAATTCTCACAAGGATGAGGTGCTATGGGATATTATGCCTATGCACGCTTGTCATGTGTTTTTGGAAGGACCTTGGAAATTTTATGGAAGGAAAGTAAATGATGGTAGGGAAAACACCTACAGTAATGTGAAATATGGTAAAAAAAAGATGAAAGAGAGGACAATGTGATGTAGGAGCATTTGGCTATACAAGCAATCATGCATCAACAAAAAGAAAAAGAAAAAAAAAAGAGGAAAAAAATACTTAAATTGATGGAGCAAATAGTGGAGTAATGGGTGGTAGTAGCAAACCGATGCAATGAGGGATATATTTTAGCTTGATAAATCTTACCAAAAAGGAGTTGGAAAGGATGGAAAAGGAGTTGATAAGGAACTAGAAAAGGATTGGACAAGGTTGTCAAGGAGTCGACAAGGGACCAACAAGGACTAGTAAGTGTTCAACAATGGATTGACAAATGACTAGTAAGGGAATCAACAAGGATCTAGGATAAACAAGGAGTTTGTAAGAACCAATAAAATACTGGCAAGGAAAACATCAAATGGTATTAGAACCAAGGTATACATGAAGAAAATTTGGAACTTTTAGTCTAAGTTATTTTACAAATGTTAAAGTTGAAGGTGTACATTGGAAATAAAAACAAGCAAAAAGAAGATTTGAGTATTTTTTGGGTATTTTGGTTGCAATAATTTGTTTTAAAATAAATCATGATCTAGAGATCATGAATATTTTTATCTTTATCGACATGTCTTGTGTAGAAGCGTCCGACTATATAGAAAATTTTGCATCAACCAAAAAAAATAATAAAAAATCAAAATAAAAAATAAAAGAGAATAAAATGAAAAGAAAAAGAAAAAATAACCACTTAGTTTATTTTAGCATGAAATTGATCTTAAATATATAGAGGAACTAGTGGAGTAATTGGCGGTGGTGGTGGTACATCCATGTGATAAGGGTCACATTTTTTCTTGAGATATCTTTCCAAAAATGAGTTTGTAAGGATCAATAAGGGATCGAGAAGGAGTTGACAAGGAACTAGAAAGGACTAGATAAGGCTAGCGAAGATTCAGAAAGAGATCTACAAGGATTGATAAGTGGTCAACAAGCGATTGTATAAATACTTGTAAGGGAATAAACAAGAACATGGGATGACTGACAAGGATTTTGCAAGAGGAAAAAAAGGATTGGAAAGGGATCACCAATAGGGCCATCAAGAAATCTCAAATTACTGCTTTAATTTTTTAAAATCAAAGAAATGCAAGAAATTATTATTTATTTTCAATTTTTTACATGTGTTTGTATGTGAGTTGTTTAGGGATACTAGAAGAGGGAGTATTTCATTAGACCTCCTCCTCTAGATTGAATCATAGTTGTTCGTAACATAAGTTTGATTTAACAAAAATAATTTTTGAAGGAGATGATAAAAAAAAGCCATGTTTTTCTTTGATTGTTAAACACACAAAGAATGGAATAGCAGATAAGAAGTTGTTTACTAGCAAACAATAACTTCATTAAGGTACCATTGGTCAAGCCTATTTACCACTAATTGTATGAGGTATAAGTATTGTGGGCTCCTAAGAATAGTCTCAAGCATCAAGTATCATCTTAATCAAGAATGTTAGATACACACATCAAGGTTAGTATACCCTCTCTCTCTTTGAGTGTAGACAACTCCAATTATAATTTTACCCAAGTTTGGCTTATCCAAATCTTGGTAAATCAAAAGATAAAAGTAAGGAATGATGATATATATTTAGAATGTAACAAATGCTACCTTAATGATTTTTTATTTTAATTATCCCTTAGTTGGTGAGGCTATAAAATTTAAATGAATACTATCATGTAATGAGAAGGCCACTTAAAGATCAATTAATACCATAAAATCGGAGATCTTTTTAGTATCACTACCTTATATTTACATAGATTGTTTTGTATATTTAATAGCATAAAGTTGTAAAATGACCATTATAAATCTAGGCATTCCTTTATATGGTAAGGGAAAGGAAAAAGATCTTTGGGATCAATTTTAAATAAAATAAAATATCATTTCATAGGTTGGAAAGGTAAGATCTTAATCGTAAATAGAAGGATACAAATTATAAAGACTACATTTTAATATTTTTCTATATATATCATGTTATTTTCAATATTTTCAGTAAGTATAACATCTAAAGTTGATGAAATTTGCTTCTCATTGGAAAGAATGTTAGGAAGTGTATATTTTGTCCTCATAGGTGTGACAGGATTTGAAGAGAAAAAAATGTTGTTGAGTCAAGCTTACAAAATAATAGAGTTATGAGTATGACATTAGGAAAAATATTGCTCGTATATTATACAAAGATCAAGTAATAAACTATGCAAACGTGTTACTTCAAAATATGCATCCTTTGTGGATTTTATAAAATTGTCAAGGAAATAAACCTTATGTAGGCACTCAAAAATATGGTTCAACTTTATATTATAGAGTTTACAATTGATAAATAAACACATTATATGGTCAATAAATTAGATAAAATTAACAAACTTTAATTTAATTCTTACTTGAGTATTTATCCTCTTATTTCTAATCCAAAATGATAAACATATTATTACGTATGTTTATATCATCTAGGTTCAAAGGTAAAAAAGCTCTATTGATATAAGTGACAATTCCATATCATTTTTTCCCCATTAAAAATATGGTTTTGGGAGAAAACCTAAAATAAATAGTGAATACACTTAATGCTTTAAGAGTTTTATTTACCCATTTTTATGTAGAAGGATTTATTAGTTTGAAAGTTATCAAAACATTGTCATTTTAGATAGTCCATAAGGTCTCAACATTCACTTTATTAGTAGTCAAAAGCAAAATTCTAAAAGATGAGATTTTTTAAATAAGACATCATGGAAATTTTATGTGTCTTTTATAAGAAATATCTGTACACATCACCTCATTTATTTCTCCATTGTCCTTTTGCTTGAATTATTTTAGGTTACTTATTCAAAATAAATTTGATATCATTGTTAACATTACAAGAGTTGATAAAAAGTTGTATTATTCCTTTCAAATATTAAATCATTATTCATTATATGAAGGATTTGTCTTGCCACTATTTGTTAGAGTTTATCTATTGAGAAAGATATTAGATTTTTAAAATCAAATATTAGAATCAAGCACAAGTTTTGAATCATATTATTGGCTACCTTCTAGAGGCATTGTGCTCATCATGAGAAATCTAAAGTGTAAAAAAAAGGTGATGACCTCTAGGTTATAGGACTTGAATATATATAAGGCTCATCTAACACAATGGAGCTAACACAATGGATATGATTGATATGTGGTACAATACAAATTTTAAAATTTTGATAAAATTTTGAGTTTATCAAAACTAATTTAATGGGTTTTTATAAGTGAAGTGTAGATAAAACTGGCAAAGGTAGCAATTTTTGGAATAATAAACGTAAAATTCTCCTCACATACTATATTAAACTTTCACTAACATCAATGTAGAAGCTAAGGCAATTCTTGAAGGGATCAATATCAGTGAAAAGGATGGAGATACATTTAAATTGAGATGGATTAAAATTATATTATTAATATTATAAAAAAAAAATGATCTAGGGATTGGATAAAATAACAACTGTGGGTAAAGGTAGTATCTTGGAAATTTTAATATATCTATAGAGAAGGAAAAAAGGTAGAAAATATTTTAGTCAATTTTTGTTGTTGATCTTCGTCTTGATAAAATTTTAATTTTAGAAATAAATTGATTAAGGGAGATTGTATCTCTTATTGATAACCATATTAATGACTTGATTGTAAAAATATAATTGTTTTATGAATATTAAAAACATCTTCAATAGAAAGTTAATCTCAATATGGTTTGTATAACTTAATAATATATTTGATAGAAAATGAAGCTCATTATGATTTATATAGACTAATGACAAATGTAGTGCACCTTTATGTCACATATAAATTATTAAACAAATAAGTATTTTTTTGTTATTTATATTATGAAAGGATAAATTTTTCATTTTTATTAATTCTTATTAATTTATCCAATACTCTCAAATACTATTTTTGAATATATAATAATTATTATTTATAAATATTTAAATATAAATTGATAATGTAAAATATCCCGGAAAAGAAACTTTTAAAAGTAAATTAATAAATTTTAATGACGTGGAAGGTGAAGTGGATTGCATTAGTTTCAAAATCCTCTAAAAAGTTACGGAGAATTTTTTTTTTTCTATTTTCAAAAATTTGAATTCTCCTTTGGCTCACTCCTCAAGTGAATTTAAATTGGAGGAGAAGCTAGGTTTTGTCCCATTGGATCGGCCCCTACCTGTTCCTGACCCAAGGAGTGTTGTATGTTAGTCCCTACCGCCTGAAGGGTGGTTTAAGTTAAATTTTTATGGGGATTCCAAGGAAAACCCAGGTGTTCCAAGTGTTGGGGGAGTTATCTACGATAGTAGAGGAGATCTCATTTATGCCTACATAGAAAATATTGGCACTCAATCTTCCCATTTTGCTAAAGTGAGAGTTTCTTTCCTTGGCGTGAGGCTATTGAAGGATATGGGAATTCACAATGCTATCATTGAGGGTGACTCCTTTAATGTAATTAAAATTCTATAGGAGGAATTTTAGGTGAGTTGGAAGGTGTCCAATCTGATAAAAGAGACCATATGAAACATTCCTTATTTGAGTATTGCATCCATTGTACATGTGTTTTAGGAAGCCAATGTCATTGCAGACTTAATGACGAATCTGGACGTTACTACCCAAGGATTTTTTGTATGGAAGACAAATTTTCTAGATGAAACCATACATCGATCCATTTATGATAGATCTTAATTTTGTTAGATGGTGGTGAATGGTCTATGTTTGTGGTGATCTATGTGGTTTCTTTTTAGGTACCTGATTGCATGGTGCAATTATGAAAGAGTTAATTTTCCATCATTATCGGGAGTACCCATTTCTTATTCTTGGTTCCACATTGTCCCTTCATGGGATAGTGGATGAATCCTTTGAGAATGGTGTTTTTCGGGGTTGTTGATTTTTTTATTTTGAATATTTTTTTCCCATTTAGGAGGAATGTGGTCGAGAGGATTGTTTGAGGGGGTTCAAGTGTTGAAATCTCTCGATTCTCCCTGGACCCCTACCAGATTATTTTTTTGGTCTATGTGGTCTCCTCATTACTTGTGTTTGGGCACCAAATGGTGTTTTTTGGTGGTCCCTAGGTGGTTGCCTTTGGGAATTTTGCTTTGTAAAATGTTGTTAGGATCCTTTCAAAACCCTGTTTTATTAATAGTACCAAAAAAAAAATTAATACATATTATATAAATTTTATGTAAATTATTTTTAAAATATAATTTTTATAATTATGGTTTTTTTTTTAAAGCACAACTTATAGAGGTGGTTATTAGTCTTCCAACAATCCTTTATAGTAAAATATTATAGAGAAAATACCTAAGCCTTGAAAAATTCTCAAGTGAAGTGAATCCATTTTGACTTGCTTGAAATTTCTCCATTGATGACCATAAGTGGATAATATCCTGTAGGAGCTACCATAGTAGTCAATAGAACTATCACATTGATGTAGAAGAACCCATTTCCATTCCTTTTAATGGGTATGGCTTCCATGAGCAACAAAATTCTATAGTTTGTCACCATCGAATGTGGCATGAAACTATTAGGATTAAATAATAAATTGCAAGCAATAATTAAATGCAAAAATATATCACATAAAATAAATCATAATAAGAGACCCATATTTAATGTGGTTCACCCATTATGGGCTACATCCACAAAGAAAATAACCAAACTTTTTATTCTATCTAGAAAAACTGAAGGGATACAACCTATAGCAAATCCATTGTATATTCTTCTTCGGTCTATTTTCGTCTCTTACAATTATGGACAACGCATATTACAATACATACAACCACCATACATAATCCTCTTATAAAAAATACATTAAAATTTTAGGGTAAAAAAGTGTGCCTAAAATCCACCATTCGATCTGTGACCTAATAATAAATGGTCCAGATTTACAAAGAGAAAAAACATCTATTTTTGGCTTTGGGGGCACTATCCCCCTAGATCCCACTAGCGGACACCCTACACCCCTCCTTTGTGGAGTGGGTCTAAGTGCGGATGAAAAAAAGACCTCCAAATTAATCAGGCTCCACAACCAATAATCTCCCACTTGGATACTGATCACAATAACTCCACTGCTATTGCACCTACTAGACTATGCTTCAACTTTGGACCTAGAAATTTTCTTATATTTACTATTATACTTGAATAACAACTAAAACTGAGAAAAAAATTATTTTTTCTTTGGTTATTGCCTTTGTTAACATGTCTACAAAATTCTGGCTAGTGTGTATCTTTTCCAGCTTCAATTATCCATCTTCCAAAACTAATCGTATGAAATGTTACTTGGTTTGTATATGTGTAGTACTAGAATGGAAGGCTGAGTTCTTTGCAATATGAATGACAATGTGACTATAATTATATAATATGCTATTCTCCTTCTTATTTCCTAATTTATCCATAAACCTCTATAACCAAATCATCTCTTTACTAGCCTCTGTAACAACAATATACTTTAATTTCATTGTTGAAAGTGCAAAAACCTTTTTTAATTTTGAAATCCAACTTACTATAGTTCTACCTACAGTAAAGATATATCTTGTGGTACTCTTTATATCTATATTACCTACCATATCTACATTAGCATATCCCTATAAAATAGTGTTAGTACCTCCAAAACATAATGCCTTAGTGACAATACCTCTTAAATACCTGAGAATCCACTTCACTACCTTCGAATACCTTTTCCTTGGTTGTTCATATAATTGCTTACAACTCCCACTGCATGTGTTATATTTGTTCTTATGCACACCATCACATACATAAAACTACCAACTGTCTATGAATAAGGAACCTTGAACATGTAGTCTATATCCTCCTATATCTTAGGACACATCTCTTTGGTTAGTTTGAAATGATTGAACAAAGGTGTACTAATAGGTTTTGCATCCTACATATTAAATATTTCCAACACCTTCTCAATGAGATAATGTTAATTTATGATTTTTTCTATCTCTTGTTATTCTCATAACAAGGATTTTCTTTGCAACACCCAAATCCTTCATTGCAAATGAACTTGCTAATTTTATTTTGAGTAAATTTATATCTTGCATTTTAGAACCTACAAAAAGCATGTCATCCATATACAATAACAAGATATTATATTTACCATTATCTAATATCTTAAAATAAACACAATGGTCAGAATAACATCTACTATATTCTTATTCTATCATAATCCTATCAACTTTCATATACCACTACATCATAGCTTGCTTTACACTATACAATATATTTTTCAACCTGCATACTAATTCATCATTTCATTTGACCTCATACCCTTGTGGCTGCTACATATAAATCTCTTCCTCCAAATACCCATGGATAAAAGTTGTTTTTACACCTAGTTGTTCAAGATGTAAATCTTCTATAGCCACTAGACTTAAAATAGTTCTAATTGAATTTATTTTAACAACAAGAGAAAAAATTTCATCATAATATATACCTTTCTTCTATGCAAACCCCTTTCCAACAAGTCTAGCCTTATACCTATTTTTACCTCCATCTTCTTTATTAATCCTGTAAGCCCATTTATTTTGCAATGCTCTTTTCTCTGTAGGAAACCAAACCAAATTCAAAGTCTGGTTATGTACCCAAGAGTCCATCTCCTCGTCTATGCCTTACTCCAACTTCTTTTTGGTTTCTACATACATTTCTTCTTCATATGTTTTTGGTTCACCATAATCAATCAATAATACATAATACAATGAAGGAGAGTCTACTTAACCTGGTAGATCTTCTAACATCACTTACAAGATTTTGAGATGCTTGCTGCTATTGCTTATTTTATAGTACATTAAAAATTTCATTTTCTATGATTTTATCAAGCATTGTGTATTCTATATTTACCTTTTCTTGTTTCTTTTCCTACAACTGATATTTATACATGACTTTATCATTGCATACCACATCTCTACTCCTAATTATTTTGTGATTCTCATAATCTCAAAAGATATAATAAAAATATTAAATCCATATCCATAGACTTTACCTCAAGTTTTATTCTATTTCTTTATCAATATGAAAATTTTTTTTACAGTTGAAAGTCTTAAGAAATGAGTAGTTAACAAGTTTACATGTTCATACCTCTTTTAGAATACCACCATCTAGGGAAATTTAAGGTCCCATGTTTATTAAATAAATTGTAGTATCCACAACATCTACCCAAAATTGTAAGGGTAATCCTACATGAAATTTTATACACCTAGCACGTTTCATGATTGTCTTGTTCATCCTTTCTAACATACAATTTTCTTGTGGTGTTTTTGCAACCGTATTCTCTCTACGAATCCCATGGTATGAAAAGTATATATCAAAATTATTTATGTAGTATTCTACTCCATTAAATGATTTGAGACACTTCAAATTATATCCTATCTCATTTTCAATCAAAGCTTTATATTTCTTTAAAGTATCAGACCCAATTTTTTCTAGTTGCATCATCAATAAAAGTAACATAATATTGAGATCCACCAAGAGATGATATATAATATAGTCCCTATACATTTATATGCACAATCTCTAACTTTTCACTCTTCTTTTCCTTGACAACTTTAAGAAATATAACTCATTTATGTTTTTTGTAAACACACTGTTTACAAAAGTCTAAATCAACCTGCTTCAAACTTAGCAACCAATTTATTGAGTGGAGAATATGCATCCCTTTCTAACTCATTTGCCTAAGCCTATGATACCACAAAGTTGTATCCACTCATGTAGAAGCTAAATCAATAGAAATATTAGTATTATCAGTACATACATACAACGCACCTTCATTATTTTTTTGTTAATGTTAGTGATCCTTTAGCAACCTTCCATGAATATTTTGTGAATGTAATTGTAGAACCTTTACTATCCAACTACCCTATTGAAATTATATTTCTTCTCAAATTAGGAATATGCCTTACCTCTTTCAACAACCATTTATTTCCATTTGGTAATTTTATCTGTATCTTACCCATTCCAAAAATTTTCTATGGTCGATCATCACCAAAATAAACCTATCCAAAATCACCATGAAAATAGTCTATAAAGTATTTCCTATGGGGTGTGGCATGATATGAGGCCCCTGAATCTAGAACCCAATAATCATTAATATTATCTAATTAAAGGATTAAAGTATCTTGCAACACATCACCTACTACATTTACTTCCTTATTATTATCGTGTTTTTTCTCTCATCTTTTTTCTTTTTGAGTCCAACAGTCTCTTTTTTGGTGTCCTTTCTTAACATAATGCTAGAAATATAGATGCTTCCCTTTAGATATGGATATACATTTCTTTGAATTTCCATTATTTCTTGGGATTTTTTCTCTCTCCCTTTATCGCCCCCTATTTTGCATAGTCAAAGCATTACTTGATGTTTCACCTATGCTTTTCCATCGTATTTCCTCGATAAGGATAACACCAATGATATCATAAAAATTTAAAGTATTTAAACCATAGATAGAATTACTCATAGCCATTACCAATACATTCCATTTTTTTGGCAATGAGCACAAGATAAAAATAGCCCTAACCTCATCATCAAAGTTTACTCCTATTGAACTTAACTGGTTTATAAATTTGTTATACTCATTTAAATTATTAGTAAAAATCCACCTTTTGACATATGAATATTAAATAAATGCTTCATAATAAATACATTTTTTTTATTAAGTGAAAAACCCCTTACAGGGCCACCTTGGTCTGAGAGACCACGAACAGGGGGTTCTATACCGTCAAAGTCACCCGGGAGTCGCACCCAACCCTGCCCGCACCAACATTATCAATTGGATTTTGGGTACCCAATTCAGCTTTTTGGTAGGGTGGAAATTTGAACCTGGGACCTCCCTTGGAGGATTTCCCTCTCCTCTCCAACTCACCTACAACACCTGGGTTAATAAATACATTTTTTGAAGCTGTAAAACTTTCATACAGTTTAGCCAACACATTCATTAAACCCTCCATTATTTTTTCCTTTAAAATTTTGAATGCCACCAACACTGCCAAACATAGTCATATTATTTCTAAGACATTTCTATCAAGAACCTCCCATTATTCATCTAAAAAATTCACTAAATTCTTTGCTATTTCACATAATGGTAGGTAAAGATCCTTCTGATATAGATAGTCCTCCATTTGCATCTTTCATAGTTGGTAATTTTAGCCATTAAACTTCTCAACCCTAAACCTATATTCTTCTACTAAACTCCTACTCAAACTAGGAAAACCTCCTTTCAAGTGTATTTTTGAAACCCTGGGCTCTAATACTAGTTGTTACGATTAAATAATAAAATACAAGGAATAAAAACATAAAAATAAAACATAGAAGAATAAAGTGAAACACAAGACATCCACATGTAAAATCATCTAACATAGCAAAACTAGAATATTAATTATCAGGGTAGTTGTGCAATAACTAGTTTTTGAGCCTATAAATAAAATGGGTTAAGGAGAAATAAGGAGAAGAAGATAGAGAAAAAGGGGTTTTAAATCTTAGCCTTGTATTCCTAATTAAAATAGAAAATATATGAATAATATTTCTATTGTTTCATGCTTAAAATATTTCTACTTTGTGTTATTTAAGTTGTATATTGTAGTCTACTTAGATTAGTGTGTGTAGGGTTGTAGGTGAAAAAAATGTTCATATAAGTCTCATTGTTACATGACCCAAAAATTCCCATGAGGCTAAGAATCACTTGAGGAAAGTTTCATCATGCCAAAGAGTACCATCTATATATTTTTATTTCTTTTTACTTTTGGAGTTGTTGGCTATTGAACTTGTACATCATAATTTTCCTATAATTTGAAAGGAAAAAAGTTGCTTGTTACCCCTTTCTATATTTATAACGAAATAAAACTATTATTTTTATTACATCATAGGAAATATCATCAAGGAAGTGAGTGCCAATAGGATAAGTGCCATCAGGGTATCGCTATCACGAAATTTCTTCTTGACTTGTTATCGTGTAGTAATACCATTATAAAATGGTTTAAGTAAGGTGCCAACATAACTTTGTTGTCAAAACTTGTCTTATTTATGCTTACCATCTTGCACATTATCATATTGTGAAATAATATATTACCACTATTATAAAATGACACCATTATATATATATATATATATATATATATATATATATATATATATATATATATATATATATATATATATATATATATATATATATAATTTGAATCATAATGTAATCACCATATTATGAAGTCTGTATACATAATTTGAATCATAATGTAATAAATTTATATATTGTGGTGAGAAGGAAATGTGAATCTTTACTACTAGGGTGAGGCTATTGTTCAATTAACCCCCTCTGTATCACTACAAATTTTTTTATATAAAATCTACAAGGTCTTTAAGGATTAATACATGCCAAAGGAGATATGACACAATGGGGAAGGAGAAGATCGTGAGGCTATCAAGACATGGATATAGTAGAGATGATGAGAGGTATCATTACTCAACTATATGCCCTTGAAAATTCCTAGAGGAGGGGAATTCAAGTAGATTATGTAAGTGATAGTGAAGATGAGGAAGTGGATCAAGTATTTCACAATGAAGGATAAGGGAGAGATCTAGAAGAAAGATTAATCTGGGCAATTTCTAATATGGATAGAAAGCCAACGATTGAAACCCCATCATCCGATGAAATATCAAACCCTAAAGAAATAATTGATTGGATTATGAATATGTAAAAGTATTTTGATTTTGAATCAATTAAATACTGTATACATCATTTGAATCACAATGTAATAAATTTATACATTGTGGTGATATGGGAACATAAATATTTACTACTAGGGGAGGATATTGTTCGATTAACCCCATATCTATCACTACAACATTTTTATATGAAATCTAGAAGGTTTTTGTGGATTAATACATGCCAAAGAAGAGATGACACAATGGGTAAGGATAAGATCATGATGCTCTCAAGACATGGGTATAGTAAAGATGATGAGAGGCATCATTGCTCGACTAGATGCCCTTGAAACTTCCTAGAGGAGGGGCATTCAAGTAGATGATGTAAGTGATAGTGAAGAGGAGGAAGTGGACCAAGTAGAAGTTCACAATGAAGGATAAGGGAGAGATCTAGAAGAAATATTAATATGGGTAATTTATAATATGGATATAAAGCTAATGATTGAAACCCCATCACATGATGGAAGATCAAACCCTGGAGAAATCATCAATTGGATTATGAAGATGGAAAAGTATTTTGATTTTGAATTAATGGAAGACTCAAAAATGGTGAAAGTTTCCTATACAAAGTTAAAGGGGCATGCATAATTATGGTGGGACAATTTTCGAACCAGGGTTATGCATAACGACTATTTATCGCCAAATTGGCTAAAATTAGGATTTTCAAAATTTGGAATTGGCTAATATTTGGGACCCTTGACCAGGGTCCATTAGCCAAAAAAATTTGGGTGCAATTTTTTTTGGGTCGATTCACCCAAATTTTATAATAATTTGACCA